>OY755038.1:204079082-205381772 GCA_963576565.1 Aspidapion aeneum
ACAGTTACAGTAATCAAATTAACGATAGTAACAAATATGTATAAAATTACTTAGTAGTCGAGTAACGATTAGTAACGAGTATTCAAAAGAACCGAAAATCAACACCTCTATCACCTGCTAAACTAGTTTTTCTTTTTCCAAACAGGCTTGCCTATGGTCATATTGGTTTTTCCCATGTGGTATACCTAGAACATTCCGCAGTCCCCTAGTAATAAAAATTAAGAGGCTCTTGCAAAAAAATCAACAGATGCTGCAGATTGTTAGTCCGCGGTTAGAAAAACGATAACTGCAATGGACTGTAAATATTTTAATTAAATGAAGCGCGAACAAACATAAATATATTGATATGAAATTACGAAATAATCAAATGTCCATAGGTTAATTGTTGTGCCACACAACGGCAATCAGAAACAAAGGCACTCACCAGTTTGCAGCCAATTTCTCCACTTCCAAGGGGCCCCTATTTGGATCTAATGATGTCACCACGTAGCTGAAGGGCTGAAGTTTCTAGTTCTATGCTTCAGTACACCAAAATCGAGCACTTTCAGGTGTAGAAAATTGAAATAGTTGGAGAACGAAATTAACACGCCATTTCTCGAGGCGATTGACAAAGGATCTCTCTGGTTGTTGGTGCGCATGTCCAAATGCGCGAAATGCACTCTGTCCTTCATACAATTGTGTGGTTTAAAAAATATATAAACAACCGCGAAATTTAGCGGGAGCTAACACAGATGTTGCACATTTTTTTAATGGAAATTTAAAAATTATTTGTATTTTTACGTGGCTTACCCGGCATTTTGTCACGTGTTAAAATTGGTTGTGAAACTCAATTTATTTTGACAAAAATTTTAATTTTTTGGGTTTTTCACTGTTTTTTGAATTTTCTCAGACAAATGTAAATTTAATGCAATTTTATGGTATATTATTATGTCAGGTGATGTAAACTAGAAATGTGTGTGTTTTGCAATTCTTGTGTTTGAGAGGAGTCCGAAACCAGTTTAGGTTGTTTGATGGAACGGAAAACTGACTGTCCGATAACAGTACAACGTCGATCTGGAACGCAGAAAGGATTTTTCGTACCGTTTTATGACCGTCGCACGCGTTGATGGAACGAAACTTTTATTCTCCACAAAAACCTGTTCTTTGTAATTTTCGATAAAAGGGTTAGTTTTCGAGAGAATTGAATAAAACTGAAAAAACAGGTTTTTGGGGGTTTGGGGGAATATTTCCGAGTTGACAACCGGGATATTCGAATTCAGCGGGGTCGAGCTAGGGGGAAATGGTCGATTACCAAAGAGTAATATGAATATGAAATGCTTTTTTTGGTCTGACTAGCGTTTCAGATGATTTTGAAACTTTTTTGTTGCGCCGTCTGTCTGTCTTTAACGACCAACGCGTATAATTCAAAAACCGCGTGTCCGATTTTAATGAAATTTGGTACCTTGGCTGGATCTTGCGTCGAGATGGTCCCATTTAAAAATGAACAAAATCCACCGAGCACAAGTCAAATAAGAGGGTGGGGGTATATTAAAAAAATTAGAGTTTATGTGAAAATATGGCGTGTGTGAGGTAATTGAGTCTGGAGTTAAACAAAATTAATTTTAGTTTAAAAAAAAGGGTTTTATTTAAAAAATTAGAGATTAAGTGAAAATATGGCGTGTGTGATATCAAACGAAAGGTAATTAGGTCTGGAGTTAAACCAAACATATTTTAGTTTATTTAACAAAGGGTGGGGGTAGATTTCAAAAATTAGAATTTAACTTAATACATGGCTTGTGTGGTATCAAAACGATAGGTAATTGAGTTTGGAGTTGAATAAAATATATTTAAGTTTTTAGTTATATTAGCTCACACGTACTCTGCATCTATAGAACCTAGTGTGAGCTTAGGTGCCCATATATTGGCAGAGTATTTTTTCCACGAAAGCAATAATAACAGTATGCTTTTTAGTGGGGAGGACAAAATATCCCACATAGCACAAAAATCACATCAACGTTAAATTCACGTGAACAAAAATAACAAAGTTTTTTTTACTTGAAAACAACCTCATACCATATAATATTTATTTTGTTAAATCTACATGCTTAAAGATAACTTAAAAACAAGGAGAAATCAAGCTATAAAAATGTACTTTTTGCTGAAGTTTCTGGTGCTGTGTTTATAACGTGTTTTTTAACCTCGTTATTTTCATGTACCAAATTCACACTTGAAAAGTCCTCCACAACATGTTCTAAAACGCCACTAGATTGAGACTTCTCAAACTTACTGACTTTCTGCTTCTTTTTTGGTCATGTTTTTTTAATAACATTTTTTAACTTAAAAGAGATGCGAAAGGAAGTTATAAAAGTTTACTAGTTTAAGACTACAACACTTCAAGATAATTTTAAAGATGGCGCTCAAGGCAAGATTGTGTCTATGTATCTATCTATATACATTAGGGACCTATTGCAATAGTGCCAGGCACAAATTGTGCCGGGCACTATATTGACAGTTTCGCAATACAAACTGACAGTTGATTTTTCAAAATTGACATACCAAAGTCGAATTTATAAATCCCTTCGTTTATTTTCCATTAATAGTGGCGTCACTAATAAATCCGGCCCGTATAATACACAAAGGTCTAATTTTGAAAGGACACAGCTGTTCTTATAATGAGAAACTGTCAATATAGTGCCCAGCACAATTTGTGCATAGCACTATTGCAATAGTTCCCTATTATGTTTTTTTTAAAGCTAAACAAGATTTATGAACAGTAAACACTTTCACAGAATATTAATGTGTCTTTATCAGGTTAATAACAGATGCGTCGTGATCGTGGGTCAGGGATCAGCCCCTTGACAGGTTTTTGGAATTTAGAGGCCAAAGCACTGCCTGATAGATTTCGTCAAAGTGAAAAATCCCGACTATAGGTGGCGATGCTGCTAGTAAAATCTCAAAAATATTCGGTAGAAAAGCCATGCAAGTCGCGTTTTAAAATTCGTGTAGAAAAGGCGTGAATCTAATGTGATTTTAACGTTGATAAAAATCACTTGAAACTAACGTAAAAACATTGCTGTTTTAATTTGATAAAGGTGTTATTAAAACGAAGTTTTTAGCAACGTTATTTTTTATAACGTTAATGAATGACCTATTAAGCTTGTTTTCATGTATGAAATAAACGTTTTTTTCTAGCAGCTTTTAAAATCAACGTTTTTTTTCTCACGCCTTTTTCACGTGTTAAACACGTGATTGTGCTATGTGGGTAGATGTTTACTAATAATTAATTATTAATTTTAAAAATGTAATAGATCTTTTGACGGTTTTAATAAACAAGATCTAAAAAAGTTTTTTAATGTGACAAAATACTTATACAATAATTGCTGTTATACAGTGAAACCTCTCCTTGCGGACACCTCTATTAAGCGGACACTCCCTTTAAGCGGACAAATTTTTTGGAACCAAGCTTCTCACTATTTCTTTACATGTAAAATTCACTCCTATAACCAGACACTAATAACCGGACGCGGACAATTTTTTTTGGTTAAAAAATTTTGAAACCTTTCTTAACCGGACGCGAACCTCTGGCAACTGGACGGAGTGCCGCACGATATGGGCATAAACATTATGTAGTATGTTGGCAACAACGCACTCTGCAGCCGGGGAATTACCTCTTTCCTTTTTAATGCGGAGACTAAATACTTCTGTCGTATTTACAACATATTTTATTCGGCGGGGGCGGGACTGCTGTGTTTTATTTTTACTGTTCAGTTAGGTACTAATGGACCTCTTTGAAATTACGCCTAGTAACAAACTCCCAAGTTTACGTGAAAAAATGGAAGTTGTTAACGTTTCGGAGAAGGAACATCTATCAGCACGAAAGATCGCTGAAAAATTTTTCCCCCTCTCATAAGCGGACACCTCCAATAAGCGGACAAAATCGACGGAACCGTGAGTGTCCGCTTATGGGAGGTTTCACTGTATATTGTATTGCTGTGTGTATTAATTTGACACCTAATTGGTTTGGGGTAATTTTCTTTAACAAAATGTGTTAACTAACCACTAATTTACCGCAAATAACCCTATAAGAAATTATAGGCTAGCTTAACTTTAATAATAATTAGCCAATTATTCACTTTAATTCAGGCGTCTTGTTTTAACACTTTTTATAACACTCTTTATAGCCCAATATTTCTTATGTGACAGTCATATACCTAATGAAGTAAAAGTACTGGCCCTATATTTTCTTTCACACAACTTTTAAAACAAGGTCCCCTTACCAACAAAGCTTACGACTTAAGTCGCGGCGAATCATTCGTCCATTAGTTGGAGAGAGCGTAATACAGACCGCTTTCCAACGAGTAGTCGAGGAATGCTTCGCCGCGATTTAGGCGTCCTAAACAATCGTGGTAGACAAATGATTTGCTACGACTTAGTCGTAAGCGACCGTGGACAAAAATCCTAGCTTTAAGCGGTGCGGACAACTAATTGGCTCAACTAGTAGGCTTTATGTGTAGTGGTCCCGCCCCCGCCCCCCAAATTTCAGATTTTTAGATATTATTTACATATTTTAAAAGATAAAATAGCATAAAATACGACATCATGAGGCCTTAAGCCCCACCAAGGGCCTCACCCTCCCCAAAGCTTCACCGTGGAAGGGGTGGGGAAAGTATTTAAAGAAATAGCGGAGAAAAATTGTCAAAAATTAGGTATTACCCAGATATAGTCAAGGTTATACTCGTTTTTATATCATTTGTATTCCGTGATTACAAAAAAAATGGTCTCAAGGTCATTTGACCTTACACGACCTTGAAAAGTTAGGATTTATTCGAAAAAACAACAATTCTTACAGACTTGTAGAAATTTGCTGTAAAATTTTTATGGCGCTCAATGTTTTTGACTTTAAAAAATGCCCAATAGAAAATAACCAACGGCGTAGCATGCCTGAAGGGGCGGGGGGGTCGACAGATAAAAAGGGCGCCCATCAAAAATCTTGCGACAAAAAAAAAAGAGCATCATGTCCTTGAGTTTCCAATTTGGTGACCAACAAAAAAAACAGGTCATCGTGTCTTTTCGTTTCCTAGCGACAGCTGTGCCACCTCTCAATTTGCCGGCCCTGCTACTTAATAAAGGTTAGGGCGCTTCGGGCACCCATGGGCCGCTAGTACCCTCAAGGCGGGGGGGGGAGGCGACAAACCCCCCCGCGCCCTTCCACGCTACGCCACTGAAAATAACATATTCCGAGAACCCAACATTGGTGCGTGCAACTCACATACCAATAGAGTGAAAATTACGTAATTTAGAACTGATATTAGTGACTTATTGCAATAAAACCAGGCAGTAAAACTGCCGGGCACTATTGTGACAATTTCGCATTATAAGAACAGCTGTCTTTTTTCAAAATTAGGCGTTTGTGTATTATAGGAGCCGGAATTAATAGTGCCGCCATTATTAATGAAAAATAAACGACTGGATTTATAAATTCGACTTTGGTATGTCAATTTTGAAAGATCAACTGTCAGTTTTCAATAAAAAACTGTTAGAATAGTGCCCGGCACTATTATTACCTGGCTTTATTGCAATAAGTCCCTATAAAGGTGGTCAGATCTAATATTATTAAAAAAAATTTACTTACCTGTCATTGTTTCCAAGATGGCGGCAAATTTATGAAAATATCAACATATCAAGATATTTTATTTTTTTC
Organism: Aspidapion aeneum; assembly: GCA_963576565.1. NCBI lineage: Eukaryota > Metazoa > Arthropoda > Insecta > Coleoptera > Brentidae > Aspidapion > Aspidapion aeneum. The sequence continues at coordinate 204,084,763 of OY755038.1, forward strand.
AATTTAACACAAAGCAAATTTTGAACAATGGATATTAGACTCAAACACCAGTATTTACTAAAATCTTAAAATTTAGCATTTTAGACCGGGTTTAAGTATCAAGTCTATAGAAGTCTAGCGCTATTAGTCCAGGAGCTATGCCCCATTAAAATTGGCTTATATAGAAAAAAAATATCATGCAGATTTAGAACTGCGGAATTATTTTTTGTTTTTTATACTAGATTTTGCGAAAAGTGATCTAAATTGATTTTTCCAGGAAGATGTTTTAAAAATTCAACAGCAAAACATAACCGATGACCTGTCAAAGGAAAAAAAAATGATTTCCCAGACCTTTAACAAGAGTGTCATCCGAACCCAGTTCAAGCACTCACTCCGAACCATTTTGTACTTGCCTGGTCAAATATAATCTACTAAGAAAAATTGAGCCAACTATAACAATTTTAAGAAAAGAATGCAAGAAAAGCCAAGTGGTTCTTAACAGCTTTTAGTTCAGATGGGCCAAAGAAGATCTTGTTACCTTAAACTTAAGAAATAAATGGGCAACCAAACCAGGGGGCCACTACAACCTCACGATATTAGCTCACACATATACTATACTATAGTAGTGTGAGCTATAGTGATCCTAATTTTTTCGAGAAAAAAAAAGTTACTCCGATTTCAAAATTTTTTATATATCTTTGCGTTTCAGATGATTTTGAAACTTTTTTGTTGTGTTGTCTGTCTGTCTGTCTGTCTGTCTGTCTGTCTGTCTGTCTGTATGTCTGTCTGTAACGACCAACGCGCATAACTCAAAAACCGCTAGCCCGATTCTAATGAAATTTGGTACCTAAGCTGGGTTTTGGCTCGAGATGGTCCCATTTAAAAATGAACAAAATCCACCAAACACAAGCCAAATAAAAGGGTGGGGGTAGATTTCAAAAATTAAGTTTATGTAAAAATATGGCTTGTGTGATATCAAACGAAAGGTAATTGCATCTCGAGTTAAATAAAATACATTTTACTTTTAAAAAAAGGGTGGGGGTAAATTAAAAAAAGTAGTGTTTATGTGGAAGTATGGCGTGTGTGATATCAAACGAAAGGTAATTGAGTCTGCAGTTAATCAAAATACATTTTAGTTTAAAAAAAAAGGTGGGGGTAGATTTGAAAAATTAAAGTTTAAGTCAAAACATGGCTTGTGTGGTATCAAACGAAAGGTAATTAAGTCTGGAGTTCAATAAAATATATTTCAGTTTTTAGTTATATTAGCTCACACGTACACTATAACTACAGTACCCAGTGTGAGCTTAGGTGCCCATAGATTGGCAGAGTATTGTTGTTTTGTTAGATGAAAAGTCACCAAGGTACCAGTAGAAGTTAGGACGAGTTGTTAATACTGACCCTGGCCCAGCCAATAAAGTTAGAGTTGTTGACAGCAAGGCCAAATTTTGTTGCCGAAGAAGCTAGGTTCGAAGTCAACAAAGAATATTGAATTGTAAGACCTATAATACAGGGGCGAGAAATGTTAAATAGTTCACCCTGTTTACCCACAGCACAAAAATCACATTAACGTTAAATTAACGTGAACAAAAATAACAAAGTTTGTTTTTACTTGAAAACAACCTCATTCCATGTAATATTTATTTTGTTAAATCTACATGCTTAAAGATAACTTAAAAACAAGGAGAAATCAAGCTATAAAAATGTACTTTTTGCTGAAGTTTCTGGTGCTGTGTATATAACGTGTTTTTTACCCTCGTTATTTTCATGTACCAAATTCACACTTGAAAAGTCCTCCACAGCATGTTCTAAAACGCCACTAGATTAAGACTTCTCAAACCTACTAACTTTCTGCGTCTTTTTTGGTCACGTTTTTTTAATAACATTGTTTAACCTAAAAGAGACGCGAAAGGAAGTTATAAAAGTTTACTAGTTTAAGACAATTTTAAAGATGACGCTCAAGGCAAGACAAAATATCTATATATCTATCTATATACATTATGTTTTTTTTTAAAGCTAAACAAGATTTTTTAACAGTAAACACAATATTAATGTGTCTTTATCAGGTTAATAACAGATGCGTCGTGATTGTGAAGGATCAGGGATCCGTTCCTTGAAAGGTTTTTGGAGTTTAGAGGCCAAAGCACTGCCTGATAGATTTCGTCAAAGTGAAAAATCCCGATAATAGGTGGCGCTGCTGCTAGTAAAATCTCAAAAATACTCAGTAGAAAAGCCATGCAAGTCGCGTTTTAAAATTTGTGTAGAAAAGGCGTGAATCTAATGTGATTTTAACGTAAAAATCACTTGAAACTAACGTAAAAACATTGCTGTTTTAATTTTATAATCGCGTTATTACAACGCAGTTTTTAGCAACGTTATTTTTTATAACGTTAATGAATGACTTATTAAGCTTCTTTTCATATATAAAATCAACGTTTTTTTCTCACGCCTTTTTTACGTGTTAAACACGTGAATTTGAGTCAGTTTTGAAAGTTAGAAAATATAGCAGTCAAAAAGAAGTCCCTTGCGAACAAACACGAGTATATGCTCTTCAAAAAATAATCTTTGTGTTTATGTTTTTGGGCTATGTTCAATTTTTCTAATTTAATTTTTATTATTATTGCTATGTATATGGTGGCAGAGTACAATATATAAACCGTTCCTTCTTATTACAATATAAATAATAACTCATTTCTCATTTAGTATAAATGTTAACGTACGCGTAAAAATAATTCCATATAGTTAATTTCAAAGTAGAGACAAGGACTTTGCTAGAGACCTTGTATAAATAGCATTTGAGTTTAGAAATTTAAGCACAGTAACAAATCGCTGACAATAATATCAACAATTAAATACAAAAAGCAATATCAATTGTATATAATTTTTACGTGCTCGCTCTTAAAACCTTAAAATTTTTCCTTTTTTTCAGTTAGGTACTTTGTGTAATAGTCAAATATTTACAAATCTGGTATACAGTAAAAATTAAAGCTATAGAGCCGATCCGGTGAACTATTTGTCTAAGAAAAAGAAAAGCTATATATAATAATTGGGATATTGTTGGGGCCATTTGCTACCTTTTCAACCTTGGAACTTGGGTCCTAAGAGGGGTAAAGAGATATGAATTTTTTTATTTTTTAATTTTTTTCCTTAAATTCCCAAAATCTCACCTTTAAACCCTCGTAAGCTTTTTATATAATTCTAACCATCTTTTTTTATAATTCTGTATTCTTATACTTCTTCAACTAATTAATAGATTTGTTAAAATTGATGTACCAAAGGGACATACAAGCAGCGGCGTAGCGTGCCCGAAAGGGCGGGGGGGGCGACAGCTAAAAAGGGCGCCTCTGAAAACTGATGAAAAATCTTGTGGCAAAAAAAAACAAAAAGGTCAAAAAGGCGCCTCTCACAAATCTTGCGACCAAAAAAACAAAAAAAAAAAAGGTCATCATGTGTGAGGGGGCGGCCGATAAGTCACAAGGGCGCCTCTCACGAATCTTGCGACCAAAAAAAAAAAACAAAAAAAAGGTCTTCATGTCGTTCCTTTGGCACCCACTCAATTGGCCATTACCGGCCCGACTTAATAAAGCTGAGGGCGCTTCGGCCACCTATGGGGCGCCACTACCCTCGGGGCGGGGGGGGCGACGAACCCCCCGCGCCCCCCCCCCCCACGCTACGCCGCTGCATACAAGGTGTTTTATTGAAGAGCATTAGTGGTTTTGTGAAAGAAAATCAATTTCAAAATTAAAAATTAAAAAAAGTATTGACAATTGAGAACTTCGTTTTCCTTTAAAAACTTCTCTAGTTGATTACCTTTCTAACGGTATGCTACATATTTATTTAAAAAAAACATTTCCGCTTAAAAATACGGATATTCCGTGAGAAGGGCGAGACTCGTTCGGAATTGGTAAGAAAAACAATTTAATGTTTATGATCATTTACCTACTTAAACAAAAGTTAAACTTTTAACAATAATTTATTGTGTTCTTTATTTATACATTTTGTTCGAACTGTCCTCCCCTGTTCCTAATGCACGCCCGACACCTATTCCTCACTTCAACAGTTACGGTAGCTAGCCTCATTTCATCTCTCTCTGTATTATTTCAATTAACACCTCTCTCGAGGGCACCTTCGTGACATAAACTGGTTCTAGTTTAGTTCTTTGGCCCGTCCCCAGACGTAAAAGTCCAAGCAAGTTAGGTCGGGGGATCGTGGGGGCCAAGGTATCGGGCCGCCTCTGCCTATCCACGAGTTAGAAATGGAGTTGTCCAGGTGTTCTCGAACTTCTCTTTGAAAATGTGCCGGGGAACTATCGTGCTGAAAGACGATCGGGACGTCTTCATTAAACACTGGAATTTGATCTAATTGCTCCGGCAAGGCAGTTTGTAGGAATTCTAGATAAGCAGGTCCGGTCAGTCGATCTGGCAATTAATGTGGTCCGAGAAGATGTCTCCCTATTACACCAGCCCATACGTTGGCACAAAATTTTTGTTTTTGTTCAAACGGAATTTGTAAACTGGAGAATAGTGAGGTATGAAATTATTGTGAATTTTTAACTTTCCGAACGATTCTCGCCCGTCTCACGAAATATTCTTATTTTAAAGCAGAATCATTTTTTTTTATCAATGTGTGGCATATCGTTAGAAAGGTAATCAACTAGAGAAGTTTTTAAAAGAAAATGAAGTTCTCAATTGTCGATACTTGTTTTAATTTTGAAATTGATTTTCTTTCACAAAAGCACTAATAGTTTTTCAATAAAAAACCTCGTACCCTTTGGTACATCAGTTTTAACAAATCTATTAATTTGTTGAAGAAGCATAAGATTACAGAATTATAAAAAAAATGGTGCTTTTCCAGAGATTAATAAAAAGCTTACGAGGGTTTAAAGGTGGGATTTTGGGTAATATGAGAAAAAAAATAGGACTTAGGACCCAAGTTCCACAGGTAGCAAATAACCCCAGCAATATCCCAAAAAAATTTGACGGTTCATGAGCCGATCACCCTGTATATGCGCGAAACAAGAAGAGACTAAATAATTCTCCAACACCAGCTTACTGAATAGACTAGTCACAATAAAAAATAAAAAATTATTTATTCTTTTGCCTAGTGCAAAATTGCAAAGAATTGTATTTTTGAGAAAATTTTATAAAACCTTTTATAAACATGTTTTTTCTATATAATCCCAACTTACAGACGCCACTGAAATTCAACTGTTGGAAAACAAATTTCTTCTCTACAAAAAACTGTTCTTTGCAATTTTCGATAGAAAGGTTAGTTTTCGCGAAAATTGAATAAAACTGAAAAAAATAAACGGGTTTTTGGGGGTTTCGGGAGATTTTTTCCATCCCCTTTCGAGTTGGCAACCAAGATATTTTGATTTAGCGGGGTCAAATTAGGGGGAAACAATTTGTTACCAAAAAGAAATATGAAATTTCTAGACCAAAAACGGGGAGATTTTCAGATTTTCTGCCCTGACTAAATGTTAAGTTCTTTTAAAAATTCAGTCAAAGAAAATTTCAGTGTTTCATCGTTTCTTAGTTTTAAATGAATGGACTAAATTTACTATGCTGCCAGTAGTGACGTCTTTAAACGTAAAAATTGAAGCCTTCATGGAGGAAGGGTAATCTATTCCCCTTCCATCTCTCTGGGTAGTGGCAGTCTACCCAATATTTTCCTGACGAAAGAGTGAGGGGAGGCGGGGCGCAGAAAACTTAAGTACGTACAGCGTGTCCCATTTTCGATGGGATTAATTAGAAAGTCGGTTAGTATTAAAGATATCGATTTTCTAATTTCTAAGTTTGTATAGTTTCGCTAATACAGAGAGTTTTTGAAAAAATTGCATATTTAATAATCTCTTATATCTCGCTCATTTTGCAAGATATTTTTATTCCGTAAAATCCTTTTTATGGCAACTTTTTTAGAAGAAAATAATGACGTTGTCAAGTTTTTAAAATATTGTTTAGTTCTTGAGATATGGTATTTATCATAAAAAAAATAAATACGGACCTGGATTTTTTTTATTTCTAATTTGATTGGTTTCATGCTTTTATTATCACAAAATAATAAAAAAATTATATATTTTTGTTTTAAGGTAAAAACAAATTTTTTAAATTTAAAAAAAAAATTGTCCAAACCTGGAAATTTCCAACATAAATATAAATTAAAAATTGCTAGTTGTACGATTTTAAGTTTAACTGTTTTGATACTTGGCCAATTAAAATGGTTTTACGTTAATTTAAAGATTTGTTTAAAACAAAGTCTACGACAAATAAAAAAATATTAACTAATTTTTCTTTAATTATATCAATGTTCAAACTGATTGCCATTATGTGTAAGACATTGTTGGCATTTTTTAAAATCTTGATATGGTCGATTTCTAACCAATTTAGACTAATTTTGAGTAAGCCATTCACAAAAATGAAATGTCAATTCCACACTCTTGTTTTTCCGTGTTGAAGTAAACTTCATGAGTTGCTGTGCTACCATCAAATAATTACTATGATATTATTTTTGTAACTTTTTAACGTTTTTTACTTTATTTATAAATATTTTAATTAACGTTTCAAAACAGATATACTAATAATCGTTTAACTAGTGTGTCTAGCAAATGTTTAATTTATATTTACGTTGGAAATTTTCAGGATCGGACTAATTTTTTTTTTAAATATTAAATATTATTTTTTTAACCTTAAATCGAAAAAATATTAAAATTTTATCATTTTATGATAATAATAACATGAAATCATTCAAACTAGTAATAAAAAAAATCCAGGTCCCTATTTAATTTTTTTAAGAAAAATTATATAATATATATATATATATATATATATATATATATATATATATATATATCTCAAAAACGAAATAATATTTTAAAAAATTGACATTGTCATTATTTTGCTCTAAAAAAGTTTCCAGGTTTTTACAGAATAAAGATATCTTGCAAAATAAGCGAGATACAAGGAATTATTAAAAATATTTTTTTTTTCAAAAACTTCTTGTATTAGCGAAATCACGGGGTATAGCAAAAATCTGATTACACCACTTTTAAGGTCTCAAAAAAAGAGCACGGTAAGGTGCAATCAGAAAATGGATATTTTTAATAACAACCGAATTTCCCATTTAATCCCATCGAAAATAGGACACGCTGTACATCTGCACTGGAGTTAAAGCCTGCCCAAGAAAATATTTGTCTCTTTTTTTTTCTTTGTTGTATAAACGAAATGCCCATCGGCTCAATAGATTTTATTCAATATGTGTACAGGATCTCCACCACCCTAGAGATGTTTCAAGTCATAAAGTCGCGCAAAGTGTTACATTTTTTGGCTATTTGGCCTAAAGAAAAAGAAAACTTTTTCTACAAAATTGAGACTTTCATTGCATTTTCCTCGGTTCTGTTGCTTCAAATAGCTTGCACTATTAATAATGTGGCAATGATGGTGAATGTTATTGAGTTTTCGAAAAGTTTGTATATGAATCTTTCTATAACTATGGCGCTCATTAAGATTCTCGAGTTTAGAAGGAAGAAAGAAACTCTGTATAAGGTAAGAACAGCTAAAGGTTTCTTTTCACAGCGACAAATATGCTCGCCGTCCAACCCTTATGTTTTCAGTTTTTTGGCACAGATCAAAAGAAATCGGCCACACTGAAATTGAAAAACCCACACATTTTCAATTTTAATTGGCACAAGCAAAACGCCAGCGCCATCTACGAAAAAATTAATCTGCGCGAAAGGCCGACCCAAGTGTACGATTGGCTCTATTTAGCCTTTTATATTATTGCAGTTTTAAAAAACTTTAATTTAATTAAAAACTCAAGAGCGTTTTAAACTAACTATACAGGGTGTCTAAAAGGTCTGTACAAAATCTTAGCACATATTCCTGAGGTCAAAATAAGTCGATTTAAAGCATCTTACCTTAGTCCGAAATTGCTCCGTTTCAAAGTTACAGGGTGGTAAATTTAAAAATTAAAAATCGATTGTCTTAAATTTTATAACCATTTCTCAACGCATTACTTTAAACATTGGTACTCGGGTGTTTTTTGGGATGCGAAACCTAAATATGGATACATTTTCACTGTGGCCGTCAGAGGGCGCTTCACAAAGCTCTTTTTATAGTTTAAAATGACTATAACTTTTTTCTCAGTGTAACTTTTAACTTTTTTTGTTAAGCAAATGTTTTCAGAATATTTTTAAGCCAAAAAGGTACTCTTCTTAAAGTAAGTCGTTTTTGAGATATTTCCGTTTTTATTGTTCGATGCCGCAATGGAATACTGAAATTATTTTGAATGACTATTTCACTAGAGTGTTTTACACTGGAAAAATATCATAACAACGGCCAGTTTTCTACTGACGATTGTTCTCAAAGCTTTATTCAAGTTTGTTGCTTTTCGGCAATTTCGCTCATGAAATTTTTTAATTTAAAAATTTAATTTTTAAATTTACCACCCTGTATCTCTGAAACGGAGCAATTTTGGACTAAGGTAATTTGCATTAAATCGACTTATTTTGACCTCAGGAATATGTGCTAAGATTTTGTACAGACGTTTTAGAGACACCCTGTATATGAGACGCAAAGATTTCCCTAACCTGAATAATGCTTCCATCGAGTTTTATATCTTTGATAGAAACTTGATCATTTTTTCCAATAAAGGTAAAATTGTCGACTTATGTCTTATGTCATAATTCCATAAAGCTTTTTCTTGTTCTTGGTGTTGTATTATTTTTATTTTAATATAATCAATTTACTTTGGTTTTAAGTTTTCTTCAGTAGTAGGTAAAACGTCTCTAAATTTACGTCCAAATAATATTTCAGCTAGAGAATTTTCGAAAGTGAAGTGTTACGGTAAGCTAGGATTTCCAAGTAAGGACCTTCACACTTTTTAAAAACTTTTTAACTAATTGCAGGGCTTTTTCTGCTAATTCATTCCTTAGTCCAAATTAATTTGCAAACTTTCTAAAGATAAAACTATCAAATTGTGGGCCACCGTCAGAGTAAAATAATTCTGAGCTATACCAAACCTACCAAAAACTTATTTTAGATTTTCAATAACGTCTTTACTTTTAGTCTTTTTAAAAATTATTACTTCTGGATATTTTGAATAAATATCTTGAATGGCAAGTTATACTTGACTTCTGTATTGAAAAAGTCTGCTGATACATGCTGGAAAGGTACCTCCGGCAATTTTCTTGAAATCATAGGATCTGAAATTCATGACAATTTTGTTCAGTTTCAGTAATTTACTCATAAATATTTGGCCACCAGACTGTATGTTTAGATCCATTGAGTTGTATAAGGTATAGAAGTCAATGTTTAGATCTTAGTCCAATCTGAATTGGTTTTAGTGTTTTTCTAAACATAAATGAAGGAATAATTAATCTTTCTTTATAGTACAACGAACTGCTATAAAATGTTACATCATTTCTGTTTTAGTAAAATTTTTGACTCTCTTTAACTAATTTTAATAAATTTTGTGGCCAACCATATATTACTTGATTTAGTTTAGTTTAGTTATTTTAAAAGTTTCTTTTCTAATCACTTTTACGTAACATTTTACCTCTTCTTCCAAGATATCTTTAGAATTTTTATTATTTTCAAAGTATATGGTACGTAGAATTTCTTCCCAGCGACATGCTCAATATAAAAATGTTTAGAAATAAAATTTCGGACTTCCATTGTCTTTATTTATTTTAAAACACGACGTTTCGGTTAGTAGGTATCTCTAACCATTATCAAGTGTAAACTAAACAATCTAGTCTTTAGGCTACTACTTATACTACTTGGTGTTCAGTCAGGTGTGACGGCCCGCCCCCTTTTTTAATCCTAAGACGCCTGTTTTCCTTAAGGAGTGGTTTCCATATGTTTGGTATATCCGTGCTTGGTCGACTGAAAACTTCTTTATTCTGCATTATAAACGCAGCTTCAATAAACTTTCGTTTTCGCCAATGCGACTCCTTATGTAAAACTTTAGCTTCTGACCACTGAATCCTGTGATCATTTAACCATGCATGATCTGCTAAACCGGATTTTTCAATATCAACTAATTGGGTACTTTTTAGATGTTCATTTACTCTAACCTGAAGAGGGCGTTTCGTTTCACCTACATATGATTTACCACACTCACACGGGATTTGGTAGATACATTCCTTATTATTTGAGGGACTTTCTGGTTTTGTTTTAGTTACAAAACTTCTTATCGTATTTCCCGAACAAAATACTGTTTTTATATTATAGTGTTTAGCTATTCGTCTTATATTTTCTGAAATCCCTTGAACATATGGAATGTTAATAACACCTAACGGATTATTATTTTGAGAATTTGGTACATTTAGTTTGTTTTTAATTTTAAATATCGTTGAGTTTATTAATTTCTCGGAATAACCATTCTGTTGTAAGTCCTTTTTAATGTTTTTAATTTCTGTGGTTAATTCTTCATTATTACTACAAATATTTATGGCTCTTAAATACAAACTTCTTATAACTCCTTGTCTTGTAGCAACAGAATGATTAGACTTAAAATTTAGGTTCTGTCCCGTGTATGTAGGTTTCCTATATACAGTGGTTTGAATGTTTCTGTCTGATCGTTTGACAAGAACATCCAAAAAAGGTAAGGCCGAATCTTTTTCAATTTCCATGGTGCACTTGATTGTTCGTCGAATAACGTTTAAATGGTGTAGAAAATTCTGTAGTTCGTCTTCATTTTCCGGCCATATAATAAATGTGTCATCCATGTATCGTAGCCATAGTTTTGGTTTGACTCTTGCTGTGTTGATCGCATGGTCTTCGAACCACTCCATGTAGATGTTTGCTACCACTGACGAAAGAGATGAACCCATTGGGAGTCCATCATTTTGCGCGTAAAACTTATCTTTCACTTGAAAGTAAAAGTTACGGAGACAGAGCTCCAAAAGATCCATCACCCCCTGCACCGATAGCGTTGTTCTCTCGTGAAGTGTATCATCAGTTTGTAATTTGTTTTTGATGAGACTGAGTGACTCATTTATTGGCACGTTGGTATAGAGACTTTCTACATCAAAACTTACAAATCTATCGCCGGGATCTAATTCGATACCTTTTTAAAACCTCGACAAAATGTTCCGAGTTTTTGACAAAAGATTCGGACTTACCCTGTAGTGGTTGAATTATGTCCAACAAAAACCTCGACAAAGTGCTGGTCGGTGAGTCCCTGGAGCTGGTGATTGGTCGCAGTGGTATATCCTTCTTATGGATCTTTGGTAATCCATAAAAATGTGGTGCCTTACTGTGGTGTGGAGTCAGGCGGGATCTAACAGCGTCCGGGATATTTTCAGCATACTTCTTCAAAGTCCTGTAGATGCGTCGTTCTATGGTGGTGGTTGGATCTTTGGGTAGTTGCTTGTAGTCTCCTTTCTCCAGAACTTCTTGGATCTTTTTGTCGTAAGTCTCGACATCTATGATCACCGTCGCGTTTCCTTTGTCGGCCGGTAGAATCTTGATTGATTTGTCAGCCTGCAGGTTCTTGATTGCTCGTTGTTCTTGACTGGTAATGTTTGTCTTTTGTTGTTTCTTTCTTTCCAACGTTGTTCTTACTTTATGGCGAAACTCATCAGCTTCGGGTTGAGGGAGACTAACGGTTTCTATTGCCGCAATAATTTCCAGTGTCGGTGTCTGTGCCGGTGCAATGGCGAAGTCCCTTACTGAGTACCAATTCTTCGTTGGTGCTCAGAGTCCGTTTGGAGATGTTCACTATAGTGCTTGGTGTCGTTGCGTCTGTTCTATCTTGAGTACGTGTCTGTAGTTTCTTAAGTTTTTCTCGGTGAGTTGATCTTATCTTCTGTCGTTCTCTGTTGCACGTACTGTCAATTTTACTCAGTATTGGTTCGTAGTCTTCCTCCCATGTGTGTCGTCTAATTTCATCAAAACGCTCCTCCATTTCGGTGTTGAAGTTGGCTTTTCTCCATCGATGGTAACTGCTCGGGATTAGTGCTTGGCTGGTCCTCTCTAAGATCTTCTTCGTTCTCACTCCCGGAAAGTTGGCTTTTAGGCGGAAACCAACCGGAATGACACCACTGTCGCGCGCCTCGCACAAGAATGAAATGTGTTTTATCACTTTAATTTTGGTCTTCTCGTAGCCTCTGAATAGATTGTTGATTCCGGGTCCGTACCGTTCTTCAACTCTTTGTTTGAAACTCGTAGACAATGATTGTGTAGAAATAAAATTTCAGACTTCCATTGTCTTTATGTATTTTAAAACACGACGTTTCGGTTAGTAAGTATCTCTAATCATTATCAAGTATAAACTAAACAATCTAGTCTTTAGGCTACTACTTATACTACTTGGTGTGCAGTCAGGTGTGACGGCCCGCCCCCTTTTTTAATCCTAAGACGGCTGTTTTCCTTAAGGAGTGGTTTCCATATGTTTGGTATGTCCGTGCTTGTCATCATTGTCTACGAGTTTCAAACATACAAATGTTTTAATTTTAAACGAAATCTTTTAAACCTGACTGTTAAATCATTTATTTGTTTTTTCTTCAGAATTGCTAAAAGAGGCAAATGATCGGTCTGAATGATGAATTCTTTACCCAGTAAGTATTCTTACACTTTTTTAAATACCCAAACAATGGCACCGGGTTCCTTTTCAATTTGTGCGTATCGCTTTTGTGTTTCACTCAAATTTTTTGAGGAGTATAGTACAGGACCTTCTTCCATCTGCTGAAATTGTTCCAAAAGAACTGATTCTGCAAGAATTCTTGTTTCTTTGTTAACATCATAGACTTTTAAAACTGGAGCACATGTCACAAGTTTTTAAATTTATTGAAGCATTCTCTTTGAATATCATTACAATGAAATGTTATATTATCCCAGGTAGCTAGGGGTCATCAAATGACGTCTTTTTTTCGTCGAAAAGTGATCATTTGGATGACCAGCAGGTCATCTACCAAAAAATGTTGTCTTTAAGGCGTCAATTACTTGACGTCTTTTCGTAGTGTAGTTTTTGACGTCTGAAAAACGTCATATATTGGTCACTACCCACACTGCACACTTTGTCCAAGAGACATATACTCATACTTACATAGATAGTGCTCCAATCAGTACTTGACCGGATTTATACGGAATGTGGGGGTACGTATGTAAAATAAATTAAATATTAAATCAAGAGAAACTTCGAGGCTTCTTTCGCTTCAAGGCGGAGATGTGTAAGTCTAGGTATAGATCTATTTTGATCTGTACCTCGCAGACGAACACCGCTGTACCTGTTCCAGTACTTCCAGGTCTAAGTCACAAAAGAGTCACCTTCTGTGTCTAAGTTTCCTTCAGTGTTCTCAACTGCAGGAAATATTTCATATATTCAGACGAGTTTAAAAAAAGTCATAACTAGGTTTGTGTCTGTATGTGTGTCTAATGTTCTGATTTGGTCCCAAATACGTTACATTGCTGACGTCTTTAAAACGTCTAAAAATTACGTCATTTTGGGTGTGTCGTTTGAACGTCATTTAAAGGTCATTTACACGTCAGATTAGAGACGTCAATGGTCATTAAAAATGACCTGTTTTTGACGTTTAAAAAACGTGACCTTGCTACCTGGGATGTTTCAAAACCTCACGTAAGGGTTTGGTTTCATCTGTGACATTTTTGCGAAATTTCGTCAAATGATTTATCATTTCGAGGAATTGTCTTTATGTTATCACTATCGATTTTTATACCAGATTGTCCAATAATATGGCCTAGTATTTTGATTTCTGTGATACCAATCTGACACTTGGATTGAATTAAAGTAATTCCATTTTCTTTTAATATCTTTAAGACGCTGTTAAGTCTTATTTTATTTTGCTCTTCTGTCTCAGCCAATATATCTACCGAAGGGTTTAAAAAATTCTGTACATTCTTTTCATTCCTTTAAAAGAGGCAGTAGCCAAAAACTTGGTACACAATCTAATTTTGAAAATCTTTTTGCATTTTTAAGTTGTGCAAGTGTAGAATATGCTTTCGCTTATTTCTAAAAAGCCAATTATTAACCCACTAGAAGCAGCATTTTATTCAAAGTCGTCACATGTATATACGCTGCTTAACACTCAAACTCAGCGCCAGCGAACCGGGTTTTATTTTTTTTTTTGATAAGGTTGAGAAAGCGCATGTATATCCCTAACTGACGTGTGGATAGAAAGCTAACAAGGTGTCAGATATCTTTTTTTCATATGAACTGTGGTATTGTGGTATGGCAAATCACAAACTAAGTTTGCTAAGGGCCGGTTTATCAATGGAGGGGTATCTCGTCGTGTTAGCTGGCCCTGGGTCAACTCTAACCTTGGGGTAACCCTCGAGTTATAGAGAAAAGTGTTTATCTACGCGATTTTAACCCAGAGCGTCGAAACTCGCAGATTGGCAATGCTGGTAACAATCGACCATCTTAGTTTTCTATTCTTATTGAATAGTCTGTGGAATTTTCGACATTTTGTGGTTATAATCTGGTTTTTTTGTATTATTTGTTTTGGGTGTCTTCATAAAAAAAAATTATTTGGAAAAAACTTATTCACCTTCTTCAGTTAGTAATCTGTGGTTATTGTACTCTAGCCAGTAAGTATCTACTATGTATGATCAAAATAGTTTAGCTACATAAAAATTAGCATGTACTTCCAAATTTGTAAATTGTTTTAGTTGTACTTTTGTACTTAAATACAGTTTAAAGTTAAAATGCATCTACATATACTTATTTGCCTATTCAAGCTAGATTTATACATTACATAATTTAAGAGATAAAATGAGATAAAAGCAAAATCAAATTGATTAATTTCCGTATTGGTATTGGACTTCGAACACTAGTTCATGTTTCTAAGGTATTGGATCATATTGCTGCATTTTTTAAGTTTATTTTTAAACTACTACGCCTATTTTATTTTTGCTACAGGTCATGTCTTTACAAGGAAACAAACAAACTTCTCTAAACTTGAGCATTTTAATGAAGAAATATCAATAAGGCACAGTTTCTGACACATCAAATTGTTATTTCGGAATGAACTGATTTACAAACACCCTGGGCAGAGCAAGCAGAGGCTTCCTGGATGACCAGAAAGTGACTAAAAACGTTGATGTGATACATTATGTATTCTACAATAGGCAAAGTTTTTTCTTTTTTAGTCTTTATTATCCCACAGTCTGTAGTTTCTTAACAAATGGCGACCGGTTTCGAGAAATCTCTCATCTTCAGGCCAGACTTACTTAAAATGTTTATCGAAAAGTAAGTCTGGCCTGAAGATGATTTCTCAAAACCGGTCGCCTTTTGTTAAAAAACTACAGACTGTGGGATAATAAAGACTAAAAGAGAAAAAACTTTGCCTATTGTATATTTCACCCCACATTATGGATACTTTTGAACAATATGTATTCTGTAGCACATTTTTTTTATTTATAAAAGTGCTGTAGGATGTTTCAATCATTTAAGTATTTTATTTTGATGTTACTGTATAACTTAATCGTTGACTATTTCTGATTTCTAAAATACTGTCGTATAACAGCTTCATAGTAATTTTTCAGGGGCCGTCAAATAAAAATTTTAAAAAATCAGTGTTTGAAAAACATTAAAATTTACTTTTTATTTTGCATTTCTAAATAAATATAAAAATCTTTAAAAGTATAATACATAAATTAGTAATGCAGGCTTGCTTAATAGTTGGGAATTTTATTATCTCAGCCTCACACGTTATAAGGTACTGCCGCTGGTGTTCTAAAAATTTCGGAGCATCCTATTTAACACTTATATTATTGAAGTTTAAATGTTATGCTTTTGAAAAAAATCAACCAAAATAAAAAAACACTTCAAAATAATTCGACATTTCGAGGTTAACCCAGAGCTAAATACGCTAATAACCGCTAATAACCGAACCGAACCGAACTGAACCCTGCCGTCCGAGCGCTTTTGACAGCTTTAACCCAGGGCTATCTCTAACTCGAGGGGTAACCCATTCATAAACCAGCCCTTTAATCGCATACCACTGGATTGCGGCTTTACGATAACTATTGCTAATTGTAGGAACATACATACATTATACTGTTGTTATTATTATATAAAAGCATATTGTTTTCCAGTTCCCCACCTGATTATATTACGCACAATGTCTGGAAAAAATTTTTGCCTCTAAAATATTAAAAACTATCTAAAAAACTTTGTAGAATAAAAAGTGATAAAATTTGCCATCAAATTTATTAGTTTCTTACGAAATTAAACCGTTAATGATAAGAATAATCTGTTAGATTTGTTAAAGTGTTTAGTTTTCATAAGAATATTAATATTTATTAACAATGTTGTGATTTATTTGTTTATTTTCTTTTTATTGTAAAATATGGCTTTTTGCCAATAACATGATTTATTATATTGATTTTTTAGATTCTAGAAATATTTAACGGCAGCATTTTCAACGAAATAAGAGACAAAAATCCTCGGTTACTTGAAGAAAGAGCTAGTTTTTTAAAAACCGTGGAACGGATATACTATATATTGATTAGTCTTTGCATGGCTTTATATGGCATTTTTCCAGGTAAAACAAAGAAAAGCTTATTCTTAAGTGTAAGAGAAATACGTAGCACAAAATTTCTGAAATTTTGATCTCCCCTTCTCATTATAACCAAAGTTCACACAATTAAAATATAAGTCAAATCGAAATCCATTGAAATATAGAGATCAAACGCGTGCCGACTTCGGCTGTCACTGGTCGTAACTGCAAAACAGGTGTGCTATTCGGCGTTTGATGTCGGCCGGCGCACAATGGGTTATATGAGAGGACTAGGGCGACACTCAATTTTAACTCAGTTTTAACCCACTTGTAGACATCGGATCAACTTCAAATTTGGTACACACTTAAAGTTCCGATGGCAATACAATATACTGATATTATGAAGTTCACAGCTCCCCCTCTTTGAAAATGCTGGAGGGGGGGGCTACTATCTAAGTATGTCCGATATCGTTCAAAATTGGTATGCAGGGACTTTTCGGGATGGGAATCAAGAATTTTTAATTAGATTTTTAAAATTGTGAAAGTGACGCCCCCCTCCCCCTTGGACAATTTTGACCAACTTGTACATATCCGATCAACATCAAAATTGTTGTGGACTAGTGGATAGTTATTATAAGTTACAGTGCCAATACAATACAATATTATAATGCTTTAAAGTTGGTAACCTCCACCACCCCTTTGAAGAGGGTGGAAGGGGACCATCTAAGTGTGTCCGATTTCGTTCAAAATTGGTATGTAGGGACATTTGGGGATAGGGATCACGAATTTTTAATTATATTTTTAAAATTGTGAAATTGACGCCGACCTTGTCCCTCTTTTAAGTCAATTTTGACCAACTTGTACATATCCGATCAACATCAAATTTGGTATGGACTTATAGTTACAGCGACAATACAATATTTAAAGCTCTAAAGTTGGAAACTCTCCACCTTTAAGGATATTGGAGGGGTTTCCTGGGTTTAGGATCACGCACCATATTTTTTCTTATTTAATAAGCTTGCGAACAAGTTTTCACAAGTTGGGTCTACTAGTTGCAAAAGAAGTTGGATGTTACTAACTTTTTACTTAAGTTTTTTAATTAAATTATAAATTTTACTTAAAATAATATTTTTCATTGTCTAAAAATGGCAAAAAGTAAAGGTTAGCTTTTTTTAATATTTGACAGATATCAAAAAAAAGTAGTTCATCGTTTTTCTCTTTTGATAAGCTTTCGAGCAATGTGCCACTAGTGGGGTTATCTAATTTGAAAAAAAAAGTTTTATGCAAGTAGACCCCTTTGCAGGGGGTCTATACAAAAAAACTTCGGACAGGTATATTGCTCGTTAAAAATCTTAGTCGAAGTACATTTGGATTTTTCAGAATAATCTAAATTCAATCCGCTGTCGAATTTATTCCATTTGGCTGATACACTGATTGTATAAAGACCACGTACATGGCAGTGTTTAGGGCTACCCCCAAAAGAAAGGGGCAGCTAGGGGCAGCAATTTTTTTGTTTTTTTAGTCAAATAGACCCCTCTCTCTAATATTCGTGTGGAGATTTTACTAAGCCTTACTAAGCTTGTTTCTGCAGGCTTTACAAAGAAAAATAGAGACGAAAATAAATGTAATATATTTCAAAAAATTTTACCCATAGAAAGGGTTTTGGAATTAGGAAATTACTAGCAGTTTTTAAAAGTGCAGTTACTGCTTATGACCACTTTATACCCATATACCCAAAAAGTACTGTTTGTATTGTAATTTTTTTTATTTAAAAATACTGTAAAAATACATAAATTTTTCTCCCAAAATATTTTTCAACTTTAGGGCTCTGTTACAAAGAAATCATTAAGAATTTTTTTATCAGTTGCATTTTTTTTATTAAGTGGACTATCTGTAAATCATTTGGGTGGGTTTGGTTATCATAATTTAAAAAACATATACAGGGCTAATGTCGTGCTAGCACCGCCAAATAACCCATTGAGCGCGCCGGCTCAAAGATCCACCAGCCAGTAACCCGCTGGAAAGTGGAATGGCTCTGTGTTACATGTTGGACATTGGGCACAAAATCATAATCATTTTCAAACAAATTGAGAAAACTGTCGCAAGAAACGCCATCCACCGAGATACGAGATAAAGATAGTTTTCTCACTAATTACTTATGATTAGAGACGAAACCGCCTAACTAACTTCGCAAGAATTGTCACATTGACCAGCAGTGTTCTGAGGAGTCCCATAAGGACGAAACAGTTAACTGTCAACACTTATTAGGTGTCCATTAGATCTTGGACCCCCGTGAGGTTAAGCTTTCAGGCTACCCACGGAAAAATATGAGATAAAAAAAAACTCCTTTTTTGCCCGATTAGCCACGAAACTTGTTTGATTTTTAAATTCACGGGTACGAAATTCCACGTTAATCATTTTCCTGTGATAAAAATCATAGTGTTGCCTTTGCAAATAGTTGCTTTATTTCGATTTAAGAAAGTTTTTTTCAAATTTTTGTCCGTACAATTATTATACAGGGTGAAAGTAAATTGAAGGAAAATTTATACTATATTTTCAGGATAGTCACGACTCGTGACAATATTATAAATACAAAACTTAATAGGCTTTTTATTATATTAAGGAGAGTTTACACATGCATGGATTTGCTGGCGCCAATAAAAACTGGCGCGCCAGTAAGTTAAATTTGCAAGTGTAAACACCGACTTGCACACATGTTATTTTTTTGCATGCATGTATCAAAAAAGTCTGCAGCTGACTGAATTTGCTGGCGCCAGTGGTGACGCATGCGCGCAGAAAAGGAAAATTTTCTTGTGTAAACAAATGCTTGCACGTCGGCTCGCCAGTTTAAAGTTCATTATTTTAAATTATTTTTTATTTTCATTGTGTTTTCGTTGTTTATTTTTGTTTTTATAGCTTAATATGGCTAAAAAAAGTGGTCAGCAGAACTGACCATACAGTTTCTTGAAGGCTATGAATGTTTTCCTTGTTTATGGGATGTACACAGTAGTTCGTATAAAAACAGAGATAGTCGAGATAATGCTTCCCAAAAAATTAGTAAAATAATGACTATTGAAGGCTTTGAGGTTGCAGAAGTAAAAGCAAAAATATGATCCATAAGAAACACATATGCTTTGGAATTGACAAAAATTAAAAAAAGCCAACGTTCCGGAGCCGGTGCAAATGAAGTATACACCCCAAAAGTACCATGGTTTAAACTAGCAGACCGAGTTTTAAAGAATGTTGTTTAAATAAGAGAAACTCTAGAAGAATATCAAAATGTTGCTTTGTCATTCGAAGATGGTTTTTATAGCTCGCAGGATCTTCTGCTGCAAGTTCTCCTAAAAGTTTTTCGGAAGCACCCAAAGTAGATCGACTAGCAATCCATGCTTTAACCCATGCAGATACGGCCTTTTCGTTGTTCCTTTTCCTGAATCTCTTTTATTTTTTTTTTCAATAAAAGTTTAGCGACTATTTTGCAGGCTTCCGAGAGTTCAGCAGTCATATCGCGTATCGTGTACACTTTAAAAATGAAACTGGCGTGCCAGTCTTTTTAATTTTCGCACAATAGTGTAAACCTTTACTGGCGTGCCAATAGAACTGGCGCGAACACTGGCGCCACTAAATTCATGCATGTCTAAACCCACTATTAGCTCACACATATATTATACTATAGTAGTGTGAGCTATGGTGATCCTAATTTTTTCGAGAAAAAAAAGTTGCTCCGATTTCAAAAATTTTTAAATATCTTTGCGTTTCAGATGATTTTGAAACTTTTTTGTTGCGCCGTCTGTCTGTCTGTCTGTATGTCTGTCTGTCTATCTGTCTGTAACGACCAACGCGCATAACTCAAAAACCGTTTAGCCGATTTTAATGAAATTTGGTACCTAGGCTGGGTCTTGGGTCGAGATGGTCCCATTTGAAAATGAACAAAATCCACCGAACACAAACGTAATAAAAGGGTGGGGGTAGATTTCAAAAATTAGAGTTTATGTAAAAATATGGCATGTGTGATATCAAACGAAAGGTAATTGAGTCTGCAGTTAAACAAAATACATTTTAATTTATTTAAAAAAAAAGGGTGGGGTATATTTTAAAAATTAGAGTTTAAGTGAAAATATGGCGTGTGTCCCAACTAACATTTATAGTAGCGGCTACATGTTCTAAAGGCTTTGCTACTTTCTTATAGTAGAAATGTGGTGATCCCAACCAAAATTTGTTACTTTTTAGTTCTAACTACTATTTGGTATCAGGAAATAGTAGATGTTTCGTAAAAACGACCCTCTAAACTACTTCATAGGATTGTTTCTTGATAGTCGATTCTGATAGTCTTCTCTACCACAATAGGACGTTGCTAAAGTTTTACTTTCTTTTTAGTCGTTATTTCGTAGTCGCCCTGACTTTTATATCCTACTTAATTACCACTAGAAATTTAAGCTTCATTGGAGTCCCAAACAAGTGTATCCGACAACTACATTATAACTTTAATTTTTACCACAAAAGTTTGTGTCATCATAGTAACATCTGATGTAACAATGTAGACAAAATAACTTTTTGGATCAACTTTAAAGCCGCAACTACTTTCAAGTAACCTTTTCGACTATCAGGGAATATAGTTTGGGCCGCCATGTTTTTATGTAAGAAAGAAAATTTAATATTTTTGTTGTCGTTTTATGAGCTCATATTAAAGAGCCATACTATTTTATAAACAAATTAGTTGAAGCTTACCAAAAATGCTTTTCTTAAGCACCATTTGTTGGAGTTAACTGTCGATTATGAAAACATAACCTCCAAAATCACAACACAAAAATTCCATCAGCTACCAGAAAACGGCTCAATTTTACGGGCGCACCGGTTTTTTGCAATATATATAATGCATGTTTACAAAAAACTTTGCGTCGCACTCGAATTTTGATCCTCTGCTCGTAAATTCTCACACTTTTGGATAACATAGTTCATATTATAACCATAACCAAACAAAAAAACTAAGCGAGTCTGTTTACTGTTGTGTCCACCATATTGTGTAACAATTCTACCAAAAAGAAAAGATTATATTATTTGCAACTACATCGCAACTTTTATGCCATTACGGAAAAAAAACAGCCTCTACGACGTAGTAGATACCTGGCTACGACGTAGTAGTGTAGTTGTTACTACAGTGACTTTAAAGACTTGGCCAAGTAGTTATAACCAGAAATTGGTTCCCCACTTAGGGAATTATAACGTCGCTGTATGGTATACTGAGACGTAGCGGGAGTACGTTGCGGTTACTTTTAAGAAATTCTTTCTAGTTGGGGTTTCGTCGTTACAACTTTAATTGTTTGTTGGGCGTGATATCAAACGAAAGGTAATTGAGTCCGGAGTTTAACAAAATACATTTTAGTTTTTTGTTTTTTTAAGGGTGGAGGTAGATTTCAAAAATTTGAGTTTAATTTACAACATGGCTTGTGTGGTATCAAACAAAAGGTAATTTAGTCCGGAGTTGAATAAAATATATTTCAGTTTTTAGTTATATTAGCTCACACGTACACTATAACTATAGTACCTAGTGTGAGCTTAGGGGCCCATATATTGGCAGAGTATTTTTTTAATACGGTATTTTAAGGTAAATGGTGCTTTATATTTGCTATTATATTTTCATAGAGGTTTTTACATTATTGGTGAGTTTACATTTATATAAAGAATAGCATGTTTTTTTTAAGAATTTTTTTTATAAAAGGTCCTGTAAAAAATCGTCCGGAAACGCCCGCAAAACTGTTTATAAAATCTATTAAAGAAGGATGTCTACTATCATAATCTAAAGTCTACTACCATAATCTAAAAAAAATTGGCTTTTAGCTGCCACCTTGTAAGAAAAATCGATTTTATTTGGCGTATACTTTAAAAATTAAGAATTTTGTGGGAAAATACTACGAATCAATACAAAAACCATACTAGTTGACTTCAATTGATTTTACTTTTTGTGTTTTAAATTCCGTTTAACACATTTTACTTTATAGTCTATGGACAAATCGGCCTAAAAGGGGGTTTCGTGTGCAAGTCGTGCCAACTTTTTGCCGATAAGCTAGATTTGTTAAGGGCACTCTGTAGATCAGGTTTTGGCGTGTTGTCATTCTGGTAAATGCGTTTTTTTAAAGATATGGCCCCCACCACTTTTTTTTGCACAATACTCTTTCAAACGATGTAACTATCGTAAAAATTATCATAGAGAGTTGCAAAAAACGGCAAATGAATCAGCAAACACCCGCAATAAAATAACTTTGTACTATATTTTTCCAAATTTTGCTTCTTTTTTTCAGAAAAATTAAAATAACTTAATTTTTACTTTTTTATTGTATAGCCACTAATGTTTAACCTACATTTTTAGTAACACAAAAGCAAAATTTTGAAAAAAAGTTTAAATAAAAGTTATAGAATGAACATTGTTCTTTAATTTAATGTATATAAATCTTATATAGAGGTATAGTTTATATTTGTTTCAATAAAAAAACAATTTCTTGTCACCAAAACGACCTACCGAAGGTGTATTGCCGTACGCGGAAGCCTATAACAAAATAGGGCGGCGCGCGGCGTTACGCAGCTGATGTGTCTAGTAAAACAGGTTTGACAATGGATGCTAGCTGAGAATAGGTTACAGATTAACAATTTGGATGCTGCAGGCCCAGTTTTTGGTCCAATTTTTTTTATCCCCCTCCTCATATAGTCGTGTTCGAATATCTAAGTTGAAACCCTAAAGCCACAATGACACAGAAATGCATAAAAAATGAGTAAAGTCTAACTTAAATTTAACTTAAAGTATATTAGCTTTTTAAATTTTAGCTGTTAATCCCCCAAAAACCCCCCAAAATCTTGAAATTTTATCAAAAATTAAGCTTGATAGGGAAAAAATGTAATAATCATTATAATAGACAATAAAATTTAAATTTCCTTTTAATAATGTATAAGTCAGTGGGGTACTGCGAATGACAAACTCTCCAGCGGCATCCGTCTATTAAGGTAGTGTAAAAAAAAATAAAAAAGAAACATGTTTCTTACAGGTTTTACCCGTTTTTCTTAAAAACCAAACTCTATATCAAAAAATGTGAATCATACTTTCTTATAGATAATAAAATTTCCTTTTAAATCATGTATAATAACGCAAGGGTAATTTCATCTATAACAATTTAGGGGCGTCCGTAAATCAAATCAATTTTTAAAAAAATCACTAAATTTATCATTTTTTTTTACCGATTTATCGAGTTTTCTCAAAAACTAAGTTTTTTGAGAAAAAAAATTAATCCACACTTTATTGTAGAAAATAAAATTCCCTTTTTAAAAATGTATTAGTCAGTGGGGTCAAATATAAAAAAAGTTAAAAAAACCACATGGTTTTACCAAATTATTTTAAAAACCAAGCCCTCTATCAAAAATTGTGTACTATAGTCGATTGTAGACAATGAGACTTCCTTTTTAAATGATGTATAGCAAAGTAAGATTTGTCTTTAGACTAAAACTTCACAGGCGTCCGTAAATTAAATCAATTTCTACAAATCACCAAATAAATTCATTCTGTTACATGTTTTTTCCAACTTTCTGTTCAATGTGTTTTATACTTTATTGTAGGAAATAAAGTTTCATCTTAAACAATGTGTAAGTCAGTGGGGTTTGATTAATGACAAACTCTCCAGCGGCCTCCGTATATGGGGGTCATTTAAAAAATAAAATAAAAACATTTTTGTTTCACCCGATTTTTTTTCGAATAAAAAAAAAACATTTTTTAAAAAGTAATTTAAAAATACATTTTAAATCAAGTATTATAAACTTTGTTTTATTAAAATCGGATAAAAAATAAGAGATATAATTTGTTTTTAAATATGCTTTTCCGCCATATTGAATACGCCATATTTAAAAAAAAACGATTTATCAGAATGACAATAAGTCAAAACCTAATCCACTAGGTATGTTAAACAAATTTAAGTTACTTCCAAAAAGTTCATATGGTTTTCATTAAAAACATAATTTTTAAATATACCCCAAAGACCCCTATTTTTACCAGTTATTTGGAAATAACTCAAAAACTAATTATTGCATTGAAACACTTGAACCAGATTTGAATAAGAAATCAAAATAGCTATCTTTTTTATATAAACTTTTTTTTTCTAACTCCAATAGTTTTTAAAATAAAATTAAATAAAACATTTTTTTTAACCTTTTTATTGAATTTTAACTTTTTTTAACAAATACAACAAAAAATAATATTTTTGGACCTATGCATTTTTAAATACATTGCAAACCAAGTATTCTAAACTTTGTTCCATAAAAATCGGATAAGAAATAAAAAAAGTTACAATTTTTTTAAATATACGCCTTTCTGCCATTTTGAATCCGCCATATTTTTCAAAAAACGCATGTACCAGAATGACAACAAGTCAAAACCTGATCTAGGGGATGCCCTTAACAAAGTTAGCTTATCGGCAGAAAGTTGGCACGACTGCCACACGACACTTGATTTGTCCAAAGACTATTAATGCGTTAAGGGCCAAACTTGCTAGATAGAAGGCGTAATGTAAAAACTTGATAATTTCATTGCTTAACTCTAAACTCCATTCACTAAATAAATATTAACAAGAAATCTACTAGGCCATGGATAACCTATGAGATGTTCCTTGGTTTAGCAAAGTTGTCAATTTATCATGCGTCGTTTTCCTCTTTTTTTGTGTTAAATTAGAACGAAAAATAATAGTTTAAAATTATGGAGTTAGAAAATTTACCAAATCATTCAGTTTACAAAATTTTGAGTGAAAATAATGTTATTTTTTGCAATCATAAGAAAGCTATATAATGTTTACTTCGCCATACCATACCTTGCTCCATTTTCTGAAAAATTACGTAAGTCTTGAGATACCTGAGTAGGTATAAATTCAGTTTACATCTTTGTAATTTTTTTTATTTTCTTTTTCTTGTGTAGTGTTGCAAATACTCTTCCGAATCTCCTAAGGCGCGCATTTCTATTCAAGAGACAAAACAAGCTTTTGTTTCCTAAATTGACTAATTTGAAAAATTTTTATCTGTTTTGTTAACCACCAGCTGTGACGGACATGGACAAAATTCATTCGCCAGACAAAAATTTTGTCCGTCATATTAGTGCTCAGCAAATCCCGCTAGATACATTTGGTGGCAATAAAAATAAAATAAAAAACATAAATAAAAATTATATTTTTGCCTCCAACCGTTTTAACTTATACCTTGAGTTGCATAGCTATAGCAACCATATTAAATTTAAAAATATAAAAAATACCTTTTATAAAAACAAAATAATATGCATTATTTGCGTTTACGGACAATTTTGTCAAAAAAACACTTAAACCTAGACCCTGAATCTTTAGCCTTATTTGTTGATTAATTAATGTATCTGAGGGCACGGCAGTGCCTCGCCAAGTTCGCGCGCCGTAACCATCTTTTCTGGAAACATTTCAGCCGATATTTGACCTACCTAAAACTCTACTTTCGAATGAGCTTCGAATCTCAAACTATGCACAGTCGTAGATCTCCATGGAGTTAACAACCCCTCCAAGTTTCATGGAATTCCATGAAGTAGTAAAATAGTTACGAAATTTCAAAAAACGTCTAAATTGCCACTCACTGACTCACTCATGTATAGATCATCAATATTCTACTGTACTTCCAGACATGCTACAAAGCTGAAATTTGGCAGACTGATAGAAATTATGACCAATCCCTTGGAAAAAATTAAAAAACCCCAAAATTTTAATTTACTTCCCTCCCCTATACATTTAGAGTTATGTAAAATTAGCATCGCCCACTTCCAGAAATGCTAGAGAGTTGAGGTTTGGCAGACTGATAGGAACTATGATAAAACTATAGGAAAAAATTAAAACACCCCAAGATTCTAATTTACTTTCCTCCCCTATAAATGTAAAGTTAAGTAAAAGTAACATTGCCTACTTCCAGACATACTAGAGAGCTGAGCTTTGGAAGACCGGTAGTAAATATGATAAAATTATAGAAAGAAGTAAAACACCCCAAAATTCTAATTTACTTCCTTCCCCTATTAATGTAAAGTTATGTAAAAGTGACACTGCCCACTTCCAGAAACGCTAGAGAGCTGAGCTTTGGAAGACCGATAGTAACTATGATAAAATTATAGAAAAAAATTAAAACACCCCAAAATTCTAATTTACTTCCTTCCCCTATTAATGTAAAGTTATGTAAAAGTAACACTGCCCACTTCCAGAAACGCTAGAGAGCTGAACTTTTTAAGACTGAGAGACAATATAATAAAACTATATGAAAAAATTTAAAAACACCAACATTTTAATTTACTTCCCTCTTCTATAAATGTAAATTTATATAAAACTAACATTGCCCACTTCCAGAAATGCTAGAGAGCTGAGCATTGGAATGCTGATAAAAATTATGATAAAACCATGTGAAAAAATTTAAAAAGTCCAATATTTTCATTTACTCTCCTCCCCTATAAATGTAAAGTTATGTAAAAGTAACATTACCCACTTCCAGAAACGCTAGAGAGCTGAGCATTGGAAGACTGATAGGAACTATGATAAAACTATAGGACAAAATTTAAAAACACGACAATTTTATTTAAAGTTATGTAAAAGTAACATTGTGCACTTTCAGAAACGCTAGAAAGCTGAGCTTTGGAAGGCTGATAGGAACTACGATAAAACCATGGAAAAAAATTAAAAATTCTCAAAAATTTAAGTAAGGCATTGCAAAAGTTTTGAACAATATTCGGCATATTTTACTACTTTAAAAATTAAGTATTATCCAATTCCTTTAAAAAAGCAGTGAAATCATAACAAAAACATTTCATGTAAAAAAAAGCTAAGTACACGTAAATGGCATTCCGTAAAAAGAATTGAGATAAAAGTAAAGCCAAGTTTTCCTATACAAATTTCAAAATGAAAGGTTCTTACTAGTTTGGAAATATTTTTCTAAACTTGGCTATTACGGCTGTAAATGACTCTTAGGCACAGTGCTAAATTGAACATAAAGACGTTTGGCTGTAATAGCAAAGTTTAAAAAAACATTTCCAAACTAGTAAGAACCTTTCATTTTGAAATTTGTATTGGAAAACTTGGCTTTACTTTTATCTCAATTCTTTTTACGGAATGCCATTTTCGCGTACTTGGCTTTTTTTTACATGAAATGTTTTTGTTATGATAAACATTTTGATATTCCCTTCTAAAAAAATATAAATTTCTATAAGTTGTAAGTTTCAAAACTTATTAGTAACGAAATGTTTTTTACTTTGATATACAAATGCATGGGCACACCCAGGGGGGGGGAAAGTTCGGTTCGGGGGGGCGTGGCTCGGGGCCCGCCATCCCAAACACAAGATTTTTTTATTTATTTTCGACATGTTTCATAAATAATCTTAAAAAATAGGATGAAATACGACTCCCCCCCCCCCAAGACATATTCCTGGGTGCGCCACCGACTAATGTGTATTCTTAATTGTGGTTAAGTATAATATGTCTTGTTAATAAATTGTGTATTCTGAAACATGTTATATTTGGCTATTCGTTATATATAATTTTTAACAAATACCTTTGTTTATTTTTTAAATATGCCAACGCATATTAAAAATATTAAGCTTAAAAATTTTCTTAGCCCGAATTGATTTTTTATTTACAGTTAGCTTCCTATAAACAAAAAAACTGAAATAAAATTTTATTGATATTAAAAATATTTGGCGTTCGGAATATGTCATATCCCCTAGATGTTTGCACTTGCGCAGTAAAAATATTAAAAAATAAATAGGTATGCAAAAAGTTAGACTAAAAAAACAACTAGCGAAACCAAAAAAAAATCCTTAAAATTTTCTTTATTAATGACAAAATGACTTTTGACCGCTTTCTGACCTAGCCAGATCACTGTGCCTCGCGTCGGTGCGGAACCAAAAACAATGAGTTAACAAAGTATAAAAGGCAACTTCAAAGTCAACCACGGACACCGGTGTTTCGGAAAAAGGCATTTCCATCCTCAAGGTGGCTTGGCCTGACTACAGTCAATCAAACTGACTACAAGATACAAATCAAAAAGAATGAAAAATTAATTATTTATTCATTCAACGAGTGAAACGACAGTGAACCAAGGAAACTAAGTCCATGGCGGGACAAAAACGTTCACTGGTCTATAAGGAAGAAAGACATTTTTTCACTGTTCAAGCAGACCTTGCTATCACCGTTTCCACGCCGGCGCCGTCGTCCCGCCATGGACTTAGTTTCCATGGTTCGCTATCGTTTCACTCGTTGAATGAATAAACAGGTTTCACCTATTTTTTTATTCCTTTTGATTTACCTTGTATCTTGTAGTAAAGTTTGATTGACTGTAGTCAGGCAACCCACGCTGAGGATAGAAATGCCTTTTTCCGAAAAACCGGTATCCGTGGTTGACTTTACTCCTTTGAAGTTGCCTTTTATGCTTTGTTAACTCATTGTTTTCGACACCGAACCGATGCCGGCGCCGTGGAGACGGTGATAGCATGTTCTGGTTAAACTGTGTTGAAATGTCTTTCTTCCTAATAGACCGTGGACGACTTGAATCACTTGTTAAATGACTAAATAGGTTACACCCATTTGTTCATTCTTTTTTAATTGAATTAACCTAATTTTTTTAGTGTTTGCGCACCAGCCTCTGCCGATGAAGTTTATTTATTTTAACGATGGTCCATTTCACTATCCATTTTATATTTTTATGCTTGGCTCTCTGATCATAACTGCTTTTTGCAGTGGTAGCCTTGATTTAACAATTGTAAAATTCGTTAATGCTGCCAATATCCAGCTGGAGTTTTTGGGCGAGAAATTAGAGACATTTGGAAAGGATAACAACCAAATAAAGGAATCGGAGGAAATAGTTGTGAAATATTTAATGAGATGTTCTCAGCATTATATTGAAATTGAAAAGTAAGAACTAAAGAGTCCGCGGGAGACAGGCGAAATGAAAAAAATTGAGAAAATTCAATTATAAAATATGAACCTACGCCTTTTTTTCCCGTACATGGTATTTTCAAATCGCGTTTACGATGTGATGCTTCGCAATTTTCCTCTCTCTTCTTCTTCACTTTTCCAATTCGGCATATAAATCTACTTCTAAGACCGGACTTCTTGCCATGTTTTACTCAAAACCGAAGCAAATGTGACATTTCGCCTTTCTCCCGTGGACTCTTCAAAATAGTGCCAGCGCCGAAAATATTCGCTATAAAAATACCTGCTACATGCTTTCCGCCATGTTTGGTTTCAATGAACTTTAACGTATGTCTTGAATTAAGGTGGCTGGTATTTGGTATTGCGCTCTCAGTACCATCCTTTTTCTAGTTTAATCAAACTGGTAGAGAATACTAGCACCGTACAGGGAAATATTCCCTGTTCCGATGATACTACTTTGTAATGGCAACTTAACACATCAGACTAAGCTAATTTTCGCAAAAAATGAATTTTTATGACCTTAGACCTTGGATATCTCAAGAAAGTACACGGGTTAGCATATGAGATTATATGGTACTCTATTAGAACATCAAAACGAAGGTCTATGCAAAAATGCAGGTTGTTGCGCGAAGAACGCCTAAGTTCCCTGGGCTTCTAGTCGCTGACAGATCGAGCGAACCAGGAGAACTGCTTCCTTCACTCCTCATTTGAAACTTTTACATTTAGCTCACACTACTACTATACTATAGTAGTGTGAGCTATGGTGATCATAATTTTTTCGAGAAAAAAAAAGTTGCTCCGATTTCAAAAATTTTTATATATCTTTGCGTTTCAGATGATTTTGAAACTTTTTTGTTGCGCCGTCTGTCTGTCTGTCTGTCTGTCTGTCTGTCTGTCTGTCTGTATGTCTGTCTGTCTGTCTGTCTGTCTGTGTGTCTGTATGTCTGTCTGTAACGACCAACGCGCATAACTCAAAAACGGCTTGCTCGATTTTAATGAAATTTGGTACCCAGGCTGTGTTTTGGGTCGAGATGGTCCCATTTAAAAATGAAGAAAATCCACCGAACACAAGCCAAATAAAAGGGTGGGGTTAGATTTCAAAAATTAGAGTTTATGTAAAAATATAGCGTGTGTGATATCAAACGAAAGGTAATTGAGTCTGGAGTTAAACAAAATACATTTTAGTTTATTTAAAAAAAAAGGGTGGGGGTAAATTTCAAGAATTAGTGTTTAAGTGGAAATATGGCGTGTGTGATATCAAACGAAAGGTAATTGAGTCTGGAGTTAAACAAAATACATTTTAGTTTTTAAAAAAAGGGTGAGGGTAGATTTGAAAAATTAGAGTTTAAGTCAAAACATGGCTTGTGTGGTATCAAACGAAAGGTAATTGAGTCTGGAGTTCAATAAAATATACTTCAGTTTTTAGTTATATTAGCTTTCACGTAGATACACTATAACTATAGTATCCAGTGTGAGCTTAGGTGCCCATAGATTGGCAGAGTATTTTTCATACCTATGTCAAAAATGTAACATTGGGCGAGTTTGTAAAGTAATCTAATTTTGCTCACCGATTACATCGGTGTTTTGACATATGACGTTTGATGTTCATTTGACATTTTCATTCGGTGAGTCCGATGAACACCAGATAATAAAAAAGAACGCGATGAATCAGATATCTAAACCTCGCTTTTTTCGATTTTGATTTATTTTCTAAAAGATGAATACATGGAAACAAAATTTTCAACGTAACCCTCAATCCTGGCATGCCGCGGTTTGATGATATCCAAATTTTAAAATAAAAAACAGGATTTGTTTTTTCATATTTTATAAGTATTTTAATGTTATTTAAAGTTTTTTTTAGGCTTTTGTTAAGGTAGGCCTTTGTGCCTTTGTATAGATTAGGTTAGGATTAGGATAAGGAATTTTACTTGAAAAATTTACTCTAATTTAAAACAACTAAAACTCATTTATTTTAAAAATTCATATTAGCATATAAACATAGCATAAAATAATAATGGTAAAGGGCTCTCGAGATTAAGTTCTTCTGCTCTCTAGAATAAATTAATAATAAGTTTGTAAAATGTAAACGATTTTATAAAAATTTTATCTGGTATATAAATAAAGAAATTGAAATTAACTCTGGATCTTCATCATCCGACTTTTGAGTCACTATTTATATCTTTTAAGATGACCATCGAAACTTTGTTTACCACATCGTGGAGCATTTAACAAAAAAAAACAACAAAAAAGATATAAAATTACACAACCGAAAAAAAACACAAACAATTTTTGACGTAATTGACATTCATCGAAGATTGCTCACCGACTCTCAGGTTCGGTGAGCATTGATGCCATCAATTGGTGCCTTGGTGAAATTCATAAGATAATTTACGAACCCGATGGATTTCAACGAATTGCACTGATTAATTTAAAAACTTGATTGTTGTCATCGATGAGCTCATCGATGCCTTTACGAACTCGCCCATTTGTTTTAAAAGTGGCGCTGGATCTGCGCTCAAGCCCCCCTCCCCCAGGATCTATCCCAGGATTCACACGTGGGTTTTCCGAAAATCCTGGATTTTAGATTCTTTATAGACACATTTATTGTTTTATAGGTTTGTTTCATATATTCAGGAACTGTTCTTGTACAGTCTATTTGCTCAACTTTTAACGAGTGTGCTGGCACTTTGCAATACTGCCTTTATATTATTAAATGTAAGTTTATAATAATTTTAATAGCGGGGTTCACGCGTAAACTCAAGTCACGCAAGTTTTAGCCCACCGGGTACGACTGACTGGGACAGGATAAACGAAGATGAAATCGAATTAAAATTAATATGACGATGATTGATTTTTGTGCAATTATTACTTATCATCTGGGCGACTAGTTCAGGCCCTACGGGGTAGGGTACTTCGTTTAATGATAGAAGCAACACACTTGGTATGGATAGCGCGATATCAAAACCTTAAATTAAAAGAAAGTGCCCAGTAAATTTGAGACATAAATACACATCCCTTGAAAAAGTTTACCTACATAAATACATTAAAAAAAAGAAAAAACATTTAAAAAAAAATTGCTAAATCAATTTGTAATAGTTTACTTGTAAGAAAATAGTAAGCTGTCAGTCTTACTTTTTTACTTAAATTGCGAATATCTCAAAAACTAATCTATTAATTTTTGAAATAATATCAATGCTGTAAAGGAATAGAAAAAACTCTTTTAAACCAGGTATCACTTGACCCACTTTCCCTCTCTAAAGTCAAGAGGTCAAAGCTACCCCAACTAGGAGTCGATAGATATAAATATTTTAAGAAAATAAAAATAATGTGCCCAAGGATTTTTTCAAAAATTTACTTTAAATACTCATAATGGCATCCCGTATACGTTTTCTGTGAGCATATTACTTTAAATTAAAATTGATAATGATGATGATAACGAAAATGATTATACGCATGTTTTATCGCTCCGCTTGTTTTGTAAAAAGAGTTTTTGCTTTTTTCTTTCTGGGTAATAAATTTTGTAGTATAAAATGGAAAATAAATATATTTTGTTTACCTCACTTTACTGATAGCGGTAATTACCACTTATGATTGGACAAGCTATGCACGTATTAATGCTAAAAACTGCACAGAACAGATGTGACTTTACTGAGAGATGTTGAAAGAATAAGAACAATTCGCGCGCGCTCGCTTAAAGCGCCTCTAGCGGTAGATATGTAGGAATTACAAACTGATAACGGTAATGACGCTCTTCCAGGGTACGCGTTTAAAATTTAATACTGAACGGTACACGTTAAAAAAAATATACTGATAATGGTAATGACGCTCTCTCTGGGTACATGTTTTTAAAAAAATATGTTATGCGGACAACGGTAATGACATACGGATAACGGTAATGACGCTCTTCTAGGGTTCACGTTTAAAAATGTGATACTGATAACGGTAATGACGCTCTTCCTGGGTACGCGTTTAAAATGTTATTTTATAAAAAAAAATTAGGAAATAATATTTGTTTTTAACAGACGGCGATACTTATATATATATAAACAATAAACTAGACTTATGGAGCAATATAATGTTGAAATTCGTATGGTATATTAGGTTTTTTTATTTTAGTGATTGCAAACCTCTATCCGGTTATGATAACGGAGTATGACGTTTGGGCCAGTCTTACACAAATGTTAACATTAAATAGCAACTTCAGCATCAAACTTAATGTAGTGCTTTAGAGTAATATTGGAGGCAATTTTATTTGTACAAGAAAAATAACTAATATACTAAACATTAATTTAATTTTGGATGGTAACATGAAAGGGGTACCCTTTTTCAATAATGACCTAATACTTATACATGTTCTCTGGGTTATTTTGTCTGGTTCAGGCAATTTTTTTTACGCTGCTGCTTGTGCGAGTCGGGCTCAGTGGCGAATCAAGGGGGGGGGGCAGAAGTGCCTGGCCTTCCCATCAATGACATAAAACTTATAATTTTTAATTCCAGAAGAAAAATAACCAATGCATAAGCCGCAGTTTTTTTTGTATTAAATTTAACTGATTTCACTCAAATTTTCGCCTGCGGCACATTTTATTTGCACATAGTGGTAAACTTTAAAGCTAATTCTTATTAAATCCCGCAAAAAAAAATATTTTGTGTTTTTTTCCCTCCTTGGCCCCTCCCCCCCGGACACCCTGGATTCGCTACTGGTCGGGCTTACTGGCAAAGCCATTTTGTTTTAGGCTAGTAACATATAAACCACGCATCTTCTTTTAAATGTTTTTTAAATAGTCTTTGTTTTTTGGATCCCATATAACAGGTCTATTCCTGTAATTTTCAAACAGACAATACTTTTTCATCATTCATGGTATTTTTTTTTATTTGAAGCGCATTGAACGACGACCGCCTACTGGCTCGTCGCGAATGGCTTGTTGCGCGCTGCGATCATACCTTTTTCACGTCTACATTAGCGAATTGTTCGAGGCTCGAGGCTCGTGGCTCGGTAATGAGTACCCGGCTTAAGACTCGCCCAAACATTTTACGAAAGGGAACCACCCCCCACCCCTGGCAGGGTGGTGTTTACCCCCCTTAAACGTGCTTTTTGATAGTTTGCTAATAACTCGAAAACAGTCAACTTTTTCAAAAATCTTCTAGAGATCAATTTTCAAGCGGATACATTTTCCTTTCCAACGATGTACCTTAGTACCCTCTGACGACAGTGGTGCGCATTCCATTGGCGTACGAAAAAAGGGGAAAATCTGTAAAATATTTTTTTCATCTATTTTTTGTGGTATTTTTTATCCTATCTTAAATATTTTTGGTTAGAAGCCCATTGTATACCTACACTTACATACTTATTAAGCTACAAACACATTTGTTTTTATCTAAAGGCGTCTATTTAAAAAAAATAGGTCTAGCTTAATAAGTATTTAACTGTATACAATGGGCTTTCAAGCAAAAATATTTTCTTGAAAAAAAAATAGTGCCAAGGATAAAAAATACCACAAAAAATAGATGAAAAAATATTTAAAATATTTTCCTTTTCGCCAAAGGATACTAAGGCACATAGTTGGAAAGGATATTGTATCTGCTTGAAAAATAATCTCCAGAAGATTTTTGAAAAAGTTTTCGAGTTATTAGCAAAAAACTATCAAAATGCACGTTTAAGGGGGGCACCCCCCTGTCAGGGGTGGGGGGTGGTTCTCTTTCGTAAAGTGTTCGGGTGATCATTAAAGGCAGCATATGGCTTGAATCTCGTAGGGTCTGAACTATACATACATACAAATATCCGCCAAAATCCTCCTTGAGCTTCGCTAGATATAAGGAGTCTCATAAGGACGAAACAGTTAACTGTCAACACTTATTAGGTGTCCATTAGATCTTGGAGCCCCGTGAGGTTAAGCTTTCAAGCACCCACGGAAAAATATGAGAGAAACAAAAACTTCTTTTTACCTGATTACCCACGAAACTTTTTTTTTGATTTTTTAATTCACGGGTACTAAATTTCACGTTTGTTAGTATTATTTGGCTTAAAAAGTCAGGATTATTTGGTTTCTTTTTATTTGTAATCGATCTTTTCGATATGTGTATAGCAGTTATTTTCGCCTGCTGTTGTTCTGGTTTCTCCCGTATCTCGGTAGATGGCGCTTCTTGCGATAGTTTTCTCACTATTTCCATAGCATTAGAGACAAAACTGTCTGACTAACTTCGCAAGAGTGTCACATTGACCAACTGTTCTGAGGAGTCCCATAAGAACGAAACAGTTAACTGTCAACACTTATTAGGTGTCCATTAGATCTTGGACCCCGTGAGGTTAAGCTTTCAAGCACTCATGGAAAAATTACGAGAGAATCAAAAACTTATTTTTTACCCGATTAGCCACGAAACTTGTTTGATAAGCTAACTTTTTAAAAAAAGTCAAGAGACAAAAAATACGCAGAATCACTCGTTCTATACTATAAAATTAAAAAAGAAGGCCTAACCTAACATTTTAAAAAATATATTTAAAAAAATATATATATTTTTTTAATTCAATTTTTTTCCCACACTGTATGCAACTTGTTTTAAAATGTTACTACTTTATAATATTAAGCTTGGTTACCAAACACCATATACTAAAATTTTGATTTTGTTTTCTTAAAGTTAAACAACTTTAAGTAAAGGTTAGGAAAATGGTTAATACCAGCCGGACCACCAATAGGATCTTTAAAATTTAATTTTTATACAATTAGGAACTGCACTAAAAAAAGCTTAAAATTTCAAATATTCAGCTGCTGGTTAGTGTTAAAATACGCGCAAATGCGCACACTTTTATTAAATTTGAAATACCAGCTTAACAGATATTAAAGTATTTTTAAAAAATTTTAGAAAAAATAATGCTTTACTAAATTTAAATATGACAAAGAGGTTAGACAAAATAAAGGAAAATTATAAACAGAGGTACTTGCATAACGATTTAAAAGATACTCGTACTAATATGCAATTTTCAGATTTTTATTTCATGATTTTTTGATATCTTAGAAACTAAAGCTTTTAGTATACATATATATTTGTGGAAAAAAATGATACAACACCTATTCGGTAAAGCTTTATGTACCTATGTTTATAATTTCAAACCCTTAAAAAACAACCCTTAGATAACATTTATTTTGTTTAAACCCCTTTGTCTGATTAAAGTTTAGTGAAAGTAGTGTGAGCTATGGTGATCCTAATTTTTTCGAGAAAAAAAAAATGCTCAGATTTCAAAAATTTTTATATATCTTTGCGTTTCAGATGATTTTGAAACTTTTTTGTAGCGCTGTCTGTCTGTCTGTATGTCTGTCTGTAAGGACCAACGCGCATAACTCAAAAACCGCTTAGCCGATTTTAATAACCTAGGCTGGATCTTGGGTCGAGATGGTCCCATTTAAAAATGAACAAAATCCACCGAACACAAGCCAAATAAAAGGGTGGGGGAAGATTTCCAAAATTAGAGTTTATGTGAAAATATGGCGTGTGTGATATCAACGAAAGGTAATTGAGTCTGGAGTTAAACAAAATACATTTTAGTTTTTTTTTTCTTCAAAAAGGGTGGGGGTAGATTTAAAAAATTAGAGTTTACGTGTAAATATGGCGTGTGATATCAAACTAAAGGTAATTGAGTCCGGAGTTAAAGAAAATACATTTTAGATTTTGTTTTTTAAGGATGGGGGTAGATTTCAAAAATTTGGGTTTAAGTCAAACCATGGCTTGTGTGGTATCAAACAAAAGGTAAGTTAGTCTGGAGTTGAATAAGATATATTTTAGGTTTTAGTTTTATTAGCTCGCACGTACACTATAACTATAGTACCTAGTGTGAGCTTAGGAGCCCATATATTGGCAGAGTATTTTTTCTATCAATAGCAGTTTAGCTGGAATTTCAAATATAAGAAAAGTGTGCACTTTTGCGCATATTTTAAAACTTTTTCTACCCAGAAGTTGAACTGTTTTACAAGCTTTTATTTAGCTTCAGATGTTCTGTCTAACTATCTAACTATCTAACTAACTATCTATCAAATCTTGTAATGCGTTTTTGACACACTTCCCATTATTCGATTTGGATGAAATTTGGTACACACATAGTGGTCCTAAGACAATACAACATTAAGAAAAAAATATCCTACCACCCATACCCCCACCCCTTCTATGGAAAAATGTGTTTTTGACAGACTTCCCGTTATCCGATTTGGATAAAATTTGGTATACACATAGTGATCCGACGATAATACAACAATAGGAAAAAAAATCCTCCCAGCCTTACCCCCACCCCCTTCCATAGAAAAATTTGTTTTTGACACACTTCCCGTTATCCGATTTGGATGACATTTGGTATACATATAGTGATCCGATGACAATACAATATTAAGAAAAAATATCGTACCACCCCTACCCCCACCCCCTTTCATAGAAAAATGAGTTTTTGACACCCTTCCCATTATCCGATTTGGATGAAATTTAGTATTTAAATAGTGGTCCGATGACAATACAACATTAAAAAAAAAATATCCTCCCACCCCTACCCCCACCCCCTTCCATAGAAAATGGGTTTTTGACACCCTTCCCATTATCCGATTTGGATGAAATTTGGTATACATATAGTGGTCCGATGACAATACAACATTGGAAAAAAAATCCTACCACTCCTACCCCCACCCCCATCTATAGAAAAATGCGTTTTTGACACACTTCCCATTATCCGATTTGGATGAAATTTGGTATATATATAGAGGTCCGATGACAATAATGAAAAAATGGCCTCCCACCCAACCCCCACCCCCTTCCATAAAAAATGCGTTTTTGACACACTTCACTTTAAATGACTTTTATAAAATTTGGTATATGCATAAAGGTCCGATGGCAATACAGCTCAAACAAAAAATATATTTCTACCTCTACCCCCACCCTCTTCTTCCCCCAATAAAAAAATGAGTTTCCAAACAACTCACGATCAGCGATTTCATTATAATCTAGAATAAACCCTTCTGTTCTGTTATTGAACAAATATTTTCATTTAATAGAGTAGATAGCTGAGATTAAAAAGTAGAAAATAAATTGGTAAAAAAAAAATTTTAGTCACAAGCCTTTATAAAACGCACTAAAAATTTAAAAATAATTTTCTAACATTCTAATATTATCATAATAATAAAAGCGATGGCCGCAAATCAAAGCATAAGTTAATCTAAATTTGTGATCTAAACACTTAAAGAATATTCAACATAGCAGGTCATCAAAAATATGTTTGATGTGCCGCAATGTTATGCCATTGCCCTACCTATGTCAGAGAAATGCTCGGGTATCTTGGGTCGGGTTGGGTGGGTTTGGTACCTCTGCATTTTTCTGTTAGATTGATTCTTGCAAATAGTGATATTTAACTGATACGGATATCTTATCGGCCATCGCTTTTATTATTATAATAATATTAGACTGTTCAAAAATATTTTTTTAATTTTTAGTGCATTTTATAAAAGCTTGTGACTTAAAAATTTTTTTTACCAATTTGTTTCTCGTACAGTACATATATGTATAAAAATATTTTTAGTCCCATTGGTGGTCTGGGTATTATTAACCATTGGTCTAACCCGTACTTAAACTTGTTTAACTTTAAAGAAACAAAAACTAGATTTACGTACATGGTGTTTTGTACAAGTGGGGATGAAGCTTAATATTATAAGACATTAACATTTTAAAATAACTATAGGGTAGAAAAAAAAAATATAATAAAAAAAATGTTTTTTTTAAATATATTTTTTAAAATGTTAGGTTAGATTTTTTTCTAAATTTTAAATTATAAACCGAATGATTATGCGCACTTTTTCTTTTTTCACTTTTTTTGAAAAAGTTATTAGTTTTCGAGAAAATCTCAAAAGACTGATATTTAGGACCTTTGGGGCTTTATATCTAGCAAAGCTCAAAGGAGATTTTGGCGCAAAATATGTGAGGATGTGTCCCAGTTGCTAAGCAATACAGTCGAACCTCTATAACTCAAACTTAAAGGGACAACCAAAACAGTTCGAGTTATGAAGAGTTCGAGTTATAGAATTTGATTTAAATAGGTTAAAAAAGTGCAGGGACCACTTAAAAGGTTCGAGTTATTGGAAGGTTCAATTTATAGAGGTTCGAGTTAGAGACATTCGACTGTAATTATACATAAAATCAGCTTGCACCTATTTATTTCAGTGTTTCAGGGTCTTTTCACCTACCACCACTGGGCTATACAGGGTGACCCGATCTTAAGGGACCAAACTTTACCAGCGTGTTGGACGTTCAAAAATAATTAAAAAAAGTCTATACAACATAGGTCGAAAAATGCTGTGTAAAGAAAATACAGGGTGTCAAAGTTTTCTTAAAAAAAAACGAAAAAAATTATTATCTAGAAAACTACCTTGGACAACAACTTTAAATTTGGTACAGAATAAAGGTTAATAGAGCTGCATACTTTTCTTTATAAAGCAACAATGTAGGCCCGCCACGGGCGTGCGCACGGGTGGTGACTTTTAGAATTTTTGAAGAAAAAAATGATACGCCAATGGATTTTTTTAAATTTTAAATTATTTTTGAGTTCACTGTCCAATTTAAGTAAAAAAATGTCACCTTACTTTTTATCGTACAATGCTTCATTGTGGAGAAAAAAAGTGAAAATGTTTAAATTTGTTGCAAAAAAAAATTAAATAATTAAGCCAATAAATTTTTTAAATTAAAGAAACACAAATAAATGGATTATTATTTATTAATTTAAAAACGCTTCAAAATGGTTGCCCCTCACTTCAATGCATTTAGTACATCTTCGTCGAACTGCTCTGGTAGCAGCAGCAATTTGTGCTGGAGTTATGGCTCTGCAACAAGCTTGGATTGATGCTATGAGGTCATCCCTGTTTCTTGGTGGGTTTCTGTACACCATTTCTTTCAAAGTACCCCAAAGAAAAAAATCTAGGGGGGTGAGGTCGGGTTATCTAGCAGGCCAAGCCGTTGGGCCCCCTCTACCTATCCATCGGTTAGGATAATTATTGTTTAGCCAATCACGCACTTCTATGCCGAAATGAGCTGGGTACCCATCCAATTGGAATTGCATTCTTCTTCGGGTAAGAATGGGTAGCTCATCCAAGTAAGTAAACAAATGATTTTGAAGCAAATCCAAAAAAACTTGTGCATTTACTCTGTGTGGCAAAAAATGGGGTCCTATGAGAGAATTCCCAATTAACCCTACCCACACATTAACACTAAACCTATTTTGAAAATTATCTTCGACCATTGCGTGAGGATTTGCATGTGCCCAAAGGTGGGTATTATGAATGTTAAATATCCCACATCGTGTAAACATGGCTTCATCCGTCCACAAAATGAATTGTCAAAAGCTTCTGTCAACTTCAATGGCATGCGAAAACCATTCACAAAATTGGATAGGCCTTTCTGCATCTCCAGGAAGTAATTCTTGGGTACGCGATAAATGAAAAGCACGTCTACCGTCAAACTTCAACGTTCTTCGGATGATTTCTCTTGGAATGCGCAACTCGTTAGAAGCTCTTCTCACGCTTGTTGATGGGTCGTTGTCAAACTAAGCCAAAATTGCATTCTGTCGTCCTGGAGCATGATTGTTCTCTTGATCTCTTATTCCATGAAAAGTTCCTGTTTGTCTTAAATTCTGGTGTACTCTTTGAAATACTCTCTGATGTGGAAGGCGTCTATTGGGAAATGCTTCGGCGTATAACATTCTGGCTGCACGAGAATTTCCAGCTGCACGTCCATAATAAAAATGAATATCAGCATATTCTTCATTTGTAAAATTTAACGGCATTATGTATCAGGTTTTAATATTACAAATGCTTTAAAATGAAAAGACAAATTTTGACAAGTGCAATAACAACCAAACAAAGAAGCCTAACAACCGTCAAAATAAAGAACTTAAAAAGTGAACTGAACGTGAACAAAAATTTACCACCTACTACTAATTTACTTATTACCTTATTTAAAAATTTTTTACTAGCCTTGACTTTTTTATGGGATTTACGAATAATGCTGTTTTTTGTTTTTTTTTTATTGGTAAAATCTTTAGGTGCAGATAAAACGATTTTTATTTTTAACTTTAAGACGACGCATCCTACAAAAAAAAGCAAAGAGACATTTTTTAACCTAAATTAGACTGTGAATTCAAAAA
The DNA here is from genome assembly GCA_963576565.1 of Aspidapion aeneum. Lineage (NCBI taxonomy): Eukaryota > Metazoa > Arthropoda > Insecta > Coleoptera > Brentidae > Aspidapion > Aspidapion aeneum. Next base: position 204,126,311 of record OY755038.1, read on the forward strand.
TTAATTTAAAACAAAAAAAACCATTGGCGTAACATGTTTTCTTCAAATAATCTCACCACCCGTGCGCACGCCCCTTGCAAACCAAAATTTTTGCTTTATAAAGAAAAGTGTGCAGCTCTATTAAATTAAAGAATCCAGTTATGTAGTTTCTTCAATTCAATAACTTAATTATTTTATTTTTTTTGCAACAAATTTAAAAATTTTCAATTTTTTTCTCCACAATGAAGCATTGTACGAAAAAAAGTAAGGTGACATTTTTTTACTTAAATTGGACAGTAAACTCAAAAATTATTTAAAATTTAAAAAAATCCATTGGCGTATCATTTTTTTCTTCAAAAATTCTAAAAATCACCACCCGTGCGCACGCCCGTGGCGGGCCTACATTGTTGCTTTATAAAGAAAAGTATGCAGCTCTATTAACCTTTATTCTGTACCAAATTTAAAGTTGTTGTCCAAGGTAGTTTTCTAGATAATATTTTTTTTCGTTTTTTTTAAGAAAACTTTGACACCCTGTATTTTCTTTACAAAGCATTTTTCGACCTATGTTGTATAGACTTTTTTTAATTATTTTTGAACGCCCAACACGCTGGTAAAGTTTGGTCCCTTAAGATCGGGTCACCCTGTATTATGCACGTACGTGTCAAAAGTTTAATATTTGATATTTGCGTAAAAGGTTTTCTATCATAAATGAGCTTGGTTGCTTGCCAGCGTAAATCCTCCTTAAAATTATTACAATAGTTTTTGCAGCTTAAACCATCCGCTTTTCGTAACGCTAAGGTTTTTAGTTTTAATACTTAGAAACGTAGATGTACATTCGCCCACTTTTTTAATGTCACATACTCCAAAAAAAGGAAAAAAGATTGGAAGTATTGTGCGGAAATTAAAAACTGACACTAATGGGTTGATAAGTAACTTTTGAATCTGAAATTTTGTTTATAGAATTACGTTATACTTTAGTATCATATTACCAAGTGTGTGTGACATACAACCCATTGGAATTATTTTCTGGTCACAATTTTATGACATAGGATCAATTTCTTAACACTTAGAACATATTAGTACTACGCTATGTGCCACATCATACGACTTCTAGATCCAAAATTAAAATTAAAATTTTCCAATAAACATGTTTAATTCGGGCATTTAAGGTGTTATAAGTCTAACAAAAATAATTTTTCTACACAAATGAACTAAAAAATAATCTAAATCACTTCTACAAAAATGAAAACAAGTTGTCTTGTTTTTTGAACGACATATGACTAATTGGTTATAGCCAATTTCACGACGTTAACGACATGTGAGAAATTTCTGATTGGTCGGAGACATAAGAGGTTTTTCTACGAGTCGTTAAATACCGAGATGAATTCCAAGACGTGCGCAAGCGTTGTTCTGTCACTTCTGCCAACCAATCAACTGAGAGATATTTCAGTATGGTTTTATACAGCAAAACTTTAATAATTTCCAGTTCTTTTTTATGAAAATTCGTCGTTTTTGTGCTGTGAAAATGCCGGTGACGTGCAAGTTGTGTGACAAATTATTTAGTGCCCAATTTAATTTGAATAAACACTGTCAAAGTAAACATGGCATACAAAAATAAAGGTATTCCTATGCAGAAAGTGTTTTTATGTTTAGATGCCTAGAATGTAAATGCTCCTTCCCAAAAAACTTGGATCTGTGTGATGATTTGAAATACAAACACAATGAAGAAATACTTGAAGAAACATTGGAGTTGAGAGTCAATACTCCCATGGCAAAACAAAATAAACGTGAAATGCATAAGATCATATAGAATACTGCATATACCTCAAAAAATATTAATCGCAGCACGTAGATATTGGATATTTTTGAAATCAGAAAGAAAAGACGAATCTTAAAATGCAAAAATATACAGGGTGTTCCCTCTCAAAAAATCGACTTCATTGTCACACCCTGTACAGGGTGTCCCAAATTCGTTGTTTTTTGTGGTATCGGGTATTTCTAGGGGAGATAGAAAAAAACTGACCCCCCTTTGCGACGCTCAAATTTTAAGAGAAGCCTAAAGGTGAAAACCACATTTAGATATAGCAAGCCGTTTTTAAGCTACGGAGTGTTTTTGTCTGCATTTTGGGAGGGGGTGTATAACTTTTTTATTTATGAAAATTTTGTTTTTGTGTAAATAGCTTTCTTATAGATCTTTTTTTGAAGAATTGACAGATGTAAACGGTTTTTCTTTATCTCTTTTGGTTTTTAAAATATTGCATAAAGTTGTCTCTGTCACTCAATATTTTATTTTTTTATTGTTTTCTTTATTTTTATTTTTTAATCACCTCTTTATTATTTTTTTATTTTTATAATTTTATAATATTAAAATATTTTAAACCCATTAAGCAAACTAAAATATGTGGTAAAAATAAAAAAAAATACAAAAATATAAAGAAATGAAGGGATCCTCCCATAAAGAAAAATTAATTTTATGTGATATCTCAAAAACTAAACGTGACAAATGAAATTTAATTTAACAGTTGAATTCCTCTTAAAAAAGTGTCTTAAGAATGTTTTCACAGAAATAAAAAATATTAATAAATAAACAAGTTATAGACCCCTTCCCAAAATGCAGACTTTTTAAAAACACCCCGTAGTTTAAAAACGGCTTGCTATATCAAAATGCGATTTTCACCTTTAAGCTTCTTTTGAAATTTGAGTGTCGCAAAGAGGGAACAGTTTTTTTAGCCCCTCTAGAAATACCCGAAGCCCCCCAAAAACATTGAATTTGGGACACTATGTACATGGTGATAGACAGAAAAAAATTAAGTTGGCTTTTAAAGTTTTCATAATTAACCAAAAAATCTCAATTTATTTTCAATGATAAAGTTGCTGAGTGCTCCGGTTATAAAAAACCACCCGGTACCGACATAAAATCATACCTAAAAATTAGAATTGACCATTATTTTATACCTTGAATTTTTTATTATACGTTAAGCTCTTCGATCTCGCGCCAATCACGGTATTCGCGCCAATAATTTAAATTAGACATTTTGACGTTAATTTTGGCGCATGCTTCTTTGATGGAATTCATCTCGGTATTTAACGACTCGTGTTTTTCTGGGATATAAAGTAGTATATTATTTGAGTGCGTAGCCTCCAAAAATATGATGTTGAAAAGTTTATGACATACGACCTATTGGAATATCAACGACGATTTGTAGAATACAACGTAACAGTACGTTGTTAAACGATATTCTTTCCCGCTGAAATTACGTGATTTCTCGATGAGTTTAGTCAATTTTTAGATAACATTTTAAAACTGGGCAACGTACTTCTCGTTTGTTTTTTATGTTTCTGAAAAATTAAACATTTTTTAGGACAGTACCATATCTATTCCTATAATTCTATATTTAATTTGTGTCACATTACAGATTGGCCAATACTGCTGGTTTGGAAATAATCTTATAATAGAAGTTAGTATATTTAGTTTTTATTGTCAACATATAATTGAAAATTCAATGTAAACGCATTTAAGGGTCCGAGTCGCGCTGGTATTTTCGTGTTGATGTAATACACGCTTTGCTTGAAGACGCCTAAAGGTTTTTACAAGAACTTTTCTTTATCATTTAAAGCGACCTTTGATGCAGGGCTAAAATTAATTTTTAGTTAAAAAAACTCTCCAATATAAGATGAACTTATGCTCATTTACCTATAATAGTAAAAAACCTAAATAAATAAAAAATAAAACTAAAAAAAAATTGCAGGTCATATGGAAGGAAAACGTGTAATGTTAAACGCTCACAATTCCAAAAATTGCCGCTTTTATTGCCGATGAAGTGGCGCGCATAGCTGGGTGCTAATAGGGTCACTGTATCCTGGAAGCCTCGCTTCCAGGATGCAGTGACCCTAGTTGCTAAAAATTATTTTTAAAACCATAGTGTTAGCTCGCGCTAAATTTCGCGGTTTTTTCTAAAATTTAAAAGCAAACAATTGAATGAGAAAGAGAGTACATTTTTCCGCACTTGGGACATGCGCAACAAGAATCAGGGAGATCCCTTCGACCGCCTCGAGAAAAATGGCGTGTTAATTACAATTTTCTATACTTGAAAGTGCTCGGTTTGTGTACTAAACCATAGAACTAGAAGCTTCAGACCTTCAGCTACGTGGTGTCATCATTAGATCCTGACAGAGGCCCCTGGGACGTGAAGAAATTGGCTACTCTTTTTTTCGACTTTCCATTGTGTGATTTACCTATGGACCCTTAATTTTCGTGATTACGTATCAATTATTATGTTTGTTCGCGATTTCGTTTAAAGAAAATATATACACTCCATTGCAGCTATCGTTTTTCTTGCTTTGTCTGTTTCGACCGTTAGAGCCGCAGCTAGCTTTCTAGCGCCTTCTACAAAGAAATTTTTCTACGTCGCTGACTGAAAGCGTCTACCACACTGTCTAAGTCGACCTCAACATCTTTTTCTATGAATAACAATGACAAACCAGAGTGTCTCTCTTGAATCATAGATGTTCTAAGCCAATTAAAAACTCTCCTCATGGCAGAAAAAGACCTCTCGCAAGTTGCACTTGAAATTGGAAGAATACTCGCAAGTTGGTAGAGGTTTGGATAGGTGTTTTCTGCTATATGTTGTTTGATAGAATCATGACCAACAGTTTGATTTAACCGAAAAATACAATTCTTTAAAACGGTAATTTCTGCTCTTAGAGTAGAAGTAATAATATTAAAAACTTCCCGGTATTGCTCGACGAATTTATTCCATTTAGCGACGTGGGAAAACTTAATATGAAAATGGTTATGAAATTGTCACCAAAATCGGAAAATTTTCATAAGACACTAAACGCTAACCTCAAAAAAACTAAAAAGATTATTATATTTATTTTAGAAAAACAGTTTAAAAAGGTCTTTTATAACCTTACGACATCTACAACCCGATTTCGGAAACAGAGGGGCGAAGGTCGCTGTCTTTATTAAATGCGAAATTTAACTTACACTTCTATAATATTTTACAAGATGTCGCCAATATGTATGAAATATTCAATATACATAATTATGTTTAAATTTAAAAAATATTTTCGGGAAATTGCATAAGTGCAGAAAAGTTACCGATAATTTAAAGAGAAAAAGCCTAATTCCGCAAGACAAGGGATTTCCCTGAAATGTAAACATTATCTGAATGATTTTAAATTTTAATGCACCTATTTTATTTGAATATTTCCCGAATAATAATAGAAAAGTATGTATTTTCAGCGTCATGTTCTTTTACTAGTAGTCGGTAGGGGAGGCCTAAAATATCTTAGGGGGGGCCTGAGGGACTTCAGGGGGGCCAGGCCCCCCCTGTCCCCCCCCTAGCTACGCCAATGGATGGGATTAAATGAGAAACTCGGTTATTATTAAAGACATTTATTTTCTGATTGCACCTTACCGTGCTCTTTTTTGAGCCCTTAAAAATGTTAGTAGTTTCGCTAATACAGGGAGTTTTTGAAAAAATTGTATTTTTAATAATCCCTTGTATCTCGCTTATTTTGCGAGATATTTTTATTTTGTAAAAATCTTTTCATGGAAACTTTTTTAGAAGAAAATAATGACGTTGTCAACTTTTTAAAATATTGTTTAGTTTTTGAGATATGGTATTTATCATAAAAAAATTAAATACGGACCTGAATTTTTTTATTACTATTTTAATTGGTTTCATGCTAGAATTATCATAAAATAATAAAAATTTAAAAATTTTTTATTTTAAGGCAACAAAAAAAATTTTATATTTAAAAAAAAAATTAGTCCGAACCTGGATATTTCCAACATACAACTTAAATTAAAAATTGCTAGTTAAACAATTTTTAGTTTAACTGTTTTGATACTTAGCATATTAAAATGGTTTTAAGTTAATTTACAGATTTATTTGAAACAAGGTCTACGAAAAATACAAAAAAAAAACAAATTACAAAAAATAACTATTTTTTCTCATTACCATTATGTGTAAGACATAGTTAGCATTTTTAAGTAATTTTTCTTAACGCATTTTGCATAAAAATATTTCTGCCATTTAAATATTGGGATTTTGTTGCTTGAATGAAGCAGTCAAACATATCACATTTTTCAAAATCTGGATATGGGCGATTTCTAGCCAATTTAAAATAATTGTAAGCCCAAAATGACAATGTCAATTCCACGCTTTTGTTTTGTAAATTTCACGACATGCAGTGCTACCATCAAATAATTAGTATGATATTATTTTTGTAACTTTTTAACGTTTTTTACTTTATTTATAAATCTTTTAATTGTCATTTCAAAACAGATAAACTAAAAATCGTTCAACTAGTGTGTCTTGCAATTTTTAATTTATAATTACGTTGGAAATTTCCAGGTTTGGACTATAATTTTTTTTTCAAATATTAAATAGTTTTTTCCACCTTAAATCAAAAAAATATTAAAGTTTTATCATTTTAAGGTAATAATAGCATGGAACCAATCAAAGTAGTAAAAAAAAAATCCAGGTCCGTATTTAATTTTTTTATGATAAATACCATATCTCAAAAACTAAACAATATTTTAAAAAATCGACAACGTCATTATTTTGCTCTAAAAAAGTTGCCATAGAAAGGTTTTTACAGAATAAAAATATCTTGCAAAATAAGCGAGATACAAGGAATTAATTAAAATGCAATTTTTTCAAAAACTCCCTGTATTAGCGAAACCACGGGGTATAGCAAAAATCTGATTACACCATTTTTAAGGGCTCCAAAAAAGAGCACGGTAAGGTGCAATCAGAAAATCGATATCTTTAATAATAACCGAGTTTCCTATTTAATCCCATTGAAAATGGGACACGCTGTACAATCACTTCCACAAAATTTTATAAGTCACTGGCATTATATAGATTCTAAAAAAAGTTAAAAAATGTACATATTTTTGTTCTTGAAACCTCGAATAAAACAAGCTGTGGGCAATTTGTTTGCCCATGGCCCATCCTATTTTTTAGTGTGTAAAGTGAAGACAGTGCAAAAAGTACGACTTTCCGTACCAAACAACTCAATTTAAAAACAGTGTGGAAAGTACGTGCCACAGTATGTACAATCTCAATTTATAATTTTAATTTGGTATCTCTATATAGAGACAGAGAGTAAAAATTTTCAAGACTGCCTCAGCCGCAGCTAGCTTTCTAGCGCCTAACCTATGTTTGCTTTTTGTTCAAGATAGACCGGGGCCACGGCCCCCCCTGAAAAGCAAGGCTAGCTACGCCAATGATCCCATCGAAATGGGACCCGCTGTACAGTCGCCCGACATATAATTTACGAGTCACGTTCAAAATCAAAATCTCGAACTCTTTATATCGAAAATCAAAATCTCGAATATTCAAAATGTCGAATAATTAAAACATAGATAATCAAAATGTCGAAAATCAAAATCTCGAAAAATCAAAATGTAGAAAATAATAATATCGAAAGTTAAAATATCGAAAATTAAAATGTCGAAATAAAAAATGTCAAATAGTTAAATTATCGAAAAATTAAAATATCGAAAACACAAAATATCGAATAACAAAATATCCAAAATACAAAATGTCGAAAATACAAAATATCGAAACAACAAAATATCGAAACAACAAAATATCGAAACAATATAATATCGAAAATACAAAATATCGAAAACACAAAATGTCGAATAACAAAATATCGAAAATACAATATATCGAAACAACAAAATATCGAAAATCAAAAACAGAAAATTTCGGAACCTGACCCTGACCTAATCAAACGTAATCTAATCTGATATAACCACACGAAAATAGATAGTTTCAAAAACCTAACCTAACGAAACCTAGTGAAATCTAACCAAACCGAACCAAAGCAAACTAAACCAACATTTTTTTTCAAAAGAAAAACTTTCCTGACTTCTTTCCCGGGATCCTAGAAGGTGTGAATTCGAACCAAACCGAACCGAACCGAACCTATCCAAACCTAACCTTACCCAACCAAACGACATTTTGATTATTCGAGATTGTAATTTTTCGATATTTTGTGGTTTCGATATTTAATTCTTTCGACATTTTAATTTTTTTATCCTTTTCGATATTTTGATTTTCGACATTTTTAGTATTCGACATTTTGATTATTCGAGATTTTAATTTTTCGATATTTGTATTTTCGATATTTTGTAATTTCGATATTTTTCAATTCGACATTTTAATTTTCGATATTTTAATTTGCGATATTATTATTTTCTACATTTCGATTTTTCGAGATTTTGATTTTCGACATTTTGATTTTCTATGTTTTAATTATTCGACATTTTGATTGTTCGAGATTTTGATTTTCGATATAATAAGTTCAAGATTTTAAATTTCGATTATATGTATTTCGACATTGTGTACGTCATCCATAATTTACCTTATTTTTATTATTTTATTTAAGGTATTTTTTATTAATAAAAATAAAATCAATTTTTAAAATCAATAATCTGATTTTAAAAAACTTTTGCGGATTTTGTAAAAAGGCCAGGGGGAAGCAGAACACCCCTCGGAGGTCCTATCTGCCCTTTGGCAACAACACTTAAACTATCATTATTGTAAATTCCTTCAGAAAATTAAGAAAATACCATTTACAGATTGTTGCTTTTTCTCAGAAAACCTAATATTGAATTGCTGGAAGCAGTGTTCCATTTAAAATTGCAATATTATGTATATCATTAATAATAAAATTCATCACCTGTTTTTTTGCAAGACTTCTATGCTTTTTTGTGGGTACTAGTTCTCTCCTTTTCTTAGTGAATTTCTATAAGTGAGAAACAGCATAATACACTATACAAGAAAATACTACCACTTTACTCTACCCAAATATGTCAACATACAGGGACCCTGTACTGCTCTGCCCCACTGCAATTTAGGTTTGGTTAGGTGTGATTAAGGTCTTTGCATGTTGACATATTTGGATATATATATATATATATATATATATATATATATATATATATATATATAATTTATATATATCCAAATATATGTCAACATACAGGGACTCTAGGTTTAGTGAGACTTGCTCTACTGTGTCTGTGTGCTTAACGGCAATAACTAACTAATAATAAGAAGATAATGTTAATGCAGTGGTGGCAGAGCAGTACAGGGGGAGTATAATCTGGTGTGGTAGGGTATGCTGTTTTTCACTTATACGAATGCATTAAGAAAAGAAGTGGTCTATAATAACCACGAGTAAGCACAGAAATCTCACAAAATAAATAGCTATAGCTTTAAGCAGTAGGCTAATAAATGTAGTGAAATTTTTTTGGCATGAAACACCCAAGAGAATTTAGTCTTCTAGTTGTGTAAACCTTTTTGATTTTCCTGTATAATTTATCCAAATTAATGGTTGGTATTGGTTTAGGAAATAAAACAACAAAAATTGGTTAATAAAATTTTTATTTTAAAAAATTTTATAGTAAAAAATGACTACTATCACTATGAGAGAGAAAACATGCATCAAACAAAAGTTGCATGAGTTCGATGTACAGTTAGACAGTGGCGTGTCGCGCTTGGCGCCCCTGGCGTCCTTTAAGAAAAAAATAGAATTAATACTGTTATTATTTTAAAAAATGGTTTGTAATTTATTTGACTCCCATACCTATATTTGCGCCCCTAAAGTCTTCGCCCCCCCGCCCTTTTATCCACGACACGCTACTGTATTCAGATCAGGGCTTAAGTCACACTTATTAAGCGGGGAGGGGGAATTTTGAAACTACATCTAGCAATAACTAACAATCTCAATTCATATTAAATTAATTTTTGGTTTTTAGAGTTCAAATATCATAGATGCCTGCTACGCCTCTGATTGGCACCTTTATTCAGCTAAAGTGCGAAAAATTCTCATTTTACTTATGGAAAGATCTAAACGTCCATTAAATATTACTGGATGGAATATGTTTACGTTAAACATGGCCACTTTTTTAGCGGTGAGTATGAATAGGGGAGAGCGGAGCAAGATGACGAACGGGGCAAGTTAACGAACTCAATATAACACAAAATTTATAAATGGCAACTGTGCTGTTAGAACCCTTTAATGACTAAGAATAATAATAGTACAGTGGCGCATACCTATAATTCGAGTGGTCACTTATAAAATTTTATGCCGAAAATAAGCTTTTGCAGAAAAATCTAAGGGAAGAATAATATTTGTTAGATACTAGGAAATTATTTACTTATTATATTAAAAATTATACCTTGGGGTAAGTTGATGACAAATAGGAGCTTGAAAAAAAACTTGGAAGAAATTGAAGAAGAACATAAAAAGAAACTCATTGCAAAGTCTTAAAAGTTAAAAAGAAAGTTTTTAATAATTTTAACCAAAACCTACCAGAAACAAATAAAACAACGAAAATATTTTTAATAAAGTATAAAAGACAACTTCAAAGTAAAAGTCAACCACGGATACCGGTGTTTCGGAAAAAGACAATTCCATTCTCGCAGTGGCTTGCCTGACTATCACAGTGTAATCAAAGTGACTACAAGCTACAAGATAAATCAAAAAGAATTAAAAAATTGGTGTAGTGTGTTAGTTTCCTTGGCTCGCTGTCGTTTTACTCGTTTTGAAAATATTTTTGTTCAGAGTACCAGGAATCATGGTTTGAACCTCCAGTAGCGGACTGGATTAAATGTGGAAGGTGCGAGGGTTGGGGGCATGAGGCGTGCACTTTATAAAAAAAGAAGGGGACGTTCATTCTGACCTATGCGCCTAGTCGTCATCTTGCTCCAATAGGCTCGTCAACTTACTCCGCTAGTGGGCCAAGATGAAAAATGCATTTTTTAAGTTTTTTTGTTGTGTAGATGTTTAAGGTTTAAGTTTTTGTTTCTTTTTAAATTTGTTTGTATACCAAAACATCCATCTAACAATAAAACGACGTTTTTTAGTTAAAACCGGGTTTGAGTATTTTCTAGGAAGCTTAATTCCTTAACATCTTGCCCCGCTCTCCCTTACCCGTATTTGATCTGGTATTGATTATTTCGATTTTTTGTTAGTTAAAAAAGCGTTTATTTGTTTAATTTATATTTGTTTTTAGATATTTAAATGGTCTTACTCATTCTTCACTGTTCTGAGAAACATGTCTTCGAAAAGTTAAAGTCGTAAACTAAAGGAAAATTTATTGAATTATATCTTCGGCTATAACATTGTATGGTTCACTAAAAACTTCGGCACAAATTTTGAATTATTACGCACACTAGCAATATCAGAAAAGAGTAAAGGGAAAATTATTAGCGATGGACTTTATTCGTTCTCGTCCTGTAACTGCGAGAATCTAACAGTGTCGTTATTCTTAAAATCTCCCCGAGCGCCGACCAATAGAGATGCGGAAATCAAGTGAAATCGCATGCGCAGTTTGATTTTCACCCGATTTTGAGGGAGTACTCCTTCTCACTCGTTTAGGAATTCATACACAGAGGTCAAAATATCGTGCATTTTTATTGTGTTTATAACCAGAGATAATCTAACCGTTATAGTTAATGTAAGATTTCGGAAAATCCACTTTCTAGAAGCATTTTATATTACTTTTTCGCAAATGGTCAATATTTCGACCCCGGTGAATCCGAATTTTTCTGTTGCCACCTCGAAATGATGACAGGGCCTCATATATTCAAGATTTCGGCCAACTTGACACAGGTATATAACTAAAAAATAATATCATATTAGTTTTTTTTGTAGGAGAAAAATTTATAATATACTTTACCAGAAACAATAAAATTCCCTTTTTAACAAGGTATAGCTCAATGAAGTTATGTCATGATAACAAACTCTCCAGCGGCGTCCGTTTACTGAAGTAATTTAAAAAAGTTGAAAAAATACCCATGTTTTTCCCAAGAATTATTGGATTATTTCAAAACTAGTGTCTGTAGGAAAACATTTAAATTATATTTTAATATAGTCAATAAAATATCCTTTAAAACGATGTATAAAATGATCAGATTGGTTTCATAATTAATTAAATTAAAAAAAAAACAGAAAATAAACCATTTTTCTTACAAGTTTTATCTAATTTTCTTAGAAACTAAGCTTAATGTAAAAAAAAATATAGACCATGCTTTATTGTAGACAGTAAGATTCCCTTTTTAACAATTTAAAACTAGGTGGTTTGAACTACAACAAACTCTCCAGCGACGTCCGTAAATGGGAATGATTTTAAAAAATCATTAAAAAAAACATGTTTTTCATACGTTTTCTTCAATTTTCTTAAAAAGCAAGCTCTTTATTAAAAAATGTGATTTATACTATGTTATAGACAATAAAATTTTTCCTATGTCCCAAAGTTAAAGTTATTCCATAGTTACCAATACAGTTTTTTACAGGTTTTATCCAATTATCTTAAGAACTAAGCTTCTTCGATAATATAAGCTTTTTACTTTAGGGTGAATAACGAAATTTCCTTTTAAACGGTGTATCACAAAATATAATAGAAAATATGGTCAACTCTCCAGACGTGTCTGTACATTGAGGTAGGTCACTTTCAAAAATTACCAAAAAAAAAATAAAAATATTAATGCCAGTATTATTGTCAAATTTTCTTTTTAAATAAAAATATATAAATAAACTATGTATCAAAAAATGATTATTTTGGTTATTTTTAAAAATTTATTTATATAAGTACTCTCCTAGAGACTTAGTGACATAAACCCCACATTATATTGCAGCGTTTAAAAGAAAATTTTATTCTGCAATAAATTATGCTACACATTTTTTTCTAAGAAGTGTAGTTTTTAGTCGCCGTCGTGATGTAGTGGTAGCAATGTTTGTTTCCCACACCGGCGGTCCGGGTTCGATCCCTGGCTAGGTACTTGGTTGTTTGTGTTTGTAAAAAATGCTTTAACTCTGCTCAAACTTTGCAAAACTGGGCGATTGATAAAAAAAAATTTATAGATTCTATAATAAACATGTTTTCTAAATAATCCCAATTTACGAACGCCACTGAAGATCTACTTACTTCTTCTAACCTATAGAGATAGCTAATAGAAAATTAATTTAAATATTTAAAATTTTTATAAATTTTTTTCTATAATATGAAATATGCCAATTTTATCAACTTACACTTACTTACACCAATACATTGTTGGAAAGGAAATTTCGTTCTCCACAAAAACTATCATTTGGAATTTTCGAGAAAATTGAATATAACTGAAAAAAAAATCAGTTTGTGGGGGTTTGGAGAGGATTTTTCGGTCCCTGTCGATATTTTGAGTTGGCAACAGAGCTCTCACAAGTACATTATGAAAGTACTTCAAGTACAAGTAACAAGTACATTAATATTTGTAAAAGTACTTGAAGTACTAAGTACATTTTCTTTTCAAATGTACTTTAAGTACCAAGTACATTATAAAAGTACTCGATTTTCCCCAAGTCTTTTACTTTTACAATGGAAGTACTTCAAGTACTTTAAATATGCCATAAAAATTAGAAAAATGCCAAAAATATAGTTTTGAATGTACTTGAAGTATTTATAATGTACTTGAACTACTTTACTTGACAAAATCAAGTACATTTCCAAGTACAATGTTAAAAGTACTTCAAGTATCAAGTACAATTACCGGTTTGTAGGTGTACTTCCAGTACAGTACTTGAAATACAAGTAAGTACTTGAAGTACAATTTCAAGTACTGTACTCAAAGTACCTGTCAGCTCTGATTGGCAACAGGGATGTTCGAATTCAGCAGGGTCGAGTTAGTGGAAAATGATCTGTTGCCAAAAAGTAATATGATTTACTTCTATACCAAAAGCGGAGAACCTTTTCAAACAAAGAAAACGCATGATTTTGTGACGTTTCTTGCATATACGTAATATTCCAATAGTCCCTGTTACCCATTTACACAATGGCATTTGATGCAAACATTCAGAAATAAAAATACGAAAAATGCACAGACACCAAACTTACATAGATAGAGTTTTTGTCAACTCTGAGCCAATGATTTGACGTGACGAATACAAGAGTAAAATAATATGTATGCGTAAAAGTATAACCAATCAGGATATTTTATCTTAAGGACAGAAAAAAGGATAGACTTATACCCATTGACATTGCTATTTCAAATATGTTTTTATTATGCATCGTAAGGTACCGTAGGTATTGCCATAATACGTACAATATGGAAATAATACGCATATGTGAAGGACCGCAAGGACTCATGTTTGCATCATGAATTGGCAGTTACCGTGGGTATTGGAATATTATGTATATGGTTTCTTGGTTAAACGATCTCTGTTAGATTCTCGCATTTTAAGAAAGCGAACGAATAATTGGCCTAATTCTTTTCTAATAAGATCACCCCGTCAGAAATAGAAGGTTGCTATAACTGACGCTTAGAAAAAATTGCTAAGACATTTCTTTCAGTATTTTCTAGCCACAATAAGCACCTCGTTGTTGTTATCACATTAAAATGCATATTTTATCACTAGTTCATTATTATTTATTTACCATTCCGCTAAACTGACCTTAAGCGTACAGTACCGGCCAAAATTGAAGAAACAACCTAAAATTGTATCTGATCCTGTACCAACTATCAAAGAACATGTGGTATATTTAAAAACTTTATTCTAGTACTTAGTTTACCTGTTTCGGCGATTTTCGATACAAAATCATTTGGGGGTCAATTCTAAAAAAAAGTTTTTTCTGTGTAATTTTAGTTCTAAAAATGACCAATATTTTAAGATTTTTGCCAATATTGATCATTTTTGCCAATATTGATAATTTTTTCCAATGCCAGGACATGTATAATTTTTAAGTCTCTTTCGAATGGTACTTGTCATTATTGCGTAAAATCACACAGAAAAAAGTATTATTTTTACCCTTTTAGCTCACACATATACTATACTATAGTAGTGTGAGCTATGGTGATCCTAATTTTTTCGAGAAAAAAAAGTTGCTCCGATTTCAAATTTTTTTATATATCTTTGCGTTTCAGATGATTTTGAAACTTTTTTGTTGCGCCGTCTGTCTGTCTGTATGTCTGTATGTCTGTCTGTAACGGCCAACGCGCATAACTCAAAAACCGCTTGGACGATTTCAATGAAATTTGGTACCGAGGCTGGGTCTTGCGTCGAGATGGTCCCATTTAAAAAAGAACAAAATCCACCGAACACAAACCAAATAAAAGGGTGGGGATAGATTTCAAAAATTAGAGTTTATGTGAAAATATGGCGTGTGTGATATCAAACGAAAGGTAATTGAGTCTGGAGTTAAACAAAATACATTTTAATTTATTTTAAAAAAAGGGTGGGGGTATATTTCAAAAATTAGAGTTTAAATGAAAATATGGCGTGTGTGATATCAAACGAAAGGTAATTGAGTCCGGAGTTTAACAAAATACATTTTAGTTTTTGTTTTTTTTAAGGGTGGGGGTGGATTTCAAAAATTTGAGTTTAAGTCAAAACGTGGCTTGTGTGGTATCAAACAAAAGGTAATTTAGTGTGGAGTTGAATAAAATATATTTCAGTTTTTAGTTATATTAGCTCACACGTACACTATAACTATAGTACCTAGTGTGAGCTTAGGGGCCCATATATTGGCAGAGTATTTTTATAGTGACAAAAAGGTACTAAATGATTTTGAAACGAATATCGCGGAAACAGATTAACTGAGAACTGGACTGAAGTTTCCAAATGTATCACTTGTTCTTTAATGGTTGGTACAGGACCAGATTTACACACAATTTTAGGTTATGGTTTATTAATAATAATTTGGTAACCTTGTGTAATTCTATGGATCACACTCCGACTTCACGAGATGAGAGGCCACTAAAACCTAAAGCGGCGTAGAACACGCTGTCCAATGAGTATGTGCAACTCTGTAGGTTCCTTCGAGTAGAGATAGATTTTATGAGCAGCTTATATAAGTGACAACGATAGGGCCAATGTTGGACATTTAGCGATGTTTAAATAAAAAATCAAAAAAATTTTGTGCTTGGCACAGGTCATCAGTTATTCGTATTACTTGTATTGTTTTTCTGCGTGGGGCATGTGTTTAATTACAAAATTAAACAGATTTTCTTTTTTTACCAATTTTCCAATAAATCTTAATTTTTAATTAAATTTATTATTTAAACATAGGTGATCTTGAGAAATTAGGTTTTAATAACATAAACTAACCCTCTCAAGTTTACCTATTTAAATTATATAAATTATTTAGTTTATAAAACAACACATTATATGGAATTTTATATTTTATAATTTATCACGAACCATAACAATTTTTGAATATAAAAAGAGAGGATTTATCTCAATAAAGCAGATTCAACATTTGATAGTTGTTCTCACTATACCTACTTAGTTTACTGTACCATAAGCCTTCTTGGTCATAGCAGGGTGTGAGGCTGCACCCTGGCAGGAAACTTTTACTTTAATCCCGCTGCTTAACCAAGCCGAGTTAAGCAAGTGTAATTGTCAAGCACAGCTTGCACAGCATGGATGTTTCAATTGACGCCCTTTACAGTACATTACAATTATTTCAACAAAATTTTTTGATTAATTTTTAAGTGATTTCATGGCGGAATTTGGGTGGGCATTGTTTAGTTTCTTTAAAGAAAGGAAACCGCATAGTACTAGTAGGTATGTTTTTAAAGACTTGTGGGAAAACATTCGGGCGCAACACCCCTATTTTTTTAACCGACTACAGTCCATATCATTATTGTTGAGACAACTTTTGACAACTTTTTTTCGTTGGCCTATGCTATTTGTTATGGTAAACAGCTGATAACTGTCAAAAAGTTATCTCAAAAAATATGATATGGAGTTTACCATGTCGTATTGACAGGAGCCGCCGCTATTCTGACGCATGTTTTGCGTCTTAAAATCTCTTAAACCCGGCTCCCACCTACGACTTTCTCGTGCGTACCCGCGCACGCGTTGCATGACTGTCATAACATTCCATATTGAGATCATGTGACGCGTGAGCGGACATCCACGAGAAAGTCGTAGGTGGGAACCGGGTGTTATAAACTATAAATATTTTTATTTATCATTTTTTCTCACCAAGATGACGGAAAGGTATCGATCAAAAATAAACACAACACAACAAGTAGTTACGCATGTATGTATATTTAAAAAATAACTGTATTTTTTATCTATGACTTATAATAGAGAATCATTGAAATAAAGCCAGGCTATAATAGTGCCAGAGACAATTTTGACACCTTCACATTGTAATATCAGCTGTGATCTTTCAACACACGGCCTTTGTTTACTATATGAACCGTAATAAATAGTGCCTTCTTTTATTAATTGAAAATAAACGACGAAAGTTTTAAATTCGACTTTGGTATGTCAATTTTGAAGGATCGACTGTCAGTTTTCAATGTGAATGTGTCAAAATAGTGCCTGGCACAATTATAGCCTGGCTGTATTTCAATAATTCTCTAATGATTAGGCTCTAATATTTTTACCAATCCAGCCGATATACTGAGATACTCTAGTATAGATTCCTGGCCATCCGGCCATTCCGCAAGGCGATGGTCCAAAGGACACGACGCCAACGGCGTACCAGTTGATTTTGCCATTCACTGTTTCTTCGTACATCAATAATGGACCACCACTGTCTCCCCTAAAAATAAAATAGTTATTTTCCTCACAACTGGTCCAAGTGATAATTTCCCACACGCAAAAGCAGTTTTAAAAGAACGATTTTAAATTGTAGGAACCAATAAAAAGAAATATATGTAAAACCTTTTAATTTTTAATCTCTTTTATCCATAGTCAGTATTAAGTAGGTATAGGCTCGTAGAATTTTTTTTATTTAAGACTCAAAAAATATCATGACAGGAGTCTTCTTCTCAGATGTTTTTTATTTCTTTAAGACTATTTTCTAGAGAGTGTTAGATACTATTAGATAAGAAAACATAGAAAATTAAGTGCGAATAAAACCGAACTAGCTCATATTAAACGCTATTTGAGAATTCGCATGCAGCTAATGTGAATAGAGTTGATGATTAAACTAAAAATACACCTTCTTTAGTTGTGCCAGTTTAGTTTGAGGTGTGCGATGTTTTAACTCTGAGACTCACATTTTTATCAGAGCCTCAAAAAAATCTGAATGCATAAGAACTACAATTCTAAATGTGAATCTTTTACATTAGGACTACGAAACTGCGACATTTTTTCCTGCCACATTAAGCTTATTATGAAAGGCTTTTACCTGCAAGAGTCTTCTCCTGCTTTTCCGCCGGCACAGAGCTGTCCACTACCCAGATTTACTCTAGCTTGACTATAAATTCGGTTGCATTCAATTTTTGGACTAACTATATGGCAAAAAAAATAAATAAGTGGGTGTAATATTTGAATTATATTTTCTCAGATAACCTTACCAGAGTAGCCAGAAGGGCAGTAAAGGAAAGCTTTTTTAACAAGGCTGAGTAAATAACGATTGAACTGCCCCAACCCCATTTTCTTATCAAATCTTTAAAATAAATTCAAATTGACTATTAATTTGCAGTAGCGCATTCAGAAATATGTCTTGGGGAGGGGGGGGTTTTTGGGGTGGGACCGAGGCCTAATAATATTGAATTGTATATTTTTATTCATGAAATATGTGGAAAATATATAAAAAACCTTATAAGGGTGGCGGGCCCCCCTCCCCCAGGGTGCGCCCATGGAAGTTGCCATCCCTTTAATTCAGAAAGTAATTTAGAAACCTGCCTCCCTTTTTATCTGGGCTAGATACGTTCTTCCACTACGGAATGCCATTTAGCTAATGCGCAACTTTTCCTACGACCACATATAAAATGATGGATTTCACACGATTTGTATCCTTAGAAAACGTAAAATTTCACCTGTGTGCAGAAATGTTTCCGCTTATATGTGGAATAGTTATTTTCCTAACAAGTGTGGAAAGTGATACTTTCCCACACGCGACTGCAGTTGACCCGAACGACGCGGAGCGGAGTTCGGGCAAGCAGTCGAGGGTGGGAAAGACACTTTCCGCATGAGTTAGGAACATTATTTTTTCGTCGACCGATGTTACCATACCACAAATTTACTTTTGAAAAAATATTTTATTTGAACATAAATAAAATACTAATTATTATTATTGGTAATAGTGATATTGAAAACACAATTTGTTGCAGTTTGAAGATTATTCAGAATTGCCGGTGTAGTGGAGTTCGATGGTGGTAATTCTCGCATCTGGTGGCCGCTTGTAGAATCGAAAGTGCGCAAAGATGGCGTCTGGGTCTGCAGGACTCTTCCAGTGGACGTTGACGGCAGCAGTTGCAGGTCACTTACAGTTGACGATGCCGGTGCTGGCAACGATTGCAGGTCATAGGTAGATGAAAGAATCTTACTCGAGATGTTCTCTTTCTGTTTCTCGGAATCTTCCAAATACCCCTCAGCGACAGCAGTGGACTTCCACCCACCAAGGCGTTTTATGTTTGTTATGCCTTCACCTGAATCTGCTAGGAATGTTGCTGAAGAACGTCTGAAGCTATGGCCGGTATAACGTTCTGGGTTAGGTAGGCGCAAATATGCAGCGATCTCTGATGGCATCTTTCCAAAAGTGTTCACTCCTACACACTGATTGGAACATTTTCTTTTTTTATAATAAATGAAAAACCGGCGGTGCGGAGTAGTAGGTCTCAAATTTGCGTACTTTCTATACAGCATCAAAAAAGATCCATTATTTATTTCTTCGGATAAAACGAAGGATCTTGAGGAATGATTTTTAGTGTCGGAGATCTTAACAACGATCAGACTTCATTTATCCTGTATGTCATCCAGAGTGATATTTAAAAGCTCCGCCCTGCGAAGAGCACCAGCCAAAGCAAAAATGGTACTCACTTTAATCATCAAATAAATCTCATCAGGAGCTAACATAAACCGCGATATATCATCTTTGGTGAAAACTTGCGCCTTCTGTGCTCGAAAACCAACATTTTTTTGTTTAAGAAACGATGTTAGCTTGTGGAATCTGCTTATGTCCAGATTTTGCTTAATTTTAACCACGCTTTTCACCATGGAATAGCGTGACCATAAGGTATTCGATTTCAAGACCTTGCTCAGGTCTAGGAAGTATGCCAAGAAGACTTCTTCTTTGTAGATTCTCACCCCTTTCTCCTTACACCATGTCACGAAATGATTGTACTGTTTTTCGTACCTTTGTCTCGATTTGGCAGGTAGCAGCTCACATCTTCAGCAGCCTGCAAAATGCACTCCGGAAGTTCATCTTCGGAACAGTCCATTGAAAAATCCATTTTATTCAAAATAAAAGGCAGTTCTGTCACTTCAGAGACGCTCTTTGACTAGCTTTGACGTTTGAGTAACAATAACATAACTTGGTTGCCATAGCAAACTGGGCCAAGCACCTGTCACAGCTTGGCTTGAAAGTTGTTGTATGACATGACTATACGGGGGGTATGCAGAAATATTTAAAAAAATCCATTATTCTGTTTTTTTTTTAAATTGAATAAAAAACTTGAAATGAGCTATAATTCATCAGATTGCCTATCTGCTAAATTCCCTACACTGTACCAAGTCGATAGTTACGACTTTTGAGGTATAAACCTATAGAATAACTCCAAAATTGGCATAGTTTTACTTTCCCGCACTAGTGCGGGAAAGTGATTTTCCCGCACTAGGGCGGGAAAGTGATGCTTTCAAAACTAAAATGCGTGCGGGAAAGTGGGTATATATGCACGGTCGTAGAAAAAAGTACTTATTTTTACCAGCGTACAGAGTCACTTTTCCGCACGCTTTTAAAAACTTAAGAATCGGTTCCTTAATTTTACCTTTTTCGGTGTCCTTAACTGTCCAAAGTGTCAAATAGTTTTCAAAAACCGGCCATGTCAAGGTTTTAATGTTTTAAATAAACATTTTCTTATTCCAGGATGCAGTGACCCTAGGTTTCACGCCTTATCACCTCTTGGGCCGAAAATTTCTACAGCAAAAGGAAGAAACACCTATCCCTAAGTTGAGCATCCCACATAGCACAAAAATCACATCAACGTTAAATTAACGTGAACAAAAATAACAAAGTTTTTTTTACTTGAAAACAACCTCATACCATGTAATATTTATTTTGTTAAATCTACATGCTTAAAGATAACATAAAAACAAGGAGAAATCAAGCTATAAAAATGTACTTTTTGCTGAAGTTTCTGGTGCTGTGTGTTTTTTACCCTCAATATTTTCATGTACCAAATTCACACTTGAAAAGTCCTCCACAACATGTTCTAAAACGCCACTAGATTAAGACTTCTCAAACCTACTAACTTTCTGTGTCTTTTTTGGTCACGTTTTTTTAATAACATTTTTTTAACTTAAAAGAGACGCGAAAGGCCGTTATAAAAGTTTACTAGTTTAAGACTACAACGCTTCAAGACAATTTTAAAGATGGCGCTCAAGGCAAGACAAAATATCTATATATCTATCTATATACATTAAGATTTTTTAACAGTAAACACTTTCACAGAATATTAATGTGTCTTTATCAGGTTAATAACAGATGCGTCGTGATCGTGAAGGATCAGGGATCAGTAGCTTAAAAGGTTTTTGGAGTTTAGAGGCCAAAGCACCTCCTGATAGATATCGTCAAAGTAAAAAATCCCGATAATAGGTGGCGCTGCAGCTAGTACTATCTCAAAAATATTCGGTAGAAAAGCCATGCAAGTCGCGTTTGAAAATTCGTGTAGAAAGCGCGTGAATCTAATGTGATTTTAACGTAAAAATCACTTGAAACTAACGTAAATCATTGCTGTTTTAATTTTATAATGGCGTTATTACAACGCAGTTTTTAGCAACGTTATTTTTTATAACGTTAATGAATGACCTATTAAGCTTGTTTTCATAAATGAAATAAACGTTTTTTTCTAGCAGCTTTTAAAATCAGTTTTTTTTTTCTCACGCCTTTTTTACGTGTTAAACATGTGATTGTGCTAGGTGAGGTACTTCCTGTCTGGATAGACGTAGAATAATTGTCTTCCACCCTTCCAGAAAATCAACGTCATTCCACCTCCTCCTTTTTTATCTCCTCGACACACCAGAGCATCTTTTAGTGGTTTTTTCCTGCGTATCCAAATTCCTGAAAAGGCCCGCCGCCGCCCGCTGTTTTGTGTGCCCCGCCCGATTTAACCCAAAACTAGTTGAAAATTAGTATTGAAAAAGTTTTTGAAGTATTATAATGTGCTCGTATATCTAAGCACAATGAAAAACAAACTGAACTTAAATCCGATATTCATATCTACCGGGTGGACCAAAAAAACCCGGAAAAAACGTTTTTGTTATAACTTTTTTTTTTACGGTTAAGAGCACTCGCAAGGAGATCCCTATCACGCTCGAGAAGCGACCAGTGCGCGGAAATGTTGGTGTGTGTTGGTTTTGAAACGGTTCAGGTTGTAACTTGCAGGGAAAACTGTCGCAGGGAGTTTATTCCACAGCGATGCTGTTCTCCAGAGATATGAATTCTGATATGATGAAGTTCTTGGTGCCTCTATTTTGACAGTAAATTAATGGTTACCGTCTGTTTGACGTGTTCGCCTAGTAGGTGCTACTCCCGGGGGGATCATACGAGCCAACTCTACAGAGCATTTTCCGTGATAATACCTGTAGAAGAGAGATAGATCGCCCACAGTTCTTCGATGTTCGAGACTATCCAAGCTACGGGTAAGTGCGGGGTCATAGATCAGCTTGATAGCTCGTTTTTGCACGGTGTTCAAAAGCATTAAGGTATGTTTGGGTGCCGCACTCCATATATGTGAGCAGTACTCCATAGTTGGTCGAATCTGGGCTTTGTAGAGTGTCATCAGTTGGCTTGGTGTATACAGATGTCTTGTACGAAATAGCACCCCAAGCTTTTGGGACGCCCTTTTAGCTATATCGGCCACGTGACTGTGCCAAGACATGTTGGTCTCTGCAGTGACTCCTAAGATGTTCAACTGGCTCTGCAATGTGACAGCACTTCCAGATAGCCTGATGTTTGGCTCACCGGTGCTGGTCTTTTTTGAAAACAAGGCTGCTTGGATTTTTTGCACTTTGAAATGTACAAGGTTTGAACTTTTGAACTATACTACCAATGGTAATGGAACAGACAGAACTTTGCACAAAATTGATTATACTTTTAAGCAGAAAGATTTTTTTGATATTATAAGATGTAAGGTGGCTGACAGAATCAATCTTGCCCTTTTCAAAGAGACTTATTTATTCTTCTGTTCCGGAAATTTTTTGGAACTCGTAAATACGCTCTGTTTTCGTCACCCGTATGCAACTAGTGACGAATCATTAAAATCGGTTTAGTGTGAAAAATTAATCCTTATCAATTCTGTATACAGTGAAACCTCTCCTTGCAGACACCTCTATTAAGCGGACACTCCCTTTAGACGGACAAATTTTTTGGAACTAATAACCGGACGCGGACAATGTCTTTGGGTTTAAAAATTTTGAAACCTCCCATAACCGGAGGCAAACCTCTAACAACGGGACGGAGCGCTGCACAACATGGGCACAAATATTATGTAGTATGTTGGCAACAACGCACTCTGCAGGCGCGGAATTACCTCTTTCCGTTTTAATGAGACGGAGACTAAATACTCCCGTATTTACAACATATTTCATTCGGCGATGGCGGGACTGCTGTGTTTTATTTTTATTGTTCAATTGGGTAGTAATAGATCTCTTTGAAATAGTGCCTAGTAAAAAACTTCTTAGTTTACGTAAAAAAATGGAAGTTGTTAACGTTTCGCAGAAGGAACATCTATCAGCACGAAAGATCGCTGAAAAATTTAATATCGGAAATACTCAAGCAGCGGAAATTGTTAATAAATATATATTGAAATTTCGCAGTTCCCTCTCATAAGAGGACACCCCCAATAAGCGGACAAAATCGACGGAACCGTAAGTGCCCGCTTATGGGAGGTTTCACTGTACATTCATTTCCTCATAAACTCATTAATACTAAACCGATTCTATAAACTCCGTATCCCTTTAAATAATAATTGTTATAGCAGTTGTTGTTTTAATTTCTGTCTGCAATACGTTCCTTATAAATTCACTGAACCGATTTCAAGAACTATGGTGTTGCTCTTTGAATAAAGCTATTGAAATTTTCCGACATTTTTAAATCAAAGATGTTGGAAAAAAGTCAAATTTGTCCTTCTATGAAGGATCGCTTCTATGTATGTTGCGAGGATTAATTTTTTTATGATTGGTACCTACCTCGTTGTGCGTGGTGAATCTAGATCTTTTAATATATATATATATATATATATATATATATATATATATATATATATATATATATATATATATATATTAGAACCAGGGGGGAAAAGGGGAGGAAAGTAGTGGGTTTCTATAAATTAAAAAATTTTGGAAAATAAGAATAAACACGCTATTTTGGCCTCCATCTTAAATTTTAAGCAATAAATTCTCATTAGGATATTTTTTATTTCATTAAAATCGGTTCAGTAGTAATAAATTTATATGGAAATAAATGCAGGTTTTGAAATGCAATGGATGAAACAAGTACCACTGTACTTGGCAAGAACGCAGCTTTTTTACTAATTTAAAGAATAATTAAAACATTTTTGCAACACAAGAATAAACGAGAATCTTTGAAGGGTACATTTTAATTTTGTCCGCCATCTTGGATTTTCAGATGGTGGACAAAAAGGTATATTTGTTCAAAACTCTAATTAATTCACTGGCAAGTGCAGTTTGTCCAATTAATATCGATGGTATAGTTTAAGAGTTACACTGAAAAAAAATTGTCCGGTTTTTTTTTACCCACCCGGTATAATATTCAACAAATAGTGGTGGGCAAATGCCCCCCTCCCCTCCTTGCGTATGCCCACAGTTGAAATGCCTTAAATCACCCCCAGAGTCATTGTAAGTCTTACCTCTTTTTTTTCCAGGGAAGCAATAATAATAGTATGCTTGTGAGCACAAATAAATGTTTACAAATAATTGATCTTTTTATTGTTTTAATAAATAAGATCTAACAACATTTTTTAATGTGACAAAATACTTGTACAGGGTGTCATTGTATTTTTTCCCACCCTTTTAGACCATTAATAATTGATATAGGAATATACAAGAAATTGTGTTCGAATTCGCGAAATTTTTACTTTTAACTTGCATCTTGACTTTATTCCTGATGCTTACCATATTTGACAGGCGCTCAAATTTATAGTTTTTGTAAATTGGATGCTCTTATATTATTTAATTAATAGATTAGCCTTGGAACATATTTTCCAAAAATACCCGATAGCCGTAGTTTAGAGCGGTAGTTTCTGAGATATTAGCAATTATTTTTTTAAATGATATAAAGATAACAGTACTGCTCTTGTGTTAATTTTAGTATCCTTATTCCAAATTATGTGAGTTCCCATGTATCAATAGTGACAATGACATGATGTGACAAGACATATATATATAAATTTTGTTGTCGTTACCGGTATTTCAAGCGTCATTTAAAAAAATATATTTTTCACTGTTTATACATGGGGACTAACATAGTTCGAAATAAGGACACTGAAATTAACACAAATTGTGGTAATGTTATTTTTTTATCATTTAAAAAAATATCGCTAATATTTCAGAAACTATTTATCAAAACTGCGATATGGGGTATTTTTGGAAAGTATATTCCAAGCCTAATCTATTAATTAAATAATATATGGAGCATCCAATTTACAAAAAACTATAAATTTGTGCGCCTGTCAAATACGGTAAGCATCAGGAATAAAGTCAAGATGCAATTTAAAAGTAAAAATTTCGCGAATTCGAACACATTTTTTTTTATATTCTTATATCAATTATTAATGGTCTAAATGGGTGGGAAAAAATAAAATGAGACACCCTGTACAATATTAATTCTGTGTATTAATTTGACACCTAATTGTTTTGCAGTAATAACAACTCTATAACAAATTATAGGTTAGCTTATCTTAAATATTAATAAGCCAATTATTTCCTTTAATTCAGGCGTCTTGTCTTAACAGTTTTTAATTATACCACGAAATACTTAATAGCACAATATTTGTTATATGACAGTCATATACCTAATGAAGTAAAAGTACCGGCCCTTCATTTTCTTTCACACCATTTTAAAAGCAATGCCCCCTTACGCTCAGTGGTGGATTCAGGATTTCCACGAGGGAGGGGCCAAAGCGGCAGCAAACATCGGAATATTTTTTAGCATAACAAAAACATTTCATGTAAAAAAAAGCCAAGAACGCGAAAATGGCATTCCGTAAAAAGAATTGAGATAAAAGTAAAACCACGTTCTTTAATACAAATTTCAAAATGAAAGGTTCTTACTAATTTGGAAATGTTTTTTTAAACTTTGCTATTACAGCCAAACTTCTTTATGTTCAATTTAGCACTGTGCCTAGGAGTCATTTAGCCTAAATGACCCCTTGGCACAGTGCTAAATTGAACATAAAGAAGTTTGGCTGCAATAGCCAAGTTTAGAAAAACTCCTTGCCCACTGGTCGTTAGATTTTCGTATTGGTGGAATTTGGGAAATTCTTTTAAAATCTTTTACAATTTTTGGTTGCTTTCCCAAAATAATAGTCAGTATTATATTCTATAAGAATATTGTTAATATAATTTTTATTACTAGCATATCTCATCTGATGCGCTGCGCCATGTTGTTGAGAATTGTTTGTCGCGTGGATCACGGCTGTGCTGTCACTTCCTTCTCGGTTTTCTTTTTTCTATTATAAGGTCTCTAATTTCCTTTGCATGGTTTTTTCCCTTAAAATTGGCCTGTTTTCTTAAGCTGCTTGTTGAATATTTTTAACAAAATACTTCTACTATTCTTTATCAATTTATTTGGGCTGCAGGGTAGTGCCGTGGTATGGTCGTCGGCTTCACATGCAGAAGGTACCAGGCTCGCGTCTCGAACGATGCAAAAACAAAAAAAAAATCTGTCGCCCTGTCGCCGATTTCCTTTTCAGCGTTCAACAGCCGTCACCGAATAAACATGCGTTGCGATGCACGCAAAAAACATAAGTCGACCATTGACTTCTATACCCTCAGGGCTTTACACAACTCAATGAAGTCGACATTGAACATCGAGAATATACGCAGGTGTAGTCCAGGAGCCGACGACACGCAGCCAGCCGAGGAACCAGGGATAATAAGCCAGGAGCCAAGTGCTATATAGTCGGAACCAGGACGGCGCCAGCATAAATTTCCTACAGTCATCCCACGACGACCACGACTGTTGCGCTGAAAAGGAAAGAAGTCTATCGTCTATAACCAAGTTCTGCTGAGACGATAGCCATGTTAGATAGATGCAAGTCTAACATGTAGCAGGACCAGGAAGGTGTGTAAAAGCGTGGGTCGCAGTATAAAGATCCCTGCCCTCGACAAAGAGGTGTCAGGCAAAATTAAGTCCTCTTACAGAAAGAAAACTTGCATCCTAAGGGGCACGTGCATCAGTTTGATATATGATGTACGGATAAATCGGGGTTTGCGAAAAGGGCGCGCCGTGTGCCTAGTCGCTAGACCAAAAAAATGGTCTCCCCACCACTACTACTACTACTACTACTTATCAATTTATTGTGGCGTTTGCAACGGTACTGATAGGTTTATTTTTTCCGACAGATTTTGTTTAAAACTAATCCAGTCGGTCAGTTTATTAACTAGTGAAATATTTGCTTCTTTCTTTATTATGTATTTACTAAGAGAATAATAGTGATCGGAGTGTGTTAAAATTAAAACTAAATTATGATTTTTTGCAAATGTATTATGTATGTACAGCTAAATCAATTAACTCAAAAAATTTGCCCCCCCTCAAACCTCCTCCACCCCTTTTTCCATAGATCCGTCACTGCTCATTCTCACACGGATGTCGCTGACGCACAAACACAAGCATATGCTTGTGTACCCACATAGCACAAAAATCACATCAACGTTAAATTAACGTGAACAAAAATAATAAAGTTATTTTCTACTAGAAAACAACCTCAGACCATGTAATATTTGTTTTGTTAAATCTACATGCTTAAATATAACTTAAAAATAAGAAGGAATCAAGCTATAAAAAATGAAGACCGCGGGCAAAGAAGGCACTATGTCAAAAAACGGGATTTCGAGAAAACCCGTTCTAAAGAATTGGAACTGGCGCCTTTTTACCCTGTTCGTCAATATTACAAATTGAAATTACTCCTGACTGAGCGCATTTATAGCCTGAACGGAGGATATGGTGAAACTTTTTAAATTTTTCTAATAGTAGGCACTAATAACTCAATTTCCTTAAAAATTGACATAGCGCCTTCTTTGCCTGTGGTCTTCAAATGTAATGTTTGCTGAAGTTTCTGGTACTGTGTATATAACGTATATATGAAGTCCTCCACAATATGTTCTAAAACGCCACTAAATCAAACCTAGTAATTTTTTGCGTCTTTTTTGTCACGTTTTTTTAACAACTTTTTTTTAACTTAAAAGTGGCGCGAAAGGAAGTTTTAAAAGTTCACTAGTTTAAGACAACAAAACTTCAAGACAATTTTGAAAGATGACGCTCAAGGCAAGACGAAATCTCTATACATACATTATGTTTTCTTTAAAAGCTAAACAAGATGTTTCAACAGTAAACACTTTCACACAAAATTAATGTGTCTTTATCAGGTTAATAACTGATGCGTTGTGATCGTGAAGGATTAGGAATCAGTTCGTCAACTGGTTTTTGGAGTTTAGTTAGAGGCCAAATCATTCCCGGATAGATTTCGTCGAAGTGAAAAAATTTCGCCAATAGATGGCACTGCTTCTAGTAAAATCTCAAAAATATTTGGTAGAAAAGCCAAGCAACTCGCATTTTAAAATTCGTGTAGAAAAGGCGCGAAGAATGTGATTTTGACGTTGACAAAAATCTACTTAGAATTCACTTGAAAAAACGTAAAAATATTGCTGTTTTGATTTGATAATGGCGTTATTACAACGCCGTTTTTAAAAACGGTATTTTTTATAACGTTAATGAATGACCTATTAAGCTTGTTTTCATATATGAAATAAACGTTTTTTTCCAGCAGCTTTTAAATTTATATGTTTTTTTTTCTGACGCGTTTTTTACGTGATTGTGCTATGTGGGTATGTTTTTAGGGTTAGGTTCAATTTTTTAAATATAATTTGTTTTGACTATTATTTTTGACAATTTCGTATGTATATGGTGGCGGAATACAACGTATTAAACTTTCCGCCCTCTTACCAAATTAATAATTACACATTTCTAATTTGGTATAAATGTTAACGTACGCGTAAAAATAATTCCATAGTTAGTTCCAAAGTCGAGAAAAGAGCTTTGGTAGAGACTTTTGTATAAATAGCATTTGAGTTTGGAAATATAAGAGAGATTCGAAAACAAAAAATCACATTAAGAACTAACTATAATATCAACAACTAAAGACACAGAGCATAATTAATGTGTAGGACACAGTATACCTGAACGAAGTATAGGTTACATAAAAATGGTTCCAAAAACTAATTGCACATTTTGAATATGGACTCTTTCCTGACTTCAGAGCGATATTCATATAAATCCTAGCTGATCCTCTTCTCGAAATTTTATCATTTTTTTGCCATTTTTCTAGTTAGTCTTAGGTGTACAAAGAAAGTTTGGTCACGTGGTGGAACTCATGGTCATTTGGCCGCCATCCTTAAAAATGGCCGCCAAATTGATAGAATTTTTTGTTTAAGCGTGTCTCCCTACCCAGTCATCCGATTTTAATTTTTAAAGGCTTGTTATAGTCCTTTTTTAAAGGCAAATAAATTTTGTAATTACACATTTTTTAATAAATCAAGTAGTCTTTGAGATATACCAAGATTATTAGTAGTTCAGCTCGCAAAATAATTAAAATAATAACCATGCTCATTTTACTGTAGCTACAATATTATCACTGGCATGTCGTACAGGGGGCCAGGGGGCGAACGTCCCTCACGCCCCTCTGCGCTTGGCGCCCCTGACGTCCTTTGAGAAAGAAATAGAATTAATAGTGTTATTATTTTAAAAAAAGGTTTGTATTGATTTTGTATTTGTATTTGACTCCCATACCTATATTTGCGCCCCTTAAGGTCTTCGCCCCCCCCCCCCCCGCCCTTTTATCCACGACACGCTACTTAATATTATTGACATTTGAATACATTACATAGAAGGCTTTAAACCTTTCACAAAAGAGGATATTGACTATGTTTTTAAAGTTTGATGGATGGTATCCCTAAAGACTCGTAGCGAAAAACGTTAGGAATAATTTTTTATAGTACTTTTATTCCGTTTCTTCTGACCATTGTCATATCTTTTATAATTTAAAAAAAAAATATCGATTTTGGAGCGAAAACATGGAATTTTTACAAAATTGTATATTTTAGCTGGCTTGTACAGCTAACTATCAATGCTAGAATGCTAGGTGATACATGGGAGGAAGCGAAATTAAAAGTACTATAAAAAACTAATTTTATCGTTTTTCGGTAGGATGCATCGTTTCGTTGCAAATTCACTTTTTCTATAATATTGTGAAGAGTTTTAGAAACCACCCTCTTTAAGGCAGTCTTTAGCGGTACCTTCCAACGAACTTTAACAACATGTAGTCAATATTCTTTTCTGTGAAAGGTATAAAGCCTTCTATGTAACAAAAAAAACAAATGTCAATAATATTATATAATATTATATTATATAACTTTTTTGCGAGCGGAAATACTAATAATCTTGGTATATCTCAAAAACTACGCAATTTATTAAAAAATGTGTTATAATAAAATTTGTTTGCCTTTTAAAAAGGAGTAAAACAAGCTTTAAAAAATTAAAATTGGACCACTGGGTAGTTACAAAAAATCTTTTAATTTGGAGGCCATTTTTAAAGATGGCCGCCAAACGACCATGAGGTGCTTAACAAAGCCCCGCAGTCAAACTGAGCGCATATATTAGGTCACACGTGCCGGGAGCCAGCGCCTAGACTAACTAGAAAAATGTCAAAAATTTCGAGAAGAGGATCAGCTTAGATTTATATGAATATCGCTCTGAAGTCAGGAAAGAGTCCATATTCAAAATGTGCAATTAGTTTTTGGAACTATTTTTATGTAACCTGTTCTTCATTCAGGCACACTGTGGACAAGAAACAAGTTTCTATAATTTTTACGTGTTCTCAGTCTCTCTAGGTAGTTTGTGTAATAGTCATATTTTTCTAAATATATTATATAGTACAAATTAAAGCTATAGGGCTGATCCGGTATATTGTTTGTCTAAAACAAAGACAAGCTATATATATATATATATATATATATATATATATATATATATATATTGGGTGCGCCAAAAAAAACTGGCCAATTTTTTTTATTATAACTTTTGAACTATAAAGTCCATTTTAATGGAAAAAACTGGACGTGGCAAAGAATTAATCAGAGTTTTGTCCGCCGTCTTAAAATCCAAGATGACAGACGAAATTAAATTGTACCCTTTAAAGATGCTCGTTTATTCTTGTGTTGCAAACATGTTTTAATTATGTTTTTAATTAATAAAAAAGCTGCGTTCTTGCTACGCACAACAAGGTACGAACCAGCAAAACCGGTTTAGTGGTTTAAAAAAAATATATTTTTGTTTTAATCATTGTTGCCATGTCTGCATTTATTTCATTATTAATTGATTACTACTGAACCGATTTTGATGAAATAAAAACCATCCTAGTGAGTATTGATGGCCTTTTAAAGGTCATAATCAAAGATAGATATGAAATTTAAGATGGTGGACAGAATCATACTTGATTCTAAAAATGGCGTGTTCATTCTTATTTTCCAAAAATGTTTTAGTTTTTTTTTAATTTATAGAAAAGCACTACTTTTCGCCCACACAACGAGGTACAAATTAGTAAAATCGGTGTTTTGGTTCTCAAGAAATCTAATTTTGTTTCAACTATTGTTTTACAGATTATACGATTGCATTGCCAATCCTGACTGCATTCAATTCCTTAAATTCGTTACTACTAAACCGATTTTAGTGAAATAAATGAAAATCTTGTTGAAAATTGATTGTTCTTTATAGATTACGCTATGTAACAAATTTAAACTTTTGTTTTGTTTATTGTGATTTTGTGAGTTTTTTGTATGAGTCGGGTCCCAAAACTTCCTTCTTTTTTTCTAAGTTTCCGATTCAATTTCTTCCAATTCTGGTTCTTGGAAATTTAAAGTGAACGGTGGAAGTAAAAAACACGGTGGGGAGGAAACAGAGACGGTGGAAGTAAAAAACACGGTGGGGAGGAAACAGAGAGCGTATCACTAGACTGCGATCCCGGATAATGATGATCTGATGACTTTTTGTAAGCTTTTAAGTCAACTACACAAAAATAACAATCTGTTACATGATTTGTAGGCTCCCTACAAATTCTGGGAACACCAAATGGCATTTTCCTGTTCTCTTCTCTATAACATGCTTCCAAAGTTCATCGCGGATGTGGGTCAAAATCTAGAGAGAGATATAATTTTTTTTCTAGAGGGGGTAATTCTCCTCTTTTCCGCTTAATTATTAGGAAAGAGTGCATATTTTTTTCCAGGGGGACCTCCCTTTTTCCCCTCCTCAAATCCGCGCTTGTCGACAGCTACCGCAAATTACATTTGGTGTCCAATTTTTTTCTAATGTCACAGACGATATACCAAAATAACATTTTTAAGCGTCCCAATGCTTTGTATTTTGCACTATATTAAATTTTGCTTGCCTTTTTGATATGTAGAACATAACATAACAAAAACTATTCCGAGGATGCTTGCAAATTCGTTTAGATAACATTTTGAAATGAACACAAACGTTATTTTTCGTTATAAAGTCTAAAACAACAACAAATCGCTGTCAGCTTTAGATTTGACACAACGGCAAAAACAAAAAGTCGAATCTCATCAGGGTCGCGGCCTACTATGTTTAGCATAAAAAAATCTAGATAAACAAGTATCATGTTACATACTGATCAAAATTTGCCGTCATCTTGAAATTTAAGATGTCGAGAAGAATCATACTTGATGCAATACAATCGTATAATTTGTAAAACATTGGTTAAAACAAAATCAAATTTTGTGAGAACCACGTTACTACCAATTTTGTTACTTTGCAGCACGTTATGCGGTAGAAAGGTAGTACTTTTTTTAAATAAAAAAAAAACTGAAACATTTTTGGAAAATAAGAATAAACTTGCCTCTTTGAAGGGTTAAGTATGATTCTGTCCGACATCTTAACTTTTAAGATGGCGTCAAATTTCGATTATTAAAAGTCGATTCAATAATAATGAGTTTATAAGAAAATAAATGCAAACATTATTGGCAGCAATCAAATAATCTGTAAAACAATGGCAATTTTTTGAAAACCACCCCACTGATTTTACTAACGTGTACCTCGTTGTGCGGGGGAAAAGTAGTGCTTTGATATAAGGTAAAATAAAAACTAAACCATTTTCAGAAAATAAGAATAAACACGCCATTTTGAAGAATTAAATTAGTTTATAAGAAAATGAATGCAGACATTATTGGCAATGCAATCATATAACCACCTCACCGATTTTACTAACGTGTACCTCGTTGTGCGGGGGAAAAGTAGTGCTTTGCCATAAGGTGAAATGAAAACTAAAACATTTTCAGAAAATAAGAATAAACACACCATTTTGAAGAGTTAAGTATGATTCTGTTTAAGATGGCGAAAAATTTTGATCATGATCTTCAAAAAGCAATCAATTCTGACCGGGATGGTTTTTTATTTCATTCTATTCCCCTCTCATATCTCTGGGCAATGGCAGTCTACCAAATAGTTTCCTCTAAATAAAACTCCGTACTCACAGAAAAAAAAACTAAGGGGAAGGGGGAGAAAACTTAAGTACTCAAGTAACATTTCTTTATGTATAGCCGAAGCTAAAAGGTTGCCAGTGCCTTTCCTTAAAACCATTAGTTTCATTGTTTGGTCGCTAGCACGTTCCCATTACCCTTATATACCCCTTAGACCTCCTAAATGGGACTCCCCAATTGGTGGTGGCAACCTATGTATTAAACTCACTATAAAACCATAAATAAACTCTAGCTTCGCCCTCTAGCGGTTCCACCAGTATAGAACCTTTTAGAGCCTAAAGCTATTATGCCAGGTTTTAAAAGCAACTCAGAAACGTCCTCTATCCTATTATAAAAATAGATTTGGTAATTTGGTATCCTGGCGATTCTGTTGAATAGCATAATACCTTAGAGCAGAAATGAGTATTATGCTTGGAGTAAAGAATTTTCCCTATAAAAGCTTTAGCGATATTTTAGATTCACAATGGCTATATAAAATAATTTAGGTCACAAAATTGCCAAAAATGTCAGAGTCCCAAAATTATTGTATCACATAAAAATATACCTATATATGAGGAGTTTGTCGTTTTGTTGATCATCAAATTGCCTGCCAGACTTATTTTTCTGATAAAATCGTATCTGAAAAGCTCTCAACCCACATAGCACAATCACGTGTTTAACACGTAAAAAAGGCGTGAGAAAAAAACGTTGATTTTAAAAGCTGCTAGAAAAAAACGTTTATTTCATATATGAAAACAAGCTTAATAGGTCATTCATTAACGTTATAAAAAATAACGTTGCTAAAAACTGCGTTGTAATAACGCCTTTATAAAATTAAAACAGCACCCAACTAACATTTATAGTAGCGGCTACATGTTCTAAAGGCTTTGCTACTTTCTTATAGTAGAAATGTGGTGATCCCAACCAAAATTTGTTACTTTTTAGTTCTAACTACTATTTAGTATCAGGAAATAGTAGATGTTTCGTAAAAACGACCCTCTAAACTACTTCATAGGATTGTTTCTTGATAGTCGATTCTGATAGTCTTCTCTACCACAATAGGACATTGCTAAAGTTTTACTTTCTTTTTAGTCGTTATTTCGTAGTCGCCCTGACTTTTATATCCTACTTAATTACCACTAGAAAGTTAAGCTTCATTGGAGTCCCAAACAAGTGTATCCGACAACTACATTATAACTTTAATTTTTACCACAAAAGTTTGTGTCATCATAGTAACATCTGATGTAACAATGTAGACAAAATAACTTTTTGGATCAACTTTAAAGCCGCAACTACTTTCAAGTAACCTTTTCGACTATCAGGGAATATAGTTTGGGACGCCATGTTTTTATGTAAGAAATAAAATTTAATATTTTTGTTGTCGTTTTATGAGCTCATATTAAAGAGCCATACTATTTTATAAACAAATTAGTTGAAGCTTACCAAAAATGCTCTTCTTAAGCACCATTTGTTGGAGTTAACTGTCGATTATGAAAACATAACCTCCAAAATCACAACACAAAAATTCCATCAGCTACCAGAAAACGGCTCAATTTTACGGGCGCACCGGTTTTTTGCAATATATATAATGAATGTTATACAAAAAACTTTGCGTCGCACTCGAATTTTGATCCACTGCTCGTAAATTCTCACACTTTTGGATAACATAGTTCATATTATAACCATAACCAAACAAAAAAACTAAGCGAGTCTGTTTACTGTTGTGTCCACCATATTGTGTAACAATTCTACCACAAAGAAACGATGATATTATTTGCAACTACATCGCAACTTTTATGCCATTACGGAAAAAAAAAACAGCCTCTACGACGTAGTAGATACCTGGCTACGACGTAGTAGTGTAGTTGTTACTACAGTGACTTTAAACACTTGGCCAAGTAGTTATAACCAGAAATTGGTTCCCCACTTAGGGAATTATAACGTCGCTGTATGGTATACTGAGACGTAGCGGGAGTACGTTGCGGTTACTTTTAAGAAATTCTTTCTAGTTGGGGTTTCGTCGTTACAACTTTAATTGTTTGTTGGGCAATGTTTTGACGTTAGTTTCAAGTGATTTTTACGTTAAAATCACATTAGATTTACGCCTTTTCTACACGAATTTTAAAACGCGACTTGCATGGCTTTTCTACTGAATACTTTTGAGATTTTACTAGGGTCACTGCATCACGAAGACGTAGTGTCTTCTTAGGGTAGCGACACGACAGCTAAATATTTTTGGTTATATGACGAATCTGCCACTGTCAGGAGCGTAGCTTTTTTGTATTTAAAAAATAAAATGGTTTACAAATGTTACGTAAATAACTGTCCGTCACACTCGGTATATATATTTAGACTGTCCAAATAAACAAACCATTCAAATAATGCTTTTCAGATTGTCGAATAAAAACTATGTTTTTTATGATTTTAATATTTATTAGAAAAGAAGAAATCAAAAACTATTTGACATTTTATAAAATATAGAAAACTATTGTTGGATTTATTCTAGTGCATAAAAGTGTACGTTTAATCCCTTTTTTCATGGACTTAGGTGAATAAAAGTAATTGCTTTAAAACTATAAAGGCAAAATATAGGTTTTTTGGATCATATTTTTATTTTATTAAAATACAAAAAACAAAAAAGCTATCATGATACAGGATAACGGTTATTCTGTTGCTTCCAGCTTGGCAGAAGTTTACTGTATTTTGCTGATGACTTGGTTGGTTTCGATTATTAGTATTGTGTCCTTTGGCATAGCCTTCATATAAAGGAA
The DNA here is from genome assembly GCA_963576565.1 of Aspidapion aeneum. Classification (NCBI taxonomy): domain Eukaryota; kingdom Metazoa; phylum Arthropoda; class Insecta; order Coleoptera; family Brentidae; genus Aspidapion; species Aspidapion aeneum. The sequence continues at coordinate 204,162,808 of OY755038.1, forward strand.
CCATTTAACTTTCTTGACTTCTCCAGGGTGATAAACCGGAATACCTTTTCGGTGAAATTTTCGATATTTTTTTTATTGCATCATTTTCGGTACTCTGAAAGCTGCTTTCTTTGGCGGCCTTTTCAATGTCCATCTCAAAGTAGGAATAGCCTTTATTCTTTGATTCCTCGTTTATCCCATCTTTAAGAAATTTAATTCGAACTTTTTCTCAACTAAACCTATTTAGTTTGTTATAAAATAAATATTATTTTTTGCACATTTTTTCTATATTTGTTAGCGTCTGAGTGACTTTTGTTTAATATCTACCATAGCAACGCGCCCAAAGCTCACCAAAAAAATTAAAACTATCACTGCCCGCTGTATTATTATATACCGGGGATTGACATGCTAAAACTAGAGACCGGAGTAGGTGGCTTAATATTTATTTATTTTATGATTATTATTATTTTTAGTATATAAACATTGGCATTAAAGTCCCTTTTAATCAAGCTTCAAAATTCTTGCCGCGGGATTAAAAGTAAATACTGTAATCCCCAGGTTTGTAATATACCTAGTATTATTTTATAACTGTGTCCAAAAAACAGCGGGCGGCACATAAAAAGTCGAAAGTACAAAAGATCTAAAATACAAAAGGTCGGAAGTAAAAAAGGTCGGGAACATAAGGTCTAAAATACAAAAGGTCGAAAATACAAAAGATCGAAAATACAAAAAATCGAAAGTACAAAAGGTCGAAAATATAAAACGTCGAAAGTACAAAAGATTGAAAATACAAAAAGTCGAAAATACAAAAGATCGAAAATAAAAACGGTCGAAAAACAAAAGATTGAAAAACAAAAGGTCCCAACGAAAGATCGAAAGTTGCTATTCTGTAATGATTGCCAAAAAAAGGCTATACTACAGACACACAGGCATACACACACACACACACACACACAAAATATAACCTTTGTCAATTGCTCGCAAACGTATCCTTACCGGTCCAGATATCCCCTGACCTTTTCCACCAAACAAAATGTCCCCAAGTCACAGGTTTGCGCTCAATTGAGAAAGGTTAGAATACCACCGTTTTCAACCTCCCAAAATGAGGACCGGAAAGCTAACTTAGGGACATAATTTTTAGAAAATATGTTTCGGATGGTTTGGTTCGGTGGGTTTTATTCCCTCTAGGTTCCCGGGAAAGAAGTTACGGAAGTTTTTTTTACACGAATGTTAAAAAAAGACCCCTTAGTCGAACTATATAAGTTAAGTTTGGCAACTATAAAAGTTAAGTTTGGCAAGCGAGGTCTAGAACTTTTTTTAGAAAAATTTGTTTTGTCTGTTTTGAACAAATTTCCGTTTGAAGAAAACGTTTTGAAACAATTTTCCGTTTGAAGAAAACGTTTTTGGAGAATGTTTCGTTCGCAGAAAATGTTTTTGGATAATTTTTCGTTCGAACCAAAAAATCGAAAACATGAGAGCTATTTCTTAGGACGATGTCTAAAAGCATACATATGTAGTAAACTTTTTTATCATATTTTTTTTTATTTTAAATATAAATAAATTTAATATATTAATATCCAGATAGTGCCAGATACCGAAAAAAGCAATAAAATACCTAAAACCTACCTTAAAAGTTATTTTTATATCTTTTTTTTTAAATTTAAGTCAGTAGCTCTATAAAACATATGTTTGAATCAGTGAAATTAATTTGACATTTATGAACAAGACTTTGTCCGTGTCACGTACAGGACCAGAAAAATATGTATTTGGGTTATTCAAGATCATATTTGATCCCAAATCTAAAGAACTTAAAAATGTAAAATACAAAAATAAAAGTTTTGAAATATTGTTTAAAATATCATGTTTTTGTACACAGGAATAAGAATTTTTGAGTAATCCGACAGAAATGATATTTTTTTTTATCATTGTAGGTAATTACCATAACGAATATTATACCTAATAGTAAAAGTATATGCATTAAATTGTTTTATAGTTTTTTTAAAATATAAGTATTGTCTTTTAATTTTTTTAAAAATATTTTACATACTCTGGGTACTCTAAAAATTCTGAGATCGCTTTACAAACTTCTAGAAAAATTGTAGGTACTAGGTAAAAATTCCGAGCCTAATTTACAAAATTGTAGAAAAATTGCGTGTAGGTACTCTAATTATTCCAAGGTAAGTTGACGAGTCGCCCATGGAAATTCCGAGGCAGGTCACGTGGGCTTGTCGCTACCCATTGAGACGCCAGGCTTCCAGGATGCAGTGACCCTAGATTTTACTAGAAGCAGCGCCATCTATTGTCGGGATTTTTCACTTTTTTCACACAAAATGTATCAGGCAGTGCTTTGGCCTCTAAACTCCAAAAACCTTTAAAGAAACTGATCCCTGATCCTTCACGATCACGACGCATCTGTTATTAACCTGATAAAGACACATTAATATTCTGTGAAAGTGTTTACTGTTAAAAAATCTTGTTTAGCTTTTAAAAAAATCATAATGTATATAGATAGATAGATATATAGATATTTTGTCTTGCCTTGAGCGCCATCTTTAAAATTGTCTTGAAGTGTTGTAGTCTTAAACTAGTGAACTTTTATAACTTCATTTCGCGTCTCTTTTAAGTGAAAAAATTTTTATTAAAAAAACGTGACCAAAAAAGACGCAGAAAGTTAGTAGGTTTGTGAAGTCTTAATCTAGTGGCGTTTTAGAACATGTTGTGGAGGACTTTTCAAGTATGAATTTGGTATATGAAAATAACGAGGGTAAAAAACACGTTATATACACAGCACCAGAAACTTCAGCAAAACGTACATTTTTATAGCTTGGTTTCTCCTTGTTACAAAATAAATATTACATGGTATGAGGTTGTTTTCAAGTAAAAAAAAACTTTGTTATTTTTGTTCACGTTAATTTAACGTTGATGTGATTTTTGTGATATGTGGGAAACAAGCGCACCAGCTCAAAAATGTTTTTTAATAGTTTTTTGATAACAAAATAAGAAATATTTAAAATTAAAAAAAATTAATTTACACTATTCACCATTAAAAAAATCTGTTTATTTTACATAATCAAAATTAAAATAAAATTATTGTTAAAAAACACTGCTAGAAGGACTAGATAAATATTTTTTGTTCACAATATTTTTTAATTAATTTTGTATACGCCATTATCGTTTTATAGTGGTCACATCACTTGGTTTTATTTATTACTCTATCGCAACAAGGATTTTTGAGTGCCCTTATGAAACCAATAAAAAAGAGAAAGTAAATACAGTCAACATAACCTCACTTAAATTTTTTGTATTTGTTTTTTAAAGTGTTGCGTTAAACACAGAAAACTTAAAAGCGTATAATTCAACACGTTTAAATGTTTTTTATCGTGCAATTTACACACAATCATGAGGGCCAGTGCAATGATATCCTGCAGGCGGTTGGGGGAAACCTCTTATATTGGCCGTTTAAACAGGCCTTATTTAGGCCTGGGTGCCCTACCCAGGAGGACGGAAGCTTAACAATTATTAATTATTGTGCATTAAATAATTAATCTTGCAATAGGTAGGTACCAATCGGTACCTAGGGAGGTATATCTATTATTTTTACCAGAAGTACCTAAAAAAACTAAAACACAAAAGTATTTATTTACTTCTGTTAGAACCCTTAAGGAAACAAGGCTTTATATGGCCGCCTATTTAAATAATATTTAATATGCAGCTATGGGTAACTATAAATACAAAAGAACTAAGTTTACCTTTAAGCCTTCCTATAAAAGCTTTTTAAAATGGCTAAAAGTAATAGCAAAAACCAAAAGTCTAAAGTTTATATTTACCACTCTTAAAAACCTTAAGGGAACTAGGTTCTATATGGCCGCCTATATAATCATATCTACTATTAAACTACTGGTAACTATAAAAAGAAAAGGATATAAGGTAACCTTTTAGCCCTATTATAAAACACTTTTGTTATGACCTAAAGTAATGAAATACTCTGCCAATCTATGGGCACATAAACTCACACTGGGTACTATAGTTTTAGTGTATCTACTTGAAAGCTAATATAACTAAAAACTGAAGTATATTTTATTGAACTCCAGACTCAATTACCTTTCGTTTGAGACCACACAAGCCATGTTTTGACTTAAACTCTAATTTTTCAAATCTACCCCCACCCTTTTTTTTAAATAAATTAAAATGTATTTTGTTTAACTCCAGACTCAATTACCTTTCGTTTGATATCACACACGCCATATTTCCCCATAAACTCTAATTTTTGAAATCTACCCCCACCCTTTTATTTGGTTTGTGTTCGGTGGATTTTGTTCATTTTAAATGGGACCATCTCGGTCCAAAACCCAGCCTAGGTACCAAATTTCATTAAAATCGGCCAAGCGGTTTTTGAGTTATGCGCGTTGGTCGTTACAGACAGACAGACAGACAGACAGACAGACAGACAGACAGACAGACAGACAGACAGACAGACAGACAGACAGACAGACATACAGAAAGACAGAAAGACAGAAAGACAGACAGACAGACGGCGCAACAAAAAAGTTTTGAAATCATCTGAAACGCAAAGATATATAAAAAAATTTGAAATCGGAGCAACTTTTTTTTTCTCGAAAAAATTAGGATCACCATAGCTCACACTACTATAGTATAGTATATGTGTGAGCTAAAAAACTAAAGGAAAAGGGTTTTTTATAAGACCATCTTTATAAATCAGAAATCAAGAAAACCAAATGTATCTAAAAGGAACAGAAGGAATATCAGTTTTATAATACACCTCTTTAGGTAATTGGCAATATAAATTACCTTCATGTAGCCAAATTGATCCTAAAAGCCATAACAGCACCCTATAAATAACCTCGGAACCAAAATAATAAAACCTTGATTGGTAACTCAGGTAGCAAGGTCACGTTTTTGAAAGGTCAAAAACAGGTCATTTTTAATTACCATTGACGTCTCTAACCTGACGTGTAAATGACCTTTAAATGACGTTCAAAATGACGTCATTTTCAGATGTTTTAAAGACGTCAGCAATATGACGTATTTGGGACCAAATTAGAATATCAGACACACACAGACACAAACCTATTTATGAATTTTTTTAAACTTGCCTGAATATATGAAATATTCCCTGCAGTTGAGAACATGGAAGGAAACTTAGACACAGAAGGCGACTCTTCTACAAGTACAGCGGTATTCTGTGAGGTACAGATCAAAATAGACCTAAACCTAGACTTACACATCTCCACCTTGAAGCGAAAGAAGCCTCGAAGTTTGTCCTGATTTAATATTTAATTTATTTTACATACGTACCCCCACATGTCGTATAAATCCGGTCAAGTACTGACTGGGGCACCATCTATGTAAATATGAGTGTATGTCCCTTGGACAAAGTGTGCAGTGTGGGTAGTGAAAAATATATGATGTTTTTCAGACGTCAAAAACTACACTACGAAAAGACGTCAAATAATTGACGCCTTAAAGACAGCATTTTTTGGTAGATGACCTGCTGGTCATTCAAATGATCACTTTTCGAAGAAAAAAGACGTCATTTGATGACCCCTTGCTACCTGGGAATAATGTTACTTGGGTAGGTATATTTTCCCTTTTATTTCTTTGGTGCACAAACGAAATTCCCATCGGCTCTATAGATTTTATTCAATTTGTATATAGGGTCTCCACCACCCTAGAGATGTTTCAAGTCATAAAGGCGCGCAAAATGTTACGTTTTGTGGCCGTTTGGCCTAAAGACAAAGAAAACTTTCTCTACAAAATTGAGACCTTCGTTGCATACACCTTGGTTCTATTGCTCCTAATATCATGCACCATTAATAATGTGGCAGTGATGGGGAATGTTATCAAGTTTTCACACAGTATGTATTTGAGTATATCTCTATATTTGGGGTTTTTTAAGATGGTTGAGTTTCGAAGGAAAAAGGAAACTGTGCACAAGGTAAGTCAAATTATTTTATTTTTGCATAGACCTTTAGAACAGCTAAAGGCCTCTTTACACAATGGCAAATATGCTTGCCGTCCGACCCTTGTATTGTCAGTTTTTTGTTCATATGCAATGAAGGTCAAAACTCAACTGATTTTTGTCTAATTCGTGTGAAAGTTTTAAAATTTAGAAGCCAGTATCTTTTAAATATAAAAAATTTGACTTGTCTCCACTTTAATATAGTTTAGTAGTTCAATAATTTAAAAAAGTTTTCTTGAGACTTTAAAAATAAATGGCATCAGCGCATCATCTTGACCCACACGAAAACTTAACATTTAACTTTGTCTACACACACATGCTTAGAAAAATCCCTTTGTAGATTAGCTGAAAAGTTCAAACTTTTCACTGCAGTCGCGTGTCACCTCACTGTCTTGTCTCAGTCTGAAAGTGGTCTAAAGACATAGTTAAAGGATTTTTGCTGCGGTTCGGTCAGGTTTTTTCTAAAGATAGAGCGTGCGTTGCTTAGGACTTAAAAAAAAAACAAAATTCATTCTACCAAGAGTATGCTGACATGCTCATTATTTATGGTGAAGCTCAACGAGGCTCTTCACCTCGCTGCAACAATCTATCGGAAGAGAATTCCATACCTCTAAAATATTAAATGCTACCTATTTAAAACAACTTTATATAATAAAAAGTAAAATAAACACACAAATTAAAAAGTTTGGGATTTGTTTGTTTATGTTTATTTTTATGGAAAAATATAGCTTTTTGCAAATAACATGTTTTATTATAATGATTTTTTTAGATTCTAAAAATGTTTACCAGCAGTATTTTCAAAGAAGTAAAGGTTAAAAATCCTCGGTTACTTGAAAAAAGAGCTAATTTTGTAAAAACCATGGAAGTGGTATGCTTGATAACGATTGGTGCTACCTTGTTTTTGTATTGCATTTTTCCAGGTAAAACTGGGTTTAAGAGAAACACGTAACACAAATATTCTGAAATTTTGATCGTCCCCCTCATTATGACATATACTTCCTAATTAAAGCAGATACGTGATAACCGGCTCTGAAACGAAATAGTGCGTATTAAAATAGCGCGTCTCCAAAATAGCGCACTCATTTGAGCGCATATTCAAAATAGCGCGTAACCAAGAGCGCGTGTTTCAAATAGCGCGTATTTGGTATAGCGCTTTTCAAAACAGCGTGTGTTCAAAATAGCGCATATCAAAATAGCACGTATCGAAACAGCGCGTATTAAAATGGCGCGTATTTAAAATGATGTTACTATTACTAACATATTTATTACTAACATATTTAAAAAAAAACTTCGCTGACTTCTTTTCAGGGATCCCAGAGGGTGTGAAATCAAATCGAACCGATCCGAACCAAACCGAATTTTTTTTTTAAAACTTGTTTCTCTAAATTAGCTTTCCGGTCTTTACCTTGGGAAGATGAAATTGGTGTTATTCTAGCCTCTGTTAATTAAGCGCAAATGTAATCTAACCTGTTAGGATACGTTTTCGATCAATTTACAATGCTTAGAAAAACATCAATTTCGACCTCCCAAAGGGAAAACCGAGGGGTGGCTCGATCGCCGATTTTTGTACACCAAAAGGAAATACCTATGGTATAATACCTACGGTATTTCCTGGTATTTCCCAGTAATTCCTCAAATTTCAATGGTATTTCCTAGTATTGCCCAAGCAATGGTATTTCCTAGTATTTCCCCTCCTAGTATTTTCAATGATATTTCCTAGTATATTTCCCAGTACTTCCCAAGTATTTCCTGGTATTTCCCCTAACCTGTACACCAAAAGGAAATACCGAGCCACCCCCCGAGCTAATTTAAGAAAATAATTTTTTGAATTTTTTTTTTGGTTTGATTTTGTTTGGTTTAGTTTGGTTTGCTCACAAAATCTCTAGGATCCCGGGAAAAAAGCCAGCAAAGTTTTTTTTAAATAAATATACGCTCTATATTATGAGCGCGCGCTATTTTGATGCGCGCTATTTTGATACTTGATATTTTGAACACGTGCTGTTTTAATACGCGCTATTGAAAACACGCGCTGTTTTGATACGTGCTAATTTGAACACTCGCTATTTTGAAGACGCGCTGTTTGGATACGCGCTATTTTGATATGCGGTATTTCGTTACAGAAACATGGCAAACACACACATGCGCATTGTCGAAAACGTTTTATAGGTCTGAGACGCACGACGCAAAAATCTGCAGCACTACAAAGCACGTAGAAGTGACGTAAGATGTGGTTTCGACATTTTGAAACATAGAAACAAAACTTCGGACTTGGATTGTCTTTATTTATTTAAAAAACGACGCTTCGGTTATTATCTGATATCTCCAACCGTTTTCAAGTGTAAACTAATAATACAGTCTACAGACTACTGTGTGACGCCCCCTTAATCCTAAGATGCTTGTTTTTCATAAGGAGTAGTTTCTGTATGTTTGATATGTCCGTGCTTGGTTGCCTTAACTCTGCTTTGTTCTGCATTATAAGTATCAGCTTTAATTTAAAAAAAATTAGCTTCTTATGCAATACTTTAGCTTCAGATCATTGAATCCTGTGATGATTTGACCAAGATTTGTTAAATTTGATGTTTCGATTCACTAATTGACTACTTTTTTATTGTTCCTTCACTCGAGTGTGGAGAGAACGTTTCGTTTCTCCTATATATGATTTCCACTCACCTGCTTTTTTTCATTCTTTCTTTTATAGTCTCATTTCTTATATGAGCTGTTCCATCCATTTCGACACGTTTCACTTTTGTTTTGTATTTTTATGTTATGCGACAAGTCTATATTTCATACAACAGCATGCTTTTCCCTAATGGTTCACATTCTTTTTAGTTTCTTTGCTCCATAATATGTATATCCAATAACCTTTTTTAATTTTATTATTCGTTTTTCCAGTTATTTACAGTCTGTTCCTGCTATTTCATGGAGATATTGTTTATCCATTGTGTAGTTCTAACTCACTTGAGTCGTTTCTAATACATAAGTACTATGTGTTGTCCACAGTTAACCGTTAACTTTGCTAAGCTTCATTGATCTGGCCAAAGCGTTTGACACCGTGTGTCACAATAAACTTATTAAGAAACTTGAGCAACATGGGATTCGAGGTTCGTGCCTGGAACTATTAAAAAGTTACTTAAATGGCAGAAAACTATCCGTAAAAAATAACGAAAATATTAGTTCTATGAAAGATGTCGAATACGGCGTTCCTCAAGGCACGGTCTTAGGTCTTTGGTCCATTGTTGTTCATTGTTTACATGAATGATATCTTTGAGCTGAACTTAAAAGGTATTGCAGGAAGTTTTGCTGATGACACCTTTCTTTTTGTAAAAACTAAATCTTGAGGACAAACAAAACAAAATGCTGAGGAGGATTTAAAAAAGCTAAAAGATTGGTTAGACCACAATAAATTAAATTTAAATACAAATAAGACTACTTTTATCACATTCTCTTGTTATGCCTCTGGATCTCCCGAAAGACAGACAAAAAACAGCTTAAAGGTATCAGACTTGCAAACTGTAACATCTACAGAGTCTGCCAAATATCTAGGAATAATAATTGACAAACACTTACGTTGGAATTTGCAAACAAAAAACTTAAGTAATTTATAATAAAAACCTAAAATATCCAACGGAAAAGTTGTTTGGTGACTCTAAAATTTTAAAGATAAAGTAGCTATATTGTTAAAATATCGCCATAAGAATTTTCAATAAAAGGGAAAAAATTGAGCTTTATCATCATCCACATCAAACTAGAAGTGTTGTTAAACAAAAAACAAAAACCGTAAGGTCAAATAAGGTGATATGAACCAAGTGCATAAGCTCTATTGCACCAAAATTATGTAACAATACCCAATGAAATTAAAAACGTAAAACCTTTAAAAGAATATAAATTCCTTATAAAAAATTGGGTTTACAAATCCAATAAAGAAATTCAAAATTTGCTTATTTAAATTATTAATTAAAATGTATAGTTAGTCTCCAAATAGTATCGTTAAACACCAAATAGTGACAAGTTAACCCGGTAGTAACAAATTAACCCGATAGTGACAAGCTAACCCGATAGTGACAAGCAGCGGCGTAGCGTGGGGGGGCGCGGAGGGTTCGTCGCCCAACCCCCCCCCCCCCCCCCCCCCCCCCGCCCCGAGGGTAGTGGCGCCCCACAGGGGGCCGAAGCGCCCTCAGCTTGATTAAGTCGGGCCGGGAATGGCCACAAGATTTTTCATCAGTTTTTAGAGGAGCCCTTTTTAGCTGTCGCCCCCCCCCCCCCCCCGCCCTTTCGGGCACGCTACGCCGCTGGTGACAAGCTAACCCGATTGTGACACATAAACCCAATCAGACAAAAATTTAATATATGACTTTAATATATTAATAAGTGTTTCACAACAAGTGGGTAATACCCAAAAACATTCAACTAAAGGGTTCCTTAAATTTCTTTGTAATACCAATTCATGTGTTTTTTGATTATTTTCATTTGTTTTTTCTAATTTCACTTCTTTAATTTAGTTATGTAATATACTACTGCTGTAACTAGAAAGATCGAAAATAAACATTTATTTATTTATTTAATTCTTCCGTTAACTTTCTCATCACATATCCCATTTCCTCCTTATCATTAGCTACAATTACTTGGTCGTAAGCAAACTGTAGTTTGTATATGGTAAATCGCTTGTTAAGTTGTATTCCTATACTGTTGTACTTTACGTTTCCAGTTTTGTAGAGCTACTGCAATATATTTTAAAAAGAGTTGGAAAGATACAATATCCCTGTCTGATACCTCTTGTTACCAGGAATTCTTTTGAAAGTCAATTTCCAATTTTAATTTTAAATTTTGACCCTATAGTTCGTTTAGCGCGTTTATGTATGTATGATTGATATTAGTTTGCTCTAACACTGTCCATAATTTTTCTACTAGAGCGGTACCATATACTTTTTAAAGGTCCACAAAGGTAGCATGAGTCTCTATATTTCTGGCAGTACTTTTCTCAATTACTTGTTTAAAACAAAAAATATTATCAGTACAAGGTCTGCCTGCACGAAATCCACTTTACTCTTCTTGTTATTCATTAACATCATTCTCTATTAGATCTCTAAGAATCATGCCGTATAATCTACTTAGAGTACTGGTTACTTACTAAATTTCTCTTTTTTAAAACAAAATATTGTTACGCGCTGTGAGTTGGACAGCAATAAATAATTAGCTGTGCTTTAAAAAGAGATGCAAATGAGTATGTTCCAAAATTACAATTCATGTCGGGGCGCAAATTTAAAGCTACGTCATGAGTCAGCGCCTTATTACCGTTAAGATGATGTAGAAAATTCTGAAGTTCTTAATCATTTTCCGGTCGTATAATGTATCGTAACTACAGTTTTAGCTTGATTATTGCTGTGATATTTGCGTGTTCCTCGAACCACTCAAAGTAAATGTTTGCTACCACTGACGAAAGAGACGAACCGATTGGAAGTCCATGATTTTGCGCGTAAAACTTATCTTTCACTTACGTTAGAGCTACGATACATCAAGCTGAATTAACCTCCTTTTTTTATAGTGTTGGTGAACCAGCCTTTGCCAATGGATTTTCCTTATTTCAACGATGGTCCTTTTCACTATCCATTTTATATTTTTGTAATTGTCTCTATGGGCATAGTTAGTTTTTGCAATGGTAGCCTTGATTTGTTAATAATAAAATTCATTAATGCTGCCAATATTCAGCTGGAGTTTTTGAGTGAAAAATTAGAGACATTTGAAAACGATAACAACGAAACAAGAAAATCGGAGGAAAGAGTAGTGAAATATTTAAATAGATGTTGTCAGCATTATATTGAAATTGAAAAGTAAGAAATCTTATTATTTTGATCATGGATACAACCAACACGTACTTACGTCACAAATACAAAGAAAGGGCCTCGAGAAATACCTGCTACCTGCTTGCTGCCATGTTTGATTTCAATGAACCTCAACGTATGTCTTGAATGAATTAAGGTGGCTGATATTGAGTATTGCGCTCTCAGAACCATCTTTTTTCTAAGCTTAAAAACACTCATTACACTGGTTAACAAGATTTTTGTCCCAAGCGCATAAATGCCTGATTCTCATATAATTTTGCATGCTGAAATCAATTATGTTTTCAGAATTTCTCCATCTCTTTTAGTTTTTATGTTCCAGTATATTCGATTATTTACCTAATAAATAAACGCATAGGTATGTACTATAAGTGTCATTTAACAAAAAACCTGTGTCGCGCATTGCTATTTCATTAGACACTTATTGGAATAAAACCTGACATTATTTTAAAATCGACCGTATCATAACAGATTTACACATAAAAAGCAGCTGCTTTCCTTCAAAATTCGGCCTTTGTGTATTTAAGAACCGGATTCATTAGTGTCAGTATTTATTAAATGAAAGTTAGCGACTTTGTTTCTAGATTTCGCTTTGGTATGTCAATTTTAAGAGGTCAGCTGTTAGTTTTCTGTGTGAATGTGTCAGAATAAAGTCGACTAAAATAAAGTCAAGTTTTATTCCAATAAGTCCCTATTATCTGTGTAGTGTAGCAATAACTTTATGAAACTAGATATATTAAAGTGTGCTATCACGCGGAACATGTCTTGCAAGCAGGCCCATTCCTAGATAACATTTCTTATTCTTTTACACCCGGTTTCCACCTACGACTTTCTAGTGGGTGCCCGCCCACGCGTCATATGATCTCAATATGAAATGTTATGACAGTCATGTGACGCGTGCGCAGGCATGCACGAGAAAGTCGTACGTGCATGGGAACCGGGTTTGAGTTGTCAGCTAGAGCTCCGTGAATCCAATGGCATACGCAGACTTTATTAACGTTTTAAAGAGAGTGTGATGTGATGCATTTTAAGCTTTGTAATGTAATTTACATGTAAAAATGCCAAGAAAATGTATAAACCACCCGAGCTCTTTTTGCTGCATCTTTTTCTTGGCATTTAAATCTCAAAGATCAGTACCGAATGAGAGAAAGTCGTAGGTGGGAACCAGGTTTTAGTTGTCGGCTAGAGCTCAGTGAATGAACATATACGCAGACTTTATTAACGTTTTAAAGAGAGTGTAATGTGGTGCATTTTAAGCTATTGTAGTGTAATTTACACGTAAAAATGCCAAGAAATTGTGTGAGCCACTCGAACTCTTTTTGCTATATCTCTGGTGAATTGACATTTAAATCTTAAAGACCAGTACCGAATGAGACAGTCGGGATAGGAGAAATCACTATGAAAAGAAAGAGTGGCCAAAACGAACTTCGCTGACGCCCGGAAATAAGAAAAACCGTCAGTAGTCTCCCAGTTGTTGATCCTCAAAAAATTTATTTACCACCTTTGCACATTAAGCTTGTGTTGATGAAGAATTTTGTTAACGGTATAAATCACGATACACTTACACACGCTTCGTGTTTCTTTTTATTTGGCTTGGGCTGAATAGCATCTGCAATGAATCTTTTATATTTCTTTCCTTAGAATCTTTCTCTTCAATTTTCTTTAGTAATAGCTGGTTTTTCTCTTGCAATGAAGTTATCTTTTCTTTCAATTGTTTTATTTTACCGTCATAGTCCTGTATGACCCTAAAAGTGGAACAAGATATTATGATGACTTATAAAATTACTTTTTATTAAATCCTACATATCAGCAGTGTCGCTAGTTGCTGTACTTGTCGATGATTTGAGGGATCCATTTCAAAACTAGATGTTACAATTTCATCGACCTCTTTTTTCTCTACCTTTTCGTTATCCTATTAGATCTTTCAGAACCTTCATTCCCATCAAGGGCTTTTCTCAGCGATAGTTTTTGGCAATGCTATTACTTTTAAAATTTTTGTATTTTTTGGGTTATTATTTAGCAACGTTTGTCTTAAGGGGATTTCAAAACATCCAGGTGAAAAATGCTCAGAGCAAATGCTTGCTAAAATAAAAATATAATAATTATTTTTGAAATATTTAAATGTTATTTAGTTACATACCTACTAAAAAGTACAAAAATACCTAATTTTAGTTAATGTAGGGTAGTGCCTGTGTCTGGTGAGCACACCTGTGTTTGTGGCGAAACAGCAGATATTCACGGCTCTCCTGGGCTAAGCTGCAAAAAAAGCGCAGGGCGTGCTTCTAGATATAGGCAGATAAATGACATTTTAAAGCGTGCTTTGATTTCGGCGGATTGCCCTTCTTTACTGGAGCCACTCGGGGTGTGCCGAAATGATGGAAAGCGTGCAGATGGCATGACTTTAATTCCTTGGAGACATGGTAAGCAGCTACTATGGGATGCTACATGTTCTCATACTTTGGCTAAGTCATACTTAGAAAAAACTTCAAAATTATCAGGTGCAGCTTCTATTCTTGCAGAGGATAAAAAGCCAAAAAAATATGGTGAACTCCTGGATCGATATATTTTTGTTCCCTTTACCGTGGAGACTTATGGTCCTTGGGGAGATGAGGCTAAGAGGCTGGTTCTAGATATAGCATCGAGAATATCTTCTGACCAGTCTCGTAGCTTTATTACCCAGAGAATAAGTCTTGCGATCCAGAGGGGTAATGCCGCCTCGGTGATGGGCACCATTCGTGAGGAACCAGGGTTTGAGGAAATTTTCAGCGTTTAATCTTGATTTGCTTGATATTTGTATTTTAAATAGTGCTTTTTCTGTTATTAATAACTTTTTTTTTGTTTTTATTGTTAAGATTGGTTAGGTTATTACATGTATATTGTGAAAATTATTAAAATACAGAATACATATACACACAAAGAAATAAAGAAATAAACGAACATTCAAGTTAAATAAAACCTTTTGAAAGTATAGTTTGTACATCTTATTTATATTTATTAAGTATCGGATCTACATATACAAATACCTATAATTCTATTTTTTTTTTAAGTTTATGAAAAAAGCATATGAATATATGTCCTACATAGACAACTTTAAATAATAAAAATCATTTAGAAGCTAAATAACATGGTTGAAGCCGAAAGATGTCTTCAACCAAACGATCGTTTATAAAAAATGTATTTTTCCATAAAATACTTTTTACCATTTTTCAAGTTGATTTTATCCTCTCTACGACATGCTACAACACATTGTTTGGTGATATTATCTTGTTTCGGAAACCGAAAATATTTAATATTGGTTCCTTTTGTTTTTCTGGTATAGTTTGTACAGCCCACAACCGCACAATTTACCATATTTTGGGATTTACAAAGTACTTGTTAGACAGACACTTTAATTATTTAATTAAAATACAGCACAAAAGAAAATAATACTTCAACAAATAACATCAAGTAAATTCCAACGATAACTGTTCTCGCTCTGCATATGAAACCCCTGTTTCCAACTTCAGCATGCGACGCACGTGACGCCACTGCGCAACAAAAACGAATTTAGTTCGCGCGGCCGACATACCGTGTGTGAGTGTATCGTGCGCAGCCAATGATAAAGACCGGCCATAGCGCGTTATAAGCAAGTCGGCGGTCACGTGATCTTAGGAGTCCCAGGATTCTTATTGTATTGCTTAATATATTATATGTTTTTACACAATTTAAATAAATTAACAAAAAATTTTTGTTCTTTTATAGGCAAAAAATGAAAAAAATATTTTGCTGATATATGTGTTTATTATGGATAAAAAAACTGAATCTATAAAATAAAAAATTATACAAAATTTGCCCTCTAATATCTTCAGGTACATATATTAGGTACATAATCGTTAGTAACTTCAAATCTATACAAGTCTTTCAAAATTGGACATATCAAACCTAAGCTTTTAGTTTTTTAATTTTTCTTTGACTGTCATCATCTTTGAGTTCTTATTCAAAGATTTATTAGCAGACACTAAATCATTGTGCTTTTTAATAAAATTATTTTAAAAAACTTTAAATGCCCTTAAACTAATTTTTTCAAGCTTTGACAATAGTTTTTCTCCACAAAAAACTCGCTAGAGTTATCTGAAGAAAAATTTTCAATATAAAACATTTCACAATAATTTATTAAAAAGAAACAAGTGATTTTGTGAATAAGTGAGATGGTTTTTAATTTTTTGAAAAATTACCCTGCACAAAGTTTAATATCTATTTCAATGAAGTGTAAGTTAACTACCAACTCATGTTCTTTTAAAAGCTGTATCTTACTTTTTAAATATTTTACACTAACAGAGAGATTACTATCTGTTATATTTTACAAATCAGTTTTTTAATATTGCGATGGTGCGGAAGACATATTACCTTAGAATTGTAAATTGACGTGTATGCACTGGATTACTGGATAAACAAAGATTAAGCCAACATTAAAGTATATCCACCATATCTTCGATTCTCAGGTTACCTTTTCAAGAGACCTAATTGTTCAATAAGAAATGACAAAATTACCCAGCACAAAGTTTAATATCTATTTCAATAAAGTGTAAGTTAACTACCAACTCATGTTCTTTTAAAAGCTGTATCTTACTTTTTAAATATTTTACACTACCAGAGAAATTACTATTTGTTAACAATATTTTACAAATCAGTTTTTTAATATTGCGAGTGTGCGGAAGACATATTACCTTAGAATTGTAAATTGACGTGTATGCACTGGATTACTGGATAAACAAAGATTAAGCCAACAATAAAGTATATCCATCATTTCTTCGACTCTCAGGTTACCTTTTCAAGGGACCTAATTGTTCAATAAGAAATGACAACTGAACACATTTTTCACTCTCACTATCGAAAATGTCACTAAGGATGTCTTGATCAATCTTATCCAAGATCTTATCTTTTACCACTTCTTTCCCGTTTGCAACATATTAGGTTTCAGTTTTATAGTTGGACCGACAAGGAACAACACTAATTACACGTTCGCGGCATTGTTTATCTTCTAGGCATTTTCTTTATAATTTACTCATTAGACATTAATTATTTTAACGCAGCCCACTACAGTCTTTTTCGTGGGCTGCGTTATTTTAATAACTTTCATAAAATTCACATAAAATTCGTGCCCGAATTAAAAAAAAATCGACCTAAACAAACATACCAAAACTGAACACACACATGTTTTATAATGACAGCGGGCCGTGAGGCGTTTTTTTGTGGGACTCCTACGGTCACGTGATATTTCTGCGCCCGGGCCGGTTTTTCTCGTGGGCTGCGGTATCGTGGTATGGATCGAACTAAAGGTGGCTTCCCACGGCTGGTAATTTTACAGGCCAGGCCGCGCCGCGACGGGGGAACGGGCGGCGCGTAGATCGGAACGGACTTCAGGCGATACTCTTCCCACGGTGTGTTTCTTTTTTCTATATGTGGACATCAAATTGTCCCTTTTCTTTTTTAATTCCTTAATTGTAATGTCACCAACACTGCCTTTTAATTTATCTTGGATACGACTCCATGAATCGTGCAGGTCGTTTCGGTTTTTATGACTGTGACTTTTTGTATTCCATAACGCGGGCTCATTTTCATATAAATTAATAAATTCGTAAATAATTTCGTTCGCCCACTCCATATTTTAAAACAACAGAAGTAACTTGATGCAGAGTCAAAACAAAATGACGATGTCTGCCCCAACAACAACAGGTTTGCACAGGCATGAACGCGCCGCCGCGCCGCGCCGTTTCGCGCCTTTGAAGTTACCGACTCGTCGCGGATTCGTCGCACCTCCTCGCGCTACTTCAGGCGACCGTCTTCCTACGGCGCGTTGGCGCGAGCTGGCGCGGGCCGGCCTGCAGAAACACCGTGGGAAGCCACCTTTACAAAGTGTTTGCATATGTAAGAAGTAAGTTCCTTAAAATCTGTGATGCCAAGGTAAAGGCAGGTATTTTTGTGGGAGCACAGATTAGATAACTACTTCGAGATAAAAAATTTGTCTAGGCATTGAATGAAATTGAAAAAGCAGCATGGTTGTCTTTTAAGGACATTTGCAACGGCTTCTTGGGAAATCGTAAATCCGAAAATTACGTAAAGATTTTTAACAATTTATTGGACTTATAAAGTCATCACTTGCAATATGAGTATAAAAATACATTTTCTTCACTCACACTTTTTCCTAGAAAACCTTGGAGCAGTCAGTGACATAAATGGCGAACAATTTCACGGATGTTCTAGACATGGAGAAGATATACCAAATACCAAATGGAGCCCCGCTATGTTGGCAGGCTATTGCTGGACGCTGAATAGAGATGTTTCTGATGCAAAGTACAGTCGAAAATTATATATGACTACATTTCCCAAGTAAATATCGATGGTGTAGCGCACAAAAGTGCACTTTTTCGCAAAAATGAGTTAACTGCAATACACAATTATTCAAGGTCTGTTCCTTTATTATGCACAAATGTGTTAAGTGAAATTTATATCTACAATAACTTCTATGCATATTTAAAAGCAAATTTTTTATATCTTAATTTTTTTCTAGGTTTATGAATTTTCCTTTTTTTCTTTTTCTCAAAACTACCTATTATGCACTTAACACATGTGTGCGCTACACCATCGATATATCACTTGTACTTTATTTTTTCATAATTTATACACATATTATAATTTAAACTTCCTTAAAATTTCAATGCTTTGTCACTTTGAAACCCTGCCTGATAGAAAAATTCTGAAAACATAGGTATAAGAAATATGTGTAAAAAGTACACTCACTTAAGCACGTAAGACAATTTTTAAAAAAGTTTGTTGGCCAGTGTTATCAGTTACCTACCTTAGGATAAATAACTTTTTGATTTTTTTTAAAAAACGCCAAACAAGCAGCTCAGTCAACTCAAGATAATGGCTTTGTTTTTTAAAACTTCCAAAAATCGAAAAATGTCTTTAAATTTAAACCAAACTTAAAAATTAACCCTAAACTTGACAACGTTAAATGTAAAAACTAGTTTTTTACAAAGAAACGTTTTATGGGCCATCGACTATATCCTATCAAACGTGCTAAGTCGCAGGACTACTAATTTCGTAAGCAATCGGGCAAATACCGGCAAGTGATCGATAATTTTCGTCATCAATTTTTTAAATATATCCATTTAACAGTTTTGGCACCTAGGCCCTTTGTTACTTCTGCTCCTCAATTGTCAGTAACTTAAAAGCGTTACCTCTCAAATTTTAATAATAGCGTCTAATTTTTATAATCCAAGCCATACGTTAGAGTTCAATTGAATCCAATATAGCTGAACGCGTATAACAGTAATTTTTTATTAATAATGCAATAAAGCCAGGCAGTAACAGTGCCGGTTACTATTCTGACAGTTTCGCATTATAAGAAGAGCTGTTAGGCCTTATTATGAAAGCCGGAATTACTAGTGCCGCCATTATTAATGTAAAATAAACGACTGGATTTATAAATTCGAATTTGGTATGTCAATTTTTGAAAGATCAGTTGTCAGTTTTCCATGGAAAACTGTCAGATTAGTACCCGGCTCTATTACTGCCTAGCTTTATTGCAATAAGTTCATAATGGCTTAAATCTATGATTATAGTAGTCATTACTTAGATTGCGTTCGAGTAGGCAACCCGGGCGCCCCGAGGTCCATTTTTCCGTTCGAGTTGACGCCCGGAGAATGCCCTTTTGCGTTCGAGATGCCACCGAGCGAACCCTCGGGGCACGCTTGATGTGACCCGAGCTTGAGGATGGAGAAAAGCGGGCGTATTACATAACCTTACTTTTTTATAGTTTTAAACTTTTGTTAACATTTTTTACGACTGTTTTCTTATTGTTTTTTTTGTCAAATAAAATACATGGACGTACTTCAGTTTGTTGTAGAATTATGTTTCCAAGATTCTGAGGAGGATATATAAACTTAAAGGTGATTTTAATCTAGGATTTTTTATTTACAAACAATTTTAATTGCAAAAATAAACAAAAATTTTCTTTCGAAAATTAGGGTTAGAAAGAACATCGCACCCCTTTACACAGGCCTTATTGGAAAATTTTTGGCTCAGTGGAATTGGCTATAATTTTGGTATGTTATAGTAGGATAGGTAACTAAAAAAAATGTAGGTAAAGTTAAGTTTTTCTATTTACAGTTTTTGAGATATAAACGATCAAAATTCGTTAAATGGTCGTTTTTGTGTATGTTCTAATATATGGTTCTAATAATAATAACTCTTACATCTTGACCGAAAAAAATTAATTGGCCATAAAAATTACTTAGTAAATGTCTACGGACAAGGTCGCTTATGATGTCATTCTTGTCAAGTTAATAAATAATATACGGAGAATAGTCAAAAAAACATTTTTTTATATTTGCACTATTAGCGAATTTTATAACTAGCACTTTTTATTTTAGCACAGATTAATAGTTTTATATAATATTTAAAGAAAAAAAATATTTTTGTTTTTTGTTTTTATAGATATTAATTTTTTTATTGCAGGTATTTTTTCTTACTAAATAAAATTCACTGTAGCTGTTTTAAGCTATTTTCCGTATGACAAAAATCAATTTGTTAAATATTTTGTAATAAAATACAGCTCAAAGAATATTTCTATTATATAAAAAAATACTATAGCTTTTGGTTGAGTAAAAATTTTGCCCTTATATAATTCTTAATTTATTTTTGGAAAACGGCTCTGTGAATTTTAATTAAATTTTACCAGCTTATTTTAGTAACTAAGCGTGATACTAGGATTTTTTTTTCTATATCTAGTTTTGAAGATATTAATTTTTGTAACTCTAACTAATCTTATATTTACAGGACTGCGACAAAAAAAAAGGTATTTAACATCCAATTTTTGCTGTACGTACCAAAACTCTAAACAAATAAGAGCCAAAATAGTAGAATAGTAGCTGGTCTACGGGGGCTTCGGGAATTACCGAGAATGTACTATTGACATTTTGTAGTTAAGTAAAAAAAATAAGACCTGCATTAGTACTATTTTATATATTTTATTTTTCTACTGTTTTGGCTCTTATTAGTTTAGAGTTTCGGTACGTACAGCAAAAATTGGACGTTAAATACCTTTTATTTTTGTCGCCGTCCTGTAAATATAAGAATAGTTAGAGTTACAAAAGTTAATATCTTGAAAACTAGATATAGAAAAAAAAACTAGAATAGTAGCTGGTCTACGGGGGCTTCGGAAATTACCGAGAATGTACTATTAACATTTTGTAGTTAAGTAAAAAAAATAAGACCTGCATTAGTACTACTAAAACTCATGCATTAAATAAACCTATTTCTTGAGACGCCCTGTATATATTTTATTTTTCTACTGTTTTGGCTCTTATTAGTTTAGAGTTTCGGTACGTACAGCAAAAATTGGACGTTAAATACCTTTTATTTTTGTCGCCGTCCTGTAAATATAAGAATAGTTAGAGTTACAAAAGTTAATATCTTGAAAACTAGATATAGAAAAAAAATTCTAGTATCACGCTTAGTTACTAAAATAAGCTGGTAAAGTTTAATTAAAATTCACAGAGCCGTTTTCCAAAAATAACTTCAAAATTACTTAAGAGCAAAAAAAAATTTTTTTTTTGAAAAGACCCTTTGACTCAACCAAAAGCTATAGTATTTTTTTTTATATAATAAAAATATTCTTTGAGGTGTATTTTATTACAAAATATTTAACAAATTAATTCTTCTCATACGGAAAATAGCTTAAAATAGCTGAAGTCAATTTTATTTAGTAAGAAAAATACCTGCAATAAAAAAGTTCATATCTATAAAAGTGGGGGCAATCAAAAAGCAAAAATGTTTTTTTTTCTTTAAATATTATATAAAACTATTAATCTGTACCAAAATAAAATATGCTCGTTATAAAATTCGGTAATAATGCAGATATAAAAAACATGTTTTTTTGACTATCCCCCGTATATTATTTAATAAATTGACAAGAATGACACCATTTATGACTTTGTCCTTAAACCTTTACTAAGTAATTTTTATGTTCAATTAATTTTTTTCAGTCAAGATGTAAGAATTATTATTATTAGAACATACCCAAAAACGACCATTTAACGAATTTTGATCGTTTATATCTTAAAAACTGTACATAGAATAACTTAACTTTATTTTTTTTTAGTTACCTATCCTATTATAACATACCAAAATTATAGCCAATTCCACCGAGCCAAAAATTTTCCATAAGGCCTGTGTAAACGGGTGCGATGTTCTTTGTAACACTACTAACTTGATCTAGCTAATCTGTGTTTGTAACCGTACCTAACAAAGGTGATCCGTGGACTTACTATAAACAGAAAACACAGTGGCGTCCGCAGGGGGCGTTTGGGGCCCTCAGAGCCACTCAATATTGATCCCTAAGACATGAATTTTCTTTAAAAATCAAGATTAAAATGTATGATCTGCGCTCAAGCCCTCCTTTACAAGATCTATCTCTGGGTTTCGATCCGCGCTCATGCGCCCCCCCCCCCAGAATTCATTTCTGCGGACGTCACTGGCAAACAAAAAAAAGTTTTTTGCTTTCTATGTGGCTCCTCCGGAAAACCTGGATCCGGCATATCAGATTCTTTATAGACCCATTTATTGTTTTATAGATTTGTTTCCTATATTCAGGAACTGTTTTTGTACAGTTTTTTGGCTCAACTTTGTACAAGTGTACTTTCAATTTGCAATACTGCCTTTATATTATTAAACGTAAGTTTATAGTAATTTTAATAGCGGCGTTTACACGTATATTCAAGTCACGCCTACGCTCCAATCGCGGATGACTAAACGCGTGTGTGAATGTTCATGTGAAGCAAATGTTTAGAACGTGTGATGCGCCGATAGAACTAGTGGCGTAGCACAATCTCGGCTAAAAAACTTGATCAGACGAGCTTGAACCGCGCGACAGAAATTTTGAGCTTGCCTAAAACATATACGTAATATTCCAATACTTCCGGTTGCCTATTTACGCAATGAGTGGCTTTTAATTGTCCAGCCCTCCAAAGTCGAGTAACACGCCTTTGCAAACCTGAGCCCTAGCTAGGCTATGGGGTACGAGGCGCTTATTTCGATCCTGACCTTCAGGAGGTGCAAAACTTAAAGAATGGTTTTTAATAATAATGTTTTAAAAATTCTATAAAGAATGTAAAAATGTTTATAGAATTAAATTTTTTGTAACTATTAGATTCTAAATTTTATATTACGCCACAGATACACTCTTGTCTTCAAAATGCTGCTGTATTAGTTTACATTATAAGTGCTAAAGCTCAAACAATTAATTTTACGGTTTCCTATATAACCTATAATAACAGTGTAAAAAATTCTACCTTTCGCACCAAACTTATCTTAAAACAGTTCCCAAAGTAAGTATTTTTCGCATGCAAGCAAAAAATACTAAAATACCTCCGCATTTGCAAATGGCCGAACAACCCGTTAGTTGTTAGTGGTTTAACCAGCAATCAAGTGCAGAAATGTTATTTTACGCACGTTTTAGGTAGGTAGGTATATTATTTTTCTACAGGCGTGCAAAAAAAACCATTGCCTCTGATAAATTTCTGTCTGAAAAATTAATAAATAATATTGTTTTGGATCATCATGCATTTTGCGTGCGGTAAGTTGCACTTTACCGCACTAATTCGGAAAAAGCCTTCCCGTAGCAACAAAGTTATAGTCATGAAAATCACAAAAAACAGCAACTTGACAAAATTTTATAAAAATAAATCTCCGCTTCGGTACACTAAGGGCGTAAGTCACATTCATTACACACGTAGCTTTCGCCTTTATTGTACCAAATCATATGGACGTCAGTTGCGTGTATAATGAATGGGACTTACGCCTTTAGTGTACCAAAGAGGAGAAATGCAATTTAAGGTTTTTTTCATATATATTGCGTATTTGGTTTTTTCCTTAAGCCGATATAAAAAATAGGGTCCTAGCACGCGCTTAATGTGACTTATCCGCACTTGTTAGGTAATTACTACTACTAATTACCCGAAAAAGCGACGACACCAAAATTGGTTTTGGTAGTGTTTTAAGGGACAGGATTATTTTTATTTTGTTCCTATGGTGATTCAAAACAAGGCAACTAAAATTGATTTTTTCCTAACAACCTCATTTTCTGCACGAGACTGCCTCGTTGACGGCACGACGCGACCTAAGAAGTGCTGTCAAGCAGTCGTGTGTGAAAAATAACTTTCAGAAAACGATATCAAGAATTGTTTTCTAAGAGGGTGAGGAAGTTCAGATATAATTTTATTTCAAGTGATTTGCATTTAGTTACTTCTACAAGCGCATGTAAGTAAACTTATGCAATAAACTTGTTTTAATATTGCGGTGCACAAAAATATATGAGATCAACTTGTTTTGAGATTACGGTGCATAAAATAATTTTCGCACTAGAACGCAAATTATATTATTATACCAGTGCGCCAAACTAAAATTTTTACACTTATCAATACGCAAAATCATCTTTTCGTAAAATTATTTAAACACATATTATATAGTTTCTCTTTGTTTTATTAAAAATTATAGCAGACTTCTGATAAATTTAAATATTAAGTAATTTTGCAAACTACAACTATATTAATTAAATAATAAACTTTTTAAATATTGCACGTCAGTTACTCCCCAAAAACTCCTTTTTTAAAATTTCTTTTTACTAATGCGAAAAGTCGCACTTTTAAATCTAGAATGCGCGCAGAAAAGTGGAGTTTTCCACATGCTAGTAGAAAATAGTAAATCTAACAAGTGCAAAAAATATCACTTTCCGCATGTAATTGCAGATGGTCGAACGACGCTCTTAGATGATTTGAGCCAGCAATCAAGTAAACCAAAATCTTACAAGAAATTATTTATAATAAATTTTGACAACGTATAGTGTTTTGACTGACAGGTTTGCTTTTATTTTTTTGTCATGGTGTTGTCTTTTTCGCACTAGTGCGGAGTAGTGTTTCTTTCCTCAAAAACTATTTTTTCTCGGGCGTGACAAGAGCCGATACTGGCTCTGGAGTCGAAATGAGAGCGCAGTGCACAGTGGTTTATTCAAAAAGTAGTAATTGGGATCGGCATAGCAGATATCAATATGGTAAAGCGGTATTTTATTTGTTTAGCCAAAAGAGGCCTGAAAATCACTTGCACATGTAAGTTTTGATAGTTTAGTTAGTCACACCATTGTTTCTCACTAATTGAATCACAATTAAACCATTGTTTCAGTCAGAGCTATTAGAAGTACATCATGAAAGTACTTCAAGTACAAGTACATTAAGTTTTGTAAAAGTACCTGAAGTACTAAGTACATTTTCTTTTCAAATTTACTTTAAGTACCAAGTAAATTATAAAAGTACCTGATTTTCCCCAAGTCTTTTACTTTTACAATAAAAGCACTTCAAGTACTTTAAATATGTCAAAAAATAAGAAAAATGCCAAAAATATCAAAAAAAAATTTCAAAAATGTAAAAAAAAATTTAAAAAGTCAAAAATGTCAAAAAACGTCAAAAATATCTAAAAAGACAAAAAATTTGAAAAAATTTAAAAACATTTCAAAATATGTCAAATACCGTCAAAAATGTAAAAATATTTCAAAGATGTAAAAAAATTAAAAACTTGTCAAAAATTTTTACAAAATTTTCAAACTGAAAAGTTTTATTTTTTGGAATATTATTGTATGTAAATGTGTATTACTTGTATACCTAAATTGCATTTATTTATTTTTTCTGAACTCATCATTTTGCATACAAATGCCATAGAAAGGTAATGGACAAAGATAATTTTATTACACAAAAAACTGCAAAATTGACCCAGTCGCATCAAAATGTTTATAAAGTTTTATAGTTTTGCATTAGGCATGTCACAGTTACCCCGAACTGCGGGGTAAATGGAACCTTTAGAAGAAATACACCAGTAAAATAATATGCATTAGTAAAATAATATGCATGTGTTTTAAAATAACCAATCAGGACATTTTATACTAAACTCCGCAAGAAGGACACTCTTATGTACATTTGATATTGCCATTTCTTAATCTTTGCATCATAAATTGGAAATTACCGTGGGTATTGGAATATTACGCATATGGCCTAAAATCCAAATTCCATGCTAATCAGGGGACGAACAAGAAAATGTTGGTGTTCGGTTCGGTTTTCATAGACCTATAATACGAATGCACTGTGCCCGTCGCAGAAGCGCATTGTTGGCGTAGTGATTCCAGCGTATGAATTCTTGAACGAGCGAGAAGGAGTACTCCCCTAAATCGGGTGAAAGTCAAACTGCGCATGCGATTTTACTTGATTTCCGCATCTCTGTTGGTCCTCGCTCGAGGAGTACCCGCTCGGGGAGATTTTAAGAATAGACACTGTTGGTTGTTTCGAGAGCGACCTTCTATTTCGTGACGTATATTGCTTGTGCTTCAACGACATATTGACGAAACGAGGTTCAAGCAAAGTCAAAAGTTTGACATTTGACATTTGCGTAATAGGTTTTCTATCATAAAGATACTTGCTTGCTTGCAAGCGTAAATCCGCCTTAAAATTATTACAATAATTTTTGTAACTCAAACCGTCCGCCTTTTGTAACGCTATTTTAATTTTAATATAAACATAGTTGTACAGAGTGTCCCGTTTTTGATGGTATTAGATGGGAAACTTAAATATTATAAAAAGTAGACCTGGTGCTGTATTCTTAAATCCCGTGCCCGTGAGTGAGTAGCTTCTCACTTACTTTAACCCAGGTGATTGTGAGAGAGGATAGCTGCACTCACCCTGCACTCGACTCGCGGACCGTCAAGAATACGGCCTCTGGGGACTTCATATTACTGTCTCAACTTTCGAGACCTAAAAAAATTTGACAAAGGTTTTTTTCCGTCCTTATGGTTTTTGCTACGAGGGAAAATTCAAAAATTCGGAATTCTAAAAATCAATGCAGCAGTTATTAGTGCAGATATAAGTTGAACCTGTCAATAAAATGACGTTGCCAAATTTTTGGTCCTGCGAGTCGGATTCGAGATTTCAGAAAAAAACTAATAAGTTAGATTCTTTTTCGATTTTTTGTTTCACATTGTTTTCCCAATTAACCTTAGCTATAAAAAAAAATTGAAAAAGAAATCCAGCTCCGTATTTTTTTCTTAATTTTTCTCTGAAATCTTGAATTTGACTCGACGGACCAAAAATTTAACAAGGTCATTTTATTGGCAGAATTAACTTTCTGAAGGGAAGTTTTAAGCGAAACTTTTGACATATTTATTCTTGTTACAAAATTTGAGGACAGTAATGTGAAATCCCCAGTCCTTTATCCTTTATATTAACCGAGTTTCCCATTCAATACCATCCAAAATGGGACACCCAGTACTTTTAGTTTTTTTAAATCTTTCTGAAAAATTAAACAATTTTTAGGACTCTACCACATCTCCTGGTATAATAATATATTTTCTTTATCTCACAGTACAAGTTGGTCAATACTGCTGGTTTGGAAATAATCTTATAGAAGAAGTTAGTATATTTAGTTTTTATTGTCAAGAAGTCAATGTCTAATTGAAAATTCGATGTAAACGCATTTAAAGGTCCGAGTCGCGCTGATATTTATGATTTTAGGGGTGACCTAAGTGTTTGGAATAACCTAAAATGTTTTTTATTTGTTAAAACGGTCTTTGCTTGGTACAGGCACGGATCACCTAACAAATGATCCGTGCAAATAGCAATGTGGGGCCAATGCCAAAAAAAT
This sequence comes from Aspidapion aeneum, assembly GCA_963576565.1. Classification (NCBI taxonomy): domain Eukaryota; kingdom Metazoa; phylum Arthropoda; class Insecta; order Coleoptera; family Brentidae; genus Aspidapion; species Aspidapion aeneum. Next base: position 204,190,327 of record OY755038.1, read on the forward strand.
GGACTGCATGTGAACCATCACGACAAATGAACATCGGTCAGTGCACCAGCAAAAGCACTGGTCAACACTAACGCGAATATACACAGAAAAAAAAATATCTTTAGTCAATGCAAATTGCTTTGATCCAAGAAAAAATCTACTTTCCTATGGACGACGATAATATTTTCTTAACAAAAAAAACTATTCTCTTGAACTGCTGGTTTCCATTGAAAATAAAAGTTGCCTTTATCCAAGAAAATTGATTTGTTTTGAACGGAAGCGGCAACCTTCTTGTTTTGTGTTTTCTAGTATTATGGAATAAATCGTCATTTTCGTTTTGAGATGCCGGATATTTTGAGCTAAAAAATTAAAAGTCCTTAGGCAAAATAAAGCTTTATTTGTGTTAAGAAGATATTTTATATCTTGCTTCAAAACCACTTTTTCTTCGCTAAAGGCAGTTTGTTTTAAACCAAAACAATTTACCAAGACAATTATTTTTGTTCCCAAAACAAGCGGTGTGCTTAGGTGAAAAGAAAACATTTTGTTCGGAGATTTTTGCTTTTGGGTCAAGATAATTTTTTTAAGAAAACTACTTTTCTTAACTGAAGAACTTTTTTTTCTGTGTAAAGCAACCTTTCTGTCGTCCTCTCTGTAATTGATGTTTTACACATTATTATTAGCTTTTATTAATTTTTTACACAGAATGGTGTCAAAAATTAAATATCGTAACGAAGGGCCGGTTTTGTAGATTATTTTCAATTATATATTTAGGTGGTAGACGCTTTTTACTCATTGGGCGTCGACCGGTGAGATACCACCATGCCAGAAGTGAGTAGCGCTAAGTGGTATCACCACGTTCCGCTACTGCGCTGGCAGTCCGGTTCCAACAATGAGTAACAGATAGCATGATGGCGCCTCCAGGATCAAAATATTCCGGAGGTAAAATACCCGACCACTCGGATCTCCGGGCGTCGGGTGATCCTTGTGGTCCTTCATGCAAAGATATTAAAAGAAGACCAAAAACTCAACTCAGAATTGATTTTAGCAATATAAGAGGATTAAGTACCAACATGAATTCAGTTCACCAACATCTTGAAGAACAAAGACCTGACATCCTTGTTCTCACTGAAACTAAAATCATTTCTGCAACACCTACTGTGAACTATCTTTATCCCGGCTATGACCTACACCACCGATTTCGACATAATTTTGGGATCTGTGTGTACATTAAAAATGACCTTTCATGTCATCGAGAGGAGAAGCTAGAACCAGCGAACCTTGATATCATATGGCTGAAATTCACCTCAAAGTCATCGACCAAGTTCATTTGCTGCCGCTACCGACCGCCAAGTAACACCGAGTATCAAAACTTTTTTGCGACATTATCCGAAAACTGTGATAGTATACAGTCTAACTATCCACATGCGGAAATTGTTTTTTTAGGCGATTTCAACGTCCACAATATACCCTGGCTAAAACACCACAACAAAACAGATAATGAAGGCAGGGAAGCAGAAGCAGAAGCTTTTGCCATAAGTTGTGGTCTAACGCAGCTTGTCGATGAACCTACCCGTATCTCAGAAAGGGGTGAATTTGCAACGCTTTTAGACTTGTTCCTAACTACAAATCCTGACTTGTACACAATTCAAGTAGATCCCCCACTTGGTTCATCCGATCATAAACTTATAAGAACAAAATGCGAAATGTTCATACCGCCAAGCCAACAATCACTTCCTCGTAAAATGTGGCACTATAAATCGAGAGGAGAAGCTAGAACCAGCGAACCTTGATATCATATGGCTGAAATTCACCTCAAAGTCATCGACCAAGTTCATTTGCTGCCGCTACCGACCGCCAAGTAACACCGAGTATCAAAACTTTTTTGCGACATTATCCGAAAACTGTGATAGTATACAGTCTAACTATCCACATGCGGAAATTGTTTTTTTAGGCGATTTCAACGTCCACAATATACCCTGGCAAAAACACCACAACAAAACAGATAATGAAGGCAGGGAAGCAGAAGCAGAAGCTTTTGCCATAAGTTGTGGTCTAACGCAGCTTGTCGATGAACCTACCCGTATCTCAGAAAGGGGTGAATTTGCAGCGCTTTTAGACTTGTTCCTAACTACAAATCCTGACTTGTACACAATTCAAGTAGATCCCCCACTTGGTTCATCCGATCATAAACTTATAAGAACAAAATGCGAAATGTTCATACCGCCAAGCCAACAATCACTTCCTCGTAAAATGTGGCACTATAAATCGGCAAAATGGAATGACCTTAAACAGTTTTACTTGGATTTTCCATGGCAAGAGGTTTGCTTTAAAACAGCTGATCCCACTATTTGCTGTAATGAAATAACAAAAGTAATTTTATCTGGAATGGATGCATATATCCCACATACAATAAAACGCAGAGCTAATGCAAAACCTTGGTTCAACAGCCAGTGTCAAACGGCTGTACAGAAAAAACACAGAGCATATAACCTTTGGAAACGACAACAAACCGCTCAAAACCACACAGAATTTATAGAAGCCAGAAATAGTTGCAAAATTGCTATTGACGTCGCCAAAGAAACATACAATCAAAGAATAAAAAACAGGTTGCTGAATTGTCCAAGTAGTTCTAGGTCCTTTTGGTCTCTTGCAAAAGCCGTTGGATCAAACTTCACCAAGTCATCCATACCACCACTTACAGATAAAAATACTCACTTAGCCACAACATCAGAGGAAAAAGCCAATATGCTGGCCAAAATCTTTTCCTCCAACTCAAACCTAACAGTGCCAAATGGAAAAACTCCACCGTTCATTGAAAGGGTTTCCCACAGTATGCCAGAGGTACCTTTTTGTCACAGAGAAATACGAAAATCCCTTAAAAAGTTGGATACAAATAAAGCAATGGGTCCAGATGGCATTCCCGCGATAGTACTCAAAAATTGTGCTAGCGAACTCACCCCAACTTTCGCAAAATTATTCAATTTATCTTATAGGCAAGGAGTATATCCATCATCATGGAAGTCTGCCGCAGTACAACCCATTCCAAAGAAAGGAAAAAAGACAGATCCGTTAAACTATAGACCAATTGCTCTACTTCCGGTGATATCAAAAGTAATGGAAAGAGTTGTGAACAATCACCTAACCAAGTACTTGGAAAAGTACAAAATTATCAACGACAAGCAATACGGATTTCGAAAATATAGGTCAACTGGCGATTTACTTACATACGTCACTCACTTATGGCAAAAAGCGATTGAGTTGCGAGGTGAAACAAGAACAATTGCCTTAGATATATCTAAAGCATTCGATAAAGTCTGGCATGAAAATCTGCTCAACAAGTTCAAAGCAACGGGATTGTCGCCGAGACTTTGCACTTGGTTTGAAAGTTACCTTAAGGATAGATCCATTTATGTTGCACTGGATGGCCGGAACTCCAACTCTTACCAAATAAATGCTGGTGTGCCACAGGGAGCAATCCTTTCGCCAACACTTTTTCTGATTTACATAAATGACCTCATAGATAAAACAGTAAATCCACTTTATTGCTTTGCAGATGATGGCAATGTAGTCTCCTCAGTCATACCACCCACATGTCTCTCCGCACGTGAATTCCATTACCTTAGACTAACTGAAATATCACAGATAAATAACGACTTGGAGATAATAGAGGACTGGGGCAACAAAAACCTTGTACAGTTCAACGCGCAGAAAACCCAAGCAGCCCTGTTTTCAAAAAAGACCAGCACCGGTGAGCCAAACATCATGCTATCTGGAAGTGCTGTCGCATTGCAGAGCCAGTTGAACATCTTAGCATCACTGCAGAGACCAACATGTCTTGGCACAGTCACGTAGCAGATATAGCTAAAAGGGCGTCCCAAAAGCTTGGGGTGCTATTTCGTACAAGACATCTGTATACACCAAGCCAACTGCTGACACTCTACAAAGCCCAGATTCGACCGACTATGGAGTACTGCTCACATATATGGAGTGCGGCACCCAAACATACCTTAATGCTTTTGAACACCGTGCAAAAACGAGCATCAAGCTGATCAATGACCCAGCACTTACCCGTAGCTTGGATAGTCTCGAACATCGAAGAACTGTGGGCGATCTATCTCTCTTCTACAGGTATTATCACGGAAAATGCTCTGAAGAGTTGGCACGTATGATCCCCCCGGGAGTAGCACCTACTAGGCGAACACGTCAAACAGACGGTAACCATCAATTTATTGTCAAAATAGAGGCACCAAGAACCTCATTATATCAGAATTCATATCTCTGGAGAACAGCATCGCTGTGGAATAAACTCCCTGCGACAGTTTTCCCTGCAGGTTACAACCTGAACCGTTTCAAAACCAACACACACCAACATTTTCGCACACTTGCCGCTCCTCGAGCGTGATAGGGATCTCCTTGCGAGTGCGCATACCCGTAAAAAAAAAAAAATTATTGGCAATCAATTTTTGGTTTTTAGAGTTCAAACATCATTTCTGCCTGCTACACCTCTAATTGGCACCTTTATTCAACTAAAGTGGCAAAAATTCTAATTTTACTTATGGAAAGATCTAAACGTCCATTAAATGTTACTGGATGGAAGATAGTCACGTTAAACGTGGCCACCTTTTTAGCGGTAAGTATGGATATTTAATCGGGTAGATTATTTTATTTAAAATAGCGTTTATTTATTTAATTTATATTTGTTTTTAGATATTTAAATGGTCGTACTCATACTTCACTGTTCTGACAAACATGTCTACGAACTGATAAAGTATAGTAAATCTTTCTGATTTATTGTATTATTTCTTCGTCTATACCTATATCCATTACTAAAAACTTCATCACAAATTCTGGATTGATACTTGTTGATACTCACACTAATGAGATCACCCCGTCAGAAATAGAAGGCTAACTGACGCTTAGAAAAAATTGCTAAAACCCGGTTCCCACCTACGACTTTCTTGTGCGTGCCCGCGCACGCATCACATGACTGTCAATAACATTTCATATTGAGATCATGTGACGCGTGAGCGGGCATACACGAGAAAGTCGTAGCTGGGAACCGAGTGTAAGACATTAGTTTGAGTATTTTCTAGCCACATGCACCTCGTTGTTGTTATCATAATAAAATGCTTATTTTATTATGTTCATAATTATTTACTTAGCGCCGGTACACACACGCGTTTTTCCGCAGCGCGACGACGCAGCGTTACCGCAATTGCGGTCCGTGATACTATGAAATAAATGGCGCGATTCACACAGTTGAGCGGCAAACGCGCGTTCGTCTTGCGTGCATTCTTCAGAAAAACGCGGTAACGCTGCGTCATCGCGCTGCAAAAAACCGCATGTGTGTATCGGCGCTTATCATTCTTCTAAGGTCGACTCAGACATACAGTGCCGGCCAAAAGTGGAGAAACCACCTAAAATTGTATCTGATCCTGTACCAACTATCAAAGAAGTTGTACATTTGAAAACTTCAATCTTGTTCTCAGTTTACGTGTTTCGGCGATTTTCGGGACAAAAAAAGTTGTTCTTGTGTAATTTTATGCAAAAATGGTTCACTCAGAAAAGACGTAAATGTTATATATGTCATAAAACTTTTACAACAATTATTGTACACAGAATCTAGTCTAGATATGAAATTTTAAAAGTGCTAAAAATGATCAATATATCAAGATTTTTGCCAAGATTGATCATTTTTGCCAAATTTCCATATAGTTTGTCCAATTGTTGCGAAATTTTCAGGACATGTATAACTTTTACGTGTTTTTTGAATGGTACTTGCCATTATTGCCTAAATTTAAAAATGTTTAGCTGATGATTGTATCGAAAATCGCCGAAACAAGTGAACTGAGAACTGGACTGAAGTTTTCAAATGTTCAAATTTATTCTTTGGTAGTTGCTACAGAACCAGGTGTGTATACACTTTTAGGTGGTTTCTTCACTTTGGCCGGTATTCTACATACATGCGCGATATAAAAGTATGTCAAACATATTTCCACGTTGGTCATTGATGTTTGCCGGTGTGGAATAGCTGAATACCGAGAGGACTACACAACTACAAACATTGGAATCTTCTCACCAAATTTTAATCAAATTGACCCGATCTTGTTCCCAATTATTTATTTTTGTGGAGTTATCGAGGGGTCATCGGCACCCTAAAATTTTGTACAGCGTCCAACAGGACTTGGGTCCTGACGTGTACTGTTGGGTCCTGTTGAGTACTGTCGAGTACTGTTGGGTACAGTCGTGTACTGTCGAGTACTGTTGGGTCCTGTTGCGAGGTACAAAGCGCGCCCTTCAAAAAAACATGCCAGCAAAAAAAAAAAAAAAAGGTCATCATGTCTGGAGAAAGCCAACAGGGACAAAGCGCGCGCGCAAAAAAAAAACTTGCGGCCAAAAAAAATAAAAATAAAAAAGCTTATCATGTCTTTTCGCATCTACGCCACTGGTTGGGGTTGGGGGGTAGTGTCGAGTACTGTCATGTACTGTTGGGTCCTATCGTGTACTGTCGAGTACTGTTGGGTACTGTCGTGTACTGTCGAGTACTGTTGGGTCCTGTCGTGTACTATCGAGTACTGTTGGGTACTGTCGTGTACTGTCGAGTACTGTTGGGTACTGTCGTGTACTGTCGAGTACTGTTGGCTCCTCTCGTGGTACTGTCGAGTACTGTTGGGTACTGTCGTGTACTGTCGAGTACTGTTGGGTACTGTCGTGTATTGTCGAGTACTGTTGGGTCCTGTCGTGGTACTGTCGAGTACTGTTGAGTACTGTCGTGTACTGTCGAGTACTGTTGGGTACTGTCGTGTACTGTCGAGTACTGTTGGCTCCTCTCGTGGTACTGTCGGGTCCTGTTGTGAAATTTGTACAGTACTGTTGAAAGCTGATGACCCCTCGGGAGTTATATTAAAAATTATATTTGTTTGTGATTCGTTTTCTGTAAATTAAATCTGAAAGATTCTTTCCCATGCCTAAACAAAAGTTTACACAATTCGACATCAAAACCCGGATCGCACACCTGTTTTGCAGCGGATTACTGGCTGGTGGATCTTTGAGCCGGCGGCCGACATCAAACGCCGAATCGCACATCTGTTTTGTATTTACGACTAGTGACAGCCTACGTCGCGTCGTCGGCTCGCGTTTGATCTCCACATTTTCATTGATTTTTGACAGCAACTTATACTTTAATTGTGTAAACTTTGCCTAAATCCAAGAAACTTTTAGATAAAATTAAAAGTTGTTTACAGGCATAATAGAGCCCAGCGGCGGCGCGTCTCCTTAAATAATGGAGGGCCCATATAACTTCCGAACTGAAGAAAATCTTACATTTTACAGATAAAAATATTATGGTATTTGAGAGAATATTATGGGGTTTGAAAAAGTAAGGAAAGGCAAAAATAAAGTTAAGGAGATAGTCAAAGTTACCTCCTAAAATAATAAATTTAAAAAAAAAATTAAATATTTTGTTTGTGCTAATATCAACTTAAAAATATTAATGATATGATGTGCCTAGAGACCTGTTTCTAATAAAATAAAACAGCCACAAAAATTTTATATATAAAAAATTATAAGCAAAAAAAAGTTTTTCTTGAAATTTTTTTTTTTAAAATCATTTTTATATTTTTTAAAATTTTTTTCTATTTTAATACACCTCACAAATTTTATATATTTGCTGTGTTTCTTAAAGAAGTTGTACCCAAAAAAGTTTAAAAAATGGTTAATCGATTGATGAATGACTCGGTATCTCGAAAATATACATGGTGTGTTTTTTTCAATGTCTTATACCTGATTCCCACCTACGACTTTCTCGTGGGTGTCCGCTCACGCGTCACATGATCTCAATATGAAATCTTACGACAGTCATGTGACGCGTGCGCGGGCACACACGAGAAAGTCCTAGGTGGGCACCGGGCTTTATGGTTTTTTTCTTATTTTGACCTCGATCGCGTATTAAAATATTGTGAGTTATACCATTTACACCCTGTAAATTAATGCAAACAAAAAACGAGAATTTAAAAATTTTAAAAAACTAGATAACATTGATATTTTTTGCAAGTACTTTTTTTTTACTTTGCAGAGTAGATTTATGTTGTTACGAAACAGAAAAAAGTAGTTTTTCGGTAACTAAACGAAACAAATAAGCAGACATATGTGAAGTTGTAAAAATGTACACAATTTTTAGCTCCTAGTTCGTGACCACCGTGAAGAACACGTTTACAATAAAGCTTTGCTGTTTTCTCGGTGTTAATACGCATGCTCACAGTGTGCCTGAATGAAGTATAAGTTACATAAATATGGTTCCAAAAACTAATTGCACATTTTGATTATGGACTCTTTCCTGATTTCAGAAACATATTCATATAAATCCTAGCTGATCCTCTTCTCGAAATTTTATAAATTTTTTGCCATTTTTCTAGTTAGCCTAGGCGCTGGCTCCTGTCACGTGTGACCTAATATGTTGCGTTCAGTTTGACTGCGGGGCATTGTTAAGCACCCATAGGAGTATAAAAAAAGTATGGTCACGTGGTCGAACTCATGGTCGTTTGGCCGCCATCTTTGAAAATGGCCGCCAAATTGATAGATTTTTTGTTTAAGCGTATCTCCTACCCAGTCGTCCGATTTTAATTTTTTAAAGCTTTTTATACTCCTTTTTTATAGGCAAATAAACTTTGTTATTACACATTTTTTGATAAATCAAGTAGTTCTTGATATATACCAAGTTATTAGTATTTCCGCTCGCAAAAGAATTAAAATTAGGTATCATGCTCATTTTATTCTAGCTTCAATATTATTGACATTTGTTTTTTTTTGTTAGATAGAAGGCTTTAAACTTTTCACAGAAGAGGATATTTACTTTATGTTTTTAAAGTTCGATGGATGGTACCCCTAAAGACTGCCTTAAAGAGGGTGGTTTCTAAAACCGTTGACAAGATTATAGAAAAAGTGAATTTGCAGCGAAACGATGCATCCTAGCGAAAAAACGTTAAGAATAATTTTTTATAGTACTTTTAATTCCGCTTCTTCTGATCATTGTCATATATTTTACAATTTTTAAGAAAAAAATCGATTTTGGAGCGAAAACAAATTTTTTTTACAAAATTGTATATTTTAGCTGGCGTGTCCAGCTAACTATCAAAGCTAGGATGCTAAGTGATACAACAAAAGAAGCGGAATTAAAAGTTCTACAAAAAATTAATTTTATGGTTTTTCGCTAAAATGCATCGTCTCGCTGCAAATTCATTTATTCTATAATCTTGTGAACAGTTTTAGAAACCACCCTATTTAAGGCAGTCTATAGGGGTACCATCCATCGAACTTTAAAAACATAAAGTCAATATCATCTTCTGTGAAAGGTTTAAAGCCGTCTATGTAACAAAAAACAACAAATGGCAATTATATTGTAGCTACAATTAAATGAGCATGGGTATTATTTTAATTCTTTTGCGGGCGGAAATACTAATAGACTTGGTATATCTCAAAAGCTACTTGATTTATCAAAAAATAAGTAATGACAAAATTTGTTTGCTTTAAAAAAGGAGTTAAACAGGCTTTAAGAAATTAAAATCCGACCTCTCGGTAGGGAGATACGCTTAAACAAAAAATCTATCAATTTGGCGGCCATTTTCAAAGATGGCGGCCAAACGACCATGAGGACGACCACGTGACCAAACTTTTTTTATACTCCTATGGGTGCTTAACAAAGCCCCGTAGTCAAACTGAGCGCACATATTAGGTCACACGTGACTGGAGCTAGACTAACTAGAAAAATGTCAAAAATTTCGAGAAGAGGATCAGCTATGATTTATATTAATATGGCTCTGAACTCAGGAAAGAGTCCATATTCAAGATGTGCAATTAATTTTTGGAACCATTTTTATGTAACCTATACTTCATTCAGGCACACTGTGTGCTTTTATGCCTTTGTTCTACTGCGTCGACCCAATAGAACAAAGTAGAAGTAATCTCTCCTATTGGACCTCAAGATTACGGATTGTGTGATTTCAGTAGAACGTTTCTATGGGAAAGATTTCAAGAATAGACGTCAAGAACGGAAGATTTGTCGAAAAAAATATAACAGTCTTGGACCAGAAGTTAGCGGCCATGGCTAGTCCACAGCAAGTGGCTTTTATTTCTGTCTTTGTCGAAAAGAGTGAGAAGCATTATAAAAGATATAAAAAAAGTAGAATGCGGATTTTAGGCAAAAAACGCTCTGGTTTGAAACTAAAGACAAGCTAGTTTCAAAACCATTGAAATTGGTTCAAAAGTGACGTCATTGCTAACGAGCGGGAAATATCATTATTTAAACTGAAACAATAAATTAATAAAAAAACAAAACCTTTTTAACTTTTTTTGGAAGATACCAAATTGCGAGGGGTGGCTCGGTATTTCCTTTTGGTGTACACGCTAGGCGAAATACCAGGAAATACCAGGAAATACTTGGGAAGTACTGGGAAATACTAGGAAGTACAAAGAAATACTAGGAAATACTAGGAATTACCAGGAAATACCGGGAAATACTGGGAAATACAGGAAATACATCAAACTGCGCCAGCGCGTCAATGCTATCAAATCGAATATTTTTATGGTTTCTTCACTTTGTGTGTGAATATTAGTGGTTAAAATATGGTAAGTTAGAAGACTTTTTGTTACTGCTAATTTTAGAAACTACTTAACCGATTTTAATAAAATTTCGCATATATGTTCTCTCTGGTTAAGGTTACGTTACTAGACTAGTGGCGGCGCTGGAGATAGTTGAGTATGCAACATATGAGGTTTGACAATGAATTTTAGCTAAGAATAGGTCACATATTAACGATCTAGATGTTGCCAACCCAGTTTTTGGTCCAATTTTTTATTATACCCCCTCCTCTTATAGTAGTGTTCGAATTTTTTATAATTTAACTAAATTAAAGCCCTAAAGCTGTGATGACACATAAATGCATTAAAAATGTGTAAAATTCAACCTTAAAATAAAATAATGTTAGTTTTTTAAATTTTAGCCTCAAACAGCCCCGAAAACCCTTCAAACCCCCAAAATTCTTAGGTTTTTGTCAAATTTGCTCAAGCTTCTTAGGGGAAAATATGTAATTATCTTTAATGTATACAATAAAATTTCCTTTTTAATAAAATATAAAACTGTGGGGTACGACTAACGACAACCCCTTCAACACGCAGCGGCGTCCGTTTATTGAGGTAATGTAAAAAAATGATAACTTTTTCTACTAAGGCCGTACCTAGAATCTTTTTCCGGGGGGGATTTCATTTTTTTTTGTGGAAGGGTGGATGGGGGGTTTGGGGGATTTGGAGACTATCAATGCAGGTCGCGGCTATAGTGTGGTGATTTTTAAAAATTAATTTTTTTACGGGCGGCCCTAAAGTTCTAAAAATTAAATGAAGCGCATCTTGTTATACATTGTTTAAAAGAACATTTTATTTTCTACATTTAGGTATGGAGCACATTTTTTTATATGATGAGAGTTTGTCATTCATCAAACCTCACTGAATTACACACTGTTAAAAAGGGAATATTTTTTCTACAATAAAGTATAGAAGACATTTTTGTGAATTGAGCTTAGTTTCTAAGAAAATTTGAAAAACCCTGAATCAAAATTAAGGTTTGTGTTTGGTGATTTGTAAAAATTAATTTAATTTACGGATGCCTGTGACGTTTTAATTTGAAGCGGTTAAAAGGAAATTTTATTGTCTACAATCCAGTAAAATATACAATTTTTAATGGAGAACTTGGTTCTTAGATAATCGGGTAAAAAATATGAACATTTTCTCAATAACCGGACGCCGCTGGAGAGTTTGTAATTAGCCTGGCCTTAACTGACTTACACAATGACAAAAAGAGAATTTTATTTTCTATAATAAAGTTTAAAATACATTTTTTCCTAAAGAAAAAGAAATTGGATAAAACTTTGGTATTGGGTATTTTAGTGATTTTTTGATATAGAGCTTGGTTTGGTAAAACATGTTTCTTTTTTTAATTTTTTTTACATTAGCTTAATAAACAGACACCGTTGGAGAGTTTGACCCTGACTTATATCTTGTTAAAAAAAACTTTATTCTACAATATAGGTAATTACATATTTTTCCCTAAGTTGCTTAGTTTTAGAGAAAATTTTAAAAAAACCTAAAAATTTTAGGTTTTTGGGGGTTTGGGAGGTTTTTGAGCGTTTTTGCAGCTAAAATTTCAAAAAAATTATATAATTTTATTTAAGGGTCAGATTTTACACATTTTTGATGCATTTAGGTGTCATTGTAAATTTAGCGCTTCAACCACAGAATATATAGGTTATACTTTGTGCTTTAACTTCACTTAATAATACCACAAAGTATTGGTAATAACCTATATATTCTGTGATAATACTTAACTACCTACAGCGCCTGCACTAGACGCCGGCGATAAAACTTATGCTGCTATTAATTAGTATTCCTTATATCAAACCAATTAGTATTCCTTATATCAAACCTAACCTAATAATAACGATACTTATATTTATTTATTTTAATAGAAACATATAAGGGATCTTTTAAATGTCCCAATTTTTGCATTATCCTTTATTTTTTAATTGAAAGTGAAATAATAAGAACTACTTAGCAGTAGTAAAGTTAACATTCCTAGTCTAAGAGTTAACAGAATTTTGACATCTGCAGTGTCATTCATAGAATAAATGGATTCTGGGGTGAAGGGGGGCGTTAAGTTAGGCTAGGAGGAGGGCTTAGATTTTATTCTTGATTTTTAAGAAAAAAAATTAATTTTTATATCATGCAGTATTTATGTAATTTGCCTTATTTGACGGTTTTTTGACATTTATTTGTTGCTTGTCTTTTTTTCAGAATTTTCCAGAACGATTCTAGACTTTCTAAATATTTTCAGACTTACCCATTATACAGTGACGTATCTATCGTTGGGCAAATCGGGGCAGTGCCCAAGGCCGCGGCGTAAAAGGGGCCTTAGCGGCTCTAGTAAAAACATCGTTTTTAAGCGGCAAGAAATTCGTAATTTAAATTTTAAGTTAAAATCAACATATATTTTATTTTCTCAAAATTTTTTTAATTTTCATTAAAATTTTCGTTTACGGTGCATTTTATTTTCATTTAATTCAGAGTTCAGCAGTGGCAGCTCGCCCAATGACGCAGGTGAAGCGCTGCTTCACCTCTTTTTTTCAGCCTAAATAAAATTATGTAAGAATCTAAGGCAAGAAAAAAATTAAAAATCGGAGCCGCGCCGCTTCAGCAAAACTACGAGCGGTTGGTCACCTTATTACATATTAACCAATAAAAAACCGTGAGCGTTCCCTCTGCGAATTTTGTACTGTCAAATTCTATAGCGACATCGTCCTCTCTTTCCATATTTTGCAATTAGCAGGTAACAAAACAAAACGCTATGGAATTCTACCGTGCAGAAAATGCGAGCCCAGCGTACAGACAAGTATTGTTAAAGCGATTTTTGTTTTTCGTTCGCCTGTTTCTGTTCAATATGCCGCGTGGTGAAGGCTTTCGCAGGGCAGCGATTCAGGGTGTTGGACCTGCGTACATTATTGAAATAGTGTTCGGTCATAGTAAGCGGCTCGGTTAGGTCGCCTGGGTTTCTCGGTAATCTGTGTGTTCTGATTCAGTTTTTGTTTTAATTATTTTGCATATTGTTTTCTGTGTACGAAGCAGTCTGGATTGGAAAAACCGTTTTCGAGGTGGAACGACGGTGACAAGAAAGACTTTTTGAACTCTGAAAAGCCGTTATTGAACATATATAAACAAACCGGTTAAGATTAAAGACAAAGTGTACATTCGGCATTTTAAGGATGGATAGACGAATTGCCTCACAAACAAGGAGTAAAATTTAAATTACATTGCAATTGCATGATCACAAACCTACTACCGACCTGATTTCGCTGATTTTACTGAATTTAGGTAGGTGCTTTAAAGAATAGGTATTTACATTATTAGCATATTATTATATTTTTATTTTTTATATGTGTATAAAAAATGGCGGTTAGAAAATCCTGCATCACCTATTGCGAAAGTCACGAGCCGCCACTTACAAATGTAATGAATGCACGAGTGACAAAATTGCGAGTAATAAAACCGCGGTAACAAAAGCGCGAGTGACAAATACGCGATGTAACAAAATAGCGAGCAACAAATGCGCGATTAACAAAACCGCGAGTAACAAAATCGCGGTAACAAAAGCGCGAATTAAGGCATGACTTCTATCCCGGGCATCCTAGACGGTGTGAATCCGAACCGAAAAGAAGCGAACTGAATCGAATCAGCCTATTTTTTCAAAAAAAATCCTTCCCTGACTTCTTTCCCGAGATCCTAGAGGGTGTTAATCCAAACCGAACTGAACCGAACCAAATTCGGTTCAGTTCAGTTCTGTTCGGTTCAGATTCACAGCCTTTAGGATCCCTAAAAAGAAGTCCAGAAAGTTTTTTTTCGAAAAAATATGCTGGTTGGTTCGGTTCGATTCGGAATCACACCCTCTAGGATCCCATGAAAGAATTCATGCGCTATTAACAATGGAAATACACGTATCGCCAGTTATTCACATTCGCACTTTTGCTACTCGCGGTTATGTTACTCGCGGTTTTGTCACTCGCACTTTTGTTACATCGCGCTTTTATTACTCACGAATTTGTTACTCGCGGTTTTGTTACATCGTGCTTTTGTTACTTGCGCTTTCATCACAGAGCCATTTTGTTATTATATCAAAAGACAAATTTTTGTTGACAAGCATTTCATATTCTGGAGGTTAGAGTTAGCACTCCTAATTTTTGTTGAAAATTATTTTTTATTTATACTCTAGCTGCACTGTCTATTTTCTTTTTAAAAAAAGTCAAATAAAAAAAATCGAGCATTGCGTTTTCGAGTTTTTTCCAAAAACATATATTTTTGTTAATTGAATACCCTGTTTTTTATATATTTTTCTGATAAGTTTATTTTATTATTCAATTAAAAAAAAATATGTGCTTTGAAAAAAGTCGAAAACGCGATGTGATTGAAAAATTCTACTAGTTTGCCAATTTAAACTTTTTTTATCTTTAATAGTAACATAGGTAGCAGTGATGGAAACTTAACTTGTACAGCATACAATTTAATGACAGTTGGTTTAATGCTTGTTAAATACTCTGCCAATATATGGGCCCCTAAGCTCACACTAGGTACTATACTTATAGTGTACGTGTGAGCTAATATAACTAAAAACTGAAATATATTTTATTTAACTCCAGACTAAATTACCTTTTGTTTGGTACCACACAAGCCATGTTTTGACTTAAACTCAAATTTTTGAAATCTACCCCCACCCTTAAAAAAAACAAAAAATTAAAATGTATTTTGTTAAACTCCGGACTCAATTACCTTTCGTTTGATATCACACACGCCATATTTTCACTTAAACTCTAATTTTTAAAATATACCCCCACCCTTTTTTTTTAAATAAATTAAAATGTATTTTGTTTAACTGCAGACTCAATTACCTTTCGTTTGATATCACACACGCCATATTTTCACATAAACTTTAATTTTTGAAATCAACCCCCACCCTTTTATTTGGTTTCTGTCCCGTGGATTTTGTTCATTTTTAAATGGGACCATCTCGACCCAAGACCCAGCGTAGGTACCAAATTTCATTAAAATCGGCCAAGCGGTTTTTGAGTTATGCGCGTTGGTCGTTACAGACAGACAGACAGACAGACAGACATACAGACAGACAGACACACAGACAGACAGACGGCGCAACAAAAAAGTTTCAAAATCATCTGAAACGCAAAGATATATAAAAATTTTTGAAATCGGAGCAACTTTTTTTTTCTCGAAAAAATTAGGATCACCATAGCTCACACTACTATAGTATAGTATATGTGTGAGCTAAAACGGTTTATTAGTTATCGAGATATTTAAGTTTTATATAAGTAATGTAGCATAAGGAAGTACTAGGAATTACTTGGGAAATACTAGGAAATACCAGGAAATACCAGGAAATACTAGGAAATACTGGGAAATACTAGGAAATACCATCGAAATTAGAGGAAATACCAGGAAATACTAGGAAATACTGGGAAATACTAGGAAATACCATCGAAATTAGAGGAAATACTGGGAAATACCAGGAAATACCTTAGGTATTTCCTTTTGGTGTACAGAAATCGGCGATCAAGCCACCCCTCGCCAAATTGTTGGGAGGAAATACAGATGGTATTGAGTTTCCAATTGTTTTTAAGCATTAATAACACGATATTTCAGAGTTGGGACGTCACCAATCAATGACGTATCGATTGAAACAGTGTTTTAAAACCGTTGCAACGCGAGAAAATGCTTCCGGTTCGCGAGCAAACTTCGAGGTACTCGCAGTAAGCTAAGAGAGAGAATTTGGTTGCAGTTACAGTTTCAGCTCGCCAATCAGTACGCGGCTTAAGTTTAAATCCAATCTGCGTTCGAAGGATCTGCAAATATTTTTGGAAATAATAAACTTTATCTACGGCTTTTTTGTTTAATTTTGTTGAGGCGTTATGATTGATTAGGATCTCTAAAAATTCAGATCAGCTCGAAGCCGTTTGTCAATCAGTAGCTATAATAGCTACTTTAATTTGACTTTAGTTTTGGCCTCTTATACATTTCGTCTTGGTTATTATCTATTTTCATTTAGAGGGGATGGTTTGGTATTTTTTGCGTCTTAAAATCTCTTATAAATAATAAATAATGATAAATATTTTTATTTATAATTTTTTCTCACCAAGATGATGGAAAGGTATCGATCAAAAAAGAAACATGTATGTATATTTCAAAAAATAACTGTATTTTTTATCTATGACTTATAATAATTAGGCTCTAATATTTTTACCAATCCAGCCGATATACTGAGATACTCTAGTATAGATTCCTGGCCATCCGGCCATTCCGCAAGGCGATGGGCCAAAAGACACGACACCAACGGCGTACCAGTTGATTTTGCCATTCACAGTTTCTTCGTGCATCAATGGACCGCCACTGTCTCCCCTAAAAATAAAATAGTTATTTTAAACAAACAAAAATTTCCGTGGCTTAGCGTGCTTGGAAAGATTTTGTTTTTCTTGTATTTTTCCGTGGGCAGTTTGAAAGCTGTACACCCACGGGTGTCCAAGATCTAATGGACACCTATCACGTGTTGACAGTTAACTGTTTCGTTTTTAAGGGACTCCTCAGACCACTGCATGGTCAATGTGACACTTTTGTATGGTACTGGTAGGTAATGGACGGTAAAGTAAAGACGGTATATGAATCTCATCTTACGATATTGGTAAGAGAAATTTATAAATAATGCCTGCGATACAGTATGCTTTCACATAAGTGGCGACATCTCCAAATGCAAAAGAAACTACCAGAGTACAAATAAAAGGCAGGCAGATGAAACGAAAAACAGTACTTTTTATTTTCTTTATAGTCAGTACCTAATAAGTAGGTAAAGGATCGTAATTTTTTATTTATTTAAGATCCAAAAAATATCATGAAAGGAGTCTTCTTCTCAGATATTCTTTATTTCTTTAAAACTATTTTCTAGAGAGTGTTAAATACTATTAGATAAGAAAACATAGAAAATTAAGTGCGAATAAAACCGAATTGGCTTAACTAATCTTCATATCATAATTTTTGAGATAGGTAACTTTTTGACACTCATCAGCTGTTTACCATAACAAATAGCATAGGCCGACGAAAAAAAGTTGTAAAAAGTTATTTCAAAAATTATGAGATGGAGATTAAACGCTTTTTGAGAATTCGCATGCAGAAAGCTTAATGTGAATAGAGTTGATGATTAAACTGAAAAGACACCTTCTTAAGTTGTGCTAGTTTAGATTGAGGTGTGCGATGTTTTAACTCTAAGACTCACATTTTATCAGAGCCTCAAAAAAATGTGGATGCATAAGAAGTACAATTCTAAATGTGAATCTTTTACATTAGGACTACAAAACTACGACATTTTTTCCTATCATATGCTTATTATGAAAGGATTTTACCTGCAAGAATCTTTTCCTGCTTTTCCGCCGGCACAGAGCTGTCCACTACCCAGATTTACTTTAGCTTGACTATAAATTCGGTTGCATTCCGAATCTGGATTAACTGGAACCTATATAACAAAAATATTTAAATAAGTAGGTATAATATTTAAATTATATTTTAAACTCATGAAGTATGTGAAAAATATCAAAAAAAATCTTATGTTTGGGGGGCGGGCCCCGAGACCCCCCTCTAAGTGCACTAATGGAATTCACCCTCCCTTTAAGTCGTGAAGACAAGGTAATTTAGAAATTTGCCTCCCTTTTTATCTGGACAGGATTGGATGTCCTCGCCACTACGGAATGACATTTAGCTAATATGCAAACGCGGTGCTTACAATTATAACAAAAAAGCGTTTCAAAAAACACCCTAATCTAATACGAAAAATATTTCTCCTACGAGCACATAATTATGAAAATGATGGATTTCACACGATTTGCATCCCCAGAGAAGTACTTTTTCGCAAATGTGTTGCAAAGTACAGTCGAACCTCTATAACTCGAGCTTAAAGGGACAACTAAAACAGTTTGAGTTATAGAAATTCTAGTTAAAGAAGTTAAAATACATATAAAAAATGCAGGGACCACTTAAAAGGTTCGAGTTATAGAGGTTCGACTGTACTTTTCCACACTTGTGCAGAAAAGCAGTTTCATTTGATTTGTGCAAAATGAAATACCAATTTTTACTAAAATTAGTATAGTTCAACAGTGTTCGTAGGAAAAATAGCGTACACAACTCGGTAGATAGTAACTTTCTTACACTCGCGTGTTGTGTCACTCGGCTGGTGCCTCGTTATCAACATTCACGCTCGTGTGAAATTTGTCACTTTCTTTTTTTGTTATGTAATATACTGTTCTTTTAAATTAGGTGTAATAATAAAATTGAAGCGTGCAAAAAAAAATTGTGTGTGCTTAAGACCACACGGCAGAAGTATAAACTTCAACAAGGCGAAATTAATAATACTGGCCTTTATCTGCATCATCATATCGCTTGCTGAATGTTCCTCTAACAGTTAGTCGACTCGAGCCGACTTCACCCGAATGAGCGTTACATAGCCGAGCGTGACGGCTCAGTTTAATTAAGTACCCACAAAAATTGCTAAACGCGCCTAAAGAAGTTTACACTTCAAAAATACGTTTATAAAAATCGAATTTTAACAAACTTACCATCAACTTTAACTTTATGTTGCTTTCAGATTTATTCTCAGTTTTTCCCCAACCAGCTACAACTAAGTTTTCACTGGCGTATGACTTGCTCCGCTGCTGAATTGAGGAGGGGAGGCAAATTGGTTGAACGCTATCTAAAAGAAAAATTAGATAAAAAATAATTATAATCTCTCAGAAGCTAAATTTTCCACGAGATCGACAAGTATAACATAGATTATTAAAGAAAACGTTTATTGTCCAAAATCTACATTCTATTACAAAATACCCTACAATACCAAATAACAGGGTTCGAAAATATCATGATATTTATATAAATATCATATCACATGATATATATCGGATATATATCAGATATATATCTGATATATATCATTATCAAACTAAATGCTTGGGTTTTGGCATATTAAATAAAAATCACTACTTCCTAATAAATCAAAAGTACACACAGATGGAAAACACAGTAACTGCTCTAACCTGGGAAAATAGAAAAAAAAAAGAAATCGTCGCGTCGGGGATCTACCAGATGTGAAACAGGGGATTCCCAGTCAGCTCCGCGATGCCTATGCGGCAGCCGAATCGATCGATACTACACCTTTACAGATGCTTATACTTTTGTACAGGGGCGTACTGACAAATTTTCTGATATTTAGTATGGTAGAAAACATTTTTAGTTTAATAAGTAAAATTATTGAATATATCGGATATATATCAAGCTATATATATATCGTGATATATATCGTGATAGCCCTGATAACGAATAACAATTCCAAACAAGGACCTTCTGCAAAGGTCCTCAAAACCGAAATAGCGTTTCCTCGTTATACTGTAATAGTTATTTGTTGAGGATCAGATTTTTTACGTTTTCATAATTTGTTATGTCTTAACCATAAACTTCTTAAGAGCTTTAGTTTCAGACATATTTACAAAAAACTGTTTTTAATCTTGATATATCAATGCTCCGGCTCCGTAACGAATAAGCGCGTATCAAAATAGCGCGCTCATTTGAGCGCGTGATCAAAATAGCGCGTATTAAAATAGCGCGTGTTCAAAATAGCGCGTATCATAACAGCGCGTGATCAAAATAGCGCGTGTTCAAAATAGCGCGTATCAAAATGACGCGTGTTCAAAATAGCGCGTATCAAAATAGCGCGTATTCAAAATAGCGTTTATCAAAATAGCGCGTGTTTAAATTAGCGTGTGTTCAAAATAGTGCGTCTTAAAATAGGGTGTCTAAAAATACCGCGTTTTGAAAGATCGCCATTACAAACGTCGCTTTACCAAATAGTTCGAGTAAGGGGTCTCTTTCTAACATATTTAAAAAAAAAAAAAACTTTCCTGACTTTTTTCCCGGGATCCTAAACCGAACCGAACCGAACCGATTCAAACCCCACCGAACTGAAATGAACCGAACCAAACCGAAACATTTTTTCAAAAATTAGCTTCCCGATCCTTAATTTCGTAGGTTTCTATTCTAACCTGTGACTTGGGGACATTTTTTTTGGTGAAAAACGGTCAGGGAGTTACTGGAAAAAATGTTTATGTTCGGTTCCGTCCGGTTCGGTGCGGTTTGGTTACACACCATCTAGGATCCCGGAAAAGAAACCAGGGAAGTTTTTTTTTTGAAAAAATATGTTAGAAAGAAACCCCTTAGTCGAACTATATGAGTTGGGTTAAGTATAGCAAGCCATCGGTTTATTTAACGGTTAAGTAAGTATAACTTATCTGACCTTGCTCAAACTGTTTAGGTGAATATACCTAAGCAGACCTGATACGCGCTATTTTGTACACGCGCTATTTTAATACGCGCTATTTTGATACGCGCTATTTTGGTCACGCGCTATTTTGATCACGCGCTATTTTGATACGCGCTATTTTGAAAACGCGCTATTATGAACACGCGCTATTATGAACATGCGCTATATTGATACGCGCTGTTTTGATATGCGCTATTTTGATACGCGCTATTTTGAACACGCGCAATTTTGATACGCGCTATTTCGTTACAGAGCGCCCATTGCTCCACTTGAATTGTACTAATAGGCTAACTAGCAAGATATCAGATCCGTCATGGATCCATTTATTTATTAAATAATCCAACTTTCAAAGTAAATTTCATCTGTCAGTTTAGATATCGAGTATCTATCTAAGTTGGAAATATCCAAAACCCCAAAAAGCATCGAATTTGGCCCACCTTGTACAATAGGATTTCAGAAAGGTTAGTTTTAGCGCCCTAATATAAATTAAACAACGAGGAGAATTTAGTGGGACACACCCATACTAACAAGGAAAAATTAGAGATGACGAAACGGTTTCCGAACAGGCGGATTTTTAATCAGTGCCTTGGTAGCTCAGTGGAAGAGCCTTTGCCTAGATAGCGAGAGGTCGTTGGTTCGATCCCAGCCTGAGGTAAATCTTTTTATTATCACTAAATTCTCCTCGTTGTTCTTTTTTTCTTTTAACGTTAGTTGATTATCATCAATTTAAATGTTACTGGCATCACCATTACCAACGACACACATTGTCTTTTAGGATAGATCAACGCTGAATGCGTTTATCTATTCTGACGTAAAAAACAATGTGTGTCGTAAATCACTCTTTTTCAATCAGTTTTACTCGCCTGCTGCAGTTTTGGTTTCTTTTGTATTCTGCTAGATGCCGCTTCTTGCAGAGTACATGGTTTTGTGTTCTCACTAGAAACGTAAGGTGAGGGACAAAACCGGATACTTTACTTAGCAAGGGTGTCACATTGACCAAGCAGGGGTATAAAGATTCCCATAAAGGCGAAACAGATAACTTATTAGGTGTCCATTAGATCTTGGACTCCCGTGAGGTTAAGCTTTCGAGCTACTCACGGAAAAATACGAGAAAAACAAGAAACCATTATTTTTACCTGCTTAGTCACTTGTTTGTAATCTACAAATCTAAATTTTGCTACCATCAGCATCTTACCTGTATACTGGACATTCCTCCTTAGCCTCAACAGCGCAATATCATTATACTGATTGATATCGTTAGGATCGTAATCCGCATGCGCGAGTTCTTCTTCCACTGGTATATCTACAACAGGAGGTGCGCAACTACTCTGTCCCTTTACTGACTCATCGCAATCAACTTCAGTATTAGTGTCGTGTTCACCCAAACGGACTCTTATACTAAAAGAAAAATTTGAAAAGTTAAGCTAAAGGGAGTTTTAAAGAAAACAAATTTTTCTACCACGAGATTTTGGAAAAAACAATCATTTCAAGACCTTTAAATGTGAGTGTGTGAGGAAGTACTTTGCTTAAGAAGTATTTATGTCTCAAACGAGACGTATAAACTGTCAGTTTCGTTGCGTTTTTTTTCCATCAGAATTTTAAAAGCCCCTGTATAAGTCACGTTGTTACGATAAGTCAGTAGCGCACCCAGGAATATGTCGTAGGAGGTGACCGAGGCCTTGTAATGGCGTATTTCATGCTGTTTTTTGTGTTTATTCATGTAAAATATCTAAAAAAATCTTGACTTGGAAGGGGCCCGGGCCCGAGGCCCACCCTTGGGTGCGCCTATGCGATAAGCCTCCTTGTTCTCGTTAATGTGTTCTTGCCGTAGAATCAGGTGAAGATCAGTATTGTATTCTTTAAGGCTAGATTCTCGCACTTGAACGATGTGATAATTCTAAAGATTCTGGTTAGAAAGAGAAAAACTTTTTTGTTTTTATTGTCATAAATGCAAAATACAATAAAAAAATAGACTATAAAAATAAATATTTATAGGGAACAAAACTTCGACCAAGGTCAGAGTTCGCATTTACATCAATTACTACCAAGCGCGAATTTGAGGGGGTCTAAAGTGGTAATTACCCCCTTAACCCCTAGAAAAAAAAAATTATTCACTTTTTGCTAACAATTTTGGTGAAAACAGGAGAATTACCCCCCTAAAAAAAATATTATATTACAAATAATTTTTTCGTTCGACTATTACCCCCCCCCCCTATATTTTGATCCTGATCCGCGCTTGATTATACGAAATGGACAGCGGCGCTCTTCCATTCAGGCCTTTCCATTACTAACGACCGACAGAAAATCATATCGATCGAAAATCACGAAAACCTGTATGAATAGGTGAGGAATTAACTGCGTATTCGAGGGAGATTTCTCTTTTTTCCTTAGTTTGAAGAATAGATACACTGGGAGCAAGGCATTCATTTACATGCCTTCCAGACTTTCTTTTTATTTATAGAGGCGTTTACGAGTGAGTAGCCAAGTCGATTTAATTGATAGGTGTCCTCTCTTAAGAAACCAAATACGTTAGAGCATAAATATGGTGCATACCCATGCATTCTCACATGCGATGCTTAAACCCAGGACCCCCATTAAATTCTTAATGTTTCTTTTCGGGTAGATAGGATTTCTGTTACTGCGCATGCGTCAGTTTAACGTTACGTTACGGCACTACATTATTTGACAATTTGAGATATGTCTATTATTTTTTTTCTAAAAACTAGTTGATTGGGTAAAAATTTATC
This sequence comes from Aspidapion aeneum, assembly GCA_963576565.1. NCBI lineage: Eukaryota > Metazoa > Arthropoda > Insecta > Coleoptera > Brentidae > Aspidapion > Aspidapion aeneum. The sequence continues at coordinate 204,214,009 of OY755038.1, forward strand.
AAATTGTGGAATAACTTAGTAGTTTTTCTTAAATTAATTGTGCAGATTGATTGTGGACACCCTGAAGGGTGTTTAATGGCATCTATAAACCACTTTTCACTTTATTAACAAATTGTAATGAAAAATACAAGTACTTTTCCACGGAATGACACTCCCTTACTGCTCCCGGATATTTTTCCACAAACCGCACATACATTACGTAAATTATTTCTCATTTTTCACAAAAAAAAACATAATTTTACACGACAAACGCAAAACAACGTAAAATGTAAATAAATAACAAATATGGCGTCTAGCACAGCAGCTGTGTGTCTATGTCGCAAAACACACGTATGCGCACTTGAAAATTAGTGTCTGCGACTTCAAATTTGCTATTTTTTCCAAAGCAAGCTATGAGTGCTTCACTTTTCGATTATTCGGACATGTATTTCACCCTTGCGCGGGAGAACAGAGATATGTCGAAAAACACATTTTTGAGAAATTGCCTGTTAAAGTTTTTTGCACATTTCAATTTCAAATTAATAGACACTCGTCACAAAACAAAAACTTTGGTTATGATAGTGAAATCTACTAATCTTAATGTGCCCAGTAAAAATTTCAGCCTCGAAAACCCCCAAAAAAAGAGAAGAACTCAAAATGCACATTTTTCGACTTGTCTCCGTTCTCCCGCGCAAGAGGGATTTATCCTCTAACGTATTTGGGGCAAACTCCTATAAATCCTTATAGAGTTTTGACCATTAGAACTAAGATTAGTCCTGAGTGAGATCCTGAGAGGTTATAAATGTATACCTTGCCCAGGTAGCAAGGGGTCATCAAATGACGTCTTTTTTTCGTCGAAAAGTGGTCATTTGGATGACCAGCAGGTCATCTACTAAAAAATGTTGTCTTTAAGGCGTCAGTTAGTTGACGTCTTTTCGTAGTGTAGTTTTTGACGTCTGAAAAACGTCATATATTGGTCACTACCCACACTGCACACTTTGTCCAAGAGACATATACTCATACTTACATAGATGGTGCCCCAATCAGTACTTGATCGGATTTATACGGAATGTGGGGGTACGTATGTAAATTAAATTAAATATTATATCAAGACAAACTTCGAGGCTTCTTTCGCTTCAAGCTGGAGATGTATAAGACTAGGTATAGGTCTATTTTGATCTGTACCTCACAGACGAACGCCGCTCTACCTGTTTCAGTACTTCCAGGTCTAAGTCACAGAAGAGTCACCTTCTGTGTCTAAGTTTCCTTCAGTGTTCTCAACTGCAGGGAGTATTTCATATATTCAGACGAGTTTAAAAAAAGTCATAAATAGGTTTGTGTCTGTGTGTGTGTCTAATGTTCTGATTTGGTCCCAAATACGTCATATTGCTGACGTCTTTAAAATGTCATTTTGGGTGTATCTTTTGAACGTCATTTAAAGGTCATTTACACGTCAGATTAGAGACGTCAATGGTCATTAAAAATGACCCGTTTTTGACGTTTAAAAAACGTGACCTTGCTACCTGGGTGTCCTCAATGCCTCTACTTTAGGAAAAGGGACGGAAGGCGAACAATCCTACGAACATTTATTTTGGTCAAGAAGAGGGAATTTCATTTACATTCATTTTTAGTAGATGCTAATAAAAAATCTCTCTACGTAGGTGCATCTTCAAGTAACTTACATTTTCCAACTTTTTGGTAAATCTTTGCCTTTTACACAGTGGGCTGCTGTCAAAATATATTTTTGATTGATCAGAACTCCTCCACAATAGAATCCTGTATTTCCGTCAGCTAAAAATAGATAAATAATGTACAGCGTGTCCCATTTTCGATGGGATTAAATAGGAAACTTAGTTATTATTAAAGATATCGATTTTCTGATTGCACCTTACCGTACTCTTTTTTTGAGCTCTTAAAAATGGTGTAATCAGATTTTTGCTAAACCCCGAAGCTTTGCTAATACAGGGAGTTTTTGAAAAAATTGCATTTTTAACAATCTTTTATATCTCGCTTATTTTACAAGATATTTTTATTCTGTGGAAACCTTTTTATGACAACTTTTTTAGAAGAAACTAATGACATTGTCAGTTTTTTAAAATTTAGTTTAGTTTTTGAGATATGGTATTTATCATAAAAATATTAAATACGGACATGGATTTTTTTTATTACTATTTTGATTGGTTTCATGCTATTATTATCACAAAATAATAAAAATTTAATATTTTTTATTTTAAGGTTAAAAAAATCATATTTAAAAAAAAATTAGTCAGAACCTGGAAATTTCCAACATAAATGAATATTAAAAATTACTATTTGGACGATTTTTAGTTTAACTATTTCGATTAGCAAATTAAAATGATTTTCCGTTAATTTGAAGATTTATTTGAAACAAAGTCTACGACAAATACAAAAAATAATAACTAATTTTCTTTAATGATATACTAATTTTACTTTAATGGTATAAATTATGTGTAAGACACTTTTGGTATTTTTGAGTAATTTTTCTTAACGCATTTTGCACAAAAATATTTCTGCCGTTTAAATATTGGGATTTTGTTCTTAAATAAAGCAGGATATGGTCGATTTCTAAAAATGACTGTCAATTCCACGCTTTTGTTTTTCCATTTTGAAGTAAATTTCATGAGTTGCTGTGGTACCATCAGGGAACGTCCTTAAATTACGTAACGCAAAAATTCAGGATTTTTGAACCCTCCCCCCCCCCCCTTGTAATGCATTTTTAAGAAAAAACGCATTTTAAAAACATTGAGTGTAACGCAAGACCAAACCCCCCCTCCCTCCCATAGAGCGTTACGTAATTTAAGGACAGGCCCTCAAATAATTACCATGATATTATTGTTGTAACTTTTTAACGTTTTTTACTTCATTTATAAATCTTTCAGTTAACGTTTCAAAACATATAAACTAAAAATTGTTTAACTAGTGTGTCTCGCAATTTTTAATTTATATTTACGTTGGAAATTTTCGGACAAAATTTTGTTTTAAATATTAAATAATTTTTTTTGGGCCTAAATCAAAAAAGTATTAAAGTTTGCATGAAACCAACCAAAATAATAGTGAAAAACATCCAGGTCCGTATTTAATTTTTTTATGATAAATTCCATATCTCAAAAACTAAACAATATTTAAAAAAACTGAAAACGTCGTTATTTTCTTCTAAAAAAGTTGCCATAAAAAGGTTTCACAGAATCAAAATTTCTTGCAAAATATGCGATCTTTTCAAAAATTCTCTGTCTTTGCAAAACCACGGGGTATAGTAAAAATTTGATTACACCATTTTTAATGTCTCAAAAATAGAGCTCGGTAACAACAACCCAGTTTCCCATTTAATACCATCGAAAATGGGACACGCTGTACAATTAGATTAAGTGTTAGTGTAGGTCGTGGATTGAAAAACTGTTTTTTTAGTACGCGAGCTGTCTTTTTTATTTTGTGCACAGGAGCATAGAGGGCGACACTGATCGAATATCGTTGCTAAAACTTAACCCCAATCTTTACCTAGCCTAAATTCAAAACCGAAACAAAAAGTTTTATAGCTGAAGTGAATTTTTTAAGTTAACAAATCAGTAGAAAAATAGAACTAAACTGAGAACATTTTAGGAGTATAATTTTTTACAACTTTCGGAAGAAATTACCTTGGGCAAATATTAGGGACGGACCGTTCGGTTATTCGTTCTCTTCGTTTAAATGCGAGAATCAGACAGAGACCGTTTAACCAAGAAACGGGAAAATATCATTGTTCTTTTAACCAAGGAAAACCTACCTCCAGAGCAGGGTTATTATTGGTAAATAACACGATGAAAATGTATGATTTTTTGACGTTTCTTAGTTAAACATTCTCTGTTAGTTCCTCGCGTTTAAACGAAGAGAACGAACACCGAACGGTCCGTCGCTAATATTGGCCTCTTAACAAGAATGCTTTGCCGAGTCGATTTCTGTTCTCGGTAATGAAGCACCACATCAGTCGACAGCATAGACGAATGACAGAGACAGTTTCTAATTGGCATGGAGAATTCAAGCTCGGACGGATTAGCCTTAGCGACGATCCAAGTCCAGGTGCACCAAAAACAGCTGTCATCCAGGAAAACATCGATGCTGTGCGCATGCTCATCAAGGAAGATGGACATGTGGCACATTGCGAGATTAATGCTTTATTAAGGATTTTAAAGACCCCAATTGAAAAAAATATGCATGAAGAATTAGGGGTAATAAAGTTAGTTTCCCGCTGGATATCGCATCTGTTAACCGAAAACAGAAAGAAGCTATGGTAAAATGATGTCAGAAAACTCTTGACTTTGAGGCAGGAAACTCAAAAATCGTGCACAGCCTTGTCAGTAAGGTCACTCATCGTCAAGCAAGCTTGCCTTTACGATGAGTCTTGTCAGTGGTGACATATCGTGGATCAGGGCTATCAAAACGGACGGGCCACGATCCTCTACTTGGGTGACGTCACATCCGGGGCTGATTTTTTTTTGATGGGCACATCACGACACAGCTGATTGTCTTTAAAATATTGAAGTTGGAATGACGGTTCATGAATATTTAATTTTTTTTATATAAAGCCGGTTTTGAGACTGTTTTTACTAAATTCTTGCAGAACAATTATTTTTAAATGTATAGTAATCCTTAATTTTTCAGAGCCGCTTCATTAGCTCACACAAAAATTAAATTTAAAGCAGAAGCGAATGTGACAAAGACAGATGACAAAGTCAAATACATGTCAAATATAACAGTTGGCATGCAGTACATGGCGGGTAATTTGAATTCAAAATAAGAAATGCTAAATTTTGAAGATTTTAAGCTTTTAATCATCTTGCATCCTTACAAAAGTTTGCTAGAATATCGGGATGGTGTCTGAGAATATTTCACTGAAATTTCGCGGAAATCTGTAGTGCCATTTTGAAAATATCCTAAACAAACGTCTGACCTCCCATAAGACCCAATGTAAAAGTCAGCCCCCAGAGAACAGCTGATTTTTTCAGGGTCGTGGCCTCTATTTTTATGTTGGCCTTGCGTGGATTTACTCATATCAACCCGAAAATAAACGTCAGTCGCCTGTTTATGAGTTCCAAGATGAAGAAAAGCCAGCAACAGTCATCCGTTGTCGAAGTGTATCCAAAAGTCACGACATTTATCTCAAAAGCAGGTCATGTAGCAACAAATCCTCTGGAAGATCAAAGGACTATTACTGGCGATTGGTACATTACCAGTTGCTTGCCGAAGGTCATTGCTGAGCTTCGAAAAACAAACACCAAACTGGGAATCATCCTCCACCAAGACAAAGCAATTTTGCGCAAAGCACAAAAAACCATTGCATTTTATAACCCAACAAAACGTCGAATTGTTGGATCATCCTCCATACAGTCCCGATGCGTTGGAGGCAGTCGACGCCTTCAAGAATGCAGTTTTGACAGTATCAACAAACGAGTGGAATTACAGCTTTGACAACTGGTTTGGTTGGTAGGTGGCAACCCTTTCTTTTAGGGATAGTATAAAAGACTACTGCCTTGTAGTACCGGCGTTGGAATCGTCAAAGGCTAGGGGAAGAAAACCTCGATCAAAAATCACCTGGTCCTCCAGGTTGGGGGTTGGGGCATCAGACTAACTCTCTGATACCCGGAAAAAAACGTACACTGTTAAAAAACCCAATCAAACGCCTCGGAAAGAAATGAAAAACCTAAGACGAACCAAGCAAAGAAACAGGAATATGATTTTTGGTACATGGAACGTACAAGGAATGAATCGAAAAATGAATGAAATAGTACATGAGTGCAGCAGAATGAAGGTAGACCTTGCTGTACTAACAGAAACGAAAAAGAAAGGAAAAGGATCTGAAAACCTAGGACAATATGACCATTTCTATAGCGGAGTGGCAAAAGAAAAACATGCCCAACAAGGAGTATCTATTTTGGTCAACAAAAGATTTAGAAAATTTATCACCAACTGGGAAGCAGTCAATGAAAGGCTAATTAAAATGAATATAACAATAAAAGGAATGAGACTTACGATTTTTGGAATCTATGCGTATAACGACGATGCAAATGTAGCCGTGAAAGACAATTTTTTTGAAGAAATACACAATGAAATATCAGCAGTAAGTGCATCTAGAGAAATTGTCATATTGGGAGATTTAAATAGTAGAACCGGTAACAGAGTTAATGATCTGACAGTTGGCCAATATGGAGAAAATCTTGTTAATGACAATGGAAACCGGCTAATTACAGTATGTGAGCAATTAAACCTAAAAATCCAAAACGGTTTTTTTCAACATAAGGAAATACACAAATATACCTGGACCAAACCCTCACAAAACCTGAAATCCGTCATTGATTATCTTATCACTAAACAAAAGACAAAATTAAAAATTCAAGATGTCAGAACAAAGCGTGGATCAACATGCGGAAGTGATCACTATTTTCTGGAGTCCAAAATTCTCTTTCCTTATCAAGGCCGAAGCCTGCATCAACAACATCTTGATGATACAGTGATTGAAGAAATTGATCACTGTAAATATAATCTACTAAGCCTAGAACATGACAGCGTAAAAAACTTATACAAAAAGAGACTGAACGAAAAACTTAATACAAGTTCAGGTGAAACCCCAGATGAGGAATACGAATGTATTACATTAAGCATCCACCAAGCTGCAAAAGAAGCACTAGGATTAGTGGAAGAAACTTCTAAAAGAAGAAAACCATACTGGTGGGATGCTGAGATTGAGAGAGAAATAGAGGAAAAAAGGAAATTATATCACACCTACTTATCCCAAAAGACAGATAGAAGCAGACAAGAATACAAAATCGCGCAATCAAAGGTGAGAAGAATGATCAGTGATAAGAAAAATCATTCGTGGACGCAAAAGTGTCAGAAAATAGATTCTTACTTAGGAGGTAGGAGAAGTACCGAAAGCTGGAAAACTATAAGATCGATTAAAAAAGAAACATGCAGAGATATCATTTCACCAATACCAGACAAAGAATGGGATGAGCATTTTAAAAAACTTTTAACTGAAGATAGAGCAGAATTCAAGGAAGACGCAAGAGACAATATAATTAGAACGATGGGATCTCCAGTACCCCTCACAATCTCTGAGGTCAAAAACGTGTGCACAACCTTAAAAAGCGGTAAATCTGCCGGACCCGGAAATATCCCAGCCGAACTTATTAAATATGGCACTGAAGAACTGTTTTGGAGATTACGGAATCTTTTCCAAAAATATTTAAATGGAACTGTAGTCCCAACTGAGTGGAAAACGTCATATATATCCACAATACACAAAAAAGGAAGGAAAGATATATGTGACAATTATAGAGGTATATCTGTGACTAGTACGCTAAGCAGAATATACGGTAAAATAATAAGAAATAAAGTAGAGAGCGAATATAAAGACATGGAGGCAGAAGAACAAGCTGGTTTCAGGGCGGGTAGATCGACTTCAGATCATCTCTTTTGTATAACCCAAGTTATTGAAAAGAAAATGGCATACGGTCAAGAGCTGCATCTGCTTTACGTGGATTTGCAGAAGGCATATGATAGTATACCACTAAACCTACTTTGGAAAGCGTTGGAAAACACAAACATAAGCGTACAACTAATTAAGGCCACCCAAGAGTTATACCGCAATAGTAAGGCAAAAGTTAAAATAAAAGCAAAACTAACCAAAGGCTTTCAAGTAAATAAAGGTCTTAAACAAGGTTGCTGTATCTCGCCTACGCTCTTCAAGATATACTTGGAACAAGTCCTTAAAGTATGGAAGAGAAAATGCCAAAACATGGGAATTCCGTTGGACGAAACCACCTTGTATACTTTATGTTTCGCCGATGATCAGATAGTAGTGGCTCAGGATTATGACGACCTCGAATATATGACACGAAAACTAATAGAAGAGTACAATAAGTGGGGACTAGAGGTTAATCTCAATAAGACAGAGTATATGTGTATCGGTGGAATGAAACAGGATCTAATCTTAAATACCGGGCAGCGAATTCACTCCTGTGATGAGTATAAATACTTAGGTCTAAAAATTACAGCTGACGGAACACTAGACAAAGCTATAAAAGATCGAAACGTACAAGGAAGAAAAGCAATAACTTTATTAAATGGAATAATTTGGGACCAAAGTATATCAAAACATAACAAAAAGCTTATATATAACACCATTATAAAAAGTATTATTACATACGGCTCAGAAGTATGGCCAATCAAGGATAGAACAGAAAAAATGCTTTCCGCTACGGAGATGGACTATTGGAGATGAGCAGCAGGGAAATCAAAAAGAGAAAGAGTTACAAATCAAAGAATAAGAGAAATTATGACAGTAAGTGAACGTACTTTAGTGGATGATATAAGAACAAAACAACTGGTGTGGTACGGACATGTACAAAGAATGAATGACGAAAGACTACCTAAACAAATACTACAATGGAAACCAACTGGCCGAAGAAAACGAGGACGGCCAAGGAGAAGCTGGAGAGAAGGAATAGACAGTGAAATAAGAATAAGAGGCCTAGATGATGAATTATGGGCAAACAGAAACGAGTGGAGATTGGGTATCGGAAGACGTAGAACGTTGTGAAACCGATAAATATATATATATACAACTGGTTTGACCGCATGCAAGAGTGCATTAATTTTCGTGGAGAATCGAGAAACAAGTCTTTAAAAGTGGAGAGCATTACTGGAAAAGGAGCCAAGCGCCATTTTTTATATTTTGGGAAAATCAGAGTTAAAGTTAAGATTAAATTGTAAATCGTTTAAAAGAGAATCAAATTATGTTTTGATATATAAATGTTGGCAGAATTTTGGTTTTTTTTATTGAAGGCGGTTGGCACTTATAATGCAAAATTTAGGTTTTGGCGCTTGGCTCCTTTTCCAGTAACGCTCTCCAAGTTATCTCCTGTTTTATTCCAGCTGTATATGCAAAACAACCCTCGTATTTTTATTTAGGAAACTCAAATGGGTCAAAATTTATTTACACGCCAATTCTAAAAAATGACAGTCAAAAAGTAAAAGTCGTATTCTAAAAAATTATTTTTTTAGTTGGCGCAGATAGATAATAGATAATTTGTAAAACAAAATTCTGAAACTAAAAAAATATATATTTCTAATAAATGCAAATAATGATGTAAATACAGAATTAAATAAAATTGTTTTATGTTTAAAAAGTATTTAGAAATTTGAAAAAAAACAAAAAAAAATTTTTTATACAACAGAAGCAAACTGAATTGGGAATGTAAAGTATAATTTTTTTTATTTGGAAAATAGTTACCTGTAGGTTATTTGTGACTTTTTTAGTAATATCCAGGGCTTTTTAACTGTTGAACGTAAAAAATGTGTCGCCACTGACAGAAAAATACGAAAACTAATTTTGTCCTCCCTTGATAAAATTGTAAATAAATATAATAAAAACTTATCTCTTAGTTCTCGTAGCACGAGATATTAAGAAGAAGATAATATCAGCGCCTTTGGTGACAAAAATGTGAGCAAATATGGCGTGCTACCGGCGTTACTCACTGTCTCAGGGACACCTTTAGGGCACTATCTTAACTTTGATATATTCAATACGAGTATTGGAATTTATTAGAATACTATGTAACTGCTTTTATTTCACAAAATTTTTAGTTATATATATTTTTAACCTGCCTCAAAACACAACAGATTTACCATAAGGAACAGGCAACAGAGACATGTAACTGGCGTTACACTTGGTTATTTGATTTTTTTTGTACCATTAAACAAAAATGATATGTGTTAAAAAGTGATGGTGGAACAACCTCATTTTATTGGCCAGGGACTGGAATTGGCCTGTAACACAGAACACTAAAAATAAATTTTGACCCATATATCAAATTAACAGTTGATATAGAATCTTTTACCTACGTCTTTGATATTCAACTAAAGCCATCCATGGATACTCAAACAACCCAGCCGTTTCTCCTCCGTAAATGCGATTGTCCAATGACTGCCCGCATACATCATATCCAGGAAGAAGGTTGGAGTTTAGAACTGATTCGTTATCTGAAAAAAAAAACAGAGGTGTATTTTTGCAGAAAGAAATTTTTAAACAGATAAATCCAAAAAAATTAGGCCTGAGTGAGGCGCCATTCATACGAGAGATAAACTCGGTTTCATCAATAAATTTCCCTAGAACTGACATACTTTTAACAATTTGGCACCAAGGCGGGTTACTTGTCAATTTTCTATTAAATTATGAAAAAAAGAGTGCTTTTGTAAATAGGAAATATGAAGTAGGGGAAATGGGGTACGGGGGAGAAACGGGATACCGCAGTTTTAGGTAAACTGCACAAGAATAAAACCTTTTAATATCAGATGTTTTATCCTCATGACTGGTTCAACTCTCTGCAATATGATTGGTGTCGGTCGGCTGAGCTTAATTTGGTTTTTGCTCAACATGTGATGTTGTGCGCTGTTTATTGTAAAAATAGCTTGCGCATTTTGTGATGGTTAGTACATTTTTTACAGACTTTTCAAAATTTTGTTTACATTAAACAATAAGTGGGTTTATGTATTATTCATAATTAAACGCGTTGCCCGTAAAATTAGCCTTTTGCTGATTATGATTTTTGTTTGGATTTAACTGGTGATTTGGGGTAAAATGGGTTTTTTTCATTGAGGCAAAACATAGTGCTAGTGCCGTGTTATACCTAGTAACCTATACCCCATTTTGCCTCAAAAAAAGTTTTGTAATTTTTTTTAGTACCATCACTAAAAGTGGTTTTTTTATGTTGTTTTTGCAAAAAATGGGCGCAAAATTCTTCGTGTAGGAGATTCGACAGCGATGACTAGATCGCTGTGATTCTTTACAAATTTTGTAAATACTAAATTTAATAATAATAAATATATTTTTAATTACTTAAATAAAAACCAAAACGAAAAAACAAAATTTTTTTAGTACCTACGTACAGCTAATTTCTAAAAAATCTGATACGACTGGAAAATCTCGTTTTTCATTCTAAGCAGTATATATAAATTATATCGGGTTGATATTTACATTTTAGAGTAGTGTTAAGACGTACAATAACTTTTTATTTTTTTGTACATGTGTATAAAATAAATAGTATAAAACTTGATAAGAACAAGCTGACATAAAATTTTTGGTCGTTTTTCTGTTAAATTGAATTTAATTTTGAATTGAATATCTTTATTAGCTTTGCTAAATAAAACCCGATTTCCACCTACGACTTTCTCGTGCGTGCCCGCGCACGCGTCACATGACTGTCATAACATTTCATATTGAGATCATGTGACGCGTGAGTGGGCACCCACGAGAAAGTCGTGTGTGGGAACCGGGTATATACATACATTTAAAAATTAAATTCGGTCTCTTTTGCTACAGTTCGGCACCTGAGGTTTGCTGATTTAATTCTACAGCAAATGGGTGCTTGGCTTCCTGGAAAGTGTGAAAAAATTCATTCTTCGCTTTCTCGAAGGGGTCATTTTAAAGTACTAGGTCATTAAGTACTTACTTTTGGCCGGCCAGATCATCCTTGTTTCCTTTCAAGGGATTGTTGTTTTATCCATATTTTTTTATAAAATAAACGCTAAAATGTTGGGCGACCACTGGAAAGGAGCAACCATCACTGGAAAGGACCAACCACTTTCCAACTTAGTAACAATTTTTTTAGCTCTTTGGTTGTATGTTAAGCCATTTAAGAATTAAATACTAAGTTTATGTATTTATTATTCGGTAACTGATGACAATGTTATTATTTTTTACTTTTTACAGCTTTAATATTGTTAAAATACTGATGTTATAAAGCTGACATGGTGGCTTAGCATACACTGCTCAAATTTTAGAAAAAGTACTTTAAAGAGTCGTATCGGTTTTTTTTTAAATCAGCTGTACAATTCACTTGTTGAAAAAATAAATTGTACTTAAAACGAAGCAAATTAGAAGCTTTTCGGAAAAAATTGCGCAGCAGAAAAAAATATAAAATACTCTGCCAATCTATGGGCACCTAAGCTCACACTGGATACTATAGTAATAGTGTATCTACGTGAAAGCTAATATAACTAAAAACTGAAGCATATTTTATTGAACTCCAGACTCAATTACCTTTCGTTTGATACCACACAAGCCATGTTTTGACTTAAACTCTAATTTTTCAAATCTACCCCCACCCTTTTTTTAAAAACTAAAATGTATTTTGTTTAACTCCAGACTCAATTAAGTTTGATATCACACACGCCATATTTCCACTTAAACACTAATTTTTGAAATTTACCCCCACCTTTTTTTTTAAAATAAACTAAAATGTATTTTGTTTAACTCCAGACTCAATTACCTTTCGTTTGATATCACACACGCTATATTTTTACATAAACTCTAATTTTTGAAATCTACCCCCACCCTTTTATTTGGCTTGTGTTCAGTGGATTTTGTTCATTTTGAAATGGGACCATCTCGACCCCAAACTCAGCCTGGGTACCAAATTTCATTAAAATCGGGCAAGCCGCTTTTGAGTTATGCGCGTTGGTCGTTACAGACAGACATACAGACACACAGACAGACAGACAGACAGACAGACAGACAGACAGACAGACAGACAGACAGACAGACAGACAGACAGACAGACAGACAGACAGACAGACAGACAGACAGACAGACAGACAGACAGACAGACAGACAGACAGACAGACAGACAGACAGACAGACAGACAGACAGACAGACAGACAGACAGACAGACAGACAGACAGACAGACAGACAGACAGACAGACAGACAGACAGACAGACAGACAGACAGACAGACAGACAGACAGACAGACAGACAGACAGACAGACAGACAGACAGACAGACAGACAGACAGACAGACAGACAGACAGACAGACAGACAGACAGACAGACAGACAGACAGACAGACAGACAGACAGACAGACAGACAGACAGACAGACAGACAGACAGACAGACAGACAGACAGACAGACAGACAGACAGACAGACAGACAGACAGACAGACAGACAGACAGACAGACAGACAGACAGACAGACAGACAGACAGACAGACAGACAGACAGACAGACAGACAGACAGACAGACAGACAGACAGACAGACAGACAGACAGACAGACAGACAGACAGACAGACAGACAGACAGACAGACAGACAGACAGACAGACAGACAGACAGACAGACAGACAGACAGACAGACAGACAGACAGACAGACAGACAGACAGACAGACAGACAGACAGACAGACAGACAGACAGACAGACAGACAGACAGACAGACAGACAGACAGACAGACAGACAGACAGACAGACAGACAGACAGACAGACAGACAGACAGACAGACAGACAGACAGACAGACAGACAGACAGACAGACAGACAGACAGACAGACAGACAGACAGACAGACAGACAGACAGACAGACAGACAGACAGACAGACAGACAGACAGACAGACAGACAGACAGACAGACAGACAGACAGACAGACAGACAGACAGACAGACAGACAGACAGACAGACAGACAGACAGACAGACAGACAGACAGACAGACAGACAGACAGACAGACAGACAGACAGACAGACAGACAGACAGACAGACAGACAGACAGACAGACAGACAGACAGACAGACAGACAGACAGACAGACAGACAGACAGACAGACAGACAGACAGACAGACAGACAGACAGACAGACAGACAGACAGACAGACAGACAGACAGACAGACAGACAGACAGACAGACAGACAGACAGACAGACAGACAGACAGACAGACAGACAGACAGACAGACAGACAGACAGACAGACAGACAGACAGACAGACAGACAGACAGACAGACAGACAGACAGACAGACAGACAGACAGACAGACAGACAGACAGACAGACAGACAGACAGACAGACAGACAGACAGACAGACAGACAGACAGACAGACAGACAGACAGACAGACAGACAGACAGACAGACAGACAGACAGACAGACAGACAGACAGACAGACAGACAGACAGACAGACAGACAGACAGACAGACAGACAGACAGACAGACAGACAGACAGACAGACAGACAGACAGACAGACAGACAGACAGACAGACAGACAGACAGACAGACAGACAGACAGACAGACAGACAGACAGACAGACAGACAGACAGACAGACAGACAGACAGACAGACAGACAGACAGACAGACAGACAGACAGACAGACAGACAGACAGACAGACAGACAGACAGACAGACAGACAGACAGACAGACAGACAGACAGACAGACAGACAGACAGACAGACAGACAGACAGACAGACAGACAGACAGACAGACAGACAGACAGACAGACAGACAGACAGACAGACAGACAGACAGACAGACAGACAGACAGACAGACAGACAGACAGACAGACAGACAGACAGACAGACAGACAGACAGACAGACAGACAGACAGACAGACAGACAGACAGACAGACAGACAGACAGACAGACAGACAGACAGACAGACAGACAGACAGACAGACAGACAGACAGACAGACAGACAGACAGACAGACAGACAGACAGACAGACAGACAGACAGACAGACAGACAGACAGACAGACAGACAGACAGACAGACAGACAGACAGACAGACAGACAGACAGACAGACAGACAGACAGACAGACAGACAGACAGACAGACAGACAGACAGACAGACAGACAGACAGACAGACAGACAGACAGACAGACAGACAGACAGACAGACAGACAGACAGACAGACAGACAGACAGACAGACAGACAGACAGACAGACAGACAGACAGACAGACAGACAGACAGACAGACAGACAGACAGACAGACAGACAGACAGACAGACAGACAGACAGACAGACAGACAGACAGACAGACAGACAGACAGACAGACAGACAGACAGACAGACAGACAGACAGACAGACAGACAGACAGACAGACAGACAGACAGACAGACAGACAGACAGACAGACAGACAGACAGACAGACAGACAGACAGACAGACAGACAGACAGACAGACAGACAGACAGACAGACAGACAGACAGACAGACAGACAGACAGACAGACAGACAGACAGACAGACAGACAGACAGACAGACAGACAGACAGACAGACAGACAGACAGACAGACAGACAGACAGACAGACAGACAGACAGACAGACAGACAGACAGACAGACAGACAGACAGACAGACAGACAGACAGACAGACAGACAGACAGACAGACAGACAGACAGACAGACAGACAGACAGACAGACAGACAGACAGACAGACAGACAGACAGACAGACAGACAGACAGACAGACAGACAGACAGACAGACAGACAGACAGACAGACAGACAGACAGACAGACAGACAGACAGACAGACAGACAGACAGACAGACAGACAGACAGACAGACAGACAGACAGACAGACAGACAGACAGACAGACAGACAGACAGACAGACAGACAGACAGACAGACAGACAGACAGACAGACAGACAGACAGACAGACAGACAGACAGACAGACAGACAGACAGACAGACAGACAGACAGACAGACAGACAGACAGACAGACAGACAGACAGACAGACAGACAGACAGACAGACAGACAGACAGACAGACAGACAGACAGACAGACAGACAGACAGACAGACAGACAGACAGACAGACAGACAGACAGACAGACAGACAGACAGACAGACAGACAGACAGACAGACAGACAGACAGACAGACAGACAGACAGACAGACAGACAGACAGACAGACAGACAGACAGACAGACAGACAGACAGACAGACAGACAGACAGACAGACAGACAGACAGACAGACAGACAGACAGACAGACAGACAGACAGACAGACAGACAGACAGACAGACAGACAGACAGACAGACAGACAGACAGACAGACAGACAGACAGACAGACAGACAGACAGACAGACAGACAGACAGACAGACAGACAGACAGACAGACAGACAGACAGACAGACAGACAGACAGACAGACAGACAGACAGACAGACAGACAGACAGACAGACAGACAGACAGACAGACAGACAGACAGACAGACAGACAGACAGACAGACAGACAGACAGACAGACAGACAGACAGACAGACAGACAGACAGACAGACAGACAGACAGACAGACAGACAGACAGACAGACAGACAGACAGACAGACAGACAGACAGACAGACAGACAGACAGACAGACAGACAGACAGACAGACAGACAGACAGACAGACAGACAGACAGACAGACAGACAGACAGACAGACAGACAGACAGACAGACAGACAGACAGACAGACAGACAGACAGACAGACAGACAGACAGACAGACAGACAGACAGACAGACAGACAGACAGACAGACAGACAGACAGACAGACAGACAGACAGACAGACAGACAGACAGACAGACAGACAGACAGACAGACAGACAGACAGACA
Organism: Aspidapion aeneum; assembly: GCA_963576565.1. Lineage (NCBI taxonomy): Eukaryota > Metazoa > Arthropoda > Insecta > Coleoptera > Brentidae > Aspidapion > Aspidapion aeneum. The sequence goes on from OY755038.1 coordinate 204,230,423, forward strand.
GACAGACAGACAGACAGACAGACAGACAGACAGACAGACAGACAGACAGACAGACAGACAGACAGACAGACAGACAGACAGACAGACAGACAGACAGACAGACAGACAGACAGACAGACAGACAGACAGACAGACAGACAGACAGACAGACAGACAGACAGACAGACAGACAGACAGACAGACAGACAGACAGACAGACAGACAGACAGACAGACAGACAGACAGACAGACAGACAGACAGACAGACAGACAGACAGACAGACAGACAGACAGACAGACAGACAGACAGACAGACATACAGACAGACAGACAGACGACGTAACAAAAAAGTTTTAAAATCATCTGAAACGCAAAGATATATAAAAATTTTTTAAATCGGAGCAACTTTTTTTTTCTCGAAAAAATTAGGAACACCATAGCTCACACTACTATAGTATAGTAGTAGTGTGAGCTAAAAAATACTCTGCCAGTCTATAGGCACATAAGCTCACACTGGGTACTGTAGTTTTAGTGTATCTACTTGAAAGCTAATATAACTAAAAACTGAAGTATATTTTATTAAACTCCAGACTCAATTACCTTTCGTTTGATATCACACAAGCCATGTTTTGACTTAAACTCTAATTTTTCAAATCTACCCCCACCCTTTTTTTAAAAACTAAAATGTATTTTTTTTAAACTCCAGACTCAATTACCTTTCGTTTGATATCACACACGCCGTATTTTCACTTAAACTCCAATTTTTGAAATATACACCCACCCTTTTTTTAAAATAAATTAAAATGTATTTTGTTTAACTCCAGACTCAATTACCTTTCGTTTGATATCACACACGCCATATTTCCCCATAAACTCTAATTTTTGAAATCTACCCCCACCCTTTTATTTGGTTTGTGTTCGGTGGATTTTGTTCATTTTTAAATGGGACCATCTCGGCCCAAAACCCAGCCTAGGTACCAAATTTCATTAAAATCGGCCAAGCGGTTTTTGAGTTATGCGCGTTGGTCGTTACACAGACAGACAGACATACAGACAGACAGACAGACGGCGCAACAAAAAAGTTTCAAAATCATCTGAAACGCAAAGATATATAAAAGTTTTTGAAATCGGAGCAACTTTTTTTTTCTCGAAAAAATTAGGATCACCATAGCTCACACTACTATAGTATAGTATATGTGTGACCTAAAATTATTTAAGGAATAAATATTAAAGCCAAAAAAATCGGTGAAAAATTAACAGATTTGGTTGGTTTCGCAAGTAGATATCAGCGACGGTGCCGCATTTGGAAATTTGCACGGACTTGTCAGCGCGCCTTTGATATTATTTATGTCAGGTTGGAGGGCTAAGCCCCCCCCCCCCCCCCCCGCTCATCTCTAATTGCGCCTGTAAATATAATTTTGCACTTCTCACTGAATACATTATCATAAAAAGTAAAATATGGTTATGAATAATGTATCTATTCAAGAGTCCAAGTGCAATAACTCGTAAATGATTTTTTTTTGATTTTGGCTTTTCGGCATCACGACAGGTGGTGCCATCTATTGAGAAGCACTTGAGGTTGTAAAAAATTCTAACATTAAAGAAATTGCAAACGTGAAATTTAGTGACCGTGAATTTAAAAAATCAAACAAGTTTCGTGACTAATCGGGTAAAAAGAAGTTTTTGTTTCTTTCATATTTTTCCGTGGGTAGCTTGAAAGCTTAACCTCTAGGGGGTCCAAAATCTAATGGACACCTAATAAGTGTTGACAGTTATCTGTTTCGTCCTTATGGGACTCCTTAGAACACTGCTTGGTCAATATGACACTCTTGCGAAGTTAATTAGATGGTTTTGTCTCTAATCCTATGTAAATCGTGAGAAAACTTTCGCAAAATGCGCCATCTACCGAGATACGAGAGCTATACATATCGATCAATGAAAAGATCGAAAACAAATAAAAAGAAACAAACTAATCCGTGACCTAAGACAGCTCTTTCTGCCGTTCAGGCCAGATCAAGGCGTATTGCGTTTTTAACCGCTATCAGACACGTGAGCGTCAGTCAACGGAATTTTTAAGCCAAAAAACTAACAAACGTGAAATTTAGTACCCGTGAATTTAAAAAATCAAACAAGTTTTGTGGCTAATCGGGTAAAAAGGAGTTTTAGTTTCTCTCATATTTTTCGTGGGTAGCTTGAAAGCTTAACCTCACAGGGGTCCAAGATCTCATGGACACCTAATAAGTGTTGACAGTTAACTGTTTCGTCATTATGGGACTCCTCAGAACACTGCTTCGTCAATGTGACACTTTTGCGAAGTTAATTAGTCGGTTTTCTTTTTAATACTATGTAAATAGTGAAAAAACTTTCGCAAGACTACCGAGATACTAGAGAAACAATAACAAAAGCAGGCGAAATAACCTGCTATACATATCGATCAATGAAAAGATCGAAAACAAATAAAAAGAAACAAACTAATCGGTGACCTAAGACAGCTCTTTCTGCCTTTCAGGCCAGATCAACGCTTATTGCGTTTTTACCCGCAAAAATTAGCTCTCATTGCAGTTAACTGTAGTTTTTTCGCTTCTCCTGTAAAGTTTTTAAAAAAGCACTTACGAGGAACTGCTTGGACCCTCGTATTGCATGAGCGTACCCAAGGGGGCCTAAGATTTTTTTAGATATTTTCCACATACAGTCGAACCTCTATAACTCGAATCTCTCTATAACTCGAACCTTTTAAGTGGCCTATGCACTTTTTATATGAATTTTAACCTCTTTAACTCGAATTTCTATAAGTCGAACTCTCCATAACTCGAACTGATTTGGTTGTCCCTTGAAGTTCGAGTTATAGAGGTTTGACTGTATTTTATGAATAAAAAGATAAAATAGCATAAAATACGACATCATGAGGGCTCGGGCCCCCTCCAAGACATATTACTGGGTGCGCCACTGCGTATGGTATAATATTTTGTAGAAAGTTCAACTTCATTGATTGACTGTTTTGTGAAATCAGGAAATTAATATACAGGGTGTCTCAGAACTAATGGTACATGGTTAAACTGTAGATTCCTTGGGTCAAAATATTACGATTTAGCTATACTTACCTTAGTCCAAAAGTTCGTATTAACCGAGATACAGGGTGTTAAACTTTATTTTTTCAATTCGATTTTCTTTAACAACTTTTTTACTAATTAATATTTTTGCAAAAACTAACCAGCGTGTAAGTTTTTTCAAAATTGGCAAGACGATTCCGTTGAAAAATTTGATGTAAAGTGTACAGGGTGTTCTTTGGACCACTACCATTGCATAAAAATCAGTATATTTTTTTTTGTGCCTCAGTGTATACCAGTTTTTATGTAAAATAATGATTTTCCCATCCTTTTTATGTAAAAAAGTTATACTGTTTTAAAGTCGCTCAGAGCAACGGTTTTTGAGTTTTGTGCATTTATAGTTTTTATTGCATGTGAGTAATCTGCCTAATTTATGTATGATACTTTCTTCAATTCTTTCTACTAATTAATAATTTTGCACAAGAAATTGGGTTTGTTGATTTTTGGGCATGGACAATTTAATTTTGGTTAAAAAAAAATAAAAATATTATACAGTGTGTTATCTGGCTCGGTACCGTTACATTAAAATAGGTCTAATGTTTTTGTTCCTCGGTGTATACAAGATTCTATAAAAAAACATTTATTTTTTTATTTTTTTTTAAGTGAAAAAGTTATAGCGTTTAGATGTCGCTTAGAGCAACGGTTTTTAAGATATTTAAATTATAAGTTTTTATTGTATGCGTAAAAGATTTTTGATTAAATTCTTACCTACTTCATACATATTAGCTATAATCAATAATTTTTTATAGCATTTTAAGATTGGATGTTTTCTTAAGAAATATTAAGTTAAAAAATATACAAAATGGTTCTTGAATTATCAAAAGTGTGTTAAAACAATTGTAAGTTATTGTCCATTATTGCAACTCTGTAGGGCGATGTTTTTAATGAGGAACAAAAACTTCTTCGTATTAGTGTTTTTAAAAATGGTAAGTACGTATACTTTATTAATGCAACTATTTTTTATTGTTTTAAAAGAAAATTATAATTATTAATAAAATTAATATTTTATTATTTATTGAAAAAATATAAAATTTCTTAAGCATGGCTCTCTCAGCAACAAAGTTAAAATTTTAAAATTGACAAATAGTAAATCAAACTTAAAATTGTTTATTATAGTAGGCTTTTAAAATAAAAAAACAATAAAATCCAATAAAGTTGCTGTCTGCGTCTATTCTGTCAAACTTTCTTAAAACTACAGAACTGTTTCTAAAATTACTTAATACTTAAAATCATATTCTGTTTAAAAACCTGCTTAAGTATACACCGATGCACAAAAAAAATACACTGATGATTTTAATGCAATGGCAGTGGTCCAAAGAGCACCCTGTACATTGTACATCAACTTTTTCAACGGAATCGTCTTGCAAATTTCAGAGAAACCTACTTGCTGGTTAGTTTTTGCGAAAATATTAATTAGTAGAAAGAATTGAAGAAAGTATCATACATAATTTAGGCATTTCACTCGCATGCAATAAAAACTTTAAATGCAAAAATCTCAAAAACCGTTGCTCTGAGGGACTTTAAAGCAGTATAACTTTTTTAGATAAAAAAGATGGAAAAAACATTATTTTACATAAAAACTGGTATACACCGAGGCACAAAAAAAATACAGTGATTTTAATGCAGTGGTAGTGGTCCAAGGAACACCCTTTATATTGTACATCAAAATTTTCAACGGAATCGTCTTGAAAATTTCAAAAAAAATTACACGCTTGTTATTTTTTGCAAAAATATTAATTAGTAAAAAAGTTATTAAAGAAAATCGAATTGAAAAAATAAAGTTTAACACCCTGTATCTTGGGTAATACGAACTTTTGGACTAAGGTAAGTGTGGCTAAATCGTAATATTTTGACCCAAGGAATCTACAGTTTAACTATGTACCATTAGTTCTGGGACACCCTGTATAATATTCAACAGTGGTGAGCAAATGCCCCCCTCCCCTCTTTGCGTATGCTTATAGTTTACAAATAATCGATCTTGTGACTGTTTTAATAAATAAGATCTAACAATATTTTTAATGTGACAAAATTCTTGTACAATATTAATTATGTGTATTAATTTGATACATAATTGTTTTGCGGTAATTTTATTTAGCGCAACAACACTATAACAAATTATAGGCTAGCTTATCTTAAATATTAATTAGCCAATTATTTACTTAAATTCAGGCGTCTTGTCTTAACACGTTTTAATTATAACACGAAATACTTAATAGCACAATATTTGTTATGTGATGTCATATACCTAATGAAGTAAAATTACAGGCCCTATAATTGTTGTCTTGTTTGAATTCTACATTGCATTGTATCGTATTTATCCCTAAGGCCGCTTGACATGGAGCAATAGACTTGCAGTTGCATGCAAGATTAGTGTCCATGAATGAGACATATTTGTTTATACACCTGATGTCATGTCATGTTTTTATTTTTTTTTTATTTGTCATTGTATTACAATTTCGTCGCTAAGACTAATTAGCAATTTTGATTTAACTTAATTTACTAGAAAAGTTAGATTTAAACTTAGGGTTTACTCAACAGTTCTCCCCGCTTTGCGTCAAATCTAACTCACAGTTTTGTTGTGTTTAGGAGGATTATTTTGTTTTTTTTTTCATTAGCTCAAACAACTTCACACTTTTTCGTTTTTAGTTATCTTCATGGCTTTTTGAGTACTTGAAGATGAAGATCACTATTTCGAGCTAATCAAGGTGCATTCATAATATTTCTAGAACTTTATTTAGAAATCTTTGTAAAACTAGTTACTGTCTTTAGTACAACCCCATAGTTGAATTCCATATGTCCATATTGGTTTCAGTATTTGTCTATAAAGCCGTATCTTGTTATGAATTATTAAATTGGATTTCCTTCCGATGTAATTAGCCAGTTCTTTTTTCTATAACTTATCTCAAGTTCTTTTTTTTTAACATATGCTTTCCAGCGTAATTTGGGATTAAGTGCATATACATAATATTCCAATACTCACCTACGGTACCTTACGATGCAGAATGCAAACATATTTAAAACAGCAATATTAATGGGTATAAGTCTATCCTTTTTGCGACCCTTAAGATAACATGTCCTGATTGGTTATACTTTTACGCATGAATATTATTTTATTCTTGTATTCGTTAGGTCAAATAATCGGCGTACAGTTGACAAAAACTCTATCTATGTAAATTTGGTATCTGTGCATTTTTCGTACCTTTATTTCTGAATGTTTGCATCAAACGCCAACCATTGTGTAAATAGGTAACAGAGAGTATTGGAATATTACGTATATGATTAAGTGTCATACCGAGATATTTTGCCTAATATATGTATGATACGGGAATATTGTTAATTGTGACTTGTATAAGATTTACATTTCTGTTTGTAAAATTAATATGAATTCATTTAATTTTATTCGCCACTTTGTGGTTGTCATTTAGCAACATTTGCTAATAAACTTTTCTGGGTGTGGGATATCGCAGGTGAATAATAAATACAAATAAAGACCTAGTATGCTACCCTGGGGCACGCCTCAGAAAACGTTTTAGTTTAAAATTAATGCCTTATGCCATACATTAGGGACTTATTGCAAATAAAGCCGAGCAGTAATTGTGTCGGGCACTACTCTGACAGTTTCGCATTATAAGAACAGCTGTCTTCTTTTAATATTGGGCCTTGTAAAAGCCAGTGCCGCCACTATTAATGGAAAGTAAACGACTAGATTTTTAAATTCGACTTTGGTATGTCAATTTTGAAAGATCAACTGTCAGTTTTCAATGGAAGACTGTCATTGCAATAAGTCCCTATTGTCAAATTCTTGTGCTACATCTATAAATACTGTAGAACAAGCTTTTTCCTCTACTAGTGCTTTTTTATCTGGTGCTTCATGGGGCTGAAATGTTTTTTCTAAATGGCTTGGCAAAAAGTTCTGGTTTTTCTTTCTTAAAGGGGCCTACAGACACGCGAGCAGTTCTTGAGATTAGTACGCGCGAACTAATCTCTGCATACATGTATGTTTGGTGGAATTGCCTACACACACGAAGACAAAATTAAACGTTCTAAACATATACACGATATTATCAATGCGTTTTGCCTAGACACCGAGAGATTTGCTCGCGTACATCGTGCGCGCGAACAAATCTTCGAGAGATATTTTAGGCGGATATTGTTTACACACGAAGAGATTAGTATGCGCAAACTTGTACGCGCGTACTAATCTCTAGAAATGTTCGCGTGTCTGTAGGCCCCTTTACTCCTTGCCCACTTTGCTCACTGGTCGCTTGATTTTCGTATTGGTGGAACTTGGGTAATTGGTTTTATCAAAAAGAATAGTCAGTATTTTTGTCATCTGTAAGTTTATTAAGAAAATTGTTAATATAATTTTTCTCTGATGCGCTGCGTCATGTTGTCGAGAAATGTTTGTCGCGTGCATCACGGCTGTGCTGTCACGTCCTTCTTAGTTTTCTTTTTTCTAATATAAGGTCTTTGCCTTTGTATTGTTTATTCCCTTAAAAATTATTCTTGGTTTTGGGCAGTTTTCTTAAGCTGCTTGTTGAATATTTGTAACAAAATAGTTTTACTATTCTTTATCAATTTGTTGTGGCGTTTGCAATGGTACTGATAGGTTTATTTTTTCCGACAGATTTTGTTTAAAACTAATCCAGTTGGTCAGTTTATTAACTAGTGAAATATTTGCTTCTTTCTTTATTATGTTTTTACTAAGAGAATAATAGTGATCTGAGTGTGTTAAAATTAAAACTAAATTATGATTTTCTTGCAAATGTATTATGTATGAACAGCTAAATCAATTAACTCAAAAAAGTTGCCTCAATAGATCCGTCACTGCTTCTTCTCACATGGCTGTCCCTTGCGCCCAAACATAAGCATATGCTTGTTTATGTTTTTGGGGAAGGTTCAATTTTTTTAAATATTATTTTCGACAATTACGTATGTATATGGTGGCGGAATACAACATATTATAAAACTTTCCACCCTCTTACAAAATTAATAATTACACATTTTTCATTTGGTATAAATGTTAACGTACGCGTAAAAATAATTCCATAGTTAGTTCCAAAGTTGAGACAAGGGCTTTGTTAGAGACTTTATATAAATAGCATTTGAGTTTGGAAATATAAGAGAGACTCGACAACAAAAAATTACATTAACAACTGACCATAATATCAACAATTAAATACAAAGAGCACAATTATTGGGCAGAACTAGATAGGACATACATTTTCTATAATTTTTGCGTGTTCTCACTCTAAAGAAAACCTTAAAAAGTTTCCTTTTTTTTTTGAGTTAGGTAGTTTGTGTAATAGTCAAATTTTTCTGAATATATTATACAGTACAAATTAAAGCTATAGAGCTGATCCGGTGAACTGTTTGTCTAAAACAAAGAAAAGCCATATAGAAAATATGTAAGCGAGAAAAAAGGGAAGACGACTGCGATGCCAGTGGGTGCACCCATCAAGGAGAGAATTGGAGCAGTGGCAGAGAATAGGAGGGGAATAGATGACTTTTCGACGAGTGCTTAGCCGAGTTTCATAGGGGCACTATAGGGATCTGTCATTCGGCCATTTTGTGGTTATCTTGTCGTAAATTATTCTCCAATACCAGCTATCACAATAAAAAATAAAACATTATTTTTTGCCTACTACAAGATTGCAGAGGGATACAGTTTGTTAATCTTAAAATCTTCTATGTGGAATTATTTGTACAGTCGTCCGATATATAAATTACCTTATGAGCATAAGTAATTTTTTATTAATAAAAATAAAAACAATTTTTAAAAGCAATAATCTGATTCAAAAACAAATTTTTTCCTTTACAAAAAGGCTGGGCGGAAGCAGAACACCCCTCGGAAGTCCTAGCTACCCTCTGGCAACAGCACTTAAACTATCACAACAAAAACAAACTAAATATTAAATCTTATTACTTTATTAACACCCTTTTATAGGGCCTCCACCACCCTAGAGATGTTTCAAGTCATAAAGGCGCGCAAAGTGTTACGTTTTGTGGCGGTTTGGCCTAAACACAAAGAAAACTTTTTCTACAAAATTGAGGTCTTCATTTCATACACCTTGGCTATATTGCTCCTAATATCATGCACTATACAAAATGTGGCAGTGATGGGGAATCTTATTGAGTTTTCAAACAGTGTGTATTTGAGTATGTCTATATTTTTGGGGTTTTTTAAGATGGTTGAGTTTCGAAGAAAAAAAGAAACTCTGTTTAAGGTAAGTCAAATAATTTTATTTTTGCACGGACCAAATAAGTTAGAGGATAAATATGGGGCATACCCATGCATTCTCACATGCGATGGTTTTGGACCATACTCTGATACCACGGTGGATAGAATAGACCGGTGTTCGGATCTTATATATATATATATAGGTCTGAAATAAAAATTGACAGGGATAGAAAATGCACCACAAGTGAAAATTTTTGGAATACCAAGTAATATTTCTCAAAAAAATATAAAAAAGTTATGTTACGGATAAATTTTGTTAAAAATTGCGGCTAATGCAGTGGAATTTTCTCCCTTAAACTAAAAAAAAATAATGTCAGGAAGGGGTGGTGGTGCCCGGGCCCCTCTCCCCACCCCCACCTGGATCCGCCACTGACAGTCGATCAGTGTCGCGCTTTATGTTCCTATATGCAAAATATAATACGTATACTTTTATTATGTTTAAATAAAAGCATATTTTTGTCCAGTTCCCCACCTGATTATTTTACGCATAATGTCTATACACGGTAAAAAAAATTGTCTTAGATCAAAGCAAGTTGCTTTGAAGTAAAATAATTTGTGCTTTCCTATTCACCAAGAGAATATTTTCTTGATATAGCCCAAAAAATGTCTTGCCTCTTATTTTAATGTGAAACAGAAATTGTTTTATTATAAATTAGAACTGAAATAATCTAAGGCACCGTTTTCTCTGGAAGCAGAATATTACTTATATGAAGACAATTTGCTTTGTTACAAAATGGAATATACTGAAACAAAACAATTAAAGAAGGAAAATAAAGTCTAATTTCAAGATTAAACGTTGCGTTAAACTAAAAAGACATATTTTAATTCAAAACAAATTGTTATAAAGTAAAACAATTTATTCAAGAAAAGAACGTGTTTTCATTGATAAAATTTTTTATCGTGTACAAAATTTTTACCTCTGAAATATTAAATGCTCTATAAAATAAAATAAAAAGTAAAATAAACACATAAATCATAAAATTTGCCATCAAAGTTATTAGTTTCCGACAAAGGTAAGCATTTTATCCAGTGGCGTACGCAGGGGGGGCTTGGAGGCTGATGCCTTCCCCAGAGCACTGAATATTGACCCCTAAAACATGATTTTTCCCCAAAAATCAAAATGTATCGATCTGTGTTCAAGCCCCCCCAATCAATTCGCGCTCAAGCCCCCCACCCCAGGATTCATTTCTACGTACGCCATTGGTTTATCATAAGAATAATATGCAAAATGTGTTAAAATGTTTAGTTTTCAAAAGAATAATAATATAAAAAGTTTGGGATTTGTTTTTTTATTTTTCTTTTTATGGTAAAATATGGCTTTTTGCCAATAACATTATATTGATTCTTTTAGATTCAAAAAATACTTACCGGCAGCATTTTCAACGAAGTAAAGGTTAAAAATCCTCGGTTACTTGAAAGAAGAGCTAATTTTTTAAAAAACATGGAAGTGCTATACTTGATAATGATTGGTCTTTGCATGGCTTTTTATGTTATTTTCCCAGGTAAAAGAAAGAAAAATCTGGTTCCTGGGTGTAAGAGAAACAAGTAACACAAACATTCTGAAATTTTGAACGTCCTCTTCATTATAACATATACTTCCTACTTAACGTAGATATGTGGTAACCGGCTCTGAAAAGAAAGAGCGCGTCTCCAAAATAGTGCGCTTATTTGAGCGCATATTCCAAATAGCGCGTATCAAAAAGCGCGTCTTTAAAATAGCACGTATTTGATATAGCGCGTTTAAAAACGGCATGTGTTCAAAATAGCGCGTATCAAAATAGCACGTATCAAAACATTGCGACGCTTCTACTTTTTTGTAATCACTAATTAATCAATGAGTAATAATATGTAATTAAACAAATATCTGGAAGCAGAACTTTATTTTCCAGCTAAATAAGACAATGGTATGCCCGGTAATTTTTATACAGTGGAGAATGGGGGTTCAGAAATAAAGAAAAAAGTAGCGCCACATGAGTTTAATACCAATCTTAGAAAAAGGATCTTAAATGAAATACAGTTCAACTCAAATATTGTAGCCAAACCATAAAACTCTACCTACTTCCGAGCCTTCCAGATTATTTGCGTAATTGAAAAAATAAAAAAATTGACTTATAACAAGATTTTTAAAACCTGCTGGTTAAAATGACACGAATAATGTGTGTGCAAAGTCTATCACAGTGTAGGTATAGTTTTTTCCAAAGTCACTTGAATAACTCCTAATACGGGGTTCTGTTCCATCAATTTCATGAAATTTTGCTTCATTCTGCCCTTCAAAAGTTATCCAAATTCATATAAAATCTTCCTGGTATAATTTCAACCCTACCGACAGAGAAAAGGCGCGGCTCTTTGCGGTCCGACCACAAAGTATTTGTTTTCCGAACGACCGAGGCCAGGTGGATGGACGGCACCTGATTGGCAGATTTTTTTGAGATGCGCTTTTAATTGCTTTCAAGTGTTCGTTTCGGGACCCCTTTAGTCGGCAGAATGCAGAGGTAGAAAATAAATCAGTGTCGGTTCTGTAGGTGTAGGAATAGAAAGTTTTATTATCTATTTTTATTTCTTTAGTTTACGCCATAATTAAATGAAATAATTTTCATGAGTATATTTACCGCCGTCCATGTCACTTTCTTTAAAGGATATGCCGATGGTCGGCTTTTATCTTTGTTTAACTGACTGCAAAAACTATACTTACATTTGAGTCAGAAGTAGAAGACTCAATTACCTACTTTAATAGTTTTTAAAAAATAAACTTTCAAAATCATTCTATCATAGGGGAGACCCGGACCAAATATCTGCGGTCATCATTCTACGTTGAAGAGAATGAGACAGACAGCAACAAAGCCCGAGATCTACCCCATGAGGTTAGACAATGTTATAAAAACATAAAAAAAATAACCTCATTTTTCGTTTTAAATATGTTCGAAAGAAGCCTTAGTTGAACTATATGGCAGTGGCGTATATATGGGGGGGCCTGGGGGCTAAGACTTTTTTTGGATATTTTCCACATATTACGCCACTGCTATATGGGTTGTGTTAAGTTTGGCAAGTTTATTTAATTATACCTTACGTGACTTTGCCTAAACTGTTTAGGTAAATATACCTTAGCAGACCTGATATGCGCCATTTTAAACACGTGCCATTTTGATACGCGCTATTTTGATACATGCTATTTTGAGCACGCGCCATTTTGGTAAACGCTATTATCAACAAGCGCTATGTTGAACAAGCGCTATTTTGATGCGCGCTATTTTGATGCTTGTTATTTTGAACACGCGCTGTTTTAATCCGCGCTAATAAAAACACGCGCTGTTTTGATACGTGCTAATTTGAACACTCGCTATTTTGAAGACGCGCTGTTTGGATACGCGCTATTTTCATATACGGAATTTCGTTACAGAAACATGGCAAACACACACATGCGCATTTTTTAAAACGTTTGATAGGTCTGAGACGCACGTAGCAAAATTTTTACAGCACATTTTTAAACATAGAAATAAAACTCCGGACTTGGATTGTCTTTATTTATTTAAAAATCGATGCTTTGGTTAGTATTTGATATGTCCAATCGTTTTCAAGAGTAAACTAACAATAAAGTTTATAGGCTACTGTGTGACTATATTATTGTTCCTTCACTCGAGTGTTAAGAGAACGTTTCGTTTCTTCTACATATGATATCCATACTCACCTGCTTTGGTAATTTTTCGTCGTTCATCCGTTGTACATGACCATACCACATCGGTTGTCTTTTAGTGATGTCATCTGTTCTAGATATTCTCATTGATATTTTTATTGCATCCATTTTGACAGTTTCCATTTTTGTTTTGTATTTTTCTGTTACGCGACAAATCTATATTACATCCAACAGCATGTTTTTCACTATTGTTTCATATAAGTAAAATTTTACATTTCTTTTTATCTCTCTGCTCCATAATCCATCCAATAACCTTTCTTGCTTTTATTATTATTTTTTCCAATCCTTTACAGTCTGTTCCTGCAATCAAATCTTCACCCAAGTACACATACTCATTGCATGGAGATAGTGTTTGTCCATTGTCTAGTTCCAACTCACTTGAGTCGTTTCCAATACATAAGAAGTATGTCTTGTTCACGAGTTACCCCCACTTTTGCAATTTTTCCGTTAACTTTCTCATCAAATACTCCATGTCTTCTTTATCATTAGCTACAATTACTTGAGGAGCAGCTGACTATTAAATCCAAAATATGTTGTTTTGAGAAAAATTTTAAAAAGAGAAAAGTAAGTCAGAACAAAAATTAAGATGTTGATGTTTGCCTCTGACTATTCTGAAAGGATTTAATGCGCTAATTGGGTTGTTTCTATTATAGATTGACAAAAAAGTAAAACATTTTTATATTTACAACGAAAATCACAAAAAGTGGATTTAATGCATTTTGGTCAGTTGCTCCTCACTTGGTCGTCAGCAAACTGTAGTGTGTATATGGTAAATTGCTCGTTGTATTCCTATACCTTGAAGAGAGATCAACATCCCTCTCCGTTGCCAGGAATTTTTTTGAAAGTCTATTTAAAATTTTAATTTCAGATGTTGACCCTTTGTATAGTTTGATCGCTTTTATGTATGGATGATTGATATTAGTTTGCTCTAACACTGTCCATAATTATTCTTCTGGAACTGTATTATATACTCTTTGAAGATCCACAACGGTAACATGAGTCTCTATATTTCTAGCACTCCTTTTCTCAAATACTTGTTTAAGACAAAAAACATTATTACCTCAAGATCTGCCTGCACGAAACGCACTTTGCTCTTATTCCTGTTGTTCATGTAAATCACTCTCTATTAGATCTCTAAGAATCCTACCGTACAATCTACTTAGAGTACTGGTTACTGAAATTCCTCTGTAATTGTTGCAATCCAGCTTGTGCAGCGTATTTTCCCCAGGTTCGATAGCTTTTCCGGATTTAAGATTTTTAATACTTGCTTTATCATATCTTTTTCGATAATTACTTCCTCTCCATGTACTTCTATGTCTCTGTTCGGGAGGCTGACAGATATTCGGGTCTCGTTTCCTGCAGCAGTACGTTGTAGTGTTTTGTCCATTGTTCTGGTTTGATGATCTGAATATTTACTTTTTAACTATTTATCTGAAAGTTTTTAGTGTAGGCCGCCAAGTGTGACGGTCGCTTCCTTCTTAAGATGCATGTTTTTCATAAGAAATGGTTTCAATATGTTCGGTATGTCTGGGCTTGATTGACTAAGCCCTTCTTTGTTCTGGATTACAAATGCAGCACCAGTAAACTTTTGTTTTCGCCAATTCGACTCCTTATGCAAAACTTTAGGTGCAGACCATTGAATCCTGTGATCGTTTGACCAAATATGATCCGCTTAATGTGAATTTTGAAGAAGGCCATATACGAGGTGTGACAATTAAATTTGAAGACTGGCCCCCGTACTAACAGGTTTTAAATATCCACGCATCGGGCGGTTGGGGTTATTCACCTTGATATGTGCTCTACCACCGCGCGCAATCTTGTCGTCTTCCCTCTGCTAATTTTGCTTACCCAGTGGTTTGAAGCGGATCGTGCATAGCTCATTTAGCGGAATTACGACAAGCGAAAAAATTGAGCAACGTATTAATTTAAAGTAAAACTCAAAAAAACGGCTACTAAATGCTTTCGAATGCTAAAGGATGTCTACGGGGAGCGGTGTATGTCTCGTGATATGATTTTTATGTGGCATAAATGCTTCTCGAGGATCGTGAAGAAGTTAAAGATGATGAACGAGAAGGGCGCTCCAACACATCCAAAACAGCGATGCTCATTGTGTTTCTTTTCGATAACAGGGGTGTTATTCTTATTGAATGGGCGCGTGAGGATGTCAAACAGTTAACCAAGATTTATATTTGGAAGTATTGATGTAGCTAAGGGAACGTCCAAGGAAAAAACTTCCAGATTTGTGGAACGCGTAACTGCTCTACCAGGACAATGCACGGGCCCACAATGCCCTATCCAATAAGCAGTTTTTAGCTAATAAGAAGATCCCTTTCGTTAAGCACCCACGATATTTACCAGATTGGGCCCCTTGCGCCTTCTACCTGTTTCCGAAAGTGAAGAAATCGTTAAAAGGAACCCGTTTTCAAATATTAGAACATGTCAAGGAAAAAATGGCAAGACTTCTTAACAGCCTCTCTTCTGATGATTTCCAAAATTGGTTCCAACATTGGAAAAAAACGCATGCAACGCTGCGTCGATAGAGAAGGGGACTGCATTGATGGAGAACATCATTAAGTTGTATTAGTATTTAAATAAAGTAGATTTTTACACCAGTCTTATAATTTTATTGTCATACCTCGTACAAAAGGGGGCAAGGGGACAACATCCATAGAAGCTAATGCTATTTTTGTTTTCAATTTCCATTACACACTTAACTGTTGGTCGAATACAGTTAAGATGGTGTAGAAAATTGTGAAGTTCTTAATCATTTTCCGGTCGTATAATAAACGTGCCTTACGTATCGTAACCACAGTTCCAGCTTAATTCTTGCTGTGTTATTTGCGTGTTTCTCGAACCAGTCAAAATAGATGTTTGCTACCACTGACGAAAGACATGAACCGATTGTAAGTCCATCATTTTGTGCGTAAAACTTATCTTTTACTTAAAAGTTACGATACATCAAGCTGAATTAACCTTATTTTTTATAGTGTTGGTGAACCAGCCTTTGCCATTGGAGTTTCCTTATTTCAACGATGGTCCTTTTCACTATCCATTTTTTATTTTTATGATTGTCTCTCTGGGCATAGTTGCTTTTTGTAATGGTAGCCTTGATTTGATAATAACAAAATTCGTTAATGCTGCCAATATCCAGCTAGAGTTTTTGAGCGAAAAACTAGAGACATTTGGAAACGATAACAACGAAATAAAGAAATCTGAGGAAAAAGTCGTGAAATATTTAAATAGATGTTGTCAGCATTATATTGAAATTGAAAAGTAAGTATATTTTTATTTTGGCCATGGGTACCCAACACATACTTACGTCATAAATACAAAGAAAGAATGAACCTCAACGTATGTCTTGAATGAATTAAGGTGACTGATATTAAGTATTGCGCTCTCAGCACCATCTTTTTCCTAAGCTTAAAAACACTCAATATTAGTTACCTTAAGCTCACTATATAACGAAGTTACTTTGTTATAAAGTGACCTTAACTTACCTACCTTACAAGAAATATTCTATACTGCTTTGTCTTTCAAATGTTCCAAAAATCAAAGAATATTCTTAAATTTAAATCAAACATAAAAATTAACCCTAAACTTGACAACGTCGAATCACCCAACAATCAAAATTGACTAATTGTCAGTCACTTAAAAGCGCAAGCTCGCGCTTAATAAAAGCCTCTGTCTAATTTTTTAATCCAAGCCATACGTTAGGGTTCAATTCAATCCAATATAGCTAAACGCTTATAACAGTTATTATTATTAGGGACTTATTGCAATAAAGCGAGCCTGTGCCGGGCACTATTCTGACAGTTTCGCATTCTAAGAACAGCTGTTTCTTTCAAAATTAGACCTTTGTGTAATATTAGAGCCGGAATTGATAGTGCCGTTATTATTAATGGAAAATAAAAGACTGAATTTGTAAATTCGAGTTTCGTATGTCAATTTTGAAAGATCAGCTATTAGTTTTCAATGGAAAACTGTCAGAATAGTTCCTGGCACTATTACTGCCAGGTCAGCCTGACTTTATTGCAATAATTCCCTAATAGCTTAAATCTATGTTATAGTAGTCACTGCTTAAATAGACTATACTTGTGTGAAAAACGTTCATATAGTAAAAGCATTGTAAGTTTGGAGATGTCAAAATTGCTAATTTTACATATTAGTAGCGTGCATACCTAGGTGTTACTTACATATATGCAATAGCCCAGGGAAGTTAGCTCAAAATAGGGCCCATCTGTAGAATTCGAGGTAACAAGCTGAATTTTTGCAGAAACCTTCGTTTTGATGTTCTAATGACAAAAATCTCATACCCTCACCCTTGTGCGTCTTGAGATATCGAAGGTCAAATATAAAAAAAATTGACTTTTTGCTAAAATCTCACTTCCGGTTTATCTGATGTCTTAATAAGGTTATATCAAAAATAATAAAGAACGTAAAACAGTATTCTCTACAAGTTTTGTTTTATATATTTTTCTCGATTTCCGATCAACCGTTTTGGAGATATAGGGTGAAGGAACAAGGGTGGGTATTATATAATAGATAGTTTTTTTTTTAGAGGCTTTAACTAATAACAACTACTTTATTTTGAGAAAATATATTAGCAATTACCTATAAAATAAGTTATTATTAAGTTGTCTAGGTATTACCATTGCTTAGATATCAACCAGCCGCGCTTCGTGCCGCAGGCGAGGTGAAGCAGTAATTTATAAACACCAGTATACAATAAGTTGGGTCGAAAAGTTTTTTTTTTGATATTGATTTTGTCATAGTTCTAAAAATATGTAAAATCCGCCAAGAAAATAAATGATTTTTTGTTTTCCTAAAAAATAATAAATTTGGCCCCCCAAATATTTCAAAATTTCAAATTTAAAGTAAGGGGCTGTAATAGTTATAAAATGTATCTTATGTGTCTAAGGAACATGAACACTAAAAAAATCACAATTATTATAATATTTGACCAAGCCCCTGAGCACTTTCC
The DNA here is from genome assembly GCA_963576565.1 of Aspidapion aeneum. Taxonomy (NCBI): domain Eukaryota; kingdom Metazoa; phylum Arthropoda; class Insecta; order Coleoptera; family Brentidae; genus Aspidapion; species Aspidapion aeneum. Next base: position 204,248,422 of record OY755038.1, read on the forward strand.
CCTAAATACGTATACAGTTTTTCGCTTGGAAAAGAGATGATATAATATAATGATTATTAATGGATATAAAAAAATTATTCATCGCTTTTTCAACCCAGAACTAACCGCGTGGAGGTAACTGTATACCTTGGCGTGTATAAAAGGGGCCTGGGGGGCCCGCCCCCCCCCCCCCCCCGAAGCTAACATTTTTTTAGATATTTTCCACATATTTCATTTACAATCATAAAATAGTATAAAATACGGCGTCATGAGGTCTCGGGCCCCCCCGAAACTGTCTCGGCCTCCCCGAAACTTTTTTCTATATACTATATATACTGACTGTATATCGAGTGCCACCCCCACCTCCTGCCTTCTTCCCTGCCCTGCATACTCTTCTATCTATCTATTTAGCGTTCTTCGATCCATCTTTGGATATAGGCCTCCCCCAATATCTTCCACTATTCCCTGTCTGTCGCCGTGTTCATCCATCTAGCTCCCGCATGTTTCTTCAAATTGTCCGCCCATCTCATTTGTGGCCTTCCCCTACTTCTTTTATTTTCCCAAGGTTTCAAGTTTACAATACATTTGTTCCATCGATCGTCTTTCTGTCGATATTATGACTGGCAAATTTCCATTTTAATTTTGCTACTTCTCCTCTGACATCCCTTACTTTTGTTTCATTCATCCATTCATTCCGTTTTCTATCTGTTAGCTTTACATGTAACTTTTGTCTTTCCATTCATCTTTGGGTTTTTGTTACCTTATCCATGTTTGATTTTGTTTCTGTCCAGGCAGAGAACATATAACTTCGATGGTCCAGGTCTGGGATCCATAGGTAAGGACAGGAAGGATACAATGATTATACACTTTCCTTTTGAGTTACTGAAGATATTTTTTATTTTTTAATATGTAGCTTAATTTACCGAATGCTGCCCAGGCCAATCTTACACGTCTCTTGATTTCAGCTGTTTGGTTTTCTTTTTTTGGTTTAATAATTTGTCCCAGGTATTCCTTTACTTGTTCTATTTTCTCCTGGTTTATTCTGATCGTGATGGTTTCATATGTGTTTCTTATGATTTTAGTTTTAGTGTAGTTCATACTCAAGCCCATATTTTTAGCTGCTGTATCCAGTTCTTCCAGCATTTTTATCAGTTCTTCTTTCTTATCTGTTATTAAGGCGATATCATCAGCATATCTTAGGTGGTTTTATTATTGTCCGTTTACTTTGATGCCCATTTCTTCCCCATCTAAGTTTTTAAAAACATCTTCTAGGGCCTGGTTAAATAGTTGTATCACCCGGTCTGAGACCTCTACCTCTTCTTATTGTGGATTGGCTTGGTACCTTCGTGGATTTTGATTGATATTGTTGCTTCGCTATATATGATTGTGATTGATTCGGCTATTAATTAAAATTTTAAAAAAACTGCCCATTTTACCCCCCAGGGGCGCGGCTAGAAATACTTTTAAAAATTAAAAAAAATATACGTTAGCGTTTTTGACCCGTTACACAACTTTTTTTAACTATGACAAATCAATTTTCAAAAAAAATATTTTTTAGGCCTTTTTCGACCCAACTTAGTATACAAGTTGTTCTCTTTTCAAACTTGTTACGTCCTCGAACTGCTAGAGCACAGGACGCAACGAGTTTTAAAAGAAACAGAATAGGGCCTGTACTTAAATTACGTAACGCAAAAATTCCGAAATTTTGACTCCCCCTCCTCATTGTAACTCACCTGTACTAAATCTTACTAAAATATCGAGCAAAAACTAATACTTGTGTTTTTTAGAAAAATTGAAATATCGCCGCCATCTTGCAAACAAATTTAATGAAATTTGATAGTTTTGTATAAGCAACTACTGCCAATCGAATGACGTTAAAAAATTTTTTTAGGCCTTGTATTTTTTAAAAATTACAGCCAACTTTGTTATATCTTATGACCGCTCTTTGACCGTGTATATTAAGCCCCCTCCTTAGAGTCACTGAATATTGATCCCTAAAACATGAATTTTCTGCAAAAATCGATCCGCGCTTATGCCCCCCCCCCCAGTTTTTGCTCTCTACGTGGCTCATCCAGAAATCCTGGATCCGGCATTTCAGATTCTTTATAGACCCATTTATTGTTTTATAGGTTTGTTTCATATATTCAGGAACTGTTTTTGTACAGTTTTTTGGCTCAACTTTGTACAAGTGTGCTGTCAATTTGCAATACTGCCTTTATATTATTAAGCGTAAGTTTATAGTAATTTTAATAGCGGCGTTCACACGTATACTGAAGTCACGCAGTTTTAGAGCGTACGCTCCAATCGCGGGTGCCTAAAAGTGTGTGAATTTTAATGTGAAGCAAATGTTTAGAACGCGTGATGTGCCGATCGAACTAGTCGCGCGGTATAAGCTCGGCTAAAAATTTTTATCAGACGAGCTGAGTGTTGCCAGATTACACGATTTCAGTTCTTTTTCCACGATTACAGAAGTCAAGGGATTCTCACGATTTTTAAATAGTAAAGAAATCAATTTTAATAAAAATCTGAAGAAAATGCTAAAAAATTATCCACTAGATGATAATGAAAATGATGAACCATTTTAAAAAGAAATTGCCAATGTGAAGAGGATAGTCGCTAAAATTTTAAAATTTAACTAAGTTTATTTTTCAAGTTGTTTGATTGAATCATTCTATAGTCCAAATTATACGCATTTGTAATGACGCCATTTTTGTTCATCTTTGTTTAGTTTATTGTAAACAGCGGTGACAATAAACTTTTTAAAAAAGTATTGTCTATGAATAATTCATTTTTTAAATAGGTAGGTAATTGGTTATGTGAATTATCCGTCACTATCAATCAAAGACATGAGTTTGTCAACTTGTCGAAAATTATTTTAAAAAGTTGTAAAATGCCGAGAAACAAATATAATAGGTATAATAAACAATCGCAGCTGATAATTTTAAATATATTGGCTTTTTTTCAACTGGAAGGGGAACAAGTCCGAAATGGAATCGCACTTCAATTTGAGAATGTGATACAACGAGCCGCAGATTGAGCCCAACAACGATAGTAAATATAAAAAATATCTATGCAATACGTTTTTTTCTCACCTGGTGACGTCATTACAAATGCGTATAATTTAGACTTATAGCTCGGCTGTGGAGAAATAATTCTCTCAAAACAATCTGATTAAAACACAGTTTTGCAATAAATTAATAAAAAAAACAATAGAAGGTTTTTTATACACAAAAAGTTTTATGGAATACAAGATATGCTACGAATTTACTTTGAATAAAAATTTTATCAAAAAACTCAGTAGTAGTAGGCTACTATACTCCATTTCATAATTTATGAGATAACTTTTTGACAGTTATCAGCTGTTTACCATAACAAATAGCATAGGCCAACGAAAAAAATTTGTAAAACGTTGTCTCAAAAATAATGATATGAACTGTATATTTAGGTGAAACAGAAAGTACAGACCATACAGCGATTCCAAGTCGTCTTCATAAGACAGTTTTAAAATATGGATACCTAGTTATGTCCGTATGTCGCTCTGTATTTATCTTATTTGTTGTTTTAAAAAAAATAACTTTGTATTAGCATTTGTAAAAATAAAAAAAAATGATGTATTATGTTGTCTGTCAATTTGATATCGCAAAAAAGTTTTTTTCTTCGATAAATAATGCGTATTTTATAATAATAATAATCACGAGAGAAACAAGACAATTTTGGTGTTCATCATAGTCTAAATATACCGCACTGTCGGCGTCGACTAAAACCGGTACCAAAAATGCTATTTTAAACTGTCAATTATTGTTAAAGTTATCGTTGTCGGTGAAGTTATCGGGCCTAAATTTGGCACGACCAAAAACTATCTATTGCTGGTGCTGCAACGACATATTGACGAAACGAGGCTCAGGCACGGTGAAAGCGGACAAAGGGCAAGGACAATCGGAAAAGGATGAATTAAAGTTTTATATAATAGCAGGGCTATCCAGGGCTATCAAAATGGACGGGCCACGATCCTCCACTTTGTTGACGTCACATCCGGGGCTGATTTTTTTTGATGGTCACGTTACGACACAGCTGATTGTCTTTAAAATATTGAAGTTGGAATGACGGTTCATGGATATTTGATTTTTTGTTAAATAAAGCCGTTTTTGAGATTGTTTTTACTGTATTCTGGCAGAACAATTTTTTGTATAGTAAGCCCTAATTTTTCATAGCCGCTTCATTAGCTCACACAAAAATTAAGTTTAAAGCAAAAGCGAATGTGACAATCACATATGACAAAGTCAAATACATGTCAAATATAACAGTTGGCATGTGGTACATGGCGGGTAATTTGAATTCAAAATAAGGAATGCTAAATCTTGAAGATTTTAACCTTTTAATCATGTTGCTTCCTTACAAACCTTTGGTGGAATATCGGGATGGTGTCTGAGAATATTTTACTGAAATTTTGCGGAAATCTGTAGTGCCATTTTGAAAATATCATAAAAAAACATCTGACCTCCCATAAGACCCAATGTAAAATTCAGCCCCGGGGGAACAGCTAATTTTTTCAGGGTCGTGGCCTCTATTTTTGTGTTGGTCTTGGGCTATCAAAACGGACGGGCCACGATCCTCCACTTTGTGGACGTCACATCCGGGGCTGATTTTTTTTTGATGGTTGCGTCACTACACAGCTGATTGTCTTTAAAATATTGAAGTTGGAATGACGGTTCATGAATATTAATTTTTTAAAAAGTTAAGCCAGTTTTAAGATTGTTTTTATTATATTCTTGAAGAACAATTTTTTTTTAAATGTATAGTAATCCTTAATTTTTCAGAGCCGCTCAAATAGCTCACACTAAAATTAAATTTAAAACAGAAGCCAATGTGACAAGCACAGATGACAAAGTCAAATACATGTCAAATATAACAGTTGGCATGCGGTACATGGCGGGTAATTTGAATTCAAAATAGGGAATGCTAAATTTTAAAGATTTTAACCTTTTAATCATCTTGCATCCTTACAAAAGTTTGGTGGAATATGAGGATGGTGTCTGAGAATATTTCACTGAAATTTCGCCGAAATCTGTAGTGCCATTTTGAAAATATCATAAAAAAACGTCTGACCTCCCATAAGACCCAATGTAAAAATCAGCCCCCGGAGAACAGCTGATTTTTTCAGGGTCATGGCCTCTATTTTTGTGTTGGCCTTGATAATAGAAACACAAATTTCATTATTATGCCTGTAAATGTGTCAAAAGTTTGACATTTGACATTTGCGTAAAAGGTTTTCTATCATGAAGGTACTTGCTTGGTTGCCAGCGTAAATCCGTACATAAATAATTTTTGTAGCTTAAACCGTCCGCCTTTCGTAAGGCTATTTTAATTTTAATGTAAACATAGATGTAGGTACTTTTAGTTTTATTGAATGTTTCTGAAAAATTGAACAATTTTTAGGACTCCACCACATCCCCTGCTATAATAATATATTTTTTTTCTCTCACAATACAAATTGGTTATTATTGCTGGTTTGGAAACAATCTTATAATAGAAGTTAGTATATTTAGTTTTTATTATCAAGAAATCACACTAACGCGCTGATAATTTCGTGTTATTGTAAGGGTTTCGAATAACCTAAATTTTTTTTTATTATTTAAAGCGGCCTTTGGTACAGGACTAAAATAAATTTTTAGTTACAAAAAACCCTCCAAAATAAGATGAAATTGATGATTTTGATATTACTTTTTTAAAGCAAATAATTATTGGATTGAATAGGGGAACAATTTCCGCCCTAAGGGACATTCTTCTAAAAATTAAAAAAAATGTAGGTCATCTGAAAAAAAGAACGTGTATTGTGAAACGCTTACAAGAACATAAATTGCCGCTTTTGTCGCCAATGAAGAACCGATCATTTATCGGGGTTTTAGAAAAACTTTTTCATTTTTAAATTAAACGAAAAAAGTTTATAAACAAGTGAAAAAACGTTTATTAATTACTAAAAACTGGATAACCTTTCTAAGCCTTATTTTAACGTTACGGACAGTCAAAAATAAATATCCAGGACAGGTATTCTCGTAAAGGCCGCTTGACATGGTGCATGACAATAAAATTTGCAGGCAAATGTATGAAATTTTGCCCAGGCCTACATGAAGAACGTATAGCGTTTTTAAAACCCTTACCGTTTTATGACGTCAAATTCGCTAAGCACCTGACCAAAAGTGCAAAAATGGTATTCACGTACGATTGCGCTGAGCATTTTTTTAAAACGGTAACCGTGTTTAAAAACACCTACCAATTGGCATCTGTTTCACGAAAACGCTTGGCGTTTAAAAAAAATTCAAACCTATTAAAAAGTATTATGCACACAGCTATTAATTTTTTTGGCCAATTTTGTATTTATAGTGGCTAAAGGAGGCCTTCAGCCTATATTTTAAGTACAATAAGGTCGAAATAGCTACCTTTCTTATTCTTCAAGGTAGAAATGAAGGATTTTAAGAAGTTTGCGAATAAAGATTTACTGTATTTCTCTCGCCTCTGGAATCTATTTAAGTGGTACAGAAAAATGAATAATTAAAAATTGTTTATGGGCAAGTTTAATACACTTCTATATGTAAAGGTACCCTGTAGAGTAGGTAACCGAGCATTTGAGCTTTATTTGAAACACCCTAGTATAAGCGAGTGTATTCAGTTGGAACAATGAAATGGTGGTGGTCGTGCCAAAACGTTAAAAAATTAAAATTTTAAAATTATTGAAGATTTTTAACTAAATCTTTTTTTAAAACTTTATTTGATTTGTTAGCATATGATGAAAATTTATGGTTTACGTCTATATAACCTTTATTATTATACCCTAGGAGTGTAGGGGTCATTACAATCTTGTTAAGACACCGCTAGCCCAACATTTCTCATTAAAACCATTTCTAACCATTACCTTCTCTAGATTTTCGATGTTGTTATTAACAAATAACAAAAATAACTAACTGGGGTAAAAAAAATCTCTAATGTATGCCACAAATGTCAAAAAACATGAACAAGAAGCGAGAATTTGAAGGATGCTTAGCGAGTTCCATGTCAAGGGCGCGTTTACCAACGTGAATACCAAATTCGATTGGTCAGTAGATCTATTGGTCAGCGCAAATGCCATGCGGGAAGGGTGCCGTGCTGTGAATATCAGTCCAGGACGTTTATTCTTGATGGTCCGTGACGTGAGGTGGGGCTCATACCGGTGGATTCATTTCTCGTGCAAAAGGTGGTAAAAGTATTCAAAGTCCACCCGTGAAAGTGAGCTTTTGGCTTACCTCACCTCACCGGGCAGTCAAGAATAAACGTCCAGTTCACCAGCAAATTCACTGGTCAACACTAAGGTCACTCATCGTAAAGCAAGCTTTATAAAGCTTGTCTTTACGATGAGTGTCCTTAGTCAACACACCCTCGAATATAAAGCATCCTTAATACCGCATTTCTGTCGTCCTTTCTGTAGTTAAGGTTTTACACATTATTATTAGCTTTTAATAATTTTTTACACAGAATGGTGTCAAAAATTAAATATTGTAACGAAGGACATGATTTGCGGTGGAGGTGCAGGAGGTTTTGTTCTTTCATGATTGTTTTCAATTATTGACAATTAATTTGGGTTTTTAGAGTTCAAACATCATAGATGCCTGCTACGCCTCGGATTGGCACCTTTATTCAGCTAAAGTGGCAAAAATTCTAATTTTACTTATGGAAAGATCTAAACGTCCATTATATATTACTGGATGGAAAATGGTCACGTTAAACGTGGCCACCTTTTTAGCGGTAAGTATGGATATTTGATCGGGTATTGATTATTTCGATTTTTCGTTAGTTAAAATAGCGTTTATTTATTTAATTTATATTTGTTTTTAGATATTTAAATGGTCTTACTCATACTTCACAGTTCTGAAAAACATGTCTCCAAAAAGTTAAAATTTATAAATCATTATGATTTATTGCATTATTTCTTCGTTTTTACGTATCCATCACTAAAAATTTCATCACAAATTCTGGATTGATACTTACACTAATGATATCACAAAAGAGTAATTCTTTTCTAATGAGTTTACCCCGTCAGAAATAGAAGGTTGCTGTAACTGACGCTTAGAGAAAATTGCTTAGATATTATTTTGAGTATTTTCTAGCCACATGCCCCTCGTTGTTGTTATTACAATAAAATGTTTATTTTATCAATAGGTCATTATTATTTATTTAACATTCTTCTATAAGGTATCGATAGTCTCTATAGCTTTACAAAAATATCACATTAACCATGCAGTGTTCTGAAAAGTCCCATAAGGACGAAACAGTTAACTCTTAACACTTAATAGGTGTCCATTGGATCTTGGACCCCCGTAAGTGTATAGCTTGCGAGCTGCCCATAGAAAAATACAAGAGAAACAAAACCTTCTCTATGCCCGCTTAGCCACGAAAAATTGTTGTTTCTTTATTCACGGGTACTAAACTTTACGTTTAAAAAGCATTTTTGTTTTTTTTCAGAGGCTAACGATAATTACCGGACAAAACAAGACATCTCGTTAAAAAAAACAGTGATTTTTTTAAAAACGTCAAAAATGTTGATATTTGTCACGCACCGGTGATTGACCGTTTTTTTACTTATTAGGGACTTATTGCAATAAAGCCAGGCACTTATTGTACCGGGCACTATTCTGATTCGCATTGTAAGAACAGCTGTCTTCTTTCAAAATTAGGTCTTTGTGTATTGTAAGAGCCGAAATTAATAGTGCCGCCACTATTAATGGAAAATAAACGATTGGATTTATAAATTCGACCTTGGAATGTCAATTTTAAAAGACCAACTGTCAGTTTTCAATGAGATACTGTCAGAATAGTGCCCGGGACAATTACTCCCTGGCTTTATTGCAATAAGTCCCTATTAGCTGATCTGGTAGTAAAGTCTAAATTAGTAAAGTTAGAGGAAACTATTTGACTTATATCATTTTTGACATCAGAATCTGTTGAATCAGGAAAAATCATTCAATTTTGCTTATTTAAACGTTACTGTCACATCAATATTAACGGAGATTATCAAGTAAAATATGGTCAGTGGTACGTGACATATGTCAACTTTTTGACATTTTTAAAAAATCTGTGTTTTTTTTAACGAGATGTCTTGTTGTGTTCATTTTTTTTCATTAAATTCCGAAAAAAAAATCTTTTTTAAAACTTTTTCTGCCGCCATCTTTAAAAAGTAAATGAAGCGCAGATCTGGGTGAAAATCTAGGGGGGGGGGGGTAATAGTGGACGAAGAAATTATTTGTATTATAACTTTTTTCTAGGGGGGGGGTAATTACCACCAATCGCCTATTCTCCCTTTAATCAATAACCAAAAGTGCATATTTTTTTGTTCCAAGGGGGGGGGTAATTACCACGTAACCCCCTCCTCAAATCCGCGCTTGGCTTAGGGTAATATAAAATAAAATCAAAAAAATATTGTTGTTTTTTATTTTGAACGCTGCGCCGCCATCTTGGAATATACTAGAAACAATTGCAATTTATTATAGAATTTTTAATATCAATGACACTTATTTAGTATAAATTGATATACTACACGGCAGCACTAGTTCTGTCAAACAAGAATAAGAAAGAACTATTTTATCTAAAATTCGGCCGCCAGCTTGAATTTAGAATGACAAATTGTAACTTTTTATAAATACTTACAAAAGTTCACTTCACTTTTGATAAAATCCAGAATTTTTTTTTGTAAAAATCAAATTTGGTCTATAGGTTATGAAGGTGTCTTTTATTTTTGACATATTGAGCGCCATCTTTGTATCGACTGAAGACCAAAAATTTTGATTCCGTTTTTTTAAAGAAATGGTCATAAGCTGTAATATAAGGTGTCAAAAATAAATATAGCACAAAAATAGGAAAGAAATAGCGAAAAAAACTACAGGTATTAATTTTTTTACAGTTATTATGCAGGTCCTGCTTACAGTAAATCCATTAAAATTACATAATTTTATTTCTCCTAAGACAGGAAATTCATTTTTTTTTCTTAAATTTGGCAGCCGCCATTAGAAAAATGTGCCACAATGTTGGTAGCCGATAAAGTTTTAAATAGTGGAAGGCCAACCCAACAAACATTTAAAGTTGTAACGACGAAACCCCAACTAGAAAGAATTTCTTAAAAGTAACCGCAACGTACTCCCGCTACGTCTCAGTATACCATACAGCGAAGTTATAATTCCCTAAGTTGGGAACCAATTTCTGGTTATAACTACTTGGCTAAGTGTTTAAAGTCACTGTAGTAACGACTACACTACTACGTCGTAGCCAGGTATCTACTACGTCGTAGAGGCTGTTTTTTTTCCGTAACGGCATAAAAGTTGCGATGTAGTTGCAAATAATATAATCGTTTCTTTTTGGTAGAATTGTTACACAATATGGAGGACACAACAGTAAACAGACTCGCTTAGTTTTTTTGTTTGGTTATGGTTATAATATGTACTATGTTATCCAAAAGGGTGAGAATTTACGAGCAGAGGATCAAAATTCGAGTGCGACGCAAAGTTTTTTGTATAACATGCATTATATATATTGCAAGAAACCGGTGCGCCCGTAAAATTGAGCCGTTTTCTGGTAGCTGATGGAATTTTTGTGTTGTGATTTTGGAGGTTATGTTTTCATAATCGACAGTTAACTCCAACAAATGGTGCTTAAGAAGAGCATTTTTGGTAAGCTTCAACTAATTTGTTTATAAAATAGTATAGCTCTGTAATATGAGCTCATAAAACGACAACAAACATATTAAATTTTCTTTCTTACATAAAAACATGGCGTCCCAAACTATATTCCCTGATAGTCGAAAGGGTTACTTGAAAGTGAGCCTAAGTTACGGCAACGTGTCACTTACGACTTTTATGTCGGCATTCCTTTTTAGTTCTAGATAACACACTCGAATTTCAACTTCTTCGTTGCAGAAACGTATTATTAACTAGCTTTCGCCACTAGAAAACGTCTACAGAGTGATAGGAACCACGCGATAAGTATAACTACTACCCTCAAGTTATTGGGGTGTCGCCACTTGTCATTTGCCGTTTCTGTCAACAACAGCACCACTGCTTATAGGTTATGTACGAGCGTGAATTTGTGGTAGGTTTTAAAACAAAAACAAGATAAATTAAATTCCATTAGAACAATAAATGAAGTGCCAATAAAAAGAGATTTTAAAAATGTATGTTGCAGTCGAGAGCATGATCCCTATTCTAGAATTTCTAGGAAGTGTTGGTCAAGGAACTAAAAGAACGTAGTCACATCAATGAAATCAACTTATTGTTACTTTTTTTATTTATACATTGCTCTCACAATTCGTATGTAGAATTTTTTATTGTTTTTAGATATTTTGGCATTGTCAATATTCAGTAATTTTTATTATTATAAGCCCTATAAGTAAAAAAACAATCTCTGCGACTTGTTAGATCGCTTAGAAATCCGCATGTAACCACGATATATCTAACTTGTTTTTTTTTATTAGCCGCAAACAGCGCAAAAGTTCCTAGATGAAGTCTAGCATATCCCAGAGGTTCTTTTAGGGGTCGTGCATAAATTAGATATTAGGGATAATAAAGCCTGGCACAAAACACAGCACAAATTTAAGTTTATTCACTTCAAACCAAGCTTTAACAACAGCACAAATTTGAAGAAAACCAAAAAGACAAATACCCAAGCTCAGCACATAAAATGAATCACAGTGAGACACGACACGTCAGCACAAGAGGCATAGATAAACGAATTCGGTTTAGTCCGCACAAGAGGGTTACGATGGCGATAGGGTGGTGCCACAGCACAAACCACGAACGACCGTAAAGAGAGTACAAGAATAGAACAGCAACAAGTAGCGAAAAAGATTAAGGATGGAGATTAAGCATGGACCAGGGAATTCTTAAAATCCGTGTGCGGTACTCGATACTTAGGATCAATAATTTGCATTTTGATTGTTTTGCAAAATGGTCAAGCAATGAGCTCGAAAAAATGGACTGCTCAAGGTAGTTAAAAAAATATTTGCAAAACTATTCCTAATATTCCCATATTATAAAAGGAGCCACAAAAAGTAGGGTTAAGAATGTGTGCGACCAAGATGCGACTTCAAAGTAGAAGCAGGATGGAGAGATTACTTTAAAAGATCGTCATTAAAAAAAAGTCAAAGTAGTTGCGGCTTTAAAGTTGATCCAAAAAGTTATTTTGTCTACATTGTTACATCAGATGTTACTATGAGGACACAAACTTTTGTGGTAAAAATTAAAGTTATAATGTAGTTGTCGGATACACTTGTTTGGGACTCCAATGAAGCTTAACTTTCCAGTGGTAATTAAGTAGGATATAAAAGTCTGGGCGACTACGAAATAACGACTAAAAAGAAAGTAAAACTTTAGCAGCGTCCTATTGTGGTAGAGAAGACTATCAGAATCGACTATCAAGAAACAATCCTAAGAAGTAGTTTAGAGGGTCGTTTTTACGAAACATCTACTATTTCCTGATACTAACTAGTAATTAGAACTAAAAAGTAACAAATTTTGGTTGGGATCACCACATTTCTACTATAAGAAAGTAGCAAAGCCTTTAGAACATGTAGCCGCTACTATAAATGTTAGTTGGGAAGGCCCGTCTTGGCTCTTCAATGTGACGCCGCTGATGTCATATGCCAGGGGAGAGGGGGTCAGAATGAAAAAAAAGATTTTTTCCTTAAAGCGAAACAACTTTTTTTAATAAAATGTATATTGATTATAGTCTAAATTATACGCATTTGTTATGACGTCACCAAGTGAGAAAAAAACGTATGGCGTATATATTTTTGCCAATCAAGGTTTTTTGATTGACAGTGACGGATACTTCACATAACCAATTACCTACCTATTTAAATCCTAGACACTAATTTTTTTAGAAAGTTTATTGTCACCGCTGTTTATAATATACTAAACAAAGATGAACAAAAATGACGTCATTACAAATGGGTATAATTTAATTTATAACACCATGGGCGCCTCAATAGGACTGCTCGCTTGCCATATACATATAAGTACGGCCAAGGCCTCCGCGCACTTACACAACAATTTTTCTTTTTGGCATTTATACTCCTCGGCCCATCTAAATTTTTTAAAGGCAATAGACAAAATATTGGAGCATCTTTTTTCAAAAAAATATAAAAAATCGAAGGGGTCACATTTTCAAAATGGCGGTTTTTTTAATTTATTGTCTTGTTCTAAGGTCACTGATACGATTATTTGTCATTTTCAATATTTTTTCTTAAAGCCTCTTGTTCTTATTTCTAAACATAGTATTTTTTTTGCAAAGTTCGTATTTTTTCAGGAAAAATCATAAACCATAGATATGCTGTGGCCAATTAAGAAGATAAAACACCCTGTAGATTTAAGGAATCGCAACATTTTTTAAATTTTATCTTGATGTAATGGGTATCTATAGAGGAACCAAAAAATAAATTTTTATTAAAATCATAATAAAGTCAAATAGCAATCTTGATGTAAATCTAATGTTGAAAATACTTTATAACAGATTACAACAAGCAATCAATTTGTTTGTACCAGTATCTAGAGCAAAAAATTCAAATTTCCCGCACTGGATGTCGAAAGATCTTAAAGACCTAATCATTCATAAAAAAAAATTACATAGGAAATACAAGGAAAGTGGCATGACAAGTGACTATACTGAGTTTGTATCTGTGCGCCGTTATTGTAAAGCACTTTTTAATCAATCACGCTCAAATTACATAAATAAAGTGGAAAGCAGTATGCAGAACAACCCCAATGAGTTCTGGAAATGTGCAAAAAATAAAAGTAAGTCAAATTCTCTACCTAATACTATGTCTTATAGTGACAAATCATCTTCAAACACTCAAGACAGCGAACTTGTTTGCCGCTTTCTGTGGTCAAAGTCTATTCATCGGATATGGATGCTGCGTACACTGACAATAACAGTATTGATTCTGATTTGGTTTTAAATAGTCTAAACATTCAGATGATAGAAGTTTTAATGCAATGGAACATGTTAAAAAAACGTTAGGAAAAGGTCACGATGGTATACCCCGCGATCTCATATTTATGTGTAGATTTGTTTTGGCTCCAATCTTACATAGAATTTATACTGAATTTTAACCACAGGTCAGTTTCCTGAAAAATGGAAAACTAGTTTCATAACACGATTCTTAGATTTGTTTTGGCTCCAATCTTACATAGAATTTATACTGAATTTTTAACCACTGGTCAGTTTCCTGAAAAATGGAAAACTAGTTTCATAAACCGTTTCTTAAGAGTGGTGATAAAAATAAAGTTGAAAACTACAGGGGTATATCGAAGGTCAGTTTATTGTGTAAAATTTTTTCGTAAATAATAAAATAACACCGTTGTAAAAACCCTATCTATGCCTAGAACAACATGGATTCATAAGTCTTAGGTCTACCTTCTTGCATTTACAGAGTACATATCGGAGGCATTGGAGAGTCATTTCCAGGTGGATTCAATCTACACAGATTTCTCTAAGGCCTTTGATACGGTCAGTCACAAAATCCTAATTAATAAACCAGGACAAGACGGATTCTTAGGTGACTTACTAAATTGGATTATGAGCTATCTAAGTCATAGAAAACAAAAAGTGAATCAAAACAACATTCTTTCATTTGAAATCTATGCTTGTTCAGGTGTTCCTCAGGGTGGACACTTATCGCCTCTTTTGTTCGTTCTGTTTATAAATGATCTTCACAGATGTTTAAAAAATTGTGAGTTTTTGTTGTTTGCTGATGATTTTAAAATTTACTTAATGATTAGATCCATTGATGACTGTCTGGTGATACAGCAGGATCTTAACAATTTAATGAACGGTGTGTAAGCATTCAACTTAATTTAAATTTAAACAAATGTAGTGTAAAGCCGGTTACTCATTACCGAGCCACGAGCCTCGAGCCTCGAACAATTCGCTAATGTAGACGTGAAAAAGGTATAATCGCAGCGCGCAACAAGCCATTCGCGACGAGCTAATAGGCGGTCGTCGTTCAATGCGCTTCAAATAAAAAAAAATACCATGAATGAATGTTGAAAACTACAGGAATAGACCTGTTATATGGGATCCAAAAAACAAAGACTATTTAAAAAACATTTAAAAGAAGATGCGTGGTTTATATGTTACTAGCTTAAAACAAAATAGCTTTGCCAGTAAGCCCGATCAGCGGCGGATCCAGGATGTCCGGGGGGGGGGGGGAGGGGCCAAGGAAGGAAAAAACCCAAAACAATTTTTTTTCAGGATTTAATAAGAATTAGCTTAAAAGTTTACCACTATGTGCAAACAAAATGTGCCGCAGGCGAAAATTTAAGCAAAATCAGTTAAATTATAATAAAAAAAAATGATATTTTAGCTAATATTTTTGAAAAATTTTATATTTGGCAAAAATTTGCGGCTTATGCATTGGTTATTTTTTTCTGGAACTAAAAATTATAAGCTTTTTGTCAAGGAGGGGGAGGGCCAGGCCCTTCTGCCCCCCCTTGATTCCCCACTGACCCCGACTCGCACAAGCAGCGTAAAAAAAATTGCCTGAACCAGACAAAATAACCCAGAGAATATGTATAAGTATTAGGTCATTATTGAAAAATGGTACCCCTTTCATGTTACCCTCCAAAATTAAATTAGTGTTTAGTATGTTAGTTATTTTTCTTGTACAAATAAAATTGCCTCCAATATTAATCTAAAGCACTACATTTAGTTTGATGCTGAAGTTGCTATTTGTTGTTAACATTTGTGTAAGACTGGCCCAAACGTCATACTCCGATATCATAACCGCATAGAGGTTTGCATTCACTAAAATAAAAAACCTATATTTTATTATCTTATATATCTTACGAATTTCAACATTATATTGCTCTATAAGTCTAGTTTAATGTTTATATACCTATATATAAGTATCGCCGTTTGTTAAAAACAAATATTATTTCCTAATTTTTTTTATAAAATAACATTTTATACGCGTACCCTGGTAGAGCGGCATTACCGTGATCAGTTTGTAATTCCTAAATATCTACCGCTAGAGGCGCCTTAAGCGAGCGCGCGCAATTTGTTCGTATTCCTTCAACATCTCTCAATACAGAGATCGCAACGCCCGAGTAAAGCCACATCTGTTATATGCAGTTTTTGCGTTAATACGTGCATTGGTGAAGGTCCGATCATAAGTTGTAATTACCGTTGTCAGTATAGTGAGGTTATAAAAATATATTTATTTTTCATTTTATACATATTTTATGTATAAAATTTCTTGTACAAGTAAAATTGCTTCCAATATTGCTCTAAAGCACTACATTTAGTTTGATGCTAAAGTTGCTATTTATTGCTAATATTTGTGGAAGACTGGCCCAAACGTCATACTCCGTTATCAAAGGTTTGTATCTACTAAACCACAGTAACCTAATGTATAAGTCTAGTTTAATGTTTATATATTTATAAGTATGTATCGCCGTTTGTTAAAAGCAAATATTATTCTTAATTTTTGTTAGAAAATAAAATTTTATACGCGTACCCTGGTAGAGTGTCATTACCGTTATTAGTTTGTAATTTCTAAATATCTAACGCTAAAGGCGCTTTAAGCGAGCGAGCGCGAATTGTTCTTATTCCTTCAACATCTCTCAATACAGATCGCAACGCCTGAGTAAAGCCACATCTCTTAAGTGCAGTTTTTAGCGTTAATACGTGCCTAGGTTAGCTTGTCCAATTATAAGTGGTAATTACCGTTATCAGGTTAGTGAGGTAAACAAAATATATTTATTTTCCATTTTATACCACAAAATTTATTACCCAGAAAGAAAAAAACAAAAACTCTTTTTACAAAACAAGCGGAGCGATAAAACATACGTATAATCATTTCCATTATCGTCATTATCAATTTTAATTTAAAGCAATATACTCACAGAAAACGTATACGGGATGCCATTATGAGTATTTAAAGTAAATTTTTGAAAAAATCCTTAGACACATTATTTTTATTTTCTTAAAATATTTATATCTATCGACTCCTAGCTGGGGTAGCTTTGACCTCTTGACTTTAGAGAAGGAAAGTGGGTCGTGATATCTTGTTTAAAATAGTTTTTTTTATTCCTTTACATCATTGATATTATTTCAAAAATTAATACATTTTGAGATATTCGCAATTTAAGAAAAAAATTAAGACTGACAGCTTACTATTTTCTTACAAGTAAACTATCACAAATAGATTTAGCTAATTTTTTTTTAAATACTTATTTCATTTAAAAAATTTACTTATGTAGGTAAACTTTTTCAAGAGATGTGTACTTATGTCTCAAATTTAGTGGGTACTTTATTTTAATTTGAGGTTTCGATATCGCGCTGCGAGCCTCGAATAATGCCGTCCACATTAGCGAATAGATCGCGCTTGTTGATCGAGGCTCGTGGTTCGTTAATGAATACCCGGCTTAATGAGATTTTACAGAATGCAAACACCAATAATTTTTAACGATTCACTAAATTCAGCTTTGTTGAATAGTGCTGATCAGGTTCAGGATCTTGGTATCATTTTAGATCAAAAATTAGATTTTAGTATACACAATATTTGTAACAAAAGTTTAAGAATGTTGGGCTATTTATCTCATAGTCTTGATGAATTTAACAATATTTTTTGTTTTAAAATATTGTACTGCTCCTTAGTACGTTCACATGTTGAGTATGCTTGCAAGATATGGAACCCTTGTTTTATAAATACATTGAAATGTTGGAGAAAATTCGAAATAATTTTTTAAGAATAATAAATTATAAACTGAAAATTCCCAGAGACCAAATTGATTACTTATATCTGCGGAATTTGCTCAATATTGATAGATTGGAAAAAAGAAGATTTATGTTAGATGTACGAATGCTTTTTAAAATTTTAAACAGTAAGTTGGATTGTCCAAGTTTATTGTAATTAGTCTCTTTGTGAGTTCCACAATGGTTTACTAGAAACATCTGTAATTCATGTTCCATTACATAGAACATCATATGGAATAAATTCCCTTTTAACAAGAATGGCTAACTACATTAACAGGCTGGACATAGATATTTTCAATGTCACAATCAATCAATTTGATAGATATGTTAGTAATTATGATTTATAGTCTATTGACTAACAATAGTTGTCAATCTAGATAATAAAAACTATGAAAAAAAATTTGTACTATAAAAAATTGTAAATGACATGACCATTGAAATAAATAAATAAAATAAAATAAAATAAAATAAAATAAAATTAAATAAAAATTTTAATTGCAAAAGGTGGCTGGGTTGACATGGAAAGCCCCATATGCTTACTGCCAAATGAAAGTAACTTACCTGTATCAACACCTATAGATCTTTGCGTCGATGGGCCCTGATCTATTGGCTCATTTTCCAAGGGGCAGCAGACTTTTGGCAAGGTGCCAGAAAACCCGCATTGAGAATCTCTCAGGTATTGGGCACTTTGAGCGCTGATTGGCCTTACTTTGAGGAGGTTGTAGAGTGGATCGCACTCCGTTATCACAACACAGTTGCCGTTGGATTGTCTTGGAGTCCTACATATGTCAGAATTTTCTAAAAAAGCAGGATTTTGTTTTTTAGAATCCACCATAATAAAAAAAATTCACACGCAGGGAGAATTTTTAAGCCCCGAAAGTACGTAACACAAGCGCCCCCGAGCGGATCAATTAAATTAACAATTAAACTGACAATCACGATTGACAATCCCGATTGATGAGGCTTCAATGAACACTTTAATGTTTTATCAATCGTCAGTTCAGTGAATCTCCCGAGTTGTTTATTGTTTGTGAACGGTATGGTTTCCAATGTCGATTTGGGCTTTTACTTTAGCGGTATACCGCCAAAAAAAGCCAAGATAAAATAAAAGAAGAGGTCGAAAGGGTGGTATAAACTGGGAAGCAATACTTTTTTTATTTTTATTCATGTAATCCTAACATTTTACTTTCCACAACACTGGGTGCTCGAGATACCGCTATTAAAAGCATAACAAAGTCTTTATCTGCGATGTTTTGGGAGTATACGGGGCTCAACGAGGTGTCCATTATCGTAGCTCTCAAGCAACTGGCCGAACGATTGTCAATTAAGCTGGATTAAGCGACCCCGAGACGATCAATTAAATTGACAATTAAAATGACAATCGCGATTAACAATCGCGATTGGTGGGGCTTCAATGAACACTTCAATGTTTTATCAATCGTCAGTTCAGTGAATCTCTCGAGTCGTTTATTATTTGTGAACGGTATGGTTTTCAATATCGATTTGGGCTTTTTGGCCTTACTTTGGCAGTATACAGTCAAAAAAAAGCCAAGACAAAAGAAAATTGGAGGAGACGCTGGTCGAAAGAGTGATATAAACTGAGAAGCCGTTTTACCCGTGAACATTTACTAAAAGTTCTGCGAGATACTGAACCAGATGATTACGAAAATTTTCTTCGAATGAATGAACCAGTTTTGATATATTATTAGCATTAATTCGGCCAGACATCTCTTAACTCTGGGTGATCGCGATACAGCGCTAAAAGGCACAAAAAAGCCTTTATGCGCGATGTTTTTGGAGTCCATGGGGCTCAACGAGGTATCCATTATCGTGGCTGTCAAGCAACTGGCCGAACGATTGTCAATCGCTCGATTAGAAGATCAATTGCGAGCGTCAATCAGAGCCCTCAATGCGCTTTAATCAAAAATCCTTCAATCGTCGTCAATCCATCGATCCATAGCATCAATCGTCTCCGACACGATCAATCAATGCATGAATGAGACCGATTAATTGCACTTGAGCTTTTGAGGACCTAGGTTTATAGAATATACTTTTAGTCTTAAAGTATGTCAAGAAATCACATTTTTTTATTTGTCCACCCACTTTTGACTCAGCCTATATACTATTTGGAAAACTATATTGTTTGTGACCTAACAAAGTGTTGCCATGCAGACAATTTTGCAAAACAAACAAACCAAAGGACATCAACAAACATTAAGCGTATAATAGCGTCAAATGTTAATTTGTTGCTGCTTGTGCAATTAATTTATTAGCAGAAAACGGTTTTTTTAAATGTAAATGTCAAGGTTATTCCATCTTAAACATCATCAGGACTAATTATTGGTTTACACCTACACTGCAATTTAAATTAATTTATTTTAACGGTAAATTTTAGCATTTTTTTACATTAAAAATTTTAGCAAGCTTATCCGAATAATAAAGAGTGTTACGAATAGAGTGGAATATGTATATTCAGGGTGTAATTTAAATGATACACCAAACATTAAGGGTTGAAGGAGAAGGTCAAAAGTAGACAAAAAGTTCAGTGCAGTGCCCCGCCAAAATCGCGCGGAAACTGCACCAAACATTTCAGCCCATATTTGACCTATCTAAAACTCTACTTCGAAATGAGCTGCGAAACTCAAACTTTGCACAGTCCTAGATCTTTGTATAGTTCACAACCCCTTCAAGTTCCATAAGGTAGTAAAGTAGTTAGAAAATTTCAAAAAACGTCGAAATTACCACTCATTCACTCACTCATGTATAGATCATCAAAATTCTACTGTACTTCCAGACATGCTACAAAGCTGAAATTTCGCACACTCGTAGAAATTGTGCCCAAGCCCTTGGAAAAAATAAAAAAAACCTCAAAATTATAATTTACTCCCCTCCCTAACATTGCCCACTTCCAAAAGCGCTAGAGAGCTGACCTTTGGCAGACTGACAGAAAAAAATTAAAAAATCCCAAAATTTTAACTTGCTTTCCTCCCCTATAAATGTAAAGTTAAGTTATATTAAAGTAACATTTCCCACTTCCAAAAACGCTAGAGAGCTGAGTTTTAGAAGGCCGATGGGATAGTTTGGTACATCATTTAAACTACACCTTGTATATCGAAATGTGTAGGTAATAAGGGCGATTAATTAATGAATAAATGAAAAATTTGGTCATTAATGTAGGTTTTCCTAGTAAGTACTTATTAACTTAATTAAGTTTAAGGTTTGGAAAAAAAATTGTCACTTAAAAGGGTAGGATGATTTACACACATAAATAATATAGTTTTTAATTAAAAAAAAACTTTTACAAAATAAAAACGACAATTTCCAGTGTTAATTTCGTCTTCTTGTAAATCCACAAAATTTTGATTTTTCATTCCAATTTTTTATGACAAGAATTTAAAAAGAAATTAACGACGCTGCAACTTAAAGACATTTTTGGCTGTAAGTTATTAATTTTTGTCCTTGTTTGGATATCCCCTATTTCAATCAAGGTATCAATAGATTTAAGTAAATTATTTTTATACTACCAGCTATTATATAGATTTCAATAACTACTGATTAGTTTATACTTTACAGTTTTTGGCATTTTAGATATACAAAGTGCACAGTGCACTTTTCAAAAGAAAATGTTAAATCATTGTTTCCCATTTACAAAACATTGCAAAATTATTCATACTTTCCACGTACAGTGGATATCGGCTATAACGCGATTGAACGGACTGCTTAATTTCGGTCGTGATAACCCAGCGTCGTTATAGAGAAATAAGGTAACAAAATGTGTTATATATAGAACCCGGTCGGGACCTTAATATGTCGTCGCTATAACCGATATGTCGTAATATCCGATATCGTTATAAGCGATATTCACTGTATAACTTCTCAAATTTTTAATTTTTACCATTCCAGCCCACGTAGCAATGGCTAGAGAAGAAAGAATTTTTTTTCGAGGTAAAGCCGAAAATTTGTTATTTTGGTGTATTTTGACCTTTATTAGCAATTTCCTCGTGATGTCCGTCTGTGTGTGTGTGTGTCAGGTAAGATAGTGTTCGACAGTCTAACGAGCTGATTAGATTTTGGTCAAAATCCATTCTTGCTAATGACAGTTTTTTGAAAATTAAAAAATAATAAAATGCTAACTTTTTATTGGAGTATCGCACACGTTGGTACTTGTGACGATTTCAACTTTAAAAATATATAAACCCTAAAACATTTTTTTTTAAATACATATATTTTTAGCTTTTATTTGCAATAAAAATTAAAATCGCGTATGTAGCCCTTTTCAAGAAATTTTATAAAATGACCTTTTTATGTAAATTAATGCTCCATGAGAGTATGTTCTGACATCGAAGAAATATGTTCTCTGGTTCTGATTATAATATCAATCCAATACGTGTATTATCTGAGGGCACGGCAGTGCCTCGCCAAGTTTGTACAGTCGTAGATCTCCATGGAGTTAACAACCCCTCCAAGTTTCATGGAATTCCCTAAAGTAGTAAAGTAGTTACGAAATTTCAAAAAACGTCGAAATTGCCACTGACTCACTCATGTATAGATCATCAATATTCTACTGTACTTCCAGACATGCTACAGAGCTGAAATTTGGCAGACTGATAGAAATTATGACCAAACCCCTGGAAAATTTTAATTTACTCCCCTCCCCTATACATTTAAAGTTATGTAAAATTAGCATCGCCCACTTCCAGAAATGCTAGAGAGTTGAGCTTTGGCAGACTGATGAGAACTATGATAAAACTATAGGAAAAAATCAAAAAACCCGAAAAATTTTATTTACTCCCCTCCCCTATACATTTAAAGTTATGTAAAAGTAGCATTGTCCACTTCCAGAAATGCTAGAGAGTTGAGCTTTGGCAGACTGATAGGAACTATGTAAAACTATAGGAAAAAATTAAAACACCCCAAAATTCTAATTTACTTCCCTCCCCTATAAATGTAAACTTAAGTAAAAGCAACATTGCCTACTTCCAGACATACTAGAGAGCTGAGCTTTGGAAGACCGATAGTAACTATGATAAAGTTATAGAAAAAAATTAAAACACCCCAAAATTCTAATTAACTTCCCCTATTAATGTAAAGTTATGTAAAAGTAACACTGCCCACTTCCAGAAACGCTAGAGAGCTGAACTTTTTAAGACTGAAAGACAATATGATAAAACTATATAAAACAAAAACATTTCATGTAAAAAACCAAGTACGCGAAAATGGCATTCCGTAAAAAGAATTGAGATAAAAGTAAAGCCAAGTTTTCCAATACAAATTTGAAAATGAAAGGTTCTTACTAGTTTGGAAATATTTTTCTAAACTTGGCTATTACGGCTGTAAATGACTCTTAGGCACAGTGCTAAATTGAACATAAAGAAGTTTGGCTGTAATAGCAAAGTTTAAAAAAACATTTCCAAACTAGTGAGAACCTTTCATTTTTAAATTTGTATTGGAAAACTTGGCTTTACTTTTATCTCAATTCTTTTTACGGAATGCCATTTTCGCGTACTTGGCTTTTTTTACATGAAATGTTTTTGTTATGATACATATATATTAAAAAAAATAACTTTAAAATTTAAGAAAATTATATTAATTTAACATAACCTTTATTTTAAAATCAATCTAAATATAACAAAAATGCAAAATCAAAAGAAAAATGTCTCTTCTGTTGTTGTTAAACAAAATATCCTTGTAAAAATTAAATATAGGTTACTTAAAAGCTCATAAAAATTGTTCTTATTTAACTTAAACGTTTTTTCAAACATATTGGTTGAATGATAGATCTGCTCCGAGGCCTGCTCTGAAAAAATTTTAATGTTTTTTGATACTGCTTTATAAATTTTGGTACGTGATGAACTAGAGCATGCATTTTCAGTGTAGGAAGAATTTTGACTTTTCCCAGCCCTGTATTGAACTGCTTAATGAATATTTTGTTTTCTTGCTTCGCTTGCAAGTTTTTATTTAAACATCTTTCAAGCGGAATAGGAATAGACGAAAACACAAAACTTTTTAGGAATAATTATGATTATTTTCTTACGATTATTTTCTTACAGGAAACAAATATCTGGCTGTTTGTTCGGCATTTGTGGCTGGCAGTTGTTTCTATAAAATTTTATTAAGCAGTTCAATACAGTGCTGGAAAAAGTCAAAATTCTTCCTACACCGAAAATTCATGCTCTAGTATGTCACATACTAGAATTTATAGACCAGTATGAAAGATAATAAGAATTTTTTTCCGAGCAGGCCTCGGAGCAGATCCATCATTCCTTCGGTATGTTTGAAAAAAATGTAAGTTATATAAGAATAAAATATTTATGATTATAAGAAAAAAACTACTTCTCTGCATTTGTTCATACAATATATAGCTTTTTAGTAACCTATATTTTATTTTGACAATGATATTTTCTTTAACAGCACGAGAATAGAGATTATATTTAAGTAATAAAATTTTGTTAAATCTTCATGTTATCTTTTTTTTTAAATATTTATCTATAATATACGTATTGGATTGATATTTTAACCAGAACATATTCTCATTAATTTACATAAAAAAAGTCATTTTATAATATTGCAAATGAAAGCTAAAAATATATGTATCTAAAAAAAATTTTTTTTTGAATTTTATATTTTTAAAGTTGAAATCGCCAAATTTACCAACGTGCGCATTAATATGCGGCTTTTGGAATATAGTAGATTACATTTGGCTCAATAATTTGTGTTATAACTAAAAACTTCGTAGGAGCTTTAGTTTCATTAATTTTAAAATTTGGGTACTTAATTTTATTATTATGTTTGGCCCGTCACTGTGTTACAGGTTAAATTCTGATATCCTAATTTAATTCCGGTAAAAGACTGGCACAAACTTATGAATCTTCAGCACAGTGATAACAAAATTCTGCGAATTGAACCACGATAATTTTCGTACTAATTGCAAATTTTATCGATTTGGCGCCCCTTGACTCAGGGCAGCTTTGCTTTGCCCCTTTTAGATCCGCCACTGAAATCAACTTACGTGCAAAAATATTAACAAACAAACTTATGGTAATTCCAACACGTATCCAAGTCCGGCTCATTTTTTATAATTTACAAACAAATATAAAACATCACAAAAAAACGAACACACTAATCTCAAATCGAGAAATATTTAATACCGAAAATTTCACCGGGTTTTTCACTAATTAATAAAAAATTATTAAAATATCAATAATATAAATTTCTAATTTAACTATAATCTAAAACTTATGGGTACATGAATAAAAGATAAACAATATAAAATTGTTGACCCGTCGCACATTAATTTTAAAAACATTATAATGTCTATGTGAGTGGTCAAGACAGTCGTAATACAGTAACTCGCAAAATTCAAAGTATCATATGCTTCATTAATTAACAAGTTTAGCGCAAAGACGTGTCTACGCGTCATGCACACTGGCATCCAGTTAAAAATTACAAGCTCGCTGGGTTTGACGTGTAAACACGGCACGTCCTAATAAACCCTTAAAAATATACGCATAAACACGTGGTAAACACATTTTTTCAACGTACTTGGATAATACTTGATATAAATCATATATCGGCAACAATTATTGATATTATAAATAACCGTTAGCAGTGAACAGTGGCGTATATAAGGAGGGGGCCTGGGGGGCCCGAAGCTATGATTTTTTTAGATATTTTCCACATATTTCATGAATACAAACATAAAATAGCATAAAATACGGCCTCATGAGGTCTCACCCCCCCCCCAGAACTGTCTCGGGCCTCCCCCGAAACTTTTTTCTATATACGCCACTGGCAGTGAATATATTAAGTAAGTACTTCTGTAGCTAAACTATTACTATTTAGTAGCATTTTAAGCGCTCCTTCAAGAATTTTATTATTATTTATTAATTTTAAATGGCGTTAAAAATGCAACAAATTTTTAATTAATTAAGCTCTACCTACGAGAATTACATTACATTAAATTTTTTTGATGAAATTGATGAAAGCAATTAGACTGGACTTGTATTGTATGAAACAATTTCTAATAATATTTTACAAATGAATATAATTCCTGTTTAGATGTTTGAATATCAGAAAATAAATCAACAATATTTTTGTGTAATTTTTTTTACTGGGCATCCTTGGAAAATCCATCTACCTGTTCTCGCATTCGTTATTACGAGGGGATTTATTTATTTATATTTTTAATACAAATCCATGGTGTGTCCATTTGTTGTCTACGAAGTTACGAGCAAATTTTAAAATATACCTTATTTCGGGATTAAAAAATCTATTTGGTATAGAGCTTCACCTGGGGCAAAGCAAGTTCGAGGGCAGGACCACCAAAACGCCCCAAGCCTCCCGTAAACCTGAATTTTTAAAAAATATTTTTCGCATAGTTCATAAATAAAAAGATACATCATGAGGCCTCGATGAAAATGCCTGGATATTCCCTGTAGGTCTGAAAACGTCCAGGACATGTTTGGAAATATTCCGAAAAGGTTTTGAATTGTTTAGGAGAGTCTGGAGATGTTCTAGAAAGCTCTGGAAATATTCAGGAAGTCTAAAAACGGTTGGGGAAAGTTTAAAAATGTTCTGAAATAGTATTTAATAATCTTGGAACACTCTGAAAATGTTCAACAGATGTCTGGAAATGTTTTAGAAAACCTGGAAATGAATTTTACCCTTACTAATATCATGAATTGTTTTTGTATGTAAAACTATTAACAAAAAATTTAAAAAAAACCTATTTTAATAATGGAAATTTTCCACCATCTTTTTTCTTTGTTTTGAATATATTTTTATTTTTCGATTAAATTATTTTAATGACCAACTTCTATTTTTCTTAACAGTACTGCAAGGTTCATATGGAGTCCGGACTTAAGAATAGCACCAAGGTAACCCGTAGGCCTGTCGTAAGAGGCGGCTAAAGGTACTCGGCCCATGGGTAAATAGGTAGTCTGGTAACGTACGACCTTTGACCAGTATGTAAACAAAAAAAATTAAAACTGGTAACTTTTGGGATCACACCATATTAAATCTATGGTAAATGGGATGGGTTAATCTGGTGATTCTCTGAATGGATTCGGTAACCTGGCCATTCAGGAAATCACCACATGGGACAGGGTATATGGAGTGCTTATTTGGAGCTAGCAGCCAGTGAAAGCACATTGTGGCTCTCTGTACCTTGTTGGTTATGTCAAAAGGTTTTTGACCCATCAGTGGTCTAAGGCTACAACCATGGCATTATGTGGTATATTATGATGACTAAGTTTCTGACCTAAAATATAGTTTGATGTCTACTGGGTTCTATATTACTAGATAGTATTTAAATTATTATCTGAGTCGGTACGTGGTGCACAATGGACCCAGAAAGGCGTGCCTGGGAACCAGGTTAGATCCTTTGAGGGTGCTAACGGCCACTACTGTACATTCGTACATTCTTTCAATAGTACTGTAACCAATTATTATTTTCATAAAGTTTTTCATGGTGTTTTCTCGTGGAGGGTTAAAGCTCCCAATTAGTATAAAAATTGATCTTGTATTTTATGTGTCTTCTATGGACTACTTACTTTTCGTATAACCAAGGTATAGTCATGTTAGGCAGAACAAAAAACTACATATTTGTGCTTAAGGTTTTATATTTTTTATAATCCATCTAACATAATAAGCAACTTTAGTATAAACTCCTGGCCATAAGGAGGTTCCGCACGGATCTGGACCGACAGAAACAACGCCGATTAGATACCAGTTTATTTTGTTTCCTTGGTGCTCCAGGGTCATAAGAGGACCGCCACTATCTCCCTAAAATGTATACAGGGTGGCAATTTTATTTTAAATGGAACGTTGCCTCTAGTAGTAAAGGTTAAGGAATGATATAAGCTGACTTATTTTCTTAGTTCTAATTTCTTGTACACTAAGAAGAAAAGATCATGACAACATAAGAAGAGTAATCTGGCTCATCGCAAGTGGTAGAAAATATGTCTAACTGAAAATTTGCAGATCCAAAAATTGGACTTATTTTTGTCCTTGTTTTCTTAGTCTTTAGAACGAAAGTATAAACTGATTATTAAAATACACTAAACTAAAAATAAGTGTAGTTGATTAAATTTGTAAATGTATCTGGCAACATCTTCAAAATAGGAAAATTAGTAACTTCTTAGTTTTGTAATTGTTTCTCATGTGTTGTACTCAATTGGCGAAAACGGTCACTGCCCGAATTTTATACTCACAACGCGATGTGAATCTTTCGAATTTTCCACATCGCGTTACGGGTATATTTTATATACCCAAAACGCGTTGTGTGTAGATTCGAAAAACCCACGACGCAAAATCACGATTATCGGCGGAGACACGCGACGGTAATAATAAATACCCACAACCCGAAAATAGATAACCTTACTTTATTTAATCGGCAGCAACAGTCAGCAGTTGTTTGTTTTGTTTATTTATTTGTCCTTTCTCAAAGTTTTAAGTGAAATTTCGATAAAAATGGCTCCGTTATAAAACAGCGCTGTACAAAATGGCACGGAACAAAATAGCGGCGACAAAATAGAGCTGCGACAAAACAGCGCTGGGACAAAACAGCGCTGCGACAAATTAGCGCTGAACAAAATAGCGCGGAATAAAATCATCGGTACAAAATAGCGATGGTACAAAATAGCGCTGGTAGAAAATAGCCCTGGCACAAAATAGCGCCGGTACAATATAGCGCCGGTACAAAATAGCGCAGAACAAAATAGCGCCGGTACAAAATAACGGTATTACAAATGAGCGCATTTTGTAGGGGCGCTGTTTTGTATAAAGACATTTGTATCCAATGCCGTTTTATCAAATATTTGGTTTGATTCGGTTTTGGCATATATACTTCAACTAAGGGGTTTCTTCTAACATATTTTTTCAAAAAAAAAACTTTCCTGACTCTTTCCCAGGATCCTAGAAGGTGTGAATCCAAACTGAACCAACCAGCATAGTTTTTCAAAAAAAAGCTTCCCTGAGAAGAAAAAAAAAGAAAGAAGTCAGGGAAGTTTTTTTTTTAAATATGCTGGTATAGCTAAAATACCGCATGGTGAAAATAGCGCATACCATAATAGCGCATTTTGGTTCGGTTTGGATTGGTTTGAATTGGATTCGATATTTTGTATTTTAGATATTTTACTATTCGATATTCTAAAGTTTCGATATGTTGTTGTTTTGATATTTTGCAGTTTCGATATTTTAATTCGATCTTTTTTGTTTCCGATATAAGGAAACTAATAACCAGCCAGGTCAGCTAGGTTTAACTTTTTTTTCTTCAATTTTTTGCGCTATTTTGAATCGGAGCTATTTTGTACCGGCCGATATCGGTATTAATAAGTATGAATAAATCATAAATAAATCTTAAAAACGTGTCAGTATTTTTATTTTACAATTTTTTTTCGCATTATGGGTATTCTTTATCACCCATAACACGAAACCCATCGCGTGTCTCCGACAATAATCGTGATTTCGTGTCGTGGATTTTTCCATTTTACACACAACGCGTTTTGGGTATATGATATATACCCGTAACGCGATGTGGAAAATTCGAAAGATCCACATCGCGTTGTGAGTATAAAATTTGGAAACGGTCAAGGCGATGTGGAAAATTCGAAAGATCCACATCGCGTTGTGAGTATAAAATTCGGGCAGTTTACTCTGGCTATTATTTACAATCACGAAACCCTTGCCAGACGCTCTAAGTTCCAATCTAAAAATTAGTTAATTATTTTTTTCGTGTTAAGGGTCACAAATACGGAATAACTGCTGGAGAACAAAACGCTTCATGATAAAACAAAAAATATATTCTGTATCTTTAAATCTACCAATGACACACCAGGTTTAGGGGGAGAGGAAAAAGGAGCATTCTCGCTGAAAAAATATTTTCTTGTAGATTCTAATTATTATTTATGATGCCTAGTGACATACGTACACCCTGTAGCTTAATTTAGGTTTTATACTTAAGCTAAATATCTTAAAAATTGCGAGGGCTATAAAAGAAAAATGAAAAAAATTAAATTTAGCAGTTTGTAAATCGGCAACGACGCGTTTTCGGACCGTGCATAAGAACTTTTAGTCTTTAAATTAGGTGAAATAATTACTCCTTCTCACTTTTACGTAAGTACACACAGTTAGCCTGGAGGGCCTTTTAAATAAAAAAAAATGTACATGGTTTGAAACTTGCATCTTTCGAATACATATAGGATGTGCTTTTATTACCAAAAAAAATTAAAATCTTCTATCGAGCCCTTCTTGAGAAATTTGAGAAAATATTTTTTTGCTTAGGAAAGTTCAAATGATTTATGAACATAATTTTTTTTTTTAAATTTATATACTTGTGATAACGATATAAAGTACAAATAACCACCAAGGCCGACCGCGCAGCGTCAATTGGTTTATTCAGTCACAGGCCTCAGACAGAGTTTAAAAAACCTTTATTACGTACAAGTTAGTATTCACCCTTTAGATATTACAACACTTACCAACTAGATTTCTAACAAAAAAGCTTTATCAAATACAAAAAATTTATATATTGAAGTAATAACAAAGATCACATACTAATTGTATGTTTACTATTAAATGAAGCTAAGCAAATTATAATAATAATTGTTAGATTTTGGGTTTAAATTGTAACGTAAGCTGTGTTGCTTGGAGGCAAGATGGCATTGTTCTAATGCCTGTTCGGAATAGTACCCCAGTACAGGTTAGTTATTTTAATAAATTCTGGGACATGATGAACGACCACGTGCATTTTTGTGAAGTGTGCGGAATTTTTAGTTTTTCCAATTCGCAACTAAATCTTTTAATGTAGATCCAGTGCTCCTCCAAAGCAGCTTACAACCACTTTGTTAAAGGCTCTAGCATAACTTTTTTCTAAAAAAGAAGGAGATAATATTTCAATATTTCTCAAAAAAAGGCATTTTGTTTTTACAGTCTCCACTGGTATTACTATTATCGTAATTGCGAGTAACACTAAAGACTGATGTCATGTTTTGATAGACTCTGTATTTACTGCAAACATCCAAAGTTCAAATTCTAAAAAATCAACAAAATAGTTAAATTTATCTGGACATATTTTTGCAAGCTCTTTCACAGTTTTTAGAAGTTTTCTTGCATTATTCCCATTGAAACGTTGATAGTGATCCTATTTAAGATTTGCTTTTTAAATCCATGTTTCTGCAATTTTAGGTGTGTTTTGTTTAAGGTCATCAAAAATTGGTTGCGTTATACCCAAGAGCAAATGTAACTCCGGTGGTGGCACATATTTTAAAATGTTTGTATTTTTATCTCCTACTATAAGAGGCTTATTTGCGCAGCTTTCTAAAAATAATAAATACTTTAATAAAAAAACGTCATTTTGTTTACAAAAGTTCACTCTGACCTAAAACAAGGATACTACTTATTGTAAAGTTTTGCCTTTGACTACCACCAGCCTCAAGTTGCCATAGATCATGCCTTTTTTTTTAGGAAACAAGTATATTCCAGCTTTTAAAGCCTTTAACAAAGTGGATGCAAGCTGCTTTGGACGATCACTGGATGCTTATTATGAAATTTACATTAAAAGATTTAGTTATGAATTGGAAAAACTAAAAATTATGTACAGTCAAAAAATGCACGTGCTCGTTCATCATGTTTTATTAAAATAACTAACACTGCACTGGAGTACTATTCCGAACAGGCATCAGAGCAGTGCCATCTTGCCTACAAGCAACAGAGCTTACGTTACAAGTTAAACCAAAAATCTATTATAATTTGCTTCGAAGTGTTTCTTCATTTAATAGTAAACATATCTAATTGTATGTGATCTTTGTTATTACATCAATATATTAATTTTTTGTTTTCGATTAAGCTTTTTTGTTATAAATCTAGTTGGTATGTGTTGTAATATCTTAAGGGTGAATAATTGTAATGCGTATGTAATAAAGGTTTTTCTAAATTCTGACTGAGGCATGTGACTGAATAAAACAATTGACGCTGAGCGGTCGGCAGCGCAACAAATAAACAAACTACTGACCATGGTGCTTATTTGTACTTTATATCGTTATCACAAGTATGTAAATTTAAAAAAATCAAATAATTTTTTTTTCATAAATCATTTTAAATCTTCTAAGCAAAAAAATATTTTCTCAAATTTCTTAAAAAGGGCTCGATAGAAGATTTTAATTTTTTTTTGGTAATAAAAGCACATCCTGTGTATTTTAAAAATGCAAGTCTTAAACCATGTATATTTTTTTCTTTAAAATGCCCTCCAGGCTAACTGCATCAGATAAGTTTGGCAAGGCTTTGAAGGTTTTAAATAACAGCCAGATTGTATTTTAGGCTTTTCTTATAATACAACTTGTCATTCCATAAATTTTCAAAACTAAGAAAATAAGGCAACTTATTTCAAATCCTTTTTCACTTGCCAGACATATTGACTATCCTTAGAGATTAGCCAGATTATTTCCTTTAGTTAATTTAAGTATACCCCTTTTGAGTATTACTAAAAATTACCACCCCTATTAAAAAAAAATTCTTAAAATTAATTAATAAACTATTGTATCGATGTTTGCTGACTAAGAAAATATGTTCCAAAAATATTCACTGCCCCCCTAATATAGCAGTTTAAAATTTTGTTAGTGGAGAAACCAAAAATAAGTCAAATGAGTATTTTGAGATCCCATCGCTCCGATTTCTTTCAGTTCCTGGGCCTAAACGCTTCCACTTTGCGTCATATCAGGATATTGTGGTAGTCGCTGACAACCACTACCACTACTACAGGTCGCTCTTCTCAGAGTTTTTGGAACATGTTTAAAAGTGTCACTTGTAAAAGTCAAAATAGTAAATGAACCTTTGTCGTATTTTACAAAATAGAGGACTGTTGGAATAAAGCCAGGCTGTAATGTTACCTGGCAGTTTTGTGGCAGTTTCACATTAAAAACTGACAGTCAAAAATTAAATCGTTTATCTGAGGGCACGGCAGTGCCTCGCCAAGTTCGCGCGCCGTTACCATCTTTTCTTGAAACATTTCAGCCGATATTTGACCTACCTAAAACTCTACTTCGGAATGAGCTACTAATCTCAAACTTTGCACAGTCGTAGACCTCCATGGAGTTAACAAGCCCTCCAAGTTTCATGGAATTTCATAAAGTAGTAAAGTAGTTACGAAATTTCAAAAAACGTCGAAATTGCCACTGACTCACTCAATCACTCACTCACTCATGTATAGATCATGAATATTCTACTGTACTTCCAGACCTGCTACAAAGCTGAAATTTGGCAGACTGACAGAAATTATGACCAAACCCCCGGAAAAAATCAAAAAACCCCAAAATTTTAATTTACCCCTATACATTTAAAGTTATGTAAAAGTAGCATCGCCCACTTCCTTAAATGCTAGAGAGTTGAGCTTTGACAGACTGATAGGAACTATGATAAAACTATAGGAAAAAATCAAAAAACCTTAAAATTTTAATTTACACCAATCCTCTATAAATGTAAACTTAAGTAAAAGTAACATTGCCTACTTCCAGACATGCAGAGAGCTGAGCTTTGGAAGACCGATAGTAACTATGATAAAGTTATAGAAAAAAATTAAAACACCCCGAAATTCTAATTTACTTCCTTCCCCTATAAATGTAAAGTTATGTAAAAGTAACACTGCCCACTTTCAGAAACGCTAGAGAGCTGAACTTTTTAAGACTGAAAGACAATATGATAAAACTATATGAAAAAATTTTAAAACACCAACATTTTAATTTACTTCCTTCTCCTATTAATGTAAAGTTATATAAAACTAACAGTGCCCACTTCCAGAGACGCTAGAGAGCTGAGCATTGGAATGCTGATAGAAATTATGATAAAACCATGGGAAAAAATTTAAAACGTCCAATATTTTCATTTACTCTCCTCCCCTATAAATGTAAAGTTATGTAAAAGTAACATTACCCACTTCCAGAAACGCTAGAGAGCTGAGCATTCGAAGACTGATAGGAATTATGATAAAACTATAGGACAAAATTTAAAAACACGACAATTTTAATTTATTTCCCTCCCCTATACATGTAAAGTTATGTAAAAGTAACATTGTGTACTTTCAGAAACGCTAGAGAGCTGAGCTTTGGAAGGCTGATAGGAACAACGATAAAACCATGGAAAAAAATTAAAAAACCTCAAAAATTTAAGTAAGGCATTGCAAAAGTTTTATACAATATTCCGCATAGTTTAGTACTTTAAAAATTAAGTATTATCCAATTCCTTTAAAAAAGAAGTGAAATCATAACAAAAACATTTCATGTAAAAAAAAGCCAAGTACGCGAAAATGGCATTCCGTAAAAAGAATTGAGATAAAAGTAAAGCCAAGTTCTCCAATACAAATTTCAAAATGAAAGGTTCTTACTAGTTTGGAAATATTTTTCTATAGAAGAATAGAAATTATGACCAAACCCCTGGAAAAAATCAAAAAACCCCAAAATTTTAATTTACTCCCCTCCTCTATACATTTAAAGTTATGTAAAAGTAGCATTGCCCACTTCCAGAAATGCTAGAGAGTTGAGCTTGGGCAGACTGATAGAAACTATGATAAAACTATAGGAAAAAATTAAAACACCTCAAAATTCTAATTTACTTCCCTCCCCTATAAATGTTAAGTTAAATAAAAGTAACAATGCCTACTTCCAGACATGCTAGAGAGCTGAGCTTTGGAAGACCGATAGTAACTATGATAAAGTTATAGAAAAAAATTAAATCACCCCAAAATTCTAATTTATTTCCTTCCCCTATAAATGTAAAGTAATGTAAAAGTAACACTGCCAACTTCCAGAAACGCTAGAGAGCTGAACTTTTTAAGACTGAAAGACAATATGATCAAACTATATGAAAAAATTTAAAAACACCAATATTTTAATTTACTTCCCTCTCCTATAAATGCAAATTTATATAAAACTAACATTGCCCACTTCCAGAAACGCCAGAGAGCTGAGCATTGGAATGCCGATAGAAATTATGATAAAACCATGGGAAAAAATGTAAAAAGTCAAATATTTTAATTTACTCTCCCCCCTATAAATGTAAAGTTATGTAAAAAGTAACATTACCCACTTCCAGAAACGCTAGAGAGCTGAGCATTGGAAGACTGATAGGAACTATAATAAAACTATAGGACAAAATTTCAAAACACGACAATTTTAATTTATTTCCTTCCCCTATACATGTAAAGTTATGTAAAAGTAACATTGTGCACTTTCAAAGACGCTAGAGAGCTGAGCTTTGGAAGGCTGATAGGAACTACGATAAAACCATGGAAAAAAATACCTCAAAAATTTAAGTAAGGCATTGCAAAAGTTTTGAACAATATTCCGCACATTTTACTACTTTAAAAATTAAGTATTATCCAATTCTTTTAAAAAAGAAGTGAAATCATAACAAAAACATTTCATGTAAAAAAAAGCTAAGTACGCGAAAAAAGTAAAGCCAAGTTCTCCAATACAAATTTTAAAATGAAAGGTTCTGACTAGTTTGGAAATATTTTTCTAAACTTGGCTATTACGGCTGTAAATGACTCTTAGGCACAGTGCTTAATTGAACATAAATATGTTTGGCTGGAATAGCAAAGTTTAAAAAAATATTTCTAAACTAGTAAGAACCTTTCATTTTGAAATTTGTATTGGAGAACTTGGCTTTACTGTTATCTCAATTCTTTTTACGGAATGCCATTTTCGCGTACTTCGCTTTTTTTTACATGAAATGTTTTTGTTATGATAGCTTATTTTTAAAAAGATATATCTTAGGAACACCATTTCCTTATTATAGAATAATAATTATAAGTTTACCTGGCAAGAGTCTTTTTGAAAGAATCCGCCGGCACAAATTTGTCCACTTTTGAGGTTTATTTTAACCCTTGTGTAGAACGACTTGCAATAATCATCGGTTCTAACGGGAATCTAAAATTTAAATATCTAAATAATTAAAATAAAATTTTATATGCAGCGAAGTTGCCACATGTTTAAAAATGTTCAATATGACACTAGTAGCAGGCCCGGACTGGCTCCTTTGGAGGCCTTCGGCTAGAGAAGGAAGTAGGGCCCTCCTACCAAGAGCCCACAGCGGAAAATTAAAAAAATACTCTGCCAATATATGGGCGCCTAAACTCACACTAGGTACCATAGCTATATTGTACGTGTAAGCTAATATAACTACAAACTAAAAAATATTTTATTTAACTCCAGACTAAATTACCTTTCGTTTGATACCACACAAGCCATGTTTTAAATTAAACTAAAATTTTTGAAATCTACCCCTACCCTTAAAAAAAACAAGAACTAAAATGTATTTTGTTTAACTCCGGACCTAATTACCTTTCGTTTGATATTACACATGCCATATTTTTACATAAACTCTAATTTTCGAAATCTACCCCCACCCTTTTATTTGGCTTGTGTTCGGTGGATTTTGTTCATTTTTAAATGGGACCATCTCGACCCAAGACCCAGACTAGGTATCGAATTTCGTTCAAATCGGGCAAGCCGTTTTTGAGTTATGCGCGTTGGTCGTTACAGACAGACAGACAGACAGACAGACAGACGGCGCAACAAAAGAATTTTAAAATCATCTGAAACGCAAAGATATATAAAAAATTTTGAAATCGGACCAATTTTTTTTTTCTTCAAAAAATTAGGATCACCATAGCTCACACTACTATAGTATAGTATATGTGTAAGCTAATAATTGTCTTGAAACCAACTTTTTCCCATTTTGCTACTTGAGACCAAATCTTTATCAGAAGCTTAACTTTTCTGTTGTACTTTACTTATACGGTGCGACCGACTCGTCGGCGGTTCTGGATCAAAAATCTAGGGGGGTAATGGTAATAGCGCTAAGAGAATGTTCCATATAAAAAAGCATTAGATTAGTTCATTATTATAATTTTGTAAAATTTTAAAATTATATTTTAAAACTTTTAAAATTATTAAATTATTTTTAGTTTTGGATTCGACGCAATTTTCCATGCGAACCTTTTCTCCGCATGCGATTTTTTCCGGGTGCGATTTCAAAGATTCTAATAAAAAAGTCAACAAAAATTTATTTTTTTTCACCTTTTAACTTTATCTTTATTAGCTATAGAACTTATGTACTTTTCCGGGCTCTGGGGGGCGAACGAAGTCAATTAGTAAAAAAAAAGCGAAATACTTTTTTTAAAAACTAGTTCTATTGATGGATCCAGGATGTCCGGGGGAGAAGGGCCACGGAGGCAGCAAAACGCAAAAATAAAATTTTTGGGGTTTAATAAACTGCAAAATTTTTTAAAAATAAAGTAATTTTTGTGTTTTTAATAAGTTTTTGGGCAAAAAAGTTAAATTGTGTAATAAATTGCGGGTTATGGAACTAAAGATTTATTTCAAATAGGGGGGCGGCCCGGCACCCCCTGAATTCGCCACTGTCTAACTTTATGTAGATTTTATACACAACACCTTTTTTCGGATCAAAATTGAGAAATTTGATTTATTTTCACGACCATCTCATTTTTAAAAATCCGATAACGAAAATTATATCGGTCCAGTGGGTTTTAAGATATCAGCAGATTGTGGTAAGTCTGAAGGGGCCCCAAATATAGTCACTATTTTTACCGCCACGAACTGTATTTTTTTAGGCTGCTTCCGGGCCCCCTTGGGCCGGGGCCATTGGCGATCGCTGACTAGCCAACCTGGCCCGTCCGGGCCTGCCTAGTAGTTTTACTAGTTAGATTAAAAACGTGTCCTTACTTGAAGCTTTAGCTTAATATCACTGGAGTCCTTATCTTGCGTTTTACCCCAACCTGCTACAGTTAAATTCCTGTTTGAGTAATTAATACCAAGCAATTCAGCTGTGGTTGGAAGGCAAATGGGACGAACATAATCTAAAAGGAACCGAACCAAAGAAATTCAATGAATGTTTTTGAACCGAACAAAATTAAAAAAATAGACATATCTGATATCCTGCAGTCCAATTATTCAGGTTTAGGGTTTGACAATTTACTATACGGCTACGCTATCGACGAGCGGCGGATAGAAGGTCAAAAGAACAAAACGCGAAAATGGAAAAGGCCAAAAATATTACATTAAATCTTATTCTCCTACATGGGCGTAGTCAGGGACAGGGCACTTGCCCGACCCTGGCTTGTCACCTGCCCCATCTTGGCTTTAGCTCATTTAGTAAGACATTTTATCAAGGTTTATTCGCAATCCTCGCAAGTTAATTTTAAATTAAGTTTAGGTTATTTGATTGTACATTATTTTGCTTTTTTGCCCCACCCTGAGCGAGACCCTGACTACGCCCATGTTCTCCTACCCTCTTTCCCGAAATCATTGAAAATGTGAAACCTAACCGTTGTCAATTAATCGCCAACGTATCCTAACTAAGGACACTCATCGTAAAAGCAAGTCTTAAAGGAAGCGAAGCTAACGTCAGGCTTTGTATTTTTTGGTTATTATATTTGACATGTTTTCCTTGGATTCGTATTGGCGGTTCTGTTTTATTTTGAAGATGTTGTTTTACACAGTAGGTACGTAAACTATATATATTTATGTAATTAGAATTAAAAAGTTATGCTGCAAACTATCTTGAAACTGTATCATTATTAAATAGATCTTTAGACTGTGCTAAAACCACATTTTTAAACTAAAAACGAGCTGCAAATGCGAAACCGAGGAAAACATGTCAAACATTATAACCAAAAAATAGAAAATTAGAGTTAGGCTTCGCTACCTGTAAAGCTTGCTTGACGATGAGTGACCTTAATCCTAACCGTTGTCAATTAATCGCCAACGTATCCTAACCGTGTCAATAAAGAATAGGGGTCTTCACTGACACGGTTAGGATACGTTGGCAATCAATTGGCAACGGTTAGATTTCACATTCAAGAGGTCAGGAGAGTTTGTTTTAATTTATATTTTTGACCTTTTGTTTTTTCGACCTTTTGTACGTTCGACCTTTTGTACTTTCGACCTTTTATCCGCCGCCCCTCTCCACCAGACTCGTGGTAAACTATCAAATCTTGAACGTGAACAATGAGATAGCAGGAAGGATTTGCTTAGAATAATTTTTTAAATATTTAAGAATATTTTTAATTTATTACTACCCACAAAGATAGTCTTTATTTTGCCTTTAGAAACATGTCAAAAGGGCCTAAGGATTTCAGGATTTTTAATTACAAATTCTTGTCAAATATTAAATTTAAAGAATTTCTTTATCTGAATTTAGCTTATAACGAGCCGGAGAAATCATTCACTTTATTGTTGAATCATACAACATAGCAAAAAAATCAAGCTTGGAAAAAATTATCGAACTTCTTGCATTAAAAGATTTTTCTCTCTTATCATAATCAAGTTAAGTGGGAGCAAGGAAAGTCATGTACTACTGGTGGGGGCACATTTATGGTGAATCACCTGTCGTACCTATATGTTTGTTTAATTTAGGTTAAGCTAGCTTTATACCTGTGAATTCAACTTCTCGTTCGAGCCTTAATAAGGCAATATCATGGTAAAAGTTCTTGTCGGCTAGAGTGTACTTTTCGTGTATAATCTTTTCTTTGATAGGAACATCATATGAAGACACTTCGCTGCAATATTCGTCATCGCAATCAGGATCGGTTTTTTTATTGTATTCTCCCAGTCTAACAGAAACTCTAAAAAAATGTAATAATTATGGGTGCAAACCAGAGATATAGAAGGTTGGAGTTCACAACCGCCAAAAAGAGTGGGTACACCATGCGTTTTTCATTACCATTGAAAAAGCTGATAATTGGTTTAGGTTGCCGAACCAAACCAAACTCCATCAAAACTCGCTATAC
Source organism: Aspidapion aeneum (assembly GCA_963576565.1). Classification (NCBI taxonomy): domain Eukaryota; kingdom Metazoa; phylum Arthropoda; class Insecta; order Coleoptera; family Brentidae; genus Aspidapion; species Aspidapion aeneum. Next base: position 204,287,975 of record OY755038.1, read on the forward strand.
TTTGATTTTATCGCGGCTTTGTTAAAATGGCGGAGACTGTCAGTGGTTGTTATTTTTGTTGATTTTTTGTTGAAAATATAATAAGTTTTTGGCAGTTTTTCCCAAATTTAATTGAAAAAACTAGCAAAAACACAAATAAAAAAAAATAGCGGTTGACAAGCACCTGACATTTCTCGACCAGAGAACAAAATGTAAATGGTTAAAATGGCCGCATTTTCGATTTGTAGCTTTTTCTTTGGTCCTAGCCAGATATGTTTTTCAATTACTACAACAAAAAAAAAGTTTTGTTTTATCTTCAAAAAACAGAGGCAATGACACGAACCCATTGTATCGAAACCAACAAAATGAATAGATTAATAGTCCAGTCATTATAAAATTTTAGCTTGCAAAAGGTGGTGTAGTCGCGATTTTGACATATTTATGATGTTGACATTGGAGTCCTTCCTAAGTTTTTTTTCTTATTTGGCCTTTTCTATCACTCATTAAAAGATTTGTGGGTTATACCGTTTACACTGTACTTCAAGAAAGTATGTTTTTTGTCATAAGGGGTCCAATTCTTTATCATTTGAGAGATCTGACAATTCATCACGATTTTACAAAATAGTGGCGATTTTCTTCTCTCGGCGCGACCCCCGTCAATTTTATCTAGGTACAACATCTCTTTTTAAATTTTATTTGCCGGTGCTAAATTTTGGAAATCAGGCTTACTATAAACAGTAAAGCAAAATTATTTTTCTCCTTCGAAAATCCTGGATCGACCACTAGTCAGATCAAAAAAATAAGGTGCTGACTGTGACGTAGCACGGCACCTCGACACAAAATAGGATTCTCTAACGTACCATCATCTAATCTAATCGTGTCATTGACTGAACTTACACATTATTATCCGATTCATCAATCATGATATCAATAAACAAGCAGTGGTCTACTCGTTTTATTTACTAAACTCACACATTGTCATCCAGCTACTTCCTCTCTCTTTTTAACTCAAATTAGTGGGACGGGCGCACCCAATCTAAAACAGTCTTGAGACTGGTTTGCAAATAGAAGTATTTATAAGATGTCATTTTGACAATTACTGTCAATCGACTTTCTTCCATCAGCACACAATGGGCTGGCGGACCTGATTTTTCGCCAAAAAGGGTAAAATTAAATACATACTGAAACTTCTGAACATATTTAGTAAAAAAGAGTAGATGGTCCAATAGGCCTTGAAAAAACTATTATTGGATTGACGCAACTTTCAGAAGTGTCATGTTTCCTTACAACGGAACGCGTTAAAGTAGCATATTTGCATGGCGATTTGATCCAGATTTAAAGCCATTTTGCGACAATATTTTATGTTGTATAAAATTCTTATAAAATAAATCTTGTGTAGGTAAGTAGATTTTATCCCTGTGCATTTTGATTTCCATTTTGATGTATAGACAGGTATGGTAAAGGTTTTTGCTTGGGATTTCTGAAATTCTATAAAAATATAGATTTCTTATAACTGTTGGACAAAAATTTTGCTTCAGTCAACAACCGTTTTCTTGAAATTTGAATTTTCTTAAAGAGTGCATATCTTTCAAAAATTATATTTTAAAATCTGCTTCCACAAGTTGCCCATATGAAAGATATTATTAATTTACTAAAAATAAATTTCTTGGAGGAAAAGTTATATATACCCAGTCTTAACAAAAGTGCTTGTTTATTATTTTTAAAACACTTTAGGCTTAAACTTAAACAAATAAAAATAAAAAAATTATGCATTAATAAAAAATACAAATAAGGTAAAGAATAGTCAAAAAGTTAAAATTAAAAAAATTTTAATGTTCAAAAATCAAATAAAAAGAAGGTCACTCCATAAAAAATCCAAACTAAAAATTATCAAAAACCAAATATTACTGAATTACTTACTTTAACTTTAACAGGTAACAGGTGGATAGTCTATTGGATAAGGATTTAGGGTCTGCCGGCCGTGCTAGTTTTGTTTGTTTTAGTAAAAAATTATAATAAGCGACGTTAAACACCGTAAAATTCCAAATTTATCATATATCGGTTCATAAATGTAAACGTGCTCCATTTCGGATCCGCCATGATATTTTTATTAGGTTTGAATCAGAAATCTTAATTATCAGCTTTATACCATTATTCCAATTTTGATACATATCGGTTCATAAATAGTAAAAAACTCTGCCATTTTGGATCTGCCATGTAATTTTTTTAAAGTTTGAGTCCATAAAAATAATCAGCGACTTTAGACACGCCAAAGTTCTAAATTTAATACCTCTTGGTAAATGAGTTTTTTTTTTAATTTAAGTCAAAAATAATATTTAGCGAGTATTAACACTCCAAAGTTCTAAATTTCATACTTATTGGTTCAGAAATAGAAAACTTCGCCATTTTGGATCCGCATTTTGATTGATAATTACTTTTTTCTCGTTTTAAAACAAAATATTTTTACAAAACCTATTTTTCTAATTTTGGTCAAAAATTAGGTCCGGGAGCCCATTGTGCAGGTCTATGAGTTGAACAGCAATAAAAAATTAGTTGTGCTTTAAAAAGAGATGCAAATGAGTATGTTCCAAAATTACAATTTATGTCGGGGCGCAGTTTTTTAGTGACGCTAGGGTCACTGCATCACGAAGACGTAGTGTCTTAGGCTTCCAGGATGCAGTGACCCTAAGTGACGCAAGGAGTCAGCGCCTAATTGACACACCTATGATAAAATGACTTACAAATTTACTGACTGTATTTTGCTTCCATTAACACAGTGTGCAGCAGTTACGACATATTTGGAATTAATTAAACTACCGCCACAATTGTACTGAATTTCACCTCCTAAAAAATAACTGTTACATTTTCTATATTAATTAGTTCACTATCCCACGGGATACCACAGGCCACTCAAATACATGTAGAATTTTGAAGTTTTGAGAAAAAGGCATTTGAAATTTTGTGCTTTTTTCTTATTGCCTCATAATTTTAAAATAAAAAGTGGTAGCTACTTTTGGTTTTTTTTAAAATTTTAATTAAAGGTAGTAACGGCATTTAATTGGATAAAATTAATTTATTATAGAGTGGATTTTTACTGAAAAAAGAAACAGCGTTAAACTTCATATCATAATTTTTGAGATAACTTTTTGACAGTTATCAGCTGTTTACCATAACAAATAGCATAGGCCAACGAAAAAAAGTTGTCTCAAAATTAATGATATGAACCATACCTAAGGCGTAGCTTTCTGTACCTTTATTTGTTACTAATGGTCGGTTCAGCCTTTCAAATTACATTAGATTAAATTAACTTACCCTAGTCCAAATTAGACTAAGAAGAAATTTTCTCGATTTTTAGAGTTTTTCTGAAGTTTTCCAAATGTACTTTCTATAAACATCTTATTTTAGGAACCTTCCTAAGTAAAAAAAAACACTTTTTTTACAAAAAAATGTCTTAAGTTAGTTTAATTTGGCTTAGGGTAAGTTAATATAAGTGAATTTAATTGTTTATTCTAATGTAATTTTTGAGGCTGAACCGAGTCTAACGGAATAGCCTCAAATGAGTGTTTTAACCTGTTATTTTTAAAGTTTTTATTTTTTTTTGTTGGCATGGCATATTTTTAAATTGATTTTTTAGATCAATTTATTACATATGATTGCATTTTATCAGTGACAAAATTGAGAAGTTTGGAGGGGTTTAAAGTGCTTTGACGGCAGAAAAAAAATCTGAGCCCACTTTGCGACTTTCGAATTTCAAGAGAAGCTTAACCCTTAATTAGACAGGTGAAAAATATTCACACAAAGCGATGCCACGAGTCCCAGGGACTCACATTTTAAAAGCATAACAAAAAAAAAACAATAAAAAATTAGCAAAAACCGTATTTTTCTTTAATTTTTCTTTATTTTATATATTTTAAACATAAATTTTATCTAAATAACTGCCAAACATACCCGAGGCGAAATATTTGTAGCTGGAGCCTAGCGAGGTTAAGTTTATACTGTTTGCATGCAGGCCATGCATATACAAGATGTCTCATTTAAAACTTTCCACCCAAGATTTTTCGTAAACTACTAAAAATGTAGAAAAGAATCCGAGACACGTCGATTTTGTTTGCAGAGGGGACACATATTTTCAAGTTTTGGTAACATTTTTGTTGACTCGTTTTCCCTATTCAAAATATAGGGGTAAAACTTGCCCCTCGAAGGGGGTGAGTGCTGCGAAAAATTTCAAAATAGTCAAAATGTGTCACCCTTCCAAAAAAAAATCGGAGTTTTTTTGGATTTTTGGTGGTTTTCGAAAAATTTTGCGTGGAGGGTTTTAAATGAGACACCTTATATGTATTAAACAAATTAAAAAAAAATGGCCTAAAACATCTACAGCAAAGATGCTGCTTTTGCTTTTTTATTATAACAGCATAAAATATGATATTTTCTTTGATCTCTTATCAGTTTTTTGTTCAATATCTTTTGGTAACGTAATAAGACACCATGGACTCACATCACCTCGTATATGCCGTAAGAACAACTTCACAGACACAGCGTTTTGTCGAGCCGTGGCGGGCGATTCGGTGCAAATTGGTGGAAGCTACGATTTATTGAAATATTAATGTGAGTCCCGGGGACTTACATGTCCAAAAACCGTATCTTGATACAATAACGTTTTTGAACTATGGTCACACTTTTATTTATGAACACTTTGGTTAATTTGATTTTTTTGGATTTATTGAATTGATTTGTGTAGATTTTTTTATAGAGAATCCAACTACCAAACTAAATGCCGTCAGTCACTCTTAGTTTTTAAGATATTACTTAAAGTTAGTATAACATACGGCTCTCATGTCTAGAAAAACTGGGTAAAAATTTAAGGCCGTACAAATTCACAAGTTTTTCAAAATTAATTTTCCTAATGAAAATTTTGGGTTTTATAAACATAAATACGCTTGTTTGATGGTTTTTTGTTAAAAATTTAACAATTTTACCTTTTTTCTTCTGATACCCAATCAAAACCATCCAGGGAAAATCTAACAATCCAGCTTTATCGCCTCCTATAATTCTTTCATCCGTATAAATTCCACAATTTTCTATATTAGGCAAGAGATTGGATGTGATGGGTCCATCATCTATATCTAGAAAAAATTACCCAGTATAGGTAAATATAGCCCAATGAAGTCGTGACGTAAATTGTGATTCATCAAAAACTATTAGAAATATTAAACGATTATTATCAAGTAGATGATCAAGATTTACGTATTATCTCCAATTTTTTCTGGAAGCATGAATCACTTGTTCGAGTGGAGGAAATGGAATGGCAAAGATTTAAATCAACCCGAGTGTTAGACAGGGTTGTGTATTTTCTCCGCTGCTTTTTAACATTTGTTCAGAGAAGCTGGAAGCTCTCGAAGAGAAAAAGTATGGTGTTTCTCTAAATGGTGTACTGATCAACAACTTAAGATATGCGGATGATACCGTCCTTCTTGCAAATACTGCTGAACGTCTTCAGATACTAATAAAGAAAGTAGCTGAGGTGTGCGAAAAGTATAACATGCGCCTAAATACAGAAAAATAAAAGGTAATGATAATAAGCAAACAAGATGTTCAAAATGTACAGATTCATGTAACAAGTATCAACCACTAACTATTCAGTATCAATCACAAACTATCTAGGAGCACAAATAAATTATGGCTCTGTAACGAAATAGCGCGTATCAAAATAGCGCGCTCATTTAAGCGCGTGTTCAAAACAGCGCGTATCAAAATAGCGCTTGTTCAAAATAGCGCGTATCATAACGGTGCGTGATCAAAATAGCGTGTATCATAATGGCGCGTATCAAAACAGCGCGTATCAAAACAGCGCGTATCAAAATGGCGCGTGTTCAAAATAGCGCGTATCAAAATAGCGCGTGTTCAAAATAGCGCGTATTTAAAATAGCGTATGTTCATAATAGCGCGACTTAAAATAGCGCGTGTAAAAATACCGCGTTTTGAAAGATCGCCATTACAAACATATTTTTTCAAAAAAAACATTCCTGGACTTTCTTTCCGGGATCCCAAAGGGTGTTACCAAACCGAACCGAACCGATCTAAACCGCACCGAACTGAAATGAACCGCACCAAACCGAAACATTTAAAAAAAATTATTTCCCTAAATTAGCTTCCCTATCCTTATTTTGGGAGGTTTATATTCTATCCTCCGACTTGGGGACATTTTTTTTGGTGGAAAAAGGTCAGGGAGTTACTGGAAAAAATGTTTGGGTTTGGTTCGGTTCGGTTCGGTTTGGTTACACACCAAAAACATTCATTGAAGTTCTTTGTTACACACCCTTTAGGATCCCGGAAAAAAAACCAGGGAAGTTTTTTTTTTGAAAAAATATGTTAGACAGAGACCCCTTAGTCGAACTATATGAGTTGTGTTAAGTATAGCAAGCCATCGGTTTATTTAACGGTTAAGTAAGTATAAGTTATCTAACCTTGCTTAAACTGTTTAGGTAAATATACCTAAGCATACCTGGGACGCGCTATTTTGTACACGCCCTATTTTGATACGCGCTATTTTGATCACGCGCTATTTTGATACGCGCTATTTTAAACACGCGCTATTTTGAACACGCGCTATTATGAACACGCGCTATTTTGATATGCGCTATTTTGATACACGCTATTTTGATACACGCTATTTTGATACGCGCTATTTTGAATACGCGCTATTTTGATACGCTCTTTTCTAAACACGCGCTGTTTTGAAACGCGCTGTTTTGATACGCGCTGTTTTGATACGCGCTATTTTGATACGCGCTATTTTGATACGCGCTATTTTATTACAGAGCCATAAATTATAACTGGAACCAAATAAAATAAATAAAAATACGAATTGAGAAAGCCAGACACTACTTCAATCGTATAAAAACTCTTTTGTGTAATATAAAACTTACTCCAAATGTTAGAACTTGTGTATGTATGGCGTAGAATAATGGACATTGACGGAGACAACTTATAGAAAACTCGAGGCGTTTGAAATATGTATGCTAAGAATAATATGGACTCATCACGTATACAGTGAAGGTGTTTTACAACGCATGCAAAAAAAAAAGAAATAATGAAAAATGTTAAAAAAAGACAACTTGCATACTTTGGACATATAATGCCTAACCAAAAATATGAAATACTCATACTGCAATTGGTAATGCAAGGAAAAGTAGAGCGTAAGAGAGGTCCTGGAAGATGCCGAATTTCATGATTACATAATTAATAATATGTAATGTAATAGTATAATAACAATACACCGGAAAAACATCTGCAGAATTATTTAGAGCCGCTGCTAACAAAGTAATATCGACCAGAATGATCGCCAACCTCCATTGAGTATAAGGCACTAGAAGAAGAAGATCAAACACGTCATTCAGAAAACACAATTGAAGTTTTATTAACGTCTTTTATCAAAATTCACATAAAGAAGACATGCATTGAGACTGCTATACAATTGAAGCGTCTTCACTGCAACCTCTATAGCCCCTTTTTAAGCGACTAAAGAAGAGCGAAATTTGTTTTTCTTATACGGCACATACTTTCGATCTTCTGTACATTCGATCTTTTGTCTTTCAATCTTTTATTTTTAAATTTTTTGCATTTTTGATCTTTTGTTTTTTGATCTTTTGTTTTTCGATCTTCTGTATTTTCGATCTTTTGTCTTTCGATCTTTTGTTTTTCAATCTTTTGTATTTTCGATCTTTTGCTTTTTCAGTCTTTTGTTTTTCGATCTTTTGTATAAAATTTTTTGTCTTTCGATCTTTTGTCTTTCGATTTTTGTTCCGCCACCTTGCTGAACAAAGTATTAAGGTGTCACATAAATGAATATTTGTTTTGGCAATTTGTCAAGTATGATAACTTCAATAAGACTTTGAATTGTAAAAAGTATTGAATATTAGTTGCTAAATTATAAACGATTTTCTGATATTTTCCTGTGCTCAATCTTTTAAGCAGTCTAAGATCCACAGACCTTATCACAAAGATCGAAAGACAAAAGATCGAATACAAAAGATCGAAAAACAGAAGATCGAAAAAGCAAAAGATCGAAAATACAAAAGATCGAGAAACAAAAGATCGAAAGACAAAAGATCGAAGATACAAAAGATCGAAAAACAAAAGATCAAAAATACAAAAGATCGAAAAACAAAATATCAGAAGACAAAAGATCGAAAAAAAATCGCTAGTAAATAAGATCGAAATATACAAAATGACGCGTATCATGTTTGCTTAGGTATATTCACATAAACAGTTTAGGCAAGTTCAGGTGAGGTAAAATTACTTAACCGTTAAATAAGCCAATGGCTTGCCATACTTAACACAAATCATATACATTGTTCGATAAAAGGGTCTCTTTCTTAATCATATTTAAAAAAAAACTCTTCTGGTTTTTTTTCGGGATTCTAGAGGGTGTGTAACCGAACCGCACCGAACTGAACCGAACCAAACCGAATCGAATCGAACCGAACCGAACCAAGCCAAACCGAACCGGTTTGGTTTTACACCCTGTAGGATCCCAGGAAACATGTAAGGAAAGTTTTTTTTAATATGTTAGAAAGAGAGCCCATAGTCGAACCGGTTCATTCGGTTCGGTTTAGTTACACACCCTCTAGGATCCCGAAAAAGAAATCAGGAAAGTTTTTTTTTTAAACTATGTAATAGCGATACTTTGACACGCGCTGTCTCTACTATATCGAGTAAGTCAAGATACTTAAAATTAAATTTGGCTCGTTTGTTATGACTGTTTACCAATTTTCTTTAAGATTTTGGTGCTTTATTGCGATGGATTCGTTTGATGTAAAACTTATAAAGAGATCCGTGATTCTTACCTCGTAAACTTTCTCCAAGTATTTTTTCCTCTACAGGGGGACAACATACTTTTGGTATTTTTTTCAGAAATCCACATTGAGATCTTTTCAAAAAATCTGCACCTTCTGAATTAATGGGACGTTTCTTTAAAATTTTAAATAAAGATTCGCAGGAAGTTATAATTTTGCAATCACCTGTGACATTTCTGGGTGTAAGACATTTATCAGCACCTAAAACTCAGTGTTAAAAAATAATAAAAAAGAAAAACTTCAATTAAATTTAGTTAATTATAAATTCTTAAGCGCTCCAGAGAAGATCAATTATTATATTAGGGTCATATTTGATGACAATATGTCATTCTCAGAACACATATTATTTAAAAAAAAGAGCGCTCAAAAAGTGTCTGGACTTATAGTTCGGAATATAACGTCTTTTAGTACTGATGTTAGTCTCAAACTTTTTGAAAGTTTAGTGTTGCCGATAATAGAATATAGTAGTGTAATATGGTCTCCACAGTATCAAATTTGGATAAGTGCTATTGAAGGAGTACAGCGTAGATTTTTAAAAAGTTATGTTTAATAGAAAGTTAGGCGTTTACCCTCAATGTGGAGGTGAAGATGCCTCTGTATAATGTTTAAAATTCTGAAAAATAATATTGATTGTCCGAAAATATTTAATCAGCTCCCATTTTTCGTTAACAGATTGAATTCTAGAAGTAAAAGTGTGTTTTACTTAGCTTATCCAAGGACTAACCTTTTTAAGAGTTCTCCTATATACAGTTTATCCAACCTGTTTAATCAGTATGCCTCAAATATTGACATTGATAATATCACATTAAAAGCATTTAAGAAGATATTAGATCTAGAACTTCGTGAGGATTAGTGATAAGTGTTGGATCTCGTGTGCGGTTGCCAGATGGCTACTGCCCCAATAGAACATGAAAGTTACTCCGGTATGGTTCAGTCAGAAACGAGTATAATATGTTTATGGTTCAGTGCTGCAGACTCCGAACCACACAATAAGTGTAATTAGTGTGTTCTATATGTACCTACTTTTTATTGTGTATTTTAGTACTTGTATCTGTAATTGGCGTAATGCTGTTGATACATTGAAGAATAGATAAATAAAAAATAAAATAAATAAAATTAAATTCACAATTAAAATCACAAACACTCCAATGTTTTATCAATCGCCAGTTCAGTGAATCTCTCGAGTCGTTTATTGTTTGTGAACGGTATGGTTTCCAATGTGGATTTGTTCTTTTTGGCCTTAACTTTGGCGGTATACAGCCAAAAAAAAGTCAAAACAAAAGAAAAGAGGAGTAGACGCTGGTCGAAAGTGTGGTATAAACTGACAAGCCGCTTTACTCTCGAACATTTACTAAAAGTTCTGCGAGATACTGAATCAGATGGTTACAAAAATTTGCTTCGAATGGATCATAACAGTTTTGATACATTATTAGCATTAATTCGGCCAGACATCTCTCAACTCTGGGTGATCGCGGTACAGCGCCCAGGTAGCAAGGTCACGTTTATTAAACGTCAAAAACAGGTCATTTTTAATGACCATTGACGTCTCTAACCTGATGTGTAAATGACCTTTAAATGTCGTTCAAAAGACACACCCAAAATGACGTCATTTTTAGACGTTTTAAAGACGTCAGCAATATGACGTATTTGGGACCAAATCAGAACATCAGACACACAGACACAAGCCAGTTTATGACTTTTTTTAAACTCGTCTGAATATATGAAATATTCCCTGCAGTTGAGAACACTGAAGGAAACTTAGACACAGAAGGTGACTCTTCTGTGACTTAGACCTGAAAGTACTGGAACAGGTACAGCGGTGTTCGTCTGTCAGGTACAGATCAAAATAGACTTATACCTAGACTTACACATCTCCACCTTAAAGCGAAAGAAGCCTCGAAGTTTGTCTTGATTTAATATTTATTTTATTTTACATACGTACCCCCACATTCCGTATAAATTCGGTCAAGTACTGACTGGGGCACCATCTATGTAAGTATGAGTGTATGTCCTTTGGACAAAGTGGGCAGTGTGGGTAGTGACCAATTTATGACGTTTTTCAGACGTCAAAAACTACAGTACGAAAAGACGTCAAGTAACTGACGCCCTAAACATTTTTTGGTAGATGACTTGCTGGTCATCCAAATGACCACTTTTCGACGAAAAAAAGACGTCATTTGATGACTTCTTGCTACGCGAGCGCTATTAGAGGCACAAAAAAGTCTTTATCCGCAATGTTTTCGCCGTCCACGGGGCTCAAAGAGGTATCCATTATCGTGGCTTGCCGAACAATTGTCAATCGCTCGATTAGACGATCAATTGCGAGCATCAATCAGAGCTCTCAATGTGCTTCAATCAAAAATCCTTCAATCGTCGTGAATCCATTGATCAATCGCATCAATCGTTTCCGACACGATCAATCAATGCATCAATGAGACCGATTGTCAATCGCGATTGTCATTTTAATTAATCGTCCCGGGGGCACTTTAGGCACATCCAAATTATTCGAAAAAGTTATAAGTTCGAGCGATTGACAATCGTTCGGCCAGTTGCTTGATAGCCACGATAATGGATACCTAGTTGAGCCCATATACAATATTACGTATATGGTTGAGCCCCGTGGACTCCAAAACCATCGCGGATAATAATACTACTAATGTTTCAAAACCGTTATGATCCATTCGAAGATAATTCTTGTAAACATCTGGTTCAGTATCTCTCAGAACTTTTAGCAAATGTTCATGGGTAAAGGGGCTTCTCAGTTTATACCCCTCTTTCGACAAGCGTCTCCTCCTCTTTTCTTTTGTCTTCGCTTTTTTTTGGCTGTACACGGCTAAAGTTAAGGCCAAAAAGCCCAAATCGACATGGAAACCATACCATTCACAAACAATAAACGACTCGAGAGACTCACTGAACTGATGATTAATAAAACATTGAAGTGTAGAATGAAGCTCCATCAATCGCGATTGTCATTTTAATTGTTTATTTAATTGATCGTCTCGGGGGCGCTATAGATAGCTATATGACATTTATAATTGGTTATACAAAAAATCATCATTTGCATAATATTTATAATTGGTTACTTACCAACAATAATTACAAAAAATGGGCAAATCCAAAGAAAACTAAAACTCACACAAAATTTATTGTTTTTCAACATATTTTGCTATAAGCTTTTATTCAATGAACTTCATTTAAAAAATCTTATAAACCTCAGATTAACACAATAAGTGATTTTTAAAAACGAATAGCTTTAACAATTTTTATAATTTTAAAGTTATTAAAATTTTTCTATAAAACAATTAAAAAAATCCCGGGAGCATTATATTTATTCTCATAGTTATTCTTTAATATTTCTGGTTAAAACAAGAACAGTTTTCATGTAAGTAAACTTAATAATTTAATTGGAAAAGTGGGCAATCTTTAAATGGTAAAGATTGTTTGCAAGATAAACATTTGCTTTATTTGGCAGTGAGAAGATTAAATCAAACTAAAAATTTTAGAATTAATTTTATTTAAATACCTACACATTTCGATCAACAACATATCTTTAATAGTTGTCATTGACGTCATCATCCCTTGCGCTTTGAGCAATTTGCTCACCGTTTTTGAAAAACCACCATCATTTGGTATTGCGGCGGGAGACGCCACTTCTAGCAGTTCTAGCTAATACCTATAATAGTCTATGGACAAATCGGCCTAAAAGAGGGTTTCGTGTGCAATTCGTGCCAACTTTTTGCCCATAAGCCAAGTTGGTTAAGGGCACTCCATAGATCAGGTTTTGACTTGTTGTCATTCTGGTAAATGCGTTTTTTTAAAGATATGTCCCCCACCACTTTCTTTTGCACGATACTTTTTAAAACGATGTATCTTTCTTAAAATTAGTCGTAGAGGGTTGAAAAAAATGGCAAATGAATCAGTAAACATCCGCAATAAAATAACTTTGTATTATATATTTCAAAATTTTGCTTCGTTTTTTAGTTTTTTTTGTATAGCTAGTAAAGTTTAACCTATATTTTAATAAAACCAAAGCAAAATTTTTGAAAAAAGTTCAAATAAAAGTTATAGAATGAACATTTTTCTTTAATTTGGTGTATATAAGTCTTATATAGGTGTATATTTTATATTTGTTTCAATAAAAAAACAATTTGTTGTCACCAAAACGACTACCGAAGGTGTATAACCGTACGAGGACGCCTATAAGGCGGCGCGCGTCTTTACGCACCTGAGACGTCTGGTAAAACAGGTGATTTCTATTATTATTGTTATCGTTGTTTGATGGACATTATCAAACAACATTGTTATTGTTATTTTTGAAAGTGAATATCAATCGACGAAAGTTTTTACAATATTGTGCAGGTGCTAGAGGTAGTTGAGTATGCAAAATATGAGGACTGCAGTTTGACAATGGATCCTAGCTGAGAATAGGTCACAGACTAACGATTTGGATGTTGCCGGGCAAGTTTTTGGTCCGATTTTTTTTATCCCTCCTCCTTATATAGTCGTGTTCGAATTTCTAAAAATGTAACTAAGTTGACGCCCTAAAGACACAATGACATAGAAATGGAACAAAAATGTGTAAAATCTAATTTAAAAATAAAATTATATTAGTTTTTTAAATTTTAGCTGCAAATCCCCCAAAACCGCCCAGAGTACACAAATCCTGAAATTTTTAGATTTTTTTCAAGTTTTCTTAAAAACCAAGCTTACGGAAAACTATGTACTAATCTTTATTGTAGACCATAAAATTTACTTTTCAACAATGTATAAGTCAGTGGGGTACGACTAATGACAAACTCTCCAGCGGCGTCCGTTTATTGAGGTAGTGTAAATAAATTTAAAAAAGAAACATGTTTATTACAATGGTGGGTGTGCTTTCGGGCTGTTCGGCCGTCGTCGTTGGAAATTCGTTCTCGACGTTTGGCCATCTCGAGTGGATGGCATCTTCAGGAGATGTTGACTGTTTGTCGGCTTCTCGAAGACTGTCTTCGAAGACTGTGAAGAACGAATTTCCAACGACGACGGCCGAACAGCCCGAAAGCACTCCCACCATTGGACGATGGCCGCGAAAGCCTTTCACAATTTGTATGTTTATTACAGGTTTTACCCGTATTTCTTAAAAACCGAGCTCTATATCAAAAAATATAATACACAATTTGTTATAGACAATAAAATTGCCTTTTAAATGATGTATAATAAGGCAATGGCAGTTTTATCTATAAAAATTTAGGGGCGTCCGTAAATAAAATCAATTTTGAAAAATCACTAAATTTATCAATTTTTTACAAGCTTTATCCAATTTTATCAAAAATAAAGCTTTTTGGAAAAAATTCTTTTGCGTTTATTGTAGAGAATAAAATTTCCTTTTTACCAATGTATTAGTCAGTGGGGTCAGGCTAATGACAAACTCTCCAGCGGCGTCCGTTTATTAGGAAAATATAAAAAAATTAAAGAAACCTTGTTTGAAAATGTTTTCAAGGCTGATATATTATGGGTTCATTCACTTAAATTATGCTTATCTAATAGGCTAGCTGTGAAGATTTCAGATCCGCCATAGATCCATTTATTTTTTTAAAGAAACTGACCTATGCCCACTCGAATTCCGCCGTTAAATTTATCAAAAAATTCTGCTGAAATAATTGAAATGTAATGTAAAGGGAGTAAATTTAAACATCCATGCTCCACGCATAAAAACAATGCGAGTAATACGATTAAACTAATGACCTCTGCCAGGTTTGATTTTTCTGATTTAAAGAACGCTAAAATGCCCAATATTGGCCCTATCACTCATATAGGCTGCAGATAAAATCTATCTTTATTCGAAGGAGCCAAGAGAAAAGTGGCAGCGTGTTCGACGTTTCTTTAGGTTTCAGTGGGTCTCGGTCGCATCGAGTCAGAGTGTGATCCACTGCATTGCACAGGGCTACCGAATTTCATATCAAATATATATGAAAAAGAAATGCATATAATAAAATAAAAATCAATAAAGATGTTTTTAAAATAAATAAACGTATTTTTGCAGAAAAATACGGTAGTGTCATGGGTCCGTGGCATTCTCATTTCTGTCTGCAACTGAGGCATGTTTAACAAAAATAACATAATATGTCCAAAACAAAAAAATTTCAGAAAATAAAAAAACGGTTTATTTTAAAACGAATAATACAAATTTTAACTGCTCATATCTTGGCACTTGTGGTGTTTGTGCAGAATCTTATTTAATGGTCTTAAAGCCATCCATTTTTTCGACTAGATGACGCCACTAACTCATTTACGTCAAATTTGGACTTATGCGGTTTTTGTAAAACACGCCTCGATTGCTTTTTTTAAATATTTTGTCTCTTTTGGCTTTTTCGATTCTAGGAATCTTTTTTCTACATCGATGATTTGTTCTAGGAAGCGCACATCAATTGGACCATAAGTTAAAAATAAAACCTCGTCAAGTACTTAATTGTTATTCCAGTTCTGGTTAATTTCGCAAATTTCTTATTGTAATTACAGTAACCAGTATAGCAATGACAAAATTCTTTATCTTTAAGAGTATAAAAGAAGAAAGAAGTAAGCACCAAAGTAAAACAACGACAGAACAACGGCTTGCCTAAGCCTTGATCAAAGTTACTTTGGGCAGGTTAGATCAGATGGTGATGACGAGTCGTTAAATACCGAGATGAATTCCAAGACGTGCGCAAGCGTTGATCTGTCACTTCTGCCAACCAATCAACTGACAGATATTTCAGTATGGTTTTATACAGCAAAACTTTAATAATTCCCAGTTCTTTTTGATGAAAATTCGTCGTTTTTGTTCTGTGAAAATGCCGGTGACGTGCAAGTTGTGTGACAAATTATTTAGTGCCCAATTTAATTTGAATAAACACTGTCATCGGGGTTCTACTGTATGTCTATGCTACGATAAACATTTTTTTAAAAGATTTAGCGCATTTAAATTTGTCAATACTCCCAAGGCAAAACAAAATAAACGTGAAATGCATATAGAAGAAATACTGCATATACCTCAAAAAATATTAATCGCAGCACATAGATATTGTATATGTTTGAAATCAAAAAGAAAAGACGAATCTTACACCCTGTACAGGGTGTCCCAAATTCGTTGTTTTTTTGTGGTGTCGGGTATTTCTAGAGGAGAAAGAAAAAAACTGAGCCCCTTTTGCGACGCTCAAATTTTAAGAGAAGCCTAAAGGTGAAAACTACATTTAGATATAGCAAGCCGTTTTTAAGCTACGGAGTGTTTTTGTCTGCATTTTGCTTTTGTGTAAATAGCTTTCTTGTAGATCTTTTCTTGAAGAATTGACAGATGTCAACGGTTTTTATTTATCTCTTTTGGTTTTGAAAATATTGCATAAAGTTGTGATTTTTCTTACAGAATAACTCTAAAACTCTCTCTAAAATTTCCTTTAAAATGATGTATCACATTCAATATTTTAATTTTTAATTTTTTTTATTGTTTTCTTTATTTTTATTTTTTAATCACCTCTTTATTATTTTTTTATTTTTATAATTTTATAATATTAAAATATTTTAAACCCATTAAGCGAACTATAATATGTGGTCAAAATAAAAAAAAAAACAAAAATATAAAGAAATCCCACTAATCCCATAAAGAAAAATTAATTTTATGTGATATCTCAAAAACTAAACGTGACAAATGAAATTTAATTTAACAGTTGAATTCCTCTTAAAAAAGTGTCTAAAGAATGTTTTCACAGAAATAAAAATATTAATAAATAAACAAGTTATAGACCCCTTCCCAAAATGCAGACTTTTTAAAAACACCCCGTAGTTTAAAAACGGCTTGCTATATCAAAATGCGATTTTCACCTTTAAGCTTCTATTGAAATTTGAGTTTCGCAAAGGTTGATCAGGTTTTTTTAGCTCCTCTAGAAATACCCGAAACTCCCCAAAAACATCGAATTTGGGACACCCTGTACATGGTGACGGATAGAAAAAAATTATGTTGGCTTTTAAAGTTCATCATCATCATAATTAACCAAAAAAAATCTACAATTTATTATAGCCCTTTATATTCAATGGTAAAGTTGCTGAGTGCTCCGGTTATAAAAAACCACCCGGTACCTATATAAAATCATACCTAAAAATTAGAATTGACCATTATTTTATACCTTGAATTTTTTATTATACGTTAAGCTCTTCGATCTCGCGCCAATCCCGGTATTCGCGCCAATAATTTAAATTAGACATTTTGACGTTAATTTTGGCGCATGCTCCTTTGATGGAATTCATCTCGGTATTTAACGACTCGTTGGTGATGCTTAATTATATGGCGCACTTTTTATCTTCCTAGCCCACGCAGCAATGGCTAGAGAAGGTATTAGGGACATTTTAGGTCGCGTATTTTACACTTTGTTACCGTTATTGTTATTACTGAGTCTGCGCATTAGCATCTTCTCGCTCCTATTTTGTTATGTACGGTAACGGTGCCCGGTACTTATGGTGGACGACCTTTAATGTTATTGCGCCGTTATTGCACCGTTATTGCTATATTTCTAACCAACCATTTCTTTTGCTATGGTTTGACTGTCCGCGTCCGCGTTTTTTGAGCTCTGGTTGGTCTGATTCTTATTAAATCATGATTCACTGAACGCCAAATTAAAAATTTGGGAAATTCCTAAAAAAACATAAACAAACAAGTTGAGGTTATGTAAAACTACTAACTTGACACATGAACACCTGATTTCTGTTATGTTATTTTTATGTGATCCAAAATCTCTTTTTTTTGCCCTGAATGTTCCGTTAATCTTAGGAAAAATAACGGTAACAGCTGTCAAATTTTCTGTTATTTTAACTGACCGAAAATGTCCCTATTGTTTGCGAGGGATTTTATTTTATTTATATTTAGACATACCTTAGCAATATCGGCGTGAGGTTTGCCTGTGTGTGTGTGTATGTCTATCTGTAAACACTGTAACACGGTAGCTCTAAAACCGCTAAACCGAGTTTCATGAAATTTTCAGGTGAAATGGTGTTCGACACTGTTACGAGCTGATTAGATTTAAGTCAAAATCCATTAATGCTAATGAGTTTTTTGACAGTTTAAAAATTTACAATATGCTAACTTTTTAACGGAGCATTGCATCAATATGCGGTTTCCGGAATGTAGTAGAATATATTTTTCTCAATAATTTGTGTTATAATCAAAAACTACATGGATCAGATATTTACAAAAAATTGTTTTCAATGCTGATATAGCATGGAGTTTACTTGGAATGTGCTAATGGGCTAGGAAGTTATCAGATCCGTTATGGATCCATTTATTGAAATTTTTTACAGGCACAGAGGTAAACTGTGCTAGTTTTTTTTCAGGAGGGGGGATCGGTTCAGTTGTGTTCGGTTCGGTTCGATTTGGTTCGGTTCGATTGATTAAATTTGTTAATAAAACAAGAAATGTGATACAGACTATAGACAAACAAAAACTGGGTATCTCATGAAACTATAGCAATATTTTAGAAAACTAATATATTTTTGTAAATAACATATTATTGTGGTATTTCTGTAAAACGATAATTTTTTGTTGATTTTTAAAATGTGGGCCCCTCCTACCACCCCCCCCCCCCCATCACCATGTTCCATCACTGATTACTTAACTAATTTTTTACTGTTACCACTCTCTTTTTTTCTACATACCTAAAGTAACATTTTGAGCTCCTGAATTGTTCCTGCAATTTTGGACTATTACCTAGAACTCACCCTGTATATATCAATATCTTCTTTTGTTTCTGGAAACTGTTATAAAATAAATGTAAAGCAAATGAAAAAGAAATATCATTAAAAACACCCAAAACCATTTAGCTAACATTGCTATCGTCAGTCTACCTTTCCCTAGAGTCCCTAGATATATTATATCCAAATATGTCAACATACAGGGACTCTACCTTTCCCCTGCCACTCAACTCGTTAGTAGGCCTTGTTTTCACGAAGGTAACTTTTTGACAGTTATCAGCTGTTTACTATAACAAATAGCAGGGCTATCAAAACGGACGGGCCACGATCCTCCACTTTGTTGACGTCATATCCGGGGCTGATTTTTTTTGATGGTCACGTTACAACACAGCTGATTATCTTTAAAGTATTGAAGTTGAAATCACGGTTTATGAATATTTGATTTTTTTAAAAATAAAGCCGGTTTTGAGATTGTTTTTACTATATTCTTTCAGAACAATTTTTTTTTAATCTATAGTAATCCTTAATTTTTCATAGCCGTTTCATTCGCTCACACAAAAATTAAGTTTAAAGCAGAAGCGAATGTGACAACCACAGATGACAAAGTCAAATACATGTCAAATATAACAGTTGTCATGTGGTACATGGCGGGTAATTTGAATTCAAAATAAGGATTGCTAAATCTTGAAGATTTTAACCTTTTAATCATATTGTTTTCCTACAAAACTTTGGCGGAATATCGGGATGATGTCTGAGAATATTTCACTGAAATTTCGCGGAAATCTGTACCTAGTGCCATTTTGAAAATATCATAAAAAACGTCTGACCTCCCATAAGACCCAATGTAAAATTCAGCCCCCGGAGAACAGCTGATTTTTTCAGGGTCGTGGCCTCTATTTTTGTGTTGGCCTTGCAAATAGCATAGGCCAACGAAAAAAAGTTGTCAAAAGTTGTTTCAAAAATAATGATATGAGCTGTAGTATTTGTCAATTGTTGTCAATTTTCAAGCAACTGCCCTTCGTATATAATTCATTGCCACGAAATACTTGGGCGACATTGAAACATTTACTTTTTAATGTCAATGAAATATTGTAAATAAACATTTTTCGGAAATAATTTGTTAGCAAACGTATTTTTATAAATTACTAAGTAGATACAAATATGGCCTCAACATCTGAAGCAGAAGATCTACAAGAATCTACTGCAGACGCCAAATCTCTAGAACCAGACTCTAATCAGCAACTTGATGCTGAAGATCAGCAACTTGATGCTGAAGATGAGCCTCCAACCGCAAATACAGACACAGCTCAAACCACGGAATCAATAAACAGTATGGCAGTTTTATTTTCACCCACCGAATTTCTTAAAATAGTTTATGAAAATCGATACTATCGTCAAATCACAAAAAGTGTTTTGGTATTTCTTCTGGCATTAAAGATGGCCCGAGAAAGTCAGAAGATGGTAATCCCTATGAATGAATATGTACCGTTTGCAAATAAATGTTAAAAAATTAAAAATTCTAACTACATTATGTCATAAACTAATAGTTTATGATTATGTTGTTTATTTTTTAAGTAACGAATACTATATCCTAAGAGACCAGGACTTCTAACTGAATGTGACCTGAATCGACGTTAGATTTATAAAAATATAAATAATTGATAAAGCGTTGATCTATATCATACAACTTTGTTAACTCTGCTTAAATATATCGGATAATGCAACATGGTGCTCTGTTATTTTTCCAATGGCGGCGCACCCCACATAGCACAGGCACAATCACGTGTTTAACACGTAAAAAAGGCGTGAGAAAAAAAAACGTTGATTTTAAAAGCTGCTAGAAAAAAACGTTTATTTCATATATGAAAACAAGCTTAATAACGTTGATAAAAACTGCGTTTTAATAACGTCATTATCAAATTAAAACATCAATGTTTTTACGTTATTTTCAAGTAATTTTTATCAACGGTAAAATCACATTAGATTCACGCCTTTTCTACACGAATTTTAAAACGCAACTTGGATGGCTTTTCTACCGAATATTTTTGAGATTTTACTGGCAGCAGCGCCACCTATTGTCGGGATTTTTCACTGACGAAATCTATTAGGCAGTGCTTTGGCCTCTAAACTCCAAAAGCCTGTTAATGAACTGATCCCTGATCCTCGATCACGACGCATCTGTTATTAACCTGATAAAGACACATTAATATTCTGTGAAAGTGTTTACTGTTAAAAAATCTCAAATCAATGTATATAGATAGATATACAGATATTTTGTCTTGCCTTGAGCGCCATCTTTAAAATTGTCTTGAAGTGTTGTAGTCTTAAACTAGTGAACTTTTATAACTTCCTTTCGCGTCTCTTTTAAGTTAAAAAAATGTTATTAAAAAAACGTGACCAAAAAAGACGCAGAAAGTTAGTAGGTTTGAGAAGTCTTAATCTAGTGGCGTTTTAGAACATGTTGTGGAGGACTTTTCAAGTGTGAATTTGGTACATGAAAATAACGAGGGTAAAAAACACGTTATATACACAGCACCAGAAACTTTAGGAAAAAGTACATTTTTATAGCTTGATTTCCCCTTTTTTTAAATTTATCTTCAAGCATGTAGATTTAACAAAATAAATATTACATGATATGAGGTTGTTTTTAAGTAAAAAAAACTTTGTTATTTTTGTTTGCGTTAATTTAACGTTGATGTGATTTTTGTGCTATGTGGGACAGTGGGCTCTTGGATCTGATTTTTGGCCAAAAGTAGAAAAAAAAAAGGTTTTTTGACAATATTTTGTTATAAAGTAAGCAAAATATAGTTTAAATAATTTCAAAACTATTTTATTAGCAAGAAAATATTAATTATGAATCAAAATGGCGGATCTAAAATGGCAAAGATTCCTATTTATAATTTTTGACTCACAACAAGGTCTTTATACTTTTACACAGGTTGCTTACAGAAACGACTGGAACTGCGTCATCGGGTTTCCATTAAACACATGGTATGAGGCAACCCGGTGACATAGATCATTTAATGTGATTACAGTTGGCTGGCCAGTCAGGTTCAATGACTTTTCAAATTTTCTAGGTAACCTGTAATAGTTATTTACCTAACTAGTGCGGAAAGTAATACTTTTACGCACGCGACGGCAGTTCGGGCACGCCGTCAAGGGCGGAAAAGGCACTTTCCGCAAGAGTTAGGTACAAAATTTTTCCTAGTTGCATAAAAAGCTTGGTTTTACATTTTAATATATTTGGTATTTTTTACATTAAAACAGCAAAAAACAATTTTTGTTTTCATTTTTAATTTAAACGAGTTTATAAATAGTCTATAATAAGTCTGATTAGGCCTAAAACTCAATTTGAAATTTAGCGTGCGTAAAAGTATTTTTCACGCACGGCGTAATAAGTAATTACTTTTACGCACGCTAATTTATAATTAAATTGTAGTGACTCTATATATTGCTTTTATGTCACTTGATATACTAGATGACACTGACAAGTTTATTTGATATTTACCGTCAGGCGTCAGGTTTTTAGTTTGATTTATCTTGGCGGTGTCAAAATGGATTTAGGAATTTGTGCTGGAAATTAAGATTTTGAACCAGAGTAAACTAATTATTTTTTGAACTGCCAAGGTTCTTATTTGTTATTTTTACTAAATAAAATTATAATTATATACTGTTATAAAACCAACAAACTTGGCTCGAATTTATTCCGATTATAAAAATGTAATTTTTTGTTGTTATTATAATTTCTATTTGGTCCAAATAGTCCAAATTTTTACGTGATTTTTTTTTACGCACGGCATGCAGGAAGTTGAACTTTCCACATGAAAATTGGTGCGGAAAAACGCGTTTTACGCTCGCAAGTAGAAAGAAAGTATAAAGACCTTGGACTCACACTTAAAACTTAACATGGTGACTTCAAAATGGTGCACTTTCCCATTTATCTAGTTTGAAAGGGGCCACAAGCGTGCTCGCAAACCATTCGACGAAAGGTTCGGGGACTTTACCCCATCCAAACTAGTGTTTTGTTCGCTGCCGTTGGGCTTGCGCAGCTCAATGTTCATCGAAACGTTCAGGTCTATACGAAGCTTTACGTAACTTTTGCTTGTGTAATTTTTTAGACTTTTTATAGATGATTTTTCTCAAAATGCTTGGTGTGTTCTCAAGAAAAAAGTTATTTAAATGTTTAAAACTTTTAAGTCGAATTAGTGAATTTAATAACTCTATCCAAACCTCGCACAATGTGTGCTTAAATGTAAAAAAAGTTTCAAATTTGCAGTGATAACGCAAATAACCAAAGAAAAATTAAATTATGGTTTTTCAATGCATGGACATCTAGTTATAAGGATTGTAGAAAAAATTTTAATACAGGAGCATCTTGAATTAATTTTTAATTTCTTAATTTTAGCTATTGACCCATATCTCCTAAAATTCTATTCCGCAATTTTTTTGGCCCTGTAAATCAATGAAGAAAATATAACAAGTTTGGTTGAAATATGGCAAAAGAAGTAAAATTTGATCTTAAATTTCTATTTTGAATGAATACTAAAGAAATACAAAATAAATCATATAGTAAATTTAACAAAGTATAAAAGGCAACTCCAAAGGGGTAAAGTCAACCACGGACACCGGTGTTTCGGAAAAAGGCATCTTTATCCTCAGCGTGGCTTACGTGACTACACTAAATCAAACTGACTACAAGAAACAAGGTAAATCAAAAAGAACGTGTTTGACTTTACCCCTTTGAAGTTGCCTTTTATACTTTTTTAACCCATTATTTTCGGTTCCGAACCGACGCGACGCCGTGGAGACGGTAATAGCATGGTCTGGTTGAAGTGTGAAAGGTCTTTCTTCCTTATAGACCGGTGGACGTTTTTGTCCCGCCATCTACTGGACCTCCATGCACTGCGACCACAAATGGATCTATTGTGTCCACGTACCTACATACTGAGTTTGACGAAAGTGGCATATTTTTTTTCCACCCAGTACATGAAAAAACTCTGCAGATTACAACAATAAATGATTTAGGCTTAACACTTTGGCTCAAACATATACGAAGATGTCATTAAAATACTGAAGTTGGAATGACGGTTCATGAATATTTCATTTTTTTTTAAATGAAGCCGGTTTTGAGATTGTTTTTACTATATTCTTTTAGAACAATTTTTTTAAAAGCTATAGTAATCCTTAATTTTTCAGAGCCGCTTCATTAGCTCACACAAAAATTAAGTTTAAAGCAGAAGGGAATGTGACAATCACAGATGACAAAGTCAAATACATGTCAAATATAACAGTTGGCATGTGGTACATGGCGGGTAATTTGAATTCAAAATAAGAAATGCTAAATCAAAAAGATTTTAACCTTTTAATCATGTTGCTTCCTTACAAAACTTTGGTGGAATATCGGGATGTCTGAGAATATTTCACTGAAATTTTGCGGAAATCTGTAGTGCTATTTTGAAAATATCATAAAAAAACGTCTGACCTCCCATAAAACCCAATGTAAAATTTAGCCCTCGGAGAACAGCTGATTTTTTCAGGGTCGTGGCCTCTATTTTTGTGTTGGCCTTGGTTGAAAGAATAAATAGGTTTCCCCTATTTTTTCATCCTTTTTGATTTACCTTCAAAATATGGTCACGCACTTTAAACTTGGCCACAAAATAATTGCATCATTGTAAAAATGGTTTGCCGCTTGCCGTTTAGGTCAAGATTATTTTGTGAGACAAATTATAGTTACCTATAGTCTCTTATTTAGACTGTATAGAAGGTGGGCTGTACCACGCTATGCGGTTTTGCCCCGCCTTCCCCTACGACCCCGCAGTATCTTGAGTGGCCCCCTTAAAACAGAAAAAAATGGATTTTATTTTAAAGAAACGATTTCCTGAATTATTTAGGAAACTCTATACATAAAACAATGTAATCAACCCGTTAACAAATGAAGCAGACATTGAAGGTGATATATTTTCTGTCACGTCGAAAATCAACAAGCCCAAATTTTTTGTATAAATGTCGACTTAAAAACTACTGAAAAATTCCATGTACGAAATTTGAATCGAAAAAATCTGGATGGGTAAAGTAAGAAAATTAGGAGTTAGGAAAAAATAGTTTTTTTTTCACATGGCTGCTCGTCTGAGCCCAAGAAATTCTGAAGTGAATGCTCTGGAACAAAGAGGATATTTGATCGGCAAGAAAATCGGGCAGGGTTCGTATGCCACTGTTCATCTGGCTGACTATGTCGACAGCACTGGGCCAAAGAAAATGCGCCTGGCATGCAAAATCTTTGATAAAGAGAAGGCACCCAAAGATTTTCTAGATAAATTTTTTCCAAGAGAACTGGACATCCTGACGAAAATTGAAAATCAACATATTATCCAAGTCCATAGCATTTTGCAAAGGGGTCCAAGAGTTTTTATCTTCATGAGGTAACCTTTATAATTAATTAAAGCAAGTTTTACTCGAATCGGTACTAATTCTTGACCCTTGGTTTTTAAAGTCCCTTTAAAGCCGAAGGGTCCAGAGAGCCGACGCGTCAGCGATGCGACGAGAGAACTGTCAAATTAAACTAACTATTAGTAGTCACTTTCAGTTTTTGAAATAATAATTAACAAAGTCTGGCGGCACGGAAGTGACCCTTCAAGTTCGCGCGGAAACTGCTTTACCATCCTTTCTTGAAACATTTCAGCCCATATTTGACCTATTTAAAACTCTACGAAACTCAAACTTTGCACAGTCGTAGATTTTAATAGAGTTAATAATCCCTCCGTTTTATGGACTTTCATAAAGTAGTAAGGTAGTACGAAATTTTAAAAACGTCGAAATTGCCACTCACTCACTCACTCATGTATAGATCATCAAAATTCTGCTGTAATTCCAGACACGCTACAAAGGTGAAATTTGGCACACTGATAGAAATTGTGACCAAACCCTTGGAAAACATTAAAAAACTACAAAATTCTAATTCACTCCCATCCCCCATACATGTAAAGTTATGTAAAAGTAACATTGCCCACTTCCAGAGGCGCTAGAGAGCTGAGCTTTTGCAGACTGATAGGAAATATGATAAAACTATTGGAAAAAATTAAAAAGCTAAGTAAGCTAAGTAATAAGTAAGCTTTCAAAGATCGATAGGAACTATGATAAACTATAAAATAAAATTAAAAAACCCCAAAATTTAATTAACATCCCTCCCCTATAAGTGTAAAGTTATGTAAAAGTAACTTTCTGCACTTCCAAAAACGCTAGAGAGCTGAGTTTTGGAAGGCGCATAGGAACTATGATAAAACTATAGGAAAAAAATTTAAAAACAGCAACATTTTAATTTACTTTCCTCCCCTATAAATGTAAAGTTATGGAAAATTAACTTTGCCTACTTCCAGGAAGACTAGAGAGCTGAGATTTAGAAGGTTGATAGGAACTGTGATAAAACCATAGGAAAATATAAAAAAACCTCAAAATTTTTAATAAGGCATTGTAAAAGTTTCGAACAATATTCCGCATATTTTACTTAATACTTTAAAACTTAAATATTATCGAAATCCTTTAAAAAAGAAGTGAAATCATAACAAGAACATTTCATGTAAAAAAAGCCAAGTACGCACAAGTGTTATAACGTAAAAAGAATTGAGATAAAAGTAAAGCCAAGTTCTCTAATACAAATTTCAAAATGAAGGTTCTTACTAGTTTGGAAATGTTTTTTAAAAATAACTATATATAAAAAAAATTACAACGTTAAATTTTCATATTTTATTTTGTTTAATTCTGTGGCTATTTGGCAAAAGTTGATAATTTACATAAATTAGTTTTGTTGCCTTACATTTTATACGCTTATATCATCACACAAAAATTACATATACTTGTTTTAAACCCAAAATAGTAAAAATAAAATAACAACTAGCAATATTAAAAATGCCGAACCGAACCCTCCCACCAAATAATCGATAAAGTGGGTTAAAATAGATTTTTCAGTAATACAAATAATAGGCCAGGCAAAAATTTAGGATTTCCAAATAATTGTACCTGTTTACCAAAATTTGTATAAATATACAGTAGCGTTCTACGGTTCCAAGAACTTACTTCGTTAAGTTTTTTGTTAACTTTTCTGTGGCGCAGAGCCGATTTACTAATATACGAGATTCGTACAAGCATAAGTTTCTTATTTATTATTTTTCTTCACAACGTGGACTACCCATACTGCCTACAATTTTTAAAAGCTGTTAAAATTTCTAAAAAAATAATGTACTACGTTATTACATTTTTTTTAAATTAAGGAAAAATATGAAAAGTATTTAGTTTGTCCAAAAAATTTGCAACTTAAAAAAAATCTATTTTTGTTTTTTAATTTCCAAAAGCAGAAAACAAAAAAATAAATAAAAGAATTTACACCAAAAAGTTTTTGGAATCTCTCGACTACTAAAAAAATCATAAAAAAAGGTACAATATGCTACAGAGGAAGCACGATAAGTTTTTATGCTGACAAAAACAGAACTAAATTGCATTTTCTTGAAGATATTGTATTGACTCGGATTAATCAAATTTTCTTTAAAACCGGTACAACTATTTTAATGAGTTAAGCACCAGTTTATAGCAAGTTTATGGTGCCTTCACAGAAAAAAATACTCTGCCAATCTATGGGCACCTAAGCTCACACTAGGTACTATAGTTATAGTGTGTGCTAATATAATCAAAAACTGAAATATATTTTATTCAACTCCAGACTCAATTACCTTTCGTTTGATACCACACAAGCCATGTTTTGACTTAAACTCAATTTTTTTTAATCTACCCCCCACCCTTTTTAAAAAAACTAAAATGTAGTTTGTTTAACTCCAGACTCAATTACCTTTCGTTTGATATCACACACGCCATATTTCCACTTAAACTCTAATTTTGACATCTACCCCCCACCCTTTTTTTAAAAATAAACTAAAATTCATTTTTTTTAACTCCAGACTTAATTACCTTTCGTTTAATATCACACACGCCATATTTTAGTTGGCTTGCGTTCGGTGGATTTTGTTCATTTTTAAATGGGACCATCACGGCCCAAGACTCAACTTAGGTATTAAATTTCATTAAAATCGGACAAGCGGTTTTTGAGTTATGCGGGTTGGTCGTTACAGACAGACATACAGACAGACAGACAGACAGCAAAACAAAAAAGTTTCAAAATCATCTGAAACGCAAAGATATATAAAAAATTTTGAAATCGGAGCAACTTTTTTTTTCTCGAAAAAATTAGGATCACCATAGCTCACACTACTTATAGTAGTAGTGTGAGCTAATATAAAAAAATGTATATTTAAGGATAAGCCACACAAATAATAAGAAATATTAAAATTTCCTATTTGGTGTCTTTTCATTCATAACATTGACATTTCTACTGGGGATTTTATCTGGTAATATTTTTTCGTTTCTTATAATATACTTCTAAATAAAAAAATATCACATTTGTCTATCGGCGCGATGGCGCTTTATATGCAATTATTTATTATAACAGGCCATGTTTTTTAAAAGAGTACTTTTTTAATTTTAATAAATGTATCCCGATCGGGAGCTTGATTGTTATTTTTGAAAACAGTAAAAAAGTACTCTTTTTTAAAAAACATGACCTGCTAGAATAAATAATTGCGTACTTGTAAAAATTTTTTATTAGGAAATATATAAAAAATAAAAAAAAGTTTGCCGGGTGAAATCCCCAGTAGAAATGGCGATGTTATGAGGTAAAAACGGACAAAATTGAAATAAAATCAAAAGACATTGGTGTCAATGATTACGCATTTTTAATATTTCTGATTATCCTTGTATGTAGGATTTTTTTTTGTGAAAGCACCATAAACCTGCTATAAACTCGTGTTTAATTCATTTAAATAATTTAAACGGTTTTAAAGAAAATTTGATATATCCGAGTCAATACAATATCTTCAAGAAAATGTGATTTTGCCAAAGAAGAATATATTTTCTTTGATTTTGCTCTGTTTTTGTCAGCATAAAATCTTATCGTGTTTCCTCTGTAGCATCTTTTACTTTTTGTTTAATGATTTTTGAGTAGCTAGATCCCAAAAACTTTTTGTGTTAAACCGTATTAATTGTTTTTTGTTTTCTGCTTTTGAGCATTAAAAAACAAAAAAATATATTTTTTGAAAAATCGCTAATTTTTTGGAAAAATAAAAACTTTTTGTTTGAAACTCTTAGACAATGATTGAGTAGAGACTTCCATTTTCTTTATTTATTTTAAACACGACGTTTCGGTTAGTAAATAGTAATAATAAAAAAAACAATTAGGAGATTTTAAAAAATGTAGGCAATATATACAGTGTGGTCTCGGTTGTAAAGAAATATAATAAATAAGAAACTTATGTTTGTAAGAATCTCTTATATCAATAAATTGCCTCTCCACCACAGAAAAGTTAAGAAAAAACTTAACGAAAGTGGTTCTTGGAACCGTGGAAGGGTACTGTATAGATATATGTACAGAATTTAATGAAGACGTACAATTATTTGTATATCCTTAAATTTTGCCTGGTCTATAAGACAACAAAGTGCACAATAGCTCCCCCCCCCTTAATTTTTTTCCTGGGAACGAATTTGCAAGAATTCACTTTTTTATTGGTTTTAGATATGCTGATAACGGAGATCTCCTTGATTTCATCAAAAGAAATGGCGTCGTTCCCGAACAGCAAGCGAAAATTTGGTTCAAGCAAATGGCCAGCGGACTTCAATACCTCCATGAAATGAACATTGCCCACCGCGATCTCAAATGTGAAAATATTCTTCTAAGTAAAAAATTTAATGTAAAACTGGCCGATTTTGGATTTGCAAGATTCTGTGTAGATGACAATGGTCGTCGTATACTTAGCCAGACGTACTGTGGTTCAGCAGCATATGCTGCGCCGGAAGTGGTAAACGGTACTCCCTACAATCCAAAACTTTCCGACGTTTGGTCTTTGGGAATTATTCTATTTATAATGCTAAACGCCTCGATGCCATTTGATGACTCAAATCTTCGAAAGTTGTTAAAAGATCAAATGACAAAGAATTGGGTCTTTCGCTCCAGAGTTCGCGAAACCCTATCATCGGGAGGCAAGTCTCTGGTACGACATCTGCTGGAACCAGATTTAACACTGAGGCTAACCTTAGAACGCGTGACGCAGCACGATTGGCTTAAGGTTAAGAAAGATCGCACACCGCCTCTAATGGGACGTTTAGTGCATTCTGCTCCTCATCCCGATGTTCAGCCAGTTGCCGGCGAATACTCACCAGAGAATGAGCCAGTGGGGGGCGATTTCCAGAATCCGGGTATAAAAAAGAGCCACATGATGATAAGTGTCAATGATGCGGCATAATTTTTATTTTAAATTATGAGTCATTATTAAAATTATAAATTGTAAGGGATCAAAATTACTGGTGATTTGGGCTGTAAAATAAATTGTTTCGAAAAAAAAGTCTACTTAGAATTTTTTTAGCTTTAATGCCAAACAAATCAATTAATGTATTTAATTGTCATTTACGTCAAAACGAGATAAAATATGTACAAAAAGTTAAAAATTATTTTGAATACTACCTAATCTTTAAGTCTTAAATAAATATCTGTCAAAAATGTAATGGATTTGCAAAATTTCGTGTAGATGTTCGTTTATATCTACTTAAAAAAAATCTATGTTTGTGGCGGATTCATTTTAAAAACAAAACTTTATCTGGGTGTTACGCCACTATAAAGCAGTGGCGGCTCGTCCATAGGTTTGCAGGTTTGCGCAACCCCCAAAAAATATAGGTAATATAATAAAAGAACAAATAATTGTATATTTTTGAATTCCCACCAGAATAATGTACATTTATACGCTACCGCACCTCTATATTGCAGCTCGAATGCAACCCAATTCATGCCTAGGAAACTCAATGCAATTTGACAGGTCGTTAGGTTAAAGTTCTCACTAAGCTCAAAAGAGGCGCGGCGGTCGCGCGTTTGTTCCTGATTCTATTTTTTTTGAGAATTATCTGTGTTTTGGATTTTCCGTCCCCCTTTTTTCAGGTCTCTTCCACGGCATTTTATTTCGGGTTAAAATTAAATTTTGTTAAATTTGTAACTTTTGCAATTTTTAAATATAAAAGAATAATAATTTCTAGTTGCTTTTCTGGGTGAAGTGTCTAAAGTTCAGACGAGTATAAAATGCATAGTTTTCCGAGACATTTTAAGGTAAGTTTTCTTATTTTCTCATTTGAGGTTAGATTGACATTTGATAAAATTTGTATTGGTAGTGTCTTTTTAAGTTCTTATCGCTTACTTTACGGAACTGTGAATACAGGTTTCCAATGAGGTGCCTTATTTGCCCAGTGTTAATTTTATGTCTATCCCTTTCTTTTGATATTAAGTAAAAGGGAGACACATACAAAATTAACACTAAATTTGTGCTTAATTGATGGGTAAACTAGGGATTACCCAGCAGCGTAATGTACTTTGAATAAATTTATTCCTTAATTTTAAATCTTTATCTTACCATAATCTAGTACCTGATTAATGTGGTTATAAGTTGATTTTTTTTTATTGTTTTCAGCTTTTGGATAATATGTGCGACCACTGATAAGCAATGTATATATTGCTTTGAAACATACCCTACACAACTTACAACCAAGGCGAGGAGGTACTTTTAAATCATGTCAGATTTTCGTCAAGCTGTTAAAAAGTAGACATTTAAGAATGATTCTCTCCACGAACCACTGTTTCATTATTTATTCACTCATCACTCACCAGAAATGTTAAAAGCAAATTTAAATATACTAGATAGTGTTTGGTTTTTCATTATATTTTATTTTACCAATCAATTGATCAATAGTTAGTCGTTAATTTGTAGCTTTTTTTATAATAATTAAAACTCATTTAAAAATGTTTTATTTATTGCACTTTATATATCATTTTCAATCTGTTTATATCTTATAAAGACTGTGTATGTCTTTATAAAATATTGACTGATTAAAAATTTAAAAAAAAACTTTAAAATTAAAGAAAATTTATTATAAAAGGCGATTTCCCGCCTCAACTTTTAGTTCGTCACAAAGATCAGTAGTGGGCGCCACAGAGTTAACGATCTGTCAAACAGCCGGAGTTGCCTATCTAATAAAAACTCACTGAACCGCAGCAAAAATCCTTTATCTATGTTCGCCTATGAAAAAGCACGCGAGATTTTGTTTCTATACGTGGATTTCAATGCTGTCCCGTAAAGCTCAGTAAGGTTGCAGGTCGACTGCAAACCGATTGTTTATTTTGCATGCTAATTTCTTAGTTTAATTTGTCGTGTAGTCCGTTTAAATAAATCCCGATAGGTGTGTATTGAATGGTAATTTTGTAATTTATTCCTTTATTATTAAAGCTTGATCCGTATATTTGTGTGTTAAAAAATTACGATTCTCCTTTGCAACCTCCAGATTTTTATTCTACGGGCCGCCACTGCTATTAAGAAAAAATTTTAATTAAGAAACCACTACGTTTCTCCTAGGAGAAATACTTAGTACAGACGTAGCAGTCTATACTGGACCAGAAGTCGTAAACAAACGGTACTCCCTACAACCCAAAACCTTACGACGCGACGTTTGGTCTTTGGCAATTATCCTATTCGTAATGCTAAAGGTATCGATGCCGTTTGATGACTCAAATCTTCGAAAATTGTTAAACGATTAAATGACAAAACATTAGGTCTTTCGCTCCAGAGTTCGCGAAACCCTATCATCGGGAGGCATGTCTATGGTACGACATCTGCTGGAACCAGATTTAACACTGAGGCTAACGCTAGAACGCATGACGCAGCACGATTGGCTTAAGGCACAAAGTATTAACCTATATATTCTGTGCTTAAGGTTAAGAAAGATCACACACCGCCTCTAATGGGACGTTTAGTGCATTCTGCTCCTCATCCTGATGTTCAGCCAGTTGCCGGCGAATACTCACCAGAGAATGAGCCAGTGGGGGGCGATTTCCAGAATCCGGGTATAAAAAGGAGCCACATGATGATAAGTGTTAACGATGCGGCGTAATTTATTTATTTTAGATTATGCTTCATTACTAGAATTTATAAATTGTAAGGGATCAAAATTACTGGTGATTTTGGGCTGTAAAATAATTTTTTTTGAAAAAAATTTTAGTAATTATGTTGAAAGTATCAATGAATTTAATTGATACAAATTTATGTCAAAACAAGATATATATACGAAAAATGTATAATAATTTTGTGTACTTACCTAACCTTTAAATCTTAGATATTGTAATATAATAAATACAACGTAAAACTGGGCTATTTGGAATCTGCAAAATTTTGTGTAGATTGGTAGGTAGATCTACTGGAACCAGTTTTAACACTGAGGATAACCTTAGAACGCATGATGCAGCACGATTGGCAAGATGCACACCGCCTCTAATGGGGCGTTTAATGCATTTTGCTCCTCGTCCCAATAATCAGCCTGTTAATGTTGCCGGCGAATAATCACCAGAAAGTGAGTCAGTGAGGGGCGATTTCCAGAATCCGGGTATAAAAAAGAACTACATGATGATAAGTGTCAATGATGCGGCATTTTATTTTAAACTATGCGCAATTACTAAAATTTATAAATTGTAAAGAATCAAAATTACTGGTGATTTGGGCTGTAAATAGTGTTGCCGCTCGAGACGAGACGAGAGAGAAGATTCTTTCTTGTCCAGAGATTCTCGTTTTTCTTGTTCTCTCGAGCAAAAAAAGGTTGGTTTTATAAATTTTTATAATTTACCATCTGTTAACATGTTAGTTTAAGAACAAGCAGGAGCAATTTTCAGAAAATCAGAATCTAAATCGAAATTTTTGTCATTTTTAACTTACTGTAACTTAATCCGTGGACCCACTGGATGTATGTTTGTGTCGCGCTAGGTACTAAACGGCTGAACCGATATTGACAAAAAAGGTGTCATTAAATTGCTACTGGTCCCGAAAGTGCTCTAGGGTATATATTTTTAAACAGGAGTCAACATGGCGGTTGTCAGATGTCATTTTGTCACATGTTGTAGGCTTTAAGGCATAAAAATTATCTATATATACTGTATATACATACCCCCAGCGAAAAACCTTACCCTTCCTTTCGCCGTGCCGCAGTTGGGTAAAAATAATCTTTTATCAACGAACACTTGGGATTTTAGAGACAGTTTTAAATAAATAAAGCGATGCAAAACATTTCCACAGCTTTTATTTAATCGGTATCAACCTTAGAATGCGTGACGCGGCACGATTGGCTCAAGGTTAAGAAAGATCGCACACCGCCTCTTATGGATTTCCAGAATCCGGCTATAAAAAAGAGCCACATGATGATGTGTCAATAATCCGGCATAATTTTTATTTTATATTATGCGTCATTAATAAAAATATAAATTGTAAGGGATCAAAATTACTTGTGATTTGGGCTGTAAAATAATTTTTTTTGAAAAAGTTATAATGTTGAACGCATCAATTAATTCAATTGATACTAATTTACGTCAAAACAAGATGAGGTGTGACAATTAAATTTTAAGCCTGGCCCCCGTACCCACTAACACGTTTTAAATCTCCACGCCTTGGGCGGTTTGAGTTATTCACCTTGGTGTGCGTTCTACTACCGCGCACAATCTTGTCGTCTTTCCTCTGCTAGTTTGGCTTTCCCAGTGGTTTGAAGCGGATCGTGCATAGCTCATTTGGCGGAATTACGACAAACGAAAAAATTGAGCAACGTATTAATTTAAAGTAAAACTCAAAAAAACAGCTACTGAATGCTTTCGAATGCTAAAGGATGTCTATGGGTAGCTGTGTATGTCTCGTGCAATGATTTTTATGTGGCATAAAAGCTTTTTCGAGGGTCGTGAAGCGGCTCTGGAACGAAACAGCGATGTACAAAATAGCGACGTACGAAATAGCGAGTAATGAAATAGCGACTATCAAAATAGCGATGTAATGAAACAGCGACTATCAAAATAGCGATGTATCAAAATAGCGTTTGTAACAAAACAGCGACATATCAGAATAGCGATGTATCAAAATTGCGACAATCAAAATAGCGATGTATCAAAATACCGAATCAAACCAAACCGAATCGATTCAAACCAATCCAAACCGAACATTTCTAACAAATTTTTTCAAAAAAATAACTTCCTTGACTTTTTTTCCAGGATGCTAGAGGGTGTGAATCCGAACCGAATCGCACCGAACCAAAACGAACCAAACCGAACCAAACTGAACCGAATTCGGTTCAGTTTGTTTCGGTTCAAAAGAAGTCTGGAGAGTTTTTTTTTAAATATGCTGGTTCGGTTCGGTTCGGTTCAGATTCACACCCTCTAGGATCCCAAGAATTCAGGGAAGTTTTTTTTTTTAATTGTTAGAAAGAAACCCTTTTGTCAAACTATATGCCAAAACCGAACCAAAATATAGCTATTTGTTGTTACATCGCTATTTTGATACAATCGCTATTTTGTTACATCGCCATTTTGTTACATCGCGATTTCGATAGTCGCCCTTTCATTACATCGCTATTTTGATTGTCGCTATTTCGATACCGCTATTTTGAACATCGCTATTTCGTTCCAGAGCCTCGTGAAGCAGTTAAGGATGATGAACGAGAAAGGCGCTCCAACACTCGCTCCCTATCCAATGAGCAGTTTTTAGCTAATAAGAATATCCCCGTGGTTAACCACCCACCACATTCACCAAACTTGGCCCCTTGCGACTTCTACCTATTTCCGAAAGTGAAGAAATCGTTAAAAGGAACCCGTTTAAAAATATTAGAACATGTCAGGGAAAAAACGACAAGACTTCTTATAACAGCCTTTCTTCTGATAATTTCCAAAATTGCTTCCAACATTGGAAAAAACGCTTGATTGATTGATGATTGATGGGAACATCATGAAGTTGTATTAGTATTTAAATAAAGTAGATTTTTTTCACCAGTTTAGAAAAATTAATAATAATTTTTTGTACTTACCTAACCTTTAAATCTTAAATATACCTCTGTAATAAATGCAACATAAAACTGGCCTATTTTGGATCTGGAAAATTTTGTGTTTTTCATTTTTACAGAATACATTGGGTTTTTACACAATTGGATTTAGAAAAAGGCAATTGTCTTGTAAATTTTCATTTTCCATAAAAGTGAAGTCTGCTGAAGAAAAAGAAAGCAAGAAAGATCGCACACCACCTCTAATGTGGCGTTTAGTGCATTCTGCTCCTCATCCCGATGTTCAGCCTGTTGCCGGCAATTAATCACCAGAAAATGAGCCAGTGGGGGCCAAGTCTGGTCGTGAATGTGGTGGGTGGTTAACCACGGGGATATTCTTATTAGCATGCTCAAGTGAATACAAGGCAATGCAAACGAAGCATTCGTTTGGGCGCTGCGAGGCTTGCGAAGTAGCAGTTTGCTAAACCCCGCCTATGTAACATTTATTTATCAATAAAGACGATTTATTATTATTATATAATTCTGCCTCAAATGAATACGCGACTAAAGGTCCAGCGGCTAATCGTCCGCGGTGAATTGTCACATTCCCTGTCTGATTACCTATAGGTATGCGATATTTCATACAAAACCATTTTTTTTTCTTTTGTTTACTTTTTCTTACGTGATTTTGTGGTGCTTCATTTAGATCACTGCACACCCATTTGTTGTTCTTTAACTATACCATCTTTCAATATTAATAATTGTGCTTTAAATTTGCCGGGTGAAATTAAAACCTTGCCCCGCGCGACGCTGCCAGCTTGTAATTATTTACGCTAAAAAAGTTCACTCAATTAATCGCTTGTTGTTAACCACAGATAATAAAAAGAACTAGACAATCATGTCGTAAGCGAAGATTTAACTTTTTTTTTAAGTAAATCAATTAAAAATACTGTTTGTTGTCTAGTTTTGGGAGAACACTGCCACGTTGCCCTCCCTGTAGCAGCCGCCACTGGTCAATACTCGTCAAGTCATTATTATGTAATAATCTTGTAAAATCTCAAGATTTTTAATAGTTTTCAAGCACTTTTTTTGGCAGGGATACATACTTTCACTATCCTATCACGGCTAACCGTGCTTTTTTTTAATTATTTTAGACTCTGAGGATGATATCGTAAGCGTTGAGACGTTGGCTCTAGTCGTTAAATAAATGCCAAAAAATTCAGCAAAGATTTCGCTTGCTGGTCACCTTATAAACAATTTGTGAATAATCCATAATTAATCCGAACCGGTATGCTCGCTTGAATTTTCCTGACGAACATTACCAATCGAACTTTCCTAACGACCGACATTGCTGTCAGCTGTCACTGTCATCGAAAAATTAGGTTAGGATAATTTGATGGGAAAGCTGTTTTTGACAAAATTTTTCCAAATTTCCACTATTTCAGCGACGGTTTGGAGAAAGTAAGTTTACATTTACAAAATTTTACTATTTAGAAACATACATTCGTCAGGTCGCAAGCTTCTACTTAATGTTCTTAGCATATGCTGAACAAACTCTATGGTAAATAAGTGTAATTTTGTGCCTAGGTTTCTGGACATCAGAATATTTTATATGTTTATACCAATAATTATATTTACATTTATGTCCTTATTACAATAGGCATATGATTTTATCTTCACAGTTTTAACATTATGGCTTCCAACAACAAAAGTCCTCGCATGGGAAAAAGGATTGGTACACATAGTGGAGTTTTTCATTGTGATGAAGCATTGGCTTGCTACATGTTAAAACAGTTACCTGAGTATTCACATGCAGATATTATTAGGACCAGGGAACCAGAGGTATGTAACAACTGAACTCTATTTAAACATGGGAACTGTTGAAGCCTTATAAAATTTATAATTTGACCCATTTTTAATATAATTTTTTTTAAAGGTATTAGATCAATGTGACATAGTGGTTGATGTGGGTGGTGTTTATGACCCTACAAAGAACAGATTTGATCATCATCAGAGAGGATTCAATGAGACATTGAGTTCTGTACGGCCAGATTTAAGTACCAAGTTTGATACCATAAGGTAAGACTGCTTTATTATCTATGCATATGCATGAAAAATTTAAATTAATAAAATGCTAAATTGGCTTTACATCAAATGATGAAATAAAAGTTCAAATAAATTTAGTTTTTTGCTAAAAGCAGTTTTTAACAACTAAGTATATCTTTTTGGATGGAAATTTAGAGTAATATTTTTTGGAAAAATACTTAATTGTGTTTGCTGACAAGTCAAATCAAATCAAAATAAGCTTTACTGTCTGAATAAAAAAATGCTTATACAATATAAATAATAATATATTTCACATCTACATACAAAAATATGACAAATAAAAGTAACAAAATAAAATCTAAAACTAGTCTTTAAAAGCCTAAAAGTTAATACAAACTTTATCATTCATCATTAGTTTATAAGTGGTTAAAAAAACAATTACTTAATAGGTTCAAGTGGTGTAAAAGTGAGACACTCAAAATCTTATTACAAAATGAGACACTTAAATAAAAAATACTAATAATTGAATTCCGATAGATTTTCTGTTATAAACTGATAGCAGCAGGTGTAAGGACCTCATACATACAATTTATTTTATTTTTTTATAAAAAATAGGCTCATAATTAAAACTACAAAATTCATAGTCTTTATTTGTGGTAAAAAATGTTACTGAAACTTTTGTTGTGTGACTTTGTAGATCAGTTTTCCTTAACTCAATTTTGATCCAACTGTTTACTAATTTATATTTAACACAGTTTTATTTTTCTAATTATCTCTTATATCCTAAAAAAAAATTCAAGTGGAGTCTAAAATGTTAAAAAATCAAAAATGTTTTGAGAAGTGTCTTATTTATTTTTACACCTTTGACCCTATTTAAAAAAATAAAAATTATGAGATAAAAAAGCGAGGGGTGATTAGCTGAACCAAATTTGTACACCATCCTACAGGACTTTAATAAATTTTTTGTCCTGTAGTGTCCTGTATAGTCCTGCCTGTGGGGTCCTGTATAGTCCTCTGGCCAAAAAGGCGCCCATAAAAAAATTTGTGACCACAAAAAAAAAAGGTCATCATATCTTAACTTTTGTTTTTCTTAGAAGGCGATTTGCCTTTGCCAGCCTTAGTACCTAATCATGCTTAGGACACCCTTTAGGTGTCTGTACCCTTAAGGTCCTGTATAGTTCTGTGGCAGTCCTGTATAGTCCTGTGGAAGTTCTGTGGGGTCCTGTAGAAAAAATTGTACACCTACTGTGGGCAGCTGATCACCCCTAGTAAAAAAGTCAAATGATATATAAATTATTAAAATACATATAAATAAAAAATCAGATATAAAAGGAGGCAAGTAAAAACAAAATAAAAAAGATAAAAAATAATATTTAGCACACCAAAAAAAAACACTTACATTGTTTGAAATAGGCATTGTTACAATAATAAATAAAAAAATTGTAAAACTGGTATTTTGAACCCTAAAAGTCAATATAAGCATTAAAGAAAATATCATCATGCAGTATAAAAATGATTAAAAATAAAAACTACCTAATATATATTTTAAAAAAATTAAAATATTAAATATAAAAGTAAAAAATGATTAAAATACATACAAATATAAAACCAAATATAAAAGGACACAAGTAAAAACAAAATCAAAAATAATATTTAGTACAAGGCAGGAAAAAAATAGGAGCGAGAGGAGACAAGCCAGTGTACTGACATGTAGGGCTAGACTTGGAAGAGCCCCATATTTAATTTGTAGATCTACATTTGTTTTGAAGCTTTGTCTAAAATTAAATTAGTTGGAAAGTGTATAAAATAGTTTTTT
Source organism: Aspidapion aeneum (assembly GCA_963576565.1). Classification (NCBI taxonomy): domain Eukaryota; kingdom Metazoa; phylum Arthropoda; class Insecta; order Coleoptera; family Brentidae; genus Aspidapion; species Aspidapion aeneum. The sequence continues at coordinate 204,327,275 of OY755038.1, forward strand.
TTTTAGTTTTATTTTGTTTTGGCAATGTCACATTGTTGCTTTCCTATGTTTGTTCATCAAAAACATTAAGGTTTTTATACACAGTACACTCCCCAACCATTATATTCCTTCAGAAAATAGCTTTTATACTTTTTTTATACTAAATAAACATTTGTCTGTTATTTAAAAAATATAATTAAAACACTGTGCCAATTTATGGACACCTAAGCTCACAGGATTCTACCCCCAGCCTTTTTTTTGGCTTATGTTCAGTTGATTTTATTCATGTTGGGACCAGCTAGAGCCAAACCCCAAATTAGGCACCAAATTTCATTAAAATTGGGCAAGCACAAGATCTTTTCTCAGGTTCTTATCTCTTATTCCCTATCTAGCTTAGGTACATCTCAGTGGTACAGGGCATTTTATTTCTCACATGTTTGCAGGATGATATATCAGTATTTTTAAGAGCTTTTAAATATAGAGACTTGCAGGTTTTGCAACAATTTGATATTTTTTCTAAAATTTAGCAAGCTGCTAGAAAAATATTTATAACTTTGGGTCAACCCCTGTATCCTAATTTTTTCTGAACTTAGAGGTTGTACACAAATGTCACATTTTCATTGACCACACAAAATTTAACTTCCCATTAAAAATAATTAATTTGGGGCCTTTTGATACAACTTTGAATTTTAAAAAAATTAAAACAAAAGATAATTTTCATAAATATATATATTTTTTCCTAGCTTTTATCTTACTTTTGTTAAATGACCAGTAATTTTAAATGTACTTTGTATCACAATTTATATTTTGTACCAGCATTAAAAATTGTTCCCTTAAGTATTTACTTTACAAATGTGGAGCTCATTGACCATGATTGTGTTTCTTTCTCATGTCACCACTTGAGGATTTAAAGATTATTATTCATTTCTGAATTAGACTTTTTCTATCTCGATGGATTTATCATTTCGGGAAGTGTTAACCAGTGCTTTTGTGTAAAATTTAAGTTTGTGTACTTTTGTTGGGTCTGTCCCTTCTAAATCTTACTAGGTAAGTAAGTTTATTCACAAGTAAGTAGGTATTTTTTTAAATGTTTTATTTATTTTATTATGCTTTTCAAGCTCACAGTAATAAAAAATAATTTGTTGTCCAAATAATGTTATACCTATGTATCTCTAACACAGGTGAAAAATACTCCGCCAATCTATGGGCACCTAAGCTCACACTGGGTACTATAGTTATAGTGTATCTACGTGAAAGCCAATATAACTAAAAACTGAAATATATTTTATTGAACTCCAGACTCAATTACCTTTCGTTGATACCACACAAGCCATGTTTTGACTTAAACTCTAATTTTTCAAATCTACACCCACCCTTTTTTTAAAAACAAAAATGTATTTTGTTTAACTCTAGACTCAATTACCTTTCATTTGATATCACACATGCCATACTTCCACTTAAACACCAATTTTTGAAATTTACCCCCACCCTTTTTTTTGAAATAAACTAAAATATATTTTGTTTAACTCTAGACTCAATTACCTTTCGTTTGATATCATGATATATATATGAACCGAACCGAACCAACATTGAGACGATACAGGTTAAAATATTACGTCTAGACTAAATGATTTTAAATTTCTTTCTTAAATAAATGTATGCAGTTTATATTTTATAAACAGTTTTATTTTATTATATGTTTTTATTTCTTGTGTTCAGGTCGTGTATGTTATTCCTAAACTTAATTTTTTTAGACAATTATACTGGTTCTTTGTTTTTTATTATTTTGTGATTGAAAACAGTGTAGTATAAAATTTTCTGCCTCTCTTGCATGTTTAGCCAGCCTAGGATTTTGAAACTTAATAAATAATCTCTTTGTGGTAGGCCACAAATCAATCTTACACATGCATTTTGCAACAATTACAATTTTCTGCTATCACTCACCCTGATGCGGTCTCTGTAAACCAGATGTCAATAATTTAAATGAGATAAACTAATGAATTACCACAGTATTTATACTCTATACCCTAGGAGCATTGCTAGGGGCTTTCGTAAAGGTGCCAGCCTGTGGAAGTGAAATATCTCTTTCTAACTAAAGGGCTAGATTAGCATTCTCTCTCTCTAACCCATAGTCCTATTGGAAAAAAATACAGATAAAGACAAGCAATTAATTAGAAAGAGCAAGCAATGAATTCAGAACTATCAATTTAGTTCCATGCCCCTACTGTATAAAGTTTAATACCGTGATGAATTACAGCATTACCTTTGTTGAGTTATTTAATATTTTTTAAATTGTCTTTTAATGGTCGAGGCGTGGCTACTAAAGTTAATGAGTTAAAGTTGAAGAGATGAGTCCATAAACATATCTAGGTTTTTAGCATTTGGGCCTATTCTGAAATTACTTAAAGCTTTATGGGGAAGAGGGGGTTTGGCCTTGTGTTAAACTCAAATTTTTTTTAATGTGTTTTTTCTTAAAAATGCGTTACGAATCCTAAATTTTTGCGTTACGTAATTTAAGGACGTTCCCTTTTCCGTGATTTCTAGTGGTTGTCTATGTCACAGATCCTTGCGGGACGCCGCTAGAGACAAAAGTTATTCCGGCCCTGTCTTAATGCCTATGTCCTAGATTCCACAAAGCTCCAACAAGATTAGTCGCGTCAACATCGAACCCATAACAACGCTAGAAAAAGTGGGGGGCTGACGCTGTCAAAAGCCTTGGAGTAGTCCAACATCATAAGGAATGCTAGGTTATTCTCATCAACATCCCACAGTATATTATCTGATACTTCCGGCGCAGCACTAGTGCACCTAAGATTTTTTCTAAAGCCTGGTGGTAGATACCCTGGTGTTGAGATTTGTAAATTCTTTTACTTGTTTTTCTATTTTCTACTGTTTTATAACGCACCTATAATGGCCTTATATCTTTCAGGTGTTATCCTGCTTTAAATATCTTCTACCTGTTGTGAGGTTAGTTTTGTTTGTTACCATTATTTAGACAACAATTTTATTCAATTTATACAAAAAAATTTTTAAAATTAAAAATGTATTATTATTTTTTAGTTTAGTGATTAGTGTATTCAGTGCCGTTGGGACAGACCCAGAAATAATAGTGAAAGGCCACGAGACTAAACAATTTTGTTTTACATTTAGTAACATGTGCTCTCCCAGACCAGGATTTCCACAACGCATCACAAGCAGTACTCCCAGCCCCATCGAAAAAGAAGAAAAGTTTAACCTGGAAAACGTGTGTTTACCCAGTAAAAAGAACTCGCCTCCTCCCAGCACTGGAACAACTACGTTTGATTATTTATACGAATTTTCGGAAACTAGAAAGGTGAGTTATTAAAATATTGTTTAAAAAGAAATCCTTAATTGTAGTTTTTATGTGCATGGACAACTAACTAACGTAAGGTTGCGTTACTTTGACCGGGTGTGTAAAATTGACAGAAAAATCAAAAAAAGTTAAAGTCTCGACATGTATAACCTGGTCGAACATGTCCAAGTTTTTGATCATACCGATAAGTAGGCTACTGCTTCATAGCTGGCGCACAAACTCGTTTTCGCACGTATGCTAACGCAGGTCTTTCAGAAAAACTTTGACCGGTAAGGTTGCGACAGGTGAATTTTTTTACCCTGGAAACTTTATATTACCGCGTCGTATTTAGTGCACGGTTTTTGTTAAAGTTGTACAGGTAAGTACCCTATAGTCTTATGAAAATATTGTCATGGCTGAAAACCGCGGTGTTTCAGTATTATAAGTTTTTTTAGAAAAGATCAAATTTACTATTTATGTCCATAACTTTAACCGATGGTCAAAGTTATTGTAGCGGTCAGGGTTATTTTTGGTATTTTTATGCGTTAAAAGTAGCAAAATGCTGACCAAACCGATTTTGATGGTCAAAGCTATAACATAGGAGCTATAACTTTAATTTCTCGTAGTTTTTAAACAAGCGGTCAATGTTAGATCCACCTGTATGTAACTTTGACCACTCACAACTTTGAATCAAAAAAACATACAGCAAAAACAAGAGCCTTATTCTTAGCTCTCAGGTAGGTCTTTAAATTATTTAAAAAAATTACGCCAATGTAAAGAAATTCAACTTCATAGTTTAAAAGTGGTCAATGTTACATAACCTTATGGTACTCAAAACGTATGTTTGTGTTGTGACACGTCTTACGTAATAAATATGTGTTTACAAGGAAAGTTTATTTGCGCCATTAATAAATTAAATAGCTGCTGCATGTTGAAAGCCTTAAAAGTTAGATTGTACCCCAATGTTGATTATATTAATAGATGCTTTTACTAAAATTCGGAAGATGACGCTTTTAAATTGTGCCAAACGTAAGTGTTTTCTTGATTGTGGTAGATGCTTTTAATAACACTAAGAGGATGGCGCTTTTAAATTATCTTGTCAATCAAAGTAAGTGGGCGCGGAGTTCCGGTAGATCAGTGTGCATACGTCACGGATAATAGAACATTGACGGACTCGATTTGACCAAAGTAATAGCGGTAAATCAAAAATGGCCGCCGTCCTGGCCTTTTTAACCATTTACATTGCCTTCTCTGGTTTAGAAATGTCAAGGGCTTGTCAACCGCTGTTTTTGTTTATTTGTTTTTTTTTTCCAGTATTTTTAAAATAAATTTGGGATAAAGTTAAAAATTGTTCAGAGTCTTAAAACATTACTTTTTCCATTAGAGTAGGAAAAGTCCGAAAATTTCTTTCTTTTTCAATAAAAACACAATAAAATAAACAACAACTGACAGTAGGTTTGGTTAGGCTGCCTACCATTGAAAAACTATTTTTACCACGTTCTCAATGGTAATTTAATTGGATTTCATAACGTACAGAGCCAAAAAGTACAAGCGAAGCGAACCAAGTTAGGGTATGACCTAAAAGCTACTAAGCTAAGAAATACATTGGAGTTTATGTATGTGTGTGGGTTGTGGCCATGAAGATTTAAAGCGACTATTATTGAAAAAGATATAAGTGGTACAAACTAACAGAACATGTAGCAGTAGTATTTCTTCTCCTTTCTTCACGGTTTTTAAAAACTAGATCACATTTAGGTTCTCGAAGAATTCTTCAAATGTCCTCCACCCGAAGACAATCGGCTGGGAGCGGAGTTTGAAGATTTGCAATACGAATTGAGGCAACAATCGAGCAACTCTGGGGGTGACACTTATGTTGGTAAACGATTGGCAAAAAGGGAGGAGCCGGAATTTTGTATCCAGACTATGGACCGGTAAGGAGTTTTTTGAGTTTATGTCAACATTTAGCATACATTTATCAGATGTTTACCATTTAGAAAGCATTTTCAAATCGTCTTAACATTTCAACAACCTGATTACACGATAAGTGACTAGAAAATAACCGGACTGATCTTATTTTTACTTTCCTCGTGATGAAGTATTGTGCAAAAATGACATGTACACTTTTTCAAAAATCCTTTCCAACCTGGATGTTTCCACGATAGCAGATACCATTTCGGTTTGCTGTTGCTCTGTATAATGCCTTATCCTATTTTAACGAAATTAATATTTTTAAAAGCTCTATAGTTTACCAGTTTTTCTAGGAATATTATGAAAAAAAGTTTTATACAAGCCAATTTTTGATTTTTTTTGTATTATCTCTAACACACAGGATTTATATTTAAAAACAATAATTTCCAATTTCGAGGCTGAAATCTCGAAAACAGTTAGAACTATGGAAAAAGAAAAGGGCTTACATGTCCCTATCCTTATTTTTAATTATCTATCGATTGACATCAATGACAACCACATCCAGTTTTAATCGGAAATTCCGGTTAAACCGGAAGTGTTCATTTTTGGTGTCAATTGATAGATAAATAAAAATAAGGATAGGGACATGTAAGCCGTTTTTCCATAGTTCTAACCGTTTTCGAAATATTCCGCCTCTAAATTGTAAATTGTCGTTTTTGAACTGTTAATATTTCAAAAAAGACTTAGGTACAGGACATTGTACATGAATTATGTCTAGAATTTTCTGAAGAATCCAAAAAATATATACAGGGGGTTGCATTTAAAATAAGAAAGTTGGTATTGGTTTTTTTTATCAACACGCCCTCATTTAGTCGTTATCGAGTTTATTTCATTTGGCTGTTCCACACAATATAATTTATATTTTGTCAAGGTCTCCTCGAAAGCACTATCCAGCCACAGAAGTTTTGGACATTCCAGAGTATGACCTCGAACCCAGCGATCACGAAAACAATTTCCTAGATTTGTCAGTTGGTACGGCTTCGAGTAGTGATTTACGGGAGACAGAAGTCGGACTTCAAGTCGGTAAGATATGATTTTTCGTTAGCTTAGTTTTAAAGAGCTTGTGGAACTAAGTGAATAGAATAGACTAACAAACGTAAATTTTAAAACACGTGAATTTAAAATTTTCGTGGCTAATCGGGTAAAAAGAAGTTTTTGTTTCTTTCATATTTTTCTGAGGGTACCTCGAAAGCTTAACCTCACGGGGGTCTAACTCTTTCATCCTTATGGGACTCCTCAGAACACTGCTTGGTCAATGTGACACCCTCGCGAAGTTAATCAGATGATTTTGTCTGTCATCCTATGTCTTATGGTGAGAAAACTCGCAAGAAACGCCATCTACCGAGATACGATGAAACTCGAACAAGAGCAGGCAAGTATGAACTGCTATGTATGTATATTGATCGATGAAAAGATCGATTGCAAAGAAAAAGAAACCATCCGTGACCTACGACAGCACTTTTGCCTTTCAGGTCATATCAATGCTGATTAGCGTTTTGCCCACCTTCAGGCGTGAGCGTCAATTAGCGGAATTTTTACGCCAAATAACATTAAACAACAAACGTAACTTTTATTCTCTACAAACATTACACTCGTAATCGTGAGAAGTGATCGATATATTGTGCTAAATGCCTCGTCTCGACCAGTAGCAAGGAAGGAAATAGTCGCGTGTTGTTCAAAGACAGGGAATTTTGAACCATTATAAAGTGGTTGCAGCGAAATCTGTTGTCCTACCCCGAAGTAACAAAGGCCTCTTCGCAGAACCTGTAGCGACTTGGAGACGATTCAGAGCTTCGTAATGGTCAAGTCTATTCTGTTTGCATGAAGTAATATATCATCGTCCACTCCACTCAGAAGTCCAAGTACATATTTCAAATAATAATAAGTTTATTGATTTTAAATTATAAACATATTTTTAAAATCGAAGTACAACTTACACAAAAATACTTTAAAAATTAGATCGATTGACGTCTGCCGCCTACCGTAGTTTCACCGCGCACCGGTAGGATGCGGTAGGCTTTAATTGTCCTATATTCATTTTAAAGAAAAATATGGAATGGTGTCCATCTCTAGTTGAAAATATGTTTCTGTCTTCTTCACAAATATTACCAAGTTTTAGAAGTAAATTGAAGGCGCAGTTATGAATCCAAGACTCTTTTTAAAGTCTAAGAAAGAATTTAAAATAAATAAAGACAACGGAAGTCGAGAGATTTTGTTCCTACTCAATCATTGTCTACGAGCTTCAAACAAAGCTCTGAATATTCTCTCTCTTTTTTGAGCTTGGAACACCCTTAAGGCCCCAACTGTCAAACCCCAACAAATCATCGGGCGAGCCTTTGAGGGATTCTGAGATGTTTAAAAATTGCAGGATAATTATTATTAGAACTTACCGAGTACTTATAATTAGGTGCTGTGATTTACCTACTCAAAACAAAAAAGGACTGTTTTTGGATTCTCCATCCTTCTCTGTCTTGAGTTGCAAGAGAAGCTTCCTGCAGACCGTGATCAATGATATCTTTAATATAACGTAGATATGATTGGTTTATCCTGGTTGATAGCCTTCTGGCGATTTTTAGTTTCTTAAGAATAGACACGTTGGTACCGGTGGACGATGTTCTGTGGCTGTGATTCGCAGAATTCTTCTGTATATGAAGGAGTTTCAGTTTGTTGCGTTGAGATATTGCAGAGTCTTTCCATATTTGAGTTAGTTTTATTGTTGAGTTACGTACTATGGCCAGTCTGCGTTTGATTTCTTCATCACAACCGCCTTTATTTGTAATAAGTTATCCTAAGTAGTTAAATTTATCAATCACCTTAAAACCATCGATCTGTTTAACATTGGCAGGGTTGCGGTCTATTATCATAATTTGTGTCTTTTTTTTGTTTAACGCAAGACCATGTTCTCTGCTGATCCTGTCCAACTTTCTCATGATTTCCGAGAGTTCTTCTTAACAAGCTATTATTAAGGTGTCATCTGCATATCTAAGGTTAGTAATTCTTTTTTCTCCTATGGTTAATCCCCTTCGCCAACCTTGTAAAACTTTTCTCATTATATACTTACCGTATATATTAAAGACTATCGGTGACACAATGCAGCCCTGTCTTATACCACACTTTGGACTAAAAGACCGTAGCTATTGTCGTAAACATTGTTAAGCAAAATAATCATATGCTTTGGTACTCCATGTTTCTAATTTCTAATTCAAGGGTTCCAAAAATTTACGTTTGATATACAATGTTTTCAAAGTTTTCCAATTAAGTTACATTTTTAAGTTTAATTATGTAGCTCTGTCGCTTGTTTCTTAATTATGAAATTGACACAATATTATTTTATTCCTAGCTTTAATCTCGATTTTAATATTAGGTCACAGTCCAGAAGCGACGGACTGCGATTCGAACTGCGGAGAGTTAGACAGCGAAGTATCCCCGGTATTACTGGAAAGCGACCTCGGACCAAGCATTGGAGGAGGCCTACTGGGTGAGTCTATTTTAGTCATTTGTAACGTAAGAACTCCAATCCATTTTTAGAAATGATTGATATCTTAGATTAATAAACTTAAAATTATAATATTAAGTTAATGCAGAAAAGGGCAACCGATGCGAGCGACTAAGGTATGGTTACGTACTGTTAAAAATTTGGCAACACAGCGACTTGTTTTTAGACCGGTTTTCAGGATTTTTTATTAAATTATTTGACTAAAATGTGTTTATGGTCGGAACGCGAATAACATTTATTTCAGAAAACATATTTTAGATGTCTACTGAAAACATGTTTTTTCTGGGCGGCGGATAAAAGGTCGAAAGTACAAAAGGTCGAAAAACAAAAGGTAGAAAATACACAAGCTCGAAAATACAAAAGGTCGAAAGTAAAAAAGGTCGAAAGTACAAAAGGTCGAAAGTACAAAAGGTCAAAAGTTTAAAAAGTCGAAAGTATGAAAATAAAAGATTAAAACCTAACCAAGTCGAATTGCCCTGCCCAGCCGAGGTAGTCCAGAGGTCGAGGATAGTTCATAGTTAACCCGGTTAGGTTACTTACTCAGGAAAGTTTTTTTTTGATATTATAACCTAACCGGGTCTGGTTGGGACAGTAACTTAACCTCCTCGGCCCTGGGTCCACCTCGACTGGACCGGTCAATTCGTCTTGATACAGTAAATTGGTATTTTAAGTATTTTATATTGTCGATCTTTTTTCATAACCAAGTCGAATTGCCCTGCCCAGCCGAGGTAGTCCAGAGGTCGAGGATAGTTCATAGTTAACTTGGTTAGGTTACTAACCCAACCTGACCAGGTTAGGTTTGTTTACGACAAAAAAACTACCCTGATCTCGTCAGGAAAGTTTTTTTTGATATTATAACCTAACCGGGTCTGGTTGGGACAGTAACCTAACCTATCCTCGGCCCCGGATCCACCTCGACTAGACCGGTCAATTCGTCTTGATACAGTAAATTGGTATTTTTAGTATTTTGTATTGTCGATCTTTTTTCGACCTTTTGTACTTTCGACCTTTTGTACTTTCGATCTTTTGTACTTTCGACCTTTTTACTTTCGACCTTTTGTACTTTCGACCTTTTGTTTTTCGATCTTTTGTACTTTCAACCTTTTGTACTTTCGACCTTATTTTTTCGACCTTTTGTACTTTTGACCTTTTATCCGCCGCCCAAATGTAATGTGTCGGGTTAGGGCTTTTTTTACCTAACTAAATTATTGCAAAAAACACTCTTTTGCGGCTTTTCTCATTTGAAAATTACTAAAACCAGAACAAAAACAATTTTTTACAGTGTGCCAAGGCAATATAAAATGTTATCCCTCATTGTTCTTCTTTTTTCTTAATTTTATGATTAAATTTTAGCCAATAAACTCAAACTATTCGATTTTTAAATATAGTTCCGGACTAATTTGAGGTAACACCTAAAAATCTCTATAAAATAAGTCTGAACACAATCAATCATAAGCCACACCACAAGTTAATATTTTTAAAACAAAGTTTTAGTGCTTCTTAAAACGTTGGTGCAAGTTACTGTTAGGTACTGCTTCTCTTCGAACAGGTAACTTAAATAGAATTATTATTAGGTAAAACTCCGCCTCCCCCCTCCCCGGCCCCTCACACGACCGTAAGCGACGACAATAAAAGCGATGACGTAGAGGCAGCAATCAAAGACATACGTTTAACCCTTCAAAAGACTAAGACGTTGCCCATGCAACATTGGAATGCGGAAAAGCCTGAGATAGAAGAACCGGAAGGCAGTCCGGTTTGGGTGCCTAGCGATTTCAGGCAGTGCGGAGTATCGACAGGTAAGCTTTTAATTAGATCTTAGATTATGATTGACATTTAGCCTTTAGATTTTATTATACTTATTTTAAAGAGTATGGGGTACCCAAGAAATATTTATATGACTTATAACCAAATGTGACATGAACCGATGTCGGATTTAGTAGAATTTTAGTTCCAAAATTGATTATGCGTTAAGCGACGTCGCATTTATATCAAAACCGATGTTATCAAATATACGTCCGTTTTTTTAACGATCTCGCGACGTCAAATAATGCGACGCAATAATCCATTAATTTCCCAACGTCGGTCTTACGTTTGTTTGTTTGAAGTACAAAAACTCTGACCAGCCCAACGACCAACAGACGTCGGCGTCGGGTACGTCCGGTGAAGACCCCAACCTCAGGCTTGAGGCCGATTCATAATGTCAGTTGAGGTTCAGTTGACGCCAAGAGTTCGGAGTTTAGTCAGTTGGTAGTTGGAGTTCACAATTTGAGTCATTCATAAACTCAGTTGACTGCTTATTAATGATTGGTCCAATAATTCAAAATGGTAAAATGACACAAAACAGCTCTTTGAATTCTAGCTAACCTTAAAAAATTTCAGGTCAGAAATCTCTCCTTTGTCATTCTTTTATAATAAGAACACACCAAAATTTTTAAAAACAACTACGCAATTCAAAATCCAAACAACTAAAATGAAAATGGCCGCCACACTCATAAATCATTCTGTGGCTGCAACAGCTGATGGTCAGGTGACTAAATGCTGTAGTTTTATTGGTAGATACCAACTGCTCTGAACTCCCAACATAAAATGTGGTTATCTCCAACTTCTCTACTGAACCTCAACTTACTTTATGAATGGAAATACTTACATGTTTCAATAAGGTAATATTCAACTTTCGAACTCCGAACCTCTACTCCCAACCTCAACTGACTTTATGAATCATACTTTAAACTAGCGTTTAGTTTGGTTGGTGTATTTTCCTTAACATTTACTTGACCTATTTCACGTCCCTTGATATGACCTACGCGTCACATGTACAGCCTACTGTCATTTATAGACGCCAAATACCTAACAAAAAGTGCATTTGTGTGGTCAGGATGGCTACGTGTCAGGACATGACACAGTTTTATATCTTTTTTGGATTTTGGAAACCATAATACCCCATAGTCTTACTACAGGGGTATGGGTTTTATTTCCCTTAGATTTTTGATATTAAAACAAACATTTCTAAAAATACAAAAATAAACAATGATTTCGTAACTTCCTGACAGTTGATAGCGCGGTAGGTAGTTAATTTTGACGCAAAATCATGCGGGGCGAACGTCCGTCCGAATTTAATGGGACGAAATACGTTTGTCGGACTTCGACTTTTTGGTTATCTTTCACAACCAAAAGTGTAGACCCGGTCCGAATTGGTATATTATTAGTTCACATTAAGTCAGACACAAAAATCCGCCATTCTGAGAAGGTTAGCGTCTGTCGGCCATTATAAAATATTGTAAAATTGTAAAACACAAATTTCAGTTTAATGAAGCAGCAAAACATTTTTTTTACAAAAATAAAAAAATAATAAAAATTAGATCTATTTAAAAAATATAGATATTTTAGTCAATCTTGCATATTTCAGGAGCGCTTGCTTTTTTTGAAAGTATTTTAATCACATTCATCAATAAGCATGCCTTCGTTGTAAAATATTAGTTATATTCCTGCTTTAAAATATAAATTATTAATATTCTAATATACCTTTCATGCGTGACTATAATTGTCATTTGTAAAATGCACCCATTTTTATGAGACTTGTTATAATAAGTGTAAAATATTTACTTATCAGGTATAATATTAGTTACTCGACAGGAATTATTTTTACAAAAACTATATGTAGTCTAGGCAATGGAAACGAAACCAAACCCAACTAACCTGTTTGCGACTAAATTTAAGTGACGGAAATTCAACGTACAACTACGTTGTTAATTAGTAAACTCTATTACCTATAAGGTCAGATGCTGACGTCGTAGCGACCCGAATTTGTATTCCCCATTTAGGTTCAAACGAGGGTCGTCAGGCGGTCGAAACGATGTCGGCACCCGACGTCGCGTTTATCGCAACCAACGTATGCGTAACGTAATATGACGTCTAAATGCTGCTTGGGTATGTCTATACTTGATGTTGTATTAAGGTGACACCTCGTCATCAAAACCTTGATTGGCGGGAAGGGAGTAGAGGGGTACATACAGTGGCACGCACTTCCTTTAATTTTTTTATTGATATTGATTCCCGAAATGAGGCACTGCACTAATTAGTCATTAGCTTACTATTTTACTTGCTTTTTATTGATGTCTTCTTCTAAACGATTTCATTAGAAAGGAACATATATACTCTTATCTGGTTGTTACGACCATATTATTGATTTCGCCGGGCTTTGACGTTTTCTATTCGTTGTTGTTTTGACTGTTTATGTCAAACAAATTATGACGAAGCTTTTTACAAAATAAATTACGGTTTTTGCAACTAAATCAATGTTTGCGCACATTTTAATATAATTTTGGATCCTCTTTTATGTTTCGGATTTTTATTTATTAGGTAAGTACCTATTTGATCTCTCCTTTAAAAGGTCTTAGTGTTTTATCCTTCGAACATTAAACCCCGAGCGGCACACTGGATGTACATAGTGAAACACTAATTTTTTAAGGCTTCTTTACTTAGATTTTGCCGCAAAATTTGGTTTACCATAGCTATGACGCGGTGCCACTTATATACAACGTCAACTATAGGTGAAAACCGCATTTTATTATTGCAAGCAATTTTAAGCTATCGACGGTTTTTAATAAGTCTGCAGTTTGAAACGATGTTTGTAACTTTTTTATTTATGTAAAATGTCATTTTCGTATTTGTTTTAATTATGTTCCAACTGAATTTCATCTGTCAGTTCTTGAAAATACTGAAAAGACCCTATTTGTATGAAATTATGTATACAAACTGTATTATCACCTGATTATCTGCACCAAACTTTTGCAGACATTCCAAGACATTTTTTTTAAATTTGTTTAAAAAACAAGATTTTGGCTAAAAATGGTAAATATCAAAATTAATGTAGTTACTTTTTTCTGGGGCACCCTTTATATTTTTTCTTTTTCCATTTTTTTTTGCAGGTAGCGTCGACTCCGACAGAAAGGCAAACAGTGGCAACGAGGACGAAGAGAACGACACAGACTTAGAAACTGACAGACTGCTCGGCCAGCAAAGGACAGATGATCAAGGCTTTTTTGATGACAAAGACAAGGAGCCAAAAAAGAAGAATAGGAATAAAGAAGATGTTATTCAGAGAAGTGTTTTGATCGAAGGAATATTGTTTCGGGCTCAGTACTTAGGTGAGTTTTTTTTTAAATTGTGTCCTCAATTTTGTGTGTGCATAAGACCAAAAAGTACAAATTCTCGCCAATGGTGCCCTACGACTTCAAAGACTTAAAGGTAAGTCGTTTTTGTTAGTTTTTGTGTCCCATACAGTTGTCAGCAAATTACTGCTATTGTTTTATGAAACAGGGATTTCACTTTGCATGTCTGTAAAGGCCTAACCAGATCATTGGGTAACCTACGATTTCACAATATCCCTTATTCGAGGCTAAAATTTGTCTACACTCCGCCAATTATTTAGGTTCTACACAACTGGTGTGTCAGGGCCAACCAACCAAAACTACTCGCATGATGCAAGCAGAAGAGGCTGTCTCGCGGATCAAAGCTCCCGAAGGTGAAGCGCAACCGAGCATTGAAGTCGACTTGTTCATTTCCACAGAGAAGATTATGGTTCTGAACACTGATCTCAAAGAAATCATGATGGATCACGCATTGCGGACAATTTCTTACATTGCTGACATTGGAAATTTGGTTGTTTTTATGGCCAAAAGGAGATTTGTTCCACATGAGGTAAATTAAGCATAATTATCATCATCAATCATTATCAATACATTTTTGTTACATTTAATCTCAGAAACTACGAAACCGATTTTAATTAAATTTGCTACACACACACACACAGCTAACTTTTGGTAAACTCCATAAAAATTATAGTTTAAAAAACGAATACACGGACGCTACTGGAGAGTTTGCCATTAGTCTGACCCCACTGACTTACATATTGTTAAACATGAAACTTCAATTGCTACAATAAAGTGTAGAATAATTTGTTTCCCAAAAAGCTTGGTTTCTGAAAAAATTGGATAGAACTTGTAAAAAAATTGATTAATTTAGTGATTTTTTAAAATTGAGTTATTATTCGGATGCCCCTAAATTGTTATAGTAAAACTAATTTTGCCTTATTATACAACATTTAAAAGGAAATTTAATTGTCTGCAGTAAAGTATAGATAACATTCTTTGATATAGAGGTTGATTTTTAGGAAAATCGGGTAAACCATGTAATAAACATGTTTCTCTTTTGATTTTTTTTACATTACCTTAATAAACGGACGCCTCTGGAGAGTTGGTCATTAGTGTTACCCCACTGGCTTATATATTATTAAACAGGAAATTTTATTGTCTACGAAAATTTGAAAATTCTTTTTGAGGTTTTTGCAGCTAAAATTTAAAAAACTATTATAATTTTATATTTAGGTAAGATTTTACACACTTTTTATGCACTTCTGTGTCAATCTGGCTTTAGGGAGTCAAGTTAAATAAATTTATAGAAATTCGAATATAAGAGGAGGAGGGATAAAAAAATTGCACAATGGACCCTCAGCTAGATTGCATGTCAAACTGCAGGCTTCATATTTTGCATACTCAACTCTAGCCCCTGCACTAAATGGCTAGATGAAAAAGTTTCAAAATGGCATACTTAAAAATATAATAAAAATCAAGTGAGTTACGATATTTTTTGTTTTGCAGGTTGAAAATGCTCCCAAGAAGAACAAAACTCCAAAAATGATATGTCACGTGTTTGAAAGTGAAGAAGCTCAGATCATTGCCCAATCAATAGGCCAAGCCTTCCAAGTTGCATATATGGAGTTCCTGAAAGCCAATGGGATTGAGGATCACAGCTTTGTGAAGGAAATGGACTATCAGGAAGTTCTTAATTCGCAGGAGATTTTCGGGGATGAATTGGAAATGTTTGCCAAGAAAGAAATGCAAAAAGAGGTAAGAAAGACAAAAACTTGGTTGCCATAAACGGCACAAAAAAAATCCCAATAATTTACTCTTCTCTGTAATTGGATCGAGAGTCCATCCTTCACACCCCTACAACAAAATGGAAAACACATAGCATCTGACCATTCGCATTCGGAGGTCCACTATACACTATAAATATACACTAGGTTTTTCCAAATTTGATGACTTAGTTTTATTTGGCATAACATTACAAATTTATATTGTTATGTTTTTTAAATAGTTTCGATTCTTTTTGTGACAAAACAAAAGCAACAAAGCATTTGTAGCTTGAATAAAATAAAAGTTCTTAATGTAAAAGTTTCGCGCGTCTAGAAATTATGTTATTCGCGACGAAAACTTGTTAATGTTTAATAACCACAACACCTTTTACACTCAATAATTAAGTCATTTATACAGTCCTTATTTTCTACCTAATGCACATAATCAGAAGCGTAAATGACCACAAAAATCGTTATGTGCAAAGGACGATTTTACTATTCCGAAATGTCCCTTATTTAACATTGCCCTATAGGTGGTAGTTCCTAAGGCACAAGGAGAAATCTTGGGCGTCGTGATTGTCGAATCTGGGTGGGGATCTACTTTACCGACCGTCGTCATCGCGAACTTAGCGCCAGCTGGTGCTGCAGCGAGATGCGGACAGTTAAATATTGGTGATCAGATTATTGCTATAAATGGTAAGATTTATTACTATAGTTCCTAATAGACCTATTAGTAAACAACATGCTACTATTAGCAATAATATTTTACGGTTAGGTGCTTTGTAAGAAATTACATTTATTGGAATCTGCAATGGTCACTATTTATTCGTGCTCGCAGCATTTTAGGTTTTTTTTATCTGTTTTATCAAACTGTGATTTTTATAAAACATTTATACCAAAAAAATCACACCAAACCTTTAGTTTTACCAAAGATGTATGAACGTTCAGATGATCAACTGCTCCTATGAAAATGATTCCCTTTTTAATAAGATATTAAATAAAAGCAGGTAAACAATCAATATTCCAAATTCTACAGAGTACCCTGCAAGATGCTGTCATTCTCGCAGGGCTGAGACTCGTCACGTTGTCGCGTTAATTCAAGCATCTAGACGGCGGATTTCGCAGGTCCAAACTGCACAGTGAAAGGCTGTTCATGGTTGCGTCCAATTGTCCGCGCGCAATTGGTGTCACGCTAATGGTTGGGCCCATTTTGCTGCGCTCAATTGGTTGAACGCTAATAGTTACGCGCATTTGTCCGCACGCAATTGTCCCGCGCGCTATTGACGCAGCGCCATTTTAGTATACCTTATAGACGTTTCTCTGACGTTAGAAAATATTTGTACTTCGTGGCTTCAACAACAACAAACCAAAGTCTAAATTGACAAATACTATATTTTGTTATAATTTTTACAAAAATAAAAAACTATGGGATATTTACTAGGAGCTAAATTTAGCTAAAATTCAGTTAAACCAATGATGCATGAATGTTTTTGTGTACGAACCTATTTTTCTTACAAAGGTCGTAGACTAAACTGCCCCAAAGATTCAACTACCACACAGCTGGACAAAAGCAAAAAAAGTCATAAAACTCGGGCAAACAAAGTATTTTGCTGTGTGTTTAGGTGTTTAAAAAGTCTTCAGAAAATAAATAAATTTGGCAATACTCTATGACTTCAAAACTTATTGAAAACGGGCTAAATCAACATACCATCCTTGCAAACGAATTGCATGCAATTTTGACCTTTTGCTAAAACTAAAATTTCCCACACCAGCGGTCCGGGTTCGATTCCTGGCTAGGTACTTGGTTGTTTGTGTTTGTTTAAAAATGATGTAACTCTGCTCAAACTTTGCAAAACTGGGCGATTCATCCTGATTGGATGGAAAGTCCCAGTATAAAAAAAAATTAGTTCAGTGTGATCAACCTCAGATGGCAAATGGTATGTACGTCAAACATTTTGTCACGTGCATTAAACGGTATCGTTCCTCTGAAATTTCATACATAATTGGTGTTACTAAATGTTCAAATTCGTCTGTAGTGTATACTCGGATTCATGAATATAAACGCAACTGAAAATTTTAGGAATATAAATGTGGGCTCATCCTTCCTTATCCGGTGTCATTCACACCTACTCGGTACGCGTTGGTCTTTTTCTAATGTTCGGTTCATTGTCCGAGGAACAAGAATTTTCGATATATGTGGCAATAACTTGGGTTTTTCCAAATCGCTATGTGGGTACTGGAGATAGCGGGTAGAGGTGTTGAAAAAGTAACTATTCGTTACTCGACTACTCGTTACTCGACAAATAACGGAGTAACGAATACTGATCCAAAAATTAAATGATTACTTTCGTTACTTTGATTCCTTCGATAAGTTTAGTATTCAGTAATCCAAATTTTTGTATATTTTTTGAGTTCTCGTCTAAGATTGTTATTTTTGTTTCTACTTTAATTTACTTTTAGTAATATTTTAATTTGTTTTTTTTTTTGTATGTAAGGCATTAGATTTTTAAAATCAGAGTTGTACACAGAACAGTTCCTACGTAATTCCTACCTTTATTTTTTTTATTTTAGCCCGCATTTTGAAAATTTCAATTCAATATTTCCATAATATCAACAACAAAAATATATCTACAAGTAAATGATCTTCGAATTCACGACAGTCCGAGAATTTTGTACTAATTGTATAATTGAACTGAATACAGTTACAGTAATTAAAGTAACGAATTATAAAATGATTACTTAGTAGTCGAGTAACGGTTAGTAACGAGTGTTCAAAAGTAACAAAAATCAACACCTCGAATAGCGGGTAGAGTGTAGGCGCAGAACCTCATAAATAAGCGTTCTAAGCAATTCCAGAATTCCCAGGTCGAAGCCCCGCCTTCCGAATCTTGCAGCCAAAAAAATTAACTATTCACTAATGCACCCTTCTTTTATATAAATAAGCAAATCATACTATTATCCTAAAAATGTCTTGAATATACGAAAGTTTTTGCGCCATTATTCATAAATCCCAGTATATTAGTGCCGAGTTGATAAATTTGTTGAAATTGGTTATTCTCGAAAAAATTATGGTGGTGTCTTTTTTAGGAGTCAGTCTTGTCGGCCTACCCCTCTCCACGTGCCAGGGTTACATCAAAAACTGCAAAACTCAAAACGTGGTGAAATTGACCGTAGTCCCTTGCCCACCGGTAGTCGAAGTCAAAATCAAACGACCAGACACCAAATATCAGCTGGGTTTCAGCGTACAAAATGGCGTCATTTGCAGCTTACTTCGCGGCGGTATTGCCGAAAGGGGTGGGGTAAGAGTGGGACACCGAATTATCGAAATAAACAACCAAAGCGTGGTTGCGGTCCCTCATGAGAAAATTGTCAATCTGCTGGCGACATCTGTCGGCGAAATATCAATGAAAACGATGCCTACGTCAATGTTTAGGTTACTAACTGGCCAAGAGGCGCCGGCGTATATCTAAGTTGTCATGGTTTGACAACATTGTATGTAAGACAGGGTTACACCTCCACATTTGAGTTGATTTTTATTTAAATTTCAACCACAATTATAAGAGTTTTTGTCCCACATTGGCGATTCTCTTATTGCTCAGATTTGGCTCTCAAAAATGACGTCATTTATGAGCTGTATTTTGGTGGCCAAACCAAAGAAGTTATAGATAAATTATTCATCAGTACTTGAAATGACATCACTGTACCGGAGCAGACTATGAGTGAAAGAAAGAAATATAAAAATGATAACTGATTGGGCGTACATTTTTGCCAGCTTTTATTCTGGCGGCACTTCGCTTGGCATAGCGTTTTCGTTAGCGGTTTTACTGTATTTGGCCGAATATTTGGTATCTTCGCAAATATTCCAAACATGTCATCCACACACAAGAACGGAATAGCAAAAAACTCAAAATATGTTTGCTTATTCGCAACCTAGTAATTCTTATTCGCAAACTAGTAAAAAGGCTGGTCATATTCGTTTGCGTTTGTGCCCTTTACAAAAATCACTTTTTACTTTCACCATCAAAGCAATACATGTTGAACACGGCCGCGGCACGGTAGATTTGCTGAATGAGGAAACCAAGTATGGACGGCAAATACAAATATTTGGATTATGTGATTCCTTTGATGTTGGCAACGCGTAACCCAAGTAACATTTCTTTATTTATAGCAGAAGCTAAAAGGTTGCCAGCGCCTTTCCTTAAAACCATTAGTTTCAATGTTTGGTCGCTAGCACGTTCCCATTACCCTTATATACCCCTTAGACCTCCTAAATTAGACTCCCCAATTGGCGGTGGCAACCTATGTATTAAACTCACTATAAAACCATAAGAAATAAACTCCAGCTTCGCGCCCTCTAGCGGTTCCACCAGTATAGAACCTTTTAGAGCCTAAAGCTATTATGCCAGGTTCTAAAAGCAACTCAGAAACGTCCTCTATCCTATTATAAAACTAGATTTGGTAATTTGGTATCCTGGCGATTCTGTTGAATACCATAATACCTTTAGAGTAAAGAAGTTTTCCTATAAAAGCTATGGCGATATTTTAGATTCACAATGGCTATATAAAATAATTTAGGTCACAAAATTGCCAAAAATGTCAGAGTCCCAAAATTATTTTATCATATAAAAATATACCGAGTTTGTCGTTTTGTTGATGATCAAATTGCCTGCCAGATTTATTTTTCTGATAAAATCGTATCTGAAAAGCTTTTAAAACAAGCGCGCCAGCTCAAAAATGCTTTTTAATAGTTTTTTGATAAAATAACAAATATTTAAAATAAATATAAAATAATTTACACTATTCACCATTAAAAAAGTCTGTTTGGTTTACATAAATCAAAATTAAAGTAAAATTATTGTTAAAAAACACTGCTAAAACGACTAGATAAATATTTTCTCTTTACAATATTTTTTAAATAAATGTATTTACGCCATTATGGTTCTATAGTGGTCACTTCGTTTTATTGTGTGTGTTAAAAAACACTGATAAAACGAATGAGGGAAATTCAGCAAGTCCTCAGAGGTAAAGGTACCTAGGGGATGCGTTTCGACCTCATTCAGCCCGAACATAATGGAAGGAAATGAAATGAGTTTGTCGTTTTGTTGATGA
Organism: Aspidapion aeneum; assembly: GCA_963576565.1. Lineage (NCBI taxonomy): Eukaryota > Metazoa > Arthropoda > Insecta > Coleoptera > Brentidae > Aspidapion > Aspidapion aeneum. Next base: position 204,348,056 of record OY755038.1, read on the forward strand.
TCAAATTGCCTGCCAGATTTATTTTTCTGAAAATCGTATCTGAAAAGCTCTCAAAACAAGCGCGCCAGCTCAAAAATGCTTTTTAATAGATTTTTGATAAAATAACAAATATTTAAAATAAAAATAAAATAATTTACACTATTCACCATTAAAAAAATCTGTTTGGTTTACATAAATTAAAATTAAAGTAAAATTATTGTTAAAAAACACTGCTAAAACGACTAGATAAATATTTTCTCTTTACAATATTTTTTAAATAAATTTATATACGCCATTATGGTTTTATAGTGGTCACTTGGTTTTATTGTGTGTGTTAAAAAACACTGCTAAAACGACTAGATAAATATTTTCTCTTTATAATATTTAAAAAAAAAATTATATACGCCATTATGGTTTTATAGTGGTCACTTGGTTTTATTTGTTACTATATCGCAACAAGGATTTTTGAGTGCTATTATGAAACCAACAAAAAAGAACAAAGTAAACATAACCTCACTTAAACTTTTTGTATTTGTTTTTGAAAGTGTTTAAAAGCGTATAATTCAACAATTTTAAATGTTTTTTATCGTGCAATTTCGACAGGCCCAGTGCAATAATATTCGTTGTGCCTGCAGGTTGGAGAGCAACCTCTTATATTGGCCATCTAAACAGGCCTTATCTAGGCCTGGGTGTCCTACCCAGGGACCCAATTCTTGAAATAAATCCGTATACGGATTCGGCGAAACCTATACGGATATTCACCATTCGAATTCTTGAAAGCTCGTATACGAGTTTTTCGTGCGGAAATAGAGTCGGATGGTAAAGTCCACTCGAATCTCAATTTCCGTATACGAATCTGAGTGATCTAACCTAACATTTTTGTTTACTTTAATATATTTTTTGGTGTTTAATTTTTCTTTATTAAAAAAAAACTGGGAGGTCTTCTGAAAAAAAACGCGGTTTGGCAATAAAAGGGCTTGAGGACGCCAAGAGGTGGAAGGGGGATAGCCTCTTGTGACACTCAGTTTTTTTCTTGGAAATGCCTTACGACTGGGGGGGGGGAGTGAAAAATCCTGAATTTTTGCGTTAATAATTAATAAATGAACAGCTCTAAAAAAGAAAAATAATTAAAAAAATTACAACTTTGTAACACATTTTTAAGAAAAAATATATAAAAGGAGCGTTTTTGGGAGGGACGGGGGGATTAAAAAGTTTCAATAAAAATTTGAGTATTGTGCAATTTTTTTGTCTTATTTGTGTCTCTTTTAACACACTTGATTCCCCCCTGGGTACAACACCTTATCTTATTTTGCTTAATTTTTGGATAATATAAGGGCCCAACTGCTTCAAGTAGGAAAATCCCCTGCATGTAAATAATAAACCTAATCTTATACTTTTACCAGTTTCGCTGCAATATGACTACAGTGTGAGAATAAGCCAGTTGGAATAAACCTGCTAGTCAGTTAAATTTAATTTTTTTGAAAAAATCCAAACACATGTTAACTGAGACTTTTAACCGGCAATTTTTTTACAGAATATTTTTTGGACAGACCCCCAGAAAGGGGTCCACTAGCATACAACTTATTTTTTAAGATAGAATGACCCCACTTAAGGCACCTTGTTAGAAAGGGTATCAAATAATTTTTTTTAAATTAACAAAAAGAAAATTATTTCTATTTTTTTGTAATTTTTAGAGAATATAAGTGTCATTTAAAGTAAAACCTATAATTTTATTAAAATATAGGTGGTAATATCAAATTTTTTTTGCAACTGGTAGACTCAACTTGTAGCACACAAAAATGTTTTTTTTTTAATTTGACAGATTTCCAAAAAAAAGTGAACCATAATTTTTCTTTTTCAATAGGCTTTCCAACAAGGTGACACAAGTTTTATCTTGTTGGACCCTTTTCTGGGGTTCTGTCCAAAAAAATTCATCAAAGATATTGCTCATTAAAAATCTCAGTAGGCATGATTTTGGTTTATTCAAAAAATTTTTAATTTAACCTGCTAGAAAATGTATTCCAACTTGCTCGTTCTCACTGTATAAGTTTTATGTAAGAAGTTGTATAATCTTTTTTACAATAAAACTACAATAAACTTTATTTTAATTAATAGTTAATAGATCACCAAATGCATCTGAGTATTTCTAGTAGGATCATCATTGCAACAGGACCGCTAGGCAAAAACTGCTTCACACCTCAAAAATGATCTTCATGTCTTCTCTGAGAAACCTGTAACAAAAAGTTTTTTCATTGAGTGTACCACAGCAGACCTCACTGGATCTGTATTACTGGCAAGATTTTTATATATGTCCTTGTTTATAACTTTTGAAAAACAAAGACATCTACAAAAATAATGTACATATTCAAATCAAATCATACTGATCATATGAGGGCTGCTTTAGTCTACAACAGTTTTAAATTTTTTTGCAGTTAATTGACAGGTAAAGATATTCAAATTTAAACAAAAAAATGGGTTTTTTGAACAAAGGTTACTGATTTTGTCAATTTTTACTTGAAATGTTTATTATGCTTATCGGCCTAAAAGGCAAAACTGTTCTACTCAAAAAGAAACTGAGAAAAAACACTGGGAGGAAAAAATTAAATTGTTTCTATACTACAGACAAAATGCAAACTCCAAATGTTTCAGTAAAAACCCCTGTTACTTAACACTTGTACAATTTTTGTCAAAGCATGATGTGTGCAAGTTCGTCAAACACTGGGCACTCAATACAAACAAAGCCTCAAGTTCAAGACCCCTTTAGAATACTTATGAAGTTTATTTGTTTCCTTTTAAGCAGTCTCAAAATTCAACTGCGAATTTCACCCCCAAATTTCCACACTTCAAAGAGGTTAGATGCCCCTAGGCCCCAAATTTCCATTACTATAATTTGGTACTTACCGTTACCAATGATTACACAATAATTGCCTTTACCAAAATAAACCACAGCTTCTTTTTTTATTAAAACAAAAACATATATCTAGAAAATAAATCACTTTTTAAAAAAAAAATTGCAAAAACAAAGGCGGTAATATGTCCATCTACTGTCAACTTTACTTCATCGCGGCAAGTTTAGGCGGACATACCGGCGTTGGGTTGGCCAAAATTATACGAAAACAGCGTTGCCAAGTAGTGTTGTCGAAAAAAAAGTCGTACACGGAATTGGCGTTCGAGTGGCATTCAAGAATAGCAAATTTTTCGAGCACTCGAAACCACCATTCGAATTTTACTCGTATACGACAAAAAATCCGAGTGGTTCAAGAATTGGGTCCCAGGAGGACGGAAACTCAACAATTATTAGCAATAGGTAGGTACTAATCTGTACCTAGGTATATCTATTATTTTTACCAGAAATACCTAAAAAAGTATTTACTTACTTCTGTTAGAACCCTTAAGGAAACAAGGTTTTATATGACCGCCTATTTAAATAATATTTAATATACAGCTATGGGTAACTATAAATACAAAAGAATTAAGTTTACCTTTAAGCCTTCCTATAAAACCTTTTTAAAATGCCTAAAAGTAATGGCAAAAACCAAAAGTCTAAAGTTTATATTTACCACTCTTAAAAACCTTAAGGAAACTAGGTTCTATATGGCCGCCTAGATAGGAGAATCATATTTACTTCTAAACTACTGGTAACTATAAAAATGATATAAGGTAACCTTTTAGCTCTATTATAAAACACTTTTGTGATGACCTAAAGTAATGAAAAAAACTAAATAACCAAAGTTTATATTTATTTCTTTTTAAAAACTTTAGGTAAAAGGGTTTTATAAGACCATCTTTATAAATCAGAAGTCAATAAAACCAAAAGTATCTAAAAGTAACAGAAGGAATATCAGTTTTATTATACTCCCTTTATAAATCACTTTTTGGTTGTATAACACCTCTTTAGGTAATTGGCAATATAAATTACCTATAGCCAAATTGATCCTAAAACCCATAATAGCACCCTCTAAATAACCTAGGAACCAAATTAATTAAACCTTGAGTGGTAATAATGTTACTTGGGTACAGTGAAACCTTTCCTTGAGGACACTCCCTTTAGGCGGACACCTTTGTTGGAACCAAGCTTTTCCCTATTCCTTCACATGTAAAATTCAGTCCTATCCCTGGACACTCTAATAACCGGAAGCGGACAATTTTTTTGGTTAAAAAATTTCTGAAACCTCCCTTAACCGGACGCGAACCTCTGACAACGGGACGGACCGCTACATGACATAGGCATAAATATTATGTAGTATGTTGGCAACAATGCACTCTGCAGCCGGGGAATAACATCTTTTCGTTTAAATGCGAATACTAAATACTTCTATCGTATTTACAACATATTTTATTCGGCGGGACTGCTGTGTTTTATTTTTATTGTTCAGTTGTAGTAATAAATGACGCCTAGTTAAAAACATTTTAGTTTACGTGAAAAAATGGAAGTTGTTTACATTTCGGAGAAGGAACATCTATCAGCACAAAAGATCGCTGAAAAATTTAATATCGGAAAAACTCAAGCAGCGGAAATTGTTAATAAATATACATTAAAATTTCGCTGTTCTCTCTCGTAAGCGCACACCTCCAATAAGCGGACAAAATCGACGAAACCGTGAGTGTCCGCTAATAGGAGGTTTCACTGTAAAGCAAATATACGAATACACTAAGCCAAGTAAAGTGCAGCCATTAGATGAAACAGTTATTTGATATCTAAGAAGTTTTGGTGGTCTTTATTAAGGTAACTTAAACGAAAAATATAGAACTTTATTTTAGAAGAATTCCTCTTAATAAAAGCAGGCAAATATTCACATCCAGCTAGTTGACTATCAGAAAGTTGATGGGTCAAAAGGGGCTGGCGTATATGAGATATACAGGGTTTCTCATTAACAATGGTTGCCGGAATGCAATATAGCTAAACAACTTTAAGTAAAAATATAATTTGTTATTTTGTATATTCTTTGGTACTTTTTAAGATTTTTTTTTAATAATTAGAAATTTGGACAAAAAGTTTTTAGAATGTCCTTTATAAGTCGAACAAATAATAAGAATTAGTTTATTTAGCACCTATAGGAGTAATTATTAAAAAATTACATTTTTATTCCCGTTCCTGTGTGGCAAGGAATATAAAGGTATTCAAACAATATAAATATGGTAAAATTTGTGTATGTTAATCATAGTGTTTCGTCAGAAAACGGGAGATGCTATTACTTCCCTCTAGCGGAGAGGTACAAAAACAAAAATATATTAGCTAAATTCGTATCGGTTCTTAATGGGACACCCTGTATATAAGCGTGTACTAAGTAGAACCGAAAGACACCTGTCATTTTTCAATGTAAAATTCTATTATTCCGGTGTTTAAGTGACGTCAATTTCAGATAATTCCATGTAGTAATCAAGAGAGATCCTCATTACTTTATAGTAAGAAAACTATAACAGAAAAGTTGACTAAATTTTCTACTATTAAAGTTAGATATATAAGGTGGGCAAAAAAATCCGTATATTTTTTTTTGCCTGTAGTTTTTTATTCTTTGTTTTGGTCTCTTGAAAGTTAAGACTTGAGACTAAATTATTTTTTTGTCAAATTGAGATTTCTATTTTCTACACTCCAAGATAGCGCATTTAAAATTTTGCAATTATTCAGATCCCTCGCCAAATTTTTTTGTTCGCTACTATACTCGACTTTAAACATTAATGAAAAAGCTACGTATTTGCCGTGCACAAAAAGTTATCACCTGAAAAAATTGCTTAAGAATTAATTAAGTTGTACCTTAACGAATTAGGTGCTGATTTAACCCTTTGTATAGTGTAAGTCAAATAAATGGTTCTTTTTGTTCTACTGTGGATTTATTATAATGGACTTTACAAAAAGTTTGTACCTTGTACTACATATGCTGTATCTTAAATGTGTAGTTTTGGTAGATCCAAGATAGCGCATGGTTTTATAATTTGACCCACTTGCCAAAAGTTTATGGATGCCAATGACATGATCTTATATACTAACAAGAAAGCTACGTGTTTGCCGTTTAGAAGGACATGTCACTTGTAAAAATTGGATAAGAGTAAGAAAGTTTAACCACATCAAAATACGTACTGTTTTATCCTTGTCAAAGGTAGGTAAAAACAAAGGAAGGGCGAAAAAATATCGAAACACAAAATATCGAAAACACAAAATATCGAAAATACAAAATATCGAAAACATACAAAATATCGAAACTACATAATATCGAAACTACATTTTATCGAATTACAAAATATCGAAACTACAAAATATCGAAACCACAAAATATCGAAACGACAAAATATCGAAACTACAAAATATCGAATAACAAAATATCGAAAATACAAAATATCGGAAATACAAAATATCGAAAATACAAAATATCGTAAATACAAAATATCGAAAATACAAAATATCGAATCCCAAAATATCGAAAATCAAAAATAGAAAATTTCGAAACCTTAACATAACGCAACCCTGACGTAACCTAACCTAATCAAAAATCTAACCTGACAAAACCTAATAAAATCTAGCCGAAACGAACCGAACCGAACCAAAGCAAACTGAACCAACAATTAAAAAAAAAAAACTTTCCTGACTTTTTTCCCGGGATCCTAGAGGGTGTGAATACGAACCGTACCGAACCGAACCAAACCAAACCGAACGTAACTGAACCGAATCAAACCTAACCTAACCAAACTAAACTACAACACTGCTAATTAGGTTTGGTTGGGTATGGTTAGGTTTTGTTCGATTCGGTTCGGTTCAGTTCGGTTCGAATTCACACCTTCTAGGATCCCGGGAAAGAACTCAGGAAAGTTTTTTTTTTTTTTAATTATTGGTTTAGTTTGCTTTGGTTCGGTTTGATTCGGTTCGGTTAGATTTCATTAGGTTAGGTTTTTGAAACTATCTATTTTCGTGTGGTTATATCAGATTAGGTTACGTTAGATTGGGTCAGGGTCAGGTTAGGTGAAGGTTCTGAAATTTTCTGTTTTTGATTTTAGATATTTTGTTGTTTCAATATATTGTATTTTCGATATTTTGTGTTTTCGATATTTTGTATTTTCGATATTTTGTTGTTTCGATATTTTGTTGTTTCGATATTTTGTATTTTCGATATTTTGTAGTTTCGATATTTTGTTATTCGATATTTTGTAGTTTCGATATTTTGTAGTTTCGATATTATGTACTTTTGATATTTTAATTCGATATTTTGTTTTTCGATAATTTGTGTTTCGATATTTTTTCGGCCCTTCCAAAAACAAACTAATGAAAAAAACATCAAGTTAGGGTGGCTGCTGGTGCGATTCGTTGACATTTACATCAATATAAAATTACAAAGAATTGCGTTGTCATGATATTTTTCCTAAAAAGTACTGTTGAACATAAAGAGAGCGCTTGAAAGCATGCACAAATTTGATTTATGTTTCATAAAAGTTTGGTATAGTTTAATTATGTTAGTTCTTGCAAAATTTTTATAAGTGATATGCGTTCTACACTGCAAAAATGTAGCTTTCTTTTCAGTTTTTAAATTCATATCATTGGCGTAACCGCACTTTTGGCAAGTGGCTTAAAAATGTTCAAGTTTTGAAAGCATGCGTCATTTTGGATTTTACGAGGTCTGGCTATTAAATTACGAGACTGTGCGCCTAGATGGTGCCCTAGACGGGTGGGGTAAAAAACGAATAGTGCGTTGGGTATCTAGATATCTTGTCTATGCACGTCCCAAAACACGTTTCCGTCACTATTATAGTATTTGTGCAGTAGCGGTTTGAAACGAACGTGTTTTTTTCTCGTGCCGAAAACCATGTGTGACGAAAAACAGGAGCAACGTATCAATCTCAAATTTCTCGTTAAATTGAAAAAAACTCCGACTGAGTGCTATAAATTGCTGCAAGAGGCCTATGGGGACAATTCTCTATCTCATGCGCGTGTTTTTGAGTGGTATAAGCGCTTTAGTGAGGGCCGAGAGACCACTGAAGATGACCAGCGCCCAGGTCGCCCTGTGACTGTTTCAACTTCAATGTTGATCGTTTTTTTCGACATTAACGGTATCGTGATGACTGAATGGGTTCCAGAGGGTCAGACTGTCAACCAGACTTACTATTTGTCAGTTTTGGCAACACTGCGAGAACGAGTTCGTAAAGACGGCCCGAGTTGTGGAAGAACAACTCGTGGATTTTGCACCAGGACAACGCACCTGCCCATAACGCACTATCTGTAAAGCAGTATTTGGCCAGTAAGTGCACTCCAGTGCTCGAACACCCGCCGCACTCACCAGATTTGGCACCGTGCGACTTTTTTTGTTTCCGAAGATAAAATCTGCTATGAAAGGGACTCTATTTCAGTCGATGGAAGCGGTAAATCAAAAAACGGCAGAGCTCATAACGGCCCTCACCAAAGAATACTTACAGTTGTGCTTCGATTAATGGAAAAAACGTATGGAAAGGTGTGTGGCGAGGGGAGGGGAGTATATTGAAGGGGAGCATTCGAATGTAGAATAATTTTTATAATAAAACCCTTTTTCGTAACCAGTCTCGTTATTTAATGTAGTACAAGGCTCAAACTTTTGGTTATGCTCATTACCGTAAATATTAAATAGTATTTGAGAAATTCACAGTAGAACAAAAACAATCATTTTTTAACCTCGTTACACAAAGGGATTAAATCAGCACATAATTCGTTAAAGTACAACTTTATTATTTCTAAACCAATTTTCCAGTTCATACCTTTTTGTACACAGCAAGGATGTGGCTTTTTAGTCAATGTTTAAAATGCAGCACAGTGGCGCACAAAAAAAATTGTCGGGGGATCTGAAAAATGGTTAAATTTTGACAGAAATGTCAATTTTGACAATAATGTCGGATAGTCGCAAGTGTTACCCTAAATAAATAAATCGATCACAGGGCAAAAAAACTTTAGGCGAAAAAAAATTTGGATTTTTTGGCTTACCTTTTATTTATTATCCTTATCATCCAAAAAAAACTAAGTATAATTTATTTATTTTTTATTGTTAGTGTAAAATCATGAAAATCATTGGAAACATAATAAGTATAAAAATTGTTTGAAAGTGCCTATGCCTAGATTACTATTAACCGAAAAAAGAAATAACTAGCTTGGAATTGTGTGCTTAATAATTAATTGATAAAACAAATATGCACGGCAATACAATATATATTAGTTTTTTATTTATTTTTAAAAATGACAGAAATATGAAGACAATACTAGTAACAAAAACACTCCTAGTCCAGCACACAGTTGTAGAAAATAGACTAAAAATTCAAAACTTCTGCATGACACATTTTAATAATGGATCTTTCTTTCGTGAGCACTTTTAGTATTAATTCTAATTCTAGTAATAATAGAGAATGCTCCGTACAAGCACCAAGTCAGTAGCCATAGAACAGAGTATCCAAAAATAATAGTGCTTTTTAACGATATCCTTAGAATATTGAATTTATTAGAAGCAGGCTTGTTTCGTATAGAATTTAACCAACAACACCCATAGGGGGATTAGCAACCCCCCAAAATAGATCTAAAAACAGGATTTTAATTTTTTTGTTTCTACAAAAATACATTCTTGAAAAGGGCATGCTGATAAAATCTAATAGACACATTCTTTGGTCATCCAAAAAATCCAAAAATTCAGTTTCAAGTACTGCTTTTAGTCGTGCTGATGTAGGTATATTGCTGCCTCATACAGTTGATTGAAAATAAGAAATCATAAAATCAATTTTGACGTATCTCATATTGTTTTTCCAGAAATCCGCATTTTATATAACAAAAACATAGATTTTTTTTCCAAAATCAGAAATTGAAGCTGTCCTCATGGACAGCTACGAATTCGAAATAGGAACATAGTTATTTTGTTGAAGTTGCTTTCAATCTCTACAAGATTGGCTCTGCAAGTTTTCTGGAGAATGGTTTTCTATACTTTTGGATGCGCCCTTAAAATTAAGAAAAAGTCAAATTCCCGTTTTCAGATATATTTTGATGGATGCTAACCTCTTTATGTGGGGTAGAAGCTGTGGGCAGAAGTTGATTTTTTGAAAAAAATCACCCCCCCCCCCTCCTTAAAGGAGTGAGTGGTTCTGCACCATATTCTAGATCACCATAGAAATTCGTATTCTATGATTTTTTTCCTAAAAATGTTGGAGTTTCACCCAATATTGTATCGCATGTAGACAAGCAAGGAAGAAAAAATTTTAAGGAAGTTAATTATTGGTATTTTTAATTTATTTATTGTTGTTATTGGTATATATAAAGATAAAAATATTTTACTTTTTGTTTTTACATCGCCTTAGTTTTTCCCTGTTCTATGGTTACTTTACTTTGTGTTTTAATATTATTTTTTTATCTATATTTTTATTTAATTGTTTCAATACAACGCTACGCTTTTGAGTCTCATTCCACTGTAAAGTTTGCAAAAAGGCATATGTGTGATCAAAATACTTAGTCTTATGTAAAGTCTTTAAAAATTTTGACACAGAGTTAAATTGTATATGCAAATGTAGAGTAGCTTCTTTTAAGGCTAAAAGATCCTTTAAATCTAGGTTTGCAAACGCTTTTTCTCCCCAGAAGTTTCTAAAAATCAGTTTTTTCAGGGCCAATTAAATGGGTAACGAAGCGTTATCCGACCTATGTTTATATGAACTATTCTTTTTAGGAATGTCCTCTTAATGAAATTTGAACGAATTTGTGGTCAAAATTTTTAAGGAATTAAATTTATTTAAAAACTAGTTAAAAAGGAACAAAAAATATATTTAGATCATAGGTTTTAAGTAGGTAGGTAGGTATATGTGTTTTTATTAAGAAAGTTTTCGGACAATCCCCATCAATATTATAATCCTCTCCATCAGATTTTGAGACACTAAGGTCACTAATCCCGTAGCAGGTTTCTAACGTATGTACATACATAGATAAGGTAAGATAATTATAATAGTTTGCACCTAACGTAATTTTTTACTTAGTGAATTCAGGGTAGGCTGATAATTCTAATTTTTTTTGTATTAGGTGCAAACCAATTGTCAGTGACCATATTGTTAAACAAACAAAAAAAAATTGATCGTTTTTTTATTGATGGTTTACTTAAGGTTTGTTTATGCAATACGACCTAAATATATGCTGGTTATGTTCCTCATATTTGATGGTTCATTAATTTAAATGTTTGGCGAGTAGGCAGCATACCATTCTTTCAGTAAAACACAACTAATTTAATTTGAAATTGATTCTTTTTGTAGTGTAAACTTCTTTAGGCGCGTTTAGCACTTTTGGTGGGTACTGAATTGAACTGAGCCGTCATGCTCGGCTATGTAATGCTCGCGCGAAGTCGGCTCGAGTCGACTAACTGTGAGAGGGACAGTCAGCGAGCGATATGATGATGCAGATGAAGGAAAGTTTTACTACTTTCGCCTTGTTAAACACTTCTACCGTGTGGTCTTAAAAGCACACACATTTTTTTCTTATATTTTGGCTATAAGAGTTCATATATAATAATTATTTTCACGTAACGTCGCCAAAAGATAACTTTGGTTCGTATTCCAAGTAAAAAATATTGTGTTAGCTGAAGAGCAGTTAAGGTACGTCCGAACCGAGCAAAATTTTGTTTTTTGGTTTGGACCAGGCTTTAGACGCCTAAAAACCTCGATAAAAATAAGCATAATATTTTTAATGATTGAATTTAAATTAACTTAATAGAAAATTAAATAGAAAACCTGTTGCGTGAAGTAGGAACTCATGTGTCTCAAAAATAGTAAAGAATAGTTTAGTTTTTAAGATAAAAACAAACAGAAGTCTGAAATTTTACTTGCCCCAGTTTAGAAAGAACAAAATTAATGGACAATTTTTAGTGAGATACTTATGTGAGGTAGGGGTGGAAGTAGATAATTTGTAGGTAGGAAATGAATTGAGGAAGTGAAATCAAAGATAATTTATAATCAAAAGTAGATTTTCGGATTTCCGATGGTACTGGTTAAATATACAGCAGCGTGTGTGTGCGAATAATTAACACTAAATTTTCTTGATTGTTATTAAAGTTACTGGTCGAGTAATTTTTGTAATGAAAGACCATATAAACTACTTTCTTAACCGATATAATGGTTAGAGGGAGTGTACAGCGTGTCCCATTTTCGATGGGATTAAATGAGAATCTCGGTTATTATCAAAGATATCGATTTTCTAATTGCACCTTACATATATATTTACGTTGGAAATTTCCAGGCTCGGACTAAAATTTTTTTGAAAAATATCAAATATCTTTTTTTTAACCGTTTTATTATTTTGTGATAATAATAGCATGAAATCAATCAAAATAGTAAAAATCCAGGTCCGTATTTAATTTCTTTATGATAAATACCATATCTAAAAAATTAAACAATATGTTAAAAAATTGACGTCATTAATTTATTCTAACAAGGTTTTTACAGTATAAAAATATCTTGCAAAATAAGCGAGATATAAGGGATTATGAAAAATGTAGTTTTTCCAAAACAACTATTTTTAAGGGCTCAAAAAAAGAGCGGTAAGTTGCAATCAGAAAATCCATATTTTTAATAATAACCGAGTTTCTCATTTAATCCCATCGAAAATGGGACACGCTGTTGTACTGTGTATAAACAGCAACGCAAATCGAAATCAAACCAAACTTGTTTTGTATCCCTTCCCAAATCACTAAATACTAAGTTTTAAAACAAATCCAGATTTATTAATAAAATATGGGCTATTCTGTCTTGCCCCACACGGTATGCATAACATGTTTATATTCCATCAAGGAATATAATAAATTTGAACTGTACACAACCTAGTAGGTTTAAACAAAAATTACACCATGTTCATAATCATTTAAAAATTTTCATGAATTAAGATTTATAATTATAAAGGAATACCTGATTGCGGTTTTTCAAAAACGCAAACTTTTTCCCTTTTAGTGTGAACTTTTGGTTATAAATTATACTCATTAAATAAAAGAAAATAGCTAAGAACTAAAGATAGACAGAGAAGATAAAATACACTGTATAAGAAAATGGTATTGAACTAGTCAAAGAATAACAAAATTTTATGTAGAATAAAGATAAAAGAAAATGTAAAGAATTTAAATTACGATAATTCCACATTGACCAGTCGATGGTAGCCGCGAAAAAGAAGCGAATCATAGTGGTTTTTCATTCGCTACTGAATAGCTGAAATTGGACCTATAGGTAGTAAGGACACTCATCGTAAAATCAAGCTTTACGATGAGTGACCTTAATCGGTAGAATATTCAAACGCCAAACAGAAATGCTATATATGGAATATATCATATACATACATACAGATGGCGTAGTTTTTTTTAAATAATTTTGTGATCGTTTTCGGGAAAATATATGACTTGTTTTGACCGTTTTAAATAAAATTTTTATAAAATTAGCTATCTAAAACGGGTTCATGAAAAATATTTTATTTTTATCAAGTTACAAAAAAAAAACAATTTTCGCTTTTTTGACCAATCTTACTATGCTTTCATTGTTCCGACGGCTCCCACTACTTTTTAACTGTAATGACAACACTGCCATTCCGTAATCTAACTCGAAATGATTTGATGCGACTTAGTAAGCTAGCTTAAGTTACGATTCCCTTCACGGTCGCTTTCGGTCAAGTCGTGAATCATTTGTCTACCACTGCTTCGAAAGAGATCCGTCTTAAATTAGGATTCCCTCCACAGTCGCGGTCGCTTAAGACTCTCGGCAGATCACTCGTCTACCACTCAACTAACATTTATAGTAGCGGCTACACGCTCCAAAGACTTTGCTACTATCTTATAGTAGAAATGTGGTGATTCCAACAAAAATTCGGCACTTTTTAGTTCTGTCTACTATCTAGTATCACGAAAAACTAGAGCTTTCGTAAAAACGACCATCTTAACTAGGATTGTTTCTTGATAGTCTATTCTGATAGTCTTCTCTATCACGATAGGACGTTGGCAAAGTTTTACTTTCTTTTGAGTCGTTATTTCGTAGTCGCCCTAACTTTTATATGTTACTTAATTACTACTAAAAAGTTAAGCTCTATTAAAGTCGCAAACAAGTGTATCCGACAACTACAGTATAATTTTAATTTTTACCACCAAAGTTTGTGTCATCATAGTAACATCTGATTTAATAATGTAGAGAAACTAACTTTTTGCAACAACTTAAAAGCCGGAACTGACTTTTTTTTAGTTCCGATCTTTTAAAGTAGACACTATATCCTGTTTCTACTTTGGAAACGTAGACTTTTTGCAGTGGCATCTTGGTCGCGCTCAGTCTTAACCCTATTTTTGTGGCTCCTTTTATAAAATAGAAGTAGTTGTGCACTAGCTGGAGAGAGATCCGTATTACTAAGGATTAGTCGCAACTAAGGCAACGGAATTCTAGCTTTACTGGTATCTCTTTTCAACACGTACCTAGCAGAAGGAGACAAATGATTTTTCGCCATTTTGTCGTAAGAAACCATACGGGAATCCCGGCTTAACGGTTTTTTAATATAGTCGTTTATGGGAAGTGTTTTAGTGTTTTTCGCGCATACCAGCGACTGGCTTTAGTTGGTTCCAGATGTAAAAATCAAGTATACTGGGTGTCCTAGAACTAATGGTAAATACAGAGTACTTAAAACTTTAGGTTCCATGAGCTAAATCATTAACGTTCACCTAGATGTAGGGTGCGTATGAAAATATTTTATTTTCGATTTTAGTAATTGTGTTACCTAGTGAAAACCCAATATTTTTTAATACAATTTTTTGTTTTTTTTGGACGAAAAATTTGATTTTCTTCATTCATTTTTATTTAAATTCTGCAGTACGTTCTCTCCCAAAACCGGTATACTTATGTGTATTTTAAAGAAACAATACTGAGTGTGACAAAGGGAACGCCCTGCACAATTTGTATTAAAATATCTACGAAAGTTTAATTATTTGTCCTAAAAAATCACTAACCACAAAATTGTATGCAAGAATATTGGTTTAAAGCAAAGTCAACTAAGGAAATCGAAAATATCTTTATTTAAGGTTTCACTAGGGGAGAGAAAAACTCACCCCCGCCTGCGAGCTTTGATTTTTAAGAGTTGATTAAACTTTTGGTGTAAATTATAAAGAATTCTACCGTCGCATTGAATTTTATCTGTCATAACTTTTAGTTTTTCAGATATTTGGTGTTTTTTTTCTCCCATAAAGATCTAACCTTCCCAAACTAAAATGAACCGAACCGAACAAAAATTGAATTTGAAACACCCTGTACAATTAGTTCTGAGGCACCTTGTATAACTTCTAGTTAAAACAGTTTGGCGGCCTGGATTCACCTGGAGACCCTGTATGTATGACATAATGTACTAAAGAAATAGAGACGTGAACCCATCATAGTCACTCAAACTCACATTTTTTGGTTGTTATTTTCTTGCCAAGTTCATTGGCGTTTCACTAAAATATAAACAAACACGTTTGTCCGTCAACCCCGGTAAAGATTTGCCAAAAATCCTTTATTTTTATTTTCCGACGCTTATGAGTTAACAAGGACGTCTCTCTCTCTAAACAAGGCTAGAGTATAGAGGACCGATAATTTCCTCTTTTGATTTTGATTTTAATAAGTTGGTCGCTTCTCTATTTCTTTAAAATATGTCATATATACAGGGTCTCTAGATTCACCTCACGGTGGATAGAATAGACCGGTGTTCGGATCGAATTTTCGACGTCACTGGTGGTCCAGCTGATTTTTGTAAACAAAAGTTATATCTGATATGAACAACGGAACAACTAATATTTTTTGAATTTTTTAAAAACTTAGGCCATTTTCCTACTGTTTTCTAGTACACCCTTATAAAATTTAATTTTCTAGACGTATTGTCGGTATTTTTTTTTAGCCCGCTTTATTTCTTATTACACAAAACTTAAACTACAAGTCAAACTGAATGTGATCGTTTCGTATCAAAGGTGAACCGAGGACTATTGGGTAGTAAACAAAGAGGTAGGTCAGCGGATGATTTTTGAAGCTGAAACGAACACATTATTTTCTTCGAATTTTAATTTTTGAGAAATGAAGCGGCTAAAAACGACTGGTATGTATGTATGAAAAATGTTATTTTATAAGAATATACTAAAAAATAGTAGGAAAATAACCTTAGTTTACAAAAAAAGCAAAAAATATTAGTAGTTCATATCATATCTAACTTTTGTTTCTAAAAATCAGCTGGACCACCAGTGACGTGAAAATTCGACATATATTTATAAGATCCGAACACCGGTCTATTCTATCCACCTTGGATTCACCTAACTCATTGTAGGTAAGGACACTCATCGTAGAGCAAACTTTACGATGAATGTCCTTAATTGTAGGGGCACTGAAAAAAATCCCCAGTTAGTGCTAGTCGGTAAATGTGCTTGACAAAAAAATATTTTTTACAGTAAATAATAATATTTCTGAAAATCGTATTAAAAAAAGCATTTTTTTTGTCAAACATGACTACTCCAAAAATTATTGCTAGGTAATACACAAACGGTAGCTTGTTTTAAATATAAGTAATTGTATTTTTAGTTAAGAAATCATAAAAAATCATATAAAAATGTAAGAGTTCATTGTCGAAAAAAATTGACAGTGATAGAAATTATATAAACCTTTTCTTTTTAGAACAGCGAAAATAAGCCAGGTTTACGAAAATGGACCTCCAAAATAAATTTAGTACAATCTCGGACAATTTCAAATCTTGTACTCTTAAATACTCCCAAAAAGTAATAACATTTTTATAAATAAAATAGTTATAGGCCACCTCCATAAAAGCACTTTTCAAAATCACATTGTAGCTAAAAAACTACGAGGTGTATCAAAAAGCGGTTTTGATTTTTGAAGACGTCTCAAAAATTGAGCCCAGCACACGTCTACTCGTTTTTATGTATCTCGCCTAGAAGTGTTTAAAACCCCCAAAAACAACGAATTTGGCTCACCCTGTACAAACAATATGTGTTGAAAAAATTGCAATATCTCCGTTATGGGTGGCAATATGGCATGAAGTTATTAAAATATGGCATGAAGTTATTAAACAAATGATAATATCTTCATTACGTGTGAAATTCTGTAAAAATTCTTAGGACATTATTTGTAGCTTTTTTAAGAGCTTTTTAACGATGTCTCACGACATTTACTATTGCCACTTGTAATAGAGATTTTTCTATTTTTTTTAAAACGTACCGTTTATACATTGATAACGGTATCAGGGAGGGGATGTCCAAGAAAAAATGGTTCCAACATTGTTTGTAGCAAATCAAACAAGTTTCGTTGCTAATCGGGTAAAAAGGAGTTTTTGTTTCTCTCATATTTTTCCGTGGGTAGCTTAAAAGCTTAACCTCACAGGGGTTCAAGATCTAATGGACACCTAATAAGTGTTGACAGTTAACTGTTTCGTCCTTATGGGACTCTTCAGAACACTGCTTGGTCAATGTGACACTCTTGCGAAGTTAATTTGACGGTTTTGTCTTTAATCCTATGTAAATAGTGAGATAACTTTCGCAAGAAGCGCCATCTACCGAGATACGAGAGAAACAAGAACAAGAGCAGGCGAAATAAACTGATATACATATCGACCAATGAAATGAACGAAAACAAATAAAAAGAAACAAACTAATCCGTGACCTACGACAGCTCTTTCTGCCTTTCAGGCCAGATCAACGCGTATTGCGTTTTAACCCGCTATCAGACACGTGAGCGTCAGTCAACGGAATTTTTAAGCCAAATAATACTAACAAACGTGAAATTTAGTACCCGTGAATTTAAAAAATCAAACAAGCATTTTTCAAGAGCTTTCCAAAGATATATCACAACACTCAGTTATGCCACCCAAATTTAAATATTTCTATTTTTAATTTTTTCAATGATTACGTCTTCAGGAGCTAAATCCTAGAATTACTGCGTTCTCGACTTAATGAATATTTCCTTTTTCGAACCAAAAATTCCCTCAACTGTGTTTATTATGACGTGTTCCTTTATGCTTGTATCTGAAAGTATCCTAGTACTGTCCTACATATGACCAAGTTATATATTTTTTTAAATTTTTTATTGTTTATTCATCAAAATTTCTTTATTTTTTTCACTAAAAATTCAATTTTTCTCTTTCGGGCTCGAAAATTCCCTAAAAAGGAAAAACTCCTTGCGTTGGGAACACGTTTAGAAGATGTTCTATAAATTGCACCGTTAGAAATCGACTTTAGCTTTTTAAGGATGCCGATGAATAGTGGATTTCCATTAGATCTTGGAAAAGAGCTCTTAACCCTTTCCGGACGGCGTTCCTTCCCAACTTTTTGGCACACGGACGAAAGTTTTTGCAGTTGCATACAGGCGGCTATCGTAAATAGACGACACTATAGAAAAAAATTAGTATCTATTAAAAAGTAACTTTAAAATACAAAAACTGAAGATATTTACTTAAATGAAGTTCTTGATGAGCTTAGAGATAAAGTAAACTCAAAAAATCATTGAAAAAATCGGTATATATTCTTATTATAGCTAGACGACTAATTAAAGAGGTATCTTCTTTAGAGATAAAGTAAACTCAAGAAAACTTATTATAATGTACTAATAAAAAAATATATTTATGTTCTTTGGTTCAGGTATATTCCACCTGTTCGTGATATATTTGGAAACCTGGGACTATACATAGTCCAATCCCGCACTTTTCCTATAGGTATCTTGTCTCCTTGCCGGTTGTCGCTTATATGCGACGGTGTTGTGAATAGACGACGCTCGTCTATCTGATAAGCAAACACTATCGTAAACCTTCCGACACCCGCCCGTTTGCCAATGCAAACAAAATGTATGTCTCCAAGGCAACGGCCGTTCAGAAATAAAATGATCAGCTGTCGTCAATAGGCGACAGCCGTCCGTCTGCCAAAAAAGTTACTGTCGTTAAGGGTACGGCAGCCGTGAAAATTTTAATGTAGTCTTGAAACCGCTAGTTTTTGTAGTTTGGAGGCTTATTTCCGCTGTACAAGTTGTTTATATTACGACTTAGACTGAAATAATAATTGTGTATTGTATAGTTTGTAAGTGTGCAGCTAAATATAATTGTAAAAACAAAATTAAAGTAACTTATTGTAAAAATAAAACTTATTTTATTTTACCCTCCTATAATATACTATGTTTCCCAGTTAAAATAAAAATAGGGCTTTATAGAGATTTCGGAAACACACAATTTTGGTTTTAAAGCTCCAAAAAATAATTTTTTGTAGGGTTATGGTTATGGACCTCCATAACCCTACAAAATTTTTAATTTTTTTAACAAATTATGTGTTAGAGTTAGTTCCTTTTATAAATTTTTATTATTTATTGTTGTGCAATGTTGAAGAAACTTTAGGAGTCCTGCATTTTTATGTGATCTTCACTTTATGGTTTTTCCATCTTTATTGTACCCCTGAAGATGAACCTTTGAGGTCCGAAACTGGTTGGGAACTAAAGGCTGAAAATTTAATACCGTTGTTTGAAGGGATTACCATCAAACAACGTTAATACCTAATAAAAAATCTTGTGAAGAATTTTCTTTCTACATCATCAAGAAATAAAATTTGGTAGTTTTTTATAAGCAATTACGGGTAATCAAATAACGTTACTGAATTTTTTTAGGACTGTTATTTTTATTTAGAAACTGCTTCCAAAATCTCTATGTAGTTTTTAGTAGATTTTCAAGCATTTTTGTGAGATGTAAAACAATATTATTTTTGCTCATTTTTCTAGTTTGACAAATACAGATAATATAGTTTTGATCTATCTTATCTGTGCTCCAATACAAATTTGTTGCTATGTGTTGTTTATTTGTTGCTATGTGTTGTTTATTTGTTACTGTATTTTATTCCTACGGAATGGATAATCTGGAAATAAAGGTAAACTAGTTTTGCTATCGCTGTGGTTGTGACATAAGTTTGCTTTGTTTGGGCAATGACTAAAGTGTTTCTCTAAATCCCTTTCAAAGCAATAGTAAAATTATATATTAAGGTAAACTTTTAATTCTTTTTCTTTTTCAGCAAACGATTTTTTTTGTGATAGTTTTTTAAGTACTTTTTTGTAGATTGTTTTCGACAGGTAAAGTCTCAGAAAATTCAGAAGTGCAAATTTATGAAAAATAAACTTATATTTTTTAGAGCCATTCATATTATAATATGCTTTATATTGTAAACATTAATTTTGGAAATTAAATATTACTGGTTTTGTATTTGTTTTATTGTTTTATTTTTCTGAGACTTCCCCTAGACCGAGCCACTGTCTCATATTAAATTTATAGCTTGGAATTTGAATCTCGTTTGTACTTTTTGATTACTCAAAGGTATAATAACCCATAAATATAATAAAATAGGTATATCAAAACAAAAACATTTTATATAAAGAAAAGCCAAGTACACGAAAAAGGTTTTCCGTAAAAAGAATTGAATTTGAAGGAAGTTCACGAGGTAAAAAAAGGACCTCTGAGGACTTGCCCGTGAAACTTTTTTGTTAAAAAGAATTGAGATAAACGTAAAGCCAAGTTCTCCAATACAAATTTCAAAATGAAAGGTGCTTACTAGTTTGGAAATGTTTTTGTAAACTTTGCTATTACAGCCAAAGTTGTATATGTTTATTTAGCACTGTGCCTAAGAGTCATTTGCAGCCGTAATAGCCAAGTTTAGAAAAACATTTCCAAAGTAGTAAGAACCTTTCATTTTGAAATTTGTGTTGGAGAACTTGGCTTTACGTTTATCTCAATTCTTTTTACGAAATACCATTTTCGTGTACTTGACTTTTTTTACATAAAATGTTTTTGTTATGATATTACTCCTTTTTTAAAGGATTTGCATAATATTTAAGTTTTAATTAAAGTAGTAAAATATGCGGAATATTGTTCAAAACTTTTGTAGTGCCTTATTTAAAATTTTGAGGTTTTTAAAGCTCAACTCGATCTCTAGCGTTTCTGGAAGTGGGCAATGTTACTTTTACATAACTATACATTTATAGGAGAGAAAAGCAAATTAAAATGTTGGGGTATTAAATTTTTTTCCTATAGTTTCATCATAGTTCCTTTCAGTCTGCCAAAGCTCTCTAGCGTTTCTGAAAGTGAGCAATGTTACTTTTACATAACTTTACATTTATAGAGGATGGTAGTAAATTAAAATTTTGGGTTTTTAAATTTTTTCCTATAGTTTTATCATGGTTCCTATCAGTCTGCCAAATTTTAGATTTGTAGCATGTCTGGAAGTACAGTAGAATTTTGATGATCTATATATAAGTGAGTGAGTAAGTGGCAATTTCGACGTTTTTTAAAATTTCGTAAGTACTTTACCTCTTTATGGAACTCTATGAAACTTGGAGGGGTTGCTAACTCTATGAAGATCTACGACTGTGAAAAGTTTGAGTTGCGTAGCTCATTCCGAAGTAGATTTTTAGATAGGTCAAATATGGGCTGCCGTGCCCCCATATATCATTTAGAAAAGCCTATTTACATTTTACTTGATTTGATGAGAGAGTGGCTCAAAGTTTTATTAAAAATCTAATAACGCCAGTTACATTAATTAAGGGCACTCATCGAAAAGGCTTGCTTTATGATGAGTGACCATTAATAACATTGATCAGACTTGATTGTTTAATGTTGATATTTAAAACTGGCTAAAGCACATATACAATCATATTAATAAATTAAATATTCTCCAAGCAATCACTAGTAGATAAAATGTATTTAAATTTAAGTTTTTGTTATTTTTTTAGGTTAAGTTCGGCCGGCCTAGTCTACGCTCACTTTGGTCTCGATGTCATCTCCCAAATTTTTAAAAAGAACGACATAACCTCTGCTGAAGAAAGTTTAAAACCGATTTACACTCATCTATACGAAGGATTTGTCGAAGAGTTGGATGCCATTGATAATGGGATTCCTATGTACGCTGAAGGAAAGCCAAGGTAAAAATTAGAGATGGGTAGTTCGCGAACGAACTAGAAAAATGAAATAGTTTATTCAACAAGGCAAACGAAGTTCACTTTTTTAAAATAGTTCAAAACGAACTATAAAGAAGCAACACACAATACTCTTGCGATGCTTAACCAAATTACGTCTGTACATTATATTGTGCATTCGCGGCTATCTGTGTTCCGATAGCGCGGTGCTTTCTACGAGGAACGAACGAACTGAACTGTTGAGTTGAACTAATAAGTAAAATCCGGCGTTCGTTCAGTCCATTAGTCGAATCATCTGTTTCGTTGCATTGAGTGGCATGCTCAAGCTCCAAACACTGACAGGATAGCATTCCGTTAATAGTTGAAACGAACTAGTTCATCGAACTAGTTTTTGGTGAACTAGTTCGAAAAATGGGCAAAACAAATGGACCATAAGCGAGAGGGTGCAGTCACGATTCGTAAAGAAACCGGTTGCCTGGTAACTCAAGTGTCATGGCGGCCGTTATGTCAGTGCTACGTCACAGTTAGCCAAGGAATCAGCAGTTGTGTTTTATTTCATAGCGGGTTTGGACATTTTGCGAGATTTTTTTTACATTTTGGTTTTATTTTGGCTTTGAAATTGTTTTAATAACAGTTGTGGGATTGCTATTCATTTAATAAAGACTATATAAAGTTTTTTTTTATCATGTGTACTTATTTTTGACTTGTTTTTGTTTTAAACTACAATCAAAAGTAAGCAATGGTTCCAAGCCATTTTTATTGCTTAAAGGTTGATCCAATAATCTGAGTTAGGTATTCAATCAACGCTTAAAGTTAATCATAATCTCAGAGCTGTTTCTATTTAGGTCACGATATCTCGAAGTTCCTTCTAAGAACTTCGTGATATAGTGACCTTAGTTTCTATCTCTTCTTTCTAAAATATATCAATGTACTTATGCATTATTTTTTATTATATGCCTCAACGCTGGCGTGTTAATATTTATTTGTTAACTGAGTATGTATTTATTTTAAGTGAAAATAGTTTTTTTACTAAAAACAGCTGATCTGCCTTAACCAGATAAACTATTTGTGGAATAAGCCATGTTTTAGTTTATGCATCTTGTGTGGCCAATTAAAAAAAACTTTGACAGTTTTTTATATAACTTCTTGTTTGTAACAGGTACAGAATAAACACTCATCTTAGTGCAAGGATCCACCGCTTAAATCCAGCTTGGAATGATGATGGACCTCATGACCTTGATGCGCTTTTTAAGCAGGCGATGAATCTGGTTGGACAAGAGTTTAGGGAGAGAGTGATCGAGGTATGTAGTATAAGTCTTCCTTTTCCTTCTTTAAAGAAAAATTGACTAATGAGTTGAAAGAAGATATAAAGGGAAAACTTCTCCCCAACTTTTTATATTGCTTGAAGAAAATAAGGTTACTTCTTATGGCTTTATGGTCCTTTGAGCTGGATGAGATAAAAACCCTAATTTCTTGATGGTGCGCATAGATAAGGTATTGTTTTCGACGATTTTTTTTTAATAACACCGTAAATGATTTCTTTGGGTTTATTTTGACCTATATTATATTAACCCGAATCTAATATTTAATGACAAGTATGTAAATAAGTTAATATTTCTGTCTCCAGGGCGTCAATGTATGGTGGCCTGCTCGAGCTATTGTGAAGAAATCCATCGAAGCTCGAAAGGAAGTCCATCCTTCCGGACAAATTATCGTCTTTAACGAAAGATGTTCCTGGAAAGATCATCTTTATGCAGTTGAAGAGGAGCTCGGCATCCAGGGCGAGATCAAGTTTTGTTTATTTGAAGACAAAACGGATTCCTGGAGGGTGCAAGGGATTCCGGTGCAGCCAGATAGTTTTGTGTGCAGGTAAAGTCTTTTTACCATATTTTATAAAACATTCTTATCACACTTTTTACTTAGAAAATAGCTAAAAAAATACTGAAATATAAGGTTCCTTAACAATTAATTTTACTTTACTTTAACATTGACATTTACGTTTGTACACACGGATTTATGAACAATGTCGCAATAATTTCCCTATATCTCACACAGTTTTAACGATTTGGCCATTGCCCATTTTGTATTAAATTATTAAAAGAATGTTGCATTTGTAATCAGAGCGAGGTTCGGAAGGCAGGACTTCGACCTGCAAATCCTGGGATTGGTTAGGTCATTTACTTACTTATGATGTCATGACAATGTGTTTTTGCATTGTACTGCACACCACTTTACACAAATCACTTAAAAATAAAAATTGAACATGCAATACCACCTATTTAGCATGGAACGATCTCAAGTTGGAAAAACTCGTGCCCAAATATTGGAAAATCTTGTTTCGAACCAACCAACACACTAACCCGAACATTAGGCAAATATAAACGGATATCTGCAAAATATTATTTATCCCTTATAAACAGTACCTAAAATGCCGTGTACCTTAACTAGTATGAAGGGAGGAAGAATGGCAATGATGATGTCAACAGAAATTACGAAACTTGGACATTTAATGAAAAAAGACCAACTGCTGATTTCCAGTAACAGTCAAAATAGCCTCGGTTTAGGCAAAATTTGACGTCAGTATAGAATCTGATGGTCCCCTCGCAATATTGCTATCAATTTACCTAAAATCACGATAAACTAAGACATGATATTTCAGCGCCTATCCATATATACCAGAGATAACGCTAGATTGTCACCTCTCGCTTTCCGTGACGTCACGTGGGTGACAAAATTGGCATGCAGCTAACGTTAAATAGAGTCAAGTGGTGTAAAAATGAGACACTGAGGCAAAATATTGCAAACGTAAAAACAGAGAAATTTGAACTACAATATGAGAAAAAAAATTAAAACTGTCTCATTTTTTACCTTGAGAAAGTTCAAAAATGAGACAGGTCAGGCGAAATATGAGACATCAGTGATACAATTTACGTATAAACAGTCGGATCGCCGTCTAAACTAAAAAAAGACATTCAGGGTAAAATTGTTTTTGTTTTTTTTTTTACTTAAATACAACAAATAAGTGCAAAAATATTTATTTATAGAAAAAGCGATCTACGAACTCAAACGACAAAAGTGTCGGAAACGTTTTTAAAAGTTTTATACCACAAGTAAAGCTATAGATTTTGTAATTTTAATTATGAGCCTATTTTTCATAAAAAATAATATAAATTGTAGGTATGAAGTCCTTTCAACTGCTGCTATCAGTTTATAACAGAACATCTATCGGAATTTAGTTATTAGGATTTTTTATTTAAGTGTCTCATTTTTCAACGGGATTTTGGGTGTCTCACTTTTACATCACTTGACCCTACTGCTTTCGCGATTGGTGAGTCCAAGGCATAAACATGTCAACTTAAAATTGTTCACAAATGTACGCTTATATATCAAAGAAGCTTAGTAGAATTTGGCCAACATGCAAGTATAGTATAAATTATACGCCTTTGTAATGACGTCGCCAGGTTAGAAAAAAACGTATGGCGTAGATATTTTTGCCCATCAATAGCTGCGTTCGGTATTTACATCTCAGACGCGACGGATTTTTGGTCACGTGATTACAGATTAGTCTGAGCAAATTGGAATTAACGAACGATCCAGATCAAATCGATTAAATTTTGATAAATGGTTATAACCTTAAATATAACCAAAAATATTATGTACATATTGCAATTCACACCCAGCCATAATTCTGACAAAATTTTCCTGTGATGTCGGAAATTTATATAATTTGTTGTCTTCAACATTAAATAATTCGATTTCAATCTTTTTACATCAAAAAAATATTTTTGTAAACAAAACAAATACACAACATACGTCACAATCTCATTAATCTGTTTCGTCGATCAAAATGAACGGAGCAACCAGATTTACGTCCGACTAGTCTGAGCAGAATTACCGAACGATTCAGATCTACCTCCCCTAGATCTAGATGGAATTAGCGAACGATTTCGATCAAAAAGATTAATCCGACGTAAATACCGAACGCAGCTAATGTTTTTTGATTGACAGTGACGGATACTTCATTTAAATCATAGACACTACTTTTTTTTAAAAGTTTATTGTCACCGCTGTTTATAATATACTAAACAAAGATAAACAAAAATGACGTCATTACAAATGGGTATAATTTGAACTATACCTCATTTTGTGGCTTTTCTGGGCTTACGCAGTGCACATGTTCAACAATGTTTCAAGTCATTACTTTAAACTACCATCCTATATAAATCATATTCTAGAAAATTGTAGGCTAAAACGTTTGCTTGGTAACCAATAAGAATTTCGGTCTATCCACTATTTCAAATTGTAAAAATTTAACATATTTTTTGAAAAATTTTAAAACTCAAAAACGGAATGCTAATATTAAAAACACAGCGGCGTAGATAGAAGTCATGGGTCCCCAGGGCAAACAATGTTTTGGGGGTCCTCATAAGTTAATAGGAATATAAAATGCTTGGCAACAAAAATTGGTCTTTTCCCATAATAACTTATACGTATTTAAAAGCTAATTTTTTTAAAGCAAGCTATTTTATAAACCTTATATATATAAAATATACATTTATAGTGGCTGATCCAGGATGTCCGGAGGGAGGGACCAAGAAGGCAGTAAAAACACAAATTTTGTTTTGTTATTTTTAATAACTCTGAAGTCTGAACTTTTGAACCAGATGAAAATAACCGAAAATTTTAATAAACGTTGAGGGAAAAAATATAAAAAAATGTTGATTTTTAAGTTAAAACTTTTTTAAATTTAAAAAAAACGAGTTTTTTGTTACATTTAAGTTACGAATTTATTGCCGCCTAAAAACGAGGTTTTTACTAGGACCGTTGAGGCCTCTTTTGCGCCGGGGCCCGGGCACTGCCCCAGTTTCCCCAAAGATAGCTACGCCACTGGTTTAAAATTTGATTGAAATGGAACATTTTCAATAAAGTAACATTTTCAATAAAGTAAAACTCTTTTTGGCTTGATATTGTTTGTTGGAAATTCCACGTCTGACACCTTTAGTGACGTGCTATATGTCGTGCACCACTGGTAGATGTATAAATAGGGTTTCATACAACCAGTGGCGTATATAGAAAAAAGTTTCGGGGTGGGCCCGAGACAGTTGTGGGAGGGCCCGAGACCTCATAAAGCCGAATTTTATTCTATTTGATAGCTTTGGGGGGAGGGGGGTCCGGGCCCTCCCTTATATACGCCAATGCATTCAACTTACAATCGTGAATGTGTATTCCTCTCCCAACCCCATATAATACCTACCGTGTTCTCGTAGCTACCGGAAGCTTTAGAGCACACATCTATACAAACAAAGAAAAATTAGAGATCACGAAACGATTTCCGAATAGGCAAATATTGAATCAGTGCCTCAGTAGCTCGCTGGTTCAAATCCAGCCTGTGGTAAATCTTTTTATTTTCTTATTTTCCTTTTATCCCTTGCCCTTATGCCACTAAGTTCTCCTCGTTGTAAATTAAATTTTTATTTTGCAGAGTATTCCTGCACGAGGCTTGGCGCGGTGTAAGAGATGAAGAACTTTCCGCCATAGCAGGAGTGAAAGGTTGCGTTTTCTGCCACGCCTCTGGTTTTATTGGAGGCAATACGTCTAAAGAGGGGGCATTAGAAATGGCTGTCAAAAGTCTGGATGCCGCTAATGCAAACGGTCAGGAGAACAAACTATGCAAAAATAAATAATTGCTGTGGTAAGTCACTTTTCTAATTCTCGTATTCCTTTTTTGACGAATTGCCACAAATTTTTATTTTGTTCATGTTTGTTGAGGAAATCCTAAAAACTATTCATTCCATATAAAAAAACTTTTTAAAATTTAGGGAAAGATGCACACTGGAAAATTTTAGAGAATGGTTGGTCACAAGTATTTTTGAGTCTTCTAGAAGTATTTTATTTAAAATAGCTAAATATTGTCTTTTGTCAATGCTTATTTATTAGAAATGCATTTCTACTTAGACACGGGTTTGCATTTTCTAAATAAATGTCAACATTTTTTCTAGAACATTTATTTTCTAGCAAAAAAAGTCATTTTTTTATAAAACTTATAGTTCCCTACCAATAAATAATAATAAACTAAGTTTGACTTTCCCATAAAAACCTCCTATATTTTATAAATTTCATAAAAATAGTCCAAAATTTAACCTTTTTTGTGTTGATAGATAAGAAAACCTCAGATTTTATATCGTCTATGTCAGAAGCCATTTTTGTGCCAAATTCAAAAGGCGGACTACCTTAAAACAGATATTTTTCACCCCTCTAAAGAATTTTTAAGTTCGCCTTTGTAATAAACACCAGAAAAATACCTTATCTTTACCACTTACGGTATTGTATTATTTAATAAAATTATCAAGTAAGTTATTGGCCTTTAGGCAATAAACTTTTACAACGCTCGTCATCTTATTACGGTAGTTTATTTATTTTTGAATGTTTGTTAAAAACTTTTTCGAATGGCTTACTATTTATTAAAAACTGTCACAAAATAAATAATATATTGCATAATAAATGTATTACAGTTTCAATAATAACGTACTGAAATCGCCCGAAACAGGACAATTTAAAATAATTGTAATTTCCAAACGTGCACAAGATATTCACAAATTCTTGAACTAGAGGGATTTTTATGCCTATGTAGAGTTATGGTATTCTGGGACATCTATTAAACTTTTCTGTTACATAAAAAGCGATATTTTTTTAATTTTTTTTTGTTTGGTGACAAACATTTTTAAAAATTTTTAAATAAATAGGTACGACCAAAAAATAAATAGGCCTTAATTTAGTTATTTTAGGTAAAGACCCTAAGGACTTGTTTTTATTTTGATTCACTTTAAAATAGTTAAACACTTCGTCAAGACAAAGATTTAAAGTACACTTTTGTTATAAACGTAAGAATTACTCCTATAAGGACCCAATTTCAAACTAATATAACTTTAAGAAACGCAAACTGATTATAACAAAAAGCTCCAAAAAGATACTTTGACCTAAGGTTGGAAAGTACCAGAATTTCCCAAATTGATAGTATCGACTTTTGGCCAGCAATTTTCTTAAATTTCCCTGAGTGCAATGTTTGTTAAAGTGTCAAACAAACCTAGTTTGTGTGAAAAATATTTTGTTTTGGTAACAGTATGTTGTGAACTATCAGTTAAGATTTTGGAGCAACTTAAAAACTGCACTTTTAGCCTAGACAGTTTTTAAATTACCTAGTGAAAAGAATACCGAATAAACTGTCTTAATAAACATAGTTTTTCTATTTTATAAACGGCTTAATGTTAAATAGTTTTATTATGGAAGGTAGTTTTTAAGTTCCACCTAACTAAACCACCTAACCTAACCATTGTTAGATAGGTAATTCAAATAAACTGTAACTGGTTCTTTTACCGATTTTAATCAAACTCTCTTGGGATGTAATTGACAGTTTGGTCGAACTCTTTTTATCTAAATATTTTATCATTTTGTCGATGTATTTTAGTAAAAGAAACTAGTTCCGTAAGGGGTAAATGTGTTGAGTCAGCCTTCTTAATTATAATTGTGTGATCTTTGCTTTACCTGAATAATTTAAAATCTGTACTTTCTTTTGATTTTTGTTTTTTTACATTAATTTTTACTGTATTATTTCACCACTTTTTATTTACATAATATACAAGTTTTGAACGACGAATCCATAAAAAGAAACGCTTTTTTATTCAACCTTTAAAAAAATTCCTTTAGGAAAGAAAAAGTTATTATTGGCAATCGCCCATTTTGATTCGAAATTTTAACACACAAAGGTGATCTCATGCGGTCAGACGTTGATATTTACGTCATATTTGAGTTCACACTTTAACAGTGGGAACGAAGAATTATAAATCAGTTGAATGGCTTGGTCGAGTGAATACCCTGACTAAAGAATAGCATTCCTTTACTGTGACCCGGCTGAGCACAAGAAACATTTTTATAATTTTTCGTTCTTTTATTTCTGCTTTAGTTTGCAATTATTTTTTATGGTTTTCAGTAGAACCTTGCATTATTGCACTTTGGTATTAAAAAAAAAAAGGAAGGAAAGATATATATGTGACAATTATAGGCAGAGAGGCAGAAGAACAAGCCGGTTTCAGGGCGGGTAGATCGATTTCTGATCATCTCTTTTGTATAACCCAAGTTATTGAAAAGAAAATGGCATACGGACAAGAGCTGCATCTGCTTTACGTCAATTTACAGAAGGCATATGATAGTATACCACTAAATCTACTTTGGAAAGCGTTGGAAAACACAAACATAAGCGTACAACTAATTAAGGCCATCAAAGAGTTATACCGCAATAGTAAAGCAAAAGTTAAAATAAAAGAAAAACTAACCAAAGGCTTTCAAGTAAATAAAGGTCTTAAACAAGGTTGCTGTATCTCGCCTACGCTCTTCAAGATATACTTGGAACAAGTCCTTAGTATGGAAGAGAAAATGCCAAAACATGGGAATGCCGTTGGACGAAACCACCTTGTATACTTTATGTTTCGCCGACGATCATATAGTACTAGCTCAGGATTATGACGACCTCGAATATATGACACGAAAACTAATAGAAGGGTACAATAAGTGGGGACTAGAGGTTAATCTCAATAAGACAGAGTATATGTGTATCGCTGGAATAAAACAGGATCTAATCTTAAATACCGGGCAGCGAATTCAGTCCTGTGATGAGTATAAATACTTAGGTCTAAAAATTACAGCTGACGGAACACTAGACAAAGCTAAAAGATCGAAACGTACAAGGCAGAAAAGCAATAACTTTATTAAATGGAATAATTTGGGACCAAGGTATATCAAAACGTAACAAAAAGCTTATATATAACACCATTGTAAAAAGTATTATTTTATACGGCTCAGAAGTATGGCCAATCAAGGATAGAATAGAAAAAATGCTTTCCGCTACGGAGAAGAGCAGCAGGGAAATCAAAAAGAGAAAGAGTTAAAAATCAAAGAATAAGAGAAATTATGACAGTGGGTGCACGTACTTTAGTGGATGATATAAGAACAAAACAACTGGTGTGGTACGGACATGTACAAAGAATGAATGATGAAAGACTACCTAAACAAATACTACAATGGAAACCAACTGGCCGAAGAAAACGAGGACGGCCAATGAGAAGCTGGAGAGAAGGAATAGACACTGAAATAAGAATAAGAGGCCTAGATGATGAATTATGGGCAAACAGAAACGAGTGCAGATTGGGTATCGGAAGGCGTAAAACGTTGTGAAACCGATAAATATATATGGTATTTAACAATAAAATTGTTATTGGCAATCGCCCAGCGATTAGAAATTTCAACACATAAAAAAGTTTTCATAAAAAAAACACCCAACTGCTAAATCTACTTGTACAGTCGAGGACTTTTTAAATTGCCGTTGTATTTTTTTTCTTTCAAAAGTAATCATTTAAAGAAATAAAAAAAAGCAAATTTTTAAATATGTATGTATACAGACAGAGGTAAGGTTTACAATTTTTTTGTTTTTGTTCAAAATACTTTTCCGAATTTTAAATAAGAATATTTTTTATTTTCGAGGGCGGCCATTTAAAAAGTCCCCGACTGTACCTACTAGTGGCAGTTCGGTACAAAATTGATAGGTATACCTATAATGTATGACATGCTTCAACTTTTAGTTTTGATGCCCAAAGCGCACTGACGAAATTATGCAGTTTTGTATTTTCATGAATCAGGTTATTGGGTAATTTTGTACCCAACTGCGAGTAGTAGTAGTTACAAGTAGATTTAGCAGTTTTTTTTTATTTATTTTTTATTTTCAGCAATATGCATTTACCATTTATTTAGCGTTACCCGGAGAGTACGTGTAGATTTCCTACGGACGCGGACAGTATTACCTTCCATTAAGTGAAGGTGGGGAAGGAGAGAGGGAGGACGGAACAATTAAAATGGTGTTGAAAAAAATATTAAAGCGTTTGCAGAAAGAATTTTTGAAATCGCTTTATATTATAGCTGCAACTATTACTAATAAGGAGGGGGGAGAGAGAAGGAGGGAGGGGAAAACTAGTAAAATGGTGTTGGAAAGTCTTAAAGCGCGTGCAGAAAGAATTTTTAAAATCGCCATATATTTGATAAAATTATGCGAAAATGGTTTTTTAAGAGGGTGTGACAGGATGGGAGATTGTTAGGAGAAGGTAGGACTACAAAGTAATTATAGCAAATTAGAGGACATTTGTAATGTTATCAAAGGCATTTCAATAAAATCGCCTGATATTTAGGTAATTTGTATGCCTTAAAGCCGACATCATGTGACAAAATGGCGTCTGACGACCGAAAAAATATAGCCTGTAGCACCTTCGGGATCAGTAGCAATTCAACGACGCCTTTTTCGTCAACATCGGTTGAGCCGTTTAGCCTCTAGCGCGACACAAACATACATACTTACCTAGATACATACATATTCCAAGCAAAAAACATTAGCCTTCCTTTCGCCGTGCTGCAGTTGGGGTAAAAAGGTGATCTCATGCTTTTAGACCTTGATACTTACGTCGAATTTGATTTTACACTTTAACACAATGGAGAGCGAGGTGTAAGTTGGATTATCATTGGATTGCAATATTAAAAAAAAACTTTGGAAAATTAAAAAAAATCCGTAGTAGGCGAAAGTACTTTTGTAAGAAACAAAGGAAACGGCACTACAGGAAAATATTTTTACAAAAATAAAGTACTTAAGTAAAAGTGTCACCACAGAATAACATTTTTGCAATATAAAAAACTCCTGGACTTTTAGAAAAATTAAATAGTTTTGGGAAAAAAAAATTGCAATATAAAAAACTCAAAAATTTTTACAAAATTGCGCTACTGGCAATTTTGAAAATTTTAAGTATTGTTTGGAAAAGATGACGCCAAACAAGAAATTTCATTAAAGAAACCAAAAAAAAGTTAATGCGAGAATTTTAGAAAAATAAAAAGTTTTAAAGAACAAAGTCATGCCAAGAGTTTTTGGGAAAAATGCCAACAAATGCAAAAGTAATGATTTGTTTTGAAAGCCTTCGTTGGTCAGTTCTCCCCGGATAGTAGAGTTAATTTGTAAAATAAAGCTGCAAAAAGGGTATATTTTTTTATATTTGGCATAGTAGTACCTAACACCAAAAGCTAAATTTTCATTCGAGGATCCTCGATTGTCCGGCCTCAGAATCCAAGAAAACGGCTGCCAAAGTTAAGAAAAAAAATGAGTTCCTTGTATTAAGAGAAACTAAATTAATTTTGGTAAATTTACTTTAAGTGGGATATACTCAATTTAAAAATGTAAAAAAAAATTACACCTGTCACTGCAAAACAAAATAGCGGCTATATTTAAAAAAAAATAGTTTTTCTTTGATATTTTCTTTATTTTTTGTGCGATATTTAATTTTAATACCTCATATTAAAGCTACTGACCAGTTCTTTAAACCTGCTTAAATGAAATGAAAAGTTT
Organism: Aspidapion aeneum; assembly: GCA_963576565.1. Taxonomy (NCBI): domain Eukaryota; kingdom Metazoa; phylum Arthropoda; class Insecta; order Coleoptera; family Brentidae; genus Aspidapion; species Aspidapion aeneum. Next base: position 204,381,357 of record OY755038.1, read on the forward strand.
CCCAGCCGACACAAAGATGGCGCTTAATTTGTCAAAAATAAAAGAGACCTTTACAACCAGTAGACCAAATTAAATTTTTACAAAAAAAAAATTCGGATTTTATCAGAAATAAGCCAAATTTTGTAAAAATTTATAAAAAGTTACAATTTGACATTTAGCATTTTAAGATGGCGGCCGAAGTTCAGATAAAAAAGTAATTTTTTTGATCTTGTTTGACACAACTAGTATTGCCGTGTAATATATTGATTTATACTAAATGGGGGTCGCCAATTGTAAATATTTCATAATAAATGACATATGTCTATTATTATCCAAGATGGCGGCCGGCGGTCAAAATATAAATACAACAGTAGCTTTTTACCAAGATATGTAGTTTTATATTTATCTTAATTAGTTTTAAATTGTAATGTACAAAAAAAAATAGAATTTATTGATTTCGAAAAAATAAACAAAAATGTTTTTTTTGTTTTTCGGCCGCCATCTTTAAACAATCAATAAATTCTATTTTTTTTGTACATTACAATTTAAAACTAATTAAGATTAATATAAACCTACCTAAAAAGATTTACTAAACCAAAATGATACTGTTGTATTTATATTTTGACCGCCGCCATCTTGGATAATGATAAACATGTGTCATTTATGATGAAATATTTAAAATCGGCGACCCCCATTTTGTTATAAATCGATATATTATACGGCAATACTAGTTCTGTCAAACAAGAACAAAAAAATAACTTTTTTATCTGAACTTCGGCCGCCATCTTAAAATGTTTAATGTCAAATTGTAAATTTTTTTAAATTTTTACAAAACTTGGCTTACTGTTGATAAAATCCAAAAAATTTTTTTTTTTATTGAATTTGGTCTACAGGTTATAAAGGTCTCTTTTATTTTTGACATATTAAACGCCATCTTTGTGTCGGCTGAGAAACTAATAACTTTTTTTCATTAGGTTTAAAGAGCTGGTCAGCGGCTTTAATATGAGGTACTAAAAATAAATATCGCGCAAAAAATAAAGAAAATATCGAAGAAAAACGATTTTTTTAAAATATAGCCGCCATTTTGTTTTAAAGTGACAGGTGTAATTTTTTTTTACATTTTTGAATTAAGTAGGTCCCACTTAAAGTAAGTTTATCATAATTAATTTAATTTGTCTTAAAACAGGGAATTACTTATTACTTTTTTGTCGTAACTTTGGCAGCCGCCATCTTGTATTCCGATGCCGGAAATCAGGGGATCCTCGATTGAAAATTTAGCTTTTGGTGTTAGCTACTACCATGCCAAATATAAAAAAATATACTCTTTTTGCAGCTTTTTATCGAAATACCCTACAAATTTACTCTACTATGATAAATAATGTTCATTTCCTTTGGGCGGGTAATTTGAAATCTTTATGTTGGTGACCCTGAAGCTACGCTACCTACGCCTAACTACGCCACTGGTTGGTCAAGGTTGTTATATAATAAGTATAAACTAAAAACTAACAGCTTTGGTTATTTTAATGGAAACAAAGAGTTTATGAATGTTTCTAAAATGTTTCTGTTTACAGCAACAAATATAAACAAATCGTAAAATATTTGCTTAATGTTACTTCACTGAATACCTAGCTAAGGGAAAATTATAAATAATACAAGAATAAAGTACAACGCCATTTTTATTGTGCATACAATACAAGTATATATACATATACACCTTTGTCTTAAACTTATAGTTTTTTTTTCTGAAAACTTGGACAGGAGATTCCAGCAACAACAAATACTCTTAACCTAAATAGTTATTAACAAAAAACAGAAGATTCCTACTTAATAAAAAAAACAACGAATTTGCCTAGGTAGGAATTACAAAACAAATCTTTGACTCAGAAATAATATAACTAATAATAATTTTACAAAAGTTGTCTCGTATTTTACCAAATAAAAATTGCCATTTTTCTGAGTCAAAACAACAACTAAAATCAAGCCTTTAAAGGTTTTTATTTACTTCAGTTGATCCATTAGTCCTACGCTATTCTCAAATTAATCCTGAAAGAAGTTGGGTTTGTTTTTGAGCATTGCTCTCGCTCGAAATCGAATTGCCCTAATAATATCTCGCGACGCCGACGGGTCAGATTTTAGATCAAAACTATATAAAAACAAGAAACATTACCATACTTATTGTTTTTAAAATTCTTATTTTGTTGGTGTATTTTTTGCTGCATACAAAATAATAATTTACTTTGTATGTACAGGGGTTTCCCGTATATTTTTACACCATATCTAAAATGTTTATTTGAATAGATATCAAAATATGATAAATACAAAAGTTTCAAATTTTTTTACGAAGTTTAAAAATTTGTCAATGTCAAAAAAAAATTCTAAATGTCAAAATTTGACAAGTTGTTGGTGTTTTTAAAGGCAACAACCTTTATATTATTTTAGATATTTATAGATATTTTATCCCTGATTTTAAAAATATATATCAATGTATTACTTTATTCATTAGTTTTGGAGATATATGCGCTTAAACGTTTAAAATACTTAAATTGATCTCCTTAAAACATCAAGGCAGCCATGAAAAAAACAATCGCATTTACACAAAAAGTGATGCTGTTGATTTTGTAAGGTATATAATTAATGAATATTTACTATCCGGGGTGATTCTGCGCAGTAATGTGTGGCGCCGCAAGCCAGTAAAAACAAAAAACTATGCAATTTTTGTGAAATAAAAAAATATGTATTACTTCATTTTTAATTTTCTACATAGCCTCCTTGATTATTAATACAATTTTGAATAATTCTTACAAATTTTCTGTGGATAGCTTGAAAGATAGAGTTGTTGTTGCAATTGTTTGCTCTATTTTCTGTTGTAAAATTTGAAGTGTTTGCGGCCTGTTATAATACACCTTATTTTTTAGGTAGCCCCAAAAAATAAAATCAAGGGGAAACAAAAAATGCCGTATCTTCCTATCCAATACATATATCTATTATTTAAAAAAATCGTTACTGGCTGGATGTTATGTGGGGGGCTTCGTCCTGTTGCCATAACAGGGAGTTCTTTTAAAAGCTCTTCTATTTCATTTCGCAACAAATATGATATGTTTCTCCGGTTAAGTTACGATTTAAAAATATAGGCCCAATAACTCTGTTATTTAGGAGACCGCACCAAACATGTAAGGATCTGCGTCCTTGAATTTTGACAGCTTGTAAAGCATGCGGGTTTTCTCTTGGCCAAATCTATCTTTTCTATTGAACATTCCCGCCGTGGTGAATGCTGCCTCATCAGTAAAAATTATATTTGACAAATTTATTTGATTTGCCGCTATTCCTCGTTGTATTTCCTGACAAAAATGTAATCTGTTTATTTTATTTTCGTTGCTTAAATTTTGCCCGGGTAACAATTTATAAGCCTTGTATTTGTGATATTTTAAAACAGAGTGAACTTTATGCCATGATTTGTTAAAAAAAAGTTGCTGCATCCGGAATAGACCGTTCAGGATTCTCTAAAATAACAAGGGAAAACATTTTTTTAAATATGATAAACTAACTTATAAAGAAAAATTAACCTTGAAAATATAACAAAATATTTAAGTCCTCTTCAGCGTTTCTTTCGACTGTTCTAGTTTTTCTTTTAAGTGTTTTTCTTTGATTAAATGAGTTTACTATATTTACTATGGTTTGGCGGGTTGGTTGTCTTCTGTCGGGAAACTGAATATAATACTGGTGCGAGCTACAGATGCATTTTCATTATTTGAGTAAAATAATTTAATAATATTCAGTTTTTCTTCCTCGGTAAAAATCATCCTTAACCGCTCTTAAAACTGAATTTGACAAGGTGACAAAACAATAGCATCACTTTTTTGTCAATGCGATTGTTTTTTTCATGGCTTGCTTGATGTTTTAAAAAGTATCTATTTAAGTTTTTTATACTTTTAAACGCATATATCTCCAAAACTATTAAACGAAATAATCCCAACATATATATTTTTGAAATCAGGAACAAAGGATCTATCAAAATCTGAAATAATATATAGGGTGTTTCCTTTAAAAAAACCATCGACCTATCAAATTTTGAGATTTACAATTTTTTTTAGCATTCTGACACAAAGATCGTTAAAATTCGTAAAAAATTATGAAACTTTTTTATTTATCATATTTTGATATCTATTCAAATAAACGTTTTAGATATGGTGTAAAAATATACGGGAAAACCCTGTACATTTAGTTTTTTGGGATCCGATATATATTTACTTTCAAAGCAACTTGTAAATCATTAAAGATGAGTATTATTGTGTATGTTTGATATTAATTAATACCGAGGCACATGCTTTCAGATTTAAGACCTCACTGTTCCTATTCGGAGTGTTATCAGGGCAATGTAGAACTAAAACGGAACTGTGCATTAAGTTTACTTTTGGAACAACCAAAATAAGTATAACTTTTGACAGTAAAACTGCGGGGGTTCTGATGACATGTAACATCAAAAGCCAGAAAGTAAGAACAGTAGTAAAATGAAATTTGTTTAAAGGCTTGCTAAACATTTCGACTGTTGCATTTATAATTAAAAATTTTAAGCTCATATTCAGAAAAGCAGCGGATTGTCTTTTTTAAATCTCAGTAATCTTTGTTCTTAAAGTGGACAAAATAATCTTATAATTCCAAGTTTTAATAAACAGTGGCTTTACAGATAAAAAACAATAAAAAAATTGCAAATAAAGAAAAAAAGCCAGCAGGTTAGAAAGATAAATAAATAAAAACATTACAAATTTTAAACAATAAACCAAAATTAAACTCCCAATAAACATTTTTTGAAACCTCTGGTGATATAATTTTTTATAAGTCGTATATTGTGGTATCTAGAAGTGTTTTGCAAGATTTGTTGCTTTTATAGATGTTTTATTAAAAATCCTAAATGGAATTAGATTTTTATATGGTTGGTGTTGGTTATATTAGCTTTATTTATATTAAAAAACTTGCAGTACTTTGCTATAAAAGTTTGTATATTGGTGTTTAAAATAATTCAATCAACTCATTAATAAAAATTTTGGGCTCTAGCAACAAAAGTTATATAAATTTCTGTTTGAAATACTGCGATCCACTTTCTCACAAAACTTTTAGGGATCGCTAGGCAAAAGTAATATAAATTTTATAAAACTTTCAGGACTATATAACCTAAAGTTATTTAGGGGCTTCTGTAAATGATTTTATGTAAAAAATTTAGAAAACCCGATTTAGTACAGTATTTATTTTTTGATGATGATTTGTCACTTTGGACATAATTTTTAAAATGAAAATTTTAAGCCAATAATAGGTTGTAAATAAATTATTAATTTTTCAATAATTCGGCATATAGCTATAAATAGTATCTATTTGTTTTGATCTTTATTTGATTAAATATGCAGTATTTTCTTATTTTTACAATTATTCTGGATCGATTTTTTTGCCCACTTTAAACCTTGATTTTTGTTTATATTTCCTTATGTTTACCCTTTACGTTGATTATAAATGCAATAGTTTTTAACAGATATTATTTTTAACATCTTTTCGAACACACTCTTATCGATAATAATAATATATAACATCAATTTTATTATTTTACTTTTTATTATATCTACGAGATTGTATTAAATTTTTTATTTTATTCAAAAAAATATAGAAAGTTGAGCTACATTCATATATTGACATTTTTATGAAAGATTTACATTTAATAATAATAATAATAATTTAATATATTTACTTTTTTTGATATAGTATGAGCACATTATGTTTGCGTTCTTTGAGAAACAGTATTTATAGTAATATCCTAAATTTATACAATTTTGAATGTTGTCAGAAAAAGCTTTTCCTTCCGGTTATTTTTTTAATGACAATTTAAACTAAATAAAATTTTAGTTTTATTATTTTGTTCAAAAAATTTTAAAAAAATGTTGCCCCACGTTGGGCACCGATTTATGATAAATTTCGTCCTTAAAAAGGGAAATTTATTGTTAATATTTACTTTTAGACCAAAAATTCAAATGAAAACGATACTTCCCTTGATGTAGAAAGTAAAAAAATATAAAACAATATATATTTTATTTTTTAAAAAATATTTCTAAATTTTTGGATATTACTGTACAGAATTAAAATAGCACACAAAATTCGATTCTAGTAGTTTTTGTATCATGCGAGTAACAAAGACCAGTTTTGGAACTTAAGTTATACTTAGATTGAGATATAAATAAAAAATAATCAATTATAAACTTGTACAAGTTGGTATGTTTGTACAGGGTTATCTTTTGTAGACGTTCCCTGAAGAAAAGTTTTTTATTATAAGTCCTACGAAACTCCAAACAAAATTACGAAAATTATCTACAGAAACTACTTTACAAAAATATCTTTGTACTAACTTACAAAATCAAAAAATACAACAAAATAAATTGTTTTTTTTTTAAGTACATAATCTATACTCTGTAGGTTTAAGCAAGCGCGATATTTGACAGAAGGTTTGTCAAATATAAAAAAAATTGCCTGTTTTGGAAGCTTGTTATTTTAATTTTATCGCACTGATAAAAACTTTTTAGGAAATGTTTAGAAACGAAACCCTGTACAGCGTGCCCCATTTTCAGGGTTCTCTTTTACGGGAGATTTTTGAAAATGTCGTAATTTAAACGATCCTTTACACATCATGCTTATTTTGCAAGATATTTAAATTATCTTAGAGCATTTTTGTGGCAACCTTTTAAAACGAAAATTATGACGTTTTCAATAGTTTGTCACAATGTGTAATGTTTGTCATAACGTGTAATTTTTGAAATACGTTATTTTTAGTAAGTAAAAGTTGAATACGGAATTCAAATTATTTTCCACAATAAAAATTGTTCTATAGTCATTAATAGCTAATAGTATAAGAATAATTTAATTCTAGATACCAAAAATAAAACGGAAGATATGATTTTTGAAACTACTATTTAGATTTTTTCTATCACTATCGTGATGAAAAATATTTTGCGTTTTTGTGTGTTGCCTTTTCTGGAAGATAATCCAATTGTGTAAAAACATTTTTATAGCTACTTTTTTAAAGGAAAAATAGTTGTTTAGAAAACGAATGGCATAATAATGGCTTTTAATCAATTTTATTAAAAACAAATTTCTGGTTTTTTATGACCTTTACAGTTTTTAATCAGATTTCTAAAAATCAGGTATTTCATCTCTACCTGAATGTTGACTAAAAGTCATTGAAAGAAATACTTTTAAAACTAGTCTTGTGTAAATTATTAATAATTTAAATCATATTGACGAAACTTGCCAATGTCAAATCATTACAAAAGATATGATTTTCTCTTTAAAAACTTCCAATTGAAATGTTTTTTTTTTAGATTTAAAAGCAAAATAGAAAGAATTGTAGTTTACGATATTTTAAAAAATCTCACGTATAAGATAAATTGAGAGTTATATTCAGATTATATGCTTTTTAAAGACTCATAAAAGAGCACAGGAAAAATCCCATACCGAGATTGTCATCTTTAATAACAACTAAGTTTTCTATTTAAACCCATCGAAAGTGGGACACGCTTTACCCCTAGCATACAATCAATCAGCGACCCCCTAAAAATTATTAGAAACAACTACAAATTTAGTTAATTTAAACGCCCTGTACCGTGTCCATATATCTGCTTTAACACATAAGATGCGATTAAACGTGAGTATGCATGCACGACCTGCGAATGTACAAATATAAACGCAGCTTAAAGCCGGGTATTCATTTGAGGCAGAATTCGCATGCTTTGCTGCGAGACCAAACGAAAGCTCGTTTGATATTCAACTGAACGCTCGTTTGAAGTTCCTATTCTCATCGGATGGGGTCGCATGCCGCGGGTAAATGCGGACGCGCGTTCGGCCTCAAAGCATCAAATGAATACACGCCTTAACATGTAACTGTTTGTCCATTGGCGTGACTAATCATGTTTTGCAATGCGTGGTCTGATGATACAAGACGGCCAATTGCTGATTCACTAAAGTTATTTAAACATATTTGTGGCTAATAAATCAATAAACAAACAAAATTAATAAATAAAATAATAAATAATTTGATTATTATTACTTAAAATGATGTTCAGGTACAGATGGTGGAACAACCGACTTTTTTTTTCTTTTCATGTTTATTTTAAGGCTTCATTTAAAGTTTTATTCATGGTCTAAAATAATTATTCGTTTACAATCCGCATATCTTTTGAATAAGTCAAGTTTTGGTTTGATGCTTTATTAGTGTTTTGGGCTTTAGATCGTATTGAGGAACTGAAAACACCACTAGCCCAAGAATTTTAGATTTAATTTGATGGAAAAAAGGAAAAGAATGGTCGAAGAAATGTTTTGATGCGGTGACCTAATTTGACTGGCCCTTGAAGAGTAGATTATGAAATCACTTTCTTGTCCACAAATTTAATATGGAAAGTAGCCGCCATCTTGAATTTTATGTTCTTGCCGATTTACATGGGTCATGGACTTTACCCGAATTTAATAAATATATTTTGTTATAGTATTAAGGAGCCTACAGACATGCGAACATTTCTAGAGATTAGTACGCGCGTACAAGTTTGCGCATACTAATCTCTTCGTTCGTGGACAATATCCGCCTAAAATATCTCTCGAAGATTAGTTCGCGCGCACAATGTACGCGAGCAAATCTCTCGGTGTCTGGGCAATACGCATTGATAATATCGTGTTTATGTTAGAACGTTTAATTTTGTCTTCGTGTGTGTAGGCAATTCCACCAAACGTACATGTATGCAGAGATTAGTTCGCACGTACTAATCTCAAGAAATGCTCGCGTGTCTGTAGGCCCCTTTAGACACTGTTAAAAAAACAACTTTTATTAACTTTATATGACTAGGTCTTGAGATATTAGCTGTCAAAGTTTATAAAATCGCTTATTGTGTTTTTATGTTTAACAATTTTTGCTTATTGTTAGCAATAAGCATTAAACAATAGTTGTGGGAAATAAAATACTCAAAAAAATTTCTTTTTCGTTCATTTTTTTTTCGTTAAATTCATAACATGGCAAAAAAGAGGAAATCCAAGATGGTGGACAATCTCCACATCAAATTTGAGGGCCAAAAATGTACGCTGCCGAGGACACTGTGTCAAAACATTTTTTCAGATATATTTTTTAAATCTAAAATAAAAAGGGTTTCCAAGTTTAGGTCTTGCATGGGAAAAGCCTTGAGTTCAATTAAAGATAGACAGAAAATTTGTGCGGGTTTACTCCTGATTGTGTTAAAAGTAATGAATGTCCTTACTCGATTGCACAGCCCGACTATGTATGACATTAACACCAGTCATCTACTAAGGCCTAAGTTTAAGTCTAAGTTTTGGTTTAAGTTTAAGGTTTAGGTTTAAAGTTTAAATGTGGATTGGTTTTGAAAACAGGCCGCAATTAATTCGGTATTTTTACCTGTATGTTTTGATAACGTCAAATCACCGCGTTGAAAGCAATCCCTTTTATCAAATTTTATTGAAAGCGTTTGCTTTTTTCAGTGGCGTATTTGGAAAAAAGGTTTTGGGGGGGCGAGACAGTTTTGACGGGGCCGTATTTTATGCTACTTTATATTTGTATTCATGAAATAAGTGAAAAATATCTAAAAAATATTAGCTTTGGGGGGGAAGCCTTATAAAAGTCAAGTAACTTTTACGTCATTTTAATAATAAATTTTAAAATGTATTTTTCATTTTCGTTATATTTTGTGCAAGTTAAAAATGTAAGTAATTCACTTAAATATCGCTGCATTTTCACTTAAACCTTGTTCCCTATAAACTTAAACCTATAGTTTAAACCATTTCTTTTCCTTTTTTTCCGTTTTTTCTACGAAATCTTTGCAGATTCTTATTTGTACCGGTTTTTTCCATTGCGTTATAAATATATTAGTCCGAAATTCCATTAACTTTTATTAAGTTTTAAGCACTTACAAGCAGTCTTAGATTGCTTCAGTGCTAGCTGAGTTTTTTTTTGTTATCTATTATTAATTATTGTATTTTTTTATCTGATAAATAAACCATTTATTATTATTATTATTATTATTATTATTATTATTAAAAGAAATTCAGTTAAAACTTAAACTTAAACCTCTTTAGTAAATATAGGTGTTAATGTTTTAGGCGAATTCATATTACGATTTTACAAAAAACCTTTATTATGATTCCTTTCATACCTGGTATATCAGACAAAATTAAGAGAATAGCAAATAGTTATAACATAAAAATAACTTTTAAGGGAGAAAATAAACTTAGATCTATTTTAACAAAACAAAACATAAATGAAGAATAAAATTCAAAAAACGTAATTTATAAAATACCTTGTGAATATGATAAAGTTTATATTGGTGCAACTTCTAGGCCACTTAAAGTAAGACTTAGTGATCCTAGGTATAATCTTAGAAGGGGTGATTACGAGAGATCCAGAGTTTGTCAACATTCTTTTGAAAGTAATCATAAAATAAAATGGGGATAAACCCACATTTTACAAATAGAATCTAATGACAGAAGAAAATTAAAAGAATCAACATGTATTTATTTAAAGGAAGATAATTGTTTTTTAAGTGTATCTGTTAACATAATTAAACTTGGCTTTCTATTCTAAAGCAAGATTCACAAAATGGTTTTTGCAAAATTAATTAATACTGTAATGATATTTTGATTATTATTATTTTACATTTTCTAAATGTAATTTTAATATAAAATTTTTTAATGATATCAAATTAAAGAAAAAATCACATAATCAATAAAAGTTGGACGTTCTATTCTTTATTATGATTTACAGAAAGTTCTTCAGAATTGATTTTTAATATAAAGTTTTTATTATTATTTTAGTTTTGTTGAAAGTAGTATAAAGAAATTTGATTTTACTATAAAATTTTATAAAATAATATATTTAAAAATATTATGAATATATTACAATTTAAGATAAAGTTTTGTTTGTTAAACTTCATTGATTAGGTATTTTTAATTATTTCCTTGCGATAGTTCGATCAGTTACGTACTGTGAGCTATGCAGTTTGGGGTTTTTGTTTTTGAAATGCCGTTTACGAGGGAAGAAAATATATACTGTATGTCTGTATGTCTGTATATATATATATATATATATATATATATATATATATATATATATATATATACGCCACTGGTAAAAACCATATAAATAAGCCTACACTTAACACTTTTGAACTGTAGCGGCAACATTATCTTATTTTTTCCTTTTTTTTTTCTCTATCTATACTCGAATACTCGGCCTTCTCCCATGCAAGATCCAGTCTTACTAACCCTGTATATTTTAACTTATGTCTGACCAGATTTTGTCGCTTCCACATCAAGATAATAATTAAATTGGAACGTTATGAATTTTAACCAACTCAAATTATTATAAAGAAATAAATAACTTAACGATTATTTATTTGATTTTTTTCAATTGACAGTTTTTCGCTGTATTTTAATCTTATGACACGTTTTTATTTTTAAATAAATAGGTGTACCTAATATATATCATTTTATATTTTGCTAATTAAATATTATATAACAAGAAGGTTTTTTTATTTTAATAAATATATAGTATTATTGGGACTATGTACAGATTTTACAAAGCAGTAAAAATTTATTTATAGTAAAACTCTAGTTTTTTTTTTACAAAAAAGAATATTTTTTTTTCAAAAAAACTATAGTTTTTCAGAATTATTTTACAGGATCTATATGTGGGGTACATATTAAGCTCTACCATGTATAAAGGATTGGCACATAGTTTTATTTTGAGGAAAAACACTTATTAGCCTAAAAAAACTCAAAATTTTTCTTTTTAATCTTATTGTTTGTTAATTGTAAGTATTTTACGAAAAAAAAAATATGTTTTTAAAGTTAAAGTGAACAAATATTTTTAAAGATTAATATTGAGTTCTTTTTTGAGGCCTTATTTAACAACAATGTCTTTTTTTTTTAAAGAAAACATCAACTTACAACTTTATTAAAACAACGACTATTTAATATTATAGCACAATATTAAAAGCTACAAAAACGTAGATTGCGAAAAAATAGAGAGATTCGTCATTATTACTTACAAATAATACTTGTCCGTTAAAATATGAGACTTTGTAAAGGTACCAAATATACATTGAGCAAAAATTATACATGCTAGAAGTAACTACTACCTATAAATCAAAATATTACTAACGTACATTTCGTTAAAAAATAAACCTATTGAAATCTTTTAGTGATCAAAAATATCAGAATATAGTCTGCCATCAATATAGTAAGCCTCGTACAGAGCTGAACCACACTAGTATTTTGTTCGCCGTTCGCCTTGTTGCACGGCTCATTCTTCGTCGAAATGTTCGTTTCTGTACGAGGCTTACGACATTATTACAAAAAACGCTAGTGTAGTGCCAGCGGAATGTTCTGTTTTTAAAGTATTTTTGATTACTGTCGTAGAATTCTATAGATTTAACTTTTAGGTTTCTTCCATATTTTCTTAAACTTCCCACCATATCAATAATGTAAAATTTGCTAATTTCTTTTGCGTTAAAAATGAACTATATATTATTGATAACAACTAAAGCTTTTTTCCTAAAATTTTCCTAAACATATGGTGCCAAATACACTTTTTTTAATAAACCGAGGGTGAGTTTTCTAAAATATCATTTAAAACTTTAACGGGCTTTTTGCTTCGAATTTTTTTTATATCACAATTATTTTACGATTTCGTATGAAGTTATTAACTTGACTTAGGCCGTTAAGAAACCTGTTTAAACCAATTTTTATGTCGACTTTATGATTTTTTAATTGATTTATATTTTCAAGTTAACTTACATTGCTTTAAATTATATTTACTAAGACCAAACCAACTTTGCTTAAATATTATTTAAATAAAATACATTCAAATACTGAAATATTATTTTGTGCAATTAGTTAGAATTTTTTCCTTATATCTTTTTGTCTGATTTGAAAAACAAATGTTATAAATAATAATTTTTTTCAGAGACGTTTTTTCGACCTAATTTACTCCGTTTAGTGTCAAGGTCTGTAGAGGATAGGTTGCCTGGTAACTCCATGGTTGAAGCGGTATGAGGGGTGACAGCGCGTCATTTGGAGTGCCACAATTTGATTAGAGCCCTTTGGTTACATGTGTTTTTAAGTATTTTTATTCTTCGATGGTTAATTTTTTACATTTGTAGTGTTTTTTTCGGACTATATTTATTTAAAAACCGTAAATACTTGTTCTAGTTTACTTTACTCTTTACTTGTAATTATTTTATTGGACTAAAAGCTTCCCAAGACATTTTGCCATTGGGATATTTGGTATAAGTTTTATATTTGAGTTAGTTGATCTAGAGAGAGTTAAATAACAAAACATATTTACATTTAAATCAATAAAGGAACACAAGGAATTTAAAGATTTCGTACTATATTAAATGCTTTTTACTTAAATCGGCACTCCCGGTGATGTCATTTCTCGCTTCAACAACTGGCTCTGATTGGTCAGAAAGTTACCAGGTAACCTATCCTCTACAGACCTTGGTTTAGTGTTGACTGATCTTAGAAAATGTAACTTTAGGTAACATAAATTAATTTGTAAGCGTTATCCCGCTGTCAATCATTAGGATTGTCATTTTGCTGGAGTTGTGCATCAGTTATGTCGACATAAGAGTAGGCATTTGAATGGATAAATTAAAAAACGAAAAATTAAACTATTAAATTATTTAAAATATCAAATATTTTATAGATATTTACAAGGAGTGAATATTTTAGGAATAATATAAAAGATTAAACATTATTTTTAAGAATTCTAATATAGGTACATATTTTCTAAACATTATAAGATAATTTGTTACATAATTTTTTTAAACTTCGAAAAATAACAAAGTTTTGTTCATTTTATGAGCAAAACACCATATATTTTGTGCCAATACGGTTTTTATTATTTGTTTTATATGATATGATTAGTTTTTTAATCTTAAAATCTGAGTGCACTTTGTTTGAGTATTGCTTAGTTACCCTAGCTTTTTATTTTTTCTATATATACTTCAAAATCTATGTAAGGATTTCACAAAGGCATTTTCTATATCCCGGATATTTCGCAGGTTATTTACCCCATATTCGTTTCTTATTATTTTATTTATTATAAAAATAAAATCTGGTAACCTTTGAAATGCAACATTTTTTAAGAGACTTCATTGTCTTTGATTACCATTTTTTTAGCGATTTGAAGTTTGTTAAATGAATATTTTTTTGGCTCGTAGGTTAAAGCTGAATTTTTGCAAATTTTAAAACGCTGCCTTTAAAAAAGTAAAAAAAAGTGTGGCCACCCGGTGTAAGACATTGGTATATAATACACAACCCCCTTTTCGACGTTGAACCTGAAAAGTCCCTAGACGCCTGGAATGTCCCCTAGTGGTTCAATTCATATGAAATCAACGGAAAAAGGTCTGGCAGACCATCTTTCCGATTTTAGTAATAAAGAATACCATATTTCAAAATTTTCGGGTCAGTAGTTTATTTTTAATTAATTCTTAAAAATCAAAGACTGAACATATGGTAAGCATGTACATATATAAATTTAGATATCCCGAGAACTATTTATACCATTATATAACTTATTTAAAAGGTCTTTAAAATACCTTTGGAATAAGTTGATTTTTATAAAAAAACAAATAATTTTTTTTATTTCTAATTTTGAATTTGTTTTTGCAAGAATCTCATTATTGTGATTGTGAACTCACTCGAAAGGTAATTTATAGGACTTTCCAACAAGCCACGTCTTTAGAATCTTGACTTTATTTATTTTATTTATAAGATTATGTGTCTTTAAAAAAATTATTTTTGAATCACTTCTTAAAATGTTCGCTAGATCTCTTTTTGATATATGTAGTCATATTATCTCACTTGAATAGAAATAATAAATGAACATTCTCAATAGTTAAGGAAAAAAATCACTAATTCAGATGTCGTTTCGGCCCTGTAGGGGTTTTACCCAGTTTGCTCAAAATGTTCTCTTTGGTTTCATTTACCTTTGCTTTTTCTTTTGTTAAATTCCAGTTAAAGAGGCTTTTTTGTTTTGTTTATACTATTAGTCAAATCCTAAAATGACTGAAGTAGTAACCCCTTTAAATATTATATCCAAAGATGCAGAATTTTGTAATTTAAGAAAAATAAATGAGCACCCTGATATCTTATTGCTAACTGCACTTACTTGACACTTTTATTTTAAGATGATTTATGAAGTAACTCATTTGATCATTTTTACACTGTTAAAGAGGTCTCGTGCGAATTTCTACCTGTTAATAGAAACTAGTATCACTTATCAGCCAAGTATATACCATTTATATCAAGCAAAATATCTCGGTATGACCAAATGACACTTAAAAAACAAACAAGAATTTGAGTTAAAGTATGCAAATGTGCTGGCCAATTTAAAAGAAGTCCAATTTAATAATTTATTACGACTTACTGCTTTTTGGACCAATACGCAAACCTTTATGGAGATATGGTATTCATGTAGTGAGTACTAGTTGTACAGAAGTTAAAAATAAAGTACTAAAAAAATTGTTAATGCAACTTGGTACGTTACTGTTAAGTGATCCTATAAAATAGTACGCAAACATTCATAAGTATTTAGCTAAGATAAGACCTTTGATACTTGGAAAAGTGGGTTTAATTTGGTAATGTTTGATTCGTACATTTGGATGGAAATAGCTATTTAGAAGTTCTTCTTTTTAATTTTATTAACGCTGGGTGCGTTACGTCTAACTTAAAGTAAAGTTAAGTAACACTTAGTGGGGCAACATTTAACACATTGGTTGTTTGTTTAAAACTTTACAGACTGTCTTAAAAAATTAACGATTATTTTTTACACTGCACTAGCAATTTATTTTTTATGATCATTTTTTGACGTTTAAAATTTTTTTTAGATTCAAGAATAGTGCTAAGACTGTCATTTTCCGATGCTTTGTTACGTTAAGCACCACACTTAATTTAAGCGGAAGAGATTGACAAATGAAATTGTTTCTTTTAAAGACGGATTTAAAAACATGTAATTATTATTAACATTTTGCACAAATATGCTTTCTGAATTAGCATGCGCTTTTTGAACATTTATAAAGCATGAATATTATTACCGATTTCACAAGGATCTAATATGGGATGTTACACAGATATGAAAATACAAAACAAGATTGTCGACTTCTCATAAATATGATTTTATTTTTTCGATTTTTAAACTTTTCTCGCATTTAGGATTTACCGCTTTGTTAACAAAATTCTTAATAGTTCATTTAGCTAACGTAAACCATAGAGTTTTTCCTAAATCATTTATAGCTAATTTTTAAGTACAATTATATAATACAAATATATATTTTTTATAAGATATTGTTATCTAGGTACAAATATTTTATATTTATTTTAACGTAGGTATGGATTTAAAATAGTGTTAATAGACATTTTTAAAAAGATCACAACACAGAGTTTAAAAGTTGAGTATCTACTTTTTGAGTCATTTCGAAAATACATAAGGAACGCCCTAGATGTTCTAATTTTATTTTAAATATTTTGAGTTCAGATCTTATTGCTCCAGTTTAAAAATACATTTTAAAATAAAATAATAATTTGTTTTTAATCCTTGTATTATTGGGTAAAATACAATGACACTGTCTAATATAAAATAAATTATGTCATAAATAAATCTAATAACAAACTTCATATCATACTTTAAAAAGAATTAAAGGTTAGAAATTAATTGCAAATATTGTTTTATTAGCAAGAATATTAGTAAAAATACCAAATGTCCTCTTAATGGATATTCAAAAAATTATGGACAGTTTACTATTACTAATATTTTTGATCGTGGTAGATAAATAATAAAAATTTTATAGAGGTGTCATTTTAACCTTCTGTACTATTTGAAAACATACATATCTCATGTAGAGTGTGTCTTATTTTCGATTAAATTAAATGGGATCCTCGGTTAATAATAAAAATAGCCAAATGTTTTCACTTGACTGTTTTTGTTTTCAACAACTATATTATATTGCTTATTTTTTAAGGTTTTTTATTTCTGTGGAAACGAGTATAGTATATTACGTTGTCAATGGTCGTGTGACATATCGTGAATGTAGTGACCTGCAATGGAGTCGGATCCCACAGGATAAATACACACATTCTATAAGAAAAAATTGAAACATGTAAATGTCACATTTTTTGCAACAATGTTTTATTTTTTTTGTGATTGCAGCTTTGTTACATAATTTGTCACATAAAAAGTTTCATACTTTCTATAAACTAGGCCTAAAGAACATGTGACAAAAAGCACAGTATTTGGATAGAATAGATCTGCTGTTTTTGCAGAAGCACTATAAATTATTTCGTTAGATATTTTTCTAAACGTCGCAAAACTGAATGCCCCCAAAATAAAAAAAATTGCTGGGGCAGAATAAGTTCACCAAATCGTGATTCCACTGTACTTCCTTAAAAGTTAAATAAAAACTAAAGACTAACGTTGCTTGACTTTTTTAGAAATAAAACTTGGTATAAACTATGGTAATAAATATGCTTTTCTAAAACAAAATATTTTTCTTTTTTTTAACGTCAAAACTAATTTTCTGTTTTTAAATAACTAGATGTTACAAACGAAATATTGCGTTATGTCCAAATATTGAAATAGTCATTTCATTTCCTAAAAAAAATTACAAAAAATTTCACGAAGTTTAAATATAAATTATTCGAAGATAATTTTTTTTAATGCCTGACGAACTTAAGTGAACAGGAAATTACATTTTATCAGGATCGACTCTAACAAAACAACGTTATTATCAGGTCTCATCGATGAAACAGGAAAGCAGAGAAAAAATGACACGTATCGCTTTTGTATAGATTTTAGAAAGCTTAATGCTTGTACTTAAAAAAACGGCTGTCCATTACTTTATACCTAGAAGCTATATCGGGAATTTCTTTTGGATACAACTAAAATAGTTGATGTTGTACTTCCTAATCTAACACACATACTAATTCTTTCATCATCATTTAAGATAAAACAATAGTTTCTCTAGAACCGAAAAATACTCTAGATAAATTAATAAAAGATGAATTTTCTAAAATGCCTGAAGAAATTTGTTTGTGCAAGGACGACTTCAACGAAACAACGTTATTACCACGTCTCACTGATGAAACAGAAAATGTTAGATAATAAATTACAGGAAAATCTCAGATCAGAAGCTATAGAACGATCAAAAAGCTAGACTAGATGTGTGTTTAGCTAAGAAAAAAACGACACGTATCGCTTCTGTATAGATTTCAGATAGCTTAATGCTTGTTAAAATTGTTATACATTACAAAAAATTTTAGTTTAAATATACCTTGCAAATCGTAACCCGAAAGAGACTTTGGATAAATTATTCAAATATGATTTTTTTAATCCCTGACGAACTTGGGTGAACAGGAAATTACATTTTTACCAGGATCGACTACAAAACAATGTTATTATCGGGAATCACCGATGAAACAGAAAAGCAGAGAAAAAAAACGACACGTATCCTTTTGAATAGATTTCAGAAAGTTTAATGCTTATACTTTAAAAAGTGGCTGTCCATTGCCTTATACCTTGAAGCTTTATCCAGAATTTATTTTGAAGCTTTCGAGTATTTGGATACATCTAAAATAGTTGATGTTCTTGTACTTCCTAATCTAACACACATACTAATTCTCTAAATAGATTTTTGGAAATTGATGGAAAAAGTTCTAAATTTAAATAAAGAATTATGTATGCATCAGCAATTAAGATTAAACAACACTTTCTCCAGAACCGAAAAAGGCTCTGAATAAATGCATGAAAGGTGAAGTTCCTAAAATGCCTGACAAAATTTGTTTGTGCAAAGGCGCTGACATAAAATAACAATATTACCAGGAACGATTTTAACAAAACAATTGTATTACCAGTTCTCTGGTGAAACAGAAAATGTTGGATAATGAGTTACTGAAAAATTTCAGATCAAAAGCTAAAGAACCATCTAAAAGCTGGTGTGTTTAGCTAAAAAAAAACGACACGTATCGCTTCTGTATAGATTTCAGATAGCTCAATGCTTGTACTAAAAAAATTGCTATACATTACCTTAAATCTAGAAGCCAAACTATATCCAAAATTCTCGGAATAGATTATTGGAGGTTGATAGAAATAGTTCCAAATTTAAATAAAGCAGTATGTATGCATCAGAATTCAAGATAAAACCCTCTCGAGAAAAGAACGAGGCTTTGGATAAATTAATCAAAGATGAATATACTAAAATGCTCGACGAACTTTGTTTATGTAAAGTCGCTGAACATTAAATAACATTATTATCAGAAACGACTCTAACAAAACAATGTTATTTCGGGTCTTGCCGATGAAATAACAAACCAATAAAAGCCCAAACCCTTGGTAAAATACTGTGTGTTTAGATAAAAACAAGAACGACACGTATCGCTTTTGTATAGATTTTAGAAAGCTCAATACTTGTACTAAAAAAAATGGCTGTCCATTACCTTATATCTAGAAGCAATATCCGGGAATTCTTTTGGAGCTTTCGAGTATTTGAATACAACTAAAATAGTTGATGTTCTTGTAATTTAACATATATACTAATTCTCTAAATAGTTTTTTATGAAACACACCTGTTTTGCAGCGGGGTTCTGGCTGGTGGATGTTTGAGCCGGCGGCCGACATCAAACCCCAAATCGCACACCTGTTTTGCAGTTACGACCAGCGACAGCGTACGTCGGCACGCGTTTGATCTCTATTTTTGTGTGCAGCAACTTATATTTTAATTGTGTAAACTATGGTTTAGCTAAAAAAAAAACGCTTCTGTATAGATAGCTCAATGCTTGTACTAAAAAAATGGCTATACATTACGTTATACCTAGAAGCCAAACTATGTCCGGAATTCTCGGAATAGATTTTTGGAGATTGCTAGAAATAGTTCCAAATTTAAATAAAGAAAGAAAAATTAATCAAAGCTGAATTTTCTAAAATGCTCGACGAACTTTGTTTATGTAAAGTCGCCGAATAACATTATCAGGAACCACTCTAACAGAACAACGTTATTATCCGCTCTCGCTGATGAAATAGAAAAGCATGGATAAAGAATTACAGGAAATGTTAATATTAGGAATTATTGAAACAACTAAAAGCTTAACCCTTGGTAAACTACTGTGTGTTTAGCTAAAAACAAGAACGACACCTATCGCTTCTATATAGATTTCAGGAAGCTCAATGCGTGTATAAAAAAAAATGGCTATCAATTTCCTTGTACCTAAAAGTAAAACCGTATCCGGAATTTTTTTGGAGCTTCCGAATATTTGGATACAACTAAAATAGTTGATGTTCTTGTACTTCCTAATCTAATTCTTTAAATAGATTTTTGGAGATTGATGGAAAGAGTTTGAAATTTCAATCAAAAATTCATCTGCACTTAAGATGAAACAACACTTTATCCAGAACCAAAAGTTGATAAATTAATCATATATGAATGTTCTAAAATGCCTGATGAAATTTATTTGTGCAAAGGGCTGAACATGAAATAATATTATTACCAGTAACAACTTCAACAAAACATCGATATTACAAGGTCTCACCGACGAAACAGAAAATTATAGATAAAGAGTTACAAAAAATGTTTAAATTAGTATTAGGTCAAGTCCTATGTATTTGGCTAAGCAAAACGACGGCGGGTATGGCTTCTGTATAGATTTCACAAAGTTCAATGCTTGTACAAAAAAAACTTATCCATGACCTCATAATATATCTTCAATTTTGGATCATCTTTACTGCTTTAACAGTAACTTGATGTTCTTCGTCAATTTGTTAGAATGCCTTTTGAACTTTATAATTAACCTGCAACTTGGAATAGCATTGTGGATTAAGTTTAAGGTTATGAGCTAGCAGATAAAATAAATGTCTACTGTGAAGAGATTATTTGTATTTCTGCGACTTTCTGAGAGTATTTAAGTATACTAAAAACTACTCAATAGATTATGTGAAGCTGGACTTGTAATATCTAAAAAAATTTTTGTAAACCCGAATTGGAGTAATGTTCTTATTAATTAGATAGAAAAGTTTAAATCAAATTCTAATAAAGTAGAGGCAATAGTCAAAATCCCTACACCAAAAAGTATTTTGAAGATTCGATGAAACGGCTTTTTATATTTTATATTAAAAATGTTTTCATCGTATAAGCACCGAACCGAACTTAGAAAATTCTAAAATGATGCTGGGACAGATGAATCAGGGTGGACCTTTAGTAACTACACCCGATTTTTATAAAAACCTTCATTTTACAATGCGAATTTTTGTTTAGGTGCAATATTAACACAAGCTTATGGTGAAGAAAAAACGTCAAAAGGACAACATTTTTAAATTTTTTATGAGCATGAACCAATTTTATAAAAAATAATCTATACAGTCCGTATTTACCTTTTTTCCTATAAATAACATACCTTTATTAAACAGTGGACAACGTTATTATTTTCTTTTAGAAAATTTGCCTTGAAATTTTTTTCACCAAATTGAAACATCCTGTAATGAAGGATTCTGAAAATATTTTCAAAAATGGTGCTTCGGAGCGGAACTGCGACTTATGGTAAAAATGTTATTAAATCAGCATGGCGCTATTTTTATAAGCAACAGGTTTCCATTTAATTTAATCGAAAATGAGACACGCTGTACTAGAAAATGTCATTAAAATTCTCAAAATAGATTTGGATATTCTGATATTTAGGGTGCTCTATTTTTACTAATGTAGTAGTGTCTCACTCGACGATCGGAAAGGCACTGACGTTACGTAAACGTATCATGTAACGTAACGCAACACAACCCATTTTCCAAATAAAAACCGAAATTTTTGTGTGTATTGCAGAAAAAAATATTAAAGAAATATTGGGGTTGCCAATTTTTTTAGTTTCTTTTTAAGTCTACCTAATACGAAAACCGATTTATAGATTTTAAAGAAAAAATACCTTTACTTTTATTTAAATTGTCTATTTTTTAATTTTATTAATTTGATCTGATCTCGTACCTATGTTTTTATTTTGATTGTTCCTGACCATGTTTTGATTACTAATTTGTTAAAAAGTTTAGCATTGTGATTTAAAGCATTCGCTTTTAAAAAACCACCTTATAGTGGAGTAAACCAACTTTGAGTGGTGTGGTACACCATAAGAGATTATCATTTCTAAGTAATATATTGGTTCCTTTACTAGGACACATATATATATAAAAATATATTTCGTTTTTTTTATAAGCTCTTGAATAAGATACCACAAGTCGGGTCATCCGGTCGAAAAAAACAACTTTCTTCGTCAGGAAGAAAAAACTTAGTTGACTTCCATTTAAAGTTGCCACTCGGTATACGAGTATATTAACTAAATATGTAGGTGCAACTTTAAAGTAAAACTTTGAAAAAATCACTATACTGGGCTTCTTCTAAAAATGTTAATCTCTTGTGGTCTACTACTCACCACTCAAAGGTGGGGCTCCCAGTCAGAAATTGATTTATTTTACTTCACTATTACTGCCAAACTTTACTTAGTTTAAATTTCAATAATTATATTTCTATACGAAATTATAATTACTTAGTTGAAATGTAATACTTAATATCTAACTTATACCCGAGAAAAAGATTCTGGATATTTTGGCACAATAGGGTCTTTTTTAAATTAATTTTTTGGGAGATATGAGGGCATATTTTAACTTTCTTAATAAAGTCCTTGCAATTTTTCACAACCAGTGACCTAATTTGTTATTAATTTGGGCTTAAATTTTATTAAAAGTTTGTAAAAATGTTTATTACTTAAGATTTTTTATTTTAAGATAGGCTTGAAATCAATAAAGTTGTTCAAAAATTGGGGGGCGGGAAGGACCGCAACATTTTGTCACGTCACCTTATGTTGTTTCTTTGTCAGCAGCCACTTCTTTGCACCCAAACACTTCAAATTTTGGGTACAAGCAAACTTTGTTTGTTTTACATTAAGGCTCTCGGTAGTTTTTACTGTCTCAAACTTCGGACCAACGATGCTTGTACTATCTAGTGGTAACACCGAAAATTACTAGTGGACAAGATCTGGACGATGTTACTGCCGTTAAGTTACACTGGGATTCATAAATATTGCAGCAAAATGTTCTATAGATATGACGCATTTTTAACGATTTGGCAGCCATGCATCAGCTGCATTTCTAAGATGGTGGTATCTCAACTAAATTAGTTTGATACTTACAATCGCTTCATCTCGAAATAGATTGATATATTATGAAAGCCATAAGAGAAAATTAGACCGATATCAGTTTACCTTTCTTGCAAAATTCATTTCATCCCTTAAAAAGCAGTAAAATCTTGAAGATGGTCAGTAGGTATGACCCACATAAGAAAGGCCTAACCTTCAAGATCGCTTCTTTAATTAATTTTGTTCAATAAGAGATGCATTGCTTTCAAGTTTTCTTAAATTTGTCTTCCCAAAAATTGAGTTGTGACATTATTTATAAATTTGAGTGTACATTGCGTTCGGCTGTTACCGCTAAATGACAAAAAAACACCTCTCAAAATATGTTGATATGTTAAAAATGTTTTAGTCTCTCTAGTAATGCTCTTTACCACTGATTTGCTATTTACTCTTGTGCAAGGAAACATTCTTTAAGTGGACAACTTAACATCAAAAATGACAAAATGGGATTTTAATATATTTTCATCTTCTAAATACATATTATTATCTTTACAAAAAAGTTCGTCATTGAGTACTTTTTGTTCTGACTAGCCTTAAGTACCTGTATGACTCACAACCTTTTGAGCGTTTTTTCTGTAATAATTACATATATTATAGTTTTACAGGATTTAAAATAATGCATTTATCTTAAAATATTTTTCAGGGAAAACCGGAGGGGGTTAAGTTTACATCCCTTTTTTAAACTAAAAAAATATATTTCTTGAGACCTAATGACAAGACAGGCAACCCGATTTATGTATAAACCAAACTTGTCTTTTTTTGCGCTTGTTTACCTAAGATAAATTAAACTTATATATTACCCAAAATTTCATTAACTACGATGACATTAATCTATCCTCCATATCTCCGAATCTCCACTGGTATTTGAAGATGACAGCAACTCCCTAGTGCCAATATCCTTTCTTAAACTGTTTCTATAAGTGACGCTGGTGTCGACCGCTCCCGAAAACTGTCGACTATCCATCGAAGAATGCTGAACGTCGCCCGAAAGCTGGCGAGCATCAACCGATGACTGTCGATTATCGCCCGATGATTGTCGAGGGTCTGTCGAAGACGACCGATTTTCTGCCGATGACTGACGACGTTTTGACGATGGTTCTGCATCCGGCGGGCGATGTGATTTCATGTGAGCACTACGACTTTTAATCTTGCTGAAAATTCTGTGAAATTGAAAATAGGATTAACTTACGCTAAGATGAGCTTGCATTTAAAAGTATATCAAGAATCAATCCATAAAATATTATTAAAAGTACCTTTATCCACGACGTAGGTTTATAAATTTAAAAAAAAAACTATAAAGATTTTGAATTTGTGTCATGAAAATTATTATAAAGAATCCCATTTTAAATATTTCATAAAAAACCAATTAAAATTGTTGGCCTAATATTTTCACTGTCTTCTATCAGAGCTATTTATAGCTAATGAATATTTCGCTTATAAAAATCCGGATTTTAGTTTGCTATAACAATACACTAGTTGAAAATTTTTTAATTTTTTTTGTATAAAATTAGGAAGTATTTTATGAAAACTAGTAATCATGGATAAGGTATAGTAGGATACATAGGTAACTCACATAGTTACCTAGGTAACTCACATAAAATCGACACTATACGCACTACTACGTGTAATGCCTTTTATTTTATGATGATTTTTATTATTTGACTTGATTCTGACAGACTATGGTTAATATAGTTTGATTTACCTACGACCACCCAATAATACTAGTTTAGTATGTGTATTCGCACGACGGAGCTGGTCCATTTATGGTCCCAGGATAATAATGAATGAATAATCGTAAATCATAACATTGACGCCAAAAAAATTATAAAAAATTTCAAAAATTCTTTAAATTTGCAAAAGTTGTCAAAGTTTTCAATAATTTTAATATTATTATTATTGTTTTTAAAAATTTTAAAAATTTATCACAAAATGATTTGTTGATTTTAAACAGTTTTAATATTTATTTATAAAAAAAATTGGTCGTAGGTAAAGATAGTTAGTACATTAACTCGCATGTTATGGTCATTCCATACTCTGATGATTCAAGTCACTCGCCTTCGACTCGCGCCTTAAAGTTCATCTTTGCGTGTAATGACCATCTTAACATGTTTGTTAAGTAAACCACTATAAGTAAAATAATACTTTAGTTTTTAGTTAGAAAACTCCTTCACTTTCCAAAATATTATTTTACTTATCATATTTTATAAACTGAAAGCTTCTAAACATCAAAGTTTTGTAATCATATAAAATTGCTCTAGGAAGCCTTTGTGCAAATTTCTAAACAAGAAAAGCCTTGTTTTCACGAAAGTTTATTTAGCTTCTCGTGAAAATTGGACTTTGTACAACTAAGCTTTTATTACTTAGGCTCGATTTATTAAGCACTGGCAAATTTGATTTTAAAATAGCAAACGAATGATTTCTTGGTTATTAACTTTTTTATTTCCAATCAAGCAAGCATTGTTAGTGTTATTTATGTTTGCGAAACAAAACTGGATGCAAATAGCGCCCATCCTGTAAGACTAAGCATATAAATTTTAACTCTGGAAGCAACATTTTAAGTTAAATATGATACGCATAGATACGCAGATCTAAAAAGACAATGATACTTAAAGTTGATACGCACTTCGTAAAATGTTGCCGTTGCCGTAACTAAAAATGCTGTAACCTTATTGGTTAGAATTTTCTTTTGACAGCTCACTACGTCGCTGCGCTTCGCTGTATGAGATACGGGTTGGATGTCGTAAAGCTGCGCGTTGTCGCCTGTACGTATTTCAGCCAGCCCCGTAGGCACAGTCACGACCTCTGACCTGACTAATCAAATTTCGAGACTCACACACCACGTTAACGAATACGCGATTCAAAGTGCAGATCCACTTTAAGTTCATAATTTCAAATTTTCAGTTTCAGCAGCTTTCTGAATGAGGAAATGTTTCGAGCGGTGTTTCTGTACAGTTGTGCAGTTTTGATGTTTGTTTTTGATCTTGTAGACCACATAGAAACCCAAATGAAAAATGTTCCTTATGATGGTAAACTCTACACAAACTCCATACTGAGTACAGTACAACTACAAGACGGCCTAAAGAATGTTGAAGAATGGTTTAGATTGTGGAGAAAAAAGCTAAATGAGTTAAATGAAATGGGTACTATTATTTAAATAGCACTGTCGTCTGTGGCAGAGCAAAACGACCTTGGAGTCATTATCACCTCAAAAAAACGAACTCTTACTTTTGTCTATCCGACGAAACATGCGTTTAGAGATCACTTAATCCAAATCTTATACAAAGGTTACTTTAGACCAAAACTGGAGTATGCATTCACAGTCTAGAACCACTACTATATCAAGGATATATAGTAAAAATTCAGAGAGTAACTAAGACACCACCAGAGTTGCAAAATCTACGATACCCTGAGGGTTAACAAGATTTCAATCTTTAAAAGAAACAAATCACAAAGGTAACTTATAAAATTACAAGCGAATATTATAACAGTACTGGTAAAAATATATTTAGTTACAGTCAGCAACTTCAATGACATGTAAAAAGCTAGTTAAAGGAAAAGCTGCGAAACTTCAACGTAAAAATTACATTGCTAAAATACGATTGTTTACTCGTGGAATGGTTTATCGGAAACACAGCAACGGCGCCTACCATAAACGCATTTAACACCCAATTAGGTGGAAAAATAAAAATACTGCAGCGAAAATTATTTATTAAAGTACATAAAGGTGAAGAATAACTACAGACAAAACGATAGCTTCACATTGATTTTACCGCCGCGCCGCCTCCTGCTATTAACACATTACTTAACTACAGGATTATAAAGTTTTCTTAAGGAAATTAAATTATAGCGGCTTAGAAACAACTTCTAGAGAATTGCATTCATATCATCAACATATAAAATAGAAAACAAGCTGGACTGCAACAATTTCAGAGGAATTTCAGTAACCAGTAGTCTGGTAGGATTCTTAGAGGGTTAATAGAGAATGATTTTAATGAAAAAGAAGAGCAGTGGGTTTCGTGCAGGGAGATCTTGTAGTAATAATATTTTTTGTCTTAAACAAGTATTTGAGAAAGGGGGTGCCAAACATATAGAGTCTCATGTTACCTTTGTGGACCTACAAAAAACATATGATACCGTTCCAGTAGAAAAATTATGGACAGTGTTATGGCAAACTGATATCAATCATACATACATAAAAGTGATAAAATAACTCTACAAAGAATCAAAATCTAAAACTAAAATTAGAAATTAAAATAATTCCTCGAACGAAAGGCTCTTTCTAAAATATATATCGCAGTAGCTCTAAAAAACAGGAAACGTAAAGATACGGCATGGGAATACAACTTAACAAGCGATTTGCCATATACACACTACAGTTTGCTGACGACCAAGTAATTGTAACTAACGATTTAGAAGACATGGAGTATATGATAAGAAAGTTAACGGAATAATACCAAAAGTGGGGGTTAACAGTGAACATGAACAAGGCACAGTACTTATGTATTGGAAACGAATCAAGTGAGAACTAGCCGATAGACAAACAATATCTCCATGCAATGAATATGTGTACTTGGTTGTCAAATTTAATAAAACAGGAACAGACTCTAAAGGACTGCGAAAAAGAATAGTAAAAGCAAAAACGGTCATTAGATGTCTTAACAGTATTTTATGGAGCAGGCAGATAAAAAAGAATATAAAATTTAACATATATGATACAATGGTGAAAATCACTCTTTTAGAATATGGAATAGAGGCTTTTCGCGTAACAGAAAAGTACAAAACAAAAATAATAAGTGTTAAAATGGATGCAATAAAAAGATCAATGAGAATATCTAGAACAGATCATATAAGAAATGAGACTACAAAAGAAATAATGGGAATCGAGGTAAGCATAACAGATGAAATCACTAAAAGACATCTGATATGCTACGGCCATGTACAACGGATGAACGAGGAAAGATTACCAAAGCAGGTCCTAGAATGGCAACCAATAGGGCGCAGAAAAAGAGGGCGTTCTAAACTTGAATGGCAACAGTTAATCCAAAGATCAATGTGTCAAAAAACTTGACAGAACATGATTGTCAGAATCGAAGGAGGTGGGGAATAAAACCGACATAGTAGTAGTAAAAATAACTCATTCTCTTGTCTCAAATTTTTCTACACTTTCACTGCTTGCTTTGTAGTTGTCTGTAAAATAAAAATGTGTTTCCTGTCCCAATTTTCTAGATGCAGCACAGTGAATTAAAAAGTCAACCTGGGAATAAACAAGTTAAAAGAAACTTAATTCGTATTTTGCCAACTTCCGCTAAAGTGCCTAATAAATCGAAAATTGGAAGGAAGAAAATAGAAGCAGTATAGAAAGTAAAAATGCAAGTGTTGAAGTTTTTAATTTTCATATTTAACTTTTAAATTAATTAATCTAGTAAAGTTGTTTAGGATTTTTTTTATGTAAAACTCTCAGCATCTTGTTGTGACGTGCTACGTGCGCGTGGATGTTTTTTCCAAAACTCTAATTTAAAAAAAGCAATAAGAAAAAAAAATTCAAACTTAACCAATTTACAGCTTATTAAGCCTTTATTGATCAAAACAAAAATATTTTAAGTTATTAACAGTCCTTTAAGGCCTGAATTCATGTGTTTTTATTTGAATACCTAAACGGATTGCTAGAATACTGGCATGCTTGAAAAATTGTTAAAATGGCGTATAGGAGCCACTATACTAAAGTGTCGAATAAGAAGAACACATCAAACATTAGTGAAACCCCTTTAAGTTTTGATTTTGGGGTAATGATTTTATAGAATTATAGGTATGGATTTTATAATTAGCAATTTTTTTGGTTGTTTCTTTAGGAATCAAAATAGACAAAAAGGCACGTGGTTTATCTCAAAGGTCAAAATTACCAAAATCGGGCCAAAAAATGGCATACATAGCTAAGTGAATATTATGTGTTTTTGGATTGCCTAATTTGGTATAGTAAAAATCCTCATTTAAACAACCCAGAACTTGCCTGGTTTGCCTTTTCTTATCAATATACTTAAGACGGATAAATCTTTGTCAATTTTAATCTTAAAATTATAAAAATTGTGTGTGTCTTAAAATAGTCAAAGTTATTAATATTGAACAAAAGTTTTTTGAGTACTTAATACGATAAAAAAGTGTATTTTTATTTTGGACCACCATATGTTTTTATAAAATGGTTTGACAATAATGAATAATAAAACTACAGTCTTCAAACTGCTCAGTTTGTTCAAGTTTTAAGTCTAAAGACAATAATTATGAAACGTATCGCAGTTTTTTTTGGGACCCTGGTATAGAAAATACCAGGGTAGTTATACAATAAAAAAACTTTATAAACTTTAGACACGTTTGGTGTTACCTAATAATAATTATTGCTAATTTAAAAATCCATAAAGAAATAAAAAGGAAAAGATACTTATCTCCGCTCACTGGATGTTGATCGTATCGGAACATTAATAAACACACTATATTTTTACTGACAGTAGTTAGTAGTAGTGTGAGAAAGATAGTAGTATGGTTAAAATTATAGCACGTAAGCAGAGGACGCAACAATACACCGATCATTTACCTGTTGTTTGATTGGTTGATTTAAAATTCGCTTTTATTGACATGTGACGAGGTTGGTAACTTGTAACTTACTTCCCGCAAACTTTGCATGGGTACTCTTGATCTGTCGAGTCTGGGTGACAGATCGTTGAGCTGACCAGGGGCGTTGCGAGAGAGGGGTGGCTGGTGGGGGTTGAGCTGGCGCGTTTGTCTCCGCCGCCATTGGCTGTCGCAGAGCCGGCGGGGGTGGGGGAAGTACGAACCGTACCGCCGTGAATCCGGATGTGTCCGTTCAAAGCTGCGCGTGAGTTGAAGCTCTGGGCAGAAAGAAGATTAGTTAGTAGGCAGTGCTTAATCTAGTTTTATATAAATAGTCGCTCTGGAATCACACGTAATTAAAGAGAACAAAAACTAAAAACCACATATAATGTTATTTACTAGTTAAACGCAAGGTTTTCTTCAGTGGCGGCTCGTGGTCAACATTTAAAATAAATAGGCATACCTACTTAAAAATACCAATACGTATCTTCCTTTTAAATGGAAATTTAAATACTGAGCCGAATGATAAGCTTGTTAAAAAATAAGTTTATCAGCACTTTAAAATTGTTTAGTTTTATGCACTACGTACTTTTCATTTCACAAACACTCATACATAATCCACACACGGATCATGCTGGAAAAATAGGACTTTATTAAATTATTATTAACAATAAGTCTTTTATATAATAATTTTTCGTGATCCAGTGATCCTAATATGAATCTAATTATTGTAGAAAGATATAATGTCGCAGTTATCACAAAAAACTTTGAAAGAAGAATTATGTGATAGGTATATGAATCTCCACACATTTCCAAACTAGTAAGAACCTTTCATTTTTAAAATTTGTATTGGAGAACTTAGCTTTACTTTTATCTCCATTCTTTTTACGGAATACCATTTTCGCTTACTTGGCTTTTTTTACATAAAACGTTTTTGTAATCATATAATATTTCCTGAAATGTTTGGAAGTTGACCCACTGACCCCACTCAAAAGCCGCCACTGAATTTCTTGTATCTGGTTAGACGTTATTGCATCAAATATGTTAGAAAAAAATATTTATAATTCTAAAAACTTACCGCAGAGCAGTCTGGATATTCACAGGAGAAGCCTCTTATGTTCAACGGCGATTCACTATCAGCAATCTGGAATTTAAAAAAAAGAATGTGCCAAATATCAGTGACGGATCTAGGCATGGGCAGAGTGAGCATCTGCCCACGACTTCAGGCGCCAGGGGCGCCAAAAAGTGTCCGAAATCGAGAGTGAGTATAATAAAGTAAAGGCAGAAGATGCCAGAGACGCGTAACAATAAGCCTTTTCTGGCAGAAAAACGGACAAGAAAAGCGAAAAAGTTTTTTGATGAAAAGGCTGATGACGAAATTGCTATAAATAATATAAATGAACAATTTTCATGCTCTGGAAGGAGTTGTAGAAGAATTTTACTTCCGTTTTGGAAAGTTCATATGGTATTATTATCATTGGAAAAATAAAAAAACATGCTGCAGATTTAGTTATTAAATATAGCAACGATTTGGACACAACTGTATCTTGAACTTGAAAATTTTAAGAGTCATGCAAGTTGCTTGGATACTCTTAATATGCTAGAAAAATATTGTTTAATTCTAAATTATTTAAACTTGTAGACCGCTCTATGAATACTTCTAACCATGCCAGTCACTTATGTCATGTAAGCGATCGTTTACCAAACTAAAATTAAGTAAAGATTTTAGGCGATCAGTTATGACACAGGAGAGACCGCCTGACTTGGAATACTAAGCATAGAATATGAAATAGCCGATAAGTCTAGAAAAGTCAAATTTTAAGCCATTTCGTGCAATATTTTGTAGTATTTTTGTGCTCTTCGTAGGATTTTTAAGACCGCGTACTAAATATGATTTTTTACTCTTTTGTTTTTATTTACTTTTTTAATTAATAAAATGTAACGTTCGAATTATTTTTAGATCTTTTATAATTTTTTCGGGGGAGAGGGGGGGTTAGATTGGGTTGGTATGCTGTTGTTATGGGGGAGGGGGGTTAACATCCGCCACTGCAAATGTTAAGATCCGCCACTGCAAATGTCAAATCTAGTTTTATATAAAAGGGTATACCTTTAGGCTTTTTTCTTAAATTAGCAAGCAAAAATTTACCCCTAAAAGTCTCACATCCGGATATGGCTTCTCGTCCACTTCCATTTGAGAATGTTTGTGGTTTCGTTTGAGCTGTCTTATGGTTTTCAGTCGACCATACTCGTCCTGGCATACCTTCTTCCAGATGTAGTAGAACTGGATGCATTGGGTCATGGACTTGGTTTTCATCTATAGGCATAAAATAAATAATTTAGCTATCAACTAACTATAAGGTGGAACTAATTTTCTAGAGCCTCAAGATCAAGTATTTGGATAAAATGCTAAATTAGTTGGATTGATATTTTTTGTTGGCTTTCTAGTTATATTAAAAGAAACACACCTTTTGGAGGGCAAAACGCGACATAATTTTGTGAAATGGGATGATATTACTTGTGGACTAGAGATTACTAGAAGATTCGAAGTTTTTGTTAAGCCTTCAAAATCTACTCAAAGCTCATCAAATTAGAAAATTTAAGGCACGTTTTTAGATTACATATGATGATTTATTTTACCTCATCCGCAATCTTTTCAAAATCCTTATCGTACTTGAGCAGTGCCCTGTGGAACATTTCAGTCTCCAATGCTGTCCATTTATCATTTTCAGTGTACTGGTAAGCCAGCAGTGGGTGGTCTGCCGGCAAGATTGGGTAGGGTTGCATTAGACGCAGCATAGCGTCCTGGAAGACAAAAATAACAAATAAATAATTTACTTATTTTTCTTTGGTTCCTACATTTTTGTCAGAACATTATAGCCAACTTCTGTTTCTTCATTGTACCAATAGAATAATATTTTCTTTTGTCGGATATTCCACTCTTTCTCATGCAGCCTAGACAGGAAAGTTGTTTTCTTCTAGATTTGAAATGAAATCTTGAGCATTTATGGGTATAGTGTATAAGACATAATCTGTTTGATCTCTCTACCTGCTCTCATGTACTTGACCTAAAATAATCTTAAAACAAACCTGTTTTTAACCGCCTTTATTAGTTTGATTTGGGTGTCTTTGATATGTCCTGTCAAAACTCTTCAAAATAATGGTTTAATCAGATTTAATCAGGTGCAAATTACGCCAAATAAAAACTAACAAAATCTTATCATACTTTAAGAGATGTGGAGTTAAATAATTTTCTTCTCTCCAGACACATAGGTACTCTAACAAGAAACTTTCCGAAAACAATTTAAAAAATTTTTGTTGTAAATACTTACGTGAATATTTCCCCCACACATGTGCAACAAATGCATGGCGTACTCTTTGTTTCTACCACCACCAGGTACGGCAGCACAGCAGGCAAAATCCAGATACATATTCACTAAAAAAAACAAATAATAGTCAAAATTAAAAATAATTATATACCTAAACCTAACTGGCACATACTTATCCTTGAATTTTTATTCAACGCTTCAGGCATTGAAATCGAATTGCAAAAAAGGTAAAGTGAACATAAACCGTGGTAGAGATAAACTTAAAAATACTCCAAAAACCCATCAGATGGACCAAAAAAGCATTTAGTTGTTTTGATATGGGTCTTGTTTTCCGAAGGCATTAATGTCAAGAGAGTGGCTAATAAAGCTTTATATACAAAATTAAATTAGGCGATGAATCACGAAAATAATACTAGTAAACATTAAACTCATTCAAATTTTGAAGATCTAATATTTCAGCAGAATATAATAATATAACAAATAAGAACAAAACAATCTGGGAAAATGGACATATTTAAAAAAAAAAGAAAAATATGAATAATGCCTACAGTCTAAATTGTTACAAATCCAAATAATAAGCAAAACAAATTAAAACCCGAAATTAAAACCAACACACATAACAACAGTGGAGAAATGAGAATAATAGTTATTTAAACAAGGTTTGAAAACGACTCTTTGCACACGATCGAGACAGTTTGGTAGACCGAGCCGAAGGCGAGATCTACAAGTCGAGGGAGTGTGCAAAGAGGTTTTCAAACGAGTTTTTTACATTATTTTTTATACGACTGCTAATAAGAAGAAAAATCAAATTTTAATTTAACTTGTTCTTATTTCCGACATTTTTACAACAAAACTTTAAAAATTCAACAATTTTTTGACGTATCTAATCAACAAAACATACGAGTAGTGACGGTTGCTACGGAACTAAGCCAACTTATATTGATGGGTGACAACAACAAAAATCACAATGACGGGAGACCCGTATGCAGAAATGACATAGGCGTGCGCAAAAATGACATAAGCGTGTGGAAAACGTTTTGCACACAGCGTGCGCAAAATGCCATTTTCAGATCGTGTTCTCCGTGCGCAAAACCCCCTTTTACAAGACGGTCGTATAAAAATGTAGTTTCTATAGCTGTTCTAAGAAACAGTGTTGACATTATTAGTCCTAGGTATGGTTTTCAGTCGGCGATGGATGGAAAGGCCCATAATAAAAAAATCCAATGACCGAGAAGTAAATTGTGTATTGATGACCACCCACCGCGCGGTATACGGTATGGACTCCCTTCAATTCAATTTCAATTTTTCCTGATGATGGCACCTTTAGTGAACAAAAGATACCGACTCTAGTAAATATAGGAAAGTCAGGAAATGTAATTGTAAAAATATGAGAATTTCTGTGATTGACCAAAGGTGTTTAAATTTATAGAGTAACTTAAAGTTTCAAACCTTTGACGTTAGAAGAACATTTACTCAAATTTTTCTTTATTCCTTAATAATGTTAATAATAATCGAACATGCACTATGCTTTTGGCTGGCGAAAGAGGGAACTTGCTCAAAAAATCGAATCCTTTAAAAACAATTAAAATCGTAAGGTATTATCATAAGAAACTTCCTAGAAAAAGAAAAATTCCAATAACAATTAAATTACCTGAGAAATAAAGGTTTGTAATTTGAATAACTTGACCTGTTCTTAAAACGCGCTGCCATTGGTTGTGACGTCACGTCTTTGGATCTCGATCCATGCGACCGTTAACCGACATTGAAACAACACGTAAATAATTGATATTGTACTTATTGGAGCTTTGAACGTGGTGTTCAGTTATTTCCGGACGTAGTTTTGTCTAAATTTTCTTAATTTAGTGTTTTGTGATTCTGTTAAAGACTGAAAATGGTTGATGCGGGGTTTACAAAAGGACAATCAGACAATTTACCTAGAGTTGATATTTTTATGACTGCATTATACATTAAAAATTCGGAGGATTTTTCTCAAGCTGAAGTTCGTGGTGGAAAAGCTCGCAAGTAAGTATAAATACCTAAGTACTCTAAGTACTATAATATAATAATTATATATATATATATATATATATATATATATATATATATATATATATATATATATATATATATATATATATATATATATATATATATGTTATATGAAAATATCCTGCCTACACTTAGAAGAAACCAGAACCTTCTATGAAACCCGAGAACCTTCCAGATAAGAACCTTATTCTGCTGACTTGCGTTTCCCATGAAATAAACAACACGTGCATTCAAGCCGAATCAGCACTTTATTTCTCAGAACCTTTCAAGATAAGAAGATCATTCTGCTGACTTGCGTCTCTCACGGAATAAACAACACGTGCATTCCTGCCGAATTGCACTTTAGTTTAAGTCTAGAATATTAAGGAATTATTCCATTGCTTAATCAGCACATTTTCTTTATATAAACTCAAATCATTGTAATGTTAAGTCATTCTCTTTAGAATCGTTCTTAAGTACACGTTCAATTATAACGTTTAAGTCCTATATTGTATTTAATCAAAATAAAGTTTTTTAAAAAGTTAAAAGTAAACTTTAAAGTATAACATTTGGCGCAGTCGGTAGGATAGTTTAACACACGCGAAAACACGAGTATTCTAATTCGCGAGTGGTGAAGCTCCAGCTCTTTAAGCTATCAAGAATCTACAGCAACCAAGAAGTTACACAGCAACAAAGAAGTTACATAGCAATTAAGAAGTTACACAAGCAACCAAGAAGCTAGACAGCAACGAACCAAGCGTCCTCGCAACCAACGGATACGGAAGGAACACCTAGTGAAGCCCCTGGTAGCCGAACACGTGGAGACAAATGGTCCAGCTAAAGCTTTTGTGAGTAAGACAATTGAATCATCACGTTTTATTTTTTTTATTTTTTTCAAATAAGTTGATATTTTGAAAAATCTGTTCGATTTTCTAACACTGACTTTTACAATTCAAAAAGTCAAAAATAAAATTTAGTTTTAAGAAACAAAATCTAAAAAAGTTTAATTTAAGTTTTAAAATACGAGAAATCAAAAACCATCAAAAATGACTGAACCTCGTAATAACCAACCAGCAAACGTACCAGCAAACCAACCTATAGTTGAGGTTGAACCTTATCGTTTATCGGAAATTTTCTCAATAATCCCTGAATACGATGGAGATCAAATATTTTTAGGAACTTTTATCAATGCTTGCGATTGTGCTTATAACATGGCCGTCGGAGATCAACGCGATTTATTGGTCATACACATTAAAAATAAATTAAAAGGAAAAGCCGCACAATTAGTAAACTCTCGAAATCCTCTTTCTTGGATTCAAATTAAGCAATTATTAACAACATATTATGGAGATACGCGAGACCTTTCTTCATTAATTCAAGATCTACAAAGACTCAAACAACAAACAAACGAATCACCTTTAATGTTTTTCAATAGATTACAAGTTATGAATTCAAAAATGCATGCTTGTATTCAAAAATCAAATTTAAATATGCTTCAAAAAGATGCACAAATCCAAATTATAGATTCTATGGCATTAAATACGCTTTTAACAGGATTAGAATCGCGCATAGGTCATATTGTCCGTGCTAGCAATCCTAAAGATTTACTTGAAGCACAAGTAAGAATAAGACGCGAACTACAACTTTCATATTTTGAAACACAAAAAACTCCAAACCGACCCAATGTTTCAAATAATCCCATACAAAATAGCCAAAATAATTTTCAATCGCTAAGAACAGCTTCTCAACCACAAAAATGTTTTAAATGTAATCGTTTAGGTCATCACGGAAGTGAATGCTGTACTTTTGTACAGAGACCCCCGGTCTACACAAATCAAAATCAACAATTTAACCAAAATTTTCAAAGACCCAATTTTGCCCAAAATCAAAATCAACAATCTAACCAAAATTTTCAAAGACCCAATTTTGCCCAAAATCAACCTAGCACCTCTAGAAATTTTGTACCCCAAAACCAACAAAATAATTTTAGACCATCAGTAATTCAAAGAAATCCAAATTACAATTCCCCACAACATAGAGCACATGTAGTGAACTATTCTGATGAATATTTTAATAATTTTGACAACTACAATCCCTATGATCCAAATTTTGAAAATTTTCAGTATGAAAATCAGTTTCATTACGAAAATGAAATCTCACAAGAATTTTCGAATAATTTTGAAGAACAATATTTAAATGACATAAGTCAATACAATTTTAATCAACCCGGAATATATCAAAATTTTGAAAATCAAAATCATATTTTGCCACTAGAAACCCAAAATTTTCAAATTACTTCCAATCAAAACCATCCACCCCAATCGATTCAAGAAACAGATACCCAATTAGAACAAACTACTACGAAAATCCAACACATGTCAATCAATCAAACACCAGAACAAACATTCGTGTAAATACCAATCTACATAATTTACACTCAAAAAATCTTTTTTATATTAATGACGCAACAAATAAATTTAAACTTTTAATTGACACCGGCGCAGGAATTTCAGTATTTAAGGAAAAAACAGTCGAAAATTATAATAATCGATTTGCAGAAAATGTAATAGTACAAGGAATAACCGATGAAAAAATTCCAATCACTCAATCAGTTTTAATCCCTTTCGCTAAAGACAATCCACTAAAAGTCTATATTTGTAATTTAGACATAGAATTTGACGGAATATTAGGACTCGATTTTCTTGAACATTACCAGTGCGTAATTGACTTAAATTCGAAACAGCTATGCACCAATGTTAAAACAATACCTTTAATTCAAGTAACAGAAAAAACTTTTGAACAAAATTCCCAAATTAATCAAAATCAAATAAATCAAAAAACACTACAAATACCTAAACCAAGAGTAATTCAAAATCAAAACATACCACCAATAGCTAAACCAAGATTAATTCAAAATCAAAAAACGCCACCAATACCAAAACCGCGAATAAATATAAATCAAAATAATTTTCAAAATCAAATATCTCTAGAACCGCGAACCGAACAAGTTTTCAAATTAAAATCTAATTTAAAAAACACAGATGCAATTTTAATTGGTCAAGAAATAGAAAAAGTAAGATTACCAAACGCCCTAGTCCACATTAACGAAAATGGTGAATTTTATACGTCAGTAATAAATCCCAATGCTATTCCTAAAACAATAAATTTCAACAACTTGTCTTTCGAACCCATACCAAGTGTTCACGATATTTTAAATTTTAATACCAATGAAGACGAACTCATTGATATAATCGACCTTATTAAAAATCAATTAAGACTAGAACATCTAAATTACGAAGAGAAAGAACTAATTTCAAATCTTTGTTTTGAATTTTCTGATATTTTCTATATCGAAGGAGACCAATTAACCTTCACTAATGAAATCAAACATACAATTGAAACCAACAATGCTCATCCAATTTTTACTAAATCATATCGGTACCCTCAAATACACAAAGAGGAAGTAAAAACACAAATTAATAAAATGCTCGATCAAAAAATAATCCGACCATCAATTTCCCCGTGGTCATCACCTGTTTTGGTAGTCCCAAAAAAACTTGACGCCTCTAACAAACAAAAATGGAGAGTAGTAATCGATTATAGAAAACTGAAT
Source organism: Aspidapion aeneum (assembly GCA_963576565.1). NCBI lineage: Eukaryota > Metazoa > Arthropoda > Insecta > Coleoptera > Brentidae > Aspidapion > Aspidapion aeneum. Next base: position 204,420,159 of record OY755038.1, read on the forward strand.
GAAGTAACAGTTGACGATAAATATCTACTTCCAAATATTTCAGATTTATTAGATCAGTTAGGTAAATGTCAATATTTTACAACACTTGATTTAGCATCCGGTTTTCACCAAATTGAAATTGATCAAAAAGATATTCAAAAAACAGCCTTTTCTGTCGAAAATGGACACTACGAATTTGTTCGTATGCCATTTGGTTTAAAAAATGCACCCTCCACATTTCAACGTGTGATGGATAACATTTTATTAGCCATTCTAAATGAACGTTGTTTAGTTTATATGGACGACATTATTGTTTATTCACCAACAATTCATGAACACATTTCACGTCTTTCCGAAGTTTTCCAAAGATTACGAAAATCAAATTTAAAAATTCAACCTGACAAATGCGAGTTTTTACGAAAAGAAGTAGCATACCTCGGACATTTAATTACCGAAAATGGAGTAAAACCAAACCCTGATAAAGTAAAATGTATTCAAAACTTTCCAGAATTAAAAAATCCTCGTGACGTAAAATCATTTCTCGGACTTGCCGGATATTATCGAAGATTCATACCGAACTTCGCGAAAATCTCAAAACCCTTAACAAAACTTCTTCAAAAAGATACTAAATTTATTTTTTCTAAAGAATGTAAAGAAGCTTTCGAAACACTCAAAAATGCATTAATTTCTGATTCAATATTAATCTATCCAAATTTTGAAGAACCGTTCATTTTAACTACAGTCGCGAGCGCATTTGCGATAGGAGCCGTACTTTCACAAGGTCCAATTGGTAAAGACCTTCCGATAGCTTTTGCATCGAGAACCCTTTGTAGTGCAGAAACTAAATACTCCACTATTGAAAGAGAACTATTAGCAATAGTATGGTCCGTAAAACACTTTCGACCTTACCTTTTTGGTAGAAAATTCACTATAGTCACAGATCACAGACCTCTAACCTGGCTACTTTCAATTAAAGACCCCGGTAGCAGATTAGCACGTTGGCGATTAAAATTAGAAGAATATAGTTTTAAAATCATTCATAAACCCGGCAAAATCAATAAAAATGCAGACGCTTTATCGCGAATAAAAATCAATCATTTCAAAGACTGTATAGACTTTAAATCAAACATTAAAATTTTTGCAAACAACGAAAATAACGATCAAGAACCAATTTTTAACGAAGAAGATGATCAAAAAATAACAGATGAATTTAACAGATTTGTTGAACTTTACAAGACGCGATCCCTAATTGATTATTCTAAAATCGAAACCTCGAATGATCAATTATTAGATAAATCAAATAAATTAATAGTAACCTTTTTCCGACAAAATAAAATGGAAGATTTACATTTCAAAATCATTGACGATATTTTCGAAGAAGAATTCCACCTTGAAGAATTAAAAATTAATATTGTTTCTAGCAAAACAGTTAAAGATCGTAAATATTTTATTATAGCCCTACCATTCGATAATGATGATTGTTCACAACACTTATTTTATTGCCTTTTTAAAGACCAAAATGAATTTGAAATTAACAAAACATACTGCATCGAAAACAATCTAGATTTACCAACTTTAGAGATGCTATCTTACATCTTTTCTGATAAAGACATAAAATTAAAAATTTGCCAAAATATAATAACAACCCCCGACGAAGATGAAATCCCAATAATTTTAGAAAATTATCACTTAGGAAAAAGCAACCTACACCGTGGAATAAATGAAACAGTTAGACGCATTAGAGAAAAATATAATTGGCGTGGTTTAACAAAAAACGTAGAAGATTTCATAAAAAAATGTGAAACTTGTCAAAAAGTAAAAATTGTTCGTAAAAATCTAAGCAGACCCTTCGTTGTAACAGAAACACCACGTACCCCTTTTGAACGAATCAATATCGATATTTTCGAATATCCCACCAGAAATTACGCGTTAACAGTACGGGATGAACTAACAAAATTTACACAAGCTTACGCAATGAGTGATAAAAAAGCAAGTACAGTAGTACTATTTTACTATTTTTCCAACATTTCGGTGTACCCTTACGAATACATTGCGATTATGGCAAAGAATTTGATAATAACCTTTTAAAAGATTTATGTACCCTATACGATGTTAAGTTAACATTTTCTAGCGTAGCACATCCACAGTCAAACGGTTCACTAGAACGATTTCACGCAACCCTTTGCGAAATGATTAGAATCAATAAACAAGAAAACCCTGAAGATCATTGTTTTAGCGTTCTTCCATACGCAGTAATTTGCTATAATAATACAAAAAACAAAACACACGGATTTACCCCTTACGAACTCGTTTTCGGACATACATCAAGTAGACCCCCCGAAAAATTTTATAATCAAGAACAATTGATATCTAAATATGTACGCGATTTAAATAATAGAATGGACTATTTTTACAAATTAGGTAGAAATAGAACTGATCAATCGAAACAAAAATCGAAAGAACGATTCGACGAACACGTACGAAAGAATCTCCCTGAATTTAATGTAGGAGACAAAGTTTGGCTTAAAGAATCACAAATCAAATCAAAATCAGAAAATTTATTTAATGGTCCTTTTGAAATTTTAGAAATACATCGTAATTCTGCAACACTTAAAAACCCACAAACTAATCAATTAACCAAAGTTAATTTTGATAGGTTAAAACCGTGCCTTGAATAAAATAAAAATCTTTTATTTTAGATTAATGGGAATAATCTCAATCGTTTCCAGTCAATATTCAATATTACCAATAAATAATACACTAGGACTATTTTATCATGAAGAATCCCTTATCAGAATTTCTAATAATGAATGGACACTTGTTGTTTACAAAGATCTTTTACCCTTTAAGAAAGCAATTGAGCATAACGACAAAATTTTAGATACCTTTATGGATCACTTTTCAATCAATAATAATCAAATTGCAAATTTCAAATCGCAAATTAAAACGCATGTTAGCCTTTTAAAACAAATGTCTAATTACGTTAATATTAAATACGAAGAACTTATCTCGGATACAAAAGAAAAATCATATAGGCAAAAACGTGGAATATTTAATGGCATCGGAACTATTTGGAAATCTATTACAGGAAATTTAGATGCATCAGACGGAGAATACTTTAATGATTGTATTAATAAAGTATCGACTGATGAGAAAAATATTGAAAGATTATTGCAAAAACAAATTTCAGTAACAACTTCTGTTATTAAAAGTTTTAATACGACTTTACAAAAATTACAAGTTGATGAAGAAACGTTTAATCATGATATTAAATTAATTCAATATTTAGTCACTTCGATTTCTGATAACGCTGCCTATGCAGAAGCACAAATAAAAGCATTAGATTTATGCGAATCGCTTATGGAAAGTTACACCTTTATTAAAGATTCATTAAATGACGCGTTAAACGCAGTAACTTTTGCACGTTTAAAAATATTGCATGGTTCAATAATAAAACCATCGGATTTGGTAGATTCATTGAAAAAGATTTCTCATTCATTACAAAAAAATAATTTGCCTTTACCAATATCAATCTCAACGGTAGCCCAATACATTAATTTAATTGAACTTAGTGCTTTTCAAACTGAATCAAAAATAGTATTTGTTTTTAAAATACCTCTTATAGACCCTTCGACTTATAATTTATACAGACTTTATCCAATACCAATATTAGATAATCGAACAGGTCTTCACCATACTATATCAACAATTAATAAATTTATTGCGCGTGACGATGATTCAATGTTTTTCGTCACCTTCCACCACGTGGACCACTGCAAGATCATCGAAAGAAGAACGAAGCTCTGTTCCAAAGTACTTCCGTACCCCATCGACAGTGATGCTATTTGTGAAGCTCAACTATTGAAGCAACAAACTCAGCTGCCGAAAACATGTCAAACAACCATTTTCTATGCACAAGGCTACAATGTTCAACCACTTGAAGAAAATCAATGGCTAGTTACTATGTCAGAACCAGTACCTACCAATATCAAATGCAAGAATCAAGAAATCATTACGAAATTAATTGAAACCAATAGTATAGTTCGTTTCAAATCAACATGCAATGCTTTTATTGGAAGTACGAGAATTCATTCTGAAACCATACTTCAAGAAAGTACCTTCGAAGAAATAAATTCACCAATAATCAATATTCCATATACTTGTTGTAAAGATATGCCTGCAATCCCCAAAATTCAAGGCCTAAAACCATTAAAGTTAAGCAAAATAAACGTCGAAGATCTGAATATTGGACAACATAATCTTAACCAATATTCAGAAGAATTAGATAAAATGATCAATCAACCATTCATTCAAAAACACATTGATTGGTTTACTATCATTACAATAACATTGATAGTACTACTAGTAATTCTTTACATTATTAACAAATGTCGAAGACGCCGAAGAACAAGAAATGGTAATAATACCAATAACGATAATGATAATGGTAATGACTTTCCACCATTTCCAAAACCTAATCTACAAAGAATTAGGAATTTATCGAATATCTTACCAAAAAGAAGGCCAAGCATACACATCGAAGATCAAATCGAAGAAGAAATCGAACCCAATGCAAAATTAATGATCAATCAATCATCTTAATAAAAGTTGCCGTATAACGCCAACTTTTCAAAAAGAGGGGAGCTGTTATATGAAAATATCCTGCCTACACAGAAGAAACCAGAACCTTCTATGAAACCCGAGAACCTTCCAGATAAGAAGCTTATTCTGCTGACTTGCGTTTCCCATGAAATAAACAACACGTGCATTCAAGCCGAATCAGCACTTTATTTCTCAGAACCTTTCAAGATAAGAAGATCATTCTGCTGACTTGCGTCTCTCACGGAATAAACAACACGTGCATTCCTGCCGAATTGCACTTTAGTTTAAGTCTAGAATATTAATGAATTATTCCATTGCTTAATCAGCACATTTTCTTTATATAAACTCAAATCATTGTAATGTTAAGTCATTCTCTTTAGAATCGTTCTTAAGTACACGTTCAATTATAACGTTTAAGTCCTATATTGTATTTAATCAAAATAAAGTTTTTTAAAAAGTTAAAAGTAAACTTTAAAGTATAACATATATATATATATATATATATATATATATATATATATATATATATATATATATAACCATACTAATAAGTCTTATTAAAAATAAGTATATTAATTAAGTAGGTACCCACCTATTTAAAACATTGTTTAGAATGAGCTCTATAAACACTAGTGCTGATTTATTTTCATTTATACCTACCCACATAGGTACAGAGTGGTTTAAATTGGACACTTTTGATAGGAAACGCCCATTTCTAGAGGAGATAGAAAAAAAACTAACCTACATGTTACGAGCTCGATTTTTGTTAAAACATTAATGCCGAAATCCGCACATCGATATCCTAAACTACTTTCAAGATATATATTTTCAATTTGGTGCATTTTCGACCCACCCCCGTAACTTTTTTATTTATGAATATTTTTTATTACTGTAAAAAGATTCCTGAGGCAGTTTTTTAAGAGCAATTCAACTGTCAAATTAAGTTTTATCTGTCATTTTTAGTTTTTGAGATATTACATAAAGTTACATGTCACCCTTAATATTTTATTTTTTATTGTTTTTTATATTTTTAGTTTTTAGTTACCGCTTAACTTTTTTTTTTAGTTTGCTGAATAAGAATTGGTTTAAATTATTTTTAAATTATTTAAAAAAATAAATAAATAAGAAGTAATAAAAAAATAAAAATATAAAAAAATTAAATATAATCCATAAGTAAAATATAAACATTATGTAATATCTCAAAAACTAAAAGTGACAAATAAACTTTAATTTGACAGTTGAATTGCTCTTAAAAAAGAATGTTTCTACAGAAATAAAAAATATTCATAAATAAAAAAGTTATAAACCGAATGGCCGTTATACTCATAAGGCCCGGGACTTTTCTAAGGAGTGACGTCACAGCGGCGGCCGCGCATTTTGCTGTGTTTGAATATACCAGTCAGCGATTCCAACTTTAATTATCTATTGTAAAATAAGTATTGTGATTTAAGGGCTGATATTTGGTATAATGCGTTTTCATACAGAAACACACATTTTAGTAAAATAAAAAAAAATGGGCAAGTTCCCTATTCATCTTAGACTTTCTGTGACAATAGACAATAGACAATAAAAACATCAATAGTTTCGATGTTTTCTGTTATCGAGCAAATTACGGATACAATTCGGATATGCCGTGAGATGTAAAGTTGGCTAACCATTTTTGTACATTCCTCTAATTTTGTGGTGTAGAGTATGTTTATTTTATCGTTCAAAAGAATGAATATATACAATAATAATGACATTTACATTTGTAAGTGTGAAATGTTATGCGAATTAAATTTAATTACCTTCTTTATCTGAGCAGTTAGTAATACCAGGATCCCACAACAGATCTTCCGGCGGAGGATCAGGAACCCGCTTATTTGTAGGTGGAGTGAAGGTGGGAATCTTGCACTGGAACTGCTGTCCAACATTGATGTGGGGTGTTGAGTCCGTCTCTGGTATTGGATCGTTGAACCATATTGGACTGTCTTCGCCTAGTAAATAAGATATTTTTTAGCGAGTCATTTCCTAAAAATATTAAAAATCTTATTTTATGTAATAAGATCCAAATTAATTTATGGAAAAAACTGATTTAGAATTAGCAGAAAGACAAAGTTTAAATATTTAAACAAACAAATAAGAATATATTAAAGTCATGTCTATTGTATCAGGTAATTAAGAACTATTCATATATTTTGACCAGATTATAGAACTGTTTGTATCCTGCTTACCTTTAGACTTTAAGTTGGCAAACAATCCGGTCCCATGCCTCTGAGGATTTAAGATTGGTTGAGGGGTGTACTGCGAGATGCCCTGCGGTTTACTTCGGGTCGCTCGTAATTTTGATTGGTGCAGGATTGGCAGCTGTAAAGGTTCGGTGCGTTGTCTCTTGCGCGGTATTCGGATGGGGCTGCTTGCAGGAATCCTGTAGAATAAAATAAAAATTGTCATTTTTAGCTTAGCTTTGTTAGCATAATACCTATATATTACTATAATGTATGGAAAAATAAAAGAATGCAAACTCAAGAACTTAGACCAAAAACGGCATGCAAGAATACACAGTCATAAAAACATAGAGGGGATCTTTCAAAGATTTGCTGTCAACAAACAGCATAAATAGTGTAAAATCTATAGTATACTACACAGCAGAATCATATATGAAACCAATAACTTACAAAGAGGTTCCTGCTGCAGTTAAATACTATTTGACGTAGAGATTGATGTTGATATGTTTGAAATTGAAAGGTCATTTGCGGGAAAATGTGTTTTATTGTATAATTTTTTGACTTACATGATTTCTTTTTAACAAGGTGGTTTCAGCGGTGGCTTAATGTAGAAAAAGAAGAATTCTGTATTTGATTTTCTAAGTGATCCATTGAAAAGAGTGGGATAATAGAAAGGATGATATTTTCTAGCTTTGAGCAAAGGGCAATCAAGTCCTTCCTGCTGTTTATAAATTTTACACAAATCTGCCTTGAACCTACTAAGATGAAAGCTATTACAATATTAGTCATTTGACTATTTTGATTTGACGCCAATCGCTGAATATTTAAAAATGCCTATTACAATATATACTTACGTTGTTGGACTTAGGAACACCGTATTGCTCTGCGTTCCTGGTTCTGTTTTAATTTCTGTTTTAATAGGCCGTTGTTGTGTCGTTATAATTTTATTCGTTGACATTCTATTCGTTTTCGAATTCTTCAAGCGCCCGCCATCTTGGACATTATCTTGAGTGCTCGTTGTGACCAGCTGCGTATTTGTGACGACGAAATTTTTGGTTTGAATCGTGTTTCCGTTAGCTTGAATCAGTTTGATTTCGCCGTTTGAGTCAAGAATTAGGCCGGCGAAGTTTGTGTTGTTAAGGTCAATAAGACCTGCAAGAAATGAAAATGAAATATTAGTGCAGGCGCTTGAAGTAGATGAGTGTACAAAATATAAGGACCGCTGGTTGACAGATTTTTGGTTCAATTTTTTTTATCCAATCTTTTATAGTCCTGTTAAAATTTTAGAAAATTTAACTAAATTGAAGCTTTAAAGCCGTAGTGACACAGAAAGGCTTCCAAAACATGTAAACTCTAACCAAAAATAAAATCATATTAGTTTTTTAAATTATAGCTGCAAAAACCCCCAGACCCACAAAATCTGAAACTTTAAAGTTTTTTCAAATGTTCTTAAAAACTAAGCTTCTTAGGAAAAAATATGTAATACACTTTACTAACAAACGCAGATTTTAGTACCCGTGAATTTAAAAATCAAAAGCTTTCGTAGTTATTCGGGTAAAAATAAGTTTTTTTTACCCGCATATTTTTCCGTGGGTAGCTCTAAAGCTTATCCTCATGGAGGTCCAAGATCTAGTGGACATCTAATAAGTGTTGACAGTTAACTGTTTTATTCTTATGAGATTCCTCAGATCACTGCTTGGCCAAGGTGTGTTTGTATGTCAATGTAACCCTTGCGAAGTTAATCAGACCGTTTTGTCTCTTATCCTACGTCTATAGTCACAAAACTTTCGCAAGAAGCGCGAAAATTTAAAAAAACCTAAACTTTTCAGATTTTGGTGGATCTGCTGGGTTTTGGGGGGTTTTAACAAATTTTTTTTAACTGTAATTAAATTAGCAAGTAAAAAATAAATTGTACTTAGTCTTTTACTTAAAGTACTTTAAATTCAATTAAAAAGCGCAAGCACTGCTCATCAATCGCTTTTGTTTTATTCGCAACGTAAATACTTTTTTCTGATTAATATACAAAAGATGGCCGGACGTAAAAACGATAAACCTATGTAATATTTATTTTAGAGATATATTAACTTTATTCACTTTTTGTTTTAATTTACCAAGTTAACTCTGCTTTTAAAAATATTAAAGTTTTAGCCGAAGCTCGAACAGAACTCGATTCACTAAGAAGTTTCTTCTGACAATGTTTAATGTAGTTTTTTTTTCTCCAGTGTTTGTAAAACAGTGTCTTATATTTGCTTTAAAAAAAAAGGTGCTAATAGTCCGATTTATTTCCAATTGTTTGATAATAATATGCTAAGCTATACATTAGAATGAGAAGGACACCACTTACCGTTGTTGCTTATCAATCTAACAGGTATCCCGTTGATTTCAAATCTTCTTTTGGGTGCAAAATCTTTCGGGCTACTTGACAGCAACGGATCGTCTGAGTTGGGAAGCATAAGGCCGTAAGTAGTGGATGAGGTACTCGGGTTTGGACTATAAGTAGTGGAGGGATGAGGTGAAGGTACTGAAGTAGTCACGACCGGTGAAGGAACCTGAAACGATAAAGTAAGATTAATGCTGGATTTTTATATCGTTCCTTGGCACGCAATGTCTCGAATATAGCAAAACTATGACATCATCACAATTAACCATATTTAGATGATAAAATTTGATATCGTTGTAACCAGAAAGTATGGAAAATTGGACAACTCAATAATAAGAACATTGAGATAAATCTTAAATCAAAAATATTAAACCTAAAATTTATAACAGCTTTCAGAATTGTCAAAAATATTGTTATTTAAGCAGGCAACGTATTGCTAAGAGGGAGACTAAACTCTCCTGTCATTGAAAACCAAAGATACCAAAACGAAGAACCAAAGAAATTCAGCCATCAATATTTAAAAGATAATAATTGAAGATATTATAAGAGAACAAATAAAATCTACGTACCGGAGTTAAACCAAAAGAATCAGATTCAGACTGTAGAGGTGGGGTATCTGTCAAAGGATAGAGGTTGTCGGCATCCGTCAAACTTTCATCTGGCAGGACTTCTTGAATAGCTTCTTCCACCGCTGCAGAGCTGCTCATGGTGCTGGTAAAAAATGCTGCGGAGAGAGGGGAGGAAGCCTGAGGTGGCTCATCTATGCCTAGGAAAGAAAAAAAGTTTTATTACTGTATATTAAACATTAAACTACCTGCCAGTTGTGATTGACTGTCTAATCTCAAGTGATAAATAAAAATTGATTAAGACCAATTATTTATTTCCTGATTTAACTGGTCATGTATTGTGTATCAAGAAAGCGTTAAAAAACTTAGTTCTGGAACAACAGCACAAACGAATCTATTCTAAATCTATGACGGTAACTTGGATGAAGAAATTATACTCCGAAATAACTAGGAAAGAAAGGCCACTGGTCAACTCAAAAGTAGGTATACGTATAACTCAAAGATTTTGTTTTTTTTGTAGATGTGCTTCCAGAAAACTCAAAATGGACGGTCTAATTATTAGGACGACCCGAATGTACTAGCATGAAAAATAAGTCTATAATAAGGCTGAGATGGATGAATGGAAGGATAAATGTCAACATAATTTTGAAGACAGAAATTCGACACCGCAAGAATGAAGAAAAAGAGAAAAGCCAGACTGATCGAAGAAATAAATGGAGATATTAAGCCAGAAGGATAAGCAGTAACAATGTGCGACCGAGACAAAGACAAAAAAAAACATAGCATAGTTTATTCGTTACACAATTAAGGAAGCCATATCTTGGGTCTAAAGCTTTCCATTTGCACTTAAATACCTCATACGTCAATTATCTATTATCTTTTTTAAAAATATAGGCTCTGACAGGTTGTTTTATCTAATGCTGGAATCTAGACGTATCGACAGACGTTATCTTACCTCTTTTGGCAACCTGACCAAACTCAGTCTGAGGAGGCGACACCATAGGGATCGACAAGCCCTGCCCAAAAGGACTTTGACCTTCGTGACTGGCAGGTGGCGTTGGATACGCAAACCCAATGGAGTCGTGGGTAATCAACGGGCTCTGCAAAGGCGACTGCGCAGTTAAAGATGCGTGTGGTGAACGGGAGTATTGCGCTGGTGACTGAGCTTGACTAAAACCTGTAACAAGAGATCCACGTACTTATTATATAGATATACTACTAAAGTATATTAAAACCATCAAGAGAAAATGACTGCTTCAAGCGTTTCGGAATATTTTCAATTAGACGCTTTTTTAGAAAGGGACTCCTTTCAAATGATGAGTTAATTTTGATTTTTGATTTAAATTTAAGAAAATTCTTTGGATTTTGGAACTTTTGAAAGACAAAGCCATCATCTTGATTGACCTAGCCGCATTTTTTGAAACAAATTAAAATATTTATCTTAAGTTAACTGATAATGGGCGTTTTCAAGCGTAAAAATAGAAAGCGCTGAGAGATAGAAATCACATAATTGATAGAACAAACTGACGTATCACCAAATTAATGGTGGTCAAGGTTATTATTCTTAGTCAGAATTAAAGGACCCGTTTTGATAAGAAACTGTGAGAATTTTGCCAAATGTTCTGATATATCATAAAGAAAAAACATTGGCGTGATAGAATACATACCAATAGGCTATAGAAACATTTCAACACTCACAGAACTAGGGACTACAACTAGTTTTTTCGACCAACTCATAAGACAATAATTTTTAGGGTCCTTTATTGTAGATTAAAACCACTTAACTCCTAATAAACAGTTTACATAAATTTTTGTTAGCAATTTATTAAAATGTGGAGTTCAACTAAAAGTAAAATATTCTTAATAGTTCAAATTCAAAAAAATTTTGATGCCTATCACGCTAAGAGTATAATAGGGATCAAAATCTGACAAACTTGCAAGCCAGCATGAACTCAACCGAGTAGTTTGGAGCAACCAGAAAGTTTTTTAAAACTAGGTCTTACTGATAAAATTCCAGAAATGGAAAATTCAACAAGGCTACTTTTAAAGTCTTTGATCATTTTGTTAAAGGACGAACAATGGATGTGACAAAAGGTCACTCGGCTTGTACGATATTTAATAATGTTTTGGACCAATGACAACGCATAAAACAACAATGTTTATTTTAGTAGTTGCAATTACATTTTTGTTAGCTGACAATAATATTACTGGATGTAAATTATAAGTAAAGTTGATCCAGTACTACACTAGAGACCATAGAGGGTCAACATAATTGAATAGTTGTTCGGACCAATGTACACTACAATAACTCTTAGGGCCAACACTTTAATAAAAATAGTTAATATGTAGAAACTAAGAGCCAAATAAACTTACTGGGTGATTGCATATCCAAGCTACTTCCAGCATGATAGGTACTAAAATCTGCCAAACTTTCAGGCAAGGGAGAATTCAGTACCGCTTGCAGGTCCTGGTTAACGGAGTGATTCGAAGGGTAAGGCGAGCCATCTTCGGTAGATTCTTCTTGAAGACTGGCGATGTCCTCTAGGTTTAGTTCCTGCAAATGTCCATCACTGTCTCCATCTAGGAGCGTTTCGGGTCGAAAATGGAGATGCTCCAATTGATTAGGGTCGACCCCTAATAAATTTTGGTTTATTAATTTACTGTAAATTATATGGCAACCCATAAAAGCGTAATCGTAAAATTTATTTTAACTTTATTATTAGGACTACTATTTTCCGAAACAATTGGAAACTTAGTAAAGTGATTCCCATACATAGAAGCGGTACAAGAGAAAATAATAAAAATTATCGGCCAATTAAAATTGTTGTATATAAAATGCTATACGATGAAGTATCGGCAAAAATTTCTCCGTAACAACATGGGTTTCTACCAACAAAATTTGCGCAATATATCAATAAATCGCTAAACGAAAAGGCATAAGTTGATGTTATTTTTACTAAACTACAAAACGTTTTCGACAAAATTAGGCATAGTATTATAATAGATGGTCTTAGAGATATGGATGTCCATTTTTAATTAAATTAATCATATCATATCTGGGTAGCAGCAAAGGCAAAAGATATCAATATGTCGAAATTAAAGCCTGAAAATCTGGAGCGAGAAAAGTGGTGCAAAAAGGTAAAATTGTGCCTTAATTATAAGAAACAGTAACTCTTGTGGTGGCTCCTGAACATTATTTGGTGAGGTAATTATCATATTAACTTGTAAAACTTAGACTCTAATTCCAGTGTTTTTATGTTTAGAAGGAAATAATATGCCCTTTTAATCTTAACTCGAATAATTATGTGCTAGACCCAAATTGAAAACTATATTGTAGTTAGACTCTAGAAAAAATTGTGTTTAAATGTTATTATTGAAAATATTTTATTGACATTTGTTTTTGCAAATTTTGTACTAAATTTTTAAAACAAAAATAAATGTAATTATAATTTTAAGAGCCTTTTAATATTAGTTCTCATCATAGCTATGCACACTAGAACGCCTACTCTCAAATAAATTTAATGTAACCGCAGATAGGCAAAGGATGAATTTCTCGACTCGACTTAAGCGGCCTTTACACTAAAACTTCTTTTCGGTTTGGTTACCTTGTAAAAGAATATTTTCCTGACTGAAAACCTCATCGTGCAAATTCTGGGATATGAACTGTGAGTCCTCAGAGCCAGTATCAGAGTTGTCCAGGGCGAAAGAGTCCGACCTAAATTGTAGAATTTGAGATAAGTGCCCTGGATCCGAGGTAGTGCGTTTTACGGGAACCTAGAAAAGAGATAAAAGTTTGTATTGAAAATGTTAATTGACAATTAATTAATATTTGCTTTAAAGAGTGAAAAGTTTAACGTACCGATGCCGCGACAGCCGTACCGATTGACTGACTGACCCAAGTCTTGTTGGACGCTGTACAAATTTTACGGTGCCGATTACCCCTCGAGTAATTGCCTCTCCTTGACGTCTAGTCTTGTGTGGTGGTTCACCTGTCACGATCGCACATTGCGCAATTTTTAATGTTGCTTACAAGAGTTTGTAAACAACGTAAATGGCAAGGGCCAGTATAATGCCAAAAGGTATTTGGTTTAACTTGACGCCACCATTTTGTTACCCTTGTTTGCATTTGGTTTGTTTGTTTGTACGCTGATTGACCCAAATTAATTAATCGCTTTAGTAAATATAAATTAAACCATTAAAAAAATAGCAGATGTTTAAAACGACATTTATTATAAAATCTGCCAGTTTTTCGTTTTTTTATTTAAAAATTACTTAAAAAAATGTTTGCTATTTTATTTGTCAAAAGTGTTAAATTTTAAGGCTTGTATTCATTGAAAGCTCAGCAAAAATATATTTCGGTTTTTGTGTAATATCAGGAGGTTCCTAACTGTGTGCTATAGTATTTTAATTTACCTTGTCTTTTTTCAGTATTAACTCAGCCAAAGCTTCAGCTTCTTGCTGAGTTTTGGTACTTTTAATGGTTTCCGCATCGGAATGTCTTCTGGCTTTTTCGACGATACTTTGAGGTGGAGCCGGGACTACGAAGGAAGAAATTTTCTTGTCCAGATCCTCCACCTATTACCCAAAATTTAATATTGTTTTATTTAAATACAATGGGATTTCCAGTTAGTACTAAAGACCCTGGAATCTGTATGTATGACATATTAAAAAAATAATGTCATACATACAGGGCCACTGGTTAGTCAGTACTAGGTACCACAGAACACCAAAGGTTCAGAGTTTTCAAATTTTGGCAAATTCTATGAGTTTATGCGATACTAAAAAATCTGCTTGATCGACATTTTATACAGGGTGTCTCTAAAAGGTCTGTACAAAATCTTAGCACATATTCCTGAGGTCAAAATAAGTCGATTTAAAGCAACTTACCTTAGACCGAAATTGCTCTGTTTCAGAGATACAAGATGTTTTTTATTTTAATTGAACCAAGTGAAACTATTGTCCCAAAAATTGACTGATACCTACCGAAAATGACTAAACGACAAAAAAAAATTAATAACTCATTTACTGACTAAATTTAATCCTTAAAGGTAGCAGCAAAATCTTTTGATCAAAAATAATTTCAATATCCCGTTGCGGCATCGAACACTAAAAACGGAAATATCTCGGAAACGGCTCACCCTAGCAGATTTTATTAAAAGTACCTTTTTTGCTTAAAAAAGTTCAGGAAATTATTTTATCAACAAAAAAAGATGAAAATTTATTTTTAAATTCACCACCCTGCATCTCAGAAACGGAGCAATTTTGGACTAAGGTAATTTGCATTAAATCGACTTATTTTGACCTGAGGAATATGTGGTAAGATTTTGTACAGACCTTTTAGAGACACCCTGTATTAGGAGCCATTAATAAACTTACAGTAGAAATGGAAGAATATGACGTAGGCGATCCGTGATTGGTACTACTAATTGGAGACACGGCATTATTAATCCTCTTATTGATGATCTTTTCTTCAATAAGGGCGCGTACACTGACGCTTGCAGTTTGCAGTGGGACTGTTTCTTTTTTCTCGATTGTTGCTTTAATCTTTTCATCCTAGAATTACAACGATTTAGTGTGTTAGGAAAAAATCAATTAACAGATTTTTTAGTAATTGAAATTTGAAAGGAGATTCATTAATTCTTTCTTTATATTTTCGTTTTGACAAAGTCGCTATGCTGTATTTCTGAGTGACCCTAGTCGGGTCCTAAACATGCTCTATCTACGCAAATATACGTTCTATTTAATAAACTAGGAAGATCTACAAACTAGTTGTCCTTAAAAAAGTTGACGGACCAACATTCTCGGGGTAGAATTAGTGAGGCGCTAAATACACAATTTTTGAAAAAATGCTTGGTTTTTAAGATCATCGCGTAAAACCTATGACAAACATGTGGTTTTAAAAAAAAAATACATTTTCTCAAAAAACGGACGCCGCTGGAGAATTTTTTATTGGTCTAATTGCACTTATATACTGTTAAAAAAGGAAATTCAATTTCTACAATAAAGTGTAGAATAATTTTTTTCCCAAAAAGCTTTCTGTTTCAGAAACTTGGATAAAACTTGTAAAAAAATTGGGTTTAGTATAGTGACGCCCCTAAATTCTTATAAATAAAATTAATCTTGCCTTAGTATACATAATTTAAAAGGAAATTTTATTGCCAACAATCTATTCTGGATCACAATTTTTGATAGAAAGCTGAGTTTTTAAGAAAATCGGGTAAAACATATAATAAACAATTATTTTTTTTAATTGTTTTACATTACCTCAATAAACGGACGCCGCTGGAGAGTTTGTCGGTGGTCATACCCCCACCGAGTTGTATATTGTTGAAAAGGAAATTTTATTGTCTATATTAATTTAAGCTTTGTTTTTGAAAACATGTTAAGAAACCCTAAAAATTTTATGTTTTGGGAGTCTGGGGGGCTTTTTTGGGGTTTTTGCCGTAAAAATTAAAAAAAATAATATAATTTTATTTTTAGGTTACATTTTACACATTTTTGATGCATTTCTGTGTCATTGTGGTTCAAAGGCGTTAACTGAATTAATTTTTTTAGAAATTCGAACACGACTATAAGAAGAGGGGGATATAAAAAAATTAAACCAAAAACTGGCTTGGCAACATTTAGAATCCATTGTCGAACTAGGTCCTCATATTTTGCATACTCAGCTACCTCCAGCGCCTGCATAAATGTATTTGAAGAAGTCTCAGAAGGCCTTGGGAGCAGAAGACGAAAACGTAATAATTTTAAACCAAAACCTACAGTCGTATTCAATCGGCTTTCATAGGATGAAAAAAAAAACAAAATTCCAGTGATCTTAACAGGGACCTCCGCGTATGGCATATATTAAGCGTGTAAAGGGTTTTGAAATAACTTTTTTCTGGGAAAAATATATAATTTTTTGATAAAACTTTTGGCAATTAGTAACCAAAATAATTCCTTAGTGCGAATTTAAATCCTTAATAAAAAAAATAAACCTCAAACCAACCTTAAATGCGAGGTGGATATTAGTCTCTTCTTAAAAGTGCAAAAAAGATTTTTTTTAAATTTGTAATACTCAGCCCAAAAAAGTCTTATTTTCATTCTACTACAATATTTATTCCGAAATAACTCTGCACCGCCTCCACAGAGTTAATGGCTTCAGCAAATTTTAATTATTTTATAGCTCCCTTTTATATGAAACACTTTGACCATAAAAGAGTTATTTCAAAACCCTTACGCTCTCATTATATGCCATACGCAGAGCTCCCTCTCAATAAAGAGAGATTTATGTAAAAATGACATCCGTGACCCAAATCAGTCAGGTTTAAAGGGACTTTTCCACGAATGCAACTGAGTAACTTTTCTGTTTCTGTTGCCTGTTTCCTAAAATTCCTTAATATTTCTGAATGTTCCTTTACTTTTTGGACAAAAAGCTACAACTGGCAGTTCTTGTCGTCAAAAAAACAAAGGAGAAACAAATTGATGTCTTTCTTCTTAATATATTGACAATGACCATCAAAGTTATATCAATCAAAAATCCCAAATATTTCATTTCTTTAGCTTTTTCTATTATCTGTCCATTAATTTTAATATTGTATTTTGAATTGTTTACATTAATATTGTTTATATTATGTTTACTTCCCAGAACCATACATTTATTTTTTCCAGTATTAAGTTTAAGACAATTGTTTTTTTAAACCAGTTTACAATGTTTTCTAGATCCGAATTAAGGTCTTGAATCATTTGTGCAATATCTTGTGCTTCTCCAATTATGTAAATCATTTTGTCGTCTGCAAACAGTTTTTTACATTTTCTTTTACTCCATACGCCTTTACTTTTTAATAATAGCAAATCTACATTTATTGTTTCAAAGGCACGCTTTAAACCTAAAAAGACCCAAAATTGACAGGACGAAATTCAGCGCAATTAGTTGTGTTTATTACTTTTTGAATAGAAACCACAGCTGCTACTTTCCAACTTTCTGGAAATTCAGCTGTATCCAAAAATGTATTAAATAGGTTTAGTAAACGATGTCCTGGTATTTCATTTTTTAGTTTTAATATATTCAGATTTATCCCATATTCATTAGAGTTATTTTTGCTGAGATCCCTGATTATTCTATTTAGCTCGTTTAAACTGATCTTTCTAAAGATTGTAAGTCCTTGTCAATTATGTATAATATCATTAACAATATCTTCATGGTTTTTACTAGGTCTAATGTTTTCTACTATATTTTCGATGCTATTTATAAAATACAATTAAAAGGGTTTGCAATATTGTCATGTATGTAATTTGGGCATGCTATCCGGAACTTGGTTGGTTGACCCGATGTAAAAGTATTGGAAATCCAAAAATGTATTAAATAGGTTTAGTAAACGATGTCCTGGTATTTCATTTTTTAGTTTTAATATATTCAGATTTATCCCATATTCATTAGAGTTATTTTTGCTGAGATCCCTGATTATTCTATTTAGCTCGTTTAAACTGATCTTTCTAAAGATTGTAAGTCCTTGTCAATTATGTATAATATCATTAACAATATCTTCATGGTTTTTACTAGGTCTAATGGTTTCTACTATATTTTCGATGCTATTTATAAAATACAATTAAAAGGGTTTGCAATATTGTCATGTATGTAATTTGGGCATGCTATCCGGAACTTGGTTGGTTGACCCGATGTAAAAGTATTAGGAAGTATGTGGTGCAAACGATTTATGTTTAAGATTAAAACACGTTTGTAATCACATGCTTCTCAAAAACCAATCAAGAACGGATAGTCGGGGTTCAGTTTAGTGAGTACGCTAAATACCTAAGTTCTTAATAGTCAAGTATAGAAACAGTAAAGAGATTCTGATCGAGAGCTGAACCCGACCTACACTTGAATAATATTTGTATCAGACAACTGGGCCAGACAGTAGTGATTAGTGAGTAAGTATCTTTGTACTAGTATTAAATAAATCGTTTGCACCACATACTTCCTAGGTTGACGTCCTAATACTTTTACATGGGGTCAAACAACCAAGGTCCGGATAGCATGCCCAAATTACATACATAACAATATCTTTGTTCAAATTTTTCTTGAAAATTTAGCTCATCGGCAGTACAGAATGTTTTTAAATGGTACCTGAAAATTTAGCTATCCGGCAGTACAAATGTTACGCGTACAAATTTTATTTAAATGTTACGTAAAAATTTAGGTCATTGGTTTCGGTGGAAGCAAAAAGTGATTTAAATAACAGAAATCATAAGTAAGCAACTGATTTGATTGGAAAACCAACATTGTTATATTTAGCTAAAAACAAAAGATCCCCATTATCCTTTCGCCTTCCCTTGGCAGACTCCACAAATTGGAAAGACCTGCTACAGGTCAAATCAATTAATTTGACCCGAAGCAAAACTGTTCAAAGTTTGTTGCTTTTATAATTAAACGCTACACCGGACGTAGCTAGTCGACTATTAAGCTATACAAAGTTGAATTTTTTCAGGAATTTATTATCAAGTTCATTTATGATGGTAATAAAAAAATTATTTTGAAATAGCTTCCGGAAAATCTACAAAGCATAAATAAATTCATGATCCGGCTAAAATTTGCATACTTAATTTAGGTTTCCCAGAATGGAGTATTTTATGTTTTTAAACGCTTGGCAATATACAACGTTTTATTTTCTATTTAAGTTTAGATAATTATTTTTTTTTCCTTATTGAAATATTTATGATGTTTATGTAAGTATTTAGATAAGGAACTTTATGGTCCCATGACTCTTTATAAAATTTTATTTTTTATATAAGTATATATTGCATTGCCTTTGCTTGCTTATAGAAATTTCAATGTTTCTGAGCTCAACCTCGGTATTAAAACGGTTGTCTGGTAACTCGGGTGTCATGGCGGCCGTGACGTCACAGGTATGCTAGGAATCGGCAGTCAAACGCTGTTTATGTCGTGCATAGTGTGATTTCGTACTTTGCATTTTGGGACTTGTAAGTGTTTAAATACCTGTTCTGTGCTTGCTATAAATGTATTAAAGACTAACTTAAAGAAATTTTATCCGCCTCTTCTTATTTTGTCAGGTCAACAACCAAACGTAAACAATTTCACACTAAATTTACATTTAAAAAAGTTTCAAGTATTCAATATAAATTAGTTAATTCATTTATTAAACAACGAGTAATAATAAGAATAAAATTTATAACTACCAAAAAACATAAAATGAATCCATTATAATTATTATATTTTTTTAAAATCTGTTGCAAAAAATTTATAATATTTTAAAAATTTTTGTAACTATGTATGTTTTTGAAAATGTGTTATCTAAACAAAAGTTAAAAAAATGTCTCTCTTTTATTTATTTTTTAAAATATATTTGTAAAATTTAGTAAATAAGCAAGTTTTATAAATTTAAGTTAGTAAGTGAATTTACTTAAATTCTAGTAAGTAAATTGTTTGTAAAACTTTTTAAATGTATTTTTTAGCTAAGCTAATAAAGCTTTTTCAATTCAATTCAAACAAAAGAAAAATTGATAATACATAGAGTGATGAAAGTCAAAAAACGATATTTTTTTTTTAAATGATTGAAGACCATTCTTAAATCATTTATAACGTTAAAGAAGGGAAGTGGGTTCAACCTTGCATTACAATCGATGTATTTTTATTGTAATTTTTCTTGAAAATGCATGAAGAAGGAGGGAGGAGAATTCAAAAATCCTGAATATTTGTTATGTAATTTATAAATGTTCCCTTACTGCTATTGACTTTCAGTCATTTCAATTGTCTGCTTTATTTTTGTTGATAAAATTTCTCAAAAAACTACCTAATTTGTTGCTCACAAAAAAAAATTATTAATATGTGCCTAGTTTGCTTTCGTGTTCGGCATAAAACTTTAATTAACTTGAACAAAAGAGTCGATTTAACTTAGGCAAAATATTTATAATAGTATTCTTAATCTGATATTTAAAAAAATATTGGAATTTTCATGATAAATTTTTAAAATTTTTTAAATACATTTTTGTATTTTTCCGGCTTTTAAATATATATATCTTTGTTTCTCTTATAACTTGTCTCTTTTTATTAATCGCGGAGCAACAATATAACTGCCGCATCATAGACACCCGTCTTTTTACGAACCGTGGAGCTCAACCACCTGCTTGTCCTTCGAGATATACATTGTGAACACAAAATTGGAATAAATAGCTTAATAATTGATTAATCATTTGTTGGTCATGGCTAACTGCCTCCCTGTGCATGACTATTAAAATAATAAGTTTTTGCAGGAATAGATAATTTGATGAAAGAAGCTTAAAGTTGTCGAATAAATCTATTCTATAGGTTAGTATCAGATATGGGCCTCTCACATCTCTGGTTAGGATACGCTTGCGATTAGTTGACAATTAACAAAGGTTAGGTTAATACCGAATATAATTTTTTTTAAAAATGTCACTTGAAAATAAATTTATTCGAAAGAAATGTCATTCGAAGAAAATGTTTTCGAAATAAACTCCGTTTACCGAAAATGGTTTCGAACAATTTTTCGTTTGAACAAAACGGCTTTTAAAGAAAATGTTTTAGAATAACTTACAGTTTGATCAAACATATTTATTCGAGCAAATTTTCGCGACCCATTTTGATGAAGATATCAAAATAATTTTAGTTACACTTTTAATTGCATTTAGGTAATTTTTTGAAAAAAAGTCTGATACTTGTTTTAATTGTCATTTGACCCGTAAAACAACCCGCTATCAATACTGGAAGCAAATTATGGGGTAACGTGTGTTTAGGTGAACAAATTTTGTTACAAACACAAATAATAACGACGTTGATTGGAAAATTGTAAAAGATGATTGATTATACTTTAATATAACGGGGTAAATCGGGAGAGGAGAAATCCCCTCAAAATACATTATTAGGCTTATCAACGGTTAATTTTTCAAATAACGATAGCTTTTGGTATACCGACGGATCCAAAATTCCATCAGGCGTTGGATCTGGAGTTTTAAGTATTCAAAAGTCAAGATTATACAAGATTACCTTTGTGGACCTACAAAAAGAATATGATAGCATTTCAGTAGAAAAATTATGGACAGTGTTAGAGCAGACTAATATCAATCATACATACAAGCGATAAAAGAACTATACAAAGGGTCAAAATCTAAAATTAAAATTGGAAATTGACTTTTAAAAGAATTCCTGGTAACAAAAGGCTTAAGACAGGGATGTTGTATCTCTCCAACTCTTTAAAATATATATCGACCGATTTACCATATAAACACTACAGTTTGCTGACGACCAACTAATTGTACCTAATAATAAAGAAGACGGAGTATATGATGAGAAATTTAATGGAACAATACCAAAAGTGGGAATTAACAGTAAATGTGGACAAGACACACTACTTATGTATTGGAAACGAATCCAGTGAATTAGAAGTAGACAATGGACATGTAATATCTTCATGCGGTGAGTATGTATACTTGGGTGTCACATTTGATAAGACAGGAACAGGCTGCAAAAAACTGGAAAAAAGAATAGTAAAAGCAAATAAGGTTATTGAATGTCTTAAGAGTATTTTATGGAGCAGAGAGATAAAAAAGAATGTACAATTTTACAAATATGAAACGATGTAGAAAAGCTGTTGTATAGAGTAGAGACTTGCCGCGTAACAGAAAAAGACAATACAAAAACGGAAAGTGCCAAAATAGATGCAACATAAAAAAAAACCGGAATCGAGGGAAGAATAACGGATGACATCACTAAAACAACTCATATGGTGCAGCAATATACAACGAAAGAATGACGAAAAATTACTAAAGCAGGTCCAAGAATAGCAACCAGTGAGGCGCAAAAAAATAGGTTGTTTCAAACTGGAATGGCACCATTCAATCCAAAGCTCAATAATTCAAAAGAGCCTGACAGAAGATGATTGTCAGGAGTAAAGGAGGTGGAGAATAGGCGTCGGAAAACGTCGAAAAACATTCTAACATAGTAGCAGTAGAAGATTAGCTTGGTTGGGACATGTACCAAGAATGGATAAGAAAAGAACACCAAGAAAAAAAATGAACTGGAGAGCTGCAGAAAGGCGACTAAGAGAGATGTCACGAAGCCCGCGGAAAGACGATGTCACTGACATTAAGAATATGGGAATATGAAGGTGATGAAGAATCGTAGTAGAGACGGAGGGCTTCGGTTAAACAAGCTAAAGAGGTTGTAATCCCACTAAAAGAAGAACATTAGAGGGGAAATAGCTTTAACTTCATAATTGTGTAGCGAAATGTTTCTGCCATAGCAAAACTTTTAACAACATAACATATATTCGCCAATAGACTGGCCAAATTTCTAGTTGTGGGATATTGTCACATTTCAGAGAATTTTCCCGCGCCCTGATATCTGCGTTGCTACTAACCAAACAAAAACTCTTTAAATATTTAGCCAATGGCCTACATGTAGAATAAACGTCACATGTTAGAACTAATTGAAAATACCGCATTTCGTGCAATTGTGTTTGTAACTATTTGGTATGGCGCAGTTTTCAAATTTGCAAAAATATTTCCTATAATGTAACCGTGCAAATGGTAATATTGATCATTAAAACCGCGAACGTGTGATTGGCTTGATAATAATTAATATTACCATTATTATAATTACTAGGGAGATTAACCCACGTATCTGTTCTCATCTGTATAGGAGTGGCGTATACCAAAAATCTCCTTGGGGTGGGGGGGTAAATTTTTTAAACTCTTTTATTTGATACAAATTCAAAAGTTGGAAAACATTGATTTTTTAATATAATGAGTTTCCATATTCTTAGAGGGAGGCTCAATCCCCCCAAGCTTCACACTAGTATACGCCCATGGTTTCAAACTTTTTCATATTTGGTTCAGGCGTAAAGAGAGAGATAGCAATTACTCTTACAATGGTTAGGATTGCCCATTTTAGGTATTTGTAATTACATTTTTCATGGAATTAACTTATTACATTTAAAAATTTAATTAGAATGTATTAATATATCTCGGTCCCTTCTTAGGGCTAAGCGGTTTACGACTGCCGAATCTGTCTCCTACTTCTACTATAACAGTATTAAAAAATTATTTTACTTTTTAAAATACGTACTAGCAGCTTAAGGTGCGTGTGATATAATACCATAAGATGACACGACAATTGTCTTGAAAGTTATGCTCGGTTTATACAAATAAAAATAAAAAGTTGGCCAACTTAACTTTTATTTAATTTTTATCTGGAAATGAAAGTGCGTATATGCGACATCGCGTCACGTGACCTTTGTTGTTGTTTTGATGAAGAATTTTATGTTTTTTTCTGTTTTTTTTTTGGTTTTCTCGTACCATTTTAAGCAATCCAACTTTAATCCAAGTGATTTAATCCAAAAATACTTTTACACTGTTTGTTTACAAGAAAAGTATTAATTTTTGTTTTTGTTTGGCTGTATAAACAGCAAAATATTTTTATATTTATTTTTATCTATCTAAATTTCAAGTTTTTAACATTTCATAAATCTTTTTAAGGAATATTGCCTATAAACAGTTTTGCAGCGAAATTGGCAATAAACCTATTGAAGGATGATGATGATAATTCATCCATTTCATCAGATTTTCACCTCATGCCACAATTCTGGATTAAGTTGAGGAAACGGTGGAACATTATAGTTTAAGTGACTTTAAATCCCACTTTCGAATAACCCGAGACGCGGTTGAGGTAGGTTATAAAATTTACAAATTAGGTTAAACGCATCGGGTTTTTTTAATTTTTGTTGGCCCCATCGCTGATGGCTGTCATAATCACATGTTCCATCAACTAATGGCATCGATGGCAACAGTCACATGAATTTTAGGTAAGTTTAAGCAGGGCTATCAAAATGGACGGGCCACGATCCTCCACTTTGTTGACGTCACATCCGGGGCTGATTTTCTTTTTAAGCAGACCTGTACGTCATAATGGTATATTATATGCTCTGACGGCCAAGCCACCCTGAAGGGGTTTAGCTTAGTTTGCTGACGGCTTAGTTGAAGAATTCGCAGAAGCACTGGAGATCCTAAGCGATGTCAAACTGCTAACGCTGATCTGGGTTCCGGGGCATACGAGAGTACCAGAGAACGAGAATGCGGACGCACTCACGCAGATAGGCGCTACTTCTGGGCATGAGTAAAAGGCAAGTGCAGAGCGGAAGAAATAAAACCAGGACGTACTATCAAACTACTGGAAAGCATGAACAGGTTGCAGACAGACCAGATAATTCGTAAATCGACCAATTGTGACCAGACCTAGATGGTTGCTGAAAAGGACACGAAAAGACATCGGACTGCTGATAGATATAAATTCAGACTGTACGTATAGGATTTGAAAACAAACCTACTACTAACCCAGCCTGTGAAACAGGACGAAGAGACATCAAGTCACTTTGTGGCAGAATGTGAGGGCTATGCAACGATAAGACAACAGGCACTTGGGGTACCAGCCCTGAGCAAGAAAGAGCTGCACTTGCTTAAATGGGCCAACAAACTGAACTTTGTGAAGAGAACAGTAACGCCCAATGAGGTATACCCCTGGACAACGAATTAAATTGCAGAGGCAGTGTTGCCAGATGTTAAGTGGAGAATTATCGTATCAACCATTTAAAATTATCTTTGTCTTCTTATTTTTCCTATACATTTGAAAATTCAAAGAAATAATCTGTGACTTGGGAATGCCACGCGGTATTGTTTCAAATAAGTATCAGGATTCTATAAACGATCCTCTTTAGCAGTTTTTAAAGCCCGCTAAAAAGTATAAGCAATTTTGATAGAAAATTTTAACAGTGGGCGACACAAGCATTAAAAAAGGACATGTGCCTAATAAAAGAAAGAAAATTAGCGTCATTCAGGTGGGCAATAAAAGTATTGCCAAAGGTGATTAGTACCGAAAATTTTTCAGAGTGTAGGAATTAAACATAGATAAAATCTAGCAAATTGAGAAATGCGGAATAAAAAGTAACTAAAAAATAAAATAGATAAATTATCACACAAAAGGTCGTTATCGTAGACTTGGTCAAAATTATCGGACAAAACCGATAATTATCGTATCTCTGCAAGACTGGTTACGCTACAGACCTGAGGCATGGGAAAAACGGGTTACTTTGGCCTACTTGTCGGACCTACGGGTAACGCCCCCACTACTATTACCTAGTGCTACTACTGATGGATTAACGTTAAGATATAAATTC
Source organism: Aspidapion aeneum (assembly GCA_963576565.1). NCBI lineage: Eukaryota > Metazoa > Arthropoda > Insecta > Coleoptera > Brentidae > Aspidapion > Aspidapion aeneum. The sequence continues at coordinate 204,446,080 of OY755038.1, forward strand.
ATGGATTTCTGTGTTTTTCGTGCCTCTTAGATATCCCATTTTTTTTTGTGCGTGTCTGCTTCAGAGCACTACTCTCAATAGAACTGATCTTGAGAGTAGATATTCCTCGCAGTTGGAGAAATTTTTGAGAGTAACGAGAATCTGATAGCGCTTGGATTAAAAGATTGAATTTGATGACGGAAAACTTTTGAATATCCAATCGATTTTGATTTGCGACCATGCTACAAGAGGCTACTTGGATCAGAGAAAGGGCTACTAACTAGCACGCTAGTCTACTTTCAAAAACCTCCGGAAAGCGCGGATTCAGCATCGTACTCTCAAAGGAACAAAGGGTTAAAGAAACTGTTGAGAAAAATTTTCTCCTGATAAATCTCATGTAATCAAGCACCCTTAAACCTAAAAAATAATAAAACAAACTACAACCCTATGCTAACCATAATAATAATTATGAACTAAAAAAAAGAATTTTTGTGAACAAACTACGGCGAGCAGGGCTACCTTTGTAAATATATAGCAGCATCTAGCAGGCTTAATGAATGCAATTATTTTTTTAAGAGTTAATACCCTCTCGACAACAAGGCTTGAGTTTGGAAATAATATAAAATTCCATTAAAAACGATGATTCAATGAAAATAATCCAGTTTTAAAAGTCGTTGCGGTCACTGATATATTTAGTTTGTATCAAATGTAGAAATAATAATTGGACGGTATTATGCAACAACCGTTTAAGCCACAATTGGGAGGTTCCGGATAGATCAGTGTTGAAAATTTTTTATAGCGGCAATAACGATTTGTGGCTTAGTAATACTAATCATAGATGACGCAATTCTTTGCTGTTGTGAGTTAAATCATTTTTGCGTATCGTTCTATAACTAATTTTGAACATTTTTTAACAAAGAATATAATTTTTCAGGTTGTGGCTTAAACGGTTGTTGCATAACACCGTCCAATTGCTAAAGGAGAAGAAACAAAATTGTTAAAGGAGAAGAAACGAAAAGTCCTGCTTACTTCACAAATATTTGTGAAGTAAGCAGGACTTTTCGTTTCTTCTCTTTTAACAATGGTTCAAGGACTTCACCCTGGAGAAATCTACAATTCAGTAGAAATAATATTTTTCTCAGAAAAACTTTCTAGAGTAAGTTGTACATTTATTACCAGTAAAAACATAAAAATTGTTAAAAATGAGCAACACTGATTTTCTTAGTAAAATATGACGTTTTTCGCTATAAATAGACTAGGTTATGGTGGCTGTAGTCTATGCCAGACAGAACCTAGCCTATTCACAGTATTTTATGCTATTTTATATTTTTATTTATGAAATATGTGGAAAATATCTAAAAAAATCTCAGGATTGGTGGAGGGGGGCCCTGCTGGCTGCGCCCATGCAAACGTCATTGTAGGAAATTAAGTTACCTTTTAAATGATGCATCATTTAAATTCTTTAAGCTAATTTATAACACTTTCTCATTGACATCTCAATGTTGGGGTTATTTTTAAACATAACAATAAAATACGTGTCTTGATAGGTTTTATTTAATATGCAGAAAACGTAAGTAAAAAAATGTCAAAAATATTTTTTCGCAGGTAACTTTAAAACGATGTATTACACGTCTGCACATTGAAGTTATTTTTAGAATCTTTGAAAACATATTTTTTTATTCCTTTTACTTATGCATTTTTTGCAACTAAACTTTCTGGAAAAAAGGCAACAGCTTGTGCAATAGGTAATAAAGTTTTCTTTTAAACAGTTTATAGCTTGTTAAGGTTAAATTTAAAATTCCAAAGGCGTCCGTAAATCCTTTATGAAATTTTTTTAAACTATGTTTTCCAGGGGAAAGCGTTATACACTGTGTGTTTGTGTTTTCTTCTAAATCATGTATATCTTGGTAATCTTAAAATTTCCAATTATACATCAGAGGCGTCCGCAAACTGGGACAATTTGGACTATTTTTAAGGTAAACGGGAATTAAAGCAGAAATAAAATTATACAATGTTTAATTAATTTTCTGCAATAAAGTTTATTATTAGTTTTTTTATAAATCAGATAAAAATCTTTTTCTCTCATCTTTAAAAATATAATCGGGACGTTAATGGATTGCTAACCATTAAATTGATCTAATTGACTGATATATTATTTAAAATGTTATTTAAATTCCTACAATAAAGTTTTTTACAGGCACATTTTGTGAAAAATGCTTAGTTTTTGAGAAAATTCTTTAGTAAAAGACCACTTAAAAAAAATCGTGCAAAATCTAAAATGGCTATGAAATGTTTGGCCTCGTAACTCGCAAACTATAAGGCTGACAAGGCACACATTCAATTTTTACTTAAAACTTATTTTTCTGCAACGTACAGCAAGTTATTTTAATTAAATATCTTAATTTAACGAGAAGAATTTAGTTGCATTAGGGAAAAAATAAATAAGAAAAATAATCTGAACTGCCCATATGCCACTAAATTCTCTAAATTTTTGCCATTTATAAGTTTTTAAATATTTTGAATTAAATAAATTGTTTTTGACATCAACAAGCATTAATTACATGCAAGACAAGATTAAGAACAAGTAACATTTTGGCAACGCAGCGACTTGTTTTTGGGCATTGATTTTCAGGATCGCTGTATTTTACTAAAAGTTGTATTAGGCTAATCTATCCTTTGAGCCACTAACATTACAATAATATAAAGTTTGTAACTGGAAACAAATCTTACAAACTTATTTCATTTTTTTGAAAAACACACTTTGTGTAATTTTAATTTGTAACGGTTTTCTATGTCGACGCAACTCTGGTTTGTGCTGGTGTCTTTTCTCTTTGTCTAGAGCGTTTAAAGCACGGTCTTTCTCTTTCTTGGTGGAGCGCTTTACTATTAGAGTTTGGGCGAATCAACGGCAAACTATGAGTGCCTACAGAGCAGGGTAGTTTTCACTGAAACGAGAAAATCGTTACAAGGCATTCTTTAGTTGGTTTTTGTAGGCTTAACTTCGCTTGATTTACGGGGGTAGAGGGTTTCAACTGGGAACAATAACTTTGTATAAAACTATTACCATTGTTATGCATAACTGTTTTGATCTTTATTTTAGAGTTTATTTTACTTTTTTTAGAATAGTTTAATAGTTTTAACATTATAATCAAATATTTATTAAGAAATGAATATATGAAATTTCAAAGAAGAAAATTGAATAGGTGTGTATGATTTTCCTCCATTGTTTACATAATTTAGAAAAAAACATTATAGTAGTACTTTCTCCAAGAACCGCCAAATTCTATTCTGAAATCGTGTAAAAAAATTAAAATACTTTTATCAATTATCCAAGTTGTTGCACATATTCTGCGGTGCATAAGCTATATTGCCGTTAACCAACATTTGGACAATTTTTATGTTTTGGTGCCGTCTTAATCACAACATTATTCTACACAAATTTTTATAAGCAAATCTTCTCTAGCTTTTGTGGTTTTTAAGAAACTAATAACTTCCAGTTATCAAGGAGCATCATTTGTTTATTATTTTCCGGGTTTTTTTATCAAAACTAGGAAATTTTTTTAGGTAGTTAACGGCATTCTAGCTTAAGGACAGCACACCCTGGTCGAATTTCCAGAAAAGCTGGCCATAATAGATATTATCGTTTGCGGAATTTTTAATCAAATTTATGACAAATTTATTTATAACACTCCAGTACTCTAGTTGGCCTTAAAAAAAGCAATTAATATATTTTCATTTATTCGTAGCGTCCTGTCAAACTTAGATTATGCTTTCTTATTAGTTTTATTAATTTCACCAAATAGATATTTTGATAAGGTTTGTATTCATCTGGCAGTTTTAAAAATCTACTGACGTTTTTAGTTAGTTATGAATACCAATACTCAAGGTATTTAGTAATTAATATTTAAAATATTTTTATTTTTCTGCTCATTGCCTAGAGCCGGTGAATTAAAATGTAAAGGGTTGATATGTTAGTCAAATCAAAATTACAAATTCGTAATATAATAACATTTTTGTTAATGATTTCACCATATTTCTGACTACAAATATACTCTAAAATATTCAATACGATTCTGGAAACAAAAAAAACTTGCACAAATTTGCACCATTTTTCATATTTAATTTTTGAAATTTTTGAGATTTGGGTGATTATTAAAACTGTTTAAGGCACATTATTTTTACTGTATATTTTTTTAAATGCCTGTTTTATATTTCTATAAATTAATACAAAAAATTTAAAAACTGTCTTAATTTGATTAAAAGCTTTTTTTTCCTTTTTTTACCAAAATTGTCCAGCAGAATAATTTGATTTTTAATTCTAATGATTGAAATAACTGTGATATTAATTAATTAAAATTTTTTTAAAACAGCTAATTTTTAAAAAAGAGCAAACCTTCAGTTTAAATTTCTTTAAAAATTAAAATATTAACCCATAAATATTTTTTACCTTTTTCTGGGCAAGTGACATATAGGTACACGTTAGGGTTCCAAATTATGTAGATTTTTTTTTAAGAGTATGAATAAGATATATTTTTTGTATGTTAGTAACACCGTTTTCTTAAAAAAAAATACTTATTGTGTCAGGAGATGCGATAGCTGTCCCCAGCGAGGAGCTAAGGAAAAACATATTTTAGGTAAATTCGCAAACCCCGACAAAAAAAGTCCCGTAATAGTCAAAGTTTCTGATATAAATTCGGTTTCATTCTTAAGGGGCATATTACTAGTTTTTATTAAAATATAACAACTATATTTATTAATCCTAACTTCAAACAAAATTTGATTTATTTTCGTATTTAGAAAAAAAATTAATCTATAAGAAATAAATTAGAGGAATGTAGCTATATTTAATTTTGATCACCCTGTATCATTTAATGTTTTTATTATTTAAATATTTAATACAAATATTGAGAGATTTAAGTGTCGTGTTTTAAAACGGTTTAAGAACTTACAAATAATTTTTAAATGTCGTTTTTATCGTTAGGGATAATTCCTACACCCTGTATATAATTATAATGATTCAAAAATTTAACAAAGAGACATATTTATCTAAAACACGATATTTTAAACGTGTTATAACCTATAACCTTATTATGGCCAGCTTTTCTAGAAATTCGACCAGTGTGCGGCGGTATTGACAGCTTGCAACATACAAGCCTTGGCCACTCGATTTGACAGTACCAGATATTAGTGGATCAAAGGACAAATTAGCCGAATACAAATTTTATTAAAATACAGTGAGCCTGAAAATCAATGCCTAAAAACAAGTCGCTGCGTTGCCATAAATTTTACTTGTTCTTTATCTAGTCCTGCATGTAATTAATGCTTTTTGATGTCGAAAACAATATTTAAATTTAAAAACTAATAAATGGCAAAAATAGGATTTATAATTCAAATTCCATTTTGTTACACCTTTATCTAAATAGTGACGAAAGAGGATATCACTTAACGTCGCAAACTTACTGTTACCCTATAATCGTGCCACGTTTCAAATCTTTCGGGCCTTTTTCCACCAAGCGGCATGTTTATGTCTCTAATAGTTGGACTTATACCGGTATCTATCCATGGATACTCAATTGTTTCGGCCTTGTTGCCTTGACGGTAATAACTCAAAAACAAACTATCATTAGGGTGCGATTATAGCTATATAGCGGCTAGAGCAAGAAGCGGGTGTGGGAGGCAAGGTTTTCTCAACTTCCTCTCACGTAGTTTTATAAAATTAGACATGCGGTACCAAATTATTTTCTAATGGCTTGGAGCGATGCTACCAAATAAAATTAGGCTTACGTCTTAAACTTTATGTAAAAAAAGGGTTGTTTCTCGAATTTTAAGATTTGATACATGTTTTTGATAAAAAATATCGTTTGAAAAAATCCGACAAAAACAATCACATTTTGTTTTTACAGGTATGTTCAGAGAAAAGACTGCAATTATTTTTTTTTGGTTTTTCCTAAAAATCAAAGCTTGCAAAAACCGAAGTTCGCAATAATTGGTTCTCGGTTTTTACGCCACTAGAGATTTATTACACAAAACTGAAAACTAATTTTAACAAAAGATTTTTTTGCAGTTTTTGTATCTACTAGATTTACTTAGTTACAGAAGAAAAGTCTACCCAAAATTTGACACGCGGAAGCGGGATTTTTAAAGATGGCCGCGGTACTATAACTAAACAAACAATTGGTAAAACCTTATTGAAAATGCAAAACAGTAAAATATATTATGACAATAGGAAAAAAACATTTAGCACTTTTCGCCATCCCCCACCCCTTTTTTTACCAACCCCTCCCCACAACCAAAAGTCACAGATAAAATTTACTTTGAAAATTGGATTTTCCATAAAAAAAACTATAAAAAAGGATCTTACACCAAAATTATATTTTCATAAAAAAAAATTATACGCCACTTCCATAAATGCAGACTTCTAAATCCCTTTGTAGCTTAAAAACTACAAGGTCTATCAAGAAGCGGTTTTGACATTTGAAGAAAAACCAGCAAAAAACATCGAATTTGGCCCATTCTGTACGTAGTTTTAAGTTTTAAGATGACTGCTGCACTAAAACTTTTTGTTAGAATTTATTTTTGGTAAAAACGAATTTTTACAGCTTCTTCAGCCACATGTTTAAAACTCAAAAAAAATTTGAAAATTCAGCAATGAGAATTGCGTGTAATTTGTACAATAAGGCGCTGACTCGTGACGTATCATTAAAAGTGCACCCCGATATAAAATGTAATTTTCGAACATACCCATTTGCATCTCTTTTTAAAGCATAATTATTTATTATTGCGGTCTAACTCAGTGGCGTATATATGGGGGGTCTGGGGGGCTCGCCCACCCCCCCCCCCCGAAGCTAAGATTTTTTTGGATATTTTCCATATATTTCATGAATACAAACACAAATAGCATAAAATACAGCCTCATGAGGTCTCGGGCCCCCCCCAAAACTGTCTCGGGCCCACCCCGAAACATTTTTCTATATACGCCACTGGTCTAACTTATAAGTCATTGATCACAAATTGGCAAAATAATCCCAGGGTTGAAAGATATGCGCCCATATAGATTTTGCAAAGTCACTTGAATAACTCCTAATACGGGGTTCTATCGATTTCATGAAATTTTGCTTCATTCTGCCCTTCAAAAGTTATCCAAATTCATATAAAATCTTCCTGGTATAATTTCAACCCTACCGACAGAGAAGAGCGCGGCTCTTTGCGGTCCGACCACAAAGTCTTTGTTTTCCGACCGACCCAGCCCAGGTGGATGGACGGCACCTGATTGGCAGATATTTTTGAGTTAGAAAATAAATCAGTGTCGTTCCTGTAGGTGTAGGAATAGAAAGTTTTATTATCTATTTTTATTTCTTTAGTTTACGCCATAAATAAATGAAATAATTTTCATGAGTATATCTACCGCCGCCCATGTTAATTTCTATAAAGGATATGCCGATTGTCGGCTTTTATCTTTGTTCAACTGACTTTGCAGAAACTATTCCAATAAATTGATTTAAAAAAAGAGAGTAAGTAGCTGGATGATAATGTGTGTTTAAGAAATAAAACAAATAGACTACCAAATATTATAATAGTAAGACAGGACAAAAAATAAAAAATCGGAGCCGCACCGTGTTGTGTCAGCAAAACTGAATGAGCGGTTTTGGTCACCTTATTACCTATTAACCGATAAAAAAAACCGGGAACTTTCCCCGACGCGGATTCTTTACTCTCTTTCTATATTTCGTAATTAGCAGGCAACAAAACACATCGGGAGATTGCAGGCCAGCGTATAGACAAGAATGTTGAAGCGATTTTTGTTTTTCGTTCGCCTGTGTCTACTCGATATGCCGCGGGGTGAAGGCGTCCGTTGGTTGTCATAACAATTTTGCATGCTTTCGCAGGGCAAAGACTCCGGTGTTGAACCCGCGTCCATTATTGGAATAGTGTCCGGTAACAGTTAACAGCTTGATTAGGTGCGTCAGCGTATTGGTTATATTCGGTTCTGATTGGGTTTTTATTTTAATTATTTTGCATAATTTTCTCTGTGTACGATGCAGTGTGGGTTTTAATGGAAAAGCCGTTCCCAATATTATTCTAAAGAAACCGGCTAAGGTTAAAGACAAAGTGTAAAACCGACGTTTTAAAGAAGGGAAGACGAATTATCTCATATAGAAGCAGTAAAATTTAAATTAAATTGCAATTGCACCATCGTAAACCTACTACATACCTAAGTTCGCTGATTTTACTGAATTTAGGTAAGTTCTTTATAGAACGTATTTACATAGCATATTATTATATTTTTATTCGTGTGTATAAAAAAGTGGGGTAGGGAAATCCTGTGCGACCCATTGCGAAAACCACGAGCCGCCACTGAGACGTCCTTATTAATACATTAACTTAAAAAGAGATAGTAAATAATCGGATAATAATGTGTGAGTTCAATCAATGAAACGAATAGATTTGTTAATTTTTTTGGTGATAGGAAGGAAGCTTTAAATGACGGTACGTTCTGGAATCATATTTTGTGACGGCGTGCACTTTTCAAGCTGCCACGTCACATTCAGCGCCTTATTCAATTAATTAATACCTAAATAATTTGGCGCCGCATGTCTTATTTTACTAACTATCTACGTGCTTCCCCCCTTACCTGCTCGGGTGGGGGCGGGTAAGACGGCGGTGTCGGCGTTGGCTGGTGGCTATTAGTTTTTTCAGGGTGCAATTTAGCCACCTGGAAATTATACATTCATTAGGGAGGAGCTTGGAAAAACATTCATTTTAGGTTAAATTATTTAAGGAAGGCGGTAGGTAACAAATGGGTCTTTGCTCTACGTTCTTTAAAGGGAAATAGGTAAAGGAACAGAAAAGGGTCGTTTAAGAAATTTACATAAAAATTATACGTACTCAGAAACTTTAGCAAACATCGCATGGGTATTAGAACATATTCATTTATAATTTAAAAGTTTGATTTTTGGAAAAACGCTAAAACACATCGATCAATATAATAATATTTTATTATTAATTATTATTTATTATCAAGGGGGTGTTCCAAAACCAAGTGACTACTAAAAATTTATTTTTTCAAAGAAAAATATCTATATTTTTTTTTAAATTCTCTTTTGAAATTTATGTATATTTTGTGTAATTTGTCCAATAAACGTAACAATTACGAAAAATTTACGATTGATTTCTTTCAAAATTTTCATGCTAGAATGTGTGGATTGCAAGAAATGAATTTAAAATTACGTGGTTTGTTTTTTGACAAAACGCTCATTTGTTGAGTTTGAGCATAAAACATTGTCTGATACATAAAATATACTTTTTGAAACAAAATTCAAAAAAAATTTTTTTTTTAAACTAAGTTGGTGTATAACTTATTTTTAGACATCCGTTCCTGTATGGTTACATACATTTATTGTGAAAAAAGTTGCAGTAAAAAATTAAAATCGATGTATAATATAAGTAAATGCCCTTAACGTGTAAACAAAAAAATTTTAATCCGCACCTCCTCGTAAATATTAAATGTAATCAAACATTTTACATATACCTAATACTAATTGAAGTTAGTGTTCTTTAATTAGTTTAGGGACACCCTGTATAACTGAATTTAATCTAAACTAATAAAAATCAACGTGTCCGAGTATTTTTCCAATAATCAAGCTCTTAGGTATATTTTTAAATAAAAAAAGAGTAAAAAAAATATTAGAGTAAAAACTGCAACAAACTAGTATTGTTATTATTGTTAAAACCCACATTAATAGGATATCATACGGAACTGACGGATTTGAGTTAAAATTTTTATTTTCGAGTCATTCCAAAGACTGATAAAAAGTCTTGCGTGTGTTGTTACAGTCACGACCATTCCCCCGATTTTCAGAAGGCTGTCCGCGATAGTCCCGATTTTGACTTGCATCTTTTTATTCTGGTTTTTGCTGGTTTTTTAAGATTCGCTTTTAAAAATTAGTCCTAAGCAAAATATACATTTGTTTACCTTTCAATCTTTTAAATATTGGTAAAAAATAGGAAGGACTAAATTTACTTAATTTTGTAAAACCACTGCACCGCCGACGACGCTGCAATAATATTTTATATTCGGTCATTGTTTTTTAAGTTTTAAGAAAAGTGATTTTTTCTTTAAAAACCTCGGGCGAGAACCTGGTCAATCATTTTTTGTCAACCATTAAATCCCCACCTCCTGAGCTTTGAAACAATAATACGCTGAAGCAACAGTACGTCGAGTTAAAAAAAGTATACGATCACGTTAGTGATAGGTAATCTATTAAACGAAATTTTTGGATTTGAAATCAAAAAACTTTTGAGTCATGGAAAAACAGTATACTAAGAGGGAATTCTGCGTATAACATATAATGGGCGTATAAGGATTTTGAAATAACACTTTTATGGGTAAAGTATTTAATATTTTTTGATAAAAGTTTTGATAATTAGTAAACAAAAGAATTCCTTATTGCGCATATGAATCCTGAATAAAAAAATTAAACCTCAACCCCCAAAAAACGTGCCTAGAGTACCAAATTTTTATAATTTTTTTGATACATTATTATTTCGAGAACCGTTTCACTTATCGCAATTGGGTTTTAAAAACGCGGTGTATTTAGGCCACTTCTTAAAAGTGCCAAAAAGATTTTTTTCAAAGTTTGCCAAATTTTGCCCAAAAAAGTGTTATTTCAAAACCCTTACAATTAGATTTTTGCCTACAATATTTTATATTTTTATTGCGATATAACTCTGCACAGACTTAACGGCTTTAGGAAACTTTAATTATTTTATAATTCCCCTTTATATTAAATACACGGTAAAACAAATTAACTCAGATCAAAGCAAATTGCTTAAAAGTAAAATAATTTGTGCTTTCCTATTCACCAAAAGAATATTTTCTTGATATAGCACAAAAAATATCTTGCCCTTTATTTTAATGTGAATCAGAAATTGTTTTATTATAAATTGGAACTGAATTATTCTAAGGCACCGTTTTCTCTGGAAGCAAAATATTACTTATATGAAGACAATTTGCTTTGTTACAAAATGGGTTATACTGAAACAAAGCAATTGAAGAAGAAAAATAAAGTCTCATTTCAAGATTAAACGCTGCGTTGAACTAAAAAGAAATATTTAAATTCAAAACAAATTGTTTTAAGGTGTTTTCATTGTACAGAAATTTTTGTACTGTGCACTTTTCCCATAAAATAGTAATTTCAAAACTCTTACGCGCTTATTATATGCCATAAGTAGAATAAAGAAAATAATTGGACCAAACTTTTTGAATGACAAAACATAACATGCAGCTATACTGTAAATGGTAAACGCTATCGTAACTAGAGTCCCTGTATGTTGACATATTTGGATATATTATCCAAATATGTCAACATACAGGGACTCTAATCGTAACTAACTGTCTAACCGAATTTTTCTGGCCCCAATTATTGGATGACATGACAGATATGCATACGGAAGTCACGTAATATCAGCAGGATGGTGCGAACTGTCTATCACGCTACATACAATACAATTTTCGAAAATTTTCTGGTCGCGTTATTTCACGTAACGGGAATCAGTTCAGACAAACCAGAAATTTATTGCATATAGGGTTTATCAAAAGGGATCTAGGAGTAGAATCTTTATAAACTGAACAGAAGTGCTATATAGATTTTGTGCAAATCAAAGAAATACAATAATATTGTGCAAGGCTGTCAGTTTTTTTAGTTTGATAGTTTTTTATATTGCTGTCGTTATGTTTGTGCTATGATGCCAAACTAATCCAAGCGAATTTATACCACACTAATTGGACGCAGAAGCCTGCAAAACCAATCGAGATGTGCGTTTCTTCTGTTGTATACGGCAGTTTTTTGGCAAACTGACTAGGAGTTGGCGAATATTAACATTAAGTCAAAACTTTTTAAAAAAAGCAATTTTGAATATGGTTTTATCATTTTTAATAAAAAAGGATTTTCTAAAATCTAAACCTAAAACGTGTAAAAATATAAAATCAGAAAATGAAGAACTTTACATTATGTTATCAACATTCTTTACTGTTATTCTGTCATAGTAACCTCGGTCTATACCCGTCTCTCTTTTCTTATTTCATTTTTTGTCTGTTTATCCATTTGTTTGACACACGACTTTTAAGTATCCTAGATTCGGAGCCCTGTATATTCTTGTAAGATAAAATCAATTTTACTGCTTAAACATAAAATTTTAGGACTAATTAGAGAACTTTAGCCATAAAAGTGAATGTTTGCATAACCTACCGCTATAATCTTTAAAATATTTATTTTTTTTAGCACTTTATTAAGTTGATAAAATGTGCCAAATATGAATAGAGTCGCTGGATAGACAGTATTATAATATTAAAACAATCGATACTATAATTTGATTAGCCTGTATTTTGCAAAAAAGGCACGTCCGTAGGAATTCCAATAATATTTACATTAGAATAACTATTACTTACGTGACTAATAACTGAAGCTTAATTAATTTAACTCTATTTTGATACTGACTCAATATTATTTTTATAGCAATAGCTTTTACCTAATGTTTTTAATTATATTTCCGCAGGATCAGCATAAAGAACTTATATAGATGTAGTCTATACCGACAGGACCAAGGAACATAAGAATTTTGTCCTTGAATTTACTATCACTCGGCCTCTCCCTCTACCCGAACCATTACGCGTTGGCTATCGTAGGAGGCCAATAATTATTTATTCTTTATTTGTGCCTTGTACTAGAAACAGAAGAATTCTTAAACTAAAATAATACATTCTTAGAACTCAAAAGTGATATTTGTCAATTGGCCGAAAAAGTTCAGATAGTCAGATAGTATTATCAAAGTAGATCATTTTTTCGGAAATTTTTGCAAATCGCATTGTGCACAATTTTAACTAGTCGGGTTGCGTGGCATCAAGTCATCACAAAAAATCTACAGTTTTAAATGAATACCAGGAAGCTCGGAATATCATGATTTGCGCTGCACTGTGAAAAATCCTATGTTGAAAAGCAATCAAATTGCCAAAGCAGTTGATACGTCTTCAACCACCATTAAAAGAATCCTTAATAAATTAGTAAAAAAAAAATTTAAGTCACAAGCTTTTATAAAATGCACTAAAAATTAAAAAATAATTTTCTAACATTCTAATATTATCATAATAATAAAAGCGATGACCGACTGATGGAAATTTTGACGATGTTAGCACGATAAGATATCCGTATCAATTAAATATCACTATTTGCAAGAATCAATCTAGCAGAAAAACGCAGAGGTACCAAACCCACCCAACCCGACCCAAGATACCCCAGCATTTCTTTGACATAGGTATGACAATGGCATAGCATTACGGCACATCAAACATATCTTTGATGACCTGCTATGTTGAATATTCTTTAAGTGTTTAGATCACAAATTTAGATTAACGTATGCTTTGATTTGCGGCCATCGCTTTTATTATTATGATAATATTAGAATGTTAGAAAATTATTTTTTAATATTTAGTGCATTTTATAAAAAAAAAATTTTACCAACTTATTTTCTACTTTTTAGTCTCAGCTATCTGCTCCATTAAATGAAAATTTTTGTTCAATATCAGAACAGAAGAGTTTATTCTAGATTATAATGAAATCGCTGATCGTGAGTTGTTTGGAAACTCATTTTTCTATTGGGGGAAAGAGAGGGTGGGGGTAGAGGTAGAAATATATTTTTTGTTTGGGCTGTATTGCATATACCAAATTTTATAAAAGTCATTTAAAGTGAAGTGTGTCAAAAACGCAATTTTTATGGAAGGGGGTGGGGGGTAGGGTGGGAGGACAATTTTTCATTATTGTTATATTGTCATCGGACCACTATATGTATACCAAATTTCATCCAAATCGGATAATGGGAAGTGTGTCAAAAACGCATTTTTCTATAGATGGGGGTTGGGGTAGGAGTGGTAGGATTTTTTTTCAATGTTGTATTGTCATCGGACCACTACGTGAATACCAAATTTCATCCAAATCGGATAATGGGAAGTGTGTCAAAAACGCTTCACAAGATTTGATAGATAGTTAGTTAGATAGTTAGTTAAATATTTAGATAGTTAGATAGTTAGATAGTTAGATAGTTAGATAGTTAGATAGTTAGATAGTTAGATAGTTAGATAGTTAGATAGTTAGATAGTTAGATAGTTAGATAGTTAGATAGTTAGATAGTTAGATAGTTAGATAGTTAGATAGTTAGATAGTTAGATAGTTAGATAGTTAGATAGTTAGATAGATAGTTAGATAGTTAGATAGTTAGATAGTTAGATAGTTAGATAGTTAGATAGTTAGATAGTTAGATAGTTAGATAGTTAGATAGTTAGATAGTTAGATAGTTAGATAGTTAGATAGTTAGATAGTTAGATAGTTAGATAGTTAGATAGTTAGATAGTTAGATAGTTAGATAGTTAGATAGTTAGATAGTTAGATAGTTAGATAGTTAGATAGTTAGATAGTTAGATAGTTAGATAGTTAGATAGTTAGATAGTTAGATAGTTAGATAGTTAGATAGTTAGATAGTTAGATAGTTAGATAGTTAGATAGTTAGATAGTTAGATAGTTAGATAGTTAGATAGTTAGATAGTTAGATAGTTAGATAGTTAGATAGTTAGATAGTTAGATAGTTAGATAGTTAGATAGATAGTTAGATAGTTAGATAGTTAGATAGTTAGATAGTTAGATAGTTAGATAGTTAGATAGTTAGATAGTTAGATAGTTAGATAGTTAGATAGTTAGATAGTTAGATAGTTAGATAGTTAGATAGTTAGATAGTTAGATAGTTAGATAGTTAGATAGTTAGATAGTTAGATAGTTAGATAGTTAGATAGTTAGATAGTTAGATAGTTAGATAGTTAGATAGTTAGATAGTTAGATAGTTAGATAGTTAGATAGTTAGATAGTTAGATAGTTAGATAGTTAGATAGTTAGATAGTTAGATAGTTAGATAGTTAGATAGTTAGATAGTTAGATAGTTAGATAGTTAGATAGTTAGATAGTTAGATAGTTAGATAGTTAGATAGTTAGATAGTTAGATAGTTAGATAGTTAGATAGTTAGATAGTTAGATAGTTAGATAGTTAGATAGTTAGATAGTTAGATAGTTAGATAGTTAGATAGTTAGATAGTTAGATAGTTAGATAGTTAGATAGTTAGATAGTTAGATAGTTAGATAGTTAGATAGTTAGATAGTTAGATAGTTAGATAGTTAGATAGTTAGATAGTTAGATAGTTAGATAGTTAGATAGTTAGATAGTTAGATAGTTAGATAGTTAGATAGTTAGATAGTTAGATAGTTAGATAGTTAGATAGTTAGATAGTTAGATAGTTAGATAGTTAGATAGTTAGATAGTTAGATAGTTAGATAGTTAGATAGTTAGATAGTTAGATAGTTAGATAGTTAGATAGTTAGATAGTTAGATAGTTAGATAGTTAGATAGTTAGATAGTTAGATAGTTAGATAGTTAGATAGTTAGATAGTTAGATAGTTAGATAGTTAGATAGTTAGATAGTTAGATAGTTAGATAGTTAGATAGTTAGATAGTTAGATAGTTAGATAGTTAGATAGTTAGATAGTTAGATAGTTAGATAGTTAGACAGAACATCTGAAGCTAAACAAAAGCTTGTTAAAATAATCATTTATACGAAGCGTCAAAAACTCATAAAAATTTTCCTGACGACCAATATCGACATCTGAAAAGGACTTATAGTGATGAAAATTTTTTAAGATCTGTTTTATTTACCGACGAAAGTCCTTTCGCATTGTTAAATCGACATAATCCAACACAGGTGCCATATTTGTTAAAGGAATAGTTGCATTTACACTTGGACGTTCGAACAAAATATCCACAAAAACTAAATGATTGTGAGGGGGGAATTATTGTCGGAGAACACGTGGTTGGAACGTTTTTCATTGACCGTAATTTGAAGGACGCTAGATACTTAGATCTTCTGCAGCAGAGTATTGATCCAGCAGCTCGACAATGGTTAGGGGTGAGATTTGGTAAAACATGATTTCAGCAAGATGGTAACTTTGTGCATCATAACATTCGCCTTGTTAGGTAATATCTTAATAGTGTATTGTCGATTAATAAGCACACATATGAACTATCTTATTGCCAGAGGGATCGCCCGATCTTGTTCCCAATGATTTTTTTATGGAGTTACATTAAAAATAAAGTCTACTTGCATGATAGGACTAATAATTTGCAAGAACTTCGAAATAAAATTACAAAAGCATTTCAAACTATTACCCCTAACAAGCTCCTAAACTCAAGAGTTGGTTTTTGTAATAGGATCGGATATTGTCTCGCCGAAGAAGGAGGACTTTTCGAGCATTTGCTTTAATATTTTTAGAATGTGCGGTTTTTTAAAAACATGCTTTTATCTATTCTTTTCTATAACTTTTACTTTTTATGTTGTCGGAAGTAAATCTGAGTCGTTCTACAAAAACGACCAGATTTATTAGCGACAAAAATGAATAGGATAGCATAATTTTAGACAGCAAACGCATCTTCCAAAGTCGTGCTTGAACGCGAACCAATTTTTCGTACACGATTACGCGACAAAAATAGAAAGAGACATACAAAGAGTCCTGCTTGCTTCCGATCGCTTTCTCGAAAATCACATGGCACTAGTAAATTAGACGTATTCCACCGTATGTTCCTACCAGAGTGGTCCTCTCGGTATAACTTGTTGTTGTTATAGTGTTTTCCACGAGCAATATTTAAAAGGATATGAATAGGTTGGTCGGTTGTATGTAGATACAGACTCTATATTTTTAAAAACTCCTAAACGATCGAATATTTCTTAAGTCAAAAAATAAGATTAAATCTAATTTAGAAGATGTTGGCCGAAAGCAATAATTAAAATAAATTATGGAATCAAAAAATTATTAAGAATCGTCTTAAATTATTAAAGTATATTATTTGCCAAAATCCTACCTTTTTGAAAAATCCTCCATGCAGTCTCATATGCCCATTTAAAGCAGGAATATTCTTAAATTTTCTGTGGCACAGATTGCATTCTACTGGTTTTAACATTGGTCTGTTGTCTGTTCCAGAGGACGCCGAGGGCGAGGCTACACAGGGCGTGGTTGTGGTAACTTTTGGTTGTGGACTTGATGCGCCTACTGAGACTGGTTTTAAAGTGGTCACAACGGGTTGAACTGACTGCTGGAAAATAAAAAAGTGGTAAAATATTAAGGTCCCTATTTTGTTTGTTTATTCGTGCTAAAAGAAAAAAAGGATTGGAAAGGAATCAAACAGATCATTGTCTTCCTCCACTAATTTTTAATTTGTGTTAAACAAATAGTCCCGACATGTTATGTAAGTAAAAACCTACATCTTCAGGGGACATTAGGACCAAACTTACTTAACCAGCATCTTGAGATGATGATGATTCATATGAGAGTGGTTCTTGCAGTCCTTTTACTCCGCCCACCAGTGTGTCTATTGTGGCTCACTTTTGAGTGGTTTCTCACCGCCGTATACCTAGTCCTCCAAAAAAGGCGGCTATCAGTTTGGGTGAGATACTGTTCAGATCTTCTGAGTCAATCTGAGGTTTACTGAAAGCGTTCTCATGTAAACGTACAATAGCCAGACATTCGCACAGTATATTTCTATCATCCTCCATACAGAGTCTACATTCGGTCTCTTCTGTTAGTCCCATTCTGTGCATAGGTACTCTCAGTCGACAGTGACCCGTAAAAAAAAACTGTTGCATCCTGGCCCTGTTTCTACAAGATCCTTTAATAAACTCTTTAGAATGAGGCAGTTCTGCTATAATTATCCAGTATTGTTGGAAGGTATTCTCCATCCATTTTAATATGGTTCATTAAGCAGCATTGTATGATATCCCCAGGGCTGGTTCGGGGCCGAAAAATTCGGCAGCTGCCGCTTCCCTCGCTGCTTTTCCCTCGTACCCAGAATGCCCTTGTATCCATACTAATAAAACGAATCCCTGCAGCTCCTGACGGTTCTTGATGAGTATAGGAATAAAGCGCTCTTAAGGCTGCTTGACTGTCGGAGAAGATTTTTATTGTCCTGTTGGTGCCTCACTCTCCGGGAGGATATTTTTGTATAGCTTTCTACTGTACATCGTGTTGGGCATGACGAGGGATATCATTCCTAGAGTTGCGTCCAACACTTGTTCCCTAATTAAGGCTGTTGATGTCACTTTGTTTGCCCTGCCATCCTTGTGGTTGGCCTTTATTCTGTATGTTGCTCTTCGTGCCTCCGCCTCTAAAATAATGTGAAGCGGAAGTAAGTTTAGTAAGCATTCAAGCGCAGTCGATGGGCTAGAGCTCATTGCACCACATATGGCAAGACTGGCCTGTCGTTGCAAGCTGGTTAGTAAAACCATAATATGGGCTATTTCCGAAAATTACAAGATGTTGATGTTCAAGCAAGTTTGGTCCTAATATCCTCTAAAGATGTAAGTTCCTACCTTACGAAACATATCGGGACTATTTATTTAAAACAAAATAAAAGTTAATGGAGGAAGACAATAACCTGTTTGATTCCTATTCAATGACTTCATCATAATATGGACTATTTTCTAAAATTAAAATTGGCTACTTCCCAACCGGTTTTATATCTTTCGCTTATTATCAAGAGTCAATAATTAACACTGCAAAATTTTTGCCATTAACACAATAAGCTCAATCATATTGGCTGTCCAAATTTTAACAATGAAATGGACGAAAAGTTAAATTATAATTAAAATGTTGTTTATACAATGGTTTATTTAACAGGTTTGGAAATAAAGCTCCCTAGAAATATTTTTCATATTAAAAATTTTTAGTGTATTGCAAACGAGAAAACGTTTTTAAATTTAAAGGACCAGTTAGCACCAGAGATATAGGAGGGGAACAGGTAGCTTTTCGACGAGTACGCAACCGAATTTTTTGGGAATACCATGAGGATCTGTCAATCGGCCATTTTGTAGTCTTCCCCTAAATTCTTCTCATATACCTGCTAACTAGATAGAATGTTCACAATAAAAAGAGAAAATCATTTACTTTTTTGCCTACCACAAAGGGACAAGTACTTGAATTTTTGCCTATTAAAAGCATTAGAAGAATACTCTTAACACAATCCTTTTTTGGATTAAAAAAATCCAAAATAAAGAAGTATTTCATTGACATGGCCTAGTCTATTAAAATCGATCCGTAGTTACGTTTAGTTATATGGTAAGTAGCCAACACGCATGGCTTAAAACAGTTGTTTTATTTTTGTTGGGCGCATTCTTTAAATTTTTTTAGATAGGTGCATTATTTTCCTAACATTGTGATTCACTGAGTGGAGGGCTTTGCTTACGTTCAGTCTTTTGATAAAAATTCAGTGATTTATCGTTTCTTAGTTATAAATAAATCGACTATAGACTGCCAGCGGTGACGTCTCTTAATGTAAAAATAGACGACCAAGACTCAACGTTAGCGCAGGGAGCAAGAGTACTCTCTTTCCCTGCCATGTCTCTGGGTAGCAGGCGGTGCCACCGGAGCCCAGGGACAAGTCGTAGCTCCTGGAGGGGCCCAAAAATGATCAGACCAGGGCCAAGTTTTGAGTCAAGGGGCGCACTTATCGAAGCTCGCACCGGGCGTAAGAGATCTTGTAAATACTGAAATACTAGTGCTTGTACCTATAATTTATAGTAAGAAAGATAGTGTTAGCTCTTTCTCGTATAAACCTAATTGGGCAATTTAGGGGGCCTTAAGATAGAAACAAAATTTCGGACTTCCATTGCCTTTATTTATTTTAATCACGACGTTTCGGTTAGTAAGTATATCTAACCGTTTTCAAGTGTAAACTGTAAAAAACGGTTAGAGATACTTACTAACTGAAACGTCGTGTTGAAAGTAAATAAATACAAAGGAAGTGTACGAGTTTCAAGCAAAGAGAAATTAAGAGTTAACGAAAAAGTTTTGCAGGCAAGTCCTTAGAGGTAAAGTAAGCTGCAAATTGACAGTTGGTCTCTTCTCAGTAAACACCATATTTAATTTTTTTCAGATACACATATTATCATTTCATCTCCTTATGAATATACGCTCTGGCTCAATGAGGCCTAATGAGGCCGAAACATAGCGTCCTTAAGCTACCATTACCTCTGAGGACTTGCCCGAAGAAAAACTGATTTCACGACGCCCAAATTATAAGAGAAATGAAAAGGAGAAAACCGTTCCTTGATAAATCATATAATTTTTCAAAAGTTTTCTTCGCTGTCAAAACTGGGGGCACGGCAGTGCCCCGCCAAGTTCGCGCTGCTGTACCTTTTTTTCTTGAAACATTTCAGCCCATACTTGACCTATCTAAAATTCTACTTCGGAATGAGCTACGAAACTCAAGCTTTGCACATTCGTAGATCTTCATAAAGTTAACAACCCCTCCAAATTTCATGGACTAACATGAAGTAGTAAGGTAGTAATTTAAAACGTCGAAATTGCCACTCACTCATGTATAGATCATCAAAATTTTACTGTACTTTCAGACATGCTACAAAGCTGAAATTTGGCAGACTAATAGAAGTTATAACCTTGGAAAAAATAAAAAAATCCCAAAATTTTAATTTACTTCCTTTCCCCATAAATGTAAAATTATGTAAAAGTAACATTGCCCACTTCTAGAAACGCTAGAGAACTGAGCTTTGGAAAGCTGATATGAACAGTGATAAAATCATGGAAAAAAATTAGAAAAGCTCAAAATTGTAACTGCAAAAGTATTGAACAATATTGCGAGTATTTTACTACTTTAAAACTTAAATATTTTCCAAATCCTTTAATAAAAGACTGAAATCATAACAAAAACATTTATGTAAAAAGAAGCCAAGTGCGCGAAAAGTGTATTCCGTAAAAAGAATTGAGATAAAAGCAAAGCCAAGTTCTCCGATAAAAATTTCAAAATGAAAGGATTTTTCTAGGTTGGAAATGTTTTTCGAAACGGCTACAAAGGACTTAGGCACAGTGCTAAATTGAACATAAAAACTCTGGCTGTATTAGCAGTTTTAAAAAAAACATTTGCAACCAAGTAAAATCCTTTCATTTTGAAATTTGTATTGGAGAACTTAGCTTTGCTTTTATCTGAATTCTTTTTACGGAATACCATTTTCGCGTAATTGACTTTTTTTCATATGAAATGTTTTTGTTATGATTGCATTTTATTCGTCACTTTTAGTTTTTGAAATGTTACTCAAAGTTGTATTTTTTCTTAAATTAATTTTTTAAGTTACTGTTTAAGTATTTTTGGGTAAAACAATATAAAAACTACAAATAATGTAAAGAAGTTATCTATTGTGTACGTCATTTTACCAAAATTTGACGCTGATTTTAAAAACTAAATAAATAAGAGGAAGAGGGCAGTATAAAATATATCAAAAGTAATTGTTGAGTAAAATTTCAATACAAAAGCGCTTAACATCAAAATGAAATTTTCATAAATAAAAAAGTTTCATAAGTTAAAAAACGGCTTGTTGTGTAGCTTTTTCTTCTTTTTAAACCCCCCAAAAGTAACTCATCCTGTACAAAATATTTTTCTTTCTACAGTACCTGATTTTGACTAAAATTTTCACACACCCCCTCCTGACCGTAGAGCCAAAGGTAATCCATACCGACCAAACAAAATAGACACATTCGAAAAACCAAAAATTTAGAAACACCTTCTATCACTTAGTAGTTTTAATTAAAAGTAATGATAACGAAAGATTCAAATAGGGTGTCTGACCATTGGGAAGGATTTTGATCTAGGGAGAAGATACAACCCTTCCCGACTACAGTAGATTTTGTCGTGGTTATCACTGGACCAGGGAAAACTGGATTCTATAATCTATATGTAAAGAAAGCCGTTGTATTGGTGAAAGGGGGGTGATTGAACTCTGTTGCCCTACTTTTACATTAAAAAATAACCCTCTCAACCATGTTTTAACCCTCAGATAGTCACGCGACGTGAAAAATAATCACATCTTTGGTTACGTCCGTGGGTTCATAATGGCTTTATGCTCTGTTCCAACAATCATTTTAATCTTCTCTATACCACACATTTAACATTTTTAAAATCGGTTTAGTTTCCCAGGAGGTTTATTTTTCTTCGCGGTCGACTAAATATAGTCAATTTTATATCATGCAAAAAAAAAAAACAATTTAAATTGATTTATTATATCATAAACTGAATTTTTATGCTTCCAAGTTATGTCAGAACCTAAAAATAAGTAAAAAAATTAAATAGGAAAACGTGCTGTGTGATCATTTTTTCAAAACTTTTTTGTTTATTTTAAATGATTTTAGAATAGCTATTACACATCACGCTTTTTTTATTTAAATTTTTAAACTTTTGTCATATGTAAGAAGCATAAAAATTAATTTTCTATAAAACAAATAAGTTTTTTTTTTGGTTTGATTAAAAGTTTTTGAGAGTCGACCGCGAATAAAAACAATGATATCTTCTATGAAAATTGACCGATTTTAAAATGTTACCTTTATATATATACCTTTCGAAAGAGGCATAACATTTTGACACGACTGTCACTTAGCTCAAATATCCTCAAAAAAGATCCCATTAAAAAGACTTTACCAGAAATCAATATTTCTGTTCAAAAGTTAAAAGAGGGGTTGGTCTATTTATGTCCGCACTGTATATAAAGGCAGAGGGCATATTTTTGTTACCGCTTATCTTCGAAACTACTTATCCCATTTCAATGAAATTTGACAAACATATTCTATGAACTATTCTATCTGGTTCTGGCAATTATTTTACGCTAAGACGCGTGCAATTTGGACTAACTGGCAAAGCCGCTTATTTTTATGCTAGTATATATCATATTTTTTTATTTTAATAATTAAACGAACTGTAAATACCCAGACAGCATACTTCGTTCCAGGGACGTACATTTTACGTACCTTTTACATCGGGACTTTTCGGGACCAATAAGTTACGTACTATTTAGGTACAAATGTGTATGTACAGTAGGGGACTTTTTAAATTGCCGCCCTCGAAAATATAAAATGTTCTTATTTTAAATTCGGAAAATTAATTTGCACCAAAACAAAAAAAATGTGAAATTTACCTCTGTCTGTATACATACAAATTTACAAATTTATATTTTTTTTTTCTTTAAATGTTTAATTTTGACAGAGAAATAAATACACCGGCAATTTAAAAAGTCCCTGACTGTACATAGTATGTACACTATAGGTACGTACATTTTACGTCGGTAATTCTCGGAAAAAATAAAATACATTTTACGTATACTAGGTACGTATATAGTACGTCCAAGTATGTATGTACATAGTACGAATATTGCGTACATACATAGTCGTACATTTTGTGTTCGTTTTAGAGATGCGCTTTCGAACATTCAACAACGGATTTTGTTAATTGGCATTGTTAGAGGTATATTACTTAAATAATAAGTAGAGCAAAACAAACTTCAAACATATCGAGACTTCGATCCTCGAGGCGAAACTGGACGATTCACTCTAAAGTAGGAATGTTCAGGAAGCCGGAATAGTTTAAAATGGTACATAGTCCCAATCCTACACTTTCATAATTTTAATTTGATATCCTATGTACGTCTAGGGTACGTACATTTTAGGTACTATATAAATATCATGTACGTCTGCGTTTAATTGAACATACCATGTACATACTTACTACGAGCTTTTTACGTACATAGTACGTACATTCGTCCAAAATACGCCGAATATACGTACATAGTACGTACTTCAGTACGTCCATAGTAGGTACAATTCGAAGGAAAATAATAGCTAAAGTCACTTCCTCACCACTTACATATGTGGACGTAATTCCAAAATAGTACATAGTATGTACTTGTGCTGTCTGGATTCTTTAAAGGATAATAGGTATGTTTATTTAAAAACGAATAATACGTACAAAAAAAAATTATACCAAAGTATCCACATATTATATTTTTAATTTTAAATGGTTTAAGCCTGAGTAGATAATAAAATATGGCACGGATATCGCCCATTAGGTATTAATTCCATGGTTATTATTAAAATTGACTTGTGTGACCTCTATGGGGCGTAAGGGCTAAAATATGTTTATTATCCCTTATATCTCCTATACACACATGTACTAAAAGCTTGCGAGACTTCAAATAAAACTGAGTCGTAGTATATTTAACATATTTACTTGGACGGGCAGATCCACGGTCATTAAATAAACGGGTTGTCTGGTAACTCGGTGTCATGACGGCCGTGACGTCAGAGCTACGTCACAGTTTTCCTAGTAAACAGCAGTCAAACGCTGTTTATAGGGTAATTTTGTCTTTTGCAAGGAAATTTTGTACATTTCGGGTCTTGTCGTCTTGTAAGTCGTGTTTATACCTACCTGTTCCGTGCATCCTATAAATGTTTTAAAGACTAACTAAAAGAGATTTTAGAAAAAGATGGTTTAGTTTATATTGCAGGATTTTAGCAAGAAAGCATCACAATGAGTCCCTCAACATGCATTCATATGCCATGCCATCTTGGGTGCAAAGCTGTTCTTTTGGAGGCTTAACTGAGCCATTACCACCATGGAAAGAAAATGTTAACAAAATGGACAAATGGTTCATAAAATTAAATGGTGCCAATTTTAAATTTAAAACAAATATTTATATTCCATATAAATTCGTAAATTTATTTGTAAAACAAAGAGTGATGATAAGAATCAAATTTATAAATACCAAAAAGCAAAATGAATTCACAATGAAACGAAAGCTTCATGATACAGGGACTGATGAGAGTCGAAAAACAGTAAAAAAGTTAAAGAAAGAAAATTATTTTGTAACTATTCTATAATTAGATAGGTATAGTTTTTTGTTACTTGCAATATGATTTAAAAACAAAACTGATGAGGACCATTCTTAAATTATATACTGGGTGTTTCAAGTTAAAAGTGCACCATTGCTAACTTTGTTATTATTAAAAATAGAAAAAAAAATTAAATTGGCAAACTGGTCGAATTTTTGAAAATTACAGAAAATGTTTTTTTTTATTTGAGCATCTTAAAGAGCATCAAAAATTCTACTAGTTTGCCAATTTAAACTTTTTTCTATCTTTAATAATATAAAAGTTAGCAATGGTGGACACTCAACTTGGAACACCCTGTATAATGCTCAGGTAGCAGGGAAGGAATATTAGCGTTACAGTCAATGTATTTTTATTATAATTTTTCTTGAAATGCGTTAACAAGGGGGGATCAAAATCCTGAATCTTTGCATTATGTAATTTATGAATGTTCCATTACTGCATTAATTGAAATGACTTAAAGTCATTTCAATTTTCTTTCTTTTAATTTTTTTGATAATATTTTTGAAAAAAAAACTCATTTTAATTACCTCCTATCCATAAAAAAAATGAATAATGCAGTGTGAGGCGAAAAAAGTTAAATTAATATGAACAAGAGAGTCGAATTAACTTAGGAAAAGTATTTATAATCGTGTCCTGAATCTGATATTTATAAAATTGTTGGAATTTTTATCATAAATTTTTAAATTATTTAATGTTTTAATAAATTTTGGTATTTTTGCGGCATCTATCTTTATTTCTCTCATAATATAACGTATAGGTTTCTCTTTATTGATCGTGGAGCAGGCATATTGCCGCGTCATAGGCTGCCAAGTTCCTAATGGCTGGAGTCAAGCGCGGATTTGAGGGGGGGTAACGACGTAATTACGCCCCCCTAGAAAAAAAAAGATGCACTTTTTCCTAATAAAATAAAGGAAAACAGGAGAATTACCCCCCTAGAAAAAAATTATATTACAAAAAAAATTTCGTCGACTATTACCCCCCCCCCCCCTAGATTTTGACCCAGATCCGCGCTTGGCTGGAGTTACCAGACAACCGGTTTATTTACGGACCGTGGGGCAGATCGATTGGCCTTGCGTCGTCGTTTTAAAGTACATTTGTCTTTCTCATCGGTCTCACAGAACGTAAGTCACCACTCGTGGGTGAAAGGACTCCGATATGAAAAGTAATACCATAGATAGAGCATAAAATACCTACTAATTTTGAATCGGTTATTAAATTGATATTATTTTTGAACCTGTAAGAAAGTCCACTAAAATAAAAAAGCTGCGTTTGGGTTGTGTGAATTTATTATTATTATAAAGAGCATCAGGAATATCCGCAAGAAAAAGAGTAGCAAATCGAATAATAAAATAAATAATGACACTACTTGGCGTTCGCACTATAATAGATGATAATATAAGAACCAAACAACAGACGGTATGGTACCAGCATATACATATCGAATGTGGAATGGAAGACTATAATAAACAAATCTTAAAACCTGGAGAGAAGAAATAGACAGCGAAATGCGAATTACAAGCATACATGACTAGTTATTTTGGGCTAACAGAACCAGTGGAGATTGGAAATCGTTAGCCGTCGAACTTTGTAAATTAAGCCGATTTATATATATGTATACAAGAGTGGCAATAATAATAAATTATTTTTATTAAGAAAATGCAGTGTGGAATTTTACTTAAAATGAAATATCCCACATAGCACAAATCAAAGCAACGTTAAAAACACACACTTTTTTAAGTTTAATAGGTCGCTTTATAACGGTATTTTTAAAACCACGTTAAAATCACACCGAAATAACCTGGTTTTGAAAATAACGTTAAAAAGTGACCTATTAAACTTAAAAAAATGTGTGTTTTTAACGTTGTTTTGATTTGTGCTATGTGGGATTACTCTACTAATTATTTCAAGAACCTCATTTGAAAGGGCAAGTCTAGCTGACAGTCCAGCTACTCAACATTTTAGCAAAAAAATATTTTGCAAAAGAAATAAGTTTGGTTTGGGTTTGGGGTAAAACGTTTGCTTATACTTTATATAATTATCATATAAGTATATGATAGTTAAATATAATATAATTTTTTTTATGAATCCAGCAATACAACACAATAGGTGCATTTTGTAATTTCGGAGATATTACCGGCAAACTATTATATTAGGGATTTATTGCAATAAAGCCAGGCAGTAATAGTGCCAGGCACTATTTTGACAGTTTTCCATTGGAAACTGACAGGTGATCTTTCAAAATTGACATACCAAAGTCGAATTTATAAATCCAGTCGTTTATTTTCCATTAATAATGTCGGCACTATTAATTCCGGCTCTAATAATACACAAAGGTCTAATTTTGAAAGAAGACAGCGGTATCAGTAAAAAAATTATGTATTTTAAAATTTTAAACATTAATTTGCAAATGTTCTTATTATTTTTTATTAACCAATTAATTAACATAATAAAATATATTTTTTTGCAAAGTGATTTTTCTAAATAACTTGTTTGGCACACTCTGTATAAAAAATTAGTATAAGCAAAATACAAAGATTTTTTTGTAGCCTCTTTTTGTAATATGATCAAAAAAAATCCAAGAAAAAAATTAATTTATTTTGTAGTCTTCTCATTCAATCTGAAATCTGGTTTTTTCCTTATTATAAATAAAATATATGTATCCCTTAAGAATTGAAGAAGATTATTTGTAATTTGAACTAAAATATAATCTTTCACTTTTCCTTTTTACATACAAATCTTTTCGACGAAATTTCTTTTTATAACACAGAAAAGACTTAATTAAATCTGTCAAACTAAAAAAAAAGGTCGTCGAAATGAACACAACGGATTTTTTATACTAAAGGGCTAATTTATCTGAGGGCACGGCAGTGCCTCGCCAAGTTCGCGCACCGTGTCTTTTCTTGAAACATTTCAGCCGATATTTGACCTATCTAAAACTCTACTTGGGAATGAGCTACGAATCTCAAACTTAAAAAAAACATTTCCAATCTAGTAAGAACCATTCATTTTCAAATTTGTATTGGAGAACTTGGCTTTACTTTTATCTCAATTCTTTTTACGGAATACCACTTTCGTGTACTTGGCTTTTTTTACATGAAATGGATGACAATGGTGCACGTTTTATAAAAGACAGTAGGGGAGAGGAGGGTAATAAGAAACACCTAAAAAAAAATATTTTTTATTAGAAAAAACTCAAAACTAAAACCTACAACTTAGTCAACACAAGGTTTGATTGTACTTAAGTGAAGATCGGTCTTTACATAAACTAAAAATATAAATTCTGCACCTTAAAATAAGGTTTAGCAAAATTGTTACTAAGTTGGGAAATGGTTGGTTCTATAAATAAAAGATGGATAAAAAACAATAACTTAAAAGGAAACAAGGATAGTAGATATACTATACGGGTTCTGGGCCACTTTTTCCATGTAAATCTCCATAAGACGAAAACGTGGTCATTTTTTTAGACATGTCACAGAATATTTCATTCGAGGCAGTAATTTTTACATGACTCTTTTTTTGTGCTACCGAATCAAACATTTTCTATAAATGTTTGACTCTCAGCTAACTGTTAAGGTGTTGCTAATCATATTGTACACACAAGTATCGAGCAGTCTGTAACATGCTATCTGGTGCTTGTTACAGGACTTTATTTTAGTCACCCAAGCAGTGGGTCACTTGAAAGTGGTTATAATACTTAAGGGTCTATCTAGTCAATAAGTTTAAAGCCCGTAATATTCACAACTTAAAGATTTCAATTATTTTTATAAACATATATATATATATATATATATATATATATATATCGTTTGTTTCTTTTTAGTACTAGCTACTTGGACTAGGTTCATAGTAAGAACACCAATATAATTTCTTATTTGTTTATTTT
Organism: Aspidapion aeneum; assembly: GCA_963576565.1. Classification (NCBI taxonomy): domain Eukaryota; kingdom Metazoa; phylum Arthropoda; class Insecta; order Coleoptera; family Brentidae; genus Aspidapion; species Aspidapion aeneum. The sequence goes on from OY755038.1 coordinate 204,474,754, forward strand.
TACATAGTAATACAATTAAGAATAAAAATATTTAAAGATTTTTATATATCTATATATATGATTCCATTAATATTTAGTAGGATTATTAAAATCACATTACATGTACTATGGCTATTATTATATATATTTATTTTTACATTAACATATTAGACTTAACATATAAACTAATTATACAAATTTTATAATATACTTGCAAAACGAAGATTAAATTTAGGTTTTATATATATATATATATATATATATATATATATATATATATATATATATATATATATATATATATATAGTTGACTACTAAAAATATCTAACCAAACAGAATATCAACAAACATACCATTATTAAAATTACAGTTAACCTAAGTTATCTCTCAATACTATAGTGCCCCCACGGTAACGTTTCATAAGAGTCTTTTGAAATACATCTTTTATCATCCAGGGGACTCAGCCCAATTTTTGTCTGTTTTACAGAGTGTAGTCTATGCTTTTCGGATCTTATAAGATTTTGTGTAACCACCTTCTCTTGAAAGTTATTTAGGCAGGCGACATAGTCCTCAAATAATATTTTTGATTTTACAACGTTTTGCTTTACACCCTTGGCCTTCTTAATCACTTTTGCGGCATTACTCTTGTTGTCCACTACTTTTGTAGCATACATTTTAGCTCTAAGACCAATAAAATGCGTCATTATTTCGCCACTGTTTTCATCTTTCATCATGCCCAAAACTTTTTTATTTACCCTCGGAATGTTATATATGTTATCTTCAGCATAATCTGAGGTATCAAAGTACTTGTCACAGTCGCGCTGTATTGATTCATAAATATCATGATTTTTTTATGGTATAAACTAAACTATCAGTATCTGTGTATGCCACAGTACAATCCTTTCCAAAAGCTGGTAGCATGTAGTTATAGTGAAAATCATATATGGTTGTTTTGGCAATGTCCAAAATACACATCCCCACATATATCGGTTTATTAAAAAATATTTCGGTTTTTTCAAGTTCTACGGCAACCAAGTTTTCATTGAATATTATAACGCTTTTGAATTCGGGTCGAGAAATCAGTGCTTCCGCTCCATATCGTCCATCCCATTTCTTGATTAATTTAACAACACTATGTTTTCGTATATTTTCCATGGTTTTACCAAACACGGCGTTGTTCATTAATTTAAAAAGGTTTTTCTCAAATTCATTTTTGGCATTTTGTCTTAATTGAGTATTTAGATCAATGTAGGGTTTCAACCATGCAGATTGCTTAAAGCATAAAATTCTATAAATTTTTTCAAGTCTTATTCCAAGTTTCATTGCTTGCTTTAAATTTCTATAATGAACTACATACGCTCTTTTATTATATAGTGTAGCCATAAGTTTCTTATTTTTGGGGTTTGTTTCGCCAGGTGGGCAGTGATGTTCAGGACATAGAGGCAAGTCTGAAAAATAGTCATGTAATTTCACAGGAATGTACAAGTCGACTTCAAGAATGTATCCATTACTCGAGTCATCTTCAATCTTATTAACATCAAAATTGAGCATTTCCTCGCTTTCTAACCAATAAAATTTTTCATATGGCAGTTTCTGGCTCATGCTATAGCCATATTGGTTATTAATATCAAAATACATCAGAAAAGATGTTTCTTTCGTTGAATTATAATTGGACATGTATTTGTTGTTTGCCTCCACATATCTTTTAGAACATTGGCTCAAACCACCTCTAATACCGCGTTCTATAAAGGTTACCATATTATAGTCAGTCAAAAGCTCTAATTTTTGTTGCGTGTGGTACAGCATGCAATCCCACGTGTAACCAGGAAGGGTATAATAGTTAGCAGGATCCAGACCATACGTTTTATGACAGCTTTCTCTAAACGTTTGAAATACTTGCATTAAGAGGATTATATCAACTTTCATATAGAGTTCCATATAATCCTGTAGGGTTTTACAGCCAAAGGTTTTCCACACATTCTTTGCATGGTCATAATCAGCAGATGATATTTCTCTACTTTCTAGTAAATTAAAAAAGTTGAGTTTTTCTGGCAAAGATGTCTCTTTTAGCTTTTCCCAACTATTCATGTAGTCATAGCAAAATACTCCTTTTTTATAAATAAGTTTATATTGTTCGTCGGATAAGTTGGGGTATTCGCTTTTCACCAGTGGATAGTCCTCAAGATTTGAAGCCAGCTTATCCAAGCTACTGGCCATAAAGCGAAACGAATCAATAAATCTAAATTCAATTAAATTTTCACTAATTTTTTTAGTAAAGGCTATATATTTTTCTTTGTTAATTGGTAGCAAATTTATTGAGCCATCCAAATTAGCGATATTTTCAATTATTAAATGTCCATCATAGGAGCTAAGATTATGAAATACTACCGGGATGGTGTGACTGAAAATTCAAATTACAGCTTTCATGCGCAGGACCACGATAAGCAGAGGTAAGGTGACTATGATCGCGTATTTTCTTTTCACCAGCTAGAAAGTCCTGTTCACACATATGACATTTTTTAGCTTTGTTAAAGTCACGTTTTTGTTTTTTACTTAAAGGCTCCATGGGTAAGTCACAAAGAAATACAGTTTCTAAGTTTTCAGCAAACTCCAGTAATTGTTTACTAAACCATTCCATACAGTCAGGCCCCGTGTACGATCGATAAAATGATAGAGAATTATCATAAGCACATTTTACGTAGTACCCCACTGAACAAGGCACATGACTTTGATATTTTTGGGTTCTTTTACTACTATTTTTTACCATAGGCATCAGTAAGCATTCGATATCGCAAAAAATAATAAGGGATGCAAATTGTTTATTTTTAAAATTTTGAAATTCAACAATTTTATTCTCTTTAGATGGTATTTTCGGAACAGTGATACTGTCAATAATTTTGCAGTCTTTTATATGCTGAATAAGTCCAGCTTCAGAATAGAAGTAGTGCAGACATCTATCACATAAATAAGTTGCTTTCTTGCATTTGCTGATCTGGCTACTTACTAGCCTTGAAAGATTTTTTATCCATACAAAGTGGTAAGTTGGTGGAGAAAGATCTTTAATCTGTTCTTTCTCCAAATAGTAATTATCCTGTATCATTAACAAATTAACATGTTTTTCATGTTTTTTCTCCGTAATGTATACAGGCAGTGCTTTAAAATTGTTTTTGTTAAGTTTCTGCAGGCGGTACACGTTTATGGAAACATTATTTTGCTTTTCGAACCGGGCTACCTGGTTTATAGTCATTGGAAACTTTATACCTTTTAAATTTAATACTTCTTGGGGGTGCGGATATGATGATGTACGATAAGAATGATCTTTAACGGGATATAATGCCGACACTACAGCCCAACTAAAACATAAATTGTCATTGTTTTTTACATTTACACAAGCCTTACGATTAAGAATTTCTTTGGGTAGCTCTAAAAAACAACCAGATCTTAAAGGATTGTACTTATTAAAAGCAATTATAAGATTTCTTATTTTTGTAAGAGACCATCCAGATTGATTTTGCTCAAATTCTTCCAAATCAGTTAAAAGCAAATTTTTTACATTTTTGTTAAACCAGTTTTTTAAATTTGTGTTACGGTCAATAACTGCATTAGCGGTATTAAAATGTTTTGTTTCATTTGCAAGTGGTGCTTGTTTCGGAATTTGAAAATCTGCACTTAAAATAGTATTAACTTTTAAAATGTCTTCTTTTTTTAATGCATTTTCTATCCTTCGTTTAAATAAACTAAAGCAATCCTCTAAAAACTTTTTGGGATCCTTATGTTGTAAATTTGTAATTACACCACTTCTTACCCTACTGTTAAAGGCTGATTTTACATCTTCCCAGTGGACCCGGTGTTTTGCAGTTTTCTTGGTGATGACGTCCCCACATCCATGCTTAATGCTTTTCTTTAGGCGATGCTTAAAGCCTTTCACTTCTCCAAGGCAAGCAGTTAGATGGACCTTTTCATGAACCGTGCGGGACTTCTTTAGGGCAATGCTAATTTTTCGACTAGCTTTAGCACAGTCGTTCAAGATTCTGGATATATTTGGCACTTTATTAAAATTATCCACCTGATATTTTATATCACTAATTAGTTTAGTAGCAAAACTCATTTTAGATCGGTCTGATATAATATCACCACAGGAAGATAGTTCATATTTTTCTGAATCAAAATCAAAGTTTTTAAAAATTTGTGTTCAACGATTCACAGATTTTTAATAATCACTACTCTTTCAATTGTCATCAACGCAAACAGGAGCAGTAGACGAGTATGTCGGAAGTCGTGGACTAACAATACTGACAGAATAATTACAAGCACGAGCTTTTATAAGCTTTTTTAGGAACAGGGTTACCAACTGTTTTATATTGTATATATATTTGGAACATTGCAGTGTTACCAATTTTGGGTTCTAAGTATATAAGAATCAACCAATATCTTGGTATTTTGAGCAAATTTATACTTGATTTCTAAATTTGATGCCTCACTATACTTTATTTTTATTAAAATTTATTTAAATATTCTTACAAATTACAATGTCATAATTTTCAAAATTTCAATCAATGCCAACAAACAAAAAAAGGAGCTCAGCAGAAGAATAAGAAGGAGGAAAAGAAGGAGGAGGTGAAGAAGAAGAAAACACTCAAAACGAAAAATGAAATAAGCAAGGAAAGAGGTCGGAATAACAAAATAAAATAGACTGATAACTAAGAAACCGAGGATTAGAAGAAGATAAGGGACTATATAAATTTTTAATTAGAAGTGCAACTATAAATGTCAATGTGAATTTTTAATTAGAGATGCAAAATTAAATGTAAATTTCCAAAGGTATAATTTATTATACAAATAAATAGTTGTCATTTAAAATAAAACAAGACTTTCTGCCCAGTTTGCCAACCGAGATCTTGACCATTACAACTAACTAGCAGATACGTTCAGACAAGTTTTTTTTTCAGGTTCTAACAAGTTAGGAAAGACAGGTGTGATCCTACAGCTTTACCTACTGCGACTTACCCAAAAGTTTTAGAATTTTAAAGCCAAAGTATTTTAAAGAGATTGACTAATATTACATCCTTTTCTACTACATAATTTATACATATTTTTTTATTTTGCGATATTTCACACGTAGGGACAAGACGCAATATATATTAATTTTTAGCTGACTCTTGTCATGCAGATGATTACTAGGACTCAGCCATGTGGTAATTTGAGCTCTTTCTACTGAGATGCGTCATCAGCAGTAAATGGAATCTCAGGCCAGGCAAGTAGGTCTCAATACGGAGCCATTTGGTATTTAACCTGTCAGCTGATACCTTTAAAAATATCTAAAACATGTGTAAAAAGTTGTTTTGTTTATGCATCCAGTCATACATATCTCATATTCAGTTAAACGGACCTAAAAAAGGTCTAAAATATAATGTTCTGTGTTTTAACTTTAAAAATAATTTGAATGACCAATACATAGGTACCTTGTTTTAATACTATTAATAATTACTAGCATCAAATTAAAAGTTTTCATAAGTGATTTATATTCTAATTTTACAGTAAGGCGGTTCAGATCACATCTCCTTTTTTCTTTATACTTGTGTCAAAAAGTCAAATATTTCTGCCAGAAACTAAATGAAGCGCCTGGGTCAATTACTACTTTGGTGACTTAACATTTAATTCGCCTGTTTTTTCATTTCATAATTCATAATTGGGCGACCCCCAATCCTACCCCTGTCACATGTGACAGGTCCCATGTCACAGGTCACAGGTCACATGTCACATGTCACTGGTCACTGGTCACTTGTCGCTTGTCACTTGTCACTTGTCACTTGTCACTTGTCACTTGTCACTTGTCACTTGTCACTTGTCACTTGTCACTTGTCACTTGTCACTTGTCACTTGTCACTTGTTACTTGTCACTTGTCACTTGTCACTTGTCACTTGTCACTTGTCACTTGTCACTTGTCACTTGTCACTTGTCACAGGTCACTTGTCACTTGTCACTTGTCACTGGTCACTTGTCACTTGTCACTGGTCACTGGTCACTGGTCACTTGTCACTTGTCACTTGTCACTTGTCACTCGTCACTTGTCACTTGTCACTTGTCACTTGTCACTTGTCACTTGCCACTTGCCACTTGCCACTTGCCACTTGTCAATTGTCACTTATCACTTGTCTCGTGTCACTTGTTACTTGCCACTTGCCACTTGTCACTTGTCACTTGTCACTTGTCACTTGTCACTTGTCACTTGTCACTTGTCACTTGTCACTTGTCACTTGTCACTTGTCACTTGTCACTTGTCACTTGTCACTTGTCACTTGTCACTTGTCACTTGTCACTTGTCACTTGTCACTTGTCACTTGTCACTTGTCACTTGTCACTTGTCACTTGTCAATTGTCAATTGTCACTTGTCAGTTGTCACTTGTCTCGTGTCACTTGTCACTTCTCACTTGTCACCTATCAACTGTCAACTTTCAATTGTCAACTGACAAACATCAACATGTAGATTTATGCACTTGTAAAACCCAGTGCAAATGTCTATTTTTGGTGTGTAAGGCTCTTTCCAGAATTGAGCTACATTTGTACATCGCAATTAGCTTTGCAATTTAACTACCAATATGTGCCTATAGAATGAGTTCTAAAATGTGAGGCATAATAGACTTGCTTGTAGTTAAAGTAAAAAGTGTAAAAAAGGCAACAATTATTAGGAATTGGGTCATAATTACGGTTTTAAAGCTCGAGTATCCATGTCAACAATGTTCATTTTTTTTATATTTTTTAACTGCATCTATTTATCTATAATGAAAATAGCGATTCATTCCATTATTTCTTTATTTTCTTTGCAGATTATTAAGGATTTTTATAAATAGATAAATTAGGCTTTTTAAAGATAATTCGTCTAAGTACGAAATGTCGTTTAGCTTTTATTACAAAAATGATTTCGTAGAGCTGTAAATTCAAAGTCTTAGTATCTCTACATTGGTACTAGTGCCTGTGTGCCACTATACCTAACTAATATAGTAAAACTGTGATCCCTGGTAGTTCGTAAGTTTTGTGCTAGATTTCTGTGTTCGGTTCTAGCAAAAATGCCTATATGCCTGGTGTACGTCTTTATATGCGTCATATTTCATACATTCATCATAAATTGTTTGTAGATTCCGCCTACCATGCGTCTTTACTATTCTGTTTTGTTAGTTAAAAAGGCGGCATAAATGCATTGTTTCCCTATGATATTGCGGCCTTTTAACAGGGGCAGAATTCGTACATGATTTTCTAAAAACACTAGCTTTCAATAGGTTGCAGCTTCTTTCCTACATTCTATGGAGTGCCTCTGAAGAGTCTTTATGTCGGTCGGTATATCTCTATGTCTGTCTGTCTGTCTGTATGTATGTATGTATGTCTCTTTGTATGTCTGTCTGTTCGTCTATCTGTATGTCTGTCTGTATTTTTGTCTGTATGTCTATCTGCCTGTATGACTGTCTGTAAAAACCATAAAACCATAACCTCAGGGGAAGGGAAATCTGAGAATGAATGAGTGTTAGAGTAAGTGGAGCGAGAGTGAAAGACAAAGACAAAATCTATATATGGCATTTAAAATCGAAGATTAGGCGTAAACCGAAAGGTAGGTAGCCTAGCCATTTCCGGGAGGGGTCCACTCGATCCGATAGCTTGACTACGGCGACACCCCCCGTATGTCTGTCTGTATGTATGTCTGTTGAAATAAAAGCTCTAAAATGGCACGATTAACTATGTATCCACCTGAGAATGGGCCAATAAGGCAGAAACCGGTAATCGATTAACATGGATCAATGTGTCTGTAGCTTGTCAGGGCATGTTTCAGACATGATTCATCATATCCTTGTGACCGACGTTGGGAAAGGTGAAAACCACATAGTGTTAACTATACTTCATATGAATACAGGATAGGGCCACAGTATTGGCCTCTCAAAAGGTTTACAAGAAGCAAATTATGTTCGGGCTTAATTTATTGTGATCAAAATATCAAATTAGGTTTAAAAGTTCATTAGTTTCTAAATTATCCTTGTTAAAGCGAGAATTAAAAGTTGTTTTTTATATATTATGCCAGTCGTTTGTTCTGATTTAACACCAATCAGACAGTAATACAAAATCATACATTTTAAAAGTTTAGATTTTAAATTGTATTTTACATATTTTATTAATTCACAACTGTAATCTGTTTTAATAATAAACTTTAAATCGGACTAATAATACATTGTAGAGAGTGCAAAACACCCCTTTAAGGCCAAAGTCTTTAATTTTTATAAATATTTTTTAAACTATATTTGCGTAATATTAATTAAGATTAACCTAAAAAATACTAAACTTACTATAATATGAGAAACACAGGTTTTAAGCAAAAGGTGAGTTATCTTTACGAGCTGGAGTTCCCATCCCGTTTTTTTTGGCACATTTGGCAACGCCAAGCCTAATAGATAGAGCACAAACAGTATTGCGTGCATAACAGTAACTTACCGCGAAACATTTTTAATAGGACAAATATCTTTTAATCTTTAATTTAATCAAACCTTAAACTATTTAGACGTATCGCGACGACATACATTCTATCAAAAACATAAAAAATCGAGCGCAGCCTAGACAAGGAGGAATAGAAAAATGGGAAGTTCTCCCTGAGGCATGACACAAGGGCACACGAGGTGGCATACTTGCTTGACCCTGGGACCAAGTCTCTAGTATGCCATTAATACACTACCAATTAAAAAGTTGACGAGTACACAGCTTCAAGTCTAATAATATACCATACCAAAACCAGAGCAAGTTATTGCTACTGTATTACGTCTTTAATGTATTTTCTACATAATAGTTTAAACATTCGTAAAATTTTTTATATTTTGTTAAAAATATTTTTAGTTTAAATTACCTGTAAGTTTTAACTTAATGACATAAAGCAGAGACATGTCTTTATTTACTTTTAAGCTTCAGAGTAACACTAACATTTTTACATACATTACTGCAAAACTAGATACCACACTTAAAAGAATAATGAACCTTCTGTTGAAAATAATCATATTTTGAATTTATTTTAAAATAATCTAAAACACTAACCATGCTAGTTTTTTTAATTTACAATAAAAATTAAATAAAAATTTCATAAAACAAAACCAATTTTTCCATAACAGAACTTTCTGACATATTAATTTAAGCCGAACATTTTCTGTTTATACCTACTGCGCCTGCATGCATTGAAAACCGCAGTTAGAGAAAGTTGAGAGACGAAGAAACACAAAAAGGGTCTGAAGTACCCAAGTATCGTTAGACACGCTTGCTTGGCTCTGACCATATTCAGTCTAGCCAACAAAGCGGGTGTTGAAACAAGAGGAATGCAAAAGAAAAAGAGGAGACGAAAGCTCGTAAAGATAACTCACCTTTTGCTTAAAACCTGTGTTTCTCATATTATAGTAAGTTTAGTATTTTTTAGGTTAATCTTAATTAATATTACGCAAATATAGTTTAAAAAATATTTATAAAAATTAAAGACTTTGGCCTTAAAGGGGTGTTTTACACTCTCTACAATGTATTATTAGTCCGATTTAAAGTTTATTATTAAAACAGATTACAGTTGTGAATTAATAAAATATGTAAAATACAATTTAAAATCTAAACTTTTAAAATGTATGATTTTGTATTACTGTCTGATTGGTGTTAAATCAGAACAAACGACTGGCATAATATATAAAAAACAACTTTTAATTCTCGCTTTAACAAGGATAATTTAGAAACTAATGAACTTTTAAACCTAATTTGATATTTTGATCACAATAAATTAAGCCCGAACATAATTTGCTTCTTGTAAACCTTTTGAGAGGCCAATACTGTGGCCCTATCCTGTATTCATATGAAGTATAGTTAACACTATGTGGTTTTCACCTTTCCCAACGTCGGTCACAAGGATATGATGAATCATGTCTGAAACATGCCCTGACAAGCTACAGACACATTGATCCATGTTAATCGATTACCGGTTTCTGCCTTATTGGCCCATTCTCAGGTGGATACATAGTTAATCGTGCCATTTTAGAGCTTTTATTTCAACAGACATACATACAGACAGACATACGGGGGGTGTCGCCGTAGTCAAGCTATCGGATCGAGTGGACCCCTCCCGGAAATGGCTAGGCTACCTACCTTTCGGTTTACGCCTAATCTTCGATTTTAAATGCCATATATAGATTTTGTCTTTGTCTTTCACTCTCGCTCCACTTACTCTAACACTCATTCATTCTCAGATTTCCCTTCCCCTGAGGTTATGGTTTTATGGTTTTTACAGACAGTCATACAGGCAGATAGACATACAGACAAAAATACAGACAGACATACAGATAGACGAACAGACAGACATACAAAGAGACATACATACATACATACAGACAGACAGACAGACATAGAGATATACCGACCGACATAAAGACTCTTCAGAGGCACTCCATAGAATGTAGGAAAGAAGCTGCAACCTATTGAAAGCTAGTGTTTTTAGAAAATCATGTACGAATTCTGCCCCTGTTAAAAGGCCGCAATATCATAGGGAAACAATGCATTTATGCCGCCTTTTTAACTAACAAAACAGAATAGTAAAGACGCATGGTAGGCGGAATCTACAAACAATTTATGATGAATGTATGAAATATGACGCATATAAAGACGTACACCAGGCATATAGGCATTTTTGCTAGAACCGAACACAGAAATCTAGCACAAAACTTACGAACTACCAGGGATCACAGTTTTACTATATTAGTTAGGTATAGTGGCACACAGGCACTAGTACCAATGTAGAGATACTAAGACTTTGAATTTACAGCTCTACGAAATCATTTTTGTAATAAAAGCTAAACGACATTTCGTACTTAGACGAATTATCTTTAAAAAGCCTAATTTATCTATTTATAAAAATCCTTAATAATCTGCAAAGAAAATAAAGAAATAATGGAATGAATCGCTATTTTCATTATAGATAAATAGATGCAGTTAAAAAATATAAAAAAAATGAACATTGTTGACATGGATACTCGAGCTTTAAAACCGTAATTATGACCCAATTCCTAATAATTGTTGCCTTTTTTACACTTTTTACTTTAACTACAAGCAAGTCTATTATGCCTCACATTTTAGAACTCATTCTATAGGCACATATTGGTAGTTAAATTGCAAAGCTAATTGCGATGTACAAATGTAGCTCAATTCTGGAAAGAGTCTTACACACCAAAAATAGACATTTGCACTGGGTTTTACAAGTGCATAAATCTACATGTTGATGTTTGTCAGTTGACAATTGAAAGTTGACAGTTGATAGGTGACAAGTGAGAAGTGACAAGTGACACGAGACAAGTGACAACTGACAAGTGACAATTGACAAGTGACAAGTGACAAGTGACAAGTGACAAGTGACAAGTGACAAGTGACAAGTGACAAGTGACAAGTGACAAGTGACAAGTGACAATTGACAAGTGACAAGTGACAAGTGACAAGTGACAAGTGACAAGTGACAAGTGGCAAGTGGCAAGTAACAAGTGACACGAGACAAGTGATAAGTGACAATTGACAAGTGGCAAGTGGCAAGTGGCAAGTGGCAAGTGGCAAGTGACAAGTGACAAGTGACAAGTGACAAGTGACGAGTGACAAGTGACAAGTGACAAGTGACAAGTGACCAGTGACCAGTGACCAGTGACAAGTGACAAGTGACCAGTGACAAGTGACAAGTGACAAGTGACAAGTGGCAAGTGACCTGTGACAAGTGACAAGTGACAAGTGACCTGTGACAAGTGACAAGTGACAAGTGACAAGTGACAAGTGACAAGTGACAAGTAACAAGTGACAAGTGACAAGTGACAAGTGACAAGTGACAAGTGACAAGTGACAAGTGACAAGTGACAAGTGACAAGTGACAAGTGACAAGTGACAAGTGACAAGTGACAAGTGACAAGTGACAAGTGACAAGTGACAAGTGACAAGTGACAAGTGACAAGTGACAAGTGACAAGTGACAAGTGACAAGTGACAAGTGACAAGTGACAAGTGACAAGTGACAAGTGACAAGTGACAAGTGACAAGTGACAAGTGACAAGTGACAAGTGACAAGTGACAAGTGACAAGTGACAAGTGACAAGTGACAAGCGACAAGTGACACGTGACCAGTGACCAGTGACATGTGACATGTGACCTGTGACATGGGACCTGTCACATGTGACAGGGGTAGGATTGGGGGTCGCCCAATTATGAATTATGAAATGAAAAAACAGGCGAATTAAATGTTAAGTCACCAAAGTAGTAATTGACCCAGGCGCTTCATTTAGTTTCTGGCAGAAATATTTGACTTTTTGACACAAGTATAAAGAAAAAAGGAGATGTGATCTGAACCGCCTTACTGTAAAATTAGAATATAAATCACTTATGAAAACTTTTAATTTGATGCTAGTAATTATTAATAGTATTAAAACAAGGTACCTATGTATTGGTCATTCAAATTATTTTTAAAGTTAAAACACAGAACATTATATTTTAGACCTTTTTTAGGTCCGTTTAACTGAATATGAGATATGTATGACTGGATACATAAACAAAACAACTTTTTACACATGTTTTAGATATTTTTAAAGGTATCAGCTGACAGGTTAAATACCAAATGGCTCCGTATTGAGACCTACTTGCCTGGCCTGAGATTCCATTTACTGCTGATGACGCATCTCAGTAGAAAGAGCTCAAATTACCACATGGCTGAGTCCTAGTAATCATCTGCATGACAAGAGTCAGCTAAAAATTAATATATATTGCGTCTTGTCCCTACGTGTGAAATATCGCAAAATAAAAAAATATGTATAAATTATGTACTAGAAAAGGATGTAATATTAGTCAATCTCTTTAAAATACTTTGGCTTTAAAATTCTAAAACTTTTGGGTAAGTCGCAGTAGGTAAAGCTGTAGGATCACACCTGTCTTTCCTAACTTGTTAGAACCTGAAAAAAAAACTTGTCTGAACGTATCTGCTAGTTAGTTGTAATGGTCAAGATCTCGGTTGGCAAACTGGGCAGAAAGTCTTGTTTTATTTTAAATGACAACTATTTATTTGTATAATAAATTATACCTTTGGAAATTTACATTTAATTTTGCATCTCTAATTAAAAATTCACATTGACATTTATAGTTGCACTTCTAATTAAAAATTTATATAGTCCCTTATCTTCTTCTAATCCTCGGTTTCTTAGTTATCAGTCTATTTTATTTTGTTATTCCGACCTCTTTCCTTGCTTATTTCATTTTTCGTTTTGAGTGTTTTCTTCTTCTTCTTCACCTCCTCCTTCTTTTCCTCCTTCTTATTCTTCTGCTGAGCTCCTTTTTTTGTTTGTTGGCATTGATTGAAATTTTGAAAATTATGACATTGTAATTTGTAAGAATATTTAAATAAATTTTAATAAAAATAAAGTATAGTGAGGCATCAAATTTAGAAATCAAGTATAAATTTGCTCAAAATACCAAGATATTGGTTGATTCTTATATACTTAAAACCCAAAATTGGTAACACTGCAATGTTCCAAATATATATACAATATAAAACAGTTGGTAACCCTGTTCCTAAAAAAGCTTATAAAAGCTCGTGCTTGTAATTATTCTGTCAGTATTGTTAGTCCACGACTTCCGACATACTCGTCTACTGCTCCTGTTTGCGTTGATGACAATTGAAAGAGTAGTGATTATTAAAAATCTGTGAATCGTTGAACACAAATTTTTAAAAACTTTGATTTTGATTCAGAAAAATATGAACTATCTTCCTGTGGTGATATTATATCAGACCGATCTAAAATGAGTTTTGCTACTAAACTAATTAGTGATATAAAATATCAGGTGGATAATTTTAATAAAGTGCCAAATATATCCAGAATCTTGAACGACTGTGCTAAAGCTAGTCGAAAAATTAGCATTGCCCTAAAGAAGTCCCGCACGGTTCATGAAAAGGTCCATCTAACTGCTTGCCTTGGAGAAGTGAAAGGCTTTAAGCATCGCCTAAAGAAAAGCATTAAGCATGGATGTGGGGACGTCATCACCAAGAAAACTGTAAAACACCGGGTCCACTGGGAAGATGTAAAATCAGCCTTTAACAGTAGGGTAAGAAGTGGTGTAATTACAAATTTACAACATAAGGATCCCAAAAAGTTTTTAGAGGATTGCTTTAGTTTATTTAAACGAAGGATAGAAAATGCATTAAAAAAAGAAGACATTTTAAAAGTTAATACTATTTTAAGTGCAGATTTTCAAATTCCGAAACAAGCACCACTTGCAAATGAGACAAAACATTTTAATACCGCTAATGCAGTTATTGACCGTAACACAAATTTAAAAAACTGGTTTAACAAAAATGTAAAAAATTTGCTTTTAACTGATTTGGAAGAATTTGAGCAAAATCAATCTGGATGGTCTCTTACAAAAATAAGAAATCTTATAATTGCTTTTAATAAGTACAATCCTTTAAGATCTGGTTGTTTTTTAGAGCTACCCAAAGAAATTCTTAATCGTAAGGCTTGTGTAAATGTAAAAAACAATGACAATTTATGTTTTAGTTGGGCTGTAGTGTCGGCATTATATCCCGTTAAAGATCATTCTTATCGTACATCATCATATCCGCACCCCCAAGAAGTATTAAATTTAAAAGGTATAAAGTTTCCAATGACTATAAACCAGGTAGCCCGGTTCGAAAAGCAAAATAATGTTTCCATAAACGTGTACCGCCTGCAGAAACTTAACAAAAACAATTTTAAAGCACTGCCTGTATACATTACGGAGAAAAAACATGAAAAACATGTTAATTTGTTAATGATACAGGATAATTACTATTTGGAGAAAGAACAGATTAAAGATCTTTCTCCACCAACTTACCACTTTGTATGGATAAAAAATCTTTCAAGGCTAGTAAGTAGCCAGATCAGCAAATGCAAGAAAGCAACTTATTTATGTGATAGATGTCTGCACTACTTCTATTCTGAAGCTGGACTTATTCAGCATATAAAAGACTGCAAAATTATTGACAGTATCACTGTTCCGAAAATACCATCTAAAGAGAATAAAATTGTTGAATTTCAAAATTTTAAAAATAAACAATTTGCATCCTTTATTATTTTTTGCGATATCGAATGCTTACTGATGCCTATGGTAAAAAATAGTAGTAAAAGAACCCAAAAATATCAAAGTCATGTGCCTTGTTCAGTGGGGTACTATGTAAAATGTGCCTACGATGATTCTTTATCATTTTATAAATCTTACACGGGGCCTGACTGTATGGAATGGTTTAGTAAACAATTACTGGAGTTTGCTGAAAACTTAGAAACTGTATTTCTTTGTGACTTACCCATGGAGCCTTTAAGTAAAAAACAAAAACGTGACTTTAACAAAGCTAAAAAATGTCATATGTGTGAACAGGACTTTCTAGCTGGTGAAAAGAAAATACGCGATCATAGTCACCTTACCTCTGCTTATCGTGGTCCTGCGCATGAAAGCTGTAATTTGAATTTTCAAGATAGTCACACCATCCCGGTAGTATTTCATAATCTTAGCTCCTATGATGGACATTTAATAATTGAAAATATCGCTAATTTGGATGGCTCAATAAATTTGCTACCAATTAACAAAGAAAAATATATAGCCTTTACTAAAAAAATTAGTGAAAATTTAATTGAATTTAGATTTATTGATTCGTTTCGCTTTATGGCCAGTAGCTTGGATAAGCTGGCTTCAAATCTTGA
Source organism: Aspidapion aeneum (assembly GCA_963576565.1). NCBI lineage: Eukaryota > Metazoa > Arthropoda > Insecta > Coleoptera > Brentidae > Aspidapion > Aspidapion aeneum. Next base: position 204,490,484 of record OY755038.1, read on the forward strand.
GGACTATCCACTGGTGAAAAGCGAATTCCCCAACTTATCCGACGAACAATATAAACTTATTTATAAAAAAGGAGTATTTTGCTATGACTACATGAATAGTTGGGAAAAGCTAAAAGAGACATCTTTGCCAGAAAAACTCAACTTTTTTAATTTACTAGAAAGTAGAGAAATATCATCTGCTGATTATGACCATGCAAAGAATGTGTGGAAAACCTTTGGCTGTAAAACCCTACAGGATTATATGGAACTCTATATGAAAGTTGATATAATCCTCTTAATGCAAGTATTTCAAACGTTTAGAGAAAGCTGTCATAAAACGTATGGTCTGGATCCTGCTAACTATTATACCCTTCCTGGTTACACGTGGGATTGCATGCTGTACCACACGCAACAAAAATTAGAGCTTTTGACTGACTATAATATGGTAACCTTTATAGAACGCGGTATTAGAGGTGGTTTGAGCCAATGTTCTAAAAGATATGTGGAGGCAAACAACAAATACATGTCCAATTATAATTCAACGAAAGAAACATCTTTTCTGATGTATTTTGATATTAATAACCAATATGGCTATAGCATGAGCCAGAAACTGCCATATGAAAAATTTTATTGGTTAGAAAGCGAGGAAATGCTCAATTTTGATGTTAATAAGATTGAAGATGACTCGAGTAATGGATACATTCTTGAAGTCGACTTGTACATTCCTGTGGAATTACATGACTATTTTTCAGACTTGCCTCTATGTCCTGAACATCACTGCCCACCTGGCGAAACAAACCCCAAAAATAAGAAACTTATGGCTACACTATATAATAAAAGAGCGTATGTAGTTCATTATAGAAATTTAAAGCAAGCAATGAAACTTGGAATAAGACTTGAAAAAATTTATAGAATTTTATGCTTTAAGCAATCTGCATGGTTGAAACCCTACATTGATCTAAATACTCAATTAAGACAAAATGCCAAAAATGAATTTGAGAAAAACCTTTTTAAATTAATGAACAACGCCGTGTTTGGTAAAACCATGGAAAATATACGAAAACATAGTGTTGTTAAATTAATCAAGAAATGGGATGGACGATATGGAGCGGAAGCACTGATTTCTCGACCCGAATTCAAAAGCGTTATAATATTCAATGAAAACTTGGTTGCCGTAGAACTTGAAAAAACCGAAATATATTTTAATAAACCGATATATGTGGGGATGTGTATTTTGGACATTGCCAAAACAACCATATATGATTTTCACTATAACTACATGCTACCAGCTTTTGGAAAGGATTGTACTGTGGCATACACAGATACTGATAGTTTAGTTTATACCATAAAAAATCATGATATTTATGAATCAATACAGCGCGACTGTGACAAGTACTTTGATACCTCAGATTATGCTGAAGATAACATATATAACATTCCGAGGGTAAATAAAAAAGTTTTGGGCATGATGAAAGATGAAAACAGTGGCGAAATAATGACGCATTTTATTGGTCTTAGAGCTAAAATGTATGCTACAAAAGTAGTGGACAACAAGAGTAATGCCGCAAAAGTGATTAAGAAGGCCAAGGGTGTAAAGCAAAACGTTGTAAAATCAAAAATATTATTTGAGGACTATGTCGCCTGCCTAAATAACTTTCAAGAGAAGGTGGTTACACAAAATCTTATAAGATCCGAAAAGCATAGACTACACTCTGTAAAACAGACAAAAATTGGGCTGAGTCCCCTGGATGATAAAAGATGTATTTCAAAAGACTCTTATGAAACGTTACCGTGGGGGCACTATAGTATTGAGAGATAACTTAGGTTAACTGTAATTTTAATAATGGTATGTTTGTTGATATTCTGTTTGGTTAGATATTTTTAGTAGTCAACTATATATATATATATATATATATATATATATATATATATATATATAAAACCTAAATTTAATCTTCGTTTTGCAAGTATATTATAAAATTTGTATAATTAGTTTATATGTTAAGTCTAATATGTTAATGTAAAAATAAATATATATAATAATAGTCATAGTACATGTAATGTGATTTTAATAATCCTACTAAATATTAATGGAATCATATATATAGATATATAAAAATCTTTAAATATTTTTATTCTTAATTGTATTACTATGTAAAAATAAACAAATAAGAAATTATATTGGTGTTCTTACTATGAACCTAGTCCAAGTAGCTAGTACTAAAAAGAAACAAACGATATATATATATATATATATATATATATATATATATATATATATATATATGTTTATAAAAATAATTTAAATCTTTAAGTTGTGAATATTACGGGCTTTAAACTTATTGACTAGATAGACCCTTAAGTATTATAACCACTTTCAAGTGACCCACTGCTTGGGTGACTAAAATAAAGTCCTGTAACAAGCACCAGATAGCATGTTACAGACTGCTCGATACTTGTGTGTACAATATGATTAGCAACACCTTAACAGTTAGCTGAGAGTCAAACATTTATAGAAAATGTTTGATTCGGTAGCACAAAAAAAGAGTCATGTAAAAATTACTGCCTCGAATGAAATATTCTGTGACATGTCCAAAAAAATGACCACGTTTTCGTCTTATGGAGATTTACATGGAAAAAGTGGCCCAGAACCCGTATAGTATATCTACTAAGGATGATCTGTTAGGCCAAAAGTAAGTCAAGTTCGGGAAGATCAGGCGCTACTTCGAGTACTCTAAATAAGCTTTTCGAGAGAGCACAGAGTGCAAGAATGTTTTCACAGTTTCCAAGTAGTCAAGCACCCATTTACCGTAGAGTTCAATCGCTAAACCTCAGGTGCCGAACGGCAGCAAAAAAGACTGAACTTACTTTTTAAATTTATTATTTGTCGAAGCTAATAAAGATATTTAATTTAACAGAAACAAGCACGTTATTTCTAAAAACGAACCAAAATATATTCCCAGCTGGTTTTTTCAAGTTTTAGTTTATTTATTTTATAAAGATGCAAAAGCAAATTAACTGTTCTGTCATTGAACGTCATAACACTACTGTAAAATATAAATGTCAACCCGAAATAACATGATACATATACTCCTAAAAATAAAAAACAAGTTTGTCCAGTCGTAAAAGTAAAAAGTTTAAAATTTTACAAAAAAAACTAAAGTTTCTTTTCCCATGAAATATTAGCTCACACATATCTACTACAGCTATATCGAGAAAAAAAACTTGCTCCGATTTTAAAAAATTTTATATATCTTTGCGTTTCAGATGATTTTGAAACTTTTTTGTTGCGCCGTCTGTCTGTCTGTCTGTCTGTATGTATGTCTGTATGTCTGTTTGTAACGACCAACCCGCATAACTCAAAAACCGCTTGTCCTATTTAAATGAAATTTGGTACCTAGGCTGGGTCTTGGGCCGTGATGGTCCCATTTAAAAATAAACAAAATCCACCGAACGGAAGCCAAATAAAAGGGTGGGGGTAGATTAAATAAATTAGAATTTATTTGAAAATCTGGCGTGTGTGATATCAAACGAAAGGTAATTAAGTCTGGAGTAAACCAAAATGAATTTTAGTTTATTTAAAAAAAAAGGATGGGGTAGATTTCAAAAATTGGAGCTTAAGTGAAAATATGGCGTGTGTGATATCAAACGAAAGGTAATTGAGTCTGGAGTTAAACAAAATACATTTTAGTTTTTTAAAAAAGGGTGGGGATAGATTTTAAAAATTAGAGTTTAAGTCAAAACATGGCTTGTGTAGTATCAAACGAAAGGTAATTAAGTCTGGAGTTGAATAAAATATATTTCAGTTTTTAGTTATATTAGCTCACGCGTACACTATAACTATAGTACCTAGTGTGAGCTTAGGTGCCCATAGATTGGCAGATTATTTTTTGTATTACTTCTTTCAGATAGCTTATCCGGGATAATGTTTGTGTTTTCAATAATTTTATTTACTTTACCTAAGTTCTAAAAATATTCCAATTTCATTTAAAATATATTTGTCATAACAGAGTTCACATTTCATTTTCAGTCGCTCCCTCCGTGACATTTCGGGATATTTAATTTAATTTTATATATGAAAACGAACAAAACAACTTTGACGCTTTAGGCAAAAATTATATTCACTTCGTCTCAAATATCACTCAGGTAGATTTAAAGTTACGAAGGTACAAAAAAAGATCTTATTAACTTATTCCAAATAATTCTTGGAAAAATATTTCTTTAGACCAATGATATTTCTTTAAACGAGAGTTAGCACTTTTGAATTGTGCAATTTGTGAAATTCTAATTTAAGCCAAACATAAAAGTTGTATTAAAGTTATTTTATGGTTACTTTAAAGCGTATTATTATCGACCTGTTATCCATTTTTTTACGTTTACCATAACTACAAACATCGTGGCAACTATTACGTGACCATGTTTTGCCATTAATTTTTTGGATATTTTAGATAAGTTCTTCCGACCAGTAACCATGTGTCACTTGCTCGACTCGTTAACTGGCCGGTTTGATGTTGTCGTCAACGCAAATCTACCCATGTTATTTTAAAGAGTGAACGATTTAAAAATAGAAGGTTATTCCATAATCTGGGTCTTGCCTTAAAATTAACCTAACGAAACTTACTACTATGTCGGTTTAGAACGTTTCTCCACGTTATCCGACGCCTATGCTTCACCTCTTTTGATCCTGACAATCATCTTCTGTCAGGTTTTTATGACTCATTGATGTTTGAATTGACTATTGTCATTCCAGTTTAGAACGCCCTCTTTTTCCGCGCCCTATTGGTTGCCATTCTAGGACCTGGTTTGGTAATCTTCCCTCGATTACCATTCTTTCTTTTATGGTCTCATTTCTTATATGTTATATATATATTCTCATTGATCTTCTTATTGCATCCATTTTGACTTTCCAATTTTGTTTTGTATCTCTTTGCTCTAGAAAATACTGTTAGGTCATCCAGTAACCTTTTTTGCTTTTACTATCCTTTTTTCCAGATCCTTCCAGTCTGCTCCTGTCTTATCAAATGTGTGTGTTATTATTATTTGTCCATTGTCCATTGTCTATTTCTAACTCACTTAATTCGTTTACAATACATAAGTACTTGGAAGTCTTGTCCACTTTCACTGTTTACCCCCACTTTTAGTATTCTTTTGTTAACTTTCTTATCATATACTCCATTTCTTCTCTATAATTACTTGGTCGTCAGCAAACTGTAGTGTATATATGGTAAATCATTAAGTTATATTCCCATACCGTACAAAATATCCATGCACCAATAACCAATTGGCTAGGTATTTTGTTTTTCTTTCAATAAAAAATTCATCAAAAATAATTTACAAACACCATTAAAATCCAAGTTTGAAAACAAAAGTATCAAGTGTTATATGTATTTAGGAAGAAAATTTAATTTCGAAATAGAATATGTAAAAATACGGGGGGTAGTCCATAAGAAAAAAAAACAAGTTTATATCATAACTTAGAAACCATAATTTTTTGTAAAAAGTTAAATAAACCACTGGATTTCTCTTAAAAAGTGCCTTAAGAATATTTTGACATAAATAAAAAACATTTATAAATAAACAAGTTACGGGTGGGTCGCGAACACACCAAATTGAAAATCACCCTATATCTTGTAAGTGGTTCAAGATATCGATGTGAGGTTTTCGGCATTAATTTTTTTACGAAAATCGAGCCCGAAACATGTTGGTTAGTTTTTTCCTAGATCCTCTAGAAATGTGTCCAATTTGGACCACTCTGTACTGCACTTTAGTCAAACTTAGTAGGTACGTGGGCACAATCTTGTTTTGTCATATCTCCTAAGTATTTTTATACAAATTTTGTTTCTATACTTTGCGTTTGCATAAATTGTGCGCGCTCAAAATCATCCACCCAATTGACGTGAAATAGGGCCTTTAAGGTACTCGATGTTCTGACGCAACGTTCGCAAGTGATACACAACGTTGCCTGGTCGAGCAATTTCTAGTTGGGTAGGTTAGTTGAAAAATATTCGGGTAGTTCGTTTTCTTACATTGAGTTGCATTAATGTAGGAATAGACTTACCTGACTGGACGACCATGAAGTACCAGTCGACGAACTAGACGAAACGATCTGCGTTGTTGTCACGATTACAGGCTTCTTTTCTTTACTTTTGGTCGTACTAGAGCTGGTAGTCCTTACGCTTTTATTGATCGGCGCAAACGTATTTTTTAATGTACTGGCTTTGGCTACTGCTATAGCGGTTTGCTTTTGAGTTTGGTCCATAATTTGATGAATAAGATCAAGTTGCTGTTTGGTTAGGCCGTCGTTTTTACCATCTTTTCTCTGAAAAAATAAACATTATTGAGTACCTAAGTACTGTTAATAATATTAATTATACACGCGCCAAAGCCCAAAGCAGAGAAAGGTTGGACACCCTTTACAACAGAAACATTTTTTTTCTGCTAAATATAAAATTTGTATCATAAATAACAAAGAAAAGAAACGGCAAACTGGGTCAACAAGAGTGACAAATTACTCCTGTAAGATATACAAATGACTCTCTTTAAAAAGGTGCATTTTTCTTGTTGTGAGGTTCACTCTTTTTACCTGAACCTCACTTACATATAAAAATGAAGCCTACAAGAACGAAAGCCCTTAAATTTTAAATGAAAATTTGGTGCGCTTAGAAACATATTTATCTAGTAATTTTAATTTGAATATACAGTCGTTAAGTGTAGAAGTGTTTATGTTCCGCATATGGAATAGCAAATCATAAACCAAGGTTGCCAAATCGCATACCGTTGGATTTTGGCTTAGAATTCAGTGTTGCCAACGCTGTATTTCTAAGCCGATGTTGAAACGAATGGAACGCGGCCGAAACGATATACTTTCCGTTGTTGTTATCACAGATTACAATTGGTGTACTGTGGTTGTTATTTTTGTTTAGGTTTTAACGGTTGTATTTTATCTTCCAAATTTAATTAAAGAAACTGGAAAAACATACAAATAAACAAAACCAGTGGTTGATAAGCACTTGACATTTTTAAACCGAAGAACGAAATGTCAACTTAAATACACAACCATCGGTGGCCATTTTGGATTTGCCACTTTAACTTTGGTCAAATGAAATTCGTTTATATTTAACAATCCGTGCTTTTAAATCGTGTGGCCTTGCTGAATCAGTAAAAAAATTACGGATTTCAATTTCGTCTTATTTCCTTCAACAGCGCGCGCAGGTATGACAAGTTTTCTACACGGTGTTCCAAAGTAAATCTTAAAAGCTAACCTTTCAGCCAGCCTTGCTTCAGCTCGTGAAACGGGGGCTCTTTTTTGGTGAAATACAACAGAAGAGACCTGTTCAAAACGAAGAAATGTGATATCCCGTCCTTGTTGGGTTTATTGATTAAGATGTTAAAGTTAGATGCTCGGTAAGATGCCTTACTTTGGGACAGGTGATTTTTTGTATTTTCAATGGTCCGAACACGATGAAGTCAATAGGTATTGTTTGCGAGCATTTTATGCCCAATCGTGGTCATCTTCTTTTTTTTAATGCATTTGTATCACTGAGAAACAGCATACCCAACTATACAAGAAAATACTCCTCCTGAACCCCTCTGCTATACCACTGTAACCATCTTACGAAGATAGGGACTTATTGGAATAAAGCCTGGCGGTAATAGTGTCAGGTAGTATTTCTATCGTTTGGCCTTTGTTTTCTATATTAACCGGAATTATTACTGCCTTCCTTTATCAAAGGAAAATAATAATTCACTTATACAAACGCACTAAGAAAAGGTGAGAACCACTAACCACGATTGCGTGCGTGGACCGGCAAAAACATTCAGCATTATCAAATGATAAAATATGTAGTATGTAAGTAAAGAGAAGAAGAAGTAGAAGTTTACACGTGGTTACGCCCATTGTTTCAGGATAGTCAGTTCCACAGCCAATAACTGTCCTCTGTGCGGTCCGGTTAAGTAGAGGCAGGAAATTTCATGGCTCACTTGCCGGAATTACGATAAACGAAAAAATTGAGCAACGTATTAATTCAAAAAAACGGCTACTAAATGCTTTTGAATGGCAAAGGATGTCTACGGAGAGCAGTGTATATCTCGTGCAATGATTTTTATGTGGCATAAAAGCATTTTCGAGGGTCGTGAAGAAGTTAAAGATGATAAAAGAGAAGGGCGCTCCAACACATCCAAAACAGCGATGCTCATTGTTTTTCTTTTCGATATTAGGGGTGTTATTCTTATTGAATGGACGCGTGAGGGTCAAACAGTTAACCAACATTTATATTTGGAAGTATTGATGTAGCTAAGGGGACTACATTGATAAGAAACATCATTAAGTTGTATTAGTATTAAAATAAAGTTGATTTTTTACACCAGTCTTATAATTTTATTGTCACATCTCGTATGTGCATTTTATCTTAAACTAGCATTTGGTAGTCTCCTCTTACAGTTTTGTCCTCTTCTACGTTTTTTTGTGTTTGTGTATTTGAAAGTGATAAAGGGATATTTATGGCTGACGAGGTGCAAAAACTTTTTAACAATGAAAGTTTGAGGTTTTGCCGTGCTTTATTCATACCGATGGCAGTTAGAAAAGAAAAATACCGAACTTTGCTTTATAACTCTGTGGCTTGGATAAACAAGGGCCTAAGTGCAATTTCGCCAAAAATGAGTTAGTAGGCCTATCTTACTAACTGAAATGCGTACTTAAAAAAAAATGATCCTAAATACAAAACCGTGCTGGATTTGAAAATAGTAATGTTAAAAGGGCCCAAAATTCACAACTTTCAGTGTAATAAAGTCCTATGTTCATTATATGCCTTTCTTATTGGGTGCTAATTTTAGACAGCATAAGATTTTAAAAATCAAAAAGGCTTAATTGTTATTTAGGCCCGTATTTTTTAAGCTTACTTGCTCTTATGCCTTTTACCCATTTTTCTTTGTAGGGCAAACTGCAAAAGTATTCCACACCTCTAAAAAACTTAGGTTCCATGTTGACATTGGCCTTTTTGTATTTATAAATGGCGAGAAAAAAAGACCTAAGTGCAACAAGAATTTTTTTAAATTTAGATTTTTATGCCATAATTTTTTATTTTTTTATTTTGTGTTAAAGTTTGTATGTATTTGTATTTTACTGCACTATAATAATATACTTATTTCTGGAATTTCCTAAATATTTATTATTTTCTATTTTAAAAAATTAGGCCCAACTACCAATTGCTAGGTCCTATCTGCAGTGGCGGTTTCTCCATAAGTGCACATGTGCACGTGCACTCCCAAATTTTACTTAAAATATTAAAATTTGATCATTCTTTAATTTAATTAATAATTACCCCAAAAGGAATTCAGTAAAGACTGGAATATTAACTACAATTAATACTCGGTACATATGTCTTGGTATTCGTGTTCAACCAGCCTGCGATGAATGGATATTCTCGTGCTTACATTCTTTAATTTTAGTTACTGGAACTAAATTCTCTGCACCATACAAGTTATGTCGCATTCTAATTAGGAAATATAGAAAGGAAGGACGGAATGTCCCAATAGAATTTTACAGTACATAGAATCTGAGCCTTCCTTCGGCCGTGCTCTTCAACATAAATTAGCCTCGATGCCGCCCGCACCTTGGTGATGAACCCCGCGGCCGCGGTTAAGGCCATCACACGCACCTCCGTAGCATGGTGCATAACGCGACGCATGGGGCTTTCAACCAATCAGCGATCGAATAGCAGCGGCCATATTGGTTTTGCATAAGAAAAGTCCATAAGGTTGAACTTCTATGCGCCATGCTATGCGCTATGCATTTTTGTGTGTGATCGGCTTTACCGTTGCAGATGTACAGGAGCTCTCGCGCACCTGTAATTAGTGCGCTTGGATAACTTGAAATTGTCGGTCGGGCGCGGGGTGGGCGATTTGTTTTGATTTCGACGATTTAGTCTACGACAATGGCGGAAGTTTCTAGTTCTGATAGCATTAGCGTGCAATATTTAAAGACAATTAAATTTTCAGCTTTGCCATTGGAAGAGAAAATAAACTAGGTGTGATACATTTATTATTTATTTATAAAAACAATAATAATAGGTAGGTAACTAATATCTAACTAAATATCTCATTTTATAATTATTTGCTCTAAATTATATGATATGACGGCCCAAAAAAATTGCGTGGCACTGAAAAAAGATTTTCGCCTGCGCCGCAATTTTTATTTTTTGGTGTGCACCCCCAAAGCTTTTTATCACGCGCCGCCATTGCGTATCTGTCAAAATCCCTTTAGAGTAGTTAGGGCTTATGTAAATTAGTCCAAATAGCCAAGGACCTAACTAACAAAAAAAGTTAACGCATTAGTGTTTTTCCTTGATTCTTATACTTTTAAAAAAATTAACACTTTTAAGCAAATTCTACGAACATTTGATTAAATTTGGAGAAAAAATAGCAAAATGACAAACATTTCAAAATTCGACACAAATCCTTCTTTATCTCAAACTGCATTTTTGCATATAGGCCCTTGTTCGACCAAGCCACAGAACTTATAAAGTTGAACAAAGGTGAAAGCCGACCATCGGCATATCCTTTAAAGAAAGTGACATGAGCGGCGGTAGATATACTCATGAAAATTATTTCATTTAATTATGGCGTAAACTAAAGAAATAAAAATAGATAATAAAACTTTCTATTCCTACACCTACAGAAACGACACTGATATATTTTCTAACTCTGCATACTGCCGAGTAAAGGGGTCCCGAAAAGTACTACCGAAAGCAATTAAAAGCGCATCTCACAAAAATCTGCCAATCAGGTGCCGTCTATCCACCTGTGCTGGGTCGGTCAGAAAACAAATACTTTGTGCTCGGACCGCAAAGAGCCGCGCCTTTTCTCTGTCGGTAGGGTTGAAATTATACCAGGAATATTTTATATGAATTTGTAAAACTATACCAGTGTTTTAGTGTCGAAAGATTGAATAGTTCCAATTAAAAATGAAGTATAATATACTTACTACTTCTACAAAAAAGAACATAACTTTTGGCGTTCTGCAAGGTACTAATTTATACACATGAATCATGGGATTTGTTAAAAATAGACATACGAGCTTTAAAAGAATGGTTTTATTATAAACTTCTGACAATTAATTTTATCAAAAGCAAATAGCATTTGCTTGCATAAATCTAAATAGAACTGACTAAAAGTATAAAAGTCAACAACCATCAAGAAATGTCAGAAACTGATAGTATCAAATATTTGGGTGTTATGATAGATCCATTTTTAAAATGGAATACACACATCGACTTTGTAACAAAATCACTCAGACCGTATTTATACCTTTTTAAAGCTTTAAAGTCTGTACTAGACGAATCAAGATTAAAAGCAGTTTACCACGCTCTTGTAGAATCTAGGTTATCTTATTGTATAGTTTCCCGGGACACATTCTCAAAAACTGGAAATTTAAAAAAATCTTACAGGTAATCTATATTAAAGAAACTAGCGTGGGACCAAGAATTTTTAACTAATTGCCTACTTCTATAAAAGTAATTTAAAACAGAAATAAAATCAAAAAATTATTTTGCAAACACCCAGAGTAGTTATCAAATACCAAATTGCAAATAATGCAAGGACCTAAAACTATAAACAACAAGTGAAATTTAAGAAAGAAAAAAAGGAAAAAGCAGAAAACTTTTTTCTTATTTTTCTCTCTTTAATTTCACTTGTTACCCAGAGAAGTTATTAGGAAGTTTATAGAAAAAATAACTATATATTAAATAAAAATAGATTCTATTTTATTTGCTTTTACGTATACTTTAGCTCAATATAGATTCTTATTATTTAAGTTACTTTATTTTTTTATATTCACTACTTTATTTTTAAATTTTGTTCTTATTATTTAAGAAAATAGGTACTTATTTATGAGGAAATCTTTGGTTTTGCATTTGAACCGGGATAGACCAGGAAAGCCCGCAGACAGTTTTAAACTTTGCGGAGAACTGGTTTATTTGTGGTCGATTTGCGGAATTTCTGTTCTTTATAATTTGTTGAATCTTGTAATATTTCTTTTTGAATTGCAAATAAACCTATTTATTTATATTATTATAATTATTATAATTTTTGAATTGCGAAAGTAAGCAAGTGGTCATGTCAACATGCGTTTGATCGCAAAAAGCTCCCTTTATTAATTTTAACTTTTTGTCTATTTAAGGTTGCTATTGTGAATTCGTGTTCTCCTGAGAGTTTCTGAGAGTAGATTCACATTGCAGTAGCTCTCCCTCTGCTTCACAGTGGCGGCTGGCCCAGCGACGTAGGTGAAGCGCTGCTTTACTCTTTTCTCGGACTAAATATAATAACCTAAGAGTCTAGCGTTCTATGCCGCGGATTCTGTACTCTTTTTCTATATTTAGCAATTAGCAGGCAAAAAACATATTGAGAGAATGCGGGCTCAGCGTACAGACAAACGTTGAAGCGATTTTTGTTTTTCGTTTGCCTGTGTCTATTTGACATGCCGCGTGGTGAAGGTGTCCATTGGTTGTCATGACAACGTCGCATGCTTTCGTAGAGCAAAGACTCAGATGTTACATGGTTGTAAAGACATTCAAGAGGCCTTCAAAACAAGGTATCACTAGACCCACTTTCCCTATTCAAAATATAGGGGTAAAGTATACCCCTCGAAGATGGTGCGTGTCACAAAAATTTCAAGATAGCCAAAGAGTGTCCCTTCGCAAACAAAATCGACGTGTTCGAGCGTTTCTTCAAATTCGCACAAAAAATACCCAAAAACACCTCTGTTACCTTTTAGTTGGAACACCCTGTATACTACACACACCACACATAGAAGAATATCGAATTAAACGATTATTTGCGGCGCGTTAAATTAGCTCAGACACGCTGAAACAAGCTTAAAAATAGAGGAACAATCAAATATTTGGGGTATATATTTCGAAAATTACGTAATTCCCCGAAAAAAATCTGCTTTAAATAAATTGTTTTGAGTGTTCACATTATCGAGCGGCCGACTTGTTCACGTTATAGAGTATCCAATACAAAAAATATTTTGTTTACAAAACCGCGTTGTTCGCATAAGCGAGTGTTCACATTACCGAGCTTGCACTGTATTTAAATTTTTTAGGTGTGTATTAAAAATGAGGGTAGGGAAATCCTGCGTCTCCTATTGCGAAAGTCACGAGTGTTTGGTTATCAATTTACCGATAAAAAACCGTGCATGCTTTCGCAGAGCAAAGAGTCACTCATTATTGAAATAGTGTCCGGTCAAAGTAAACGGCTCGGTTAGGTTCCTTGGTAATTTGTATGTCGGCATCTTGTTTACATTCGGTTCTGATTTTGTTTTTATTTTAATTATATAATGTTTCCTGTGTATGTTGCAGTGTGTGTTTTACTGGAAAAACCGTTTTCGAGGTGAAAAGACGATGACAAAAAATACTTTTTGAACTCTGAGAAGCCGTCCCCTATATTAAACGTAAATAAACCGGTTAAGGTTAAAGACAAAGTGTACAGTCAACATTTTCAAGAAGGGTAGACGAATTACCTCACGTACAAGCGGTAAAAGTTAAATTACCTGATTTCGCTGATTTTACTAAATTTAGTTAAGTTTTTTATAGAATAGGTTTTTACGTTATTATAATAGTATTATATTTTCTAATTCGAAATGGATTGGAAGTTCGAGAGTTGCTCTCCGACATCAAATTCGGTTCGGTATGTTTACCGCTGTCTGTCTGATAGCCGATAGAGGCTGACTAACATTTAAGAAATGCGCCCGAGAACATCTCCCGAGAGTTATTTCACTCCGAGGATAAATAAATTAATTAAAAATAAATTTCCATCAAAAAAGGTTATCCTAATGTATTTTTAAATAAAAATAATAATGTATTCTTGTATGAAAATAATCTCTAAATGTATTTTATTACTTTTAGCATTACCATTAAAATTCAAATATTTTAATTCGCGTACGATGCATCAAAAACGAGCGCAGATTTGCATTTAAAAACGTAAAAATGTTATGTTAATAATTAAAGCAGAATATCACGTCATTGCATTGGCGTAGATAAAATCTTTTTTTTTTAAATCACTCAAATAAATATTAGCCCAGGGCCATAGCGTCAAAAGTGAAACTCCAAGGGCTTTTTGATGAAGACTTTACAAAACCTGTTTTAATCAGTTAATAATGATCCCCCCAACACTGCCTGACCTGTTAAGAGATCCAAAATTCTGTCAGTCAAAAAGTTAGATACTTATTTTTTGGCTGGTAAAAAGTTTTGACCGAAGTTAAGATGACTGAGCATGACCTTCTGTATTGAAACTCAGAAGCCGCCACTGCAAATTAGGCAGGTCAGTATTTTAATAGTCAGTTCAATGTTTAGAATGTTTGCCTAGAGAGCAAGAGATCCCGGGTTCAAGTCCCGGCCGAAGCAGAAAACTTTTTTCTTATTTTTCTTTCTTTAATTTCACTTGTTGTTTATAGCAAGCATGTAATTAGGTTACATCAAATATTACAAAAATAATATCAACACACAGCCGTAAAAACAAAGTTCCTTTATTATATTCTGTCTGAAATGCGTTTCTTCCAATGTTAGCTGGAAATTTAGATTTAGGTTGAGGATTTATTTTTGGTTGTCAAATTTTTCTTTTAATTTTTTAAAATTTTAAAGCTCAGACAGATGAATTCCACACCTACTTCTTAGTTTTACATTTTAGAATCCCGGAAATAATGCAAGATAATACCTATATGGTTAAAAAAGATTATTTATCTAATACTTGTAAAAAATAATGTTGAAATAATAGGTACGCCACTGATATTATTTAACAATATTTATGAAATAATGTAAATCCCACAATAACGCATATTTGATCAAAAAAGCCCACGCACATCTGAATTCTATGAAATTTATTAAAATAAAATTTCATTTTCAATTTATACCTGTTGGGGCTCCCTGGTGGTCCAGAAAGGAGAGTTGTCTGGAATTTAACGGTGTTAGGTGTGGACTGTAAAGTTAAGGGAATAAGGTCATAGGCTAAGCTGGTACAAGGGATTCTGAAATGGTCTAGTTTACCTTCTAGGTTAGTGTAGCAATAAACTAATGTATGTAAGGTAAAAATAATGCATTTTCACTTACCATTTTTATACAGGAAGTGGAACTCATGGGAGGACGCGCTGTTAAACCGTATTTTTTGCACCCCACATTCATGTGGTAGGAGAGTCGCTAACACGCGTGTATTCTGGTTCGAAGACGAAACGGTTGAGAGCATGCTGCAGCAGGTATCGCTACTGCGTTCGTTCTCCCACATGTCGCCCAGTGGCGTCGTTAATCCATAGGCGTAGGAGAAAAGGGATAAGTAGGAGGGAATGAGATTACGAAGGACCATATTAAAGGAACTAGGAACCTTAGTAATTCAAAATGCATTTTATGTAAAGTAAATTAATTATAGCAAATTGTAATATTTGCCTTTAAAACCGCGGGAGTTTCAAATGCAAATAACCCAGTAATTTTAAGTACTTAATTAGTTAATTAATACTAAATAAACAAAAAATAGAAAATGCTCTAGTGAATCACCAAATAGCCTAATTCGAACCAATTTGGTAAATTATAGTAAAAAGAACATATTTACAAAAAGGAAGGCGGGACGAACCATTTCCCACCCCCCTGAGAATGCCCAGGGGCATTTCAGAGAGTTTAATTTGTAGGCAGGGCGCATAGTTTTACCAAAGGCCGTTTGTAGGTACCTTTAGTAGTCTTTACAATAGCAACCCGTGGAACATTATCAGAACCTTTAATAAGGTCTTCAATGCGGCCTAGGGGCCAATCCAATGGAGTGGAATTTTCATCTTTGATCAGTACCATAGTACCAATATCAATGGAAGCAAGAGGTTGGTGCCATTTGGCTCGCTGTTGCAAAGTGTGCAAATATTCGCGATGCCAGCGAATCCAAAAATCGCGGTGCATTCTTTGCAACAGTTGCCACCTGGACAGCCTGTTTAACGCAATATCGCAGTAGTTTGGATCGGGTATTGTACCTGGAGGCCTCAAATTTAAAAAATTATTAGGAGTCAAGACCGCCAGATCAGTAGGATCGGTGCTTAAGGCACATAAAGGACGTGAGTTCATTATGGCTTCAACTTGGGTTAAAACCGTATTTAATTCCTCATAGGTGAGTATTTGATTTCCAACTACCCTGTGAAGATGAGTCTTTAAAGATTTAATGTTTGATTCCCAAATGCCTCCCATGTGGGGAGCAGCAGGTGGGTTAAAATACCAAACTATACCTTCCCCCTTCACGCAATCAGAAAAAATTTGTCGCAAGTATTTTTCAGAGGCCACGAAGTTGGTCCCGCAGTCTGAAGAGATCTTTGAGCATAGTCCTCTTCTAGCTATGAAGCGGCGCAGAGCAGCCAGAAAGGCTTCTGATGTCATATCAGAGACTAACTCTAAATGCACGGCTTTAACAGCGCAACAGATAAATAAACAGACATATGCTTTCATGGTTTTTGCACCTCTGGTCCGACCAAGAGTAATCGTGAACGGACCACAAAAATCTATACCTACATTTTCGAACACCTTTGCTTCGGAAACTCTAAATTTCGGTAGGTTACCCATAGGGGGTTGAAGGGAGTTAGGTTTAGTTTTCCAGCAAGTATGGCAAGAACTTAAAACTTTTCTCACTACCTTTTTAGCAGACAATACCCAGAAGTTTTGCATTAGTAAAAAAGTTGTGGTCTGTATACCACAATGAAGATTGCTGCGATGCAAATCTAAAATCAGTAATTCAGTGAATTTTGCACTAGAAGGCAAAAGAATTGGAATTTTTTTATCGTATGATAAATTTGAATGGCATAAACGGCCTCCAACACGAAGCAAATCGTAGCTTTCATTATGCAAAAATGGACATAATTTTTGAAAAGCTTTTGGAAGCTGTTTCTTATCTTTTAGTAATTCAATTTCTTTTTGGAAAGAAAAAGATTGTACGCATTTCGAAATAAAAAGTAAGCTTTTGTAGTAATCCTGATTTGTAAGGTAATCAGTAGCAAAATTGTATGAGGGATTTTTAAACTTTTGTAACCCTCGCAAAAAGTAAGCAACTATTCTCTTAATTTTAAAAAGAGAACTGTATTTTTCAAACAAGTTGTTTACATAATATTCAACTGTTTGTTCGCAAGTAAAAACGTTAAAAATATTTTTTCGCTGTTCTTCCAAAACTGCATTCCCATCGTAAGTAACTGTCATAAAATCCCAAGTATTTGTAGGTTGGTTTAGAAAAGAAGGCCCTTCTAACCAAAAATAAAATCTTTGTAAATCAGAGGGATACATTTCCCTAGTACCGCAGTCAGCCGGATTTTGTTCAGTAGGAACATAATGCCAAAACTCAGGGCTAATTCTTCCTTGTATATAGGCAGTTCTATTCGAAACAAATGTTTTAAATTTGTGAGGAGATCCCTGAATCCAAGATAAGGTCACTGTGCTATCAGTAAAAGCAAGAATTTTATCAAATTTAATTTTTTCCGAGAACGTTTCTAGTAAAAAATCCATTAATTTAGCCAACAAAACAGCTCCTAAAAGCTCTAGTCTTGGTAAAGTTAGTTTACGACGCAACGGTGCGACTCTAGATTTACTACAAACAAAAAAAACTTTAATGTTTCCATCAGAATAAAAAATTCGAATATAAGCGACAGCACAATAGGCCCGTTCTGAACTATCGCAAAATCCTACTAGCTGGATTTGACTAGCATTAGGCAAAATTATTTGACGAGGAATTTTAACAGAATGCAAAAACTTTAATTCATTTTTAAATTTTTCCCATTTAAAAACAATTTCCGGACTGACAGGGTCGTCCCAGTTTAAGTCTTCTGCCCAGCAGTATTGAACAATTAATTTTAAAATTAAAACTATTGGCGCCAAAAAAGACAGAGGGTCGTAAATGCGGGCCAAATTACTTAAAATTGTTCTTTTAGTGCATGTTTGGAGAGAACAGTCGAAAGTATAAAAAAATTCATCAGTATGAGGGTTCCAATTTAAACCGAGAATTTTCAAAGTTGAGTTTTCAGCATCTAAATCGAGAGAAAGAGCCTTCATCGAAATGTGTGACTCAGGAAGATCGGATAGTAACTCGGGACAATTGCTCGCCCATTTACGCAATTCGAATCCACCTCGGCTAAGTAGCTCGATTAATTGATTTTTCATCTCAGTGGCCTTAAAAAAGTCATCACTTCCCGAAATCACATCATCGACAAAAACTGCCTCCTCAATGATTTTTGAGGCAAGAGGAAGGTCCTCATGCTCTCTAGCAAGTTGCAGCAAAGTTCTGATAGCCAAAAAGGGGCTACAAGAGACCCCGAATAAAACTCTATTTATTTCGAAGTCTTGAATAGGCTGGTTAGGATCAAACCTCCAAACTATTCTTTGAAAATTAGTTTGACTAGGGTCAACTAAAATCATCCTGTACATTTGACGGATGTCGCAACAAAAGCAAAATTTATGCAAACGATAAAGTAATAAAATTTTTTGTAAGTCCCTTTGTAAAGGGGGCCCAGTATAAACAGCGTTGTTGAGCGAGATTTTGCCAGGGGCGTGCATGCTCGCATCAAAAACCACCCTCAGGGGGGTGCTAGTAGAATCTTTTTTAAACACCGCATGGTGTGCAATATAAAAATGATTTGAAATTTCGGTCGGCAAAGGTGCAGAAACCGGTTGCATATGATTATTATCTAAATAATCTTGTAAAACAGAGCTGTAGGCAGCATAAAAATCAGGGTTTTGTAGCAATTTCTTCTCAAGGGAGAAAAAACGACGTACGGCAATGGATCGAGTGTCGCCAAAATCTGGAGCAGTAACTTTAAATGGTAAAGATACAATATATCTCCCCTCCTCATTTTTTGAGGTAGTTTTCAAAAAATAATTTTCGCAAAACTCATCTTCGGGGTCAATGGCCTTGACATTAGGTATGTCATCTATTTGCCAAAATCGTTGTAGATTTTTATCTAAATTGACAAAAGAATCGTTCATTGACGTAGTAAAAAATGTTTTAATTTGATTTGTAGTTGAAGGTGAAAGTGAAAGATTGCCCATTATTCCCCAACCAAAAATAGTATTAATGCAGACGGGGTTGTTGGGTCCCGTAGACAAACGACCATCTAGCAAAATGTAAGGGTACACATCGCCGCCCAACAATAAATCAATTTTATCGCTTTTATTAAAGCCTGGGTCAGCTAGTTCTAAGTTGGCGAGAAAAGGAAAACTTTTAATCGAAAATGAGGAATGAGGTAAATCACTACAAATTTTATCG
The DNA here is from genome assembly GCA_963576565.1 of Aspidapion aeneum. NCBI lineage: Eukaryota > Metazoa > Arthropoda > Insecta > Coleoptera > Brentidae > Aspidapion > Aspidapion aeneum. The sequence continues at coordinate 204,509,726 of OY755038.1, forward strand.
AGTATTATCGCATCAAAATTAAAAACAAAATTATTATCACGCAAAGAGGATATATTGCAATTAATTCCAGATTTTGCCGAAGTTGTCATTCGATCTAAGCTTTGTAGAGTCATGGCGATATTAAATTTAGGAAGGCCCAAACTATCAGCACATGACTTAGATATAAATGAAGATTGAGCACCAGAGTCACAGATGGCGCGCACTGTGTGCCAATTTTGAAAAACATCCTGTATTTGTATTAAAGCGGTACAGAGAAGTACTTCGCGATCATTTAAAGACATACCAGTAACAATGGTGTTAGTGGTTCTATTAAATTCGGTAGCCACGGGGCTCCTCGGGGGTTGCACTGCAGAAGTAGAGGGGCTACTCGCAGAACTAGGTGTAGAATTAATAGGAAAAAAATGTAAGAGACTGTGATGAAATTGGCCACAATGTAAACATCTTTTTTCTGATTTGCATTGCTGGGGTAAATTATGCTTTGAGGCCAAACAGTTGACACACGCTTTATGTTGTTTAACAATCTCAAAACGTTGCTGGGGAGTTTTCGCCAAAAAATTAGGACATCTGTATATTATATGATCGCCACTTTTACAGAGAAAACAAAAATTTTGAGGGTTTGGAGTATTATTTAAGCCACTTTGGCCATTTGGAGACTGGGAGGCATTTTTGGAGGCTCTCTGAGTATTAGCAAACAAAGCAGATCGATTTTGAAACTTTGCTTGATTTTTCTGACTTGAAATTGACAAATCTTTATTTTTTAAGTAATCTTGAGTTTGTTGTATTTGTTCCAACACAATGCAATGGCTAGAAACAAAAGCACGAATTTTATCATAAGAGGGGATCTCATTGGAGCAATAATTTTGCTCAAATGCCTTGCGCGTGGTTGGGTCCAACCTATCCAAGAGCATTTGTGCCATAATATAATCCCAAAACTCCGTTTTAAAACCCATGACTTTTAAAGCACTTAAGTTTTTCGAAAAACAATCAAGCAAATTCCTCAAATTCGTAGCATTCTCTTTAGTAAGAGGAGAGAAGCCTTCAATTGCCTTCCAGTGAAGGTAAGCTTGTAATCGTTTATTTGTATACCTATCCACCAAGGTGTGGTAGGCATTTAAATAATTTTCAGCAAGGATAGGAATGTCAGAAATGACATCCAGGGCAGGGCCCTTTAAATTAGAAAAAAGCAAATTGAATTTTTCAAAGTTTCCCAGCGACCTATTATTGTGCACGGTAGCATTAAAGGCTTGCAAAAAGGTTGGAAACTCCTTAAATTCCCCTTGAAAAAGAGGTATTTTTATCCTAGGCAGTAAACCATGCTGGTCTGTGGAGGCACAGGGACTGCCCATGGGATTTATCGTACTGCTCAAAAGCCCTCCATCTTCAAAGGGTAGTTCGAAAAGTTCGTAAAATATAGTGGAAATCTCGTCACAGCGTTTGCAAAAGTCCATAGACACTTTGTTTTCTACTACTAAGCGATCCTCATCAGAGGCTACCAACGTCAACAAAGTATTATGGTGCTTTTCAAAATCTTTTTTGATTTTTGACAATGTCCGAAATTTGACTTTAAAGCCGCTGTGATAGGCAGGGTCATTTTTTGCGAGGGTCGCGGATTCAATGATCAAATTTAGCTGTGAAATCGCACTATAGCGCAAGGCTTTAGCCTTTAAAATTTTATCCGAACTAGACATGATTTAAAAAAAAATCCAAAAAATAATTGACAAAAATTAGGTAAACTGAAAAAAAAATCAAAATTTGGACACCCTGTATAAATGTTAATGTCCTACGTTTAATTACAATAATCAAACTATAAGCGCACAAAAGTAAAGAAAATACCCGATGCAAACTAATGATAACAAAAAAACTTGTGTATAAGTTTTTTTATCTTCGCCTCGCGAATTCAAATAAGTAGGTACCTACTATGTATTAAATTTAAAAATAAATACCTACAAATCAAAAGCATTTAATTTGGTAAAACTATTTATCTGCCTTTACACGAAAACAAATTCTCAAGTTAAGAATTAAATTTCCTTCAAAATTTATTATGCACGCAAAAAATGGATACAATCATAGCCATTTGCAGACAGATATTATAATAGTAAATTAGAAATAGATATATTCATAGCAATTTTTACGCAAAAACGAATATAGTAAAGCATCCGCAATCGGATATAGTCATAGCAATTTGCAATAAGCAAAAATGAATATGGCAATTTGGAGATTTTTTTCGAGCAAATTGGATATAATTATAGCAATCCACAAATGTGAAGGCACAACGGCTAAAATAATAGCACTTTGCAGACACTATTTTAAACTATTTCCAGTGACAAACAAAAAAACACCCAAATTCTATACGGTTTTTTTTTTTTTTTTTTACAAAAAAGAAACGAAAAAACTTGATTTATTCGAAACAAAAAAAAGCATAGTAGTTTACAGATTTTATCTGTGTTTGGTTTTTCGCATGAAAAGGCTAAATTTATTGTTAAAAATATTTAATTTTTACACAAAAAAAATCGCAAAATGTATTTTAGAAACCTAGGGGTTTTCTAAAGTAGGCATGTAAGAAAAACAAGGGTTTTTCTTGCATTTGAAACCAGTAAAAAAAACTAACCTAAAAAGGCAAAAAAACGATTCCAGAAATCCGGGTCGCTAAGGATCAAAAATGGGGCTCCCTGGTGGTCCAGAAAGGAGAGTTGTCTGGAATTTAACGGTGTTAGGTGTGGACTGTAAAGTTAAGGGAATAAGGTCATAGGCTAAGCTGGTACAAGGGATTCTGAAATGGTCTAGTTTACCTTCTAGGTTAGTGTAGCAATAAACTAATGTATGTAAGGTAAAAATAATGCATTTTCACTTACCATTTTTATACAGGAAGTGGAACTCATGGGAGGACGCGCTGTTAAACCGTATTTTTTGCACCCCACATTCATGTGGTAGGAGAGTCGCTAACACGCGTGTATTCTGGTTCGAAGACGAAACGGTTCTCTCATGCTGCAGCAGGTATCGCTACTGCGTTCGTTCTCCCACATGTCGCCCAGTGGCGTCGTTAATCCATAGGCGTAGGAGAAAAGGGATAAGTAGGAGGGAATGAGATTACGAAGGTCCATATTAAAGGAACTAGGAACCTTAGTAATTCAAAATGCATTTTATGTAAAGTAAATTAATTATAGCAAATTGTAATATTTGCCTTTAAAACCGCGGGAGTTTCAAATGCAAATAACCCAGTAATTTTAAGTACTTAATTAGTTAATTAATACTAAATAAACAAAAAATAGAAAATGCTCTAGTGAATCACCAAATAGCCTAATTCGAACCAATTTGGTAAATTATAGTAAAAAGAACATATTTACAAAAAGGAAGGCGGGACGAACCACCTGTGTAGGTACATAGCTTTATTTAGAAACTTTTGTTCGAAATCAATATGTGCAATGTTTACGATAATTTTCCTTACGTAATTTGTGGACAGTCTCTTTGGGATTTTAAGGGGGAAGAGTGACTTTTAAGGTCATAGACTCTATATTTCTCATCGTTCGTTGAATTTTAGCTTCACATTTAGCAAACGCCAATTGAATTTATTAAACATTTTCTGTGGTCGTCCGGCAAGCTACAACACTAAAAATACAGGACGTTAGAGCCTATAAAAAAGCGGTGTGTGGAAGTGACCACCATCTAGTAAAATCCAAAATACTACCGTTTAGAATAACAATGAAGAGTGATAAAAGAGAACAAAAAACTACAGAAGTCAGGTACAAACTAGATAGCCTCAACCAAGAAAGCGTAGAGGAATTTTACAAAAAACGACTTGACGAACAACTCATACAAGAACACTTTGAATAAACAGATTACTACAAGTATCTTAAAAGCTGCTTGAAAAACGCCGCTCCTGAAGCTCTGTGAGAATGCGAAAAGCCCAATTGAAGAATGCATATTTATAGGATAAAGAAATAGAAGAAATGATAAAAACAAAGAGACAAATAAAACAGATTCGTTAACACAACGTTAGATCAAGGCAAGACAAAAACGAATTCAGAACAGCTCAAAAATGGTACGCACAGCTATAACGAAAAAGAAGAATGAAGGCTGGAAAAGAAACTGCACAAGACTCAATACATACCTAGGAGGTAGTAGAAGTATCGAACGCTGGCAAATGTTATGATCTCTTCCTCAAGAAAAGACAAAAGATTTCATGTTACCAGTAACTTTAGAAGAGTGGGATACATACTTCTCGAAACTGCTGACTGAGCAACGGAAAAACAGAAAATCTCCGGTAACATCCCTTCAGAATTACTTAAATACAACACAGAAAAGCTATATAGAAAATTAGCTAGCCTGTTTTAAAAGTGGCCAGAAGAATAGAACAACGATACATAAGAAGGAAAGTAGAGAAGTGTGTGATACTGTGCTTAGTACTATTTTAAGAGTCTATGGTAAGCTAGAAAAAAAGAGAATTGCGGACGAATACTGTGGTATTGAGGCCGAAGACAAGCTGGATTTAGAGCTAGTAGAACCACCATGGATTACTTATTCACAATAATACAGATAATTGAGAAAAAGACGGCCCAAAATAAGGAAATAAACCTCTTCTACGTAGATCTCAAGAAAACGTACGATAGTGTACCCTAGCTAAAACTTTGGAAGGCTCTGGAAAAAAACCAACATCAGCATAACACTAATAAAAGCTGTTTAAGAACTCTATAAAGACATTAAGAAAGGTTTTAAGCAGGGTTATTGCTTGTCATCGGCATTATTTAAGATCTATACTGAAAACAAGGAAAAGGAAATGAATGAGGAATACCACTGAACGATTAGGTACTGTATAATCTCTGCTTCGCTGATGATAGTTCTGGCTCGAGAGTACGACGATTTAGAATATATTTATTTACGGGTATTAATTGAAGAATACGTTAAGTGGAGGCTGGAGGTAAATCTTTAGAAAACGGAATTTAATATATGCATTGGTGGGGAGCAACAAGACCATATCTTGGAACAATGACGGTAGTTTAGATAACAATTCTTATAAAAAAGTTAGTCTACCATTCGTGTTCTACTGAGGCCTGATCCACAGTTTCACTTCTTACTTGCCGCTCACTTTTATTTCCCTCTTTGTCCAATAGAAAAGATGGAAAATTTAATTATATCTATATCTCTTTCTATTAAAGAAAGAGCGAAATAGAAGTGAGCTGCACTAGGACAATTTTTCGACAGCACAAAAACAGTGTAAGACCTGGTCTGTAGTTTTACTCCTTATCGCTCACTTTTATTTCCTTCTTTCTCTAATGGAAAAGATGGAAAAATAAATTATATCTTTATCTCTTTCTATTAGAGAAAGAGGAAATGGAAGTGAGCGGCAACGAGTGAAACTGCGGACCAGGCCTGACACTATTTTTGTGCTATTGAAAAAAATTGCCCTAGTGCAGTTTCGATCGAATATGACAGTGCAACAGTGCAACACGATCTTGTAGAGTCTGTGCAAAGTAGTGTGCACTGGATTCAACACTAAGGTTGTCAGTCGACAAATCGAATACCAAAATTTGGCCTAGTAGTCCCAAAAGAATACGAAAATTTTACTTGTGGAAAGAAATCGGTAAGCATGGAAAATGCAGCAACCTACCTTATTAGCAGGCGCAGTCGACAACAATTGCTTTAGTTGACTCTTGTTCCCACTACACACGCTAGATGTGGTGGTTGTACTGGTGGAGGTGCTGGTGTCTTTTGTGATAGTCGGCGAGGTACTGGGTGGTGGAGCGTACTGTATGCAGCTGGAGCCGTGCGGTGACGCTGCGTCCCCTGAAGCTGCACCTAAAGTAAACAAGAGTACTATCGTCCAAATTATAGGCATTTGTATTGACGTCATTTTTGTTTATCTTTGTTTAGTATATTATAAATAGCGGCTACAATAAACTTAAAAAAAAAGTACTGTCTATGATTAATTCATTTTTTAAATAGGTAGGTAATTGGTTATGTGAAGTATACGTCACTGTTAATCAAAAACATGAGTTTGTCAACTTGTCGGAAATTAAAAGTTGTAAAATGCCGAGAAACAAATATAATAGGTAGAATGAACAATCGCAGCTGATAATTTTAAATACATCTACGTCATACGTTTTTTTCTCACCTCGTGACGTCATTACAAATGCGTATAATTTAGATTATATAACGCTGTTTTTGATCCACAAATTTCTAACTGTAATCGTTGTTATCGCGATAGTAGAAACACATTAATTTTTAATGGGAACCTTTAGCTCGTCTCATTCTTACTTTATCGGGCCACGATCCTCCACTTTGTTGACGTTACATCCGGGGCTGATTTTTTTTATTGTCACGTTACGACACAGCTGATTGTCTTTAAAATATTGAAGTTGCAATGACGGTTCATGAATATTTGATTTTTTTTAAATAAAGCCGTTTTTGAGATTGTTGTTGCTTTATTTGGCATTGCTTTATTTTGGCAGAACATTTTTTTTTAATTGTATAGTAATCCTTAATTTTTCAGAGCCGGTTCATTAGCTCACACAAAAATTAAGTTTAAGGTAGAAGCGAATGTGACAATCAAAGATGACAAAGTCAAATACATGTCAAATATAACAGTTGGCATGTGGTACATGGCGGGTAATTTGAATTCAAAATAAGGAATGCTAAATCTTGAAGGTTTTAACCTTTTAATCATGTTGCTTCCTTACAAAACTTTGGTGGAATATCGGGATGGTGTCTAAGAATATTTAACTGAAATTTTGCGGAAATCTGTAGTGCCATTTTGAAAATATCATAAAAAAACGTCTGACCTCCCATAAGACCCAATGTAAAATTCAGCCCCGGGAGAACTGCTGATTTTTTCAGGGTCGTGGGCTCTATTTTTGTGTTGGCCTTGATTCAGTTAGCTGGTTTAAACATTATCGGTTACTGAATTATAAAGTTTCACATTCAACTTGCTGGCGAATAACGTATATTAATTCCAAGTCTCTTTATGCAGATGCACTACTGCAGTGCATATAAATTTATGGCAAAATGTTTCAACTTGTCATCTTAAAATAAATTTAAAAAACCCAGAGGACAATGAAAACAACGTAACTCAGGGTTATCAAAGTGACGGGCCACGATCTAAAACTTTGTTGACATCTCTGCAAAGGCATTTCTTTTTGATGGTTAAGTCACGCCACAGCTGATTGTCTTTAAAATATTCAAGTTGGAATGACGGTTCATGAATATTTGATTTTTTAAATATAGGCAAAAAAATTTTTTTAGATGTTTAGTAATACTTAATTTTTTAGAGACGCTTCATTAGCTCACACAAAATTATATTTAAAGCAGAAGTGAATGTGTTTTTTTCTATGTGGTAAGTAATCGGCTCACTTACGTTCATATTTCGTTTAAATTTTTTTTTGTAGTGTAACTTTGTTTTGAGAAGATTATTACACTGGTATTTTTGGATTATAAATGAACTTTCATTCAATAATCGAAAACATGTTAACAATACAAACTAATCTAACCGTTGCGTTGGCATGCAGTGCAGGGCGGGAAATTTGAGTTCAAAATAAGGAATGCGAAATCTTTAAGATTTTAACCTTTTAATCATTTTTCATATTTACAAATATGGGGATAGTGTTTGGGAATATTTCACTAAAATTTCGCGAAAATCTATGGTGCGATTTTAAAAATATCACCATAGACCTATATTCTCCCATAAGACCCAATGTAAAAATCAGCCCATGATAACAGCAAATTTTTTCAGGGTCCTGGCCGGTATTTTGTTGTTGGCCTTGCGTAACTTATATTTGACAGAGAAATAATGTTAAATTTTGAGTTTGCATTATGGCATATGTCATTTAACGTCATGTTGATCATTTAACGTCATAAAATTAGCTAATGAAGTGCATCTAAAATATTTCTAAGACCGCGTGGTTATTTCACGAACATAAACGAATTGGATTTGACGAAAGGTAAAGTGACAAATTTAAGTTGGCTGGTTATTTTAGTTTGATCTTTCGTTCTCTGATTTAGAAATGTCAAGTGCATGTCAACCGCTGTTTTTGTTTATATTTGTGTTTTTGCCAGTTTTTTTATTTAAACTTGGGATAAAATCTTACCGTCAAAAATTTGTATGGTGTTAAAACAACTTTCCTTTTGCCATTACAGTAGGAAAAGTCTGATAATTTAAAAATAACAACAACGTGTGATCTACGCAATTTGAAAAAGGACGCGATAAAATTAAAATAAGTTCATCAGCTTTTTTAATGGTATTGCCAAACGTATGGTGTACCACTCTTTTAATTTTGGTTGATTGGGGAATCCAATCTCTAACTGTTCTATAATCTCTGAGTTATGAGTTTTAGAGGTAAGTTTTATAAGCCGTTATTAGATATTTGACATACAAACTTGCGATTCCTAACTAAAAGCAGAAGCTTGTTGGAAATTTAACTATATTTTTTATGCATGTTCCTGCAACTTTTACTTTGAAATATAAATAATCACAAAAAAGACAAAAATTTAACATAAAGTGACAGTTCGTTATTGTTACAGTTTGAGGCGGAAAATAGTATGTTTTTTTATTTAGGACGAAAATTTATCGTTACCGATTTAAAAGCTAACCAGAACTATAGCTAAATTAACATGTATAGTTACTTGCCAAGAACACCCTATTATTACTCAGTGTTATCCCAACAAACATCAACTTGACGGAACTGTATTTATTTTGTAATTCAACTGCTGGCAACTGCTGGCAAACGGTAATAAAGTGCTTATTTTTTACTAATTTAGGATTGGCTACATTTACATTTATTGGAAAGTGTAAAAAAAGCAACATTGTGGTACAGAATTTGTAGCATCATCTATGCCATTAAGAAATCGTACTATAATTTCAATGCTTATATAGTACATCTAAGTTATTATTTAAAAAATAGTTAAAAAATATATTTGATATATTAAAAGCATTTTATTTTACTATAACAAAAAACATTTATTTTACTGTGAAAATTAAGTATTCACAAAAGACGTTTTAATAACATTTCGAAGAAAACACTTTTAAGGTACATTTAATTTATTATTAAAAGTTTTACTGCAAAATTAATATAACAGTGAACAAGCATTTTAAGAGTAATTTTAAACAATTGCTTTTAAAGCACTTTATTTTAATACAAAAAAAATTAATATTTTACAATAAAAATAAAATATTCACAAAAAATGTTTAATAACATTTCAAATGAGGCAAAGTTCTGACATGTTTGCTGGCCTTGCCAGTAGATGGCAAACACTATTTTAATAGTACAATGAAGAATGTCAAGCTTTTGAATGTGAATGATTTTATTTGTTTTTAAATTGGTGTGGAATGTTCCATAATCTTTGAAAAATCCTTATATGTTATGAAAAGAAATATTAGAGATCCTTATAAGGATCAAATATTTCTTTCCGTAAATATGAGACGTTAGTGACGTAATTAATGTATTTACAATATTTACCTGCAGTTTGTACTTTAAAAAAATTCAGTTTTTTTGGTACTAAAAAAAAAAGAAAATACATTACTTTAAAAGTACATGCTTTTGCGCACAAAAAAGTTTTAAAAAATGTATTGCTTTAAACGTACATGCCTTTTTGTACTAAAACGGATGTCTGCTGGCGTGATCCGTGGTATGCCACCGCGGTGCTACTAAAGCATTTCTGAAAATGTACTTTACCGTTACTGGCTGCTGGTAATGACTTTACAAAAAAGCTTTTTTTTTATTGATGTTTGTTGGGATGGTTTATATTAATTTCGGGTGCTATAAATTAATGGTAATGAGCCTCTAGAACTCGTTACACTGATAATGACTACTCAACCTAAACAATCTGTTTTCAATACTGCCAAAAAAGAATGGGCATATGACATGTTAAAAGCTACATAAATATAAGATTTTCTTTTTTGGGATAAAAGTTCGCTTTGAAGATATTTACCCTGAGCCGGGGACATTGTAGTACTGATACTACTACTACTACTGGCCGAGGAAGAGGTAGAAGATGAAGAGGATGCTGACGAAGGGTTATGGTGGTTCTCGGTGTGCCGCCTCAGCGATCTGGCGTCACAATAGCTCTTTCCGCATGCCTCTACCTTACACTCGTAAGGTTTCTTGTTGCGGTGGGTTAGAAGATGACCATTTCTGCAAAAGAACAAAATGTTACCTACCAATTTTCTTGCTATCAAGTCCTTAAAGAATAGGAGGCTAGGCTTTTAAGAAAAAGCTACAGCACTGTAATTTAATCCCGGAGTCGTGGAATATCTGCACGCAGGCCAATGCTAAAATAATCATATAAATAGGCCACATTCTGGAAGAACTCGAAGTAATTTTTTTTATGGCCTTCACATTAAATTCTCCGATATGCTAAGAAACTTTACCACTATTATTTACTTATTTACTAAAAAGTCTTCACCCCAAGGTTGTAAAATTCTAGATCTAAAAGTAGGTATATCTTCCGCTCTTTACAATATTTAAATATTGATACGTATTTAATACGGTAACACAGCTACAGAGACAATTTTAAGTTATTTATATATTACTTATTTATTTAGCTTCGAAAACTTTTTTTAACGATCATGGATTATTTTAATAATTTTTTGAACCTTAAACCACCACTCAGGAATTGTACTACAATTTGAGACAATTTTTAACGAGAATCCTATGACTGCACGGGCAAGATTTCCAAAAAATGACATATATTGTAATATATTATATTATATTTTAAGTAAATTTAAAATATTGCAAGATCAAACTCACTGAGGGATACTTACTATGCAATTGAACGTTAGTGTTAACTAAATCTTTGCAGTTATTTGACTTGTAAGTATTTAAAAAATACACTTAAACCGGTCGAGATCAAATCTTTAGATTTCGCACATAGAGCCTGGTCTAAGTAATAATATTTATGGTCATAATAAATATTGATGTAAAAGTTTATATCGCCTTTCGCTTCATAGGAAACAGATTAGGTTGTGTTCCCCAGCTGTTTCTCTATTATGATACGGACTCAGTGATATTTTTACCTTATTTAGTTTAATTTCATTCCAACTTTTCTATTGTTAGTTTAACGTACATACAGCCTACAATTTACACTGAAAAAAATGCTTGGTTGAATTTGCTAAAAATATTTGTTCATCAACAATTTGCTGAAAATACTAGGTTTCACTACAAACTCAAGACTAAAACAATATACTTAAACCGATTGAGGTCAAGTCTGTAGAGTTAGTACTTAAAACCTAGCCTAAGTACTAAGATTTAAGGTTTTAGTAAAAGTTTACATTGCCTTTCGCTTCATAGGAAACAGATTAGGTTCTGTCTCCCAGCTGTTTTTCTATAATGATACGAACTCAGTGATTTTTTAACCTTATTTTGTTTATTTTCATTTCAACTTTGCTGTTGTTAGTTTAATGTGCTTACAGCCTACAATTTACCCTGAAAAAAAAATGCTGGGTTGAATTTGCTAAAAATATTTGTTAAATAACAATTTGCTAAAAATAGTTGAATTGAGTAAAAACTTATTGTTTTAACATAATCTACAGGGCGTACTGAACATACCCTACTGTAAGGGGTGGTAGGGGCAATCAAAACAAACATTTTTTGTTCGGTAAACATATGTCCGCTAATGAGTCGTTTAGGATCCAGAGCAAAAAAACTGTATTTGGTACTTTTATTTTGCGCAATAATTGAATCGCTGTTTACAGTGCAGTTTACTCATTATTCAACGTATAATTGTAAACAGCGATTCAATTAATGCGCAAAATAAAAGTAGTCTAGAGCCCAAACGGCTCATTTGCGGACATATGTCGCGGTTCGTCGGTCCCATCTGAAACGGGTCTTAGTGTAGTTATTATGAATTTTATTCAGTAACACTATAGTTCCTATTATTGGTTAACAAAAATATTTTTATTTGTTGATCGGTTATATACGAGTTAATAATTTTATATTGTTGATTTAACCACGTTTTCTGGCCGCTTTTACCCAGTTTTTTTCAGTGAATCGATTAACAAGGAAATGTATTTTTTGTTAAATCTTTTCCGGATGGTGAAATAATGAAAATCTCATTTTAAACGAAAAACGGAAAAGGCTCCAGTTCCGTTACTTTTTTACTTTTAACTATTTTTACGCTTTTTTGTTAAGCAGCTAAAGCTATACAGTCTTTTAAGTTTTAATTAAATTCCATTTGGCTAATTCTTAAAAATAGTGAATGAATTAATTGTTTATTTAGTTTTTTGAATTTATGCTTAAACGTGACAAACTTATTTCGGTTTTTAGCGAGAAATATACAAGTCTTGCCATATGTGGTGCAATGAGCTCTAACCCATCTACTGCGCTTGAATGGTTACTAAACTTACCTTCGCTTCGCATTTTCATAGAAGCGGTGGCACGAAGAGCAACATACAGAATAAGGGCGAATCACCAGGATGGCAGGGCAAACAAAGTGATATCAACAGCTTTAATCAGGGAACAATTCTAGGAATGATATCCGACGTCATGCCCAACACGGTATACAGCAGAAAGCTATACATTATCATCCCGGAGAGAGACGACTCGTAAAGAATAGGACTAATTTTTCAAAAAACGATAGCTTCTGGTATACCGACGGATCCAAAATGCTATTGGGCGTTGGATCTGGAGTTGTTAGTATCCAAGAAAAAGTCGAGATTAAACATAGTCTTGGCCAATTGGCTACTATCTGCCGAATTTTTTCGGCCCCGAACCAGCCCTGGAGTTATCATACAATGCTGCTAGATTAACCATATTAAAATGGATGGAGAATAGCTTTCAACAATACTGGATAAATATACCAGAACTGGCTCACTCTAAAGAGTTCTTTAAATGGTCTTGTAGAAACAGAGCCAGGAATATCATTGGACTTACCAGACAGGAGATACGTGTAGTGACTGGTCTTTTTACGGGTCACTGTCGACTGAGAGACTAGCAGAAGAGACCGAATGTAGACTTTCAGAAGATGATTGTCAGTGTCAAACGAAGTGGAGAATAGGCGCCGGATAATGTAGAAAAACGTTCTAAGCCGACATAGTAGTAGTAACATAAAGGTATACTTACAGGTGATCCTGTCTTTTAAACGCTTTTTCACACACAGTGCAGACGTACTTTCGTTCATTACCGTTGTGCTTGGCTAACGCGGAGGAGACCATAAAAGAAAGTTATACGGCCATGTACAACGGATGAACGACGAAAGATTACCAAAGCAGGTTCTATAATGGCAACCAATATGGGCGCAGAAAACGAGGGCGTCCTAAACTGGAATGGCAACACTTAATTTAAAGATCAATGAGTTAAAAAAAACCTGACAGAAGATGATTGTCAGGATCAAAGGAGGTAAAGAGTAGGCGTCGAATAACGTTGAAGCACGTTCTAAACCGACATAGTAGTAGTAAAATAAATGTATACTTACAGGTGATCCTGTCTTTTAAACGCTTTTCCACACACAGTGCAGACGTACTTTCGTTCATCGCTGTGGGTGAGTTTGTGCTTGGCTAACGCGGAGGCGTTTCCGAACACTTTGGCACATATCTGAAAAAAAAATTGAAGATAAAATTATTTTTTCTTATCAAATAGTGCCGTCCTTAAGTTGCAGAAATTAAGTAAAAATGCGTTCAATAATTTTAACGTTTATTGAACGGTTATAATAACAGTTAACAAAATAAACTCCAACCAAATTATTAAACTGCGCATGTCTTTAAATTAGAAATAATGATTTCCCTTAAACTAACTTTATGTGTATTTGGCTAATGTTGACGACTCATTTTTTCCCATGTTACAAATTTTAAGTGGTGATGTAAAAGGTTTAAGAGAAAAAAACTATTTGTTAAAAAAATAGTGGATTGTCTGTAAAATGCAAAAAAGTGAATTATCAACTTTTGCCAAATAGCAACAGAACTATATATTCAGACAGGCAAGGAACTATATCAAAGGGCTTGCTTACTCGCTATTAAGAAAAGATTCCAAGAGAATTTTTGAAAAAGGAAAATTTAATAATAAATACTTAAATTAAAATTTAAATCTTGGTTTAAGTGAATAAATAAATAGATGTGTATTGTGAGTTCCATACTTTCGGGAGATTCTAAAAGAATATAAACCATTCATTATTTTTCTTAAGTCGGTACCAATAAAGCGCCAAAAATATATTACTAAAAGGATGTAAAGTAATTAGAACAATTTTGGTATAAAATATTGAGGACAAATCCTTTAAGATTTTATTCGATCAAATGTTTAATTCAAAATTTACCAGATTCTTGATTCTGTTCGAGTTATGTGAGCTGTTGGAGAGCAATCGGCATAGCCTTCTCTGCATCAGTTCCTAAAAGAGATAGCTTAAGCTATGTTTTATGTAGGTACACCCATTACTCACACCAGTTATAGAAATTTATCAGTGATACAAGTCCACCTCAATTCAGATCTCCGTGTCCTGATGGCTAGCTTGTCAGAACACAAAGTATATAGCCTATACTTTGTGGTCAGACGAATGAAGGTGAGTGCTTTATCTCCTCTCTCACATTTTCTCTCGGTGAGCAGTAGTAGTAGTGGAGGGGTGACCTGTAGGTCCGAAAAGTAGCAAACCAGAGTAGGCCCTATTTGCCATGCCACAAGTCCGGTATTTTTCAGTTAGAATACTTATCGACATAGCAACCATCTATGTCTAGTCGCTATTTGTCGGCCTATGAATACTCTGGTCTGTCTGCAGCCCGTTCCTGTTTCCGGGGATCTCGGGGATGTCTTCCTATCCACAGGCTTGACAGGTAGGGTCCTACTCAGCTTCTATACGTGTCATGTGGTCCCTCAACCGACAATCTCCAGTTAGAATACCTACCAGCAGTCCGAGGTCTTGTGGTGTCTGGCAGCAACCATCTAAGCCTAGTCGCTTATGGTCGGTCTGCGAATTCTCTGGTCTGTCTGCAACCCGTTCCTGTTTCTTGATGAGCAATTAGCAATTAGAAAAGTGATTTACTCATGGGCATGTGGATAAAGAATAGAGCTAGTAAGGCAGCAAACTGGAACAGATTTATACTGTCCAACCATCGATGCTTTCTAATATAAAAGTATGTTTTTGTGTGTGTTAAGTGAATCAGTAGTTATTCTGGTGGAACCCGAACTTATTGCGTACATCGTGTCACAACTAATTTTAGGATATACCTAAAACTAAAAAAAATTAGTCCTATCTGTCACTTAATGAAAGAAAATATAACAACAAGATTCTAGAATTTTTTGTAGACTGAAAGTACCGATGATATATGAATTAATTATATTCTTTTAGAATCATTAAAACATATTATCTACTTATTTATTGTCTTAAACCAACATTCAAATTTTAATTTAAAAAAAATAGTTTTGGTAATAAAAGAATTAATAGATATACATCAGCAGAGAATAAATGATTAATATAATACTAAAAATAAAACCATTCACTTTGCATGCAAATTATCCGAAACAATAGGCCAAATATCTACCTTTTGTTTTATTGTAGAGGTATTTATTTAGACAATAAATTATTGTTTCGTCGTTTGAAATATACGGAAACTTAGTGGAATTCCAATTTAATTAATTAGTTGTGCTCCGCTCTGCTCTTTTAGAACAATAACGAGTATACAGCTGCAAAATTTAAAAACCTTACATTTTAGCAGGGACCCAAAATCTTTTTTTAATTGGAAGAAAAAGTTGTAATGAGTGATTTTACGCACTCTGAAGTTTCGTTTGGAGCAAAGATGTTTATTAAAAAGAAACTCAGTTAAATATTATAATCGGGACCTTTAACTCCATAAACTTTAAAATTTTTGACATATTGGTTTACAAATGCCCATTTCGCCATTTTCGAATTTTACACCGATATTCACTAAGGAGGTTTAAGGTTTTAGTTTAACTTTTAGTTTATCTTTTATCAAACGTTTTAACTGAATTTCTCTTAGACTCTAAAATTGAATGGAATTTTGGACTAATTATAACTACTTAGGTTAAATCGCAATGGAAAAAAACCAATTTAAATAAGAATATGCAAGGATTTTGTAGATAAAATGGAAAAGACGAGAAACTTTTGGTTGAACTATAGGTTTAACCCAGTACAGTATCCTAAAATCAGGGGTTCCTACCAATATCAATCAGTTGAAGCAAATATTTCGCGATGAAATTTAAGGAAATCCACAAGAACTCTATGTCCGCGTGCTTGCCAATTTGGAGGAGACGGTGCACGTGGGAGGATGGCATTTTGACAGCATAAGTTTTTACAAATAATTAAGTTTCCACATTTTGTAGTTAATTTTAAAAATAAAAAATGGGTCTATCTATCGATTAAGCCTTCTTTGATCCATCTTTGGACGTAGGCCTCCCCCAATCTCTTCCACTGTTCTCTGTCTGTCGCCGTGTTCATCCATTTAGTTCCCGCATGTTTCTTCAAATCGTCCGCTCATCTCATTTGGGGTCTGTCCGTACTACTTTTGTTTTCCCAAGATATTATGACCGGCAAATTTCCATTTTAATTTTGCTACTTCTCTTCTGACATCCCTTACTTTTATTTTATGTCTTATCCATTCATTCTTTTTTCTATCTGTTAGCTTTATATTTATCATTTCTCTTTCCATTGATCTTTGTGCTTTTGGAATGCTACATTAGTTATACACTTTTGTTTTGAGGTACTGAGGTTATTTTTGATTTTTTAATATTTCGCTTAATTTACCGAATGCTGCCTAGGCCAATCTTAATTGTCTCTTGATTTCAGCTGTTTGGTTTTCTTTTTTTAGTTTAATAATTTGTCTCGGGTATATATATTTCTCTACTTGTTCTATTTTCTCTTGGTTTATTCTGATCGTGATATCTTATCTGTGTTTGTTATGGTTTTAGTTTTAGTGTAGTTCATATTCAAACCTATATTTTTAGCTGCTGTTGTATCCAGTTCTTCCAGCAGTTTTATCTTTCATCTTTCTTATCTTTTATTAAGGCGATATCATTAGCATATCTTAGGTGGTTCAATTGCCCGTATACTTCTATGTCGATTTCTTTCCAATTTAAGTTTTTAAAAACATCTTCCAGGACCTGATTAAATAGTTTAGGGGATATTGTGTCACCTGCTATCGAAAAATTTTGCAAAGTCTATAAACGCAATATATAGAGAAATGTTGTATTCGTTCGCTCGTTCTATTAGGATTTTCAAGGCTTATAGGTAGTCAACTGTACTGAAGCCTTTTCTGAAGCCTGCTTGTTTTTTTGATTGATATCCGTTAAATTTTGTTGTTAGTCTATTTCTTAATATTTTCGTGAAAAGCTTATAATTGCGTTGAAGAGTGTTATACGTCAATAGTTTTGTAGGTTTGCTCTATCGCCTTTTTTATGTAGATTAATGGTTATGGATTCTTTCCCGTTCTTTGGCATTATTTTTTTATTTAGTATTTTATTCAGATATTCAGAAGAATATGGAGGGCATTAACTACAGTTTTACCATTATGCTTGAGCATTTCTGCTGTTACTGCTTCTTTTTCAAGTAATTTGTTATTTTTAATTTTCTTTAATGCTCTCTTTATTTCCACTTTGCGTACCTCAGGTTTTAGCTTTGAGTTTATGTTTGGAGTTTCTTCATGGTTTCTCGCAATGGTTTCCTTTTTTTTTGGTATAATTCTGTATAGAATTGTTGTGAGATATTTATAAAAAATATTTACTAAATTTAAAACTGAGTGAGTTATCATTTTTTTAAATAGTAAAAACTTTTTCGGACCCCTTGTACCACAATAAAATATTTATCGATCTCGATAGGATGACACAGAAACAGACCTGCATGTTTTAGTAGTAGTACTATAAGAACCATTTTTCCATATAGAAATAAAATTGTTTCTTCTCACAAGAAAGGCCAAATTAATAACTTGATTTAGAAGCGAGAAACGATAGTTTCTTTTAGACTTAAACATATTAATTTAAAAGAGCAAAAATCCGTGTAGCCTTAACATAAAATTCTGTAGATCTGTTCGACATGATTCAAGTTCTCTTTTTGAATGGGAAACTTTCAAAGAATTTTTTTAAAAATGACCGACAATCCTTATTTTACCCCATTTAAAATCAAGATATATAAAAATACTTGTACAGTAAACATCGGTTATAACGACATTGAACGGACCAGTTAATTTCGGCCGTTAAAACCGAGCGTCGTTATAGAGAAAAAAGGTAACAAAATGGTTTATAGAATGGAACTCGGTCGGGACCATAAAGTGTCGTCACTTTAACCGATATGTCGTAATATATGATACCGTTATAAGCGATATTCACTGTAAAAAAATATTCAATCAATTGTGATCTAGCGTATAGGAAGATAAAATCATACAACTAATTTTTTTATGGCAACGTTTTTGCAACTCTTATTTTCTGAAGTAGATAGGAAAAAATTGTGACTTTGAAAGGGGCCCTTTCCAAAGAGATTTTCGAATTTTAAAGACTCTGCTTTAGTGGAAACAATAGAACAAAACTCGCATTAAGCACTATATAGCTATATTTAAGCTTTATTTTTATTGCAGGCGATGCCGTGTTAAGACCCGGTATTTTCGAGTTTTACTAGCTGTAAAGAAAGTTCGCGCATCTAAGTTTCTAAGTTTTACCTTTTGTCAGAGTTTCATTACGCTTGCTGATAAGAATTATTGAAGGGGCTTTGCTCTCGGCAGGTCTTTATCAAGATTACGTCAATATTGCTTTAAACATGCTCAGGTTGGTTAACGTAGGTAAGGAAACGGAATGCTAACCCTAACACCAGTATTTACTAAAGGGTCTACAGTGCTACAATCCTAGGTTTAAAGTCTACATTTTGGTTTAACTTATTTTTCCCGTGAATGCAATAGTTTTTAACATTTATATAAATTGTTCATAAATATCTTGCGATATGGGTCATCTTTATTCGTTGTAACAAAGACATTATTTCCACACAAAGGTTATAAATAAATAAAAATAATAAAATATTTTGGTTTAAAAATGGTAGCCATATTTAAACCTCCAAACGTCACTAGGAAATGTCGAATAAAAATGGTGTAGGTTAGTGTCAGCTGTCCGCTATATTTGACATGTTAATTTTTTAGACAAGTTAGCGATGATTAAACCGATGGTCGATTGTTTTGGTGAATGTGTAATTGAAAAGGAATTCTAATATATCTTGTGCTTTTTATAGTATTTAAATATTGATACGTATTTAATACGGTTGTGCATCTACAGATATAGTTTTAAGTAATTTATGTATTATTTAGCTTTGAATATTTTTGTATATATAAGTTTTTTTGTCAATCATGGATTATGTCTAGTGTTTTTCGAACTTTAATCCACCCCTCAGAGGTGGTACTACAATTTGAGAGTATTTTTAACGGGAATCCTACGACTGCACAGACTAAATTTCCAAATAATGACATTTCGTAACAACATTTTTATGTGGTTTTTCTTTATTTCTAAAGTTAACTTGAATTTATTTAAGATGAAACTCACTGAAAAATGCTTACTATCATATTGAACATTAGGGTGAATTAAATATTTGCAGTTATTTGACCTGTGAGTATTAAAAAAATACACTTAAACTGGTCGATATCAAGTCTATAGACTTGATACTTAAACCCGGTCTGCAATGCTAAGTCTGGGGTCTTTAATACTGGTGTTTGTGTCTTTAGCAGAGACAAGATGTGGAAAACTCTCAAATCATTTTCAGTTATAAATACGTCAACGCGATAGCAAGGTAGTAACTTTAAGGTTCTAATAAATTTTGTTATAACTTTCGAACTATAGCGTCAATTAAAATAACCGCACTTGCAGAATTTGATCAGGCCTTTGTGCAAGAATACCGTTAATTTTATTTAATTAAATTTTGTCACCTTTTGGACATATTTTGCTCTGTAACTTTTTATGTTTTTATTTGAGCCTGAAAAAAATCAGGCCGTGTGTTAATCTAGGGGGATTTAATTCATTATTTTTTTTATGAAATTAAAAAAATAATACTGCACCTAATGGTAGAATACCTGAAAAATGCTAATTAGTCATAAAAAAGTTTAAAGAAAAATTTGCATTCAAGAAAAAGATAAACGAAGTCCGAGAAAAATATTTATAGCCTTTTTTGTTTTTGAACAGACCTCCTTTTACTCTTTTTAAACAGTTTTCGGGGCATTGGTGAAGTTTAATAATTAAGGTAACGTATGCATAGTAAATTTTTATATAGTACACCTTTGTGTTTTTTATAGCGTAATTTTAAAAGATAGTAGAAAAGATAGTTAAAAAAAAACAAAAATTAAATTGAGATGTCTTTTATATAGTCTTATATGGCTGTCGAATAATTATGAAAATAGTGAACATGGTGTCTACTGAAGGATACTATAAAAATACATTTGGGTCATTGTTTTAACTAAACCTCCCTAAATCATAAAAAGGACACAACGTTGTATATGCAGCCAAAAAATTAGCTACTCAGCACCCATCCGGAATGTCAAAAAAAAAAGAATAGGGTAACAAAGTAGCTCCGTGTTTGCCACAAAGTGAAGCTGTCCTGAATAGCTACAACATAAAACTAGGAAGCTTGTTTATATAGTATTTTGTAGGCAGTTTCAATTTAGTTACTTTTAAGAAACTAGCTTGAATTCTACACCCTGTAGGGGTGTTATTTTTAAGACGATATAGATAAGCAATACACGAAATTAATGCTCTGATCCTGTACTCTTGAATGCGCCTATTAGATTTTACCAGTGTCTATTTCTCAAGGGTCGTTTTTGCAAAAATTAAAAATCCCGTTTTTAACTTAATTTGGGGGTTGTTGAAAAAACCAAAGTGAAACTAACTCGACTTGAGGAGGTGA
The DNA here is from genome assembly GCA_963576565.1 of Aspidapion aeneum. NCBI lineage: Eukaryota > Metazoa > Arthropoda > Insecta > Coleoptera > Brentidae > Aspidapion > Aspidapion aeneum. The sequence continues at coordinate 204,530,519 of OY755038.1, forward strand.
AGAGTGGTTCTGCACCATATGCCATACCTTTACCATAGGAATTCCTATTCTTAGATTTTTCCTGAAAATTTTGTCGTATCACAAATAGGCAAGCTGGAGCTTTTCAGCGGCTCATTTCAAACCTGACTAGGAAATTTAAATCCGTCATTTTTAAAGTAAGTCAGCTTTGAAGGCCCCGATTTGAAAGGCAGCCCCAAGTAACATTTTTGGTTAAAATTAGGTAAAGTTTACTTAAAATAAGAGAGTAATTTTTCCCCATAACAAATTAAAAGGTTAAAAAAGAGAAAAATTTCCCGACATTTTCCCAAAGTGGGGACAAAAACAAAGGTAATTTGGAAGGAGAAAATAGGTAATTAGCACAGTTTGTGTTCCATGTCTAACTAACCTAGATGAGACTTTGACCAAGGTTCAAACAATAAGTCTCTGTTTAGACAAGTTTTCAACTTCAGTTTAGCTTATATGGTTCAAAAGAAGTAAAAATGCCTTCTGGTGTCCCTGTATTGTGGCGCCCCCTACATCTGTCAGAATAGAAAGAAATGAAAACATTTTTAAATAAAAATAAACAAAGAGGACCATAATAATGGTTGATTGGTGTTTAACCAGTTGTGAAAAAAATAATGGTGATGTTTTTTATCAACTATTGTAATTACATGGGGGTTTTAAATATTATTTTTATACATATTGAGATGAAAAAAACTTGCAGCGGAAATATTTTCGTAGAAGCCATGACTTTTACGTCCAAAAAACATGTCATTTTAACAAAAAAAAATTGTGTTTTTATGTTTTTAAGAATACAAAAACTGTAGTTTTTTAAATGCATGACCAAATTTTGATGTTTGGTCATAAAAGCAATTCAGTTACATCGTTTTCCTGAAGATTATTGGGATTGTTTAAGTAAAATTAACAAAAACACAATAAACATTTTTCACAAAGAAAAAAAAACATGGCGTATATCTCGCGTCTCCCGAAGATTGTCTTAGAGGTTGATTTTATCTTTATTTTCGTCCTCAAACGCGGAATAAAGGCGAATTTTCCTTATTTTTACCAGACGAAGTGATACTCCCCAGTTTTCTTACGCATAGTCGCCCAAAGTCCCCCGAAAATATGTCTGTCTTAGCTGCACTGAGAGAGAGAAAGAGTGAGATTGGGTGAGTCTTGGAGAGTTGAAAATTTGTTTCGATTCGAGTTCATTTGGTTTGGGAAATGCGCGTGCGTGGACCGTCAGCGTTCGGACAACTAGGTCAGTCATTAGAGCGAAAAAAATACCTCCAGCTTGCAAACGGTGGCGTTGTCGCGATTTTGACATATTGTTGTTCAAATTAGAGCCGTAAAATAAATTGAGTAGTCGACCTCCCCCCGCTATCTTGTATTTAGTGTGCACGTAAAGGTTGTTTTTTTAATAACTTGGTCCCTGTACATTTTAGAAAAAAAGATTTAGACAAAAGTTTCCTACAATAATGCTATTGTACGGTTTTTGTAAAACGAATCGTTTTCGAATTATGACGCTAAACATTTGCCGTCATTTTGAATTTTGACCAATTATACTATTTGTGGTCTTTAAATTCGAAACTGCTTAATGCTTATTTTTGAGAAAATCTGTGAAAACAAAATAAAGACTAACTAATAACCTATAAAATGAGATATCACTGAGTTCCCTGGGTAGTACCATGGGCGCACCCAGGGGGGGCGGCCGGATCCCGAGCCCCCCCTCCCAAGCCTTAGATTTTTTTACATATTTTCGACATATTTCAGAAAACAACACAAAAAATAGCTTAATATTCAACATCATGAGGCTTCGGCCCCCCCAAGACATATTCCTGGGTGCGCCATTGGCTAGTACCCTTGCTGAAATACGAACCCTGAAGTGTTAGCAGTACACCTGTTTCCTATGTATTTCCATAAAATATGCAAAATAAACCGAAATTATTCAGTTTTATGTCATTTTCTTAAAAGGTACGCAATTTACAAAAAGTGTGTAATCAACTTAATAATAGTAAATTAAATTATCTGTTAAATGATATATCACCGAAGTGGGCCAAGTCGACGGTTAGCACTTAATTGGCATCCATAAATTGGGGTTATTTTTTAAGATCACGAAAAAAATATGTTTTTTAGGTTTTTTCAGTTTTCAAAAAACTAAGCATTTCAGGGAAAAATGTTAAAACACCCTGTTTAGAGAAAATAAAATGCTCTTTCGAATAGCGTATCATAAAGTTGTGTTAACGCTATTATTGACAATCCAGGGGCGCCCGCATATTGAGGTTATTTTTTTAAAATTATTTTTTTTCAAATGTTTTATTTTTTTTATTCAATTTTCTTAAAAACTAAGCTTCCTATAAATCTTGTTTAACTCAACATTAAAAATAAAATAATCTTTATAATGATATGTATCTAGGTTTTTGTTAACGGGGAACGCTCAAAGAATATATGCATGTTTAGTGATTTTTTTTTAATGACAAAAAAAGTCTACGTGTATTTTACCATTTTTTTTAAACCAAGCCTTACCGAGAAAACATTTTACTCTACATTGTAGACAATTAAATTTTCTTTCGAACAATGTGTATAGTTGTAACATTCCGGTAACCGTTATATAGTCCAACTTATACCCATTTGTAATGACGTCATTTTTGTTTATCTTTGTTTAGTATATTATAAACAGCGGTGACAATAAACTTTTTAAAAAAAGTAGTGTCTATGATTCAAATAGGTAGGTAATTGGTTCTGTGAAGTATCCGTCACTGTCAATCAAAAAACATTGATTGGCAAAAATATCTACGCCATACGTTTTTTTCTCAACTGGTGACGTCATTAAAAATGCGTATATGTTAGACTATAACACCAGGGGCGTCCAAATATTAAATTGAAAAAAGAAAGTTACCACCAAATATACAGTATGTCCCCCTCAGTTGGAATCATATGAAAAACTTTTTTATTATTAATTTTAGGAAAAAAGTTATTCTTCATAAAAAGTTCAAATCAATATCAAATTTTTTTAGTGGTATACGAGTTTGTCAAAAAATATGAGTTTTGCTTAAGAGTAAAGTACCTCTAAATTTGACAATATCGAAAAACGTTACTAAAAAAGTTGATCAGAATTAAAAATTACGTTTAAATATGCAAGGACATCAATTTAAATTAACACTTTAGATTATTTTGTTTTTTACTAATATTTCTATTTTGAATGAACATGTATCTTTTGTGATTATGAAACACATGATAGCCCTTTAGTTTTTTGATGATTTCTAATAATTTCGCATTTAAAACGCGTAATAAGTGCATATTCATTTATTTTACATTCAAATACTAAGTATGAAACTAATCATATTCATATCATATTAATATTAGAAACAAACAAATTAAATTTACACTAATACTAATGCTTTGACATATCCACCCTCTCATTCAGTAGACTTAATCGTTCTATTACGCGTTTAAATTGCATAATTAAAACATCGAAAAGGTTAAAAATAAAAATATGAGTAAAAAATAAAATAATCTGAAGTTTTAATTTAAATGGATGTACTTGCTTATTTAAACGTAATTTTTAATTCTGATCACCTTTTTTTAGTAACATTTTTCAATATTGTCAAATTTAAAGGTACAGATTTTTTGACAAACCTCGTATATTACTGAAAACATTTGATATTTGATGACTGTATTCTAGGTTTTAGATAATGCGGAGCTTTTTATGAAGAATAACTTTTTTTCTTAAAATTAATAATAAAAAAGTTTTCCATATGATTCCAACTTACGGGGACATACTGTATATATAATATGTTCCTTGAATGTTCCCCGTTAACAAAAACACGCTAAATACATATCGTTTTAAAGATAATTTTATTTTCAATAATATACAGTCAAAAGAGATTTTTTGGAAAGCTTAGAAGAAAATTGAATAAAATAAATAAAATTTTTCAAAATAACCTCAATATGCGGAAGCCCCTGGAGTGTCAATAATAGCTTTAACACAACTTTAAAATGTTTCCATAAAATGCTTAGTTTTTTTGAAAACTGAATAAAACCTAAAAAATACGATTTTTTTTCGTGATCCTAAAAAATTACCCCCCTTTTTTGGATGCCAATCAAGAGCTAACCATGGACTTTGCCCAATAATTTAATTTTCTACAATAAAGTTGATTACACACTTTCTGTAAAAAAGCTTACCTTTTGCGAAAATGACATAAAACTGAATAATTACGGTTTATTTTCGATATTCTATGGAAATACATAGGAAACGGGTGTACTGCTAACACTTCAGGGTTCGTATCTCAGTAAGGGTACTACCCAGAGAACTCAGTGATGTCTTATTTTATACACTATTAGTTAGTCTTTATTTTATGTTATTAAAGATTTTTTCAAAAATAAGCAGTTTCGAAGTTAAACGCCTAAAAAAATACTCGTCAAAATCCAAAATGGCGGCAAAATGTTTAGCGTCATAACTCAAAAACCATTTGTCTGACAAAAAATTTACAAAATCATTTTTGTAAAAAATTTTATTGTCTTCTACTTTCGTTTAAAACTTTTTTTTTCTAAACCATAATTTAAAAAAAAGCTTTTTGTGCACACTGACCCCAAGATGGCGGGGGAAGCCGGCCACGCTCCAAGGTCGAAAAGTCAAATTTGTTTTTAGGATTCCAATGTCAACAACATATATGTCAAAATTGCGACCACACCACCTTTTGCAAGCTAAAATTCTATAATGACTGGACTAAACTGAAACAGCTGATCGTTGAGAGTCCGCCAGTTTAGCCAGCTGTGGGCAGGCTTTTCTTCGAGGAACGTTCAAAACCTTCGGGGTATAGGCCTGGGCAAAGCAAGGGGGGGGCTTGAGGGGCTAAGCCCCCCCCAAATTCAGTTAGCTCCACAAAAATAATTTGAAAGATCTTCCATGGGTCAAGTGATTCAGTTTTTTACCTCTTGCAAATATTAAAAATGGCATAATAAAATCCCTGATGCTGATGCTGCTGATAAACAAACTCATTTGTCCTCATCCCCTCTTACTCTTATGACAAGGACGGCACGTGTCCCGCTCTAAACAAGGCTAGAGTATAGAGGACCGATATTTCTCTCCTTTGTTTTTGACTTAAAAATAAATTTGCATTTGATTAGTTTTTCGCGTCTCTGTTTCCATAAAATATGTCATATATACTGGTAATATAGTCTTTAAAAAAAAATGGCGGCCAAACTTTTGGATGTTAATTTTATAAAAAAAAATTACCTTTATGTTATAATATCTATATTGTTAAAATATTCTTATTTGGATTTAAGTTTCTTAATTTTATTTCCTGAAAAGTACGTTGCGGTTCTCAAACACTACTGGAATTTAAAGTATTTTTATTAACTGGTATATATTTAACCTAAATGAAGTTTTAGTATTTTAAGGAATTCGCTGCAGGAATTTTTATGGCAATTAAAACAATCTTATCGTGGCAGTCGAGTTTTAGCTTTGTTTAAGTTTTTAGGTGTAAATTTTCAAACCACAAAGATGAGAAAATTTAATATTTACTTAATTCTCGATATACGAGGGTTTTCTTTTATATTTTGCATATAGAAACATAGAGGGCGACACTGATCGAATGTCGTTACTAAAACTTGACCTCAATGTTCAGCCAAGTGAATTTTTTAAGTTAACAAATCAGTAGAAAAATGGAATTGAATCAAGAACACTTACAAGCTTTAATTTTTTACAAAGTTCGAAGAAAATTATTTCAACAAAAATGCCTTGCCGAGCTGATTTCTGTCTTTAATGAAGGACCACATCAGTCGGCAGTTTCTCGTTGGTATGGAGAAATCAAGTTGGACGAATTAGCGTTAGTGACGATCTAAGGTCAGGTGCACCAACACCGGTTGTGAGTCAGAAAAACATCGACGCTGTGCGCATGCTTATCACGCAAGATTAACATGTGACATATCGCGAGATAGAGGCTTCATTGGCGATTTCAAAGACCTCAATTCAAAACATTTTGCATGAAGAATTAGGGATAAGAAAATTAGTTTCCCGCTGGATACCGCATCTGTTACCGATGAACAGAAAGAAGCTAGTGTCAATTGCTGTCAGAAAACTCTATACCGCTTTGAAGCAAGAATCTCAAAAAACGTGTATAGCATTGTCAATGGTGATAAATCGTGGATATACTCATATGAATCCGAAAATTAACGTCAGTCGTCTGTTTGGGTTTTGCAAGATGAAGAGTAGCTAAAAAAAGTCATCCGTTTTTGAAGTGTGTCCAAAAAGATGGTCGCGACATTTGTCGGTCATACAGCAACAATTACTCTGGAAGATCAAAGAACTGTTACTGCTGATTGTTACATCACCATTAATTTGCCGAAAGTCGTCGCCGAGCTGCAAAAAACGAACCACGAACGACGAATCATCCTCCACCAAGACAATGCAAGTTCGTGTAAGGCATAAAAAACCTTCGAACATTTCAATTTTCTATGGAAAAAAACCACTAAATTTTTAACCCAACAAATGTCGAATTGTTGGACCATCCTCAAAGATTTTAGTCACCAGAGGAAGCAGTCGACGCCTTCAAGAATATCATTTTAATAGTACCAAGAAACGAGTGGAATTACAGCTTTGACAACTGGTTTAAGCGCATGCAAAAGTGCATTAATTTTCGTGGAAAATACTTCAAGAGACGCTCACTGTCTTGATGACGGGTAAAAATGCAAAATGCGTTGATCCGGCCTGAAAAGACAAAGAGCTGTCGTAGGTCACGGACTATAGTTGTTTTCTTTTATTTGCATTCGATCTTTTCATTGATCGATATTGTATAGCAGTGTTTTCCCTGCTTTTGGTTTTTTGTTTCTCTCGTATCTCGGTAGATGGCGCCTCTTGCTATAGTTCGCTCACTAATTACATTTAATTAGAGACAAAACCGTCTGATTAACTTTGCAAGATTTGTCACTTGACCAGCAGTGTTCTGAGGAGTCCCATAAGGACGAAACGGTTAACTGTCAACACTTATTAGGTGTCCATTAGATCTTGGACCCCCGTGAGGTTAAGCTTTCAAGCTACCCACGGAAAAATATAAGGGAAACAAAAAACTCCTTTTTGCCCGATTAGCCATTAAACTTGTTTGATTTTTAAAATTCACGGGTACGAAATTTCACGTTTGTTAGTATTATTTGGCTTAAAAATTCCGTTGATTGACGTTCACTGTCTTGATGACGGGTAAAAATGCAAAATGCGTTGATCCGGCCTGAAAAGACAAAGAGCTGTCGTAGGTCACGGACTATAGTTGTTTTCTTTTATTTGCATTCGATCTTTTCATTGATCGATATTGTATAGCAGTGTTTTCCCTGCTTTTGGTTTTTTGTTTCTCTCGTATATCGGTAGATGGCGCCTCTTGCTATAGTTCGCTCACTAATTACATTTAATTAGAGACAAAACCGTCTGATTAACTTCGCAAGATTTGTCACTTGACCAGCAGTGTTCTGAGGAGTCCCATAAGGACGAAACAGTGAACTGTCAACACTTATTAGGTGTCCATTAGATCTTGCACCCCCGTGAGGTTAAGCTTTCAAGCTACCCACGGAAAAATATAAGGGAAACAAAAAACTTCTTTTTGCCCGATTAGCCATTAAACTGTTTGATTTTTAAAATTCACGGGTACGAAATTTCACGTTAGACAATAAGGTCTTTAAAAGTTATCTACTCTTTTATTCCAGCTGTATATGTCAATCTTAAAAGACAACCCTCGTAAGTAAATTTTAATTGGTTTAGCTATTAAATGTAAAATTTAAGTGATCAGCTCGGCTATGCTAAAATAAGACGCGAAAAGATCACGTCGGTACTGAAAGGAACTGACTTTACTATTTAAATATTTAAATAATTTATAGCAGAATAGAAAAAGGTAAATAAAAAGAGTTTGACGAATTTCAGGAAATAAGGTGAAAAAATTCTTGGTTAATTTTTGACATGGGGCAAAAGTTTGTACTATGTACTAACTATTCACACACAGGACGAGCATGTCAATTGCTTCGTATCGTAGGTTTTTGACAATTTACAGACGCAATTTTCAAGCGACCTAAATAGTTTTGATACGAATTTGTAAGGTAATAAATATCAAGCGCTTTAATACCTTTACGACTTTGTAAAAGGTAAAATTTAAAATTATTACCACTCTTTGTTACATCTTGATGATTTTTTCAAGGTTTTTTTTCAAAAACTCAAAAAACAATGATTTGATTTTAATTTTTTTAATAGTATTTGATAGCTTGATAAGGTTTACCAAATTAGCTAGGTAAGTTAGTTAACAATGAATTTAGTATAGAGCAAAAACTGAAAATTTTTAAAATGCCGTTTTTAAAAACGCAAGATCGGTTTGCAGTATCTTAGTGAGATGGGGGATCACAATTTTGGGTTTTCGGAAAAGAAATAGGTTCAAACCTTGGTCAAACCGATATTCCAAATTTAAAGGCTAAACCTTGATATCTCGAAAACCACTAAACCGATCTAATTTTCGGTCTCGTTCTTTAATAAGATGGGCTTAACTTTGAATCCAGTAAAAAAAGTATAGGGGACGGTATTCGCAAAAAGTCGATGAAAAAAATATCTAAGTATAAGTCTTTTTAATGCTGACATCGTTCTTCTTACAAATTAAATTACATTGTTTTGGTGTACATCACTTTTTTAGGCTCAGTCGCTGGCACCATTTATGTGAGAAAATAACACAAAAACTTGCAGTGGTGAGGAAAAAAGTTTGGGTAGGGCGGCCTATCCCCATCTTGCTCCATTTCTGGCATTCGTTAGCAGACTATTTCGATAATTTTTTTAAAATTGAAATTTTAAAATGCGTTTTTAACTCTTTTATATGCTTCGTGCTTCACTTGCCCCACCCATATAAACTCTGACTACATAATGCTCTATAAAATACAAGGTGGTCAATCATTAGGCTTGGTTAGGTTATTTTTGTTTTTTTTAGGAGTACTTTTGAAGGTCTTGACTATAAGAATGACCTATCCTTGCTATTCAAATTTATTTTGAGCTGTGTTACATCATCTTCAGTATTTGATAAAAAGGTAATACGAAATCTTATTGTAAAAATAAATGGATCTATGACGAAGCTGATACGTTCCTAGCAAGCCTATAAGCACGGTTCAAGTGAAGCCATGATATATTGAGATATTGAGCGTCATACGCTGCCGAGTTCTGATTGGCAGGGAGTTACCAGACAACCGTTTCTTTACGAACCGTGTGTCGCGACAAGATACAGGACTATAAAAAATATTTAATAGGCACTTATGGCGCCATCTAGTTTAGCTCAGTCAAAAATGCTGATGCCCGTTGCCCATACTTGACAACGCTACAAAAAACCTAAAGACGTCACAACTTCAAATATCAAACCAACCTGACTGTTTAAATTCTAGTTAGAGCAAATTTACTCCCCGTCTGATCATGCTTCGTTTTTAAAAATCCCATTTCATGATGTTTTCGTAAAGTTTTTTTTCTTTCAATCATTTTTATATGTTAATCCTTGTGTGGTTATCGTATCCCTCCAGCATAATACTTCTTTTACGTTGTGTGGGTTATGGGATTGGCTTAGAAAATCATATATCTATTAACCACAGGATATTTGTTTTCTTTTTTAAACCAATCAATACTGTGACAAGTTCTTTTTTTGTATAGCATTTTTGCATCCTGTATAAAGGAATATTACAATTGAACTGAAAATATATAAAATTATTATTTTCGACAGCTGCTTTTATTTCGTTTCCACCTTTTCGCAAAAGCCAAAACCTTTTATGCAAAAATAAAATGTAGATACCATAGGGCATGAAAAATGAATTTTAAAATTTAAATTTATTTAAGCATATAAACCGATACCGATTCAAATATATGAAAAAATAACATTAATCATTTTTATAAGACAATAAGATTGCAAAAACCGAAGTGGGCAAAGACCCCCCAAGAAAATCTAAAGTTAGACATTTAAATTAAAATTAAATGTTGTAGTATATTAACATTTGAAGTATGGAGCAAAAAGTGTCTTCCTCAACCATGCTGAAGGAAATCTTGTCGTACTCCGTTAGGTCTTGATTCGCCAGCCTTCGTAACTGGTGTTATTTTGCTCAAGTCAACGAGATACAGAAGAGTAGACGAGACATCACAAAAGAGTCTATGTACTGGAAGACATCACAGTTGTTCAAACACCGTCTAGTGAATGTTTAATCTTCAATAACTCTGTAAGATAGGCAACCCAACGGACAAAGAATGAAGTACCAATAGTAATGGGTAGATCGATCTGCTGTACATTTCGTGTTATATGCAGTAAAGCCGGCTGTCCATGGAGCGTCTTATCTGCGCGGATTTTTTTTTCTCAGGCTTTGATTGGTCCAAAATTTTAAATCAACCAATCAGAGCCCTAGGAAAGATAAATCTGCACGGATAATACGACCCATGGACACCCAGCCTAACAGTAGTGGCGTGTTGGCAGTGGTGCACCCAGGAATATGTCATGGGTGCGCTTGAGTCATGATGTCGTATTTTCTGCTATTTTATCTTTTTATTCATGAAATATGTAGGGGGGGGGGTAAAATTTTTAGATGCCTTCTCTACGCGAAATTCCGGCATTAATTTTAGAGGCGTGCTGATATATTATTATTATAATATTAGTCCAGTCAATATAGAATTTTAGGTTGCAACAGGTGGTGTAGTCGCGATTTTGACATATGTTGTTTATATTGAAGTCCTAAAAACAAATTTGGATTTTTCACCTTGGAGGGGGGGCGGCTTCCCCCGCCATCTTAAATTTAGTCTGCTGTTTTTTTTTAAATTACTTGGTTACTGTACGTTTTAGAAAAAAAGTTTTAAACAAAAGTTAAAGACAATAAAATTCTCGACAAAAACGCTATTGTACGTTTTTTTTGTCAGACCAGTAGTTTTCGAGTTATGACACATTTATATAACCCCAAGGCGCTTTTAGCTCGAGGTAGGTCTCTTCAGAGTTTCGTGTGAAGTGTAATTTTTGTGGTTGCTGTTAATCTCCAAAGGATTAAAAAGTATTATTTTAGTACCTCAAAAAAGGAAATAAAAATACACTTTTAATCTCTAAAATGAATAACGAATTCTTCTAAACTAAATCTAAACTTTCTAGAGGGCAAAAAAAAACCATTGCACGAAATGTATTTGTAAATGAGGGGCATTAGTTTTTCCCTTTGCCTCAGGCAACTAAAAAGTTAGGCACGTCCCTGGCAGGAAGCTAAGGAAGTTACTTACTTGGCATTGCTGAGGTCCCTGGCGATTGGGCGACGTAGACTTTGGTTTCGTTCGACTCCGCGAAGATTTTGTAGGTTCGGTTTCTGTAGATGTGATTTCAGGTTTCGCATCGTCTTTAGTTGTCGTTGAAACTGCAACAAAAACTTTGTCTATCATTTTATCCTTGTAAGCGGATTATTAATATTCTCGAAAAATTCGGACTTTTAAATTCAAAAAATAATTTTAAACGTGTATTTTGGATAAAAACGAGTTAACGCAGCGGCGACAGGCGAGATGAGACTTGCAACATGGTACACCCGTTAAAAATGTAAACTCGCACGTGACTTGGAAAAAGGTCGAACTCATCACGGCGTCTGGAATGGCGTGTCATCAAGCAAAAATTTTAAAAGTTGAAAATATGTGGGTACAGGATAAAACCGGTGTACCACGTTTGTTTCACCTCGCCAATAGTTATCGTTAAATTAACTCGTTAACCTGGTTAGTAAACTAACTGAAAGAGAAATAAGGTCTAGCATTAATATTGCTAGCAGTATTTTGATATCTGCGCTTGCGCAGTTGTATCGTAAAATAAGGCAATCTTTAATAAAGGATTGTCCAAGTCTTTATCATTTCAGGATTAAAGTCATGCAGTTATTTTGTTGTTTTATTTTGACGGTTTTCTGAAGTCTATCCACTAAGCTCTCACTTTTTTTAGCTAATCAATTTGCATATTTGTATTCTATGTAAGTTCTCTTTTTATAAGATGTTTTTTTTTATTTTTCGTTTAGTCTTTTTGTAATTATTGTTTCATACAGAAAAAAAAATGATAAAAAGTGTGACCGTTGTTTCGGTATGAGAATGACGTGCTACCACTCTGGGAGTTTAGAAATATCCAAGTTAAAGGCATTTCTTTACTGTACCCGATTGTCCTCATCCCTGTCTATCAAAATATGATCTACAGTGAAACCGCCTATAAGCGGACACTCACGATTTTGTCCGCGTATTGGAGGTGTCCGCTTATGAGAGGGAACTGCAAAATTTTATTATATATTTATTCACAATTGCCGCTGCTTGAGTTTTTTCGATATTATATTTTTTAGCGGTCTCTTGTACTGCACAACTTCCATTTTTTCACGTAAACTAAGAAGTTTTTTACTAGACATTTCACAAAGATCCTACCCAACTGAACACTAAAAATAAAACACAACAGTCCCGCCGAATAAAATATGTTTTAAATACAACAGACGAATTTAGTCTCCTCATTAAAACGGAATGAAGTAATTCCCCGGCTGCAGAGTGCGTTGTTGCCAACATACTACATAATACTTATGCACATGTCGTGAAAGAATTTTAGGTTGCAAAAGCAGCGCTCCATCCCGTTGTCAGAGGTTCGGTTAAGGGAGGTTTCAAAATTTTTTAACCAAACAAAATTGTCCGCGTTCGGTTATAGAGTGAATTTTACACGTAAAAAAATAGAGAAAAGCTTGGTTTCAACAAATTTGTCCGTCTAAAGGGAGTGTCCGCTTAATAGATGTGTCCGCAAGGAGAGGTTTTGCTGTATATTGCTATATAGTGTCTGCTTCTGCCAAAATAGCCGCTCTAAAATGTTCTTTAATATTTATTATTTTTTTAAAAATATGACAAACAATCTACAAAAAACTATACAACCCTATACAGCAACCTGATGTTTTTACATTTAAAGGTGAGGTTAAAAATAGCGGACAGCTGTATTAAAATTTTACACACTATTTTTTCCACACAGTAGAATTTTTTTATAATAACTAAATAATATGGGTTTTAAAAATCAATTTATAGACACGAACAAAATCATGATATAAGCACAGCAAAGTTTAAGTTCATGTAAGTAAGTTTAACGTTATACTACAAAGTTGTTTACTATTTATATAGTTTGGCTTGCAAGAATCCTTAAGCAAAATAACTTAAAGCTGTAATTAGCTTAAACAGATTATAGAGTTAAAGGAAGACACGTGCCTTTATCAAAAGCATTTTCACCTCTCTTTGAGTAAATAGTCGACAGCTTTCCAAACACAAATACTCGCCATTTTAGAGCGCCAAAGAGAAAATATAATAGAATGGCTTACAATGTTGAAAACATATCTATATGCTCGGATACCGAGGTAGCCCTTAAGCCTCTGACGCGTGTGTGACCTTAAAACTAGTGTATGGGCCGGCCGATAGACTAGGGCCGTTTTCAAGCGAATAACTAGTAATTACCTCTGGTTATCCCTTGGTTGGCATTTAAAATCAGCTGTTTAGGCCTTTAGCGTATTACCACAGAAACACCGCTTGAATAGCTTTTTTTATAACCGGTTATTGTTTGTTGTTGCTTTTTGCGTTTTTTTTTAAGAAGTTTAGTTTAATTTGGAAAAAAAAGCTTAAATATAATAAACAGTGGTTAGAGGAGTACAATGATACTGGTTTTTTTAAAATAATATTTCTTGTACAATTTTCCTTCACAATTGAGGCACACACGATAAATTCCACTCATTGCAAAAGCTCACATAAAAAGAAACAAAACAATTGATTGTGATGTTAGAAAACCCAATATCCTTCCTCAAAAGTATGGTAATTACCGTTAAAAAACGATGACGTACAAAGGGCTCATTCGTGACGTCACTCTTCAAGGAGTGGTATTTACCAAGGCCGCTTAAACACCTTTGGTAAATACTAGTTGTTACTAGTTATTCGCTTGAAAACGGCATAGCTAAAGCACGGTGGATAGAATAGACCGGCATGCACGTCACTGGTGGTCCAGCTGATTTTTGTAAACAAAAGCTAGATCTGTTATGAACAACGGAACAGCTAATATTTTTTGAATTTTTTGAAAACTAAGGCCATTTTTCTACTGTTTTCTAGTACATCCCTATAAAATGTAATTTTCTAGACGTATTATTGTTATTTTTTTTAGCCCGCTTTATTTTTTATTACACAAAACTTAAACTACAAGTCAAACTGAATGTGATCGTTTAGTATCAAAGGTGAACCGAGGACTATTGGGTAGTAAACAAAGAGGTAGGTCAGCGGATAATTTTTGAAGCTGAAACGAACACATTAATTTCTTCGAATTTTAGTTTTTGTGTAAAGCGAAATGAAGCGGGCTAAAAAAAATAACGACTGGTATGTCTGAAAAATATTATTTTATAAGAATATACTAAAAAATAGTACGAAAATTGCCTTAGTTTTCAAAAAAATCAAAAAATATTAGTTGTTCATATCATATCTAACTTTCGTTTCTAAAAATCTGCTGGACCACCAGTGACTTGAAAATTCGACATATATTTACAAGATCCGAACACCGGTCTATTCTATCCACCGTGTAGCTAAAGCAGGAGGTGTAGTCAAAGATACAGTGGCCATCTCAGTGAGCCTGGTCCAATCTCACATTAACAATACCGTGGTAAAGCTACCAAAGAGAAGATGTGTAGGCTAGAAATCTTCAGCGTCTCAAAACAGCTGTGGCCAACATGGAATGTGAAGAGGACAGATACCTTAATTCTATCTATCTATTTAGCCTCCTTCGATCCATCTTTGGACATAGTCCTCCCCAATATCTTCCACTCTTTCTGTCGCCGTGTTCATTCATCTAGTTCCCGCATGTTTCTTCAAATTGTCCGCGCATCTCATTTGGGGTCTTCCCCTATTTCTTTTATTTTCCTAAGGTCTCCAGTTTACACTACAATTATTTAATCGATCGTCTTTCTATCTGATATTATGACCGGCAAATTTCCATTTCAATTTCTCCTCTTACATCCCTTACTTTTGTTTTATTTCATATCTTTTTCTATCTTAGCTTTATATGTATGTAACATTTGTCTTCCCATTGATCTTTGGGCTTTTATTACCTTATCAATGGTTGTTGAAAGTGCTCAGGTCTGGGATCCATAGGTAAGTACAGGAAGGATACATTGGTTATACATTTTCGTTTTGAGGACTGAGAATATTTTTTATTTTTTAATATGTAGATTAATTTACCGAATGCTGCCCACGCCAATCTCATTCGTCTCTTGATTTCAGCTGTTTGGTTTTCTTTTTTTAATTAAATAATACTTGTTCTATTTTCTCTTAGTTTATTTTAATCGTGATTATCTTTATCTCTGTTTGTTATGATTTTAGTTTTTTTAGCTGCTGTATTCAGTTCTTCAAGCATTTTTATCAGTTTTTCTTTCTCATCTGTTATTAAGGCGATGTGATCAGCATA
Organism: Aspidapion aeneum; assembly: GCA_963576565.1. Taxonomy (NCBI): domain Eukaryota; kingdom Metazoa; phylum Arthropoda; class Insecta; order Coleoptera; family Brentidae; genus Aspidapion; species Aspidapion aeneum. The sequence goes on from OY755038.1 coordinate 204,545,941, forward strand.
TCTTAGGTGGTTCACAAGAATTGTCCGTTTACTTTGATGCCCATTTCTTCCCAATCTAAGTTTTTAAAAACATGTTCTGAGGCCTGGTTCGGTTCACATCTCTTTTTATGTGGATTGACTTGGTTCCTTTGTGGATTTGGATTGATCCTGTTGCTTCGCTATATATATTGGCTATTAAATCTCTGTATCTGTAATCCATTCGGATATTAAATAAAGATACTTTTACTGCCCAGTGCTCAATGCTATCGAAAGCTTTTTCAAAGTCCATGAACGCAATATACAGTGAAGTATTGTATTTGTTGGCTCGTTCTATTAGGATTTTCATGGTTAATAGGTGGTCAACTGTACTGAAACCTTTTCTGAAGCCTGCTTGTTTTTTTGATTAATATCCGTCATATTTTGTTGTTAATCTTTCTAATCTGATCTCGGTTATTATGGGTCATAGCCTCTTAGTAGTGCATGCCACTCGTCCAATCATACCGACAAATAACTACTGCCGTAGCTGTAGGGACGAGTGAGAATCTGAGAGTATAAGAGATCTTCTGTGTGAATGCCCTGATCTTGCCAGAAGGAGATGTGATGCTCTAGGTCTCCCTTACTTCCAAGATCTAAAATAATTGAGGGACATAGAGCTAGGCGCGCTCGTTAGATTTATAAAAAGCTGTGGTTGGTTGAGCACCCAATTACTTCCTCATATCCATGTGGTGAAGCGGATAGTCTACGTAAAACCAGCTGACATTACCAGTTCCGCACGTGAATTCCATCATGTTAGACTAACTCAAATATCGCAGATAAATAACGACCTGGAGATAATAGAGAACTGGGGCAACAAAAACCTTGTACAGTTCAACGCGCGGAAAACCCAAGCAGCCCTGTTTTCAAAAAAGACCAGCACCGGTGAGCCAAACATCATGCTATCTGGAAGTGCTGTGACATTGCAGAGCTAGTTGAATATGTTAGTAGTCACTGCAGAGATCAGCATGTCTTGGCACAGTCACGTGGCAGATATAGCTAAAAGAGCATCCCAAAAGCTTGGGGTGCTATTTCGTACAAGACATCTGTATACACCAAGCCAACTGCTGACATTGTACAATGCCCAGATTCGACCAACTATGGAGTACTGCTCCCATATATGGAGTGCGGCACCCAAAAATACCTTAATGCTTTTGAACACCGTGCCAAAAACGAGCTATTAGGCTGATCAATGACCGCACACTTACCCGTAGCTTGGATAGTCTCGAACATCGAAGAACTGTGGGCGATCTATCTCTCTTCTACAGGTATTATCACGGAAAATGCTCTGAAGAGTTGGCACGTATGATCCCCCCGGGAGTAGCACCTACTAGGCGAATACCTCAAACAGACGGTAACCATCAATTTACCGTCAAAATAGAGGCACCAAGAACCTCATTATATCAGAATTCATATCTCTGGAGAACAGCATGGCTGTGGAATAAACTCCCTGCGACAATTTTCGCTGCAGGTTACAACCTGAAACGTTTCAAAACCAAAATACACCAACATTTCCGCGCACTTGCCGCTTCTCGAGCGTGATAGGGATCTCCTTGCTCCTAAAAAATAGTGATCTGCCATCTTACCAATGGTTACACAATTAAAATATAAATTACATCAAATGCCGAATCGCACTATTTTGCAGTTATGACCAGCGATAGCCTACTTCGGCAAGCGTTTTTTCTCTATATTTCCATACATTTTTGACAAGTGAAGCAACTTATATATTAATTGTGTAAACTTTGACCTTACATAACCTTACTTGAGACTGGCGAAACAAAATAAAGTAAAACTATTTTGATTACTGGAACACAGCTATATTTAGGGCAATGAAAACGCATATGATTTATTAACACTAGCGAGCATTATCAACAAAATAAACTGGACCAGAGCCAGTTTTAGAGGCAACATAAAGTTCTGAGTAAAGCTTTTGATGAGAAAAAATCAAACACCCTGTTAAAAAGACAAGTGCTGAGACAAAACTCGCAGAGCCACCGCTGTATAGCATAGGTATGACTGGTAATATGACCGTGAAAGAATCAATTCCAGTCGCTGAAATCGATAAGGCTTGTTAGCTTTGGGAAATTTTAACTTGACCCACGGAAAACAAGAAATCGAGAGTTGTAAATGCTTATACAAGTGCTAAAACTTTTGGAGAGATGAAAACCATAAAAAACTCCTCCTCCACTCCTAAAAACTCATTTCAAACTTAATTGCCTTCGAAAGATTTTTCTTTATTTACAATATTTTTCATTCTGTTACTAATTTTTGCACTTCCAACAGATATCTGCATTGGTCTATATAATTAGCCAATTATTCATGTTTCAAACATCAATAGGCATGAATGTATTTTACTCTTGTTGTTTGTATAAAGCTAAACATTCAGCAAACATCGCTCGGGCGAGTAAAGCGACAACCCTAGAGATACTTTTAAAACCATCCAATTTCAATTTTCCAGTAAGTAAAGCAAACATTGGATGTGCAAATAGCTGAAATAGCGCGCCAAAGTATCTCGCTAAGATCGAAAATGAGACCAAAGCTGAATCCGCTAAAATCTCTCGAGTATTTGCTTTAATGCTGTTCTATTTGACTATCGGAATATACAGTATTATTTAAAAATATATATTTATTTAAAGTGCAATAGAAAAATTTCAGATGTACAGGATGTCCCACTAGTGCCCACGCTGGATACTATAATAAAACTAAATTGGAAGATAATTCTGCCCCGTTAGTTGGCCGCGTTAAAGGCCGCAATAACATGGGGAATTTTTTTTTCATTTATGTGTTTTTATATATTTTTATGTCGATAGTTTTTTGGTTCAAAAAGTATCATTTACATGCAAAACTAGCTTTAGGAGAAATAAAATTTATTTCAACCAGCGACTTGTTTTTAGACAGATTTTCAGGATTTTTATAAAAGTTGTGTTCGGCTAATATTTCCTTAAGCCACTAACATAACGATAATTTAAATTTTGTAACTAGAATCAAATTTAACTTTTTTTAAAAATTGACATTACACTCAGTGTAATTTTTGACTGTAGCCGATTTCGATGTCGTCTCATTTGTGGCTTGCGCTGGTGTCTTGTCTCTTTGTCTAGAGCGTTAACAGTACAGTTTTTGTCCTTCTCTGTAAAGCGCTATGATATTCGAGTTCAAACCAATCAACGACAAGCTGGGACACAAGCAGAGGTTTGGTATGCTTCAGAGTATTTAATTTAAGGGGGTTATTTTAACGGAAATAAGGTTAACATTTTTGTCAATTTTTAACTTAATAAAACTGAAATAGCATGTCAAAGTATATCGCTATGATCGAAAATCAGCTTACAGCTGAATCCGATAAAATCTCTTGTGGATTTTCTGTAATTCTGTTCTATTTGAATATTGGAATATAGAGCATTATTTAAAAATAAATATTTATTAAAATGCATTTGAGAAAATACAAATGTACCGAATGCCCCATTAGTGCTCACCCTAGATAAAATAACAAAATGGAATTTAAAGATAAATCTGCCCCCGTTATCCTATCCTACCAAGATAAAAACGTGACAGCTCAGATGACAAATTTTAACAAACCGTCAAAATAAGGCCAAGTTACATATAAATACTGCATGACTATATTTGTGCATCAATAAAGTCTAACATAATTCTTATTAAAGTCTGCTGTATTTACGGTGTAACTACGCAATATACTGCTAGGAATATTACTACTAAACTGTATTTCACTTCCAATAAGCCTCTACTATCTTCTACTTAAAGGTATATCTGTTCTGTTACATGTGCACCAAAAATAAGCCTTTTTATTTCAGTGGCGAAAGAACAACGCCATAAAACGTATATCCGGCACTAGCTATATAGACGGCAAACTATAAGATCCTCTTTATATTGCTTCTTTATTTAAGCCGATTTGGTTTGTTTGTTACTGACAAACAAACGCTACTGCCGCTACTAAAATCGATTTTCCTGTGTGAGGATTACTCTGTGAAACACAATACTTAATTTATTTCGTGTATCTTCAATCCAGCTAAAGCTAATTTATGAGGTTTATCATGGGCGTACACAGCGAGGGGCAGGAAGGGGTATTTGCCCCCCCCTAAATTTTGAAAATATACTAACAATTTTATAATTTCCAATCAATAAAATTAGAACTATACACTTATTCCTATCTACATAATATTAGGTATACAATTGGTACATATATACAGGGCTCGACTTCGAACGTTTAGCCTTTATGAAAAGCGTATAAAAAAGAATGAACTTATGGAAAGCAAGAAGTCAGTGAGGGTCTAAAGACGCGCATATTTAGGAGCGTTTGCCGCTGTAACTCAAAATTAATTAATAGTTTTTTATTACTAAACAGGAGCAATCAAAGTAAGATTTCCACTTTTAAAAGACGAAGAAATAGTCATTATTATTTATTTCCTTATTTTAGCTTTAATCACGAAACATTAAATCGAGAAAAATTCAATTTTTTTATAATTTTTTTTCCACAATAACCTTGCTCTTTTATTAGTCGCGCTTAAATGCCGCTCAAGTGTTCGATCTCCTGGCGGCGGCTCATGAAGTCAAGTTGCTAAAAGTCACCATACACTATGCAGGAAACAGAATAGGGGACAACATTTTTGGGGGTAGGGATGTACGACAGCACTAAACCTCTTGCCCCTCTACTGATTTCAGTCTGCAGAAAAAATGTTTGTCACGTTTGACTACTTCTTTTAACATTTTATTTTTGCCCCTTAAATGGAGGGGCCATTCCTTTAAAAAAAAAACATAAAGTTGAAATGCGGTGTTATGGTTATTGCAATTATTTAAGTTTTTAAAATAATTGAAAAATTATTTTACAATTATAATGAAATTACAAAAACGCAATTGAATTACTAAAGTGATTGTTATTATTTGTAAAAAGCTATTTTGCTTTTATTATTTAAAACAATCCACGTTTCGCACTGGGGGTAAGTTTAGAATGTATTATGAAGGAAGAGGGCTCCTAAATTAAGCATTTTCACATTTTGTAAATTATAAAAAAGTGAAGAAATAAATAAAAAATAATTGTCAACCACTTTGTTTTATTTTGCAAGTAGGAAATTTATAATTAGGTTATTTTTTGTTGTAATTATTTACACAGTTTTCTAAGTACATTCCTGTAAAGTAATTTGTAATGTAATAGTTACTATTCAAAGTATTGGTTTCTAACTCTGGTTGAGAATAAATCGGTACACATAAAGACCAAGAAATTTGTTATCCATAAAGTTGAATTTGTGGAATATTTTGTTTAATATTTGCCATGTTAGAAAGCCCTACCTGTACACTTAATTACGGATTTGCAGTATTGATTATTAGTCATACAGTTCAAATGATATCTAAGAGATGGCGCTACAGCAATTAAAATCAAGGGGTTTTAAGGATTTTATGCATCGCCATCTTTGGCCTACTCAGCTGAAGAGTAACGTCATTAGATCGCGAAAAGAAAACCATTTTCTTGAATTGCAAACTTGACAAAAGCGCTAAACTATTTATCTCTCTCAGTGCCATTTGTTTAAATAGCGATCTTACATCAATTCACATATTTTCAATGGGCAAACGATCGTCGACGAACCCTGTATATACAGCACCTAAATAGACCCCCCCCCCCCTTCTAACTTTTGAACGGAAAGAGATATTGATTTCTGGTTAAAAGTCTTTTTAATGGGATCACTTTTGAGGATATTTAAGCTAAGTGACAGTCATCTCAAAATAACTTATTGTCAAAAATTTAACATACCAATAAAATTTTTAAATTTCAAAAGTTTTTTTTTTAATTAAAATTTTATTTTTTTTATACTGGGACTTTCCGTCCATAGCTAGGATCAATCGCCTAGTCTTTTTCGCCAAATTTTTGCCGAGATATGCCTTGTTGGGACGTAATAAAAACAACCATATGCCGAGGTGGGACACGAACCCACAAGATACGCAGCGCGCACAGCCTACGCGCGGTTAGTCCAGTCATATAGCAAGCACTGCAGCCATATGCATGAACCAACGCGCTAAGCCGGTCGGCCACGGTTTCCACAAGGTATTGTGATTGTCTATACAGAACCATTTAACATTTTAAAATCGGTTAATTTTCATAGGAGATATCCTTATTTTTGTTCGCGGTCGACTCTCAAAAAGTTACTTTTATCAAACAAATTTATTTTTAAATTTTTTGTTTTATAATAAATTGATTTTTTATGCTTCTTACTTATGACAAAACCTAAAAATAAGTTTAAAAATTTTAATAGGAAAGCGTGATCTGTAATAACTATTCTAAGATAATTTAAAATAAAAATAAAAAGTTTGGAAAAAATGATCACACAGCACGTTTTCCTATTTATTTTTTTAACTTATTTTTAGGTTTTGACATAACTTGGAAGCATAAAAATTATAATTATAATAAAATAAATCAATTTAAATTTATCTTGCTTGATAAAAAATACTCTTTTTAGTCGACCGCGAAGAAAAATAAACATATCTCCTAGGAAACTCAGCCGATTTTAAAAATTTTAAATGTGTTGTATAGAGAATCAAAATACATTTCGAAAGACGTATTACATCCCCCAATCCAATTTAAAAATTTTGATGTTATGTCAAATTTTTGATATTAGGTTCGTTTGACCTAGCTGTCACTTAACTAAAATATCCTCAAATACAGTCCCATTAAAAATACTTTTTCCCGGAAATCAATATCTATTATATCTATTTAGGTCGGCACTGTCTACGATATATACTGTGAAGGTTATAATTCGGTTTTTCCCAGAGATCATTGGTTCTTCCGTGAATTAGTTTTACGAAGAAAGTATGGTCAAAACATTCCTCTCCTTTGTGAGATACGATGGTTTCAATAATACAATAGTATTGCTGTATTCAAAGACAACTTTTTGAGCATCCTTAAAGTCCTTTAAAACCGGAAATTCTGCAACTAGAAAGCATTTTAGTTTTACAGTAGGTACTTCAGCAAGGCCGGTATTTATTATTTCCCTGTCCCTGATGGCAAAGGATTCTGCGCGTTTGGAACCTGTGACCAACATGTTGCAATCTAAAAGTTTAGGTTTATCGCAATGTGGAAATTACATTAAACGAGTGTTAGATCTAATCAAAACTCATCGCAAATCTGCAGGAGTCATGAACACTATCTTATCTGAAGCCAGCACACATGCCGAAAACCTTGGAATAGAATTACAACTTGTTCTTGCTGATGAACCACTTAAGCAGAAAGAGGCTACTAAATTTCTTGGAGTAATTATTGACAGTGAGCTAAAATTTGATCAACACATTATTAATCTAAGTAAGAAACTCTCTTCTGCTTGTTTTGCAGTGCGAACAGTAAGAGCTAAACTTGGTCCAAAAGTAGCAAAGTCAATCTATCATGCTCTCGTTGAATCTCAATTGAGATATGGCATAGCTTTTTGGGGTTGAACTAGCAAATACTTATTAAAACTTTTATTTTTTTTGCAAAAAAATGCTATTCGCTTTGTCTCAAAGGTTCATCACAAAATTCTTACTCTTACCTCATTGTTCATTTTAGAAATCAGTGCTTCTATGTTCAAGAACCTTCATCAATTAAGGGAGTGTCAATCAAGTCAATCTGCTCGAAGAATCTTTGACTTACCAAATTATAAAAAATTCTTTATTCTATTAGGGCAGACAAATCTTTAACAAGTTGCCAATCTCTGTAAAATCATGTGTGATTAAGTGCTTAAAAAAAAATCTTAAATATATTTATTTGAATTTGATTCTTTTTCTGAAACTAATTTTTGTCACCAACCAAACTTAAATTAATTCTAGTTAGTTGAGATCTAATATTGTGTAATTTTTATATATTTTTTTAAACTATTATTGATTTTTTTCCTGATTGTTTGCATTTACTTTGTCGTCAATTGGCTTAATTACGTGACTAGTTTTAGCATGCGTTGTCAATGAAATTGTATTTCTTCATTCATTCATTCAGGTGCCAAGGTTAGATGGGCGGGTGCAAAATCATATAAATGTTCCCACAAATAACCCACCAGAGCACTGGAAAAAATCTTTATTAATACCTTATTTGGAGCCACTTATAATGTCTTTAAAGCTCTTTTTCCGATAAAACCTACCACCTTTCGAACTATTGGCACTAGGTTCGTTTGTTATACTGAACTTTTTGTTCAGTAAATTTAAGATGCGCCATAAACAATCTTCAGAATGTTATAATTTAAACAGGCTTGACGATAAGGTTAATTTTTATGGTGCAACTTGTGGAGAGACAAAAAAATTAATAGAGATTAGTTAAAAACTGTGGAAGTAGCAGAAGTTGAAAAGCAAGAATCGTAGAACGATTTTTTTAGCGGATAGATTAAGTAGTTTGTGCATGCTGAGTATACACCGGAAATTAGTTTCAGAAAAACAATAAACAAGTAGAAAAAGAGATGATTTGCTGAAGATCCCAAACGTTTCATTCTACTGTAATAGGTTAAAATTTCGATAACTGATCTGTGTGTTTGTTTGATGTTCGTTGTCGTTTATTTCAATAAATACCTATTTTATTTCTAATTTTGTGCATTTTCCCCTCCCTAAGTTTCATGCTGCGTACGCCCATGAATTTATAGATGCTACTTTTGAGCAAATAATCTCTTCTAATGAGGTTTTTATACAGGGTGTAATTTAGATGTTGTAACAAATTTTAGGGAGTGGTAGAAAAGGTTAAAACTAGACAAAAAGTTTTTAGTTTCCAAGTTAACAATTATCAAGTTTGGAGGGTACATGGGCAAAAACTGTGAAACTTAAAAATGACAAATTTGACAATGTCGGATAATTTTGATATCTATCATTATGATCAAAGAATGTTTTATTGAGTTTTTATTAAAAAAAAACCTTTGCAAAGGGTAGATAGGTGCGTTTCTGCAAACATTGAGTGAAGGCGGATAGAGGAGAGGGAGAGGGGAACTAGTAAAATGGTGTTGAAAAAAATCTTAAAGCGTGTGCAGAAAGAATTTTTGAAATCGCTTTGTGAAAGTTACAGCTACAACTATTACTAATAAGGAGGGCGGGAAGGAAAGAGTAAGAGAGGAAGAGGTAGGGGGAAATAGTAAAATGGTGTTGAAAAGAAAAACATAAATCCTGTGCAGAAAGCATTTTTAAAATCGCCCTATATTTGATAAAATTATGTGAATATAGTTTTTTAGAGGGTGGGGGGAAAGACAGGAGAGCAGATATGTGGAATCAGGGAGGACTACAAAGTAATTACGGCAAATAAGAGGACATTTGCAACGGGTGATCAAAGTAATTTTATTAAAATCGCCTGAGATTTAGGTAATTTGTATGCCTTAAAATGGCGTCTGACGCCATGTTGATTCCTGTTGCAACTTCGGGATCAATAGCAATTCAACGGCTCCACACACAAACACATCATATTGTCAGGAGGGGGTTTTATCGTGACGTAACAAAGTTTAAGTTAGGTGTTATGGTTTTATTTAACAATACTTATAATTACTACTTACATTAGACACATCTGTCTACAAATGTGTATCTTCTCAAAACGCTCGACTTCTTATAACTTCTGACTATCGTACTACTTGTCTTCACTGTTAACTACGCCTGGGACGTTAGGTTCCCAGCTTACAACTCACTGCTAAACTCTTTTGGAGATGCTTTTATTACAAACCGTTTGCCATTGATAGAATAACAAGATGTGTTTTGTTTCCTGTATAAACATCATCGATGACCGTTCAATCGCTTCTTGTTTATAATAATTCTGTATACAATTTATTACACGCTTAATACAATTTGAACTATATACAGAAATTAATTTCCTTAGATTGTTTAGGGTTAATGTGCACTTACTTATGAACGTAACTTGTGCCATTTAGTTAATAGGATATTATTTTCTATCCGACAATATCACCATTACCCTTTCTTTTTGGTTGATAACTTGCACAGCACGATTTTTGATCCAGTTTTCAAAATTGTACCTATACCTACTTGATTTCTTAAAGAAAGGCACACAACTATAAATCTGCGCCGACCCCAACCAATTTTTCTGGAATTTCTAGGTTAGTTTAGACACAGGGGCGTATCAAACAAGCACAAAAATACATGTTAAAATTAAATAATTAGCCCTAAGACGACAAACATCATAGTAGTTCACATCACTCAAACAATATATAACAAATCATCCGAAGGTATAAGGTATGTAAAAAAGATGATAGCGTATTTTTAATGAGAAGAAAAAAATTCATAAAATGCACAATTTTTTCCCTTCGTGAAAATGCCAGTTCCATTTAGTTAAGCTACGTAATAAAAGGATGGATACCTACTGATAATAATAATAGACACTTACAGCAATTTTCTGTGAAAACTTTTTTTTTCCCAAGTGTAAAGGTTTTAATATTGAATATTATAGTGCTATTACGCTGCCTTCGAAAAAGAAGGTAATTTGCGATTTGCGATTTTAAAAATAGTGTAATGAACTGATTTTTTTTTCGACTTAGTTTCGTGTCGATTTTTTCAGGATCGATTAAGTACAGTATCTAGAAGAATATGAATGTTTTTAATTTACTTATATTAGTTTTCCTTGGTAGTTTTCCACTAGCTGCCAGCATTCACGCTGTAAACGAAAAACCAAAGTGGTCCTCGGGGGTCGCGGTCGGCACACATACGGCTGCCCCTCTCAGATGGTAAAAAGGGGTTCTTGGGTAACTTGAGCCCGATGACACAGATGAAGCGCTGCTTCACCGGTTCTTACCAGACTGAACCTTTTTTTAGATATTATCAATGAATACACGATTCATTGATATTATATATTATACCTTTTATTCGAGCATCAAAATGCTATAGATTTTATCATTTTTTGACTGGAACCCATAACCAATATTTAAATACATAATATTATAGTAAAAAATCGGTACCGTCGCGTAGTGATAAAACCGGGGCAGTTGGTTACCTTAATTTAATATATTATTCAATAAACAACTCGCGTCAAGTTCAGTGGTACGCGGAATCGGGTGGTGGCGTCTGGTGGTTGTCATAACAACGCGCGTTCGTGCAAATCTGCTATGACAGTGACAAGTGACGCAATTGTGACCCGCGAACATTACTCATGTTTGTTGTCATTATTTCGCATAATGTTTTCTGTGTATTATGTTTGTATTTTACTTTAAACTTTACTTACTTTACTCAAATTGCATACGGTTGTTCCAAATAGATCACATTTGTGTAAATCCACATATATTTGACTTTGTAATGAGACCTACAAAAAAACTCTTTTAAATCCGGGATGCACGTACCCTACCTTGCTTTATTTCTTTTTTGGTTGAGCACTTGGGGTACTCCTCTTACAGTCAGTAATTTATAAATGACTCATAGAAGGTACTATTTTTATAACAGCCCACAAATTTGCTTAAAAACTTATTTAAATCAAACTAAATAAATAAGCATAACAAACGTAAATATCCAATAGAATAGAAATTATGTCTGCTGCAAGGCGAGTAGGTGGATCCCCAAAAATCGAGCTGCAAGTGCAATATACTTGCACTACCGTACTACCGACATCCCTCAATATATGGCATGACTGCTGTAGTAGTTTCTCACACTCACTGAATTTGAATTTAGCGTTCCACGAAATAATGAAGGTGCGTGCAAATAATTAAGCCCATAGGCATTATTCTTTGGATAAGTATGTACCTAATTAATTAAGACGTACCTATCAAGGTTGCTAAAATACCGGACTTCCCTGCCAACTGGACAGGTGGCAACCCTGAGGTTACCACTTGACTTCTGCGCATTAAAGTTATATCTCACTTATATCTACATTATACTTCAAAAATATTTTATTGTACTTGAAGTACTTTGTATGTACTTGAAGTACTTTGAATGTACTTGAAGTACTTTGACTGTACTTGAAGTACTTATAATGTACTTGAAGTACTTTACTTGACAAAATCAAGTACATTTCCAAGTACATTGTTAAAAGTACTTCAAGTACCAAGTACAATTACCGGATTGTTGATGTACTTCAAGTGCAGTACGTAAAGTAGTGGTAAGTACTTGAAGTACAATTTCAAGTACTGTACTTGAAGTACCTGACAGCCCTGTTTTAGTATAGGAAAAATAATTTAAAAGAAAAAGAATGAAACCCTATTACTAGTTGCATTTAACGATAGTCTAGATATAAAATGTCATTCCAGTCTTTAATAGTTAGCTAATATTTTACTTCAAATCTGGGTGTATCTTTACAAGTAAGTTTTTAATCCCTAGAGACATTATTTTTCCCAAAATCTAGAAACTAAAGTGACATCTTTATTGCCCAAAGTGCATAAAAGTATTTTTATGCCTGCAAATATGTCGATAAAATCTCAACATATTCGATGGATTTCTGGAAAACTGAATCATGTCGAGCAAGGTGCCTAATATCATACTGAACGCTCCAAACAAGGCACAATGCAAATAGGTTGTGTAACTATCTCTTAAATATCTATATAGTTTTATACGTCTCTTGTAGAAGAAATATAAACTCTAGCGCCACCTTTTGGTAAAGTATGTGGATTGCAAAAAAGAGTATTAAACTTTACGATGTCATCTGTAATATTTTTCTTCCATTTTTCAGTGTAATAAAATATTTATTACAATTTGTTTTCAAATGTTATTCCTAAAGCCCTTGGTACAAATATAACTATTTTACCTCTGAGATGCTCTTCCCCATAAGTAGAGATGGGTCAATCTGTCATTTTAGAGGAGCAGTGACATGACGTGACTGCTCCAGTCGTGTCACGGTGACAAATAGCAGTGATTTTTTGGAGCAGTTTAACCAACATATAAATCCTACAACTATAGGATAATCGCACTATAGACAATTCTTCCTTCCCTTCGCTGCGTTGTGCTGCCTCGTCGACGACTATTGGCGCGGGCCGGCAAACAGCTGTAACTGTTTGGAGTACTGGCGAGTGTGACTTTATGCTGCACAAAGCCAGACTGTGACTAAATGTCACTGGTATTTCGTTTGGACTGAAGCAGACCGTGACTACGACAGACGAGTCACAGTGACAAAGTCACAGTTCGTGAAATCGCAATATACCTCTACCCATTAGGAAATTAAAATATTAGTAAAAAAACCGTATATAATAATTTTTAAATAAACTGTAAGATTTGACCCCGACAAACAGGCCGAAATGGGGATGATTGAATTGCATGAATAATTTTTTTATAATCATATTTTAATTGCGCAGATCAAAATACTGAATATATATCTTTATTTTTAATTTTCATAAGATGAAATTTCGCTTATGTAATTGCGTAATATGTCTACCTTATTTTCACCTACATTTTAGGGCTTCAAGCGTCTAATGACAAAGCTTTAATTATTCTCATTTTCTAAATGAACATAATTTTTCAAATCTGTGCCAGAGCGACAGGGAGGCGTAATCTATCTTTCCAGAAGCGACACGTACCATGTAGTCTTTAATTTAAATTGTAATTCCGGTAATAAAATTTAAAAAGTAAGTTAGCAGATGCTTTAAATATTAATAATATAATATTTGAACCCATTGGTCGACAAAAATAATTTGGTAATTAGAATTTTTTTTATTTATTATTTTTTGTATTTACTCCATTTTAGGTATACATGAACCCATTGGTCGACAAAAATAATTTTGTAATTAGAATTTTTTTTATTTATTATTTTTTGTATTTACTCCATTTTAGGTATACATGGGAGTCTTAGGAAACGAGAAAGCGGACGAACTCGCCAGGGGTGATGCGTCGGGCCAGAGCCTTTCCTGGGGCTCACAAGAGGGAAAACGAAATCGGCCTTAACAGAGTGGGCCCACAAAGAGATACAAAAGGAACAAATTAATACAGGAAACCGGCAAAGCAATATGTGACAGGATACAGCAAGAATCCTCGTCGGGACTGGCTGCTTCGTAGAATACCAAGAGGTAGGAGCCATAGTGTGAGTCCCAACCGGACACTGCGTTCTAGAAGGACACTTGGCGAAGATGAAAGTGAAGGAAGAAGCGCTGTGCGAGCAATGTTGGACCGAGGACGAGACCTCGGCGCATTTCCTCTCATTATGTAAAGCATACAAGAAGACAAGAAGAGAGGTATTCATAGAGAAAGCCTTTGAGACGGAGGACCTTCTGAATCTGAGGTGGTCTGATATTCTGGCCTTTGTACAGAAGACGAGCAGATTACTTAGCGAGGGAAGGACGAAGTAGAGGGGATGCTCGAGGGTTGGCGAAAATGGCGGTTTATGTGTCTAGTCGCCAGACCTAGAGCCTACCTCACATCACTACTGCCACTTCTTTAAGGTATGGGTAATCATTACTTCACTGTGCATATATTTTGTCTAGGTTGGGTAATTACCCAATTAATTGTATTCGGTTAACACACAATAGCTTTAGTAGTGCTTTTCAAACATTAAAACTTCTATTTTTCCAAATGTTACAACAATTTCTATAATATAACTCATCTTCTTTTCCAGCAGGCTAAGCCAACCTCCCTTTTAAAAGATTTTACAAGAAGATAAAAAATATACATAAATATTTTTAAAGACATTTTAAGTTATATTTTCCCAAATGTTTTACCTATCGCGCAAATCTCTCCACAACTTCCCACTCTTTGGCATATAACCAAAACCAATTTTCTGTCCTTTTTTAGTTTTCCCTCATTCTACTCTTTGAAACTGCTCACTATAAACTTCAACCCTAAGAAGCTTATAAAGGTCTTAGTTTAATAGCTTCATATAACATATAATAAAACATCTTTATGTTTAGTCCACTTTTCTTAAAATTTTCACAAGGATTCACGTTGTTGGCATACATATAAAGTATATTTTTCATAAATACTTTATTCAACCAAACGTCCTCATTAAAAAAAGCTTTGCCGTAAAAAAATGTCGTCACACAACTCAGGGCCCCCTAGTCCAGGTCAGATAGCTAGTTAAGACGGTGGTTACTGAATGTAAGAATAGAAAAAAGACAAATAAAACGAGTTATTTGCAGTGCTTGATGAACATTATAAATTAAGAAATACGTGACGATATCACAATGCTCTTGTCAAGAAGATTTTGATACGACTGAGAAAAATCTTTGTTAGTAAACCCAAGCTTGGCAGGTGTCTTTTTAATTTAAAAGTCATTAAAAAAATTATCAAGTCGCTTAGATGCTTTCATGCAATTTAAGTGTTACTTACTACAAATTGGACTCATGATTGGAAGACCTTACTTTACCCTTAGAATTAAAATCTAACTTATTTAACACCCGTCATGGCGGCTCAAATATGAAAAATTGAAGAATTTTGTAAAATTTGCACCTTTTTAGTTTATTTTTCACAAGAACAACTCTGTAAGAGCAAAATCTAGCTAGAATAGCTATTCAATTACTTGTATTTTAAGTAAACTCTGCCTGAAAAAAAGTACATCTTTTAACATAATGTTTTTTTACGTTTTTACGTGTTTGTTACACACGTTTTATCCTTTGTGAATACCATTCTTACCATAAGTTGAAACGTTCTCAAAAAACTAACAAATTGACCCATGAGTGCCCCTATATCATAGGCATTTTTGACTTTGTCATGCAAATTTTAGAAGCGGAAAAAAATCTGTCAAATGTTCTCGACCGTTTTTCATACCATGAAAGAAAGCCTCTAGGATCCTAATTGAGGTACTTAAACAGCATAGTTATAGACTGCTTGCTGTACTTCATGTGTGTAAGAGAGAAGTAAAAGAAAGATAAATATATTTTGCACATACAGGGAAAGTAGGGAAATACATCTTGACGAAGTTTTCCGTCATTTCGTCATGTGCAGCGAAACAGTTGAGAAGTGGGTATTTGTTTTTCATGCAAATTCTAGCTCAAGCCATGAAAAAGTACAGATGATTCAATTATTTTTCGGGGTTATTATATATAGCTGTCAAGATGTGGCAAATTTAGTTGTTGTCGCGTTTGAGGGAAGAGGCATTCCAAGCCGTAGCACGGTCCAAAAATAGTAACCTGTTTCCAACGAACAGGGTGTGTTAATTGTTGCCACAAATGTAGTGGTGGAAAGGCACCTCCTGTTCGTGAAATTGGAGAGGAACGGGAACAGCTCGAAACCATGATTTGTGCCGCAGCAGAAGCTTTGCCCAACTGTTCCAGCAAGGCATTTACCAATGATGATATGATATATCACCCTTAACCGTCCGAAACGTTTTTAAGCAAAGAAAACGCAAGAAATGTTTCCAGATGATCAATTTCGAAAGATGAAGTTTGAGATTTCACGATTGAAAAACCTAATCAGGATAATAATTTTATTAAAAATATTTGTTTTACAGACGAAAGTTAGTTTTCATTTCATAGCCGTCACAATCGTTCCGTTAATGTCTTATTCTGGGAGTTTGGCTAACAATATCATTGGTCCTTTTTTCATCTATGGTAATTTACCAGGGATAAATTATTTAGCTCTGTTGCACAGTGGCGTAGCATGGGGGGGGGGTTCGTCGCCCTCCCCCCGCCTCGAGGGTACTGGCGCCCCATGGGTGGCCAAAGCGCCCTATGCTGTTTTAAGTTCCAGGGCTGCCAACGGCAAATTGAGAGGGCGGCAAAGGAAACGAAAGACATGATGACTTTCTTTTTTTTTTGGTCGTAAGATTTTTGAGGGGTGCCTTTTTTAGCTGTCGCCCCCCCGCCCCTTCAGGCACGCTACGCCGCTGCTATTGCAGGACCATATAATTCATCCGATTTGACCATATTTGGTTTATGCAAGATGGTTGCTCCGCTTATGACACTTTGCCTGGGAGTTTTTTTAAATGAAACGTTTCCAAGGCGGCTTATTACAGGCAGTCAAGTTATTACCAGATTTGGCAACCAATAATATTTTTTTATGTGGCTATGCAAAAGGCCAAATTTATTCGAATAGTCATTTAAGGGCTACACAAAATAATCTCACTCTACAATCAGTGATACCTGAAACACTAAGTAATAGCACAAAGCGGTGGTATTTTTAAGAATTTAATTTGTTAGGTAACTCTTATATAAATATGAAAGAATTTGGTTTTAAAACAGACCCCTCTCTTATTCTAGTTTATGGTCGACTTGGCATTGAATATTATAAAAAGAACAAGCTTACAAAAAAGGATTAGTTGTTAGTTATCGTCTAAATATCCGATATCTTATTAACAACTACCCTCGAATTTCTCTACGAACTCAAACAAAAAATCGCCGCGCTAGGGAAACAATCGGTGTCAGAAACTTTCTCCCTCTACATTATCGGGGCGCACAAAGGACTGGTATTGGCTGTGGGTTTGGCTATCCTGAAAAAGTGAGCGTTAGCACGTGTGAACTTCTATCGTTTTTTCTTACAGCCTACATATTTTATACATACGTAGTTGTTCTTGTCTTGCATACAGTAATAATTTCCAATTGATGGAAAGGCAGTTTGAAGCTCTAGAAAGAACTATTTTTCCATTTTTCGTATAAAATGACGGTTTTCGTAAGAAAAATCATAAGCTATTTTTTATGACATTCTATTTACTATATTTAATGTAAGTATGTCAAAAATTACACGTTATGTGAACGATTTTTTCACCAAAAATTAAATATATTTTTTCTAATTGTTGTTTTCCTACTACCTTTCTGCACGAAACACGTAAGAATCCGTTACCTTACAGATTGCTATCTTTATTAATAATCGAGTTTAATATTTAGTTCCATCGAAAATAGGACACGTAGTTAACGAAACCTCTTACTACTAAGCAGATTACCCTCCGGAAGCTGTTAAGTCAGAGGATTTCATTACTGGGAATTCTCTAAACCTATACTAATATCTCAAAGCGATTCGAAAACACTCAAATCAGCCATTACTGCCATTACGCGTAATACATAGAGTATTATTGTTTGTATTGCATTAAAAGATGCCTTCATAGATGTGCTTTATGCTCAAAGCAAATTACACTAAGCAAGTCATATGTAAACAGAGTGTTTTCAATAAAATTTAACATTTCCTCCAATTTCAAATACTTAATACTTAATAAGGTTTTGCGTATACGGCTGGCATAAAACAGTAGATAACTTTAAAAAGAAATTATAGTTTCTCGAAGTACCTTCCACAAAAATTGATGCACTTTTGCATGCGCTCAAACCAGCTGTCAAAGCTTTAATTCCGCTCGCTTGTTTGTTGTCAAAATTTCATTCATGAAGGCGTCGACTGCTTCCTCTGCCGACTGAAATCTTTGACCACGCAGTCCATTCTTGATTTTCGCAAAAGTATAGAAATCGTTGAAACTTAGGTCAAGACTGTATGAAAGATGGTTCAACAATTCGACGTTTTGTTGTGTTAAAAATGCAATGGTTTTTGTGCTTTTTGCGAACTTGCATTGTCTTGATGGAGGATGATTCGTCGTTCGGGGTTCGTTTTTCGAAGCTCAGCGATGACTTTCGGCGAACAAGTAGTGATGTACCAATCGCAGTAATAGTCCTTTGATCTTCCAGAGGAGTTGTTGCTACATGACCTGCTTTTGAGACAAATGTCTCGACCATCTTTTTGGATACACTTCGGCAGCGGATAACTGTTGTTGATTTTTTTCATCTTGAAATACCCAAACAGATGACTGACGTTTATTTTCGGGTTCATAAGAGTAAACTCACGATTCATCATCAATGACAATGCTGTACACGGTTTTCGAGTTTTCCGTGTCAAAGCGGTCTAGAGTTTTCTGACACTAACTCCCTAGCTTCTTTCTTCGGATAACAGATGCAGTATCCAGCCGGAATTTAATTTTCTTACTCCTAATTCTTAATGCAAAATTTTTGAATTAAAGTCCTCAATATCGCGATATATCACATGTGGGTCTATGATGAGCATGCGCGCATCATCGATGTTTTACTGGATGGTAGCTGTTTTTGATCCACTTGGCCTTGGATCGTCGCTAAGGCCTTTTTAGAAATTCACTGTAGCTACAAAACAATATGTATCGCTCTGACGTTTTGAATTTAGGTTAGGTAAGAATTGAGGTTAAGTTTAAGTAACGACATTCTTGACAGTTTCCGCACTTGTTAGGAATTATACTGTATTTAAATTAAAGAGTTTTATCATAGAGAAATATATAAGTATTTCTCTATCGTTTTATTCTTGGAATTCATTTTAAACAGTTGAAGTCGAGAATGTCATTATTTTAAAATTAAATAAATAAACAAAATGTTAATTCAATGTAAGGCAATATTATCTTAAATTTGAAATGAATGAATTCCTATATTTATTTCGTTATATCGAAACCACATATTTTTTTAAAACAAGTTGACTTGATTGACTAATAGATTTCTTCGTGAGGTAGCCTTTTAGCTAAATGATAACATAACCACAAATCGTCTGTTCTTTTCTGTTATATAGCTTTGGTAATTTAAGGGGTACGTACCTTTTTCTACCCTCATTAGTTGTTATTTTGTTTGGTTTGATGGCAATTTGTCCAAACAATAATTATGTAGTATCATATTTTCTTAACACTTTTAACTATTTACTGAAACAAAATTGCATTAAAAGCTGGTTTAAATTTTTACCAAATCCAGATAGAATAGGCAGAATATAAATACTCCAAAAAAAAACAACGCGCGACAATTTCTGTAACATCGAAAATTAGCGTTACGAATGGTATAAATAGTGTTACCGATGGGACAATTTCTTAACATTTTAGCATTTTCCGGCCAAACCAAATTTATAGAACATTTTTTTAAATTTTTAAGATTTTAACGGTTTTGTTTGGAAAAATATTGATTTTATTACTTAAATCAGGTTATAAGGAAGATAACCACGTTACCGAAAGAACAACTTTATTTTCCTTAAAATCTATAAATATTTATTTTTCAAAAACAAGACGAATTATTAGCAACAATTCAAAAACTTACAGAAATAGTCCGCTGTCGTCCTCTGTCACTCACTACCTGTTATACTGTTTACGAGGTATGGCTATTAAATAACGAGACTGCGCGCCTAGATGGCGCCCTAGACGGGTGGGGTTAGGGTCACTGCATCCTGGAAGCCTGGCGTCTCCATGGGTAGCGACAAGCCCACGTGACCTGCCTCGGAATTTCCATGGGCGACTCGTCAACTTACCTCGGCATAATTGGAGTACCTACACGCACTTTCTATACAATATTGTAAATTAACCTCGGAATTTTTAGAATACCTACAATTTTTGTAGAAGTTTGTAAAGCGATCTCAGAATTTTTAGAGTACCTACAGTATGTAAAATATTTTTAAAAAAATTAAAGACCATACTTATATTTTAAGTTTTTGGCCAACTTTTTATTTTTATAATATACATTAATACAAAAAATACTACAACAATTTAATGCATATACTTTTACTATTAGATATAATAGTAGTTATAGTACTTAACTACAATCATAAAAAATATCATTTCTGTGGGGTTACCCTAAATTTTGCCTCTTTTGTAAATTTCTTATAGTTTCTAAAGTCATTTCTGTGGTTCTGCCGTGCTTCCAATCAGGTAGACTTTGTGCAAAAACATGATTTTTTGAAAAATATTCCAAAACTTTTATTTTTGTATTTTACATCGATCAGTAAGTCTTTATTTGTTTTTAAAATAACATACAGTGTCTTTAAATTATAACATTTAACGGCATTGTTAGAGATACATTACTTAAATATTAAATCAAGTAAAACAAACTTCAAAACTATCGAGACTTCGAGCCTTTAAACCTGGACGATCACTCTAAAGTAGGAATGTTCAGGAAGCCAGAATAGTTTTTAATGGTACCTAGTCTTAATTCTACACTTTTGTTATTTTAATTTGATGTCTCATGTTAGTGCCATGTACGTCTAGAGTACGTACATTTTACGTTTAATTGGATGTACCATGTACGTACCTAGTACGAGTTTTTACGTACATAGTACATATTTGTGCTGTCTGGGTAGAGAGTGTGATACCAAACCGAACCAACCGAAACATATTTTCTATTATTCTAACCTTTCTCAATTGATAGCAAACCTGTGATTTGAAGACAGTGTTTTGGTGGAAAAAGGTCAGAGAGTGTCTGTACCGGTTAGAATAGGTTTGCGATCAATTGAGAAAGGTTAGGAAAACACCGATTGATCGCATTTGTATTTTCGACCTTTTGTACTTTCGACCTTTTGTACTTTCGACCTTTTCTATTTTCGATCTTTTGTACTTTCGGCATTGTGTATTTTTGACCTTTTGAAGTTTTGGCCTTTTGTTTTTCGACCTTTTGTACTTTCGACCTTTTGTATTTTCGGCCTTTTGTAGTTTCGACCTTATATTTTCGACCTTTTGTACTTTCGACTTTTCGTGTCTTTGACATTTTATTCTTTCGACGTTTTCTTCGCCGCCCGCTTTTGTTTGGACACCGTAATAAAATAATAGTAGGTATATGCGGTTTTTACTTTTAATTCCGCGGCAAGATTTTTTAAGCCCGACCGGAAGGACGGCTATAATTTGTTAAGTGATTAAATGGGACTTTAATGCCAATGTTTATATACTAAAAATAATAATAATCATAAAATAAATAAATAGTACACCACTTACTTCGGTACTCTAGTTTTAGCATGTCAACCCCCGGTATATAATAATACAGCGTGCAGTGATAGTTTTCATTTTTTTGGTGAGCTTTGGGCGCGTTGCTATGGTAGATATTAAACAAAAGTCAGTCAGACGCTAACAAACATTGAAAAAATGTGCAAAAAATAATATTTATTTCATAACAAATGAATTAAATTTCTTAAAGATTGAACAAACGAGGAACCAAATAATAATTCCTACTTTGAGATGGACATTGAAAAGGCCGCCAAAGAAAGCAGCTTTCAGAGTACCGAAAATGATGCAATAAAAAGAATGTAAAAAATTTCACCGAAAAGGTATTCCTGTTTTTTATCCTGGAGAAGTCTAGAAAGTTAAATTCTTCCTTTATATGAAGGCTATGCCAAAGGACACAATAATAATCGAAACCAACCAAGTCATCAGCAAAGTACAGTAACTTCTGCCAAGCTGGAAGCAACAGAATAACTGTTATCGTGTATTATGATGGCTTTTTGTTTTTTGTATATTAATAAAATAAAATGATCCAAAAAACCTATAATTTTTCCTTTATAGTTTTAAAGAAATCACTTTAATTACCTAAGTCCATGAAAAAAGAGATTAAACGTACACTTTTATGCCCTAGAATAAATCCAACAATAGTTTTCTATATTTCCTAAAACATGTCAAATAATTTTTGGTTTCTTGCGCTATGTGGGTAAATATTGAAATCATAAAAAACATGGTTTTTATTCGACAATCTGAAAAGCATTATTTGAATGGTTTGTTTATTTGGACAGTCTAAATATATATACCGAGTGTGACGGACAGTTATTTACGTAACATTTGTAAACCATTTTATTTTTTTAAATACAAAAAAAAGCTACGCTCGTGACAGTGTCAGATTCGTCATATAACCAAAAATATTTAGCTGTCGTGTCGCTACCCAAAGAAGACACTACGTCTTCGTGATGCAGTGACCCTAGGTGGGGTAAAAAACGAATAGTGCGTTGGGTATCTAGATATCTTGTCTATGCACGTCCCAAAACACGTTTCCGTCACTTTTATAGTATCTGTGCAGTAGCGGTTTGAAACAAACGTGTTTTTGCCGAAAACTATGTGTGACGAAAAACAGAAGCAACGTATCAATCTCAAATTTCTCGTTAAATTGAAAAAAACTCTGACTGAGTGCTATAAATTGCTGCAAGAGGCCTATGGGGCAATTCTCTATCTCGTGCACGTGTTTTTAAGCGGTGTAAGCGCTTTAGTGAGGGCCAAGAGACCACTGAAGATGACCAGCGCCCAGGTCGCCCTGTGACTGTGTTAACTCCGGAAACAGTGACCGAGTTAACGGGAAAGACTGAATTTGTTCCAGAAGGTCAGACTGTCAACCAGACTTACTTTTTGTCAGTTTTGGCAACACTGCGAGAACAAGTTCGTAAAAAACGGCCCAACTTGTGGAAGAACAACTCGTGGATTTTGCACCAGGACAATGCACCTGTCCATAACTCACTATCTGTGAAGCAGTATTTTGCCAGTAAGTGCACTCCAGTGCTCGAACACCGGCCGTACTCACCAGATTTGGCACCGTGCGACTTTTTTTTGTTTCCGAAGATAAAATCTGCTTTGAAAGGGACCCGATTTGAGTCGATGGAAGCGGTAAAGCAAAAAACGGCAGAGCTCATAAAGGCGCTCACCAAACAAGACCTCCAGCACTGCTTTAGTCAATGGAAAAAACGTATGGAAAGGTGTATGGCGAGAAGAGGGGAGTATATTGAAGGGGAGCATTCGAATGTAGAATAATTTTTATAATAAAACCCTTTTTCGTAACCAGTCTCGTTATTTAATAGCCAGACCTCGTATACTAAAACCCAACGTTGCTACGTGGAATTAATTTTCTTTAAAAATTGGCTAGGGATAGATTTCTTGTGACAAGTTCTTTTTTATAAATCTAAAAACTTCAAATTTTTATAAAAGGTAACCCTCCGTTTAAATAGTTAACTCCATCACTTTGAAGGCAATATTTGTATTTTAAAACTTGACAAATCTTTGGTGACACGTTACCGAATGGACATTTTCATGGATCAAAATTTAAAAAAAAATAAATGCCGACTTTAAGTTGTGTCATAACAGTCAACCGTATTCTTTATAATAAAATGTGTCTATCATGTTTAGGCATACAAAACCTATAAATTTCATACATAAACCTGTGTTCCTAACTCTCGCGGAAAGCTTATTTTCCGCACTTGATTGCTGCACTTGAACCTACATAAACCTGTGGTCCTAACTCTCGCGGAAAGCTTATTTTCCGCACTTGATTGCTGCACTTAAGCCGAACCAAACTGCAAACACGTACACAAAATCGACACTTTCTGCACTTGTTAAAATAACTATTTCTTGTTTCTGTAATATCAGCACCTCCTTTTTTTAAACTGATGTTTATAAGCAAAAATAATTTTTACGAATACATTGTAATTTTTTTCGTAATTTAGATTTATATAAGGTGAGCTAAAAAAAGTTAAGCAGAATTTTTTTTTGGCTGTAGTTTTTACCTTTAGTCCGATTTCTGTGGTTTTAATCTCTATCGGAAGCTAATGCTTAAGGCTATGAGAAAATGGCTAAATTTTAAAATCATGCGCCATCTTGGATTTCACAGGAACGTCAATTTTGACCAAAAAGTTGGATAGTCTCAAGCCTTGTCTTTCGATGTAGACCAATATCACAAAAATCAAACAAATGACAAAAAACCTACAGTTGAAAAAGAATGTACGGTTTTTTTGGCCCACATTATATTACACCGCTTCTTAAAATTAATGTCTTTCTTGTTAAAAATTGCTTTAATTTATGCCTCAATAAAACCGAAAACGATTTGGTAACAACTGGCACGGCAACTGTGTTTCGTAACCCTTCTAATGGCCCTTTCAAATTGACCATAAACTCCTTTACAACTACAACGCTATACAAACTGCTCTAATAATCCTCGTAGAGCTATAGAGGGATAATGTAGCATCACTTTCATTGACTTTTGAGTAAATAAAGGACAGACCTATAATTCCTAAGTTATTCATAACTCTTTTTACATAACTGCAGCACGGCGAAAGGAAGGGTAATGTTTTTCGATTGTTGTATGTATGTAAGTAAATATGTTTGTCTCGCGCTAGGGGCTAAATGGATGAACCGATTTTGACAAAAACGGTGTACTTGAATTGCTACTTATCCCGAAGGTGCTATAGGTTATATTTTTTTAAACAGGAATCAACATGGCGGTCTTCAGACGCCATTTTGTCACATGATGTAGGCTTTAAGGCATACAAATTATCTAAATTTCAGGGGATTGCAAATGTCCTCTAATTTGCTGTAGGTACTGCTACCACCCATGTCCCCTCCTGTCATTCCCCCCACCCTATTGAAAAACCATATTCGCATAATTTTATCAAATATAGAGCGATTTCAAAAATTGTTTCTGCATACGCTTTCAGATTTTTTTCCTACACCATTTCACTAGTCCCCCCCCTTCGCCTCTTCCACTCTCCTCCCCGTCATCCTTATTAGTAATAGTTATAGCTATAGCTTTCAGAAATTTAAAGCGATTTTAAAAGTTCTTTCTGCACACGCTTGAAGACTTTTTTCCAACATCATTTTATTAGTTTCCCCCTTCCTCTTCCTCTCTTCTCCCCACCCTCTTTATTAGTAATAGTTGCAGCTATACCTTTCACAAATTTAGAGCGACTTCAAAAATTCTTTCGGCATGCGCTTTAAGATCTCCTCCCTCACCATTTCTCAATGGAAGGTAACACTGTTCGCGTCCGTAGAAAATCAACACGCGCTTTTTGGGTAAAGCTAAATGAATTGTAAATGCATCGTGCTTTTTATAAGGCTGAATAAGAATTAAACCTAAAAGTTGGAAATAAAAAAAATTTTAATAAAAAAAACACCGAACTGCTAAATTTACTTGTAACAACTAGTCGCAGTTGGGTACAAAATTACCCAATAAACTGATTCATGAAAATACAAAAGTGTATAATTTCGTAAGTGCGCTTTGGGCATCAAAACTAAAAGTTGAAGCATGTCGTACATTATAGGTATACCTATCAATTTTGTACTCAACTGCGACTAGTACTTACAAGTAAATTTAGCAGTTGGGTGTTTTTTTTATTTTTATTAAGTCATTTGTTAACGGATAAATTGGTGATCTTTGGTTTATCACAGTGGCGTATATAAGGGGGGGGGCGCCTGGGGGGCCCGGCCCCCCCCGAAGCCAAGATTTTTTTAGATGTTTTCCACATATTTTATGAATACAAAAATAAAATAGCATAAAATACGGCCTCAAGGGGCCTCGGGCCCCCCCCCGAAACTGTCTCGCCCCCCCCCCCTCCGAAACTTTTTTCTATATACGCCACTGGTTTATCATATGGATAACCATTAAATTCCCCATTACGGATTGGTCATTGTTGGTTATCTGAGGGCATGGCAGTGCCTCGCCAGGTTCGCGCGCCGTAACCATCTTTTCTTGAAACATTTCAGCCGATATTTGACCTACCTAAAACTCTACTTCGAAATGAGGTACGAATTTCAAATTTTGCACAGTCGTAGATCTCCATGGAGTTAACAACCACTCCAAGTTTCATGGAATTCCATAAAGTAGTAAAGTAGTTACGAAATTTCAAAAAACGTCGAAATTGCCACTCACTGACTCACTCACTCATGTATAGATCATCAATATTCTACTGTACTTCCAGACATGCTACAAAGCTGAAATTTGGCAGACTGATAGAAATTATGACCAAACCCCTGGAAAAAATCAAAAAACCCCAAAATTTTAATTTACTCTCCACCCCTATACATTTAAAGTTATGTAAAAGTAGCATCGCCCACTTCCAGAAATGCTAGAGAGTTGAGCTTTGGCAGACTGATAGGAACTATGATAAAACTATAGAAAAAAATTAAAACACCCAAAAATTCTAATTTACTTGCCTCCCCTATAAATGTAAAGTTAATTAAAAGTAACATTGCCTACTTCCAGACATGCTAGAGAGCTGAGCTTTGGAAGACCGATAGTAACTATGATAAAGTTATAGATCATCAATATTCTACTGTACTTCCAGACACACTACAAAGCTGAAATATGGCAGACTGATAGAAATTATGACCGAACCCCTGGAAAAAATCAAAAAACCCCAAAATTTTAATTTACTCCCCTCCCCTATACATTTAAAGTTATGTAAAAGTAGCATTGCCCACTTCCAGAAATGCTAGAGAGTTGAGCTTTGGCAGACTGATAGGAACTATGATAAAACTATAGGAAAAAATTAAAACACCCCAAAATTCTAATTTACTTCCTTCCCCTATAAATGTAAAATTATGTAAAAGTAACACTGCCCACTTCCAGAAACGCTAGAGAGCTGAACTTTTTAAGACTGAAAGACAATATGATAAAACTATATGAAAAAATTTAAGAACACCAACAATTTAATTTACTTCCCTCTCCTATAAATGTAAATGTGCAGTTTTAGAAATGCCAGAGAGCTGAGCTTTGGAAGGCTGATAGGAACTACGATAAAACCATGAAAAAAAATTAAAAAACCTCAAAAATTTAAGTAAGGCATTGCAAAAGTTTTGAACAATATTCCGCATATTTTACTACTTTAAAAATGAAGTATTATCCAATTTCTTTAAAAAAGAAGTGAAATCATAACAAAAACATTTCATGTAAAAAAAGCCAAGTACGCGAAAGTGGCATTCCGTAAAAAAATTGAGATAAAAGTAAATCCAAGTTCTCCAATACAAATTTCAAAATGAAAGGTTCTTACTAGTTTGGAAATATTTTTCTAAACTTGGCTATTACGGCTGTAAATGCCTCTTAGGCACAGTGCTAAATTGAACATAAAGAAGTTTGGCTATAATAGCAAAGTTTAAAAAAACCTTTCCAAACTAGTAAGAACTTTTCATTTTGAAATTTGTATTGGAAAACTTGGCTTTACTTTTATCTCAATTCTTTTTACGGAATGCCACTTTCGCGTACTTGGCTTTTTTACATGAAATGTTTTTGTTATGATCTATTATTAGGATCCATACAAAATTGACGATATTTCTTTCTCTTCTGTTATCTATACCAGAAAACTAATGAAAATTTTAGGAAAATTACTCCAGCGCCAGCAGTTTAGAAACCTCTGATAAAAAGGTTCATTCAACCATTAAAACAAACATAAATATAGGTCACTATGAATCACGGTCGCAGAACAAAGATCGAAAGACAAAGGATCGAATACAAAAGATCGAAATACAAAAGACCGAAAAACAAAAGATTGAAATAGAAAAGGTCAAAATGACAAAAGATCGAAACCACAAAAAATCGAAAATACAGAAGATCGAAGAACAAAAGATCGATTTTACATTTTATTTTGATTTAAATATTTTTTTCTTTTATCCAATTTTTATTCAAGAAAAAAGTCAAAAATACAAATCAATATTTCCTTGTTTTTTAAATCTATCTATTTAGCTTTCTTCGATCCATCTTTAGACATATGTATCCCGTAATATCTTCCACTCTTCTCGGTCTGTCGCCGTGTTCATCCATCTAGCTCCTGCATGTTTCTTCAAATCATCTGCACATCTCATTTGAGGTCTTCATCTACTTCTTTTATTTTCCCACGGTCTCTAGTTTACAATACAATTTTTCCATCGTTCGTCTTTCTGTTATCACCGGCAAATTGTCATTTTAATTTTGCTACTTTGTAAGTTTCCAGATGTCCGTCCATAGGTAAGTACACGAATACATTGGTTATACACTTGAGACACTGAGGGTATTTTTTATTTTTTGATATGTAGCTTAATTTACCGAATGCTGCGCACGCCAATGTTCCTCGTCTCTTGATTTCAGCCGTTTGGTTTTTTTTAGTTTAATAAATTGTCCGAGGTCCTCTAATTGTTCTATTTTCTCTTGATAGATTATCATTTTAGTTTTAGTGCAGTTCATACTTAAGCCTATATTTTTAGCTGCTGTCTCCAGTTCTTCCAGCATTTTTATCAATTGTTCTTTCTTATCTATTATTAAGGCGATATCATTAGCATATCTTAGGTGGTTTAAATATTGTCGGTTAACTTTAATGCCCATTTCTTCAGAATCTAAGTTTTTAAAAACACCTTGTAGTTTAGGGGATATTGTGTCACCCTGGCTGACACCTCTTCTTAACCGGATTGGCTTGTTTCCTTCGTGGATTTTGGTTGATGTTGTTGCTTCTTTTCTGTGTTTTTTAAATACAAACCCTACATTTTAAGTAACCTTGTTTTAACCCACGCTTAAGCGACCTCAAGCCCGGTGCACACCTCTGACTTTCTCGTGCGTGCCCGCGCACGCGTCACATGACTGTGATAACATTTCATATTGAGATCATGTGACGCGTGAGCAGGCACCCACGAGAAAGTCGTAGGTGGAATCAGGTGTCACGTAGTAATAAAGCACCCAGAAAAATGTTTGGCGGATGGGTAATGGCAACATTTTAGGATCTGGGTTAGTCATCGCGCCACAGCACCTCCTTGGGTGCGCCACTGCATTGTCGGTAATTGCGTTATATTACCTATGTTTGATATAAACTCACTTCTGTGATTTTACTGTAAAGCACATGCAGAGCGAGGAATATTTTAATTAAATTACTTACCCAACTTAAATTAATTAATATAACCTACATTAAACGTCTATATGGTAAAGTTGTAAACGCTGTTTTATTAAAGCTATATGAGAGGACCCCACTTCATGGTAATAAAACCGAATAAATAAAAGCCAAGCTTTATGTGAAGATTTTAGATTTCATTTTATTAGGTTACCTATAAAATAGGTAGGTACCCTTATAATACGGGGGTTGTCTTTTAAGTTTTGCATATACAGCTAGAATAAAACACTATTCACAAGTATTTTTCACGTGTCAAAACCGTAATCCTACTCGTTTGTTGGTACTGTCAAAATTGCATTCTTGAAGGGGTCGGTCGACGGCTTCCTCAGGCGACTGAAATCTTTGACCACGCAGTCCATTTTTGATTTTTGGAAGAGTATAGAAATCGTTGGGACTTAGGTCGGGACTGTATGGAGGATGGTCCAATAATTCGACGTATTAATTTTCACCATCATCGCCACTGACAATGCTGGCTGCACTCATTTTTCGAGTGTCCTGCCTTAAACCGGTTTAGAGTTTTCTGACATTAATTGACCCTACCTTCTTTCTGTTCTTCGGTTCGGTAACAGGATAAGGTCTTTGAAATGCCCAATGAAGGCTCAATCTCGCGATATGTCACATGTCGATCATCCGTCATGAGCATACGCATATCATCGATGTTTTCCTGGGTGACCGCCGTTTTTGGTGCACCTGGCCTTGGATCGTCGCTAAGGCTAATCCATCCATGCTTGAATTCTTTATACCAACAAGAAACTGTTGTCTGGTGAGGTGCTTTATTACCGAAAACAGAAATTAATCAGCAAGGCATTCTTGTTCGAAATTTGTAACAAATTATAGCCCAAAAATGTTCTCGGTTTAATTCCTTTGTTCGACCGATTTGTTAACTTTCACAAACAACTAATTTATTATTTTTAATTTACAATGATTGCCGAAAACTTTACTTCTTATACTAGGAGCATCTTTGGATTAGTTTGATTTCATAATCTGAATCAAAGATACATGAATTTCTTTGATATCTTTGTTCTGGATGTATTTGGCGGCAGGCTCATTAGTAGCGTCATTTGCTCCATCTTTTATTATTCAATCACAAGCGTTTTCCTTCAACTTTAAGTTTTTTCCTATTTTTAATTCCTTCCCGCGCATTTCTTTCGTACCCGCAAATGTCTAAATATATTTGGGCACGTTGAACGCAATCAAAAAAAAATTCAACATGTCCGCTTTCTCAAAAGAACATAATTTTCCCTTTTTACTTACATTCAAAAACATTTTCCGGTCTTTTAAACAAGAGCTAATGACTAACTAGTGCTACCTACACTCAGCTTGGTAATGGTGAAGCTGTGAGCAGGGCCCTGCAGAAAAGAATCAAGAATATCCACTCTGCAATTGGCCTAGAAATTAGCAGTTGTAGATTTCCTTAAATGAACCCATGGGATAACTTTCACCCTTCCTTTCCGATCAATGTTACGCAGTTAATTCCTTCCAAACAGTCAGCTCTTCCTACCTGCTGCGCGAACATTTATTCTGGCTGAGTCTTCCTCGGGATTAAATAGATTATCCACGATACCCCTACCTCAGCTTATGAACACTATTGCTTACAATAATTGTAAAAATTAAAGGCTAAATTTCGAACTAGGAAAAGATTTTTCGTAAGGTGACTCCTAAGAGGGTGAAATTAAGTTTAATAATTTTTAGGCACACACTGAATTGAAATCTCGCGCGTGACAGAATGTTTCAACCAGTATAGTTATATAAATAAACTAGTTTTTAATCAATTAATTTTTGCGCTTACCTGTATCACTCCCACTCTCTGATGTGTCCAGAATTTTTGAACTGTTTCTTTTGACATCTATAACAAAAATTTGGATAGTTTTATTTTTTATCTCAAACTTCAAAATTTGCCGAGTTTAAGGTCAGTCAATACAACTTTTGACTCAAGGCTTATAAATCAAAATGGCGAATCATAGTAGTTAATACCGTTAAGTTAAAAAAATAAACATGACTGATTGAAAATGGCAAACTATATTTTATATGAACCGATTTGCTAGAACTTGGTACTTGGCGTTGTTTGATGTTAGTGCTTTCATGGTGCAGCAAAGATGCAATAAGAGAGTTGAAAAAAAGGAGTTTGCGTAACGGTAAAAGCTATAAATAAAAATAAAAACTAGGTAAATCACTTTTAAGTTAAATATGACTTAAAAATGGCTGTTCAAATAACTAAATAATAACAAGGCTAAAACAGACTAAAATAAAGGAGGGGCACAAAAACCTGTGTGACTATTCTGGAAAATATGTTTCTTAGCCTACCAAATATTTTAAACTTTTTACCGCGAAAACATTATTCACTTACGCTGGTTTGGTTATAAGTAAAGGTCAAAAAGTGACGACGGCAAAATAAAAATATTCTCCATTTTCAATGGTTGTTATGACCAGTGAACGATCAAGGCCAACAAAAAATACAGGCCACGACCCTGAAAAAAATCAGATAATTTTTGCACACGGTAAAAAAAATTGTCTTAGATCAAAACAAATTGCTTTGAAGTAAAATAATTTGTGCTTTTTTATTCACCAAGAGAATATTTTCTTGACAGAACTGAATTAATCTACCACCGTTTTCTCTGGAAGCAAAATAGTAATTTTATGAAGACAATTTGCTGTTACAAAATGGATATACTGAAACAAAACATTTAAAGAAGAAAAATAAAGTCTCATTTCAAGATATAGCATTCCTTTATTTTAAATTCAAATTTCGCGCCATGCACCGTACGACAACTGTTAGATTTGACATGGATTTGATTGTAAAACTTTTTTATTTCTTAACGACTTTTTACAGTAAAGTTCATTTGAAATCCAAAAATATCAATGCTAATCTTGGTAATTTGATGTTATTTGTGTAAACACATGTAAATATCTATGTTAAGTTTTAAATGATTGCCGAGTATAAAATATTTTATGTAGGTGAGCCGATTATTTTCCACGCAGAAACGAACACATGCTTTAACACACACACGCTGCTTTAAATTTAATTTTTGTGTGAAGAAATAAAGCGGTTCTGTAAAATTACATTAAACATAAAAAAAATAGTTTTACAAGAATATAGTAAAAAAACAGTCTCAAAACTGGCAATATTTTAAACAAAATCAGCTGTGACGTGACGTCACCATCAAAAATAAATTTAGCCTTCGCTGTGACGTCACCAAAGTTATAGATCGTGGCCCGTCCGTTTTGAAAGCCCTGGACGGACAAGAGAATCGACGGCGCTAGTTTTTTAGTTTTCAAAATATATTGAAAGAAATAAAAAATATTTTTGTTATTTCGAATCCACCTAGGAAAAATGTTGTACCAAACTCGTAGAAGAAATTTAACGTTGCTTGTAGCCAGCGGTGGATAAGCCGGTGTCTTATGGGCAGTTACCGGTCACTTGCAAAAAAGTAAGCATCAGCTACTTAGAATTAAAATAAACTAGCAACCAACGACAAGTGTTACGTATGACCATTTGTGACTACATAAATAATTAATTCCGTATATTTGTGATGGTCTTGATATTTCTTAAAAATACAATAAGAGAAGAACAAAGTTGCATGCGTAATTTGACACAAACTATTATTATCTTTACCGGCTGAAAAAATATCTAAAACACAAACATTTCTGTCCCAGCTAAAATAAAAAAACTAACGCAAAGCAATATCTATAGACAAACAGTTCTTCTCAGCAGTGGCGGACTTTAAACCCCAGGTGTAACAGTTACAAGGGCGGCGGATTGAGAGACAGATATCTGGGGACACGGCAACTGCACGGAAACTGCTGTTCTATCTTTTCTTAAAACATTTCAGCCCATATTTGACCTATCTAAAACTCTACTTCGGAATGAGCTATAGAGTTAGCAACACCTCCAAGTTTCATGGACTTCCATAAAGTAGAAAAGTAGTTACGAAAAAACGTCGAAATTGCCACACACTGACTCACTCACCTACTCACTCATGTATAGATCATCAAAATTCTAATGTACTTCCAGACATGCTACAAAGCTGAAATTTGACACACTGATAGAAACCTTATAACTCTAATTTACTCCCCTCCCCTAAACATGTAAAGTTATGTAAAGGTAACATTGCCCACTTCCAGAAACGCTAGAGAGCTAAGCTTTGAAAGGCCGATAGGAACTATAATAAAACTATAGAAGAAAATTAAGAAACCACAAATTATAATTAACTTCCTTCCCCTCTAAATGTAAAGTTATGTAAAAGTAACATTGTCCACTTCCAGAAACGCTAGCTTTGGAAGACTGATATGAACTATGATAAAACTATAGGAAAAAATTTGAATACACCAAAATTTTAATTTACTTTCCTCCCCTATAAACGTAGAATTATGTAAAAGTAACATTGCCCACTTCCAGGAACGCTAGAGAGCTGAGCTTTAGAAGGCTGATAGGAACTATGATAAAACCATAGGAAAAAGTAAAAAAACCTCAACATTTTTAATAATGTATTGCAAAAGTTTTGAACAATATTCCGCATATTTTACTACTTTAAAACTTAAATATTATCCAAATAAATGTTTTTCGACTAACATTGTTGTAGTTTTACATTGGTGTAAAATATGGGCCGGTTGAGAGTCCCCATCCACCCCTGCTTGTACTATGCCTTATTGATAAATAACATATTTCATGTTTTCCTACAATTCCCTATCGGTATTTACTCACCTGCGTCGTTCCCGGTCCCCAGACTATTCGAGTTGTCATTGGCAAAAGGCTGTGGGGACAACGGGAGGTCGGGTGCTCCCCCACTCGACGAGTCAAATAGATCGAAGGTGGCTGAGACTGGATCCCCACTGCCTGTGGTTGAGTTTGCTGAAAATAAAATAAAACTAACTAAAAATCAAAAGACTTCGGTAATAGTATGAAACAACACGCGAGTGTAAGAAAGTTACTTTCTATCGAGTTGTGTACACTCTTGAACTATACTAATTTTTGCAAAAATTGGTCTTTAATTTTGAACAAATCAAGTTAAACTGCTTTTCCACCCATGTGTGGAAAAGTACTTTGCAACACATGTGCGGAAAAGTATTTTTTACGGTTTTGCGCTCTTGCAAGGAGATCCTTATCACGCTCGAGAAGCGGCAAGTGCGCGGAAATGTAGTTGTATGTTGGGTTTGAAACGGTTCAGGTTGTAACCTGCAGGAAAAACTGTCGCAAGGAGTTTATTCCACAACTATTCAGATCATGTATGTATGTATCAGATATTATTAAAGTATCGAGTAGATAGTATTTGCACACCACTAGCGCTTAGACAACTTGGCATTATCGGTCAGGTGCGGGCGGTTTGTTTTGATTTCGACGATTTGGTATTTACGACAATGGCGGAAGTTTCTAATTCTGATAGCATTATCGTGCAATATTTAAAGAATTAAATTTTCATCTTTGCCATTAGAGGAGAAAATAAACTAGGTGTTATATATATAATTTATTATTTATTTATAAAAACAATAATAATAGGTGGGTAACTAATATCTAACTAAATATCTCATTTTTTAATTAATTGCTCAATTATATGATATGACGGCCCACTCAAAGGCCCAAAAAGTAAGCGTGGTACTCAAAAAGATTTTCGCCTGCGCCGAAATTTTTATTTTTTTTTGGTGTGCACCCCCAAAGCTTTTTATCACGCGCCGCCACCGGGTGACGGACAAACGTGTTTGAGAATATGTTGCATAATGATTGATGTCACTTACCGCTGACAACATAAATTATTTTAGTAAAACGCCAATAATGAAGATGGCAAGAAAATAACATAACCAAAAAATGTGAGTTTGAATGACTTTCATGGGTTTGTCGCGTCTCTATTTCTTTAAAATATGTCATACATACAGGGTCTCTAGTAGTATCCAGCACTAAGATATTTTCTGTTTATGTTACACAACTACTATCTTGATTTTTGCCTGGTTACGTATTTTGAAGAAAGCTCAATTTGCATTCGACCAAGTTCACAAAATCATTTTTTGGATTCTTTTTTAAATAATTTTTTTTAAAAAGTTGGTTTTCTTTAAAAAAGGGGTAAAAATACCTAGGTTCTGAAAATTGCAATTCACTTGAACAAAGAAAAGACTGGATAAAATTTTTTATTTTGGCATTTTTTGTGGATTTTTGACCGGAATAAATTTACCTTATTTAAAAAGTCCCTACAAAAAAAATTTGGGTTAGTTTGCATAGAGTCCAATTGCCTTTACGTCATAACACAAAACAAATAGCCACCGGCTAGGCATATACAATATCATCATTTATGGATTGGAATAGGGATATAAATTTTCAATTTTCGAAGGTACGATGGCAAAAATAAATTGATGTTCGGCCGAAGATAGAAATAGTGGTGAAAATACCAAGTTTGATCTCCATATTCGTCGAGATAAATTGGATAAATGTGGCAAATACAAAAGAAGAGCTGCCAAATATTGCGTTAGTTTAATCAATCTTTGCCAATTCAATACATTTGATAATAAATATTACTATAGAAGTTACCAGGAACCAGTGGCGTATCCAGGATTTTCTGAGGGGAGGGGTCAAAGTAGCAGCAAACACCAAACTATTTATTTTTGTGGTTTTTCATAGTTCTGAGCTATTGAGTTTAGCGGCAAAAGGTGGTTAAAATGCGCCGCAGGCGAAAAATTTAAAAAACTTAAGTAGATTTTGTTAAGAAATTTAAATAAGTGATACGGCAGAACTAAAAAATATTCTTTGTCTGTAGAGGTTAATTCAAGTTTTCTTTACACCCATATAAATTAGTTAACCATAAACATTAATTTTCTTTTTCTTGATTCTTTAAGGCGAAAAATTCGTTTGAAAAGTGGGGGGGAGGAGGACAGGGCCCCCTTAACCCTTCAACGCGCCGCCGCTGTATTTGTGAAGGTTTTTCTCGGTTTTATTAAAAATAATTTATCCTTTAAGATTTTTTTCATTTTATTAATATTTTTTTATTTTTTTTATTTGTCAAACACACTGTGTTTTTTTTTTATTACAATCTAGTCAGTAAGACTAATTAGCAATTTTGTTTTAACTTAATTTACTAGAAAAGTCAGATTTAAACTTAGGGTTCACTCAACAGTTCTCCCCGCTTTGTTTAGTCTGTAACTCACAATTGTGTTGTGTTTATAGCATTATTTTGTTTTATGTGTAATTCACTTAGTTTACTAGCTCAAACGGCTTCACTCTTTTTAGTCGTCGAACTAGCATAGTATTGTCTAGAAGCTGAATTGCTTCCACATTCACATGCCGATGGAGTCTATCTTCATGGCTTTTTGCGTACTTTTTTATAGTCTCTGCTACAGTTTCGATTTTTAGATCTCGATGAAGGTCACTATTTCGAACGTACCAAGGTGCATTCACAATGTTTCTTAATACTTTATTTTGAAATCTCTTTACAACTAGAATGTTACTCTCTTTAGCACAACCCCATAGTTGAATACCATATGTCCATACTGGTTTCAGTATTTGTCTATAAAGCAGTAACTTATTATGAATTGTTAAATTGGACTTCCTTCCAATTAGCCAGTTCATTTTTCTATACCTTATCTCAAGTTCTTCTTTTTTTTTCTTAACATGTACTTTCCAGCGCAATTTGGTATCAAGTTTCATACCTAGATATTTTGCCTGATTCGAATATGGTACTGGAATGTTGTTAATTGTTATTTGTATGTGATTTATATTTTTGTTTGTAAAATCAACATGAATTGATTTGGTTTCATTTAATTTTATTCGCCACTTTGTGGTCCAACTGTGAATTTGGTTGACTGCATCCTGAAGTTTCTCTATGCATTTTTCAATAGATTTTTCTACCGTCAATAAACCAGTATCATCGGCAAATGTTGCTAAGTGACAATTTTCTGGCTTTGGGATATCACAAGTGAATAATAAGTATAGATAAGGGCCTAGTACGCTACCCTGGGGCACGCCTGCTTGAATTTCTCTTAAATTTGAGTATGAGTCTTCCTGTTTTACTCTAAAATGTCTATCAGATATGTATGATTCCAAAATATCCGAATACTGTTTTGGCAGAAACCTTTTTAGTTTAAAATTAAGGCCTTCATGCCACACTTTGTCAAATGCTTGTGCTACATCTAGAAAAACTGCAGAACAAACTTTTCCCTCTTCTAGTGCTTTTTCTATTATATTAGTAATTCTGTGTACTTGATCTATCGTGGAATGCTTGTCTCGAAAACCAAATTGATGAGATGGAATAATTTCTTGTCTTTCTATGATGGGTTTTATTCTTTTAAGCAATAATTTTTCATAGAGCTTGGATATAATTGGCAGCAAAGATATTGGCCTGTAAGATGACACGTCATGGAGTGGTTTTCCCGGTTTTGGAATCATGATAACTTCTGCAACTTTCCACAGTTTAGGTACGTACCTAAGCCTAAAAGACGCATTAATTAGGTTGCATAGTTTTACGATAGCTTTTCTGGGGAGTTGTTTTATGACTACCCCGTTAATAAGATCATACCCTGGGGCTTTTTTCGAATTAATATTTTTGATTTCTGTTAATATTTCTTTTGGTGATGTAAGCTTAATATGGTCCTCGATTTGATGGGGTTCATTTAAATGAAAGTGTTCATCTGGTGCTTCGTGGGGCTGAAATGTTTTTTCTAAATGACTTGCAAAAATATCTGCTTTTTCTTCGTTACTCCTTGCCCACTGGTTGTTAGATTTTCGTATGGGTGGAATTTGGATAATTGGTCTTTTAAAATCTTTGGTTGCTTTCCAAAGGGAATAGTCGGTATTTTTATCATCTGTAAGCTCATTAAGAAAATGGTTAATAGATTCATTTTTTATTACTAGAATTTCTCGCCTAATGCGCTGCGTCATGTTGTTGAGATTTGTTTTGTCCCGAGGATCACGGCTTTGTTGCCACTTTCTTCTTAGTTTCCTTTTTTCCAATATAAGGTCTCTAATTTCCTTTGGATAGTTTTTTCCCTTAAAAATTCTCTGGTTTTGGACTGTTTTCCCAAGCTGCTTGTTGAATATTTGTAACAAAATAATCAACTTCTTTATCGATTTGTTCTGGCGTTTGCAATGGTACTGATAGGTTTATTTTTTCTGACAGACTTTGTTTAAAACTAATCCAGTCAGTCAGTTTATTAACTAGTGAGATATTTGCTTCTTTCTTTATTATGTTTTTACTAAGAGTTAGAATAATAGGTGAATGATCTGAGTGTAAATCAAAACTTTCTTCTATATCTACAAAACTTAAAGATATATTTTTTACTATAAAAAAATCAATTAGATCTGGAATTTTTCCTGGATCTGTTGGATAGTATGTGGGCTTACCAGTTGATATCGGCTCACATTGATATTCACTAATAGCTTGCAAAAGTTCTTTTCCTTTAGAGTTCGTCAGTCTAGATCCCCAGTAGGTATTTTTTGCATTAAAGTCACCTCCAATTATAAAACGGTTTCCTAATTTTCTGAGAAAATTAAGATATTGATTTTTCTTTAGTAAGTGCCTTGGTGGTATATAGACAGCACTTATGACTAATGTATATGTTTTGGTTTTTACACTTACTAATGTAGCTTGAATCTCTATGGTTTTATATCCCATCTCCTCATAGTGTGATATATTTTCTTTAATTATTACAGCTCTTCCCCCATGTGCAGTATTGCTAGGGTGAGTTGTATGATACACTTTATAACCTTTAAATTTAATGTGAGACTGGTTAGTGAAATGCGTTTCTGACACAAGACAGACGTCAATTTTTTCTATGTCTAGAATAACTTGCAAGTCTTGCTGATGTTGCAAGAGACCATTGGCATTCCAAGCTAGGATTCTAAGATTACTGACCATTTTGAGGCCTATTGGTAGCTCCGTTATTGCTACTTTCTAGTTTAGTTAATCGCTCATCAAGTTTGTTCAATTTCTCCAAAATTAATTGTAGTGTTTGTTCCATAGTATTTTGACTACTGATATTAATATCAGGTATAGTAGCTGTTGCTGCTACTTGGCTGTATGTCCTTGTCACAGAGTTTTGTGTGACTGTGTTTCTTGTCTGTTGGTTTTGTCTATTTGTACTCACGTTTGGTATGAGATTCGGTTTCTTAGGTTTATTTTTCAATTTTTGTATTTCCTTAGCAACAAGGCATCCTCTGTAGTTAGCAGGATGCTTGCCTCCACAGTGGATGCATTTTGGCTCAGATTCTTTTGGTTTGGGGCATTCTACAGTAAGATGTTTCCCCGTGCATTTTACGCAACGTGGTTCTTTAGCGCAATATTTTTGCGTGTGTCCATGAGATTGGCATCTTTTGCATTGAGGGACTAACTTTGAGGTTTTTAGTGCTTTTATTTCCACTTCAATCCCAAGGATACTGGAAATTTCAAAAATTTTGTTGATATCTTCATCGTGGCTAAATGTGAGCATAAACATGTTAAGAGGTTGTCTTGTTCTCCATTTAAGTTTGTTGCTGGCCACCAGTGCCTTAAAACCTTTTTTTTGTAGATCAGCTACAATTTTTTGTGGGTCACATGAGAAGTGTAGCCTATTCGCTATTACTCTAATTGGCCTTATTTGTTTGTTTTCGAATGAGTGCCATTGATGCTTTATTTCATTAAGCATTTTAGTAACCAGCCGATAGCTGTCTGCGTCTTGTACATTTATTTTAATATTTCCGTTATTTAAAACTTTTATTTTAACTCCTTGTATGATATTTAACTTTTCATAAATATCATTAAAATTATTTACGCCATTTACCATAATCGGTGGAGGTAATGGAGTTTTTTTAACCTTAGTTGGGGGTTCTTCATTTTGTGTTTTATTGGAGGGCTCTCCAGTGCCCGAGCTTTGTTGTGGTGGTGAGAGTGAAGTATCCATTCGACGTTTTTTCCAACCTTTTCCTTTTTGTCTGATCCACTCAGTTTCTCTTGCCAGATCGTCCTCATCAGTAATGTAGTCCATGTCAGACTCTTCTTTTTTAGTGACTTTTGTCTCTAAATCTGCAAATTTTCTTTGCATACTTTCCAGTTGACTTCGGAGATAATCCACTTGTACACTAAGTGAATTTTTTTCGTTTTGGGATTTTTTCCATTCGCTATATAAAACTTCTTCATTTTGTGTTCTAGCATGGCTATCCTGAAATAATTCGGCATTATCCATTTTTTCTTGATTTTGTTTGGGCTTTTCGCTAATTTTTAAAACAAGTTTCACAGGTGATGGTACACTTTTTTTGCTTTTAAACATGATATATTATTTATAATACACATTGTATATAGATTCTCAACACAGGTATCTCGCGCGCGATGTTTTTTGTAAACGATATTATTAATATAAGGACAAGTTTTGAATTTGTTCAAAAATAAGTTTGTTTTTTCCATTCAAAATATTTTTGTTTTAAATGTACTTAAACCTTAGGGTGCCTATCTTACCCTACCCTTCCATAACTACTAATTTACTAACCGTCACGTGACAAAAATGAATTTACACAGTTTTAGACATTGCTAATAGCAATGAGTAAACAACTTCCTTCTAGATAGGCAACCCAACAAACTTAATAACAGCATCGAACAGTTGGCCCTCCCGTGTCATCATTGGAACTACATGAATATACGGCATTGTTGGGTTTCATATCTAAAAGTTGTGTAATCATTGCTACGACACGGTAAAAAATTTTGTCTACAACGAAAAGACGTTCTTTTCTTGAATAAGTTGTTTTACCTTAAAACAATTTATTTTGAATTAAAATATTTCTTTTTAGTTCAACGCAGCGTTTAGTCTTAAAATGAGACTTTAATTTTCTTCTTTGATTGTTTTGTTTCAGTATACTACATTTTTCAACAAAGCAAATTGTCTTCATATAAGTAATATTTTGCTTCCAGAGAAAACGGTGCCTTAGAATAATTTAGTTCCAATTCATATTAAAACAATTTCTGTTTCACATTAAAATAAAGAGGCAAGACATTTTTTTGTGCAATATCAACAAAAAATTCTCTTGGTGAATAGGAAAGCACAAATTATTTTACTTCAAAGCAATTTGCTTTGATCTAAGACAATTTTTTTTACCGTGTAGATAACGAATTATCCAACATCTCTTCCGCAACATAAGAGCCGTAATGGAAAAAAACATGGAAACCACATGTACAAATTTTCACAGAAAAATGTTGTGCTTGTAAGG
Organism: Aspidapion aeneum; assembly: GCA_963576565.1. NCBI lineage: Eukaryota > Metazoa > Arthropoda > Insecta > Coleoptera > Brentidae > Aspidapion > Aspidapion aeneum. Next base: position 204,587,282 of record OY755038.1, read on the forward strand.
CAGCTTAGTAGTGGTTACGAGGAAGCATCTTTGTAGTTACTAAATACTATATTAATAGTTACCAGCCTTGTAGCAGTTACTAGAAAGAAAGTCTCTTTTTAATGATTAAAAATGGCAATAGCCCGTTCTGGTAGTGGAACTAAGGCAGCGCCTTCTATAATTTTATTTTTTTTATGTAAAAAGAAAACAAAACAATATTAAGTTTTTGTTTCTTTTCCGTGGGTAGCTCGAAAGCTTAAACTCACAGGGGTTCAAAATCTAATGGACACCTAATAAGTGTTGACAGTTAACTATTTCGTCCTTATGCGGTGAGTAAAACCGCTAATCAGCTTTGCTCTGGCCTGAAAGACAGAAGAGCTGTCGTAGGTCACGAATAGTTTCTTTTTTTTTGCAATCGATGGTTTCATCGATCGTTATATATTATATAGCAGTTTATTCTCGTCTGCTCTTGTTCTAGTTTCTCTCGTATCTCGGTAGATGGCGCTTTTTGCGAGGGTTTTTTCACTATAGACATAGGATTAGAGACGAAACCGTCTAATTAACTTTGCAAGGGAGTCACATTGACCAAGCAGGGTTCTGAGAAGTCCCATAAGGACGAAACAGTTAAGCGTCAACACTTATTAGGTGTCCATTAGATCTTAGACCACCACGACGACAAGCTTTCGAGCTAGACACGGAAAAGTATGAGAGAAACAAAAACTTCTTTTTACCCGATTAGTCACGAAGACTTCTTGATTTTTAAATTCACGGGTACTAAAATTCACGTTTAACAATTGGTTTTATATCTACTATTTTCTTGACTGAAGGGAATACAAAGTTTAATACGGTTTTATTTTGGTAACATGTAGCCATAAAAAGAAACAAAAAAACTTTCATCCAGACCGACAAGCTCAGCAGTTGTAGACTTTGTCATTTAGTGACCGCGACCAAAAAGTTTTATTAACTTTTCTATGAGTTCAAAACTCTTCGTACACGACGAAACTTATTGAGTTAGACCACAGTAAACTCGCAAGATTCTTTTTTTAGCTACAAAAACTGCAACTTACACTGAGTATTATACAGGGTGTCCAGTGGCGTGTAAAGGCGTTGCCTATTCTAGATAAACTTCAAAAAACTTTTTTTATATATCACCCACTAAGCACAAAATCGTAAAAAACGTTAAATAAATGTTGAAAAAAAAATGTTTTTTTTTCTAACACAAATTTGTGTTAAAATTAAGTCAACTTTTGACATTAAAAAAACATGTAGATAATCCTAACGAAAATTTCACGTAAAAGCATTACCAAAAATATATTTCTTAATATTTCACTAATATTAAAAATAATACCATTAATATATGGTTATTTTTATAATGCTTTTCCTAGATCTCACTTCTAACGTTGAATTTAAGATATATGAAGCTAATAAATGTTTTGTTTTTTAAACATAAAAAAAATATATACTATAGAAGGCGCCATGGCAGCGCCCTCTATAGTATAGCAGTCCCACTACCTGAACATCGCCATTAGTTGCGTTTCGCTGCGAGTTGATACGAGTCGGTGTTCTGTGGTCGTTAGCAAAGACGCTTTTTGTAATTTTGGTTAAAATATTTGCATCTTGCAGAAACAAACACGGCAAATTTAAAGCACAATTATTAATATTGACAGTAAATACATATTTGGATCGGAATATTACTCCAGTTGTGTGGGATGTTATAGTTAAAGAACAACAAATGTCTGTGCAGTGATCTAAATGAACCACAAAATCAGGTAAGAAAAAGTAAACAAAAGAAAAAAATGGTTTTCTATGAAATATCGCATACCTATAGGTAATCAGACAGGGAATGCGACAATTCACCGCGGACGATTAGCCGCCGGACCTTAAGCCGCGTATCCATTTGAGGCAGAATTATATAATAATAATAAATCGTCTTTATTGATAAATAAATGTTACATAGGCGAGGTTTAGCAAACTGCTACTTCGCAGGCCTCGCATGCTAAAGTGAATACGCGCCTTGAAATTTTTTTAACGTTCGAAAAACACTTTAAAAAACGTTATAAAAACATATGATTATTTTTATAACGTTAGAAAACGGGTTATTAAGCTTCTTTTTCACTATGAATATGACGTTAGAACTAACATCCAACCTAACGTTATGTTCTTAACTTATACATTGTTTTGACGTTATTAAAATGTTTTTGTGTTTAGTGGGTGGCGTGTATACAATGTAGGCGGAAAGGCGTTGCCTATTCTAGATAAACTTCAAAAAACTTTTTTTATATATCATCACATTTTAAATAACTAACCTCATCACATATTCAACAAAAGTATTTCATGATATGCATTTTTTCATTATTTTTTATTCTTAAGATTGCGTAAGACCTATTTCGATTAATTGCATACAATGCATTATCGCGCATTTCTCATTTAATATCTTCCCAGTGGGTGCTCTATATATAGGATTATGGGAAATTATTACTGTATGTAAGATAGAACAACTGCATATGTATAAAATATGTAGAATGTAAAAAAAAGGATAGGAATTTACACGTGGTTACGCCCATAGTTTCAGGATAGTCAAAACCACAGCCAATATCTGTCCTCTGTGCGCCCCGGTAAAGTAGAGGGATTGACATGAATTGTTTCACCTTGCGCAGTACGTATATAATTCATTGTTACGCGGCGATCTTTTCTTTCAAAAAACGATCGACTAAATAAAACATCGGAAATTTAGATGATTACTACTTGTTCTTAACAAATAAAAGAGGGTTCTGGTTTAAAAGCAAATTTAATTCGTTAGGTAGTTCTTACTACCTAACGAATTAAATTCTAAAAAATACCACCGCTCTGTGTTAAACAGTATCCGAGCCTGTTATCAAATTCAGTCGGACATTACTTAGCATTGCAGGTGTCACTGATTGTAGGGTGGTGATTATTTTTGCCCGAAGTTCATCCAAAGTGATAGCTCCTTAATGGCCATGCGAATATTTTTTTTGCATGGTCCCATAAAAATACTCTGCCAATATATGGGCCCCTAAGCTCACACTAGGTACTATAGTTATAGTGTACGTGTGAGCTAATATAACTAAAAACTGAAATATATTTTATTTAACTCCAGGCTAAATTACCTTTTGTTTGATACCACACAAGCCATGTTTTGACTTAAACTCAAATTTTTGAAATCTACCCCCACCCTTAAAAAAAACAAAAAGCTAAAATGTATTTTGTTAAACTCCGGACTCAATTACCTTTCGTTTGATATCACACACGCCATATTTTCACTTAAACTCTAACTTTTAAAATATACCCTCACCCTTTTTTTTTTAAATAAATTAAAATGTATTTTGTTTAACTGCAGACTCAATTACCTTTCGTTTGATATCACACACGCCATATTTTCACCCTTTTATTTGGTTTCTGTTCGGTGGATTTTGTTCATTTTTAAATGGGACCATCTCGACCCAAGACCCAGCCTAGGTACCAAATTTCATTAAAATCGGCCAAGCGGTTTTTGAGTTATGCGCGTTGGTCGTTACAGACATACAGACAGACAGACAGACAGACAGACAGACAGACGGCGCAACAAAAAAGTTTCAAAATCATCTGAAACGCAAAGATATATAAAAATTTTTGAAATCGCAGCAACTTTTTTTTTCTCGAAAAAATTAGGATCACCATAGCTCACACTACTATAGTATAGTATATGTATGAGCTAAAAATCATTGGATGCCAAATCTGGTGATTTTGGAGGCCAGCTGATAGTACCTTGCTTGTAATAAGTCGCCTTGGAAACGTTTCATTTAAAAACACTCTCACAGGCAAAGTGTAATTTCTCCCTCGTAAATTACCATTGATGAAAAAGGAACCAATGATATTGTCACCCAAAATCACAGTCCAGACATTAAGTTTTAAAGGATACTGGGTCCGTTCTGCAGTATCCAAATTTAAATTTTTCCGTGACCAGGAACAAACAATGGAAGGATTGTGACGGCCATGAATTAAAAATAAACTTTCGTCTATAAAACATTTTTTAACTTTTAAACACAATTTTTTATAAAATTTTCATCCTGATTCGCTTTTTCAATCATGGTTTCACAAAACTCTAAAACTGCGGTACCTATCACGGTGGATAGAATAGACCGGTGTTCGGATTTTATATATTTGTCGAATTTTCACGTTACTGGTGGTCCAGCTGATTTTTGTAAACAAAAGTTAGATATGATATGAACAAGTAATATTTTTTGAACTTTTTGAAACCTAAGTCAATTTTCCTACTATTTTTTAGTATATTCTTATAAAATAATATTTTTCAAACATACCAGTCGTTATTTTTTTTAGCCCGCTTCATTTCTCTTTACACAAAAATTAAAATTCGAAGAAAATACTGTGTTCGTTTCAGCTTCAAAAATAATCCGCTGACCTACATCTTTGTTTACTTCCCAAGTCCTCGGTTCACCTTTGATACTAAACGATCACATTCAGTTTGACTTGTAGTTTAAGTTTTGTGTAATAAAAAATAAAGCGGGCTAAAAAAAATAACGACAATACGTCTAGAAAATTACATTTTATAAGGATGTACTAGAAAACTGTAGGAAAATTGCCTTAGTTTTCAAAATATTCAAAAAATATTAGTTGTTCCGTTGTTCATATCATATCTAACTTTTGTTTACCAAAATCAGCTGGACAACCAGTGACGTAAAAAATTCGACATATATATATATATATATATATATATATATATGTATAAGATCCGAACACCGGTCTATTCTATCCACCGTGGGTACCCATGTTATTTCAAAATGTTTCAGATGGTTAAGGGTGAAATACCATCGCCCACATCATTGGCAATTGCCTTACAGGAACAGGGAGGCAAAGCTTCTGCTGCGGCACAAATCTACGAACTAACTAACTAAGTTTTTGATTTTTGACAACTGTTGTCAAAATTCAAAATAATTGCTTTTTTTAGCAATTTTGAGCAAAATGGAAAAAAAGTATAACTTTTTATAAATTTCTGAATGACCTTATTTAATATTTACGTTAGTGTTCTTAACTTTGTAATTTTTGTTCGTTTGACCTAATTTTATACTCTTGGGTTCTAACAAAGACAGCTGTTTTTAATAGCAAAAGTTTTATCAAAGATTATAGATTATAATATAAATTATAAGTTTTATAAATAATTAATTATAAATTAGATGAATTAGAACCTAGGTTTTAATATCTATATTTTATGAGAACTGCAAAATTGGTGGGTGAGCTTTTGTTTTTTATTTGTGTAAACTTGATATTCATAAATCCTATCGACTTATTTTTAATGTTAGTTTTACCCTTTGTACTTTTATTTTTAGATGAAAAACCCTTGAGAGTGAACTAACGTTCAAAAACTGAGAATGAATAAACAAATTTCTTGAAGAAGAAATCTTTTATTGATCAAAATTTAAAAGTTTTAAGTTTGGGGTAAGGGACAAATCCCACAAACTCAATTGAAAAAATGCTTCACGAGGAGAACTCAACAAAAATTAAATAGTAACATTAACAGTTACCAGCTTAGTACTTATTACTAGAAAATCTGTCTGTGGTGAACAAAATGCCATAGTAAAAGTTACTATAGTAATACATAGCTTAGTGAGGGTTACTAAATATTTCGATAACCATTGCCTAGTAATAAACATATTATCATACCATTCTGATTAGGGTAATCAAAAGTTAATTTGGCGCTTATTTTATCACGGTTTCTGATTAGAACAAAAGAGTTCCCAAACTGGTGCCGTATTCGCGATTACGAGATAGTGATCGTGGTTATGGTAGCGATTCGGTTTAAAGTAAGATACGCCAGTAGAGATGGGTAGTTCGCGAACGAACTGGAAAAATGAACTAGTTTATTTGACAAGGAAAAGTTCACTTTTCTAAAATGAGCTAGTTCAAAATGAGCTACGAAGAAGCAACACACACTTTCGCGAGGCGTAACCCAATTGTTTCTGTACATTATATTGTGTAACTATTAACGCGGCTATCTGTGTTCCCGTTCGTGAAATACTGAACGATACCGCGGTGCTTTCTGTTTCGTTGCATTGAGTGACATGCTCAAGCACGCGACGTCGGCAACACTGACATGAAGCCCTTCCGTTAAGAGTTCAAACGAACTATTTCAGTCATTTTGGTGAACTAGTTCACATGAACTAGTTCATTAAAATGAATTGCTAAGCACATCTCTATACGCCAGTCTGCCTAAGCCTTTATAATGTCTTTACTAAAAAACAAAACTTTTACCAGGAACATATACTGTAGCCTATTGGCAGGCCTTTATAAAACCTGCCTGGTCACCTTGGGGGTTTACGGGAGATTAGTTTGGAAAAGTTTTACAAATTAGGGCTCGCTTCACTCCTATTGATCGGCGGAAGGGCAAATGACCAAAATTATTAGATTACTGCTTTACCTTTCTAGGTTAGTAAAGTTAATGCTATCCTCCTATTTATTACACATGCAAAGAACGACAAAATAGATAAAATAATTATATATATTTATCGGTTTCACAACGTTCTACGTCTTCCGATACCCAATCTCCACTCGTTTCTGTTTGCCCATAATTCATCATCTAGGCCTTATTCTTATTTCACTGTCTATTCCTTCTCTCCAGCTTCTCCTTGGCCGTCCTCGTTTTCTTCGGCCAGTTGGTTTCCATTGTAGTATTTGTTTAGGTAGTCTTTCATCATTCATTCTTTGTACATGTCCGTACCACACCAGTTGTTTTATTCTTATATCATCCACTAAAGTGCGTTCACCAACTGTCATAATTTCTCTTATTCTTTGACTTGTAACTCTTTTTCTTTTTGATTTCCCTGCTGCTCTTCTCCAATAGTCCATTTTTGTAGCGGAAAGCATTTTTGCTGTTCTGTCCTTGATTGGCCATACTTCTGAGCCGTATGTAATAATACTTTTTACATTGGTGTTATATATAAGCTTTTTGTTATGTTTTGATGTACTTTGGTCCCAAATTATTCCATTTAATAAAGTTATTGCTTTTCTTCCTTGTACGTTTCGATCTTTTATAGCTTTGTCTAGTGTTCCGTCAGCTGTAATTTTTAGACCTAAGTATTTATATTCATCACAGGACTGAATTCGCTGCCCGGTATTAGATCCTGTTTCCTTCCCCTGATACATATATACTCTGTCTTATTGAGATTAACCTCTAGTCCCCACTTATTGTACTCTTCTATTAGTTTTCGTGTCATATATTCGAGGTCGTCATAATTCTGAGCCACTACTATCTGATCATCGGCGAAACATAAAGTATACAAGGTGGTTTCGTCCAACGGAATTCCCATGTTTTGGCATTTTCTCTTCCATACTTTAAGGACTTGTTCCAAGTATATCTTGAAGAGCGTAGGCGAGATACAGCAACCTTGTTTAAGACCTTTATTTACTTGAAAGCCTTTGGTTAGTTTTGCTTTTATTTTAACTTTTGCCTTACTATTGCGGTATAACTCTTTGATGGCCTTAATTAGTTGTACGCTTATGTTTGTGTTTTCCAACGCTTTCCAAAGTAGATTTAGTGGTATACTATCATATGCCTTCTGCAAATCGACGTAAAGCAGATGTAAAATTATCCAGTCATTGATTAATTTTCTGTCATTGAATGAAAAATATTGACCTAATGTAGAAGATTATAATTAATATTATGATATGGTCTTTAACCAGTATTTAGGAAAGGGTCTAAAATGCTAAAATACTAAAATCCTTACTCGGTCTAGATTTTGATTAAAGGTTCAAGTTATTTTTTGCCTTGAATTTAACAGTGTTTGATATTTGGATAAATATTTATAAATACTACATAATATAGACCACCTTTTTTCATTGTTACAATGTAATTATATCCGCACAAAACTTAAAAACAAATAAAAAAATGTAATATTTTTGTCTAAAAGTGATAGCCATATTTAAACCTCCAAATGTCACTAGGAGATGTCCAATAAAAACGGTGTAAGTTAGTGTCAGCTGAACGCTATATTTTACATATTAATTATTTAGACAAGTTAGTGATGATTAAACCGATGTTCAATTGTCTTGATGGATGTGTAAATGAAAACGGATTCTACTAGTTTATCTTGTGCTTTTTACAATATTTATATATTGATACAGATACAGTTACAGTTTTAAGGTATTCTTTTTCGAACTCTAAACCCCCCCTCACAGGTGGTACTACAATTTAAGACTATTTTTAACGAAAATCCTACGACTGCACGGACCAAGTTTCTAAAAAATGAAATTTTTTTACAATTTTTGTATGTGGTTTTTCTTCATTTTTAGTTTGAATTTTTGTAAGTTAAAACTCACTAAGAAATGCCTATTGTGTTATTGCACGTTAGCGTAAACCAAATATTTTCAGTAATTTGTTAAGTATTAAACAAATACACTTAAACCAGTCGGTATCAAGTTTATAAACTTAAGTACTAGACCTTGGTCTAAGTGCTTAGTTTAGAGATCTTAGTAAATTTTGGGGTAAGTGTTCATTATATTATTAAACAGACTCTAAAGAACTGGAAAAAACAAAAGTAAAGCAACCAAGGTTACTGGATGTCTTAACAGTATTTAATGGAGCAGCATGGCGCACCCCAGTTTTTTACATAATTTCTACATATTTCATGATAAAACACAAAAAATAGCTTAAAATTTGACATCATGAGGCTTTGGGGCCCCCCCAAGAGGCCTCGCCCCCCCAAGACATATTCCTGGGTGCGCCACTGGGAGCAATAATGTAAAATTAGAAGTAAAGAAGTAAATAGAATTATCGCGTAACAGAAAATTACAAAACAAAAATTGAAAGTGTCGAAATCGATGCAATAAGAAGATGAATGAGAATATCTAGAACAGATCATATAACAAATAAGACCATAAAGAAAGAATGGGAATCTAGGGAAGAATAACGGATGACATCACTAAAAGGCAACCGATATGGTACGGTCCAGAATGGCAACCAATAGGGCGCAGAAAAAAAGGGGGACCTAAGCTGGAATCGCAACAGCCATCCAAAGATCAATGAGTCAAAAAATCCCGACAGAAGATGATTGTCACGATCGAAAGAGGTGTAGAATTGGCCTCGGACAACGTGAAAAACGTTCTAAACCGATATAGTAGTAGTGGTAATGATTTTGCTAAAAAACAATCTAAACATACAATCTAGGTGTTTAAATCGGGTTTTTGTTTATTTATTTCTCAGAGTCGATAAATACAACTTAACTTTAAACTCGAACTTAAAGTCGATCAACCCAATCTAAGTAAGGTTTAGTAATAATTTTTTTGTTTTAAAAAATTGGTGAGAGAGTGTCTAAGATCAGAAGTGAGAGGGGCCACAACATGGTCAAAGATAGCCCGGCTAACCATGCTGTTTGGAATATCGCTGTACAAATTTCGAAATTTGAAAATTCTTTGTATTTTAGCTCTAAATTATATTAACGTTTCCTAAATAATTTTTCAGCGATGTTAGTTCCTTCGATAGACAGCAAGCTTTAAAATGAACTCGCTCAGGGTTTGTAAGAAAAATTACTACGGCCTTTTTTTATTTTTAACTTACCGGTTTCTTGATGTTTTCTTCCCTGGGTAGGCCTACCTCCTCGTCTTTGGTTGATGGCGTAATCACGGATCACCTCGTGGCGTAATCGTAAGAATCACTCTGTAGTATATGGAATTGAATTGAATGGTTTGAGTTATTTTGAGCACAAAATTAAAAAATAAGACGACGTAGGTATTCTTAAAATGTTTTCAGTCGAGCAGAAAAATTTGTACTTATAAAGTATTTTTATATGCACTTTTCGGGATCGCTGCGTCGCGCTCAGTTGAGACAAAAAAGGCTTGTTTTTTGCGCGGTCGAATGAAATTAGAAAGCAATAGAATCGAAGAAACTAAATGATTGATTGATTCAAAGAAATTAGAATTAAAATTATAATTATTAATTTATTATTTAAATTTTGGGACGACACAATTTTTATATACAGTGGTGTACGGACCATTTGCCGCCCACCAAAATGCACTGCATTTTAGAGATTGTGTTCAATTGGTAATGGGCATAACTTAACAGCTGGTCTTTTAAAAACACCATCCCCTGTTCTAACCGTTGCTACCCGAACAATTCCGTCCGAACCCGGAAAAGTTTCAATAATGCGTCCCATTGGCCAGTTTAAAGGAGACACATTATCTTGTTTGATCACAACCAGAGTACCAGGCTTAAGACCTGGAGAAGACTTGTGCCATTTAACTTTCTGATGTAAAGTATGAAGGTACTCTTTGGACCAGCGAGTCCAAAAATGTTGGTGAATTTTCGTTAAAATTTGCCAACGGGAAAGTCGATTGACGGGAATTGATTCGTAACTAGGCTCTATAGGAGCTGCTAGAGACTCCATAGTCAAAAAATGACCCGGTGTGAGAGCACCAAAATCATTTGGATCGTTGCTAATTGGAGTTAGAGGTCGAGAGTTGATAATTGCTTCGATTTGAGTAAAAACTGTGTAGAGTTCTTCATAGCTCAGAACTTGATCTCCGAGAACACGTACTAAATGTGTTTTTACAGATTTGATATTAGATTCCCAAAGTCCTCCAAAATGTGGAGCTGAGGGAGGATTGAAATGCCAAGTTATACTTTCCTTGGCAGCGGCTTCAGAAGCATATTGATTTAACATTTTATAGGCTTTTACAAAATTTGTACCATTATCTGAGTAAATAGCTTCCACACGGCCACGTCTACTAATAAACCGTTTAAAAGCAGCCAGAAAAGCATTAGCAGTAAGATCTGAAACGAGTTCTAAGTGGACTGCCTTGACAGAAAGACAGATAAATAGACATAAATAGGATTTGAGTTTGATAGTACCTCGAGCTCTGGACATAACGATATCGAACGGGCCAGCATAATCTACGCCAACATGAAGAAAGGGTTTGTGAACAGAAACTCGGTTTAATGGTAAATTACCCATGACAGGAACGGTTGAGATAGGTTTTGTTTTCCAACATCTCACACATTGAGCTAAAACTCTTCGAATAGAGCGTTTAGCATCGTATATCCAGTAACGTTGGAGAATTAGAAAATGAGTGGTTTGTACTCCAGCATGCAGGTACTTCAAATGTGTTGCTTCGATGATTCGATTAGTCAAGATACAACGACTCGGAAGTAAAGCTGGAAATTTACTTGAAAAGGAAATAGGAGCATTCTTGAGTCGACTTCCCACCCTTAATATTTTTTGATGATCAAAAAACAATGAAAGTTTGAGTAAAGCTTTTGGAACTATTTTATTTTGCTGAATAAGTTCTATCTCTTTTGAAAAATAGAGGGATTGAGTATGTTTTACAAATTGCAAAGTTGAGTTGTATAATTCAAATGAAGATAAATTCCCAGAAAATTTATGTTTTTTGAGTTTTTGAGAACGACAATTATTGATAAATCGTAGAACGTAAGCAAGAATGCGGGTAGATTCGTCTAAAGAAGACTTATCTTGAATAAGAGAGTCGAGAATGTTAGGAACGGTGGTAGCAGAATTCACTTGAACTACAGGACGCTGTTCTAGAGAAACTTCGCTGGTTTCGCAAAATGAAATAGGTTCTAAAGGTGGAAAATTAGGATCAGTTAAAACTGGTGCCGCCCACCATAAGGAACAGTTTACTAAATCGGAGGGTAGCATTCCTCGCGAACCTACATCAGCAGGATTTTGTTTAGATGGAACATAAAACCAGGAAGACGCAGGTATTTTGTCCTGTATTAAAGAAACCCGATTGCTCACATAAGTGCGCCACTCATGAGGTAAAGAATTAATCCACCTGAGAGTCACCATGGAGTCAGTATAACAATATATTTTATCTAATGGAAGTTTGTTCAGAAAGCAGTTTGAAACAAAAGAAGCTAATCGAGCGCAGAGAACTGCTGCATTAAGTTCAAGTCGAGGAAGAGATACGGTTTTTAGTGGAGCTACTTTGGCTTTAGAACAAATAAACTTTACAGCAATTTCTCCAGAATTGAGAAAACATCGACAATATAACACACTACAATATCCTTTCTCACTTGCATCTCCAAAGCAATGAAGTTCAATACGGTTAGTTGAGCTAGGAACAATAAGTCGAGGCAATTGAAATTCTTGAAAGCACGATACGTCTTTAATATATTTCGTCCAGAGTTGGACGATTTCTTGAGGAGGCGGGGAGTCCCAAGATAATTTTAGCTTCCACAATTGTTGAATTAAATGTTTAATGAGAAAAGTAGAAGGGGAAATAATTCCCAGCGGATCAAAAATTTGAGCAAGGCTTGATAAAAGATTCCGCTTAGTACAAGGTTTATCAGGAAATTTGACGAAAAATCGAAAAGAGTCAGAAGAAGCACTCCATTCCAAACCTAGTACTTTTAGAGAGGAATCTGTATTAGAATCGGAGTCAAAATTGAGAGAATTAATCGATACTTCCGATGGAGAAAGCTGAGTTAGAAGCTGTGGGCAGCTACTGGACCATTTTTGGAGTTCAAAGCCTCCTTTTCTTAGCAAATCAACAAGTTGTTGTTGTAACATCTGCGCAGACTCAAAGGAAGAGCTTCCAGTAACTATATCATCAACATAGGTTGAATTGCGTAAAGCTTCAGCAGCTAAAGGATATGTAGGACCCTCTTCTTCTGCTAGTTGATGAAGAACTCGAATAGGATAAACAAGTCGTTTTATTCGATATTCTTGAATTGGTTCTGAGGTAGAAAATCTCCATAAGATTTTTTGGTAATTTTGGTGGTCGGAATGAACAATTAATTGTCTAAACATTTTTGAGATATCTGCTGTAAGAGTATAGGTGTAAGTTCGAAAATTGAGTAAAATTGTGAAAATATCATTTTGAAGTTTAGGACCAGAATACAATTTTGAATTTAGAGAGGGTTGATTGGGTAAATGTGCAGAGCCATTAAAAACTACGCGTAATTTAGTTGTTAAACTTTCTGGTCTCATAACGCAGTGATGTGGTAAATAAAATGAATTGAGTTTTACATCATTAGATAACTCCATGTGATCGAGATCGAGAAATTCTTGAATAAAATCACAATATTGAGAAAAAAGTTGAGGCTGTTTATGCAGTGAACGTTCCAGTGAATAAAATCGATTTAATGCTAGAGATCGTATCCCGGGAAAGCAAGGATTAGAATCATCCCTAAAGGGCAATTTGATAATAAATCTCCCAGTTTCGTCCCTTTGAAAACTTTCCTGAAATATCTTTTCACATTTTTGATCATCTGGAGATAGACACGTGACTTTAGGAACATCTTCTATCTGCCAAAATCGTTCAATTTGAGCATCCAAAGAAACAGAATCTTCGATATGACAGAACATAGCAGACATTGCTTGAGGGGCTCTTGTTGAGACTTTGCCCATTAAAACATAACCAAATACTGTATTAATTGCATCAGGTTGATCTGGACCGCCTCGGATATGTCCATCCAGTAAAAGTTTACCATAAATATCAGCACCTAATAAGATATCAACCTGACCAGGGCTGTGAAACTCTTCGTCAGCCAATCGAATATTAGCTAAATGACACCAGGAGTCTGTAGAGAGCTCATAGGGAGGCAAACTTTCGCTGACTTTGGACACGACAAGAGCATCGACTGTAAAAACTGGATTAGTCCTTTGAAAAGGGCGGAGAGACAAAGTAACTTCTTGATCCACAAAAGTTTGCATTGTGCCTAGACCAGACAATTGAACTGAAGTAGAGGAGGGTTTAAGTCCTAAACGATTGAGACATTTTGAGGTTATAATAGACGTCATACTCCCAGTATCTAAAAGGCAGCGCAGAGGTTGATAGGTCCCTTTGCTATCTAAAACTTCGATACGGGCGGTAGAAAGTAACGTGCCTTTTTTGACATTGGTAAAACCAGTAAAAAGTGGGTCAGTAGATGGATTGTTAGGATGTTGATTCGATTCAGAAACGTCATTGCGGTTTTGACGCGTAGAAAAGCACAAATATGTATGATGCAAGGATTCACATTTGTGACATTTAGAGGTAGATTGACACAAGGAAGTTTTATGAGCTTTGGATAAACAGTTGATGCATAACTTTTTTACCTTAGCTAGTTGAAAGCGATCGTGAGGAGTTTTTGATAAGAACTCTTGACATTTAAAAATATTATGCGAACCTGAGTTGCAAATTTAGCAAGTTAAGTTATTTTGTTGAGGAGGGGTTGAAGTGAAGGCTTCTTGACCTTGAGATTGCGTCTGAGCCATATAAGTATTTAAAACCGGACTTTGTTTAGATAAAGTTTGGTTTTTAAAATGAGTTGGTTTTGAAAATTGAGGTTTTGGTTTATAGGTAGGAGAGACCTGAATGTTATCTAAAGCCATACAATTTTTATGTAGAAAATCCGTGAGAACTTTTAAAGATGGAATATTATTTGAGTCCTCATAAAAAAGTTCAAAACGAGTGACTATAGAAACAGGTAAGCGTTTGAGAATCATTTGTACCAGAATAAAATCCCAATATTGAGTAGGCAAGCCGACATTAGTTAAAGCAGCAATATTTTTTGAAAAAGTATCCAATAAATTTCTCACAGCTGTGGGATTATCTGTAGATACACTTGGTGCATTATCCAAATTTTTCCATAAATTCGTTGCCAATGAACGGGGATTGATAAATCGGTTGCGCAGAGTTGCATAGGCTATGTCATAATTATCATCAGATAATAGTAAATTGTCGATTACCGATAATGCAGAACCAGTAACATGAGATTTTAAAGTCGAAAACTTCAAAATTTTTGGAATATTTTTATTTGTGTGCACTAATGCATCAAAAATATCGATAAAGGATTGAAATGATTCAATATTTCCTTTGAAAATAGGTATTTCAAAATCTAGTTTTGGTTGGAAAAAATGTTGAGATTGAGTAGAGGATGGATTAGCTTGAAAATTGTGACTTAAATTCAATGTTTCTGTTGGTAATTTAAAAAAGTATGCTTTGCATTGATAATACATTAAGTCGAATAGTTTGCGGACATTATCTTCAGTGTTAAAAGCCTTATCATCTTCAGAAATCAAAATGACAACCTGGTTGTGATATTCATAAAATTTTTCATAAATAGATTGGACGCTCAAATACATGCATCTGAAAACTGGAATCTGGCTTTCATCGCCCTGGTTAACTTTACTTGCCGTAACGTGAATTTCTTTAAGTTTTTGAAACTCCGTTTGGCGTAAATTTTGAATTTGTTTAAGTTCGTCAGCCATGGTTTATTCGTAAAAATCAAGACCAATTAAGAATTTGAGAAAAAATTAAAAAATTTGAGAAAATTAAAGAATTACAAAATCGAGTTTTCAAAGAAATTGTTGCAAATTGAGAATTAAAAAAAATTAAAAATTGAGAGTCGCAAGATTAGAAAATAATATTTCAAAAAAAAAATATAAGTATGGACGGCTTCGAGTAGTAATCCAAAACGAATTGAGAATTTGAAAAAATCAAAATTGAGAAAATCGCAAAATTAGAAAATTGAATTTCTAAAAAAAGTTACAAGTATGGACGATCTCGAGAAGTGATCCAAAACAAATTGAGAATTTGAAAAAATCGAAATTGAGAAAATTACAAAATTAGAAAAAAATTATTTTCTAAAAAAGTTACAAGTATGGACGGCTGCGAGTAGCAATCCAAAACAAATTGAGAATTTAAAAAAAACAAAAATTGAGAAAATCGCAAAATTAGAAAATTGAATTTCAACAAAAAAGTTACAAGTATGGATGATCTCGAGAAGTGATCCAAAACAAATTAAGAATTTGGAAAAATCGAAATTGAGAAAATTGCAAAATTAGAAAAAATTTATTTTCTAAAAAAGTTACAAGTATGGACGGCTTCGAGTAGCAATCCAAAAAAACCAACTATTTTGAAAATTCAAGTGTATACCAATTTACTATACTAAGTATATGGTTATACCCATATCCAATAAAAAACACCTTTGCTAAAAAACTGTGCACTAAAATCAACAAAAAATTGTGTTCGCCTGAGACAAAATAATATCGTCACTTTTAGAAAAATACCTACTTGGAATTTTATATTAAAATAATAAAACAAATAAAATTATTATTTTTCTTTTTAAAGTAAATTGAGTTGAGGTTTTTTACTTGAGTAGGTAATACTTCCAAATATCGAAAAAATATCGATATATCGATATTGATGTCGATGTTAGCTCCCGCTAAATTTCGCGGTTGTTTATATATATTTTTAAAAACACACAACTGTATGAAAGGCAAAGCGCATTCAGCGTATTTGGACATGCGCACCAACAACCAGGGAGATCATTGTCAATCGCCAAGAGAAAAGGCGTGTTAATTTCGTTCTCCAACTATTTTAAATATCTACACCTGAAAGTGCTCGATTTTTGTGTACTGAAGCATAGAACTGGAAACTTCAACCCTTCAGCTACGTGGTGACATCATTAGATCCAATCGGGGGCCCCTGGGAACGAGGATAACTTGAAGCAAAGGAGGTGAGTGCTTGTCTTTGATTACCGTTGTGTGGTTTCAACCATTTTACCTATGGACATTTTGATTATTTCGTAAAATCATATCAATATCTTTATGTTTGCTCGCGATATCATTAATTTAAAATATTTACAGTCCATTCATTGCCTTTAACGTTTTTCTATCCGCGGGTTAACATAAGTGTTCCGTTCGAGCCGAATTATTTTTAAATAATAAATCCATACGACGGTATTAATAAAATTGCAAGTCGAATAATAACAGGGCGGTTCAAGGCCGCATCGTCGAGAGAGAAAGTCGGCGGGCGCAGTACGTGTTTTTGGTCCGCTGCCATGGTAACGGGTCTACTCCGCGTGGTGTAAACAAAACGAGTAGGATCAAAACAAAACAAAACAAAAGTTCAGTGGTGTATCATATCATTTCGATATTTAAAACAATTTTTATCAATTGGCGATAAATTGGTGCATATTTTCGACAATTCGTCATTTTTCTATTTCAGAAGCATTAATTTAGCGTTAATTGTATATTTACCGACAATTTCGTCATTTCAAAGGTAAAATCATGTCTGTCAAAAAAGCCGTACAAAAACGCAAGGGTTTTTTATCTGCGATCACCGAATGTTATGTGTTGTCGCAGACTGCGGAAAAAGATGAAAGAGCGAGAAACGAGTTTCAAGTGAGGTATGCCGATTTGGATGAAACCTTCGATAAATGCATGCTGGCACATAATGACGTCATTATGTTGCTAGACGACACGGACGACGAGGAATTTACAACGCAGGATGCGATCCTTTCAGAAGCTCGTAAATATTTTTATGCGTGTAAGGGGGTTTACTCTAAAATATTTCCGGTTGAGGCCCCATCTTTTTCGGGATCATATGTTCGACAAAACGAATACGAAACTCCAAAACTCAAAGAGTTAGGTATTCCCATATTTCGAGGTGATAAAAAATTATGGCCAAGCTTTTTCGATCTTTTTAATAACATTATAGATCAAAATCAAAGTCTAAGTAACGTTCGAAAACTTCAATATTTATTTTCATATCTCGAGGATGAGCCTTTAAAATTGATATCAGGGATTAGCTTATCTGATCAAAATTATAAAATTGCTTACGACAAATTAGTCAATAGATATCAAAACAAGCGAGACCTCGCAAATGATGCTTTGAGCTCAATTATGAACTCCACCTTAAAAAACGAGTCAGCTAAAGAATTGCGTAATTTAATTGACACCTTTTCTGAATCCCTAGAAATTTTAAAATCACTTAGCTTTGACGTTGACAGTTGGGATTTTATTATTTTTTTCATTTTATTAGAAAAATTGGATATTCCAACGCGTTCAAATTTCGAAATGAGTCACGCCAATACTAATACCGAAATTCCCACTTTTCAGTCACTTTTTCAATTTCTAGAAAAAAGATGTAAAGTTTTGGAATCACTTCCTCAATCAACAGCACCCAAAAAGGTGCCTATCTATCAAAAATCAAATTCTATGCAAAATCAGTCTGGGCAAAAGCCTACCTATCAAAATTCAAATTCTATGCGAAATCAGTTTGGGCAAAAGCCTACCTATAAATCATCCAATTCGCCTTTTATAGGACTGGCTGGCACCTCAACTAATTCGAGTACGGGAATAAAATGTTTCCGATGTAATCAAGGTCACGTGCTTTCGAAATGTCAAACATTTCTTGATCTCTCACCTATCGATCGCCTATCTTTCGTCAAACAGAAAAAATTATGTTTAGCGTGTTTTCATCCCTTGCATAATGTAGATACGTGCAAATCAAAATATTCATGCAGGACTTGCAATAGTAAAAGGCACCACACTTTAACTCATATCTTAGAAACTAATCAAGAGTCTGGAAGCCAAGATACTAGTCCTGTCATTCACACACCACCTGTCAATAATCTTCATGTGTCATTGAATGCCTCAGGACCTTCAGGTACCTTTCTTTTATGCACCGCCATAATAGATGTTATGGACGGTTGCGGAAATTTTCAACCTGTAAGGGCACTGCTTGATTCTGGATCACAGACTGGATTCATCAGTGAAAAGTGTATTCAGCGTCTTAATCTTCCTAGGCGAAGTTACACCACTGAAATATTCGGATTAAATCAGATGTCTTCTTTTACTTCCAAAGGGCTCGTTCAATGTCACATTAAGCCACAAGGACAAGTCACTCCTTTACTTAATTTCGAAGCAATTGTTGTTCCACAACTATGTTCCAATATGCCTACATTCTCCTTGAACGATAATCAGTGGAAACACTTGGGAAACCTTAAACTTGCCGACCCATCTTATTTCAAATCTAGACCTGTGGACCTGGTTATTGGTTGCGAGCTATTCGCACAGATTTTCAAGGAGGGCAGGGTTCTTGGACAGGTAGGGCAGCCTTCAGCCCTTGAAACTATCTTTGGCTGGGTCGTCATGGGAAAGGTTGACGAAGTAGGTAGTCTTACGGAACGAACCAGTTGTTTTTTAACGAGTCATTCACCTCCTTTAGAGGTCATTCTCCCTAGGTTTTGGGAAATCGAACATTTGCCTAAAAAACAAATCTTATCAAAGGAAGAAAAACAAGCAGAATCAATTTTTACTGCTAGTGTATTACGGCAACCGAGCGGTAGATTCATGGTAGATCTTCCGTTTAAAGATAAAATAAACCCTGACCTAGGAAATACTTATCCGCAAGCTTATCGTAGATTTTTACTTCTAGAAAATAGATTAATCAAAAATCCTGATCTGTACACTGCCTATTCAAATTTCATGCAAGACTATATCGATTCTAATCATATGAGTTTGGTTTTATCTAGTCAACCAAAGGTCGACGTATCGTGTTTTTTAGCACATCATTGCGTTTTAAAGCTGGAAAGCTTGAGTACAAAATTAAGGGTGGTCTGGGATTGTTCAGCAGTCACCCCAAAAAATATTAGTCTCAATGACACATTGTTATCTGGACCGAAACTTCAAAAAGATATTGCTTCTTTACTCCTTACATTTCGTCTTAATCCTATTGCCTACATTGCTGATATCAAACAGATGTTCCGTCAAGTCCTTATCAGTCCTTATCACCGTCCTTATCAAAGGATATTGTGGAGGTTTTCTCCACAGGACCCACTTTCAGTGTGGGAACTTTCTACTGTCACTTTTGGCATGACATGCTCACCTTTTCTAGCCATGCGTACCTTAAATGAGCTGGCAGAGAGAGAAAAGGAACGTTTTCCTATGGCTAGTACTGTTCTAAAAACGTCAATCTATATCGACGATATCTTGGGAACTAGCCCTTCGCTTTCTGAAGCTCTCTCCCTTCAAACAGAACTCAATGATTTGTTGAAGTCGGGAGGATTTGAACTTAAAAAATGGGCAAGCAATTGTCCTGAGTTATTGGCAACATTGCCAGAGTCCGATCGTCAAATGCCTCTCTCTTTCGACAAGGAGGAACCCCACTTTATCAAAGTTTTAGGACTTCAATGGCATCCAAAAAACGACATTTTTTCTTATCAATGCCGAATGAAGGACAAACCCCCAACCAAACGTTCTATTTTATCTATCATAGGAACAATCTTCGACCCCTTAGGTTTTCTTTGTCCCTTGTTGCTACAAGCAAAATTTATTTTGCAACAGTTGTGGATATCGAAAGTAGGCTGGGACGAAGAACCAGATTCTTCTATCATCGACTCTTGGAACAAACTTCGTTCTGAATTCCCGCTTCTTTCCAATTTTCAATTACCCCGACAAATCAAACTGTCAAAAACCAATACCTGTCAAATCATCGGCTTCTGTGACGCTTCAATTCGAGGCTACGCAGGCGTCGTATATTTTCGTGTAGAAGAGGAAAACAATATATCTGTTTCTCTCATATCTGCAAAATCTAGGGTCGCGCCTATAAAGTCACAAACTTTGGCTAGGCTAGAACTCCTAGGCGCATTTCTTTTAAGCGAATTAATTGGCTTCGTTTTATCTAGCTATGAAGGAAAATTAACTTTTACAAATATCGTTACTTTCTGCGATTCGCAAGTCGTATTGCACTGGCTTTCATCCCCTCCTAATCGCTGGCAAACCTTTGTTGGAAATCGCGTCAGTAGAATCCAAGAAATCATCCCCTCAAACTCGTGGCGCTACATTCCTTCTGCTTTGAATGCAGCCGATATTGCGTCACGAGGGGCCACCCCTTCACAGCTCATGTCACATGACATGTGGTGGAACGCACCGTCGTTTTTGTGGTCTCCCGAAAACGAATGGCCCGATTTTCATAAACCAAAAATGCCGATTGATTTCGGAGATATTAATCTGGAGGAAAAGCCAAAAGTCTGTTGCAATGCGATAATTGATGTCAACTTCTTAGATCAGCTTCTTATCAAATATTCATCTATATCCAAAATTCAACGTATCATTTGTTATGTCCTTCGAATAGTTAACCTTTTTCAAAACCATTCCTATCAAAAACCCACTAAGCCGCCGGACCAAAAAGTTATTTTTGAGAATATTGTTTTTCCTACCACCGGTGAGATGCAAAGTGCGTTACACCTTCTTATCAAACGCGTTCAAGGTTCTTGTTTTTCTGAGCTTTTTTCTGCGTTATCTAAGGATAAACCAATACCGAAACCTTTGCGAAAACTTTCACCTTTTCTTGATGAGAATAATATCATTAGAGTCGGTGGCAGATTACAAAAATCTGATCTTTTGTCTTATTCTGCAAAACACCCCGTCTTACTTTCGAGTGACCATCGTTTAACTACACTTCTTATCGAGTCCGCTCATCGACAATATCTTCATCCTGGGTTTAAAACATTACATAATCTGCTTTTACAGCAATTTTGGATATTATCTGCCAGACGGGCAATTCAAAGAACCATATCCAAGTGCTTGCAATGTTTTAGAATCAACCCTAAACCCTATAGACCGCCCATAATGAGTTCACTTCCCGCTCATCGAATCAATCAGCTTAAACCTTTTTCGAGTGTAGCTATCGACTTTTGTGGACCTTTCTTTGTGATTCCTCATCGTTACCGTGGTTGTAGAGCTTTCAAATCGTATGTCTGTGTGTTTGTCTGTACGGCCACACATTGCGTGCATTTGGAATTAACCATGGAACTGTCCACCGAAGGGTTCGTAGGTGCATTCCATCGATTCATTTCTAGACGCGGAAGCGTGACGCAATGCTGGTCAGATCAAGGCAGTAATTTTATAGGGTTTCGTAACCAATTACTGGATTACGCAAGAAGTGCTGCGACCAGACTTTCTATTCGTTGGCATCTGGGACCTCCTCTCAGTCCACATTTCAATGGCCTGGCAGAAGCTGGCGTCAAAAGTTTTAAAACTCACTTTGTTCGAGTTGTCGGCGACCAGAAGTTGTCTATCATGGAGATGTCCACCCTTACCTGTCGCATAGAAGCCGTACTTAATAGTCGCCCTTTATCTCCTGCCTCTTCAGACCCACACGATCTTCAACCTCTTACCCCTGGGCATTTTTTGACACTTGAACCCCTTAACTCTGAAATTCCGGAGTCAGATTTGTCCGAGGTTCCCCTAAATCGGCTCTCGAGATGGCAACTAATCCAAAAACTACATAATGATTTTTGGAAACGGTATTCTATAGAGTATTTGCATACGCTACAACAGCGACACAAGTGGGCTGATTTGTCCCCAAATATCAAATTAAATGATTTGGTTATCATAACAAGTGATCACATTCAAACGCCTTTGAAATGGCCGGTCGGTCGGGTCATCGAACTGCATCCCGGCGGGGACGGTCAGGTGCGTGTTGCGACGGTAAAAACGGTTACCGGTGTTTATAAGCGGCCAGTTGTAAAACTGTGCCTCTTGCCAAATTAAAAGTAATTTTAATTTTCTACCTTTTACCGGGTATTACAATAGGTTTTTTATTTTTAATTTTTTTTTTTGAATTTTTTGTTTGTTTGTTTTGCCTTTTTTCGGGATTTCGTTATCTCTAAATAAACTTACGATACTTATCTATTTTCATTCATTTATATTTATCGGTCGATTCTTTTTCTTATATCTATATCTGTCCGGTTGAGATTCTAAATTTGTGTGTTTTGGAGGGCAGTTATGTTAGCTCCCGCTAAATTTCGCGGTTGTTTATATATATTTTTAAAAACACACAACTGTATGAAAGGCAAAGCGCATTCAGCGTATTTGGACATGCGCACCAACAACCAGGGAGATCATTGTCAATCGCCAAGAGAAAAGGCGTGTTAATTTCGTTCTCCAACTATTTTAAATATCTACACCTGAAAGTGCTCGATTTTTGTGTACTGAAGCATAGAACTGGAAACTTCAACCCTTCAGCTACGTGGTGACATCATTAGATCCAATCGGGGGCCCCTGGGAACGAGGATAACTTGAAGCAAAGGAGGTGAGTGCTTGTCTTTGATTACCGTTGTGTGGTTTCAACCATTTTACCTATGGACATTTTGATTATTTCGTAAAATCATATCAATATCTTTATGTTTGCTCGCGATATCATTAATTTAAAATATTTACAGTCCATTCATTGCCTTTAACGTTTTTCTATCCGCGGGTTAACAGTCGATCCAAAATATCGATAAAAATTGAAGAAGAAAATATTGAGAGTATCGAAAGATACTACTTCGATCAAAAAAATTTCGAGAAATTAAATATCGAAAACTATCGATTAATATTTTCTTACTTAAAAAAAACCCTATGAGTAGTCCAATCCGGCTCGAAGGACCAATAAATTATATTAACGTTTCCTAAATAATTTTTCAGCGATGTTAGTTCCTTCGATAGACAGCAAGCTTTAAAATGAACTCGCTCAGGGTTTGTAAGAAAAATTACTACGGCCTTTTTTTTATCCCAACTTACCGGTTTCTTGATGTTTTCTTCCCTGGGTAGGCCTACCTCCTCGTCTTTGGTTGATGGCGTAATCACGGATCACCTCGTGGCGTAATCGTAAGAATCACTCTGTAGTATATGGAATTGAATTGAATGGTTTGAGTTATTTTGAGCACAAAATTAAAAAATAAGACGACGTAGGTATTCTTAAAATGTTTTCAGTCGAGCAGAAAAATTTGTACTTATAAGTATGTATGTAAGTATTTTTATATGCACTTTTCGGGATCGCTGCGTCGCGCTCAGTTGAGACAAAAAAGGCTTGTTTTTTGCGCGGTCGAATGAAATTAGAAAGCAATAGAATCGAAGAAACTAAATGATTGATTGATTCAAAGAAATTAGAATTAAAATTATAATTATTAATTTATTATTTAAATTTTGGGACGACACAATTTTTATATACAGTGGTGTACGGACCAAGCTCCCTTTTATGTAAGTCTTTGAAAAGCCTGAATACCCAGCCCGACTTTTACAGAAGAAAAACCTAAATATTTAATTAGATCCAAATTTACTGCTGTTCTTTGGACAAAAGTACATTTATCTCATTATTAAAAGGGTTCTTCGTTAATAAGTATAGAAAACGAGCGCGAATTTGGGCCAGAAGCTAGGAGGGAGGGATGATGCTCGACAGAAAGAAGAAGAGGGAGGTTAATTATTCCGTTAGCCCTGTAATTATTATTAACTTTAGGTGCTTATATATTTTTTTTTAGGCGGTGCGATAATTACAACGTTCTATTTGGCCTTCTTCGATCCATCTTTGGACATAGGCCTCCTTCAATATCTTCCACTCTTCCCTGTCTGTCGTCGTGTTCATCCATCTAGTTCCTGCATGTTTTCTTAAAACGTCCTCCCATCTCATTTGGGATCTTCCCCTACTTCTTTTATTTTCCCAAGGTCCCCAGTTCACGACAAATTTGTCCCATCGATCGTCTTTCTGCCTAATATTATGACCGGCAAATTTCCATTTTAATTTTACTACTTCTCTTCTGACATCCCATACTTTTTTTTATTTCTTATCCATTCATTCCTTTTTCTATCTGTTAGCACATGTAACATTTGCCTTTTCATTAATCTTTGAGCTTTTGTTATCTTATCCATGTTTGATTTTGTAAGTGTCCAGGTCTGGGATCTTTAGGTCAGTACAGGAAGGATACACTGGTTATACACTTTCGTTTTGAGGTACTGAGGATGTTTTTTATTTTTTAATATGTAGCTTAATTTACCGATTGCTGACCATGCCAATCTTACTTGTCTTTTGATTTCAGCTGATTGGTTTTCTTTTTTTAGTTTAATAAATTTGTCTCAGGTATATATATTCCTCTATTTGTTCTATTTTCTCTTGGTTTATTCTGATCGTGATATCTTCATCTATGCTGATATGAATTTGGTATAGTTCATAATTTTTGGCTGCTGTATCCAGTTTTTCTAGCATTTTATCAGTTCTTCTTTCTTATCTGTTATTAAGGCGATATCATCAGCATATCCTAGGTGGTTTAAGTATTGTCCGTTTTTTTATGCCAATTTCTTTCCAATCAAGTTTTTCAAAATATCTTTTAGGGCATGGTTAAATAGTTTAAGGGATATTGTGTCACTCTGTCTTTTATGCGGATTGGCTTGGTTCCTTCGTATATATATTGGCTAATAAATCTGTGTTTCTTTGATGTATTCGACTATAAATTAAAAATGCTTTTACTGCCCAGTGCTTAATGCTACTGAAAGCTTTTTCAAAGTCTATACTGAGTTAATGTTCTTTATTTTGGTTTGGAATTTCTTCATGGTTTCTCGCCATGGTTTTCTTTTTGGTTGGTATAATTCTATATAGAATAGTTGTGTGATATTTATAATATGCTCCTTAACGTTCGTTTCTATGCCATTTATATCCTTTACTTTAATTATTTCATATCTACCTAGAGTCGCCCTTAGACATTTAATATTTCTGTTGTTTTCTATTACTCTCTCAACTTTTATTTCTTGGCTCTTCCTTATTTATTTTTTTCTGTGTATTCTATCAATGTCCTTTTTCCTTCTTTCTTCAGGTTCCACCTTCTTTTCATCAGTTTTTTTATCTCTTCTGATATACAATTTTATTTTTTTAAATCTTTTTATATAACAAAACCTTGCTATGGGCCAAACAATTTAGTCAGATCGTCTTTGTCTTTTTGTCTGAATATCTGAGTATCATCAGTATCAGCATTAAACCTGATTTACAGTTTGTAAGTAAACCTTAAGTTATTTTCCTGAACATTCCTAATAATCGACTTATCACCTTTTTCCCCGGCACCATGAAGTTTTGATTGAAAGTACGGTATCTTTAGATAAACTTTGACACCACGCTGTTCGTTTACGAAATTTGGATCCTCTAAATGAATTTTCTTTTCTATGCACATCCAGCGTGATTATATAATTATATAACATTATACAACTTTTCGGAATGAGATTTGGCAAACTTCGTTTGTAATTTGCCATACCACATGCCGTTAGAATCTTCGGTTTGCGCTTTCCCGTTATATTTTGTCGTCACATTTTATTTGAAATAATATATTTTAAATAATGTTTACGTAAAAAAAATCAGACATCAACGGGTTTACAACAATGATAAAAACCGTCATTTAATATATGATGATGCGGCTTCAAATTATGGAGGTTTTTTAAAACCTGGATTTTGCGATCTATAATGTTTTTATTTATGGAAATTTAATTATGATCTAAATTACTTTTTTTATCTCTTGGACTTTTTGTTTATATGTAAAAAATAAATAAAATTGGCTTTTACGTGATTTTACTATATAGGTTTGCGACATTAAATGAAAGCCTGCCTCTAGTGAGTCAATATTTGGTCCTGCAAAAAAAAAACAAAAACAAGTCAACTAAGTTTTTTTTACGAGCTTTGTTTTTGCTGTAAAAAACTTTTGGTCGGACCCTCGAAACGAAGTCTACTCACAATTTTTTTTGAGATGCGATATCCCTAAGGTCACTCATCGTCAAGTAAGCTTGCCTTTACGATGAGTATCCTTAGATATCGCCACTTGTGGTACCTCGATCGGAAGCTTATGACAAAAGAAAGACAACGATTTTTTCTTGACATACATACGTCAAATCATAAGAAAAATAATGAATTTTTCACTTTGGGTACCTTATTCGAAAGCTTATGGAAAAAGAAAAATAAACGTATAATTTTTTTGACATACGTCAGTTAAAATGTAAAAAAAATAATAATAATATTTAAAATTATACCAATGTTTTTCTTTTTCCAGATCAGGTTATTTAAGTGAAAAATTGAAAAAAATTAAATTTGTTGTTTTTCTTTTTTTATAAGCATTCGAACGGGGTATAAGTGGGGTATTTTATCTAAAAAAAATAGTTCTATGTGAGTAGAATCCTTTTCGGGGGTCCGTTTAAAAATATTTTTCGGTAGAAAGAAAGTTCGTAAAAAGACTTAGTTGACGTGTTTTTGTTTTTCTCCAAAAAACCAAAAAAAAGTCGTTACCCGTAGAAATAGTAAAAGTATGAGTTAAATGAAGATTTGTTTTTCTTTTGGGGTGTTGTGTAGCCGAGGTAACGACAAAACGGTTTTAATTAATTACTGCTGCCTCCCATCCTGTTTGTCTGTCCGTTTGCTGTCTGGGTTTACTTTCACAAAACAAAAAACAAAAATTATTTAAATGTTTTCAGACAAAATAAACAAGGCGGCTCCTATGGGGGATCAAAGGGGATCAATACCCTCTCCCCAAAATTTTCAATATATTGTTTTTATAGAGATTTGTCAGCAAGAAAAACGTACAAGACGTATACTTTCCAAAATTTTATTTGAAATTTTTTATACGTCCTCGAATTTTTTTTATAGGTAAGGCATGGGCGTAAGCAGCATGAAACTTAGGGAGGGGCAAATGCAATAAAAATAAAATAGGAATTTATTAAAATAAACAAAAAAAAAACGAAAACGAAAAAACGAAAATACATACATACCAGTTTTCGAAATATTAACCTATTACAGTAAAACGAAACGCCTGGGGTCTTCAGCAAATCTTGTTAAAACCTCTTCTTCTACTTGTTTATATTTTTTCCGGCGTACATTCAGCATGCACACACCGCTTATCTATCCTCTAAAAACATCGTTCTGCGGTACTACATGGCAAAAATTGATTTTGATGGAAAAAAATATTCGGCTTGCTTTGCAACTTGTGCTACTTTCAAACCTTTTAACTCATCTTTGGTAGGTTTTCATCGGAAAGGCGTTGCTTTAAAAATATTACCAGAGGCTCCAAAGAAGGTAATAATAAAGGTTTTTTTTCAGGGCGCTGCGCTGGTGGGTTATTTGCAGGAACGTCCAATTATCCTTGGGACCTGTAACTCTATTTTAAGGTTTTCGGCATGTATGCTGGCTTCAGCTAAAATAGTGCTTATGATTTCTTCTGCAGATTCGCGATGATTTTAAATTAGATCTAATACTCTTTTAATATGATCCACATCGCGATATATTTCAACTGTTAGACTGCAAGATATTGACCACAGGTGCCAAAAGCGAAGAGTACCTTCTTATAAGGCATACGGAAATAATGAATACCGGCCTTTTTGAAGCACTGTAAAGCTAAAATGTCACCTTTCTAGTTGCAGGATTACGGTTTTCTGATAGTTTTTAAAGACCTTTAACGATGCCCACAAATTTGTCTCTAAATACAGCAATACTTTTGTATTTTTAAGGCCATCATGTGTCTCACAAAGGAGAGGAATATTTGGATCATACTTTCTTCGTAAAACTAATTCACGGGAGAAATTTATTATAATATCATTCACAGTATATATTGTTAGGAATAAGGAAGGGTATTTATTGTATAATATTATGTAGATAGAAGTAAGTTCTAACTCTATTGTTTTGTTTGAAAATTAGGAAATTATTAAGTTATTTTTGACATTTAGGGGGAGGCAAAGCCCCTCCCTACGCCTCGCTGCGTACGCCCTGGTGTATAGAGTATAAATAAGTCCTTTGAATTTTTGCTGCGTGGGTTGCGCGTTATAATTAGTGGAATTAATTTAAATATACTTTACTTCCGGTTAACATTCCAGTTTGAAATTCTGCACCCTTCTGCTTATCTACATACCAAGACACAAAAAAAACCAAGAGACCTCGATCGAAATTACCCCCCCTCGCTTCTTAATCATGTCATCTTTGTACAGGTATCTATTAAGAAAAATAAAGATATCTCCGGTACAAGTTGCTCCCGTTAATGACGTCGTCAGTGTACAAATGGTATGCATTTAGAAAAATCAAAATAACTTTTTAACGGGTGTTAATATTTAGTAATATAAAATATCGTTGATAAGATCTGGAAAAATACTGCAAACATTATACAAACCATTTTTGTTGTACGGCTCATCAACCCCCCAGTTTTTCGTTCTCTTCTAAATTTCCTCCGGATTTTTCATCACCATAATATACGTGTAACTC
This sequence comes from Aspidapion aeneum, assembly GCA_963576565.1. Classification (NCBI taxonomy): domain Eukaryota; kingdom Metazoa; phylum Arthropoda; class Insecta; order Coleoptera; family Brentidae; genus Aspidapion; species Aspidapion aeneum. Next base: position 204,616,040 of record OY755038.1, read on the forward strand.
GTCATAGAGATCCGTATATACGATTAAATATATCGATTAAATAATATTTTTCTTTTATCTTTTTTTCCAAATTTTTGCTATCTTGTTTCTACTGGACTACAGAATTTCGTATTTCTTTAAACATGATTTAATTCTATTAAAAATACTTTTAGGGTAAACTGCAAAAAAAATACATTTTCTGCAGTGCACAATATAGTACTAAACGGACGCCGCTGGAGAGTTTGTTATCAGTCTAACTTCATTGAGTTTTGTTGTTAAAAAGGGAATTTTATTGTCTACAATAAAGTATATTATAAATTTTTCTCTTAGAAGCTTACTTATTAGGAAAATTTTAAAAAACCTCAAACTTTTTGATTTTGGGGGTCTGAGCGGGTTCGGTTCGGTTTGCAGCCATTTATATTTTGTTTTAGTTATTTAAATATATATTTTGAATGTACACGGGTTGACCACCATCTTGAATATCTCAGCCCCTGTCAACATTTCAAGGCGGCAACAGGGATATTCGGATTCAACGGGGTCGAAATATGGGGAATTGACCATTTGTCAAAAAGTAATATAAACTAAATAGGAATAGACTAACAAATTAGTACTTATTTTTGCTTCGATTATAATCACAAAACTTCGAAGTCTTTTTGACCTAGTTTCCTGGTTTTTATGCTGCAAGTTTATTAAGAAGAGTAAAACAAAACAAGAAAAAACTTACTTGTTTGTACTGACTGACGCAAAGCACGTTGTAATCCCTTTATTGGAGCATTTTCAGGTCACCTTTAATCTTCTAAATGCGGCTTAGTTCTTTTGTTTTTGTTGTTAGTCACGGAAGAGTCACCACATAGCTAACTGTATATAACTTCTAAGAAGAAATTTTTTACCCTTATACTTATATATAATTAATGTGTTAAATGTCAATATAATCAATCTCCTCATGTAACGTGTCATTTTTACGTTTAAGGCAACGTTACATATTTGTTTGTTCGGGTAGATGGTCAGGGCTCTTCGACTCGTTTTTCTGTACACAAATTAAGGGTATTTTATAGAGCTGGGTTTGGAGGTTATATAGTGTCTAGGAAATTACCTTAAAAGGAGGCATTCCATCGAATTACTGTGGACACTACGCACATCGCATCATCTGGACATCGTAATTGGAATTTAAGATCACAGGTTTCGGGAAAATCACATAAAAACTTTTGATTGTTTTGTTTATCTGTGGAATTTTGTGATTTTCTTTGACGTTCACGAAATTAAACAGCTGTACTGCTGGGGAATGGCGGCGTTGCCGCATCACAAATGGTTTCGGTAACAGGAAGGAAACATTTAGATGAACATTTCATTCCCTTACGTTTATTCTCGAGGATATTAGGACAATCCGAACCTCATAGCTAGTTGTGATAGCACGAAAACATATTTAGGTCCACGGTTTGACCACTAACAACCGAGGCTCCGCCCACTTTGATATCTTTATTAATTTGATAAAGAGAAGATAAAATAAATACGAGTTATGCACTTTCGTAAATGGAAGATAAACGAGGAATAAAAACCAGGACTAAAAGAGTAAACAAAATCGTATTTTTATATTATATAAATTTATATATAATCATAGTTATGTAAAGTTAATAACTAGCTCAGTTAGTCGGATTGAAGGGTTTGTAGGGCTGGCTAGTGGTGAGCAAATTTAACATCTGAACACTCTGGTGCCGAGTTTGAGCACTAGTTCAATGGATATTTTTAGGTTCAAGTTCAGAAACAACTTTATTAATGTAGAAATGTTTTGCAAGAATGGCGTCAAACCATATGGATCTTAGAGAAAACATATATAAAGAGCAAAGGAAACTTTTGACTAAAACTGTAACTAAAATACAACTAAATTCTACACTTAGTATAGCTTTACTCATATGGGAGTTGGTTGAGTGTTCGAATATTCCTGGGTTTGATACAGGCTCGAATCTCCAGTAATTGAATTTACAATTGATGGTTTCAATGCTGAGCTTCTTGTAGTCCGGCTGGTTATTTTCCTCCTACTTGCTATGTTGGCAGGGGTCCGGTAGGCAAATGTTCGGTCTATGTATGGAGGGTGCCTCGACGTCCTTGTTCCAACCGTGGAAATAGATCCGACAACACCTCAATGCGCGTTTTACGTAATTTTCTATCCCCTTGGTCGGTGCTGCCCCCTATATACCGGAATGGAAATATTGGTGTATTTCCTCATTGGTTGGTTTGAAAACCGCGGGTTTTTCCTCCAGTGTTGCAAACCGTATTTAGTGACTTTTCTGTGAGAGCGTTTTTTTATAAATAGATTTGCATCCTTATTTGAATCTAACCGGGAAAATTAGGTTGGTATTGCGTTTTACTGTCCCCACCACATTTCCAAAACGGTTTCCGGCCACTTCATTTTTTTGTGTTCTCGACAAAGTGCCTAGTCTCTTTTTCCTAAAGAATTTTGGCTGGGCTGGTGGCCGTCTTGTGGTGTCGCCATTGTTTTGTGGTTATTGGCATTGCAGTAGTTGCAAATTATACCCAAGACGGTATAATTGTGAGTCCGTCGTGTTAGGCGTAATCTAAAGTGACGCTCACACCCTTTTGAAGGGGATTTAAGTCGGCCTACGCCGTTTCTACGGAAAGAGAGCGTCCATTCCATCGACGGGACAGTTGTGCTGGTGGAACGAGGTTCTGTTCCATCGACGAGCCAGTTGTAACCCTGGGAAAGGGTTTTTACGCTCGGGGCAAGGAACCAACACTTAAGAAATTAAGACCCATGTGCTGCCCTAGCGTGATGTGCTAAGCAAGCACGAGGGAAGGCGCGAGCAGAGCAGGGGAACTGGTGCAGTAGTGAGGAGACGTCTGGACAACACCAGGTTTACAAAATAAAACACACATCTAACCACAAAATAATCAAGGACCAAGGTAGGAGCAAGCTTCAGATATAATCTTTCACATAAATCTTCAATATAATTTAGACATAACCTTTTCATATAAATTTTTAATATAATTTAGACGTAATCTTTTCATATATAATTTTTCACAGTATAATTTCAACATTGCTTGTAAACGCAAGGTAACGGTATGACGTTATAACCACAATTTTGCGGCGTATTTACTAAATTGACTTGTTTTCCTTCATTACATTTATTTAAGACAATTTCTCCTGTGAAATTTGGAGTGCCTTGCTATTTTGGCCCTAACTTATTTGGTATTTTTCTCAGATCTAATTATACAAGATGAACTAAATCTTTGTGTTATTTGTACAACCCAATGAACCAACTTTGCAGCGACAAAAGAGAGATGAGGTTATATTTTTTTTGCGGTTTCCTTACATTGTTTTGCCTCATGGGGTAGACCTCGGACTGGGTTGCTGTCTGTCTCATTCTACCTAACGTAGAATGATGACAGCAGATATTTGGTCCAGATCTCCCCTATGACAGAATAATTTTGGAAGTATATTATTTTTTTAACCATCATTTATACAACTAAGTCTCACACTACTGACTCAGATGTAGGTACACTATGGCCTGTTAAAGGAGTCCATCTACCTGTAAAGTGCTTCTAGTTTTGTCATCTTAATTCAATCTTTTAGAATTTTATCTTGTTTAGTAGTCAATTTTTTTGGTTTTTTAATTACACAAATACTCTGGAAGCCTCGGAAGTAGCTAGAATTTCATTGTTTGGCTACAACGTTTGAGTTGAACTGTATTTTATTTAAGATCTCCTTTGTAAAACATTGGTATTAAACACTGTGGCGCACTTAAAATTTTCTTATTTCTGAACCCCCCCTTCTCCACTGTATAAAAGTTACCGGGCATATCAATGTTTACCTAGCTGAAAAATACAGTTCTGCTTCCAGATATTTGTTTAATTATTCAGTGGTTTTTGTTGTGTCACAAGTTGGCAAATTGTCATTATTCTAATTACAGTGTCACAAAATGGCGGCAACGTCTTTAAGCTGCCACAAATGTCACCCAACGCATTTTAATAGGCCACACTCAGCAAAGTTTTAGAGCAAAATTCTTGTATACTTAAGACGGTTATAAGACTGACTACGTGTGATATACAGGAAGATCCAAATTTAAAAAATATTCCTAACCGTTGATATTGGGATGCAGTGGCAATTTTAAGAGGCCACCCAAGTAACATTTGTTTATTTATAGCAGAAGTTAAAAGGTTGCCAGCGCCTTTCCTTAAAACCATTAGTTTCAATGTTTGGTCGCTAGCATGTTCCCATTACCCTTATATACCCCTTAGACCTCCTAAATGGGACTCCCCAATTGGTGGTGGCAACCTATGTATTAAACTCACTATAAAACCATAAGAAATAAACTTCAGCTTCGCCCTCTAGCGGTTCCACCAGTATAGAACCATTTAGAACCTATTATGCCAGGTTCTAAAAGCAACTCAGAAACGTCCTCTATCCTATTATAAAACTGGATCTGGTAATTTGGTATCCTGGCGATTCTGTTGAATACCATAATACCTTTAGAGTAAAGAAGTTTTCCTATAAAAGCTATGGCGATATTTTCCATTCACAATGGCTCTATAAAATAATATAGATTACAAAATTGCCAAAAATGCCAGTCCCAAAATTATTTTATTACATAAAAATATACCGAGTTTGTCGTATTGTTGATGATCAAATTGCCTGCCAGATTTATTTTTCTGATAAAATCGTATCTGAAAAGCTCTCAAAACAAGCGCGCCAACTCAAGAATGCTTTTGAATAGTTTTTTGATAACAAAATAACAAATATTTAAAATTAAAAAAAAATCATTTACGCTATTCACCATTAAAAAAATCTGTTTGGTTTACATAAATCAAAATTAAAGTAAAATTATTGTTAAAAAACACTGCTAAAACGACTGTATAAATATTTTCTCTTACAATATTTTTTAAATAAATTTATATACGCCATTATGGTTTTATAGTGGTCACTTGGTTTTATTTGTTACTGTATCGCAACAAGGATTTTTGAGTGCCCTTATGAAACCAACAAAAAAGAACAATGTAAATATAGTCAACATAACCTCACTTAAATTTTTTGTATCTGTTTTTGGAGTGTTTAAAAGCGTATAATTCAACACTTTTAAATGTTTTTTATCGTGCAATTTCGACACAATCGAGAGAGCCAGTGCAATGTTATTCGTTGTGCCTACAGGTTGGAGGGCAACCTCTTATATTGGCCGTCTAAACAGGCCTTATCTGGGTGTCCTACCCAGGGGGACGGAAACTCAACAATTATTAATTATTGGGCTTTAAATAATCAATCTTGCAATAGGTAGGTACCAATCTGTACCTAGGTATATCTATTATTTTTACAAGAAATACCTACTTAAGACGGTCATAAGACTGACTACGTGTGATATACAGGTAGATCCAAATTTAAAAAATATTCCTAACCGTTGATATTGGGATGCAGTGGCAATTTTAAGAGGCGCATTTAAGTGGACGACGATGCAATTCTGGGTACATAAAAGGCAAATTAGATTGGCATCTATCTGTAATATCGTGTCAAAAATTTTACTAATTGCAATTTGTTATGTGAAACTCTGAAGTAATAGATACTTCCTCTAAAGCCGCGTATTCATTTGAGGCAGAATTCGCATGCCTCGCTGCACAGCCAAACAAGCATACGTATGGGTATGTGCCTCGACGCCGCAGCCAGCATCTTTTGATTGCGCGATGCATGAACCCGCGATATGCGACGCCCTCCGACTTTAATACCTCAATCGAACATTCAGTTAAATATCGATAGCATTTGTTCGTCTCTCCATGGAAAAACTCTTACTATTTGACAAATCAGCAATAAAAACTTACAAAAATTAAAAATATGCAAATTTTTGTATAGAAGGCTATTATCCTAGACCTAGTATCGTACATTGATTTGGTTCGGTTATCGTCCAAAATCGATAATTATTGAACACCTGGCAACGCTGTGCTCCGCGAGTCGTAAATTTCAAAGTGACAGTTGACCCCACCCAACTTATTCGTCTTCTCCGATCCTTACCGACTAGCTTAAGTTACTTTCTGAATAGAAATATTGCCTTCTCAATGATATGATTATAAACTGAATTCTCAAGTTTGTTTACTTGGGGTCGAACAAAAGAACATGCACAAGTACAAACATTATCATATTATATGGATTTTGTAGAAAAAGAACTGCTCTATAATTTTGTATCAATACATTCGGGTTCGGTTCGGGGGGTAGGAGAGGGGGTAGGGGGTTTGGTTCGGTTCGTGGGGGAAGAGTTAACTTTAAAAAAAAATCTGCTAAAAAGTCTAACAGATTTGAGCAACCCACAGCGGCACAAAAACGTTGAAATTTTTATAAAAAATTAAAACTGAAACTGCTTTAACTACATGATTTTAATTATAAACAATGTTTTGTTTGTCATCCACGATATATCCACGCATTAGCTGATCCATTGGTGACGTCATCCTAAAATGATCAATAGGGCTTAACGACAAAAGACATGCCAGGGAATAATTTGCCTTCCTTGATTTTTATGAAAACAATGAATAATATGGGTATTTTCAAAACATTAGCTATATTCAGTTGTTTAGGTACGGGGGTTGTCTTTTAAGTTTTGGATATACAGCTGGAATAAAAAAGTAGATAACTTTTGAATACTTTATTGTTTCTCGTATTTTTCACGAACATGAATGCACTGTTGCATGCGCTGAAACCAGTTCTCAAAGCAGTTATTCCACTCGTTTGTTGGTACTATCAAACTTGCATTCTTGAAGGCATCGACTGCTTTCTCTGACGTCGGAAATCTTTGACCATGCAGGCCATTCTTAATTTTCGGAAAAGTATAGAAATTGTTGGGACTTATGTCGGGACTCTATGGAGGATGGTCCAACAATTGGAAGTTTTGTTAGGTTAAAAATGTAATGGTTTTTTGTGCTTCGTGCGAACCTGCATTGTCTTAGTTGAGGATGATTTATTGTTCGAAGTTCGGTTTTCGAAGCTCAACGATGACTTTCGGCAAACAAATGGTGATGTACCAATCGGCAGTACCAGTCCTTTGATCTTCCAGAGGAATTGTTGCTACATGACCTTCATTTGAAACAAATGTCGAGACCATCTCTTCGGATACATTTCGAGAAAGGATGACTTTTGTTGGCTTTTCTTCACAACACCCAAACAGGCGACAGACGTTTATTTTCGGGTTCATATTCACTGACAATCCTGTACACCTTTTTGTGAGTTTCTTGCCTCAAAGCATTCTAAAGTTTTCTGACACCAATTGACCCTAGCTTCTTTCTGCTCTTCGGTTGACAGATGCGGAATCCAGCGGAAAACTTATTTTCTTACCCCTAATTCTTCATGCAGAATTTTTTGTAAATTCTTTAAAATCCCCAATGAAACACGCACAGCATCGATGTTATCCTGGGTGACCGCTGTTTTGTGGTGTACGTGGCCTTGGATTGTCGCTATGGCTAATCCGTCAACGCTTGAATTCTCCATACGAACAAGGAACTGTCGACTGATGTGCTGCTTTATTGCGGAAAATAGAAATCAACTCGGCAAGGCATTCTTATTGGGATAATTGCTTGTAAAACTTGTAAAAAATTATAACCTAAAAGATTTTCTCGGTTTAATTCTATTTTTCGACTGCTTTGTTAACTTAAAAAAGTAATTGTACCTATAAAGCTATATGTATCACACTGACATTTTGAATTTAGGTTAGGTAAGATTATGTAATGACATTCGATTAGCTTTGCCCAAGCTGCCATATGTTCATATATGCAAAATATAAAAGACAGCCCCCGTAAACGTTGTTCTAGGGAAAATAAAAGAACAAAAATAGAATATATTTCCCTAATGTAATGTATTTACCAAATTACTTAAACATCATTAAGGCCACATTCTCTAAATACCTTTTCCATGCACTTGTTTCATCCACACTTCCCTTTCTAATTGTTCAACCTACATTAATTGTACGAGTCGGAAAAGCAATTAAATATAGGCCCGCTATTGTTGCTTCTAATGCTTAAATGGAAATTGACAATAATGACTTAAAAGCTGAATTATGTAGGTAGAGGCTTGGCGAAGGAGGTGCATGCCATATATCAGTATTACCAAAATTCAAAAATAGTTAAAAACAGATCAAAATCAACCCTAAGGGGATATCCAATAATATGCTACATTTATACATTTTAGCATAATTACCATGATATTATTTTATAGGTTACACACTTACTTTATGCTGCTGATCAAGTAGTTAATACTATCCATATTCTCCTGAATAAAACAATATAATAAAAAATAATCCCAAACAACTAGAAAAAATAAATAAACATTATCCACACAAAAAGGGCGATAGAACAGAACTAAAAAACAAACGACCTATAACACATTATCTATAGCGAAGCAACAACATTAGAGGTGTCAGAGAGGGTGACACAATATTCTCTAAACTGTTTAACCAGGCCCTAAAAGATGTTTTTCAAAACTTAGACTGCTAAGAAATAGACATCAAGGTAAGCGAACAATACTTGAACCACCTAGATATGCTGATGATATCGCCTTAATAACAGAAAGAAAGGAGAACTGTTAAAAATGCAGCAAGAACTGGATACAGCAGCTAAACATATAGGCTTTAGTATAAGCTACACTAAAACTAAAATCATAACAAACACAGATGAAGATATCACGATCAGAATAAACCAAGAAAAAATAAAACAACTAGGGAAATATATATATATATATATATATATATATATATATATATATATATATATATATATATATATATATATCCTGGGACAAATTATTTAACTAAAAAAAGGAAACCAAACAGCTGAAATTAGGAAACAAGTAAGATTGGCCAGGGCAGTATTCGGTAGAGTAAGCCAGATATTAAAAATTAAAAAATATCCTCAGTATCTCAAAACGAAAGTGTATAACCAATGTATCCTTCCTCTACTTATCTATGAATCCCAGACCTGGACATTTACAAAATTAAACATGGATAATGTAACAAAATCCGAAAAATCAATGGAAAAATAAATGTTACATGTAACGCTAACAGACAGAAAAAGGAATGAATGGTTAAGAAATAAAACAAAATTATGGGACGTTATAGGAGAAGGAGCAAAATTAAAATGGACATTTGCCGTTCATAATATCAGAAAGACGATCGGTGGAATAAATTTATTGTACACTGGAGACCTTGGGAAAATAATAGAAGTAGGGGAAGACCCCAAAAGAAATGGGCGGATGATTTAAAGAAATATGCGGGAACTAGATGGACAAACACGGCGACAAACAGAAAATAGTGAAAGATATTGAGAGAGGCCTATGTCTAAAGATGGATCTAAGAAGGCTAAATAGATAGATAGATAGAAACTGGTCAAAAGCTCTAATGATACCAAAATGATCCTATGACAGATTTCCAAACTACTGGTGAGTTTGTTACAGTAGTTTTCAGAAAAACTACGAATTAATGTGTATAATCAGGATAAATTGACTCTACCTAGCAGGTTGATTTTAAAAAATAGTATAGTATTGGCGATAAGCAACTTAAAAATACCTTTCATATGAAAACTATTTAAAAGTAAACCAACAACGTTGTTAAGTAACTAGATTTACAAGGCAAAAAGATCTACTAATAGTGGCGGATCCAGAGGGTGGCCGTAGAGGGCCGCACCCCTCTTGACATAAAGTTTAAAATTTTATGTTTTAATAAAAAATACTCTGCCAATATATGGGCCCCTAAGCTCACACTAGGTACTACAGTTATAGTGTACGTGCGAGCTAATAAAACTAAAACCTGAAACTATATCTTATTCAACTCCAGACTAAATTACCTTTTGTTTGATACCACACAAGCCATGTTTTGACTTAAACTCAAATTTTTGAAATCTACCCCCACCCTTAAAAAAACAAAAACTAAAATGTATTTTGTTTAACTCCGAACTTAATTACTTTTCGTTTGATATCACACGCGCCATATTTTCACGTAAACTCTAATTTTTGAAATCTACCCCCACCCTTTTTGAAGAAAAAAAAACGAAAATGTATTTTGTTTAACTCTATACTCAATTACCTTTTGTTTGATATCACACACGCCATATTTTCACCTAAACTCTAATTTTTGAAATCTTCCACCACCCTTTTATTTGGCTTGTGTTCGGTGGATTTTGTTCATTTTTAAATGGGAGCATCTCGACCCAAGACCCAGCCTAGGTACCAAATGTCATTAAAATCGGCCTAGCGGTTTTTGAGTTATGCGCGTTGGTCGTTACAGACAGACATACAGACAGAGAGACAGACAGACAGACAGACAGACAGACAGACAGACAGACAGACAGACAGACAGACAGACAGACAGACAGACAGACAGACAGACAGACAGACAGACAGACAGACAGACAGACAGACAGACAGACAGACAGACAGACAGACAGACAGACAGACAGACAGACAGACAGACAGACAGACAGACAGACAGACAGACAGACAGACAGACAGACAGACAGACAGACAGACAGACAGACAGACAGACAGACAGACAGACAGACAGACAGACAGACAGACAGACAGACAGACAGACAGACAGACAGACAGACAGACAGACAGACAGACAGACAGACAGACAGACAGACAGAGCGACAAAAAAGTTTCAAAATCATCTGAAACGCAAAGATATATAAAAATTTTTGAAATCGGAGCAACTTTTTTTTTCTCGAAAAAATTAGGATCACCATAGCTCACACTAATATAGTATAGTATATGTGTGAGCTAATAACGTTTAAGTTAAGTCTTACATAAAAATTACTTTTTTCTACGACAACATATGAAAATGATGGATTGATTTCACAGGATTTGCATCCTCAGAAAATGTTAAATTTCACCCGTGTGCAGAATGTATGAAAAAGTGTTCAATGGTTAACTGTCACCATACTTTTCCGCACATGTGTTGCAAAGTACTTTTTCACACATGTGCGCAAAACCATTTTTATTTGATTTGTGCAAAATTAAACACCAATTTTTACACAAATTAGTATAGTTCGACAGTGTTCATAGAAAAATTAGCGTACACAACTCTTACATTTGCGTGTTGTTTCACTGTAGGAACAGACTGACAGGATAGAAAATATTGTCTTATTAACCATATGATAAATAAAATAATATAACACCGACTTATACTGTGTTAAAAAGGTTTCAACACTACAACTGACAATATCACTAAAAGTGGTACAATTTAGGTAATAATAAACTCAATTGCCTACGCTGCAAAAAGAACGTATACCTTGATAAACCTTGTGATATAAAAGTATATTTATACCATGGCGAATTTTAGCCCTTGGGATAAAAAGTATCAGTGTCCACTCTTGTTATTTACATATTATCACGATACCCTCATTGCAGGTGATAAGTTAACACAAACTGTCAAGTGTATATCAGAATCTGCTGCTTAAGATAATTTCCCATATTCGAATAGAATGATATGGTGCCAAATTCTCTCGAGAATAATGGACCCGACTTCGCTGCGGTTTCTTGTCATATTGTCGAAGCAATTTGGTATTATGGCTGCTGATTTAGTATTGATTAAATCCAAGAATACGTCAAAGTTACGTTTGTGTTCCAAGAGGGATAACCCTTCTAAATATATCTAGTTTATAAAACACTAGCCTAAAAATAACCGGTTTCGCCACTTCTTGGTATAGTTTTTGCAGTCAGTTGAGCAAAGATAAAAGCCGACCATCGGCATATCCTTCAAAGAAAGTGACATGGGCGGCGATAGATATACTCATGAAAATTATTTCATTTAATTATGGCGTAAACTAAAGAAATAAAAATAGATCATAAAACTTTCTATTCCTACACCTACAGAAACGACACTGATTTATTTTTTAACTCTGCATACTGCCGACTAAAGGGGTCCCGAAATGAACACCTGAAAGCAATTGAAAGCGCATCTCAAAAAAATCTGCCAATCAGGTGCCGTTCATCCACCTGGACTCGGTCGCTCGTAAAACAAATACTTCGTGGTCGGATCGCAAAGAGCCGCGCCTTTTCTCTGTCGGTAGGGTTGAAATTATACCAGGAAGATTTTATATGAATTTTGATAACTTTTGAAGGGCAGAATGAAGCAAAATTTCATGAAGTCGATAGAGTGACTTTGCAAAAACTATAAATTAGACCTGACCTTATTTAAGGATGCGCCTTTCTTAATGAAAACGCCGTATGTGCTAAAGCAATCCCTGTGTAGATACGGCGTTTTCTTTATTCATGGCTGTAAAAAATTGCAATGAAGGACGCTTCAATTCCATAGCAATATCAGAACCGCTTTTCTTTAGGTGAACGTGAGAAGCTAGGCCCAACCCCTTTTTATGATTTTGTCCGATTTTGATAAAAGACGTTAAGGTGCATTTCAAATAGTGTTCGCTGGCAGAGTTGCAATCCGGCACGCGTGCTAGGCATATGGGAATCAATGTAACCATTTCTAATGACGACCACCGTATCCGCACGGTCCTTCGTGCTTGCAAGCTGCAAACTCTGCGGCCCGTGCTGGCGTCCGTGCGGCGTACCAGACATGCGCAGTTCCATCACCTAAATGACCGGTATCGTGAATATTCTCGATGGAGATCTTTTTGGCTATATCTGTCTCCTATATTAGTACGAGTAAAAGAAAGATGAACATATATTAAAGGCGCACTTTCTGCAATACCGACTTATATCCCTTGTCACTTTTATCATACAAAGGTTTATAATTGCAGACACATTGTAGGAAGAATTCGTCACTTTTTTTATTTGTCAATTATGAGATTTTTGCATTTTGAATAAGAAAAATATCTTAAAGATTTAAAAAAATATTTATTTTGCTTACAACTACATAACCTATAACTATAAACACATCAATTACGCATGCGCCAACCACAGCACGCACGCTGGCACGCAACAAGATTAGAAATGACCTAGTCCGTGACGACTCCCGTGCAGGCGTTCTTGTCGGCCCGCAAACACGATTAGAAATGTAGCTTTATACAGAACTTCGATTTTGTTCCAGTCTTGTTTTGAAGAATTACGTTTTTGATAATGACCGGGTATTAATAATTCCGTTTTTAACATTGGACTATTATGCCATTTTTCTTTATAATCTTAGACGATTTTTATTTGTCCTTTATGATTAACTATGGGGGGCTCTTTCCTCTGCCTTTTCTTTACGGGCTTTTTACAATCCTGATATTAAAACTTTTCTGTTTTTTTGGTCATAAGATTTTTTATTTAAGTTTTAAATTAAAAAATACAGTCTCTGCACTTAAAAACACTTCAGTCTGTTTTAATTATTAATAGCTTTCCTCCCTTCTCCGAAAAACTCTTTTTAATCTTAATAAAGACCTTTTTGGAAAAAACTGCGTTGTGAATTTATTTACAAGAATTGCCATATCGACGCAAATATTCTAAGTGGATTTGAGAGAGAAAGTTCACATAACAGATAACCTTCGTAGTAAAATTTCTATTCTTGTAGATCTTTATATTATTTATAACTTATATTTTGATAAAAGGTTCATTTTCGCTGGAAATCGTGAAAAATCATTGGTACCTTTTCACCCTAAAAACTCAGATCAATTTTAATTTTTTTTCCGTTGCCTGCAGTGGTCAACTAGAATATGCTCGCAGTAATAAAAAATTATCTTTTGTATTGAATAGGTGCATGCTCTTCCGTTGGTAAAATATTCTTTTTCAAAATTAATTGTGGATTATTTCCACCTTTCTTAAAACGTATACTTAATTTTTATACTAAATTAATACTGACAAGGGAACTTTTTACAAATAGTTTTTTGTCCAATTATACTTGCTAAGGAAAAGAATAAAAGTTTTTCCCTTCCACGGCAACCCTACGGCGCCGGCGACGGACGACAACAGAGAATTTTATTAAAATTTTTTCTTTAAGAGGAGTGTTATAATTAAAAATACAGAGATTACTAGCACCAAGAATAGACAGAGAGAAACTGGCGCGGCGCCGGTCGTGTAGCGTTAAATCCAGGACCTGATATGGATAGGTTGGGGGGGGGGGGAGCGCGATTCATTTCGGTTCGCAAACACTAGGTAAATGTGAGCACATATTATATCGTCGCTGAAAAAGCACAGGGGCGAAAGCGATAAGATATTCAAAACTTCGGCCCTTTGTTTGATCCTATAGGTACAGTCAGGGACTTATAAATGACCGCTGCCGTTTTCAGAAGAGCTTGGATGAGAATCCCATTACCGGCCGAGGTTTATGAATGAATGAATTATTGAACATCGTATCGCGCGCTTTCATTTCTTCGACTCCACGTCGATCGGCTGTCGCTGTGCACTTTTGTGCAGTGCAATTTTTGCTATTGAAATTAATAACTCTTTGGAATATTGGCCGATAAACGGGCTAAGCCATACACGTTTTTTGGATACACACATTTCTTTTTTTAGCTGATTTCTTGTTTATTAGCATTGGATGTGTGTATTGTGGCGGGATTAATACAGACTTTTTATTTAAAGACTAATCAAACCTTGTAGAGATATTTTTATTTAATACCTGCTTTTTTAATTGTTTAACATGAAGGATGGCCCACCGGAAAAATTAGAAATTTTGTCAAAAAAAAGTCAATTTTTTTGCTATTTGCTATTTATTGCTTGCCTCATAAAGTAATAAAAAAGACCCCAAAAGTTGGTCTAAAGGTTTGTGTTTGCAAGAAATAAATAAAAGTTTAAATTGCCAACACTCAAAACTGAAGTGACTTTGGCGGCCTCTTGCGGCAATATTATAACCACTTGTTCTTAACCTTTTACATGGTGATAGAGAGGGACCTGAGAAGTTTAATTTAATGTATTATAATATATATTTTTACAAAGTTAGCAATTTAAAAAAATTAAAAAACTGCACTTTTGGGGTACCCCTTTGGTCAGGAAAATTTTCACCAGAAATTTCAGAAAAAAGATTTAGTTGATACTGTGCCACAAAGAAGCTACGAAGTCCCTTATACTAACCTAAAAATATTACAGTTATAGATGGAATGGTTTTCAAAAAAATACATATAAAAAGTTGTAAATTTTCAAAAAATTAAAAATTTTGTCAAAAGAAGTGAACTTTTTTGCTATTGGATATACGTCAAAACAATTGTTATATTTTTATTGCTAAGAAATAAATAAAAGTTTAAATTGCCAAAACTTAAAACTGATGTGACTTTGGCGGCCTCTCTCGGCATTATTATAAATACCTGTCCTTTAATTTTTATATCGTTATATAGAGGGGCCCGAGAAGCTTATTATAACATATATTTTGACAAAGTTAACAATTTATCAAATTAAAAAAGTGCACTTTTTGGGTACCCCTTTGGTCAGGAAAATTTTCATCCACGAAGAAGCTACCGAGTCCCTTACACTAACCTGAAAATATTAGAGTTGTAGATGTAATGGTTATCGAGAAAAATAGAATCAAAAGTTGAAAATTTTTCAAAAATTAATCATTTTGTAAAAAAAAGTCAACTTTTTTGCTATTGGAAATACGTCAACACAATTGTTTTATTTTTATTGCTTGCCTCACAAAGAAATTAAAAAGACCCCAAAAGTTGGTCTAAAGGTTTGTGTTTGTAAGAAATAAATAAAAGTTTAAATTGCCAAAACTCAAAACTGAAGTGACTTTGGCAGCCTCTCGCGACATTATTATAAACACTTCTTTACCTTTTATATTGGTGATTTTATAACACCGAGAAGTTTAATTTAATGTATTATAAAACATATTTTCACACAGTTAAGTTTTTCAACCGAACATTCAAACGGACTACAGACCAAAGCTATTTTTTTCTGCAATTATGTGTATTTTCTTAACCGAACATTCAAACGGAATACAGACCTAAGTGAAATTTTTCATGATTAAATTTAAACCGAATAAATTATAGGTGTTGAACGACGCGCCACGAAATCCGGTTAATAACCTCGGCTGGTATTGGGATTCTTATCCAAGCTCTTCTGAAAACGGCAGCGGCCATTTATTAAGTCCCCGACTGTACCTAAAATAAATAATGTCGCTTTCGCCCATTAAACACGAAAATATTTCAATAACGTCAAAATAATGATTATCTCAAAACATAACGTTAGGTTGGATGTTAGTTATAACGTCATATTCATAGCAAAAAAGAAGCTTAATAACCCGTTTTCTGACGTTAGAAACGTAATCTTGTGTTTTTGTAATATTAAAAATAACATATTTTTCCAAAATCAAAAAACAAATGTTTTTTTTTAAATGTTTTTCGAACGTTAAAAAATACTGATTTTTTTAACAGTAAAAAAGAAATGTTTTAAGAGTAAAAAAGAAATGTTTCCACACTGAAAGATAAGGTAACTTAAATAACGTAAATAAATGTCTTCTATTTTGGAAACGCAGAGCAGCAAGAGTCCGTTGAGGTTTCACGAAAACGCAAACTCAGTAAGGGAAATTCGGCTCCTCAGATTGCCTATAATAACGTGGCTATGCGATATTGCATACAAAACCATTTTTTTTAATTAAGTTTACGTTTCTAACTTTGTTTTGTGGTGCTTTATTTAAATCACTGCATACCTATATTTGGTGTTCTTTAACTATACCACTATACCATCTATACCACACAATACATTCCGACCCGTTCGAAAAACATAAAAAATACTCTGCCAATATATGGGCCCCTAAGCTCACACTAGGTACTATAGTTATAGTGTACGTGTGAGCTAATATAACTAAAAACTGAAATATATTTTATTCAACTCCAGACTAAATTACCTTTTGTTTGATACCACACAAGCCATGTTTTGACTTAAACTCAAATTTTTGAAATCTACCCCCACCCTTAAAAAAAACAAAAAACTAAAATGTATTTTGTTAAACTCCGGACTCAATTACCTTTCGTTTGATATCACACACGCCATATTTTCACTTAAACTCTAATTTTTAAAATATACCCCCACCCTTTTATTTGGTTTCTGTTCGGTGGATTTTGTTGATTTTTAAATGGGCCCATCTCGACCCAAGACCCAGCTTAGGTACCAAATTTCATTAAAATCGGCCAAGCGGTTTTTGAGTTATGCGCGTTGGTCGTTACAGACAGACATACAGACAGACAGACAGACAGACAGACAGACAGACAGACAGACAGACAGACATACAGACAGACAGACAGACAGACAGACAGACGGCGCAACAAAAAAGTTTCAAAATCATCTGAAACGCAAAGATATATAAAAATTTTTGAAATCGGAGCAACTTTTTTTTTCTCGAAAAAATTAGGATCACCATAGCTCACACTACTATAGTATAGTATATGTGTGAGCTAAAATATTAGTTTTTGATGTTGGATAAACATTTTATTTTCAATGTGAGAAAAACATGAGATTATTTTTCTAACGTCTGAAAACGAGTTATTTATTTTTTCAATTAAATATTATTTTGTTATTAAAATATTTTTGTGTTTAGTGGGCTAGCAACACACTTGCATCTTTTGTGCTTAGTTAGATAAATTTAGATCCTATAATTCTATACTCACTAGACTTGGCAACATTGTGTACCTAAAAGTGCGGACCAAAGCCCTTCTCCACAGCTTCGTCAAACTAGTGTCGTCGCATATTGACCGTTGCCAAATGGCACCTATAAAATTGTTATTACTTTGTTGGTACAATTAATTACCTAATAATTCGGTTTGTGTAAAAGTTTCCCAATAATTTACCGTCACTGGCATCGCCAAAAAGGGCATGGAGGAGTCTCCCTCGAATGTTGAGGGACAGTTGGAAAATTTGGCGGAGAGTTGGGGAATTAAGGGTGAGTTGGGAAAATCGTAAATCATTCATGCACCTTATTTTTTATTTAGTCGGAAAAACGACCTCCGACACCCTCCAATAAAATGTTTTTGTGACACTGGTGTCTATCGTAATCAGAGAGGGGAGAGTGTAGGGGTCCGAGAGAATTTCATTTTGGATAACACACCTTTTAATGCCTACTAATGTGTAGGTAAAAACATTAACTTTTTTGCACGCTTAACGAGCGAAAATGTAAAAGTGGACACTCGTTTAATTTCGCATTAGGAAAATTAAACGCACGTTGCAAAAATTTCTAACTGCTTTGCAGGAGCTTTTATTTTGTCGTCCACAGTATACTCAAAAATAAGAGCAATGAGACTGCATACCTAGGAACTGGAGAACTTTGCCAGAATTAGCTCATTTAAATAAGTTTATCGAGCCTCCAAGAGGAGAGCTTGGAAACCGCACACGACTTACTAGACAGGAAATTCGTAAAAAACGCAATTCATACCATAGGAACTGGCACCGTTACGTCACCGTCTACGAGACGTCAAATATTCTTGATTTCAAAACATCGAACGTATTTATACTTCCACCTTTGCGGAAACGTTCCGGTGTAGTGTGAGTGTGTTCATTGTTTTCAACGAAAGAATATTTCTCCTTCTCCTTGATGTCGACATGACAGTGCCTGTACGCTTAGTATAAATCAAGCCTAAAATTATCACTGCACAAAAGTGACCTGGTGAAAAAGAATGTAGACTTTGTAGTTAGACGAAACGTTCAGGCACGTACTAACTGTCTGAGTGTCCAGGGTGTTCGGCAATAGCATTTGGCAGATCTTAGAGGCTCAATTGTCGTAGTCATGAGAAGTGATGCACCACATCGTGTGAAGTGCCTCGTCTCGACTAATAGGATGCACGGGAATAGTCGCGGGCTGATTCAAAGCTTTCTGTTGGAAAAAGCCCTTTTGATTGAACGACGGCCCAGCATTAGCATCCAGGCCAGGGCGTCTCTTCTTAAATATCTTAAGAAATATCGCACATGAATTATTCCTCGATAGCATCGTAAAATGATATGACGTAGACAGATGGACATTATGGACCGAATTATTTATGAATCTATACTCTCACTTTAACCGACAATTTTTTGATGAGTTTTTCCTGCTTTAGACCAGGTGTACTGCCAACAAGGAAACTTTGAAGAAAAGCAGAGCCTCGGCCGAGTTTGCTGTATGCTTGCCTGTCGGCGTGAGAGTATTTTACGATGCTATTGGCCAAATGAACGTTCCCGAAGATCTTTCCTACAGTACTGAAGAATCTACCCACAGATCAGCCAAGAAGATCTGAAGGGTACCTGACCCAAATTGATAGTCAGTGTCAGTGTTGCACAGTGGGCTCTAGCCCATCGAATGCGCTTAAATGCGTACTAAACTTGCCTCCGTTTCACATTTTCTTAGAGGCGGAGGTACGAAGACCATCATACATAATAAGGGCCAACCCTAAGGATGGCAGGGCAAACAAAGTGAGATCAACAGCCCTTATTAGGGAACAAGAGTTGGACGCAACTCTAGGAATGATATCCGACGTCATGCCACGTTGTACAAAAAAAAATATACGATATTATTTTCCTGGAGTGGGAGAACTGGTTAAAGAACAGGACCATAACTTCTGGTATATCGACGGATGCAAAATGCCATCAGGCGTTGGATCTGCAGTTGTTAGTATCCAAGAAAAAGTTGAGATTAAACAGTCTCGGCCAATTGGCTACTATATTTTAGGGCGAACTCGTAGCCATTGAACTGTGTACCCGGTTGATTACTGACCACGAATGCACTAACAACCGAACCAACAGGACAATAAAAATCTTCTCCGATAGTCAAGCAAGAGCGCTTGAGTCCTATACGGTCTCATCGAGAACCGTGAGGAGCTGCAGGGATTCGCTGAATGCGCTTGATATCGCTAAAAATGTATCATTGGTATGGATACCAGGGCATTCTGGGCACGAGGGAAATGAGGCCGCCGACCAAGCAGCGATGGAAGCAGCATTTGACGAATTTTTTAGCTCCGCACCAGCACTGGATATATGCTAAACCAACCATATTAAAATGGATGGAGAATAGCTTCAAACAACACTGGATAAATATACCAGAACTGGCTCACTCTAAAGAGTTAATCAAAGAACCTTGTAAAAGAAAGCCAGAGCCATAGTGACTGGTCAGGTGACGGGTCACTGTCGACTGAGAGTCAACGCACAGAATGAGACTAACAGAAGAGAACGAAGGTAGACTCTGTATGGAGGATGACGAAACAGTCAGACATGTACTGTGCGAATGTCCGGATATTGCACGTTTACGTCAGAAAATTATTGAATCAGATAATTTGAACAGTGTCTCACCCAAACTGATAGCCGGCCTTTTGGAGGATTAGGCATACAGTGGTGAAAAACCACTAAAAAGTGATGGACAATAGACCCACTGGTGGTCGGAGTGAAAAGGCTGCAAGGCCCACTCCCAGAGGAATCATGATTATCATCATCATCAATTCATTGTTAAAAGTCGGTGAAAGCATAGTCTAGGGGGACCATAATAGATCTGTTAGTACTTGAGCGAGAGACTAGGAAGACAACTCTCATCTGAATCCTTATCCTTCATCCATAAAAATAGAACAACTAAATATTTGAGAAATGTTTAAAGTATAAAATTAACTTAAGTAAGGATTAGACAATATTTATTGTTATCGCCCAGCTTTATGAGCGGGGTAGAATGAGGTATGAGGAAAGGAACCAATAACCGAACTTGTACTACTACTATCTCCCACAGAACTAGAAAGCTATATAGGACATTTTATCTCCAACCAAAGTGGACAAGTTATATATTTTGACATTAGAAAGAAAAGAAGAATCTTATAACGTACAGTGCACCAGTGTAAACAAATGTCACACGAATAGCTATTAATTAAAATATAACAGATCACTCTGTATATTAAGGGTAATAATATGATTGGTTTAATTTGAAAAGAACAAAAATTCTATAACCCAAATTATGATGTAAGTTAATTTTGTTAATGCTCGTATTATAAAAACAATTTCGTTTCTGAATAACGCGAATTATTTGGCATTCAACTGTTATTAACAAAAATGCACAAAGCTTTTTTGTAAAAAAATAAAAACTGTAAAAGTAGATGAGCACAGTAAGTGAGGCATGAAATTACTGTCAAAATAAATATTTTTATTTTGTCAGAGTACAGACTAGCGGACAAATAAAAATGAACAAACTTTTGTAGTCGTCATGAATTCGACTTTTTTTAACTGACTGCCTTAACCAGTGGCGATTCTATAGCTTACCTTTGTTACAAAAAAGAGTAAGGGGCTTAGTTATATCAGGGGTAATTGTACGATCATCCACTTTTTTAGTGTCAACTAAAAATTGCTTAAACATGTCTGGAAAGGCGTAAATTTCAGCAGACCTTAAAATCTTGTGACGATACTCGTTTATTAAATCATGATATTTATTTAAAACCATGCATTTCTTTGTACTCCACAAATATTGGAAAAATAAGATGACATTAAAAAAGTGGGTGACTGTACAGCCAGCACCATAGCTGATAATAATTAGTACAGTTTACCCATCTTTTACAATTTCTGCATTTTATGTAGATATTATTTTGAAATATCTAGAAAAAATTAACGCTTTTTTGCCGTGGATGCTTATATGCAACACTGCAGTAATAATTGACGACATAGGGTGTCCCAAATAAAAGCAACTGCATGAGGATTTCGCAAACGGTAGGAGATACAAGTTTGTTTAATTGAGAAAAATTTGCGCTATTCTAAGCCCAATCAGATGCCGTATTAAACTTAGAAATGTCTATAGGGGTTTTTTAAATATCGAGCATAGACTACAAATTGCGTTTTTTGAAAAATTGAAATATCGCCGCCATCTTGCAAACAAATTTAATGAAATTTGGTAACTTTGTATAAGAAACTACGGCCAATTGAATGACGTTAACAATTTTTTTCTAGGACTTTTTTCACTTATTTGGCTGTAAAACAAATTCCGTAGTTGTGTTTTTAGTCATACCTACTTAACTGCCTTTCAAAACTTTTCCATTTATTTTCAAAAAAACTAGAAGGCCTAGAAAAAATTTGTTAACGTCATTCGATTGGCTGTTGTTTATACAAAACTACCAAATTTCATTAAATTTTTGATAACAAGCTTTCGCTCGATATTTTAGTAATCCCTGTAGATATCTTTAATATTGATACAGCACCTGATTGGGCTTAGAATAGCGCAACTTTTTTCTTATTTAAACAAACTCGTATCTCTTACTGTTTCCGAAATCCCCATGTAGTTGCTTTTATCTGGGACACCCTGTATATAGTTTTCGCGCTTTACTGACTAAAATTTCTTAATGTTTTCCCACTAATTTTTTGTTGGTTTTGGTACAAGCACCATCAACATTACCTAAGTGCCGCCAGCGAAAAAAAAATAGTTGCATCTTATGCTCTAGAGATGGCACTAAAAACTGTCTAACGAACTGCCCTAAACAGCTGTTTATTGTTTTTCGCCATATTAAATTTTAAAACGGCAGACAGAATCAAGCAAAACCCTTCCATGGGGCTCGTTCATTCTTATGTACGAAATATTTTATATATTTTTAAAAAAAGCCCTAATTGATCACGCAGAACCAGTTATAAATTATTAAAAGCTGTTTAGTGGTTCCCGAAAAATTATTTTGTTTTATCCAATAATAACCTTCTTATCTTGTCTGCATTAATTTTCTCAAATGAATTTTTAACAAAACGATAAAATAAGTGTAATAAAAGCAGTGGCGCACCCAGGAATGTGTCTTGGGGGGGGGGCCCGACAGATACAAAACGCGCCCTCAAAAAATTTGCGACCAAACAAAAAAAAAAAAAAAGGTCATCATGTGTGGGGGCCGCCGACAGGTACAAAGGGCACCCTCAAAAATCCTGCGACCAAAAAAAAAAAAAAAGGTCATCATATCTTTTCGCAACTACGCCACTGCTTGGGGTTGGAGGGGGCCGAAGCCTCCTGCTGTCAAATTTTAAGGTATTTTTCATGTTTTATCATCAAATATGTAGAAAATATATTAAAAATCTAAGGCTTCGGGGGGGCCCGGGCCCCGCCCCCCCCCCCCTGGGTGCGCCCATGATAAAAGGCATTGTAGTAAAGATCAACTACTCTTTAAAAAAAATCAAAATTTGTCACAATCCTAAAATCCAAGATGGCGGACTTATTTAAATTTGACCCTTTATATAGGATCACTTTTTCTTGTGTTGCTAAACATTTTTTACTTTGTTTAAAATTCGTATAATTTGTTTCACCACAAACAACAAGTTACTAACCAGCAAAATCGCTTTAGCAGTTCTTGAGATATTAGTATTTGTTTGACCGATTGTTTGCATTTTAGGCGCTTGCATCTGTGCACTAATTTAAATATTTTCACCAGGATGCTTTTGATTTAATTAAAATAGGTAGAATAATAATAAATTAGAAATAATTTCCAAGCCAATCATATAGTCTGCAAAACAATGGTTAAAACAATAAATCAATCTATCAAATCAAACTTTATTGTCTAAATTTAAGGGAAACTATTGACAAAGCAAATTTTTAGTGCTCCAATTAACCTAACAACAACTAATTCTAATATAGGCACAGCAAGATCCCCCCAAAACATCAAAATTAAATAACGACAACATAAGATAAGGTTTTAGTTGATTTGTTTGCCCGCAGTTAGAAAAACGATAACTGCAATGGACTGTATATATTTTAATTAATGAAAGCGCGAACAAACATAAATATATTGATATGAAATTACAAAATAATTAAAAAGGTCCATAGGTCAATTGTGGGCACCACACAACGGAAATCAGAAACAAAGCACTCACCAGTTTGCAGCCAATTTCTCCACTTCCAAGGGGCCCCTGTCTGGATCTAATGATGTCACCACGCAGCTGAAGGACTGAAGTTTCTAGTTCTATGCTTCAGTACACCAAAATCGAGCACTTTCAAGTGTAGAAATTTGAAATAGTTGGAGAAAGTAAATTAACACGCCATTTCTCGAGGCGGTCGAAAAAGGATCTCACCGATTCTTGGTGCGCATGTCCAAAATGCGCGAAAATGCACTCTGTCCGTCATCCAATTGTGTGGTTTTAAAATTTACAAACACTGGCTGGCTGGCTAGAAGGAACTTGTTTAGGTTAACACGAAAAGCAGAATAGTTATTTGTATTTTTTGTGTCTATAGTTTATTAAAAATTTGGACATTATTAGTAAAAGTCATTTTATGAGGAAATTATTGCAGACAAAATTAAAAAAACAATCAACAATGTTTAAACTACTGAACCGATTTCAACAGTACATACCTCGTTATGCGTGGCAGGAATAGGACTTTTTTTCAAATTTAAACGTAAGAATAAGAGAGAAAATATTTTTGGTCAAAACCCTGATCAAGCCTAGGTGCGGAATGTCGTTTACCTAGTGATGAAAAGCAGCGATTGATTATCAAAACCAAAACGAAGTGTCAAATAAATGTTCTAAAAACTCA
This sequence comes from Aspidapion aeneum, assembly GCA_963576565.1. Lineage (NCBI taxonomy): Eukaryota > Metazoa > Arthropoda > Insecta > Coleoptera > Brentidae > Aspidapion > Aspidapion aeneum. The sequence continues at coordinate 204,640,351 of OY755038.1, forward strand.
TTATTATTTTGAAAGACAATCCCCCTGCTGCACTCTTTATATGCAATGCAGGTATGTTTTATGCTACCTATTTGTGTTGTGTGTAGCTTTGAAGTTTTCTGCACAAACTTCCGGAAATTTATATGCATTTTAATTTGACTTGTAATCACGTACGTTTAAAAAGTATTGTTTGGACGCCTTCTTCAGTGAAATTGGCCGATATTTGAACTGTGTAACCCATTCTTAAAGGGTGCATGTAGTACCTGTCCATCTATCCATGTATCTGTTTAGGCTTCTTCGATCCATCTTTCGACATGTGTCTCATCCAATATTTTCCACTCTCCCCTGTCTGTCACCGTGTTCATCCGTGTAGCTCCCGCATGTTTCTTCAAATCGTCCGCCCATCTACATTTTGGGGTCTTCCACTACTTCTTTTATTTTACCAAGGTGTCCAGTTTACAATACATTACATACACAATACTTCTCCTTCGACATCGCTTACTTTTGTTTTATTTCTTATCCATTTATTCCTTTTTCTGTTAGCTTTCCATGTAAAATTTGTCTTTCCATTGATCTTTGGGCTTTTGTTACCTTATCCCCGTTTGATTTTGTGTTCAGGTCTGGGATCTATAGGTAAGTACAGGAAGGATACATTGGTTATTCACTTTCGTCTTGAGGTACTGAGAATATTTGTTATTTTTTAATATGTAGCTTAATTTACTGAATGCTGCCCAGGCCAATCTTACTCGTCTCGTAATTTCAGTCGTTTGGTTTTCATTTTTTAGTTTAATAATTTGTTCCAGGTATATATATTCATCTACTTGTTCTATTTTCTCTTGGTTTATTCTGATCGTGATATCTGTGTTTGTCATGATTTTAGTTTTAGTGCAGTTCATACTCAAGCCTATATTTTTAGCTGCTGTATCCAGTTCTTCCAGCATTTTTATCAGTTCTTCTGTCTTATCTGTTAGTAAGGCGCTATCATCGGTGGTTTAAGTACTGTTTGTTTACTTTGATGCCAATTTTTTCCCAATATAAGTTTTTAAAAACATCTTCTAGGGCCTGGTTAAATAGTTTAGGGGATATTGTGTCACCCTGTCTGATACTTCTTACTATGCGATTTAGGATTAGGATTGGTTTCTTCGTGGATTTTTATTTATGTTGTTACTTCACTATATATATTGGCTATTAAGTCTGTGTATCTGTGATCTATTCGGCTATTAATTAAAGATGCTTTTACTGCCCAGTGCTCAATGCTATCCAAAGCTTTTTCAAAGTCTATAAACGCAATATATATATATAGTGGAATGTTGTATTCGTTGGCTCGTTTTATTAGGATATGCATGTTTAATAGGTGGTCAACTGTACTGAAACCCTTTCTGAAGCCTGCTTATTCTTTTCATTGATATCCATGAAATTTTGTTGGTCTATCTGTTAATATAGTGGTAATCTTGTCACGTCTCTTGCTCTTCGCTTCCTTGTACAATTTAATAGAGTTATAGGAGAAAGACAATTAAAAACATAAAACCAACTCAAATTTTAAAACTATTATTATCTAAAGAAAATCAGGGCTATTTTAATAAAAACGTGTGTTTAAATAATTTAAGTAACAACAGTTCTTATTTCTAACTAGATACGTGCTTTAAAGCATCTGCTCTTGATTACTTTTCAACAAACCTCATATTAAACTTTCCTGCTTACTTTTGAGTGCTTTTCTGCAAAATTACAAACTCCAGATTTCTACCTATCTCAATGCATATTTCAAAGCTTTCGGAAAAAAATATATAATTCGCATTTGTTTATAATGTTTGTAAATTTGGGTAAAATAATCTCAATAACACAGTGGACTATAGCAGAAGTCTACTACTATGTCGGTTTAGAACGTTTTTCTACGTTGTCCGACGCCTATTCTCCACCTGACAATCATCTTTTCTTAGGTTTTTTGACTGTTGCCATTCTCGTTTAGGACGCCCTCTTTTTCTGTGGCCTATTGGTTGCCAGTCTAGGACCTGCTTTGGTAATCTTTCGTCGTTCATCCGTTGTACATGACCGTACCATATCAGTTGTCTTTTAGTGATGTCATCCTTTATGCTTCCCTCGATTCCCATTCTTTCTTTTATGATGTCATTTCTTATGTGATCTGTTCTAGATATTCTCATTGATCTTCTTATTGCATTCATTTCGACACTTTCCATTTTTGTTTTGTATTTTTCTGTTACGCGACAAGTCTCTATTTCATACAACTGCGTGCTTTTCACCATCTTTTTATATATGTTAAACTTTACATTCTTTTTTATCTCTAAAATAATGTTAAGACATCCAATTATCTTTTTTTGCTTTTACTATTCTTTTTTCGAATCCTCTACAGTCTGTTCCTGTCCTCAAATGTGAAAACCAAATACATACTCATTGCATGGAGATATTGTTTGTCCGTTGTCTAGTTCTAACTCACTAGATTCGTTTCCAATACATAAGTACTGTGTCTTGCCACGTTCACTGTTAAGCCCCACTTTTGGTATTCTTTCGTTAACTTTCTCATCATATACTCCATGTCTTCTTTATCATTAGCTACAATTACTTGTTCGTCAGCAAACTGTAGTATGTATATGGTAAATCGGTCGCTAAGTTGTATTCCCATGCCGTGCACTTTACGTTTCCAGTTTTTTAGAGCTACTGCGATATAAATTTTAAAAAGAGTTGGAGAGATACAACAAGCCTCTCGTTACCAGGCATTCTTTTGAAAGTCGACTTCAAATCTTAATTTTAGATTTGGACCCTTTGTATAGTTCTTTTATCGCTTTTATGTAGGTTTCATTGATATTAGTTTGCTCTAACACTGTCCAAATATTTTCTACTGGAACGGTATCATATGCTTTTTGTAGGTCCACAAAGGTAACATGTAGCAGAAGTTGTGAAGCATAAATAAAGCAACTATTAGTAAAGTCTACTTTCAGGAAATTTCAAAGAGGACAAATATATTATAGTAGAGAAAATTTGTAAAAAAAAAGCTGCCCAAAGGGTAATTTTTTTTATATTTGGCGTACCTATGATCCAAAGCTAAATTTTAAATAGGTTAAACTTACTGAAAAAAAAAATAGGTTCCCAGCTGACACAAAGATATATATGTCAAAAATAAAAGAGACCTTCATAAATAAATTATGTAACATTGCAAAGTAATTGTAAATCAAATTGATGTTGATCGTTATTAATTAAAATTACTTTGCCTATTCTTCTAGGACCGCCAAATTTTAAATTTAGGAAAACCTATGGAATTTTCAAAACTCTTAGAAAAAAAATTACAAAAATTATTGGCAACGCTGCTCAAGTCACTCAAAATAAGCTACGTTCAAGACGGCGGCCATGATGAATTCGGGAGTAATTTACACAGGGCAGAGTCGACTATGATCGAGTGGCCTTTCGAGAGTAAAACTATGACTTCTATGCACGTTCACTCCTTGGCGGGTGCAGTTTCATTTATCAACTGCAGGTGAAGCTTAATACATTTAAAAAAAGGAAAATCAACTCAACAATTTATATTTAGAGAGGAATTAGAAATCAACAAAAATAAAATCGTTATGGTGTGATAATGGTCGTTATGTGCCCAGTGAAACAATTTTGATTTTTTGCTTGTTGGGAGAAAATAAAAGCTTTTTCTATCTTCGAGAATTTACTAATTTTAACCTCCATTGGTTCTTCGACATATACTTTCAAACAACCCGTCATCTTGTTGTTTTTTTTAATTAAAAATTAATAAAATCAAAACTCAAAAATTTACAGTGTTGCAACATGAGATTTACTTCCTAAATGTTTCAATCAAACAGTAAATTAACAAAAGTTATCTAGTGTTGGCAGAAATCTACCTAAAAAACTTAAAATGTATGTGGTGTAATAGCTATATTTCTAACAAGTGCACAAAATCGATTTTTCCGCATGCAAATGCCGTTGACAGAACGATGTGCAGCGAGTTCTGTCAAGCATTTAGGTACACAAAATAGGTTTATGCACGCGATAAAAACAATTATTTTTGTACAAGCAAACGAGCGTCAGACGTCAGAAAAACATTTAAAAAAAATAAAATTATAAGAGAAATAAACCAAAACACATATCGCTACTTCTTTAAAAAACAAGTGATTTAAAGAAATTTTACATTTTATCTTTACATAATAACAAGGCATTTCATAGGGAATATTGTCAATAAAAACTTTAAATCTATACAGGTTTTTTTTTTAAATTTGACATTTCTTTGGGGAAAATTTTGCACACTAGTGCGGTAAAGTAGAATTTTCTGCACTAAAGATAGCGGAAAAAATCACATTTCAAAGTACACTTTGACAACAGTGGTGCTCATTCCATTAGAGTTCGAAAAAATGGGAAAATTTTTAAAATATTTTTTCTGTAGAATTTTTTATCCTTAACACAATTTTTTTTCTTAGAAAAATTACTTTTTAAGCTAGACATATTTTTTTAAATTGCCGCCTTTGTACAAATAAAAATAAATGTGTTAGTAGAAATCCTTATATAAAACAAAAATGTTGAACATTAATTTTTGTAACTCAGTAAATGAGAGTGAGTAAAAAATTATTTTTGATTATTAATAAATCAAAACTGAATTTTTCTTGTTGACGTTCTTTAAAGTGGGAGTGGGGGGCATCCTCCCTCTCACCCCTCTTAAAAGCGCTCTCTTACAGTATTTTTCCAATTATTTGCAAACTTTTAGCTTGGCAAAAAAAAAACTAAGTAACAATTATTGAGGCTGATGAAAAGTCCTCTCTAATATTGAATAACACGCCCCTCTCACATCAGTGGCGCACCTTTAATAGGCATTTAAATAAATGAGAGTTGTTGAAAAAACTATTTTTTTTTTAATTTTGTTAAATTTTACTGTCCCACATGTCTGGTTTTAAAACTTATTTTTAAAGCTAAAGAAATTTCCTTTTCAACGATCACATCACTCCTCCCTCAACGCAGCAGTAGATCTTGCAAAGACGCCCCAAAAATGGTCAAATTTGATATAAACTTAAATCTTCATTTAAGACAACCATGTTGGAACATACTGCGTTCAATGAGAGATGTAACACACTTGCTATGGATATACAGTAGACCCCACCCGCCTACTCTTGGCGGAGGGATGATTCCCCCCTTATATATTTTTTTACATTTTGAATTCTCCTCGCAAAATGTTTGGGGAGTCTACTGTAGGTATATCCGTACCAAGTGGTGGTGCTCCAAAATTTTAAGGATTAGATATTTTAACAATTTTGGGTACCTACGTCTATGCAGGAGGCACGCTGCTTGAGGCTTTGAGGGAGTATTGAACATTGTTGGAAAGAACATTTTTTCGACTAAAAATAACTTAGAAAAAAATACCACAAGAAAATACAAAAACTAAAATTTTAAAAATGTACACCTTTTTTGCTTGATAGAACATTTCATCTGCTTCAAAAATTATATGTAGAAAATTTTTAAGAAAGTTGATACTTTTCGGATTACAGTAGAACCCCGATTATCCGTGCTCCACGGGACCGGACGAGGCACGGATAAGTGAAAAGCACAGATAATCCGAACATTCATTTATTACATGTTACATACATATTATGAATATATACTCAAAATATGACAGAAAAAAGAAGATCCCATAAGTTCAAACTAAGTTTTTATGTATGTATTGCATAAAAAGATAACAGAACAAAAAATATAATTCTACATAAGGTTTTGGTCGAATGATTTCCGGTAACGCTATTTCGATAGAACTTCAAAAACACAATTTCGATGATGGGAAATCATAGCACGGATAATCCGCAGCCCGGATAATCCGCGCACGGATTATCGGGGTTCTACTGTATGAATAAAAAAAATTCGAAAAAAACATTTAGGGGGGGATGCCCCATCCCACCAATTTAAATGAATTCAACTTGAAAAATGAAGTTTTAAGGTAACAATAATCAAAAAAAAAATTTTTTTACTCACCTTGAGGATTTCTACAAACACATTTATTTTTATTTCAAGGCGGCTACTTTAAAAAGTTATGTCTAACTTATTAAATATTTAACTGTATACAAGGGGTTTTTGAATAAAAATACTTTTTTGAAAAAAACATTTATTACGGACACAAAATGCAACAAGAAAAAAAAAACATATTTTAAACATTTCTTTTTTTTTCGTATGCCCATGGAAGGTGCACTACGGCCTTTAGAATACATGGTTAAAAATGAAATTTTATCCGAATGTAAAATGATCTTCAGAATATTTTTAGAAAAGTTGACCGTTCTCGATTTATTAGCAAAAACCGTCAAAAAGTACGTTTAAGGGGGGGGAACCATCCCTCTGCCAGGGTTGGGGGGGGGGGTAGTTACCTTTAATCCCTGTCCCTGTACAGTTTTGTTGATGTGCATGTAATTGCCCTTTTCCATTTTTTTTCTTCTGACATTTTTATACAAAGGCTACTACACAAGAACAGAACAAAATTCGTAATTTCACCGATCTTTTACCTTTGCCATCGCACGCCATTCATACTGCGCTGACAGCTTGTCGTAAAATACACAGACAAAACAGAGATTCTTTGATCTTTTCCAACTCGAGATGGAACTTGCAAAAGTCTCCGGATTTAAAAATAAAACAAAAATTCTACAAAAAGTTCCCAGGAATGTTTAGCATTTTTCGCCACTTCTTTGCGAAACATTCATGTCTTTGTCTTGTCGTTACTATGTCTCGTTAGTCTGGACTCGGCTTTAAACTTTTTCTAGAACTGTCGCCCTAGTAGAGTAAATTTGTAGGGTATTTCAATAAAAAGCTGCAAAAAGGTATATTTTTTTATATTTGGCATGGTACTAGCTAACATCAAAAGCTAAATTTTCAATCGAGGATCCCCTGATTTCCGGCATCGGAATCCAAGATGGCGGCTGCCAAAGTTAAGAAAAAAAAGGAATTCCCCGTTTTAAGACAAATTAAATTAATTTTGATAAGCTTACTTTAAGTGGGACCTACTTAATTCAAAAATGTAAAAAAAATTACACCTGTCACTTTAAAACAAAATGGCGGCTATATTTTAAAATAATCGTTTTTCTTCGATATTTTCTTTATTTTTTGCGCGATATTTATTTTTAATACCTCATATTAAAGCCACTGACCAGCTCTTTAATCCTAATGAAAAAAAGTTATTAGTTTCTCAGCCAACACAAAGATGGCGTTTAATATGTCAAAAATAAAAGAGACCTTTATAACCTGTAGACCAAATTAAATTAAAAAATTTTTTTTTTTGGATTTTATTAATAGTAAGCCAAGTTTTGTAAAAATTTTAAAAAAATTTCAATTTGTACATTAAAAATTTTAAGATGGCGGCCGAAGTTCAGATGAAAAAGTATTTTTTTTTTTGCTTGTTTGACAGAACTAGTATTGCCGTGTAATATATCGATTTATACTAAATAGGGGTCGCCGATTTTAAATATTTCATCATGCATGACACATGTCTATTATTAATCAAGATGGCGGCGTTCAAAATATAAAAACAACATTATCTTCTTGATTTGGTAATTTTTTTTTCCAAGATATGTAGCTTTATATTACTCTTAATTAGTTTTAAGTCATAATGTACAAAAATAGTATAATTTAAAGATGGCGGTCGAAAAAGTAAAAAAAACATTTTTGTTCGGTTCGGTTCGGAAACCAAGACATCAGGTTAAACAAAACATAAATGTTTTAAATATGTCAAAAAAGTTGACATATGTCACGGGCCGGGTGATTTGAATAAATTGACATATTTTACTTCATAGCTATCTCCGTTAATATTGATCTAACAGTAACGTTTAAATTAAAAATCTTTAAAAAATAAATAAATCCTATTTTTTTTTGTACATTTTAAAACTAATTAAGATTTATACAAAACTACATATCTTGGTAAAAAGATTTACTAAACCAATAAGATACTGTTTTATATTTTGACCACCGCCATCTTGGATAATAATAGACATATGTCATTTATTATGAAATATTTACCATCGGCGACCCCCATTTAGTATAAATCAATATATTACACGGCAATACTAGTTGTGTCAAACAAGAACAAAAAATTACTTTTTTATCTGAACTTTGGCCGCCATCTTAAAATGTTAAATGTCAAATTGTAACTTTTTATAAATTTTGACAAAATCTGGCTTACTACTGATAAAATCCAAAAAAATTTTTTGTAAAAATTTAATTTGGTCTACTGGTTGTAAAGGTCTCTTTTATTTTTGACAAATTAAGCGCCATCTTTGTGTCGGCTGGGAAACTTATCATTTCATTTAAGCAGGTTTAAAGAACTGGTCAGTAGCTTTAATATGAGGCATTTAGAACAAATCGCACAAAAAATAAAGAAAATATCGAAGAAAAACGATTTTTTTTTAATACAGCCGCCATTTTGTTTTGCAGTGACAGGTGTAATTTTTTTTTACATTTTTACATTAAGTTAATTTAATTCCTCTTAAAACAAGGAAATCATTTTTTTTCTTAACTTTGGCTGCCGCCATCTTGGATTCTGAGGCCGAAAAATCGGGGATCCTCGAATGAAAATTTAGCTTTTGGTGTTGGTACTACTATGCCAAATATAAAAAAATATACCCTTCTTGCAGCTTTATTTTTCAAATTTACTCTACTACCCGTGATGTCTATGTAGGATGAGTTTGTAAATTAACCAATGGAAGTTCTTGAATTAATGTGCAATTTCTTAAAACTTATTGCTTAAATTAACTGATAAATTCCACCAAGTCATCAATCAAGGGCATTGACGCTCACCGACTCGGGAGTTCGTTGAGCAATCTTTGATAAGTGTCAATAAAACTATCCTACGTGGAGCATTTTTCATATTTGAAACGAATCTTAAGGAAAAACGTCCTTACTCCACAAATTTCTGATAGTTTGAGAAATAGATAGCGTAGTTTGGATTAAATTATGCTTAATTTATTTCTTAAATCTATCAGCCCAATCCGTTTCGACTTTACAAGCCATTTTCAAGGGTTACCAACCAAAATTTTGGAAAACAAATAAACACTTATTATAATGCCACCCAGAACGCTATAGCGTAATGTTGTAATAAAACATAAGAAATTTTTAGAAGATTCTTTTAAACTGTTGTGTTTTGTCTGCGTAATTTTAATAAAAAAGGATTTTATTTCAGAATAGGAAATTCCAAGTCATATATCGTTAAATTTTAAGAAATTCATTTTGTGATTGTAAGAAGATTATGGAGAGATTGACATTTCCATTTTCGGCTTTTACTTGTTAATTGTTACCTCTTGAAAATGGACTTTTGTCCGAAACAGCTGTCGAGGTTATGGGTTTTTGACAATAAAATATTATTTGTGAAGAAAAGGCTTTTCACTAGTAAGACCACTAGAGGTTAAATTATTTCCGGAAATTTTTTTGAGCTGATGAATATTTTGAAAATTATCCCGAGTCGAAGACGAGGGATAATTTTCTGAAAACATTCATAAGCGATAAAAAATTTACGGATTTAATTTAACCTCGCGTGGTATTCGGTAAGAAAACTCCACACCAAATTGAATAAATTTAAAATTTATTTTTTGACTCACAACAATGCCAGTTTTTTCTTCGACAAGACACCAGCAAAACATAGACAGTTTTGATTGACTTAATTATTTAGTTACTATGGCAACTAATGTTTTGTTATTCTACCTACCTAAATTAACAAGTAAAAGCTGGTTTATTATTTTTATGACTACAACAAGAATAGTTTAAATGTTTTTCTTTATTATATTTTCATATACTTACGTTCATAAACAAATTTAGATTCTTCGCAGTTTCAGCATCAATTAGATTAATTTTTACTTATTGTAGTTTCATGAAAATACCAGTTCAGAATGTAAAATATTTTATTCTCTTATTTTATATCAATTTTGGCTTACTACAAGTGGTAGAAAACTATAATTTTATCAATTTTTACATAGATAAATTTACTGTGCATTGCAGTTTGGGCAGCAATGGCTTCTCAGCCTTTTAGATGTTGGTTTCTACTTATTGTAGTTACAATAAGTAGAAACCATTGTATTGAATTATTATCATTTTACAAGAAAAAATATCATAATCTTTAATTTTTTATTAATTTTGGGCTACTACAAGTGATCGAAAATAAAAAATGTATTAGTTTTTCATATAGGTACATCAACACGTTCAGTTCGCTCGCAGTTTCGTCACCAATGGATTGTTAGCATATATGTTGTTGATTACTACTCATTGTGGTAACACAAAAATATATTTTTACGATATAAAATAATATATATTCCATTTTATAGTTACTTGTGGCTACTACATGTGGTAGAAAATTATAATTTTTATGATTGAACAAAGTTAGTTTGTGTCACAGTGTCGCCAGCAATTTTAGCCATATAAATTGTTGATTGCTACTTGTTTTAGTTGCACGAAAATACCATTTTAAGACTTAACACAGTACATTATTCAATTTTGCATAAGCTTTGTGTTACTACAAATGGTAGAAAATTGCTTTTTTGTGTTTTTATCAATTTGTTATATGAGCTTTATTAGTATATTATTCATAACCATGCAGCGCAAAAATGGTGAACAAAATCGTGTCCAATTCTTACTACATAGATATTTAATTCATTCCATACAAGGTCCAGCTTTTTTGCCTTTAACAAGAAAGGCGGCAGAAAGGAGGTGTCCGAAGAATACAGAAAAAATCTTAAATGTGTAATTGAAATGTATAAAAATTGAATAAATAAATTAAAACCTACTGTCAAAAACATTATCTCGTCATTAAGATGTCAAAAAATTTCGCTGTTGGGTACCCACGATGATAAAATTTCCACTAAAACCCATTTTGATTGGTTAAAAAATACTGGTGTCCAATTTTCTTTTCAATACTATATCGTCCCCTTAGCGCAACCAGATAATTTAAAATTGATAGTTTTGAGAAAATCTTAAGATGTCTTTTTATAAAATGTACATCTATTTCTTGCATATTTCCTGTCACTCTTCGTTTGGTTGCTCGTACAAGATATCTAGATGTTGCAATATAAAGAGAATGAAAAATAGGTCAGCCTTAACTGGGTAACTCAAAATGCATAAATTTCGAGTTATCTAGTTGTTGCACTAAGGGGGCGAGATGCAAATGTGATATTTATTATTTTTAACCATTTTATTAGAATAAACCTGATTTTTAAGAAGTTTCATAAAGGTAATTAATAACAAATATAACCTAGCTAAATTTGTTTTCCTACGAGCATGAAAATAACGTTTCTCGCACCGATTTGCGTGCAGAATGTAACACTTAGTGGTTCGGCTCAGTTGCTACTAGCACGGTTACGAGTGAGTGCCGAATTTTGTTTCCCGCGCTGTCTATTTAGTTTTAGCGTTCTTAAATGCTAAAATATGATGATTACAAAAATACAGGGTATTTGAAAATTTTTAACATAAGTCCCAACGATTTCTATACAGTTCCGAAAATCAAGAATGGACTGCGTGGTCAAAGAATTCAGTCGCCAGAGGAAGCAGTTGACGCCTTCAAGAATGCAATTTTGACAGTACCAACAAACGAGTGGAATCACAGCTTTGACAACTGGTTTGAGGGCATGGAAAAGTGCATTAATTTTCGTAGAGAATACTTCGAGAAACAAAAAAGTCTTTGTCAACCCTCTTATTCCTTTAAAAATAAATATAACCTATTATATTACCGCAAAGCTTGGCAACAAGAATTTCCGTGTTTATTTATTGTAGAAAAATAATATACAAAAACCTCTTAACTCCTGTGCACATGTTAAGCTACCACAAAATTTGACAATGCTTACTCTAGTTAATTCAATGCTCTAAGATATTTTATTTATGTTGATTAGTTTTGAAATTCAATCTCTAGGTATTCTATAGTCTCTGCCCATGGTAGTGGAAGTGGTTGTTAATCAGGACCACAATGGCCATCAAAGCTGTCAATATCTTAAGCCTTCCAAAAGCTCCCTGTTATTGTTTATTTTAATGAACTTGCGGTTTTAGCCATCAGCTTTAAAACTATATTTAGAACTTTTTGTTGGGTATAAAATTACTTAAAGATTGCTTCAAAATCTTAAACCCCCTGAGGATACAGATATAATATTTAAATTTAAACATTTATTAAAACACGCCAAATTATATAGTATAAAGGAAATGCCTAGACATAATGAAAAGCAAACAAACTAAGGTAAACTAGCTTAATTTTACGAGTATAAAGGATCCGCATTCAGGAAAAGATAACAAATGATCACGTCCAACCCTTATGGGGGTAAAATAAGGAAAAGTGTTCTAGTTCCTAGTTTTCCCTAAGTAAGTATTGCATTCCCGCGGAATAGTTACAGTTATTATATCACGTATCCAATTGCATTCGGTAAATTTAAATTACTATATGCAAATGTGATATTTATTTATGTCTTTTCTTTAACCATTTTGTTAGAATAAACTAGGACTATTCTCTGGTACTTGATTTTTAAGGAAAGTTTCACAAAGGTAATTAATATCAAATTCCTAGGACCACATAATATGAAAATGATGAATTTTACATGATTTGCATGTACTTTTTCGCACATGTATGGAACAGTGTACAATGACGTTAACATTTTAACAAAAATTAGTACAATTTTAACAAAAATTAGTATGGTTCAACAGTCTTCGTAGAAAATATTTTCTTATACTCGCGCTCAGAGTAATAACATTATTATTACTCTAAGTACTCGCGTGTTGTTTCACTCGGCTGGCGCATTGTTCACAACAGTCACGCTCGTCTGAAATTTGACACTTTCTTGTCTTGTTAAGTAATATACTATTGCCGCACCGATTTGCGTGCATAAAGTAACACTCTTGGTTCGGTTTGGTTGCTAGTAGCCCGGTTACGAGTGAGTGCCGAATTTTGTTTCCCGCGCTGTCTATTTATTTGGTGTCCTTAAATGTTAAAACATGATGATTAAAATAATAGAGGAAAGGCGCCTATTATCGCATAGGTTCCTAATATCGGATAGTCAAGTATTTCCTAAACTACTGGTCCGATCTACTTGCGTGTGCATGTACCGATGCTACACCAAGCTGTACAGATTCTATCTAAATTACAGATTTCTGAGTTTTTATTTGCTGTTTAGTTGATTACGTGAAATCATAGTGCACGAAAATTTTACCGCTGCTGATTATAGGCAATCTATTCTTAGAAGGTAAGACAAATGATTAATTTGATATACATCATTTGATTAAGCATATTGTAAGGTTTTCTTTGATGTATAATTTATTAGGTTTAGTGCAGTCTTGTCTTTTCGAAAAGATTGATAACCTCACATATAATATATGCCCTAATATCGGACACTATAGGTTTCCCAATTTTGTTTTTAGTTTTAAGCGTTGTTGGTGATTTGAGGTTTGAGGTTGGGTAGAGCGTCGTCCAGAGGAGCTCCTCTCGCTGGCCCAGTCGTTGCAGTCGATCCACACTAGAATCACTTGTTTGTGTAATGGTTTAGTTTGATTTTCTAAGAATGTTCTTGGATTTTTTGGTTAATAGAATTTATCACCATGCTGCGTGGTGATCTCGATAGAATACGACAGACGAATCTTTTTTGGTTACGCCTTTTTGCGCAGATTCATTTTTCGTAGATGGCGCTGGCGTTTTGCTTGTGCCAATCAAAATTGAAATTGTGTGGGTTTTCCGAATACGGAAATTTGGCGCAAAATTTGAATTTAAAATTAAAGTTGCACGAACAAGCGTTGACAAATTATTTTTGTATTGCAAAAATATTATGCTAGTGTATAGTTTTAACTGATTTAAAAGTATAATAAAAAAGCTCTAACTTTACTGTGGGTTCTAAATATCGGACATTTGCGATATTGGGACTACCTCCTATCCGATATTAGGACACCATTTTTAAAATTGTGATTTTTGTATTCCAAAATATATTTTTATCTGTCTCAGAAAAGAATTAAGTTTGACATTTGTCATTTCAGAACATTGAAAAATATAGGTTACGTAATTGTTTGGCAACACGTACTTCTGATATAAAGCTGAAAATTCTTTTTTATACGCCAAAAGAAAAAAACTATCCGATAATAGGCATCTTTCCTCTACAGGGTGTTTCAAAATTTTTATTTAAATATACGCCCTCAAACGCCATGTTTTCGCGATCACGGTGTTAAAGAGAATATTTTTCAAGTTTTGTGTTTATAATAGTTCGTGCAATGTTTGAGATATTTAGTTCAAATTTGTCAGGTATAATAAGCTATAGATACTTTACTATAAGATGCCAAATAATAGTTCAAATCTACAGGGTTACACTTTTCAGAATTATGTCACCTTTTGGCCTAGATGTTTTTTCGTTGTAAGCCACTGGTAGGTAGAAGGAAGTAGGTAATTTAAAACAAGAAATAAAATCCTTGTTTCACTTGCAAACTTTTTAGATGTTTCCAGTTTTTTTGCATCTTTACTCGTTTTAAAGAAAATAGCACCAAGGCTGCTATGATATAATAACCAAAAAATGCTTTAGTATGGTATGGCGGGCGGACAAACATCGATAGGTACTTGCCACACTTTTTAGTTAAATAACTACTGAAATACAGGGTGTTTTAGAGTTGTATTGTTAAAAGCCCAGGGTAGATTCCTCTCATGAAAATATGAAAAAAGGGTCATGTGAACACATATCGTGTCCTAAATTGCCTCGTTGCCGTCCGCAAGAGACCTAGCTCAATTTTTTATAAAAAAAAATAGTACGCCACTGCTTTTTTGTAAAATAAAAACAATTGTTATCTCTTGAGTTTTTTTTGTAAACCGCACTATTTTAGCTTAAAAAAATAAAAACAAATTACATGGATGGCGACATCGCCAAGATTTCATTGATAATTTACGAGTAATTTTCGATAGTGGAAAAGTTCTTTCATTACTTACCCACATAGCACAAAAATCACATCAATGTTAAATTAGCGTGAATAAAAATAACAAAGTATTTTTTTACTTGAAAACAACCTCATACCATGTAATATTTATTTTGTTAAATCTACATGCTTAAAGATAACTTGAAAACAAGGAGAAATCAAGCTATAAAAATGTACGTTTTGCTGAAGTTTCTGGTGCTGTGTATATAACGCGTTTTTTACCCTCGTTATTTTCATGTACCAAATTCACACTTGAAAAGTCCTCCACAACATGTTCTAAAACGCCAATAGATTAAAACTTCTCAAACCTACTAACTTTCTGCGTCTTTTTTGGTCACGTTTTTTTATTAACATTTTTTTAACTTAAAAGAGACGTGAAAGGAAGTTATAAAAGTTCACTAGTTTAAGACTACAACACTTTAAGACAATTTTAAAGATGGCGCTCAAGGCAAGACAAAATATCTATATATCTATCTATATCCATTCTGTTTTTTTTTAAGTTAAACAAGATTTTTTAACAGTAAACACTTTCACAGAATATTAATGTGTCTTTATGAGGTTAACAGATGCGTCGTGATCGTGAAGGATCAGGGATCAGTTCCTTAAAAGGTTTTTGGAATTAAGGGGCCAAAGCACTGCCTGATAAATTTCGTCAAAGTGAAAAATCCCGACAATAGGTGGCGCTGCTGCTAGTAAAATCTCAAAAATATTCAGTAGAAAAGCCATGCAAGTCGCGTTTTAAAATTCGTGTAGAAAATGCGTGAATCTAATGTGATTTTAACGTAAAAATCACTTGAAACTAACGTAAAAACATTGCTGTTTTAATTTTATAATGGCTTTATTACAAAGCGGTTTTTAGCAACGTTATTTTTTATAACATTAATGAATGACCTATTAAGCTTGTTTTTATATATGAAATAAACGTTTTTTTCTAGCAGCGTTTAAAATCAACGTTTTTTTTTCTCACGCCATTTTTCCGTGTTAAACACGTGATTGTGCTATGTGGGATACATTAGTTCTGGTTCTTTATTTTCTGAGATTGATCTTGCTTTTAATAAAAAAATTCCCCTTAACAGGTAGAATGCCTCTACCAAATTTAATTAGATATTTAAAAAAAATTCAATAAAATTTTAACACCCTCTATTTTCAAAACGACGCATTTTAGTTCACATGTTCAAATAAACTTTTTTTCATATTTTCATGAGAGGAATCTATCCTGGGCTTTTGACAACACAACTCTGAAACACCCTGTAGATGTTATTATTATTTTATATGAAAGCGAGGCAATAATAGAAGGTTTCTTGAAAAAATAACAAAAAACATCTGAAAAGGCATGCACAGACAAGAAAATGTAATTCTTTTAAAAGGTCTTTATTAAGATTTTTCTTCTTACAGTCAGTAGGCATTTTCATTTGCTTTATATTTCTTTCTGAAGAAGAAATTTCATTTCGGTTCTTTTTTATTTGTGGTTCGTTGGCTCTATTTGCTAAGACTTTTCACAAAATAGTTACCTATTTCAGGCGCGGATCTACGAGGGGGCAAAGGGAAAATTTAGCCCCCCCCCCCCGCCCCCAAATCCCAAATCACATTTAGTTTTGACACACAGAATACACCTTCTGGTTAGGCTCTAGGACAACTCGCCGCCACCGACACGCGGTGACCGATTCAAAATGGTAGAAAAAAACTAAAATTTCCATTTATAAACCGGTATATATCAAATTTTAAATTATTAATTGTAATTGCAGTTTAAGGTCGGTTCGGTTCCTAATTATGAATTTTTGAATTAAAATAAAAGTCAAAATACGGATCCAAAATGGCGAAAATAAAATGGCTGTTTTTTTCATTTAAAAACCGATATTTAATTTTATGTTGCTGATTGTGATTTTTAAATTAAGCCTAAAACTGATAGTAGGTACAACATTTAGAACTCATAGTGCTTAATATCGCTCATTATGATTTTTAATTTAAACTTTGCAAAAAGTAAAATGGCGGTTTCAAAATGGTCTAATTATTTATTTATGGACCAATATGTAGTATTTTTTAAGTGAGGTGTTAAAGGTCGATAATTATGATTTTTTAAATTATAAATTCAAAATGGCTAATCAAAAATGGCGGATTTTTTTCTTTTATGAAATGTATAAACTTGCAAATAGTCAAAATGACAATTCAATTCCTTTTATTAATCGATATGTATTAAATTTGGCACATTAAAGTGCTAAAGGTCGCTGATAATTAAAAAAAAAAATTAAACCTCAGGAAAATCAGATTTGTGGATCAAAAATGGTGGACTTTTTCATTTATAAACTGATATTTATTAAATCGTAAATTCATAATAGTCACCATAAAATTTTAAATTTCAGCCATTTTATTTTTTTTTTCAAATTTAATTTAATTATCAAATTCAGCACCTTACACAGCCCAACATGCGAAACTTATACATATCGGTTCATAAATGCATAATTCCGCCATTTTGAACTCTTTATTTAAATTATTTTCAAATTTAATTTATAAATTTAATACTTGTCTATGGTTCATATGTGAATTAGAAAGTTTGCCATTTTAGAACCGCCATTTTGATTTTTTTTGTGATAAAAATCCAACGCTTGGAATGACTGGATTCGAGATCGTGTCTGTCGTTTAGCAAAATGCCTTCGTGACAGAAGATAAGTAATTATCGGTCTAAGTAAGCATGAGGCTGAATAATCAGAATTCTTTTAAAAAGCATGAGTATTGAAGACATCAGAGTTGTCAGGTACTTCAAGTACAGTACTTGAAAATGTACTTCAAGTACTCAAGTACTGTACTTGAAGTACATCTACAATTCGGTAATTGTACTTGTTACTTGAAGTACTTTTAACAATGTACTTGGAAATGTACTTGATATTGTCAAGTACAGTACTTCAAGTAAATTCAAAGTACTTTAAGTACATTCAAAGTACTACAAGTACTTCAAGTACATTCGAAGTACTTCAAGTACATTTAAAGTACTTCAAGTACGTTAAAAGTAGTTCAAGTACAATAAAATATTATTGATGTACAATGTAGATATAGGTGAGATATAACTTTAATGCGCTGAAGACAAGGGGTAACCTCAGGGTTGCCACCTGGTTTTTGTTATCAACCTGGCAGGGAAGTCAGGTATTTAAGCAACCTTGATAGGTGTGTCTTAATTGATCGCCCAAAAAATCGTAATATTAGGTATACACTTATCCAAAGAATAATGCCAATGGGCTTAATTATATGCACACATCTTCATTATTTCGTGGAACGTGAAATTCAAATTCAGTGTAAGAAACTACTCTAGCACAGTCATGTCATCTATTGAGGGTTGTCGGTAGTACGGTAGTGCAGGTGTATTGCACTTGCAGCTCGATTTTTGGGGATCCACCTACTTACCTTGTCGCAGACGGAATTTCTACCTTTGATAGAGATTGGTTTAAAGAACCCTAAAATTTATTTAGTCTGACTAGACACATCTCAAAAAATTCCGTGGATATTTACTTTTGTTATGCTAAATTATTTAGTGTGATTTAAACAAGTTCTTAAGCAGTTTTGTGGGCTATTATAAAAATAGTACTTTCTATGAGTGATCTAGAAATTATTGACGGTAAGAACAGTGCCCGAAGTGCACCACCAAAAATGAAATAAGGGTACGAGCATCCCGGTTTTAAATATTTTTGGATTTTCACAAATGTGATCTATTTGGAACAACCGTAAGCAATTTGAGACAGAAAAACTTAATATATTTTAAAATGTTTGTCTTTTGAGGTAGGTCCCATTTACACAGTTAGGGGTAACTGTGACACCCCTATTGCAAAACTATAAAACGTTAAAAATCTTTTGATGGGACTGGGTCAATTTTGCAGCTGTATAATAAATTTATCTTTTTTCATTACCTTTCTATGGCATTTGTATGTATAATGAAGAGTTCAGAAAAAATAAATAAATGCAATTTAGGTATACTCGTATAAGTAGGGTTGTAAAATTTCCAGAAATATATGGAATTATATGAAGTATTAAAAACATAAGAAAAAAGGAAATATTTATTTATAAAATCATAAAAAAACACCGGAAAACGCAGAAGGCTTATACATGAACACAAATCAGGAGTTATTCTTTAAACAAATATACAAAAATAAAGTCAAATTTTTACAACAGAAATCTCATTCTTCACAAACTACACTATTCACTAGTCGAGCAAGAGGCATATCTTCATCGCTGTCATCAGCATCACAATAACATCGTCTTGCCAGTCTACTTCCTCAAAATCTTTAATAGTATCGGAAATAAAAATTGTTCTACAGTAAGTTTAATGCTTATAAGGGCCTATCCTTAAATTAAGTAATGCTCAAGGGGGGGTTTTGGCCTTGCATTACACTCCCCACACACTTTTTTAAGTTTAATAGGTCGCTTTTTAACGTTATTTTTAAAACCACATTAAAATCACACCGAGATAACGTGGTTTTGAAAATAACGTTAAAAACGGCCTATTAAACTTAAAAAAGTATGTTTTTTTTTAACGTTGTTTTGATTTGTGCTATGTGGGTCAATGTTATTTTAATGTGTTTTT
Source organism: Aspidapion aeneum (assembly GCA_963576565.1). NCBI lineage: Eukaryota > Metazoa > Arthropoda > Insecta > Coleoptera > Brentidae > Aspidapion > Aspidapion aeneum. The sequence goes on from OY755038.1 coordinate 204,659,780, forward strand.
TCTTGAAAATGCGTTAAGAATGGGGTGGGGGTCAAAAATCCTGAATTTTTGCGTTGCCTAATTTAAGAACGCTCCCTAAGGTTGCAAAATATGAAAGATAATACTTTTTTAAATATTTCCAATATTTCCAATATTTCCAATAATTTGAAGACACCTTCGGAAATTTCCAATATTTCCATTTACATCACTATATATAAGTAATACATACTTACATACAATAATATTCCAAAAAATAAAACCTTTCATGTTGAAAATTTTGTAAACATTTTTGATTTTTTTAAAAGTTTTGATGGTTTTTTACATTTTTTGAAATTTTTGTAAATTTTTTGACATTTTTGACAATTTTCTAATTTTTTGACATATTTAAAGTATTTGAAGGACTTAAATACTTGAAGTACTTCTATTGTACTTCAAGTACTTTTATTGTACTTCATGTACTTTTATTGTACTTTAAGTACAGTACTTCGGGAAAATTCAAGTACTTTTATAATGTACTTGGTACTTCAAGTATTTAGTAGGTACTTATGACAGCTCTGGCAGACATTGACATAATAGGGTTAAAATGTGCTTTCTTTATATTATAAAAAGTATTTTTTAACAATTTTTTTTTCTATTAAAGGGCAATTTCGTGTAGTTCACTAAACGTTGCAATAACCGACTTGTCAACCGTCTAAAACTTTGGTGACACGTACAAGGCCTCAATCTTTCTGAAGGCTATTAAGGAGGAACGTCGCATTTCAAACGACTCTTTTTTGATCGACATATAGTAACTTAGTATACTTACCCTTAAACGTAGATTGATTTGTCTTTATATTATTAAATAGCTATTTTTTGATCCTAAATCAAGGCCAACAAAAAAAAACAGGCCACGACCCTGAAAAAATCAGCTGTTGCCGGGGGACTAAATTTTACATTGGGTCTTATGGGCGGATAGAGGTTTATTTGTGATATTTTTAAAATGGCACTTGGATTGTACTAATGGGCTAGGTAGGTATCAGATCTATCATGAAGCCATTTATTTTACGATTAAATGGAATTCCAGCCTAAACAAATGTAGGACTCCTGGATTTAGTAACTCTTTATTTGTTGCTCTAGTTATGCCTAGTTCAACAAAACTAAACAAATACAAATTCCTAATTGACTCTAAAAACTAAAAATATATTTATTACGATTGAATATCAAACGAATCTCTACAGTCAAATCTTAAAGTGTATGAAAAAAGGATTTCACCGACAGGCGCAAAAACTAGCCCTTCTAGGTGTGCTGCCTATTGAAATGTATTTTTTGATGCTCAATAAGAATCTGAGTCAAGAAACATTTCTAAATCTCCAGAATTCACAAACGGGCTCAAAAAATTCACCAAAACGGTGTTGAAAATTGGGGTTTAGATAAAATATTTTCATCCATGGTTTTCCCTGCAATTTACTGCCGGTCTCAAAAACTACACCCCAAGCCACAAGATTGTAGACTATTCAGCTTCATGGCATTTCAATTTATACTTCGACGCTAAATCCGGATCTAGAATTTTTTAACGAATTGTAGATCCCAGAAACGAGGTAAAAAATTGACTTAATATCGTTAAAAGCCAGTACGATTCTGTAGTACTGTCTCTCTCATCTACGTACCTGACAACAGGTATTTTTGATAAACCGCTTTGGAGCGAAGAAGAAGGAAGACGACTGAAACGTTCTTCGTTTGCCATTCAATGTTTGTTCGCTCAATGTATACCCGTCATTAGATGATATTTTGCTAAATAGTCAGTGACCAATGATGACTAGTTTTAGTTCGTTTCTGTTTAGTTCTAGTTGTTTTGTGAGCACAAAGTTTATAAAGATATCAAAGAAGGTATACAAAATACCAGCTGTTTGGCAATCAATAAGTCGAAAGTATTAGCTAAAGATTGACGAAATTATTTGCGTTAGCAATTTTTAAGTACGCCTTGTTTGTTTTTCAATCACCATGATCACCATTTTAAACTCAATACGCTGTTTTCTTAAAGTGCCCTGTCAATGCTAATAGAGTAGAAATTAAAAGGTGTTTTCATCTTATCATAACGGGGAAGGCAGCTAGGTATATGATCCATCCTGTCGGCGTCGAGACACATACTTTTTGAACGTCGGAAATCAACGAATTACGTTTCTCTGGAAAACTTTTGCGATAAATATGAAGGGTTGACACCGCATGTCTCACGAGCCACCTCTATAGAATGGTTCGTTCATGAAGGAGAAAGGTTCGGAAACAAATAAATTTTAGCACATAGGTACAGTAATGGCCAAAAGTAAAGAAACCCTTAAAACTTTATATTAGTCTAATCTTTATTTATTTATTTACACTACCCAAGAGGTAATACCCATTTACGGGGTAGGAAGTTTAAAAAAACACTTAAAATAACGAAATATATAAGAAAATACAGCATATCTTTATTAAAAGTAGGTAACTCTAACTTCTAAAGAGTTATTTAAATGCAGAAAAACTACAATTAAAGATACTATAAGTATATTTATTATGGGTTTCGCAAATTCTATAAATTGGTGAGAATTACATGGTGTTGAATCGAGGAGTAGGAAGATAAAAAGTTGGTGGCTGTCTTAAAAGCCATGAAGTTAAAAAGTTTATTCTCTCTAGAATATGTATACAATCAATTTGGTTGTGGAGAATTTTATGCAGAAATGTTTATTTAGCGGACTGCCTACGTGTTTCCAGTAGCTGGATATTAAGCAGCTGAAGAAGTTTAGTGTGGGGGTGACCTTGACGTGGATAATTACTAATTGATTTAAAGCGCAAAAATTTAATTACACGTCTTTGGATCTTCTCTAGCGATTCTTTATGCGCAAGTGATTGTGGGGAACATATAGTGGAGGCATATTTTAACTTCGATCCAATAAAAGTGTAGTTTCTGCTAATTCTTAATAAAAATCTATTAGTTCTGGTGGTTTTAGCTATAATAGTTTCTATGTGTTTAAGTAAGTTAAAGGTCAGCGTGGAGTCAAAGGTAATTCCAAGATTCCGAACAAACTCAGGTCTATTTAGTACTTTGCCATTTATAGAATAGAATAGTGTTTGGTTTTTGGAGTAAACATTTTGCAATATTTAAAAGTAGTTTAGGGTTATTACTCCATGTCTAAAGAGAGATTTGGTCTTTCTGAAGATTCAGTTAGTCTTAAATTGAGTTTGTGCAGGCTGTTAATTTTACTTCGTCAGCATAGTTTTTAAGTTTCGCCATTTCATAATTACTTAACTTGTCAATAAACAGATCAAATAGAAGTGGTCATAAGACCGACCCTTGAGGGACGCCTGAAGAGTCACTAATGAACTTTACAACACAAAATTTAACAAATCGTTTTCGATCTGTGGTAAAAGATTCAGAGAGTTCAGTAGGCTTAGTGTAGAAACTAAAGCAATTTAGTGTTTGTACTAAAAGCAAGTGATCCAGATTATCAGAGTTTCTTAATAGGTCAGTATAGATTATGTTAATTTAAGAAGAATAATTTAAAGCAACAAGATTTGTTGCTGCTGATCGGGCTATCATGAACCTATGCTGATCAGAGGATATTCGTTATTTAAGACTAGTATAAATTGTACGATGAATAAGGGTTTCAAAGCATTTAAAAAAATTATTTATTAACATAATTGGTCGTAAGTTACCTACCTCAGTTCTAATATCTTTCTTCTGAATTGGGCAAATTTTAGAGAATTTCTAGATATTAAGTATTTTTTATTGTCCAAGCAAATTTATAAAATAAATTCAAAGATAGAAACACAGTCTTTTATAGCATAAGAAGGTATCAGAACTGGTCGAGCTGTTGATTTTGACTTGATTTTACGAAGGGTAGAGCATACTTCTTGTAGCAACCACCAAAGTATAAGTGGTGCATTTCAAAACTTTAATTCTGTTCCCACTTTAAATTTTTCGAGGATTTTTGATACAAAATCAATTATTGCCTTTTTGTCACGTTGAAAAAAATCTAAAAATTTTTTCTAATTTTGAGCAAATATATAAATACGATTGGAATGAGATGTTAAAGATAAACAAGGTGTTAATAGTATGTTACCAAACTTCAGAGGATAATTTTTTAAGTGATATTACGAAAAAAACTTTAAATAAACATGGTTTCGCAAATGCTCAGTTTTTGAGATACAGGGTGTCAAAGTTTCAATTTTGTGTTTGTTTTCTTTTTATAGCTTCCGCAGCTTTTAATGTATTTTGATCAAATTTAAAACGTGTTTTTAGCTACAAGGCATACATCATCAGGTCCAAACATCAAAGAAAAACTACAGGGTGATATTTTTTTAGAGGTCATACAATATTTTTCCCCCAGAACTTTTTGCAGTAAGCCAATGGCAGATTTAAAAATCATATGTAGATTCTTTGTTTTATTCAGAAACTTCTTGGTTTGTACTTACCAATTTCTTGTATCTTTAACCGTTTTTAAGAAAAAATACAAAAAATAAAAATTTGTACTCTGCTAAATGACATTAAAATTTAAAATTGTCACTACATTACATTGTTTTAATTTTATGTAATTTTTAAATAGCAATCGAAGATACAAATGATTTTTTTGTATTTTTTCTGAAAAACGGTTAGAGATACAAAAAATTGCAAGAAATCAAGAAGTCTCTGAATCACAAAGATAGCCTATATTTTTTGTGCTCTGAATAGAGCAAGGAATTTATTTTACATTTTTGAATCTGCCAGTGACTCACTGCAAAAAAGTTCTGGGGGAAAAATGGGACATGGCCTCGGAGTTTTTTCCTAGTATTTTAAATGCTTATTGATATATGCCTTGTAGCCAAATAGACGATGCAGGTTTGAGCTAAATATCTCAAAAACTGCACAAGTTATAAAGAAAAAATAAACAAAAAATTTAAACTTAACATCTCGTCAGTTCAGAGGTTATACCGCCCTCCACTATTTAAGGACACGCGCCGCCGATGCTGATTACTGAATTAAAGTTTTTAAATACACCACTTGTTGTGTCGTATTTGGTACAGTATCAGATTTATATGCAGTCATTGGTGATTTCTATACTTTTGTCCGGTACTGTATGTATGGCTAATGGAATCGATAAAAAATAATTTTTTTACACATTTGTTAGAAATGGCATTTAACACACTCTCAGTTAATAATGAAAATATAGCTTTTTGGCCACCGCCGCGCCGCAAAAAAATTATTATTATGATTATGTCTGTCTATCTGTCTGAAATGCGATAATCTCAAAAGCCGCTAAATCCAAATTCGGCATAATTTTTTTATTCCTGAAGATAATAAAGCCAATTATTTTTAAAGGGCTTAGAGAGTTAGTCCGGGGCAGCAAATAAGCCTTAATTTACAAAACAAATTTGCAAAATGTTACTTGGACTTACCTTAACTTGGCGAAATGTTTCTTTAAGGATCTTACCTAAAACAAAAAAAAACTTATTTAAAATACTTTAATAATAATGTAAGTTATAGGAAATTAAAATAGACATCATCGGAATACCCATTGCTTAACTAGACCTGCAGTAATATACCCAATACGTCTCCCTGGGTTGCGTAAATCCATTATTTAATGTGGTACAGTAAACTCAATTACTGTACAGCAGTAAACAATGGAACTAGAATTACGCCTGTTTAACAACTACATTCGGTACTGCGGTACAGTAAGAAGCGGGGCTCTTGCAAGTGTTTCGGCAGTTTAGAACATCGTCTTGCAGTTTAATTTATTGCGCAGTTAGCAATAACAAAAAATATTTAAAATTTTTTAACCCATGAATTTTATAGCGTCCTAATAAAAATAGGGTAAAATCCTTTATGAACAATTTTTTCGGTGAGTAAATTAGTAGTTCTAGCTAAAGTTGCTTTAGTTTTGATATTTTTATGTTTTAAAACACTTACTTTAGCAGATTTTAATAAAACTACTTTTTTGTTTTAAAATGTTCAGAAAATTTTTTTGTTTTAATTTAAAATGTTAAAGAGAGCCGTCGGAAAAAAGTTATGTACATTTTAAACCCTCAAGGGTCCAGTGTGAAGTCCGCATCCCAAAAACACCCCGGGTATCAATTTTGAAAGTAACATTTAACAAAATAATATTATTTAACACCTTTACTGCCTCAGACGCGCAGTGCCGTTGACGCCAAACGACGTTGGATTTAAGAAAAAGATGACCAAAGTCCGATAAAAATATTTATAGCCTTTTTTGTTTTTGAACAGGCGTACTTTTAGTGTTTTGCCACTTCACATTAATAAATATTTTGTACAGTTTGTAAGGCAGTGGTGAAGTAAGTCTAATGATTAAGGTAACGTATGCATAGTAAATTTTTTATACAGTACTTCTTTGTTTTCTATATAGCGCAATTTAAAGAGATTTCATTAAAAAAATTCAAGTTGAGATATTTCATATTTGGTCGTAAATAGTTATATCAAAAAATTATGAAAACAATGACCATGGTAAATAAATTGGACACAACGAGAATGAGAAAGTGTATACATACACTTTGATTACCTTGTAACCATTGGTATTATGCACATACGACTCTACTAAAGAATAGCGCCCTCCAAAATAGCGCCGCTACAAAATAGTTCCGCTACAAAATGGCGCCGCTACAAAATAGCGCCGCTACAAAACAGCGCCGCTACAAAATAGCGCTGATACAAAATGGATGGATCTACGCCCCCGGGTTGACGAACCAAGGATGGATTTCACGAACATTTTGCGGTGATAAATGCGTCCCGATTTCAGCACTGTATAGGAGACCAAGACCAACATAAGTTTTTCTTGCAAAAGTTTCTTTTTGTTTAATTATCAAGTTGAAACCGGATACGTAAATGTCACATTTTGTGATCGAAAGCTGAGATGCGAAAAGACTACAACGCGAAGTTTTCCTTTGTAGGTCACCAAATGAAAATTCCATTCTGTTTAGAATTCGTTTTGCAAAATAAACCAGAAATCTTTTAAAAGTCGTGCGGCTGCGGTACATCTTCCGCGTTCAAATAAATTGGTTTTCTTTTCTATTTAGGTCCGCGGGACAGGACAAGATAAATTAAAGTTATTACAGTTATTAAATTTTCTTTGGGAAACTCCGGTGTATAGGGTGCAGGGAAAGGGCTTTATTATATTTTTGTTCAGGGCCGGATTTTCATTAACTGATACTATTTAGAAAATTGAATGACAAAAAATGTAAATATACTCGAACTCAGCTAGCCATAGACACGCATCTTCTAATGCGGTTTATCGTGTCACAAAGGGAGTTGGGGCGTACCTTCCTCTTTAGTGTGACGTCACAATAAATGTCACTATCACTAAATGTTATTTTACTCTCTAATATCCGTACAATTTTTAATAGCGTTTTTTATTGTTTTCAACAAAATTTCAATAAAATCGTGGTTAAAATAATTATTTGTTTGTTTACTACATTTTATATTAAATATCAAATAAATTGACCCTTTCAAAATGACAGCTAGCAAAACAAACATAGACATAAGTCACTATAAATAACATGTTAAATCATTTGGATACTCGGGTGTTTTAGTTTTACAAGTGTATGGAACATATTGCTTTTCTTGCTATGCCTTTCTTTCTCGGGTACTAACCGCCTCGTATTATCTGCTATGATAATGACCAACCAAAGACAAACTGAGAAATTGTCGATTTACTTATCATATCTAACTTTAAAGACTGTTAAAATCTATACATTTTTCTAATATTAGACACTTATTGGAATAAACCATGCAATAATAGTGTCAGGCAGCATTTTGACTGATTTACATTGTAGGCTTTTACATTTACAACTAATTTATTTATCTATAATTAAAGTCGACAGCATTTATGTCAGTTTGTATAGTAAACGAAATCCGTATGTTGAAAGTTAGCTGTCATATTCCAATGAAAAACTGTCAAAATACGACCTGACAGTATTATTGCATGGCTCTACTCCAATAAGTCTCTATTATTAGGGACTTAATGCAATAAAACCAGTGCCGGGCACTATTCTGACAGTTTTCCATTAAAAACTGACAGTTGATCTTTCAAAATTGACAGACCAAAGTCGAACTTTTAAACCCAGTCGTTTATTTTCCATTAATAGTGGCGGCACTATTAATTCTGGCTCAGGGGCGGCTAGTGCATAAGGGCTGCAGAGCTGCAGAACCCCCAAAATTTTCACATTACTTGACTATTTTGCAGCCGCTGCTATTTTTCTAATATTATTATTTTATTTCTAAAATTATTGGAATAGCAGTATATTTTCGGTCCGGTGTTGGTATAGTAGGCCTTCAAATCGCGTACGTGTGTTGAGTATGACGCCGCGCGCCGTCGCCGAAGGCCGCATTTCACAGTCAAATGAAGTTATTGGCATTGTTGCGCTGCTAAATTGCAACACAACGTAGCTGGGCGGCTAACGAGATCTGTGCTCGGCTAGGAACCCCTTGCTTCGCCCCGCACCACACTTGCTCCGTGGTTTAGATAGCGAAATCTGGGCAAAAATAGAGCTGCAAAACTTGCAGTTCCAGTACAATTCGAGCGGGTGGGCTCAGCGTTGCGTGTTTGCGGGCGCATTTATTTATTTAGAAGACGCCAAACGCATGAGCGGGAGGTTATGGTCGTGCTTGTTGTTTGTTTTTGTATAATTGTGTCGGCAGACTATACTGTCACGAGCCGCCACTGTTCTGGCTTATATAATACACAAAGGCCTAATTTTGAAAGAAGACAGCTGTTCTTATAATGTGAAACTGTCAGACTAGTACCCGGCATAATTACTGACTGGCTTTATTGCAATAAGTCCTTCTTATATACAGAGCTAAGCTAATTATTACATCATATTTGGTTTCCAAACAGAAATACCGTTCCTGAAGCAAGCAATGCTTCCTTTGTTTGTTGAACCCCTTGTAATATCCTAAAGATGTTAAAAAAGACACTTTAATTAGGAATTACTATTACTATTTTAAAGCAGTCCGTCAACCGAGCATCAAAATTTTGTTAAATTCGGACCTGTACAGTTTGAAAAATCCAGCGCTAGCTTTATTATATTTTGTTCATTATAGAGCGTCCCGTTTTCAGGTAAGCACCCGTAGTGTCTCCTTCAAAATTTTCAGGGGCGGTCCCGCTCTTTAACTCGCAAGGCAGAGAAAAATACGAGAGTGTCATTTATAAATACATTTTCAGATTTCATTGTAAATACTTCATTTTCGAGATATAGAAATTAACTTTGAAACCAGTAATTTCACCAACCATAGGTTGAAGCTTATCTAACCTTAGTTTTTATTAATGTAGTTTTGGTAGTATAAGCATTTATGTTTAGTGGGTAGCCTGAAAGCTATTGTTGTTAGGCTAAGTTAATAGGCGTATTAAAGTAGTGAATTATTAGCAAGTTATTAGTAAGTTTAAGTGCGTGTTTTTGTACATAATTTGTCGGAATATATTGACGTATCGTTTTCAACAATTGCGAGTTTTAATTTGTCGTTGTGAACCCGTAACAATTGGTGTCAGAAGTGGGATTAAAATAAATAAATAGTGCAAAGACTATCCTTACATAGTACCACCGGCTAGGACAATTGGACAGAAAAACAGTAAGTGATTTTTCCAGAATATTCGAAGAAGTTCGATATTGATTTATTCAAAAACCAAAAGAGATATTTAAGAATCGACTTCGATATTAGCTTAGTTAGTTAAAAAGTAAGAACTAGAAAGAATTTCTAGAATATTCCATCACTTTCTACGACGCTCTATTCGAAAACCAGAAGAAATATCCAAAAAGCGACGGTGTTATTGAAGAGTCATCAAGTCCTTGGTCATCTCCTGTGGTGTTGGTCACTAAAAAGGATGGAAGTACTAGATTTTGTGTCGACTACAGGAAACTTAACGATGTGACCAAGAAAGATAGTTACCCACTGCCAAGAATAGACGACACATTAACAACGTTGGCAGGATCATATTGGTTTTCTACTCTTGACCTGAAATGTGGATATTGGCAAGTAGGAATCTTTGAAAGAGATAAAGAGAAGACTGCATTCTCTGCTGGAAGTGGACTTTATCAGTTTAATGTGATGCCATTTGGCCTGTGCAATGCCCCAGCTACATTTGAAAGACTAATGGAAGTCGTTCTACGAGGCCTTACTTGGAAAACCTGCCTAGTCTATTTGGATGATGTCATAGTAATGGGGAAATCATTTCAAGATCATCTAGATAATTTACGAGAAGTATTCTCAAGAATCAGGAACGCAAATCTTAAATTGAACTCAAAGAAATGTTTTCTGTTCCAAGAAAAAGTTGAGTTCCTGGGTCACGTCGTTTCCCGAGAAGGCATCCATACCGACGAAAAGAAGTTACAAGCAATAAAAGAATGGCCTCAACCTCGTGACAAACATGAATTGAGAAGCTTTTTGGGTCTGTGTACATACTACAGACGATTTGTAGAAGGATTCGCCAAAATAGCGTCTCCGTTACATAGACTTACAGAAGATAAAGCTTCTTACAAATGGAATACCGAAAAGCATTTAGAAGACTAAAAGCAGCATTATGTTCTAGTCCGATTCTTGCATATCCCATTCCCAAAGGTAAATTCATATTAGATACTGATGCGAGCAACGATGGCATAGGAGCAGTACTCTCCCAAGTACAAGATGGAGAAGAACGGGTCATCAAATTTTTCAGCAAAAAGCTATCCAAACCAGAGAGAAATTATTGTGTTACCAGAAAGGAGCTCCTAGCCATCATTAAATCCGTAGATCACTTTCACAAATATCTCTATGGACAAGAGTTTCTGATTAGAACGGATCATGCTGCGTTACAGTGGCTCATGAAAATGAAACAACCTGAGGGGCAAGTCGCGAGATGGATAGAAAAGCTACAACAATACCATTATCAAATTAAGCACCGAGCGGGAAGGGTGCATAATAATGCGGATGCATTGTCCAGAAGACCTTGCCCTGAGGATTGTAAACATTGCAGGAAAATTGACCAGAAAGAAGGAATTACCTACGTGCGCCAGATAAAGTTAGAACCAGATGAAGAATGGATGTCGGCTTCGATTAGAACCACACAACTTAACGACAAAGCTGTAGGACCTATCTTGCGATTGAAAGAAGAGAACAAGCCACGACCATCATGGCAAGATATCGCAAACCAAGGGGTGATATTCAAATCACTGTGGGCACAATGGGATTCACTGATAGTAGAAGAAAACATCCTTAAACGTGCCTGGGAAAGTGCCGATGGCCTTACTGTGATTAATCAAGTAGTGGTTCCTAGGAGCATGGTAGACAATATAATGGCCGAATGCCATGGTGGAAAATCAGGCGCGCACCTAGGCATAAATAAAACCATGGACAAAATTCGAAACCGATTTTATTGGGTCAATTACTTTCAAGATGTAAAAAACTGGTGCCGCCGATGTTCGACTTGTGCAGCCAGCCAAGGTCCCAAAACAAGGTACAGACGTCAAATGAAACAATATAACGTAGGTCTGCCATTCGAACGCATTGCTATTGATGTGGCCGGACCATTTCCAGAAACTAAAAAGGGCAACAAATACATCCTTGTTGTCATGGATTACTTTAGCAAATGGCCAGAAGTTTTTGCTTTGCCTAACCAAGACGCCGCTACAGTTGCAGAAGTTCTGGTAAATGATGTTTTCAGCCGATTTGGCATTCCTTTGGAACTACATTCAGATCAAGGAAGAAACTTTGAATCAAAGCTCTTCCAGAATCTCTGTGACCTTTTAGGAATACATAAAACACGGACTACTACTTTACATCCGCAGTCAGATGGCATGATTGAAAGATTTAATAAAACAATAGAAGAACATCTTTGCAAAGTTGTTGATGAGCACCAAACAGATTGGGACCAATATATTCCATTGTTTTTGATGGCCTATAGAACCGCCATTCACAATACGACAGGAGCTACTCCATCTAGTATCCTGTTTGGTAGAGTACTGCATTTACCATGTGATATCATGTTTGGTTCAACTGAAGAAGAACACTTAGAGGCTAATGACTATGTCGAACGTTTAAGGCAAAAGCTGCACGATATCCATGAAGTGGTTAGAGAGCGAATAGAAATAGCCAGTGACCGCATGAAAGCGAGGTATAACCTGAAAGCAAACTCTTCAGGGTTCAAAGAGAATGATCAAGTCTGGCTATACAATCCTCAACGCAAGAAAGGAAGATCACCTAAGTTGACACCACCATGGGAAGGGCCTTATAAAGTTAGAATTAATGATGTAGTCTACCGAATCCAGAAAAGCCCGAAGTCCAAGATGAAAGTTGTTCATCTAGACAGACTAAAACCTTATCTGGGAAATGTTGATCGAGACGATCAAACCTGAAGAGGAGGATAGTGTTACAAATTTAAGTTATTTAAATTTTATAGTTAGAATTTATTTAGGTTTAGTGTAGTATTAGGTTGACGTATTTTATGGTTGTATTCTTAATTTAGGTTTTAGTTGCGTTATCTGTGACAAACTGGTATGAGAACGGTCCGGTTCTAGAAAAGGGCGGAATGATTCCGAGTCGAACAAGGATGGAAAATTCTCGAATAGTGGGCAGACCCTCATATATAGGGCCGGACGTCGTGCATCGAGTCAGTCAGAGATAACCAATGGTAGTGATCGCTAGATGTTAACGCGAAGTTAATAGGCGTATTAAAGTAGTGAATTATTAGCAAGTTATTAGTAAGTTTAAGTGCGTGTTTTTGTACATAATTTGTCGGAATAAATTGACGTATCGTTTTCAACAATTGCAAGTTTTAATTTGTCGTTGTGAACCCGTAACAATATTTTTGAAATCAGGGTCATTACGTGGTTAGTTCTGACAAACAATACACAGCGTGTTCTCTTTAATTGAAGAAAGTGGCTGTCAAAACTAATTAAATAATTAACATCTGTTACTCCTGACTCCTGAATAGGCCAATCAAATATAACCAGTGACCCTGTACACAGATAAATTTTTCTCATGAACGAGAAAATTCCCGAATTTTACGCGGCGCGGTGTCGTGTTCTGTTTTTGGAGATTTGATTAAGTCGGGTAATGAAATCACGGTTGGCGAAACGCAACATCGAGGAAAGGCTTTTGTTTTATTGAAATTTTTAATTAAAAAGCAACTGGTTGGAGACAATGGACAAAAATAATGGATGAAATAAAATTATTTTCGGAGAAAAAATTACTTAAAGTTTGAAATTTAATTTTGCATTATTTAAAAATAATAATTTTTGCAGTTGATTTAATCTCAGCTTACTATTCGGCTTGTTGCTGGATACTGGTAAAGTCGCGTCATTAAACCTTGCCGTCTGAAAAAGGGTTATAAAAGTGGCACGCGCTACCCTAATCGTAAGAACAATTTTGGGATTTCCAAGACTATATGTGCAATAATTAAAAAGTAATAATAAAATTTTGGGAAATATTTAAGTATTTTAAACACGACAAGGTATTCCTAATGTTTTTAAGTAAAAGTATTGAACGCACTTAATCTGGTGAGTGATATGCGCTTAACCTCTTCTTGTAAGAATTAACAGAGGTTATGGACAGGTACCACATGCACCCTGAATGGAAGAATGGACTTCCATAAAGTAGTAAAGTAGTTACGAAATTTCAAACAACGTCGAATTTGCCACTCACTCATTACTCATTCACTCATGTATAGATCATCAAAATTCTACTGTAGTTCCAGACATGCTACTGAAATTTGGCAGACTGATAGAAATTATGACCAAACCCTTGGAAAAAATAAAAAAACCCCAAAATTCTAATTTACTCCCCTCCCCTATACCAGCGGCGTAGCATGGGGCAAAGGCAAAGGCAAATCGAGGGAGCGGCGGCAAATCGGCTGTCTAATAAAAAAGAGAGTAAACTAAAGACATGATGACCTTTTTTTTATCTTTGTTTTTTTTTTGGTGGCAAATTTTTTTCAGGGGCGCCCTGTTCAGCCTTTGACCTTCCCGCCCCTTAAGGCACGCGACGCCGCTGCCCTATACATGTAAAGTTATGTAAAAGTAACATTGCCCACTTCCAGAAAAGCTAGAGAGCTGAGCTTTGGCAGACTAATAGGAACTGTTATAAAACTATAGGAAAAAAATTAAAAATCCCAAAATTTTAGTTTGCTTCCTTCCCCTATAAATGTAAAGTTATGTGAAAGTAAAATTTTAATTAACTTCCCTCCCCTATAAATATAAAGTTATGTAAAAGGAACATAACAGTAACGCTAGAGAGCTGAGCTATTGAAGAATGATTGGAACTATGATAAAACTATAGTAAATAATTTAAAAACCCCAAAATTTTCATTTACTCTCCTCCGCCATAAATGTAAAGTTATGTAAAAGTAACATTGTCCACTTCCAGGAACGCTAGAAAGCTGAACTTCGAAAGGCTGATAGGAACTATGATAAAACCATGAAATTAAAAAACCTCAAAATTTTTAATAAGGCATTGCAAAAGTTTTGAAAAATATTCCGCATATTTTACTACTTTAAAACTTAAATATTATCCATATCCTTTAAAAAAGAGGAGTGAAATCGTAACAAAAACATTTCATGTAAAAAAAGCGAAGTACGCGAAAATGGTATTCCGTAAAAAGAATTGAGATAAAAGTAACGCCAAGTTCTCTAATACAAATTTGAAAATGAAAGCTTTTTACTATTTTGGAAATGTTTTTCTAAACTTTGCTATAACAGTACACTTCTTTTAACTATTAGTGATTTTTATGAGCTGTTAAAATTACTTTGGAACAAAAACTATTAATAATGAAAAGCGCATCTGATTTATTAAGGAAGCACTTTGATAAATTTTTGTTTACCAGAAATTTTTAATTGTTTAGAAACGAACGAGAGTACGGACGGCTATATAAAACTTTTTAAGGATTATCTCTAAAAGTTTTAAAACTCCTGAAAAGTTGACAGGCAAAATGTTATAAAATATACAGTTTTAGGGGCAGTTGCTAATGAAGTATGCCCGGAATATTAAAAAGTTTGTTTCCCTACTTTAAAGAATATTGAAAAAAGAAAAAAGTTAACGCCAAGGAGGCAGGCTATACAGGGTCGTGGATTAAACCTAGGGTTACCAGACGTCCGGATTAATCCGGACATGTCCGGATTTTTACTACGTCCGGGTGGGTCCGGGCGGATTTTTCATAAACGTCCGGATTTTAAAGTAACCGCCTTTATAAACATCAAATAATGCAAAATAAACTAGTTTTAAAAAATGTAATTAAACAATAATCGTCGATAAATTTAGCAGTGTGAATTCATCTTTAAGCGGGGTCTTCAAATAACGTTTTACCTTATGTCTTGCCTGTTCAGTTAAAACGCATTAAGTAAAACTTTGTGTGTAGACGGAAAAACGGACGTTTTACTTGAACTGATTTAAGATGGAAGACCGCCTAGTCCAATAAAACCAACGTTTTGTATTAAAAACTGATCTAAAAACGTACGTTAAAACTATCAAGTGTCTACGCTAGTCTTTCAACTGTCATACTTGACCCTTTTGACTGACAGGCAAGACGGAAGGTAAAACGTTATGTGAAGACCCCGCTTAAAGTAGTATTATTAATTTCGCCTTGTTGAAGTTTACACTTCTGCCGTGTGGTCTTAAGCCCACACAATTTTTTTGATGAAGTTTGTAACCTAAAAAAGTACATATCACACAATTTTACTTCTGATGACCACAATCTGTCTACCCACGAAAAATGGGCAAAATATTTTAATGCAAGTATTTCTACCCAGTGGACCAAAGAAAGAAATAGGCTGTTTTTATCTTCTGTAAAAGGAATATTCATGACTTCATACAATTTAAGAAATATGAGCTGCTCAGAATTTTACGATTTTGTACTTCTGCCTAAAAATTCAACGCTGTTGAATAAAATACAAAGCAGTGAAAAGTACCTATAAAATAGTAGGTATATTATGTTATTTATTAGTTATTGTTTCAATAAAAAAAAAGTAGATTTTTTGTGTGTGGCATCGAAAAAATTTTGACGTCCGGATTTTGTCCGGATTTTCTAGACGGTTGGTCCTGGTTAGAGACGTTTTCATCTGGTAACCCTAATTAAACCTAACTCTAGAATGATAAAGACGGGTGATATTTTATACCGAAATTAAAAATATCTAATGTGTCATTATAGTTAAGGCAAGATTTCTACTTTCTAAAAGCATTTTATATTACTTTACGGCAATTGATCAATTAACCTATTTCGACCCCTAACCTATTTCGACCCCGCTGAATCCGAATATCCCTGTTGCCAGCTCGAAATGTTGATAGGGGTTGAGATATTCAAGATGGTGGCCAACATGACGAAATTTTAAATTGTCGCTGTAAAGCTCAACTTGACACAGGTGTACAATTAAAATATATATTTATTTAAGTAAAAAATAATATTATATTAAGTAGTTGTTTTTTAAATGGCTGCAAAAACCTCCAAAAACCCCCCCAGACTCCCTAAAATCTGAAAGTTTGAGGTTTTTTCAAATTTTTTAAAAAGCAAGGCTTCAAAGAGAAAAATTTTAAATTACTTTATTGTAGATAATAAAATTCCCTTACAAGGTATAACTCGATGAAGTTAAACTGATAACAAACTCTCCAGCGGCGTCCGTAAATTAAAGTAATTTAAAAAAGTTGAAGAAATACCCATGTGTTTCCCAAGATTTATTCGATTTTTTTAGTACTAATGTCTACAGTAAAATACGTAATATATTTTATTATGATTGGTTTCATAATTAAAACTTTAGGGTTACCTGTAAATTAAATAAATTAAAAAAAAAATAGAAAATAAACCATTTTTGTTACAGGTTTTATCTAATTTTCTCAAAAACTAAGCCTACAATGAAAAAATTATTGCAATATTTTATTGTAGACAGTGAAATTCTTTCCACCGACGGCGACGTCCGTAACACAGTGCGACCCTGTATTTTTTAAGTTTTTTAAGATGTCCGCTAAATTATTTTTATGGGGTGTAAATGCGGTCTTATTAGTCGTTATAAAACACTATATTTTAAAATCAAGTCAGATCCTTTTTTCTAAAAAATTTGAATTTCATAAGTTTATTATTTTTTTCACAATTTTTTTGTATAATTATCCTATAGAATCATATTTAAAGTACTTTAAGTAAATGATTATAGCCGTAATAAACAAAAGAACTAAACCAGTAACTACTTTTGTCATAATTTATTAAGATTATTAAATAATTTTAATAGGGCTAAGGCAACAAAGAAATAATTAAGTACCTAAACAATGATAAAATGGTTATGTTAACAAAACTAAATTCTATTTGAACTAAATTTAACAACAGCTTTCAAAAGTTGCTCTGCGTACCGTTCATCAATAATAATTGTGTTTATTTTGTATTTATTCCAAATAGTTAGAAATTCCCTATGAATCGATTCTCCAACTTGTTCTGACCAAATGCTGTTCTGTAAGATGCTGTAGTATGCAGTGAGGTTTAAGGGTTTGTGTCACCCCGGCATGTTCTAAAACGGCTTCTAAGTGCTTTAAATCTGCTTCAAGTCCAACGTATGTTTGAACAGAACCGAAGCATTGTTCAACAATTCGGTTCATTGTGTTAAAAGCAGATAAAAATAACATTACAAAAATATAATCTGTCTCTCCTAGCACTTCTTTTGATGTTAAATGGTTTGTATTTTTAGGAGCTTTCTGCAGGCATTGCCTTCAAATATTTCGCCGTGGTAGTTTTTTGCAATCACGTTTAGCTTTTTTGGCCATTTAAGCTTCTTCATTCTCTGTCAAGAAGTGGTACTAGGCCATTCCAAAATACATGATTAACAAACCCCTGCAACAGATGTAATGCAGGTAGGATGCATTTCTGAAAGACACAAAGATCTTCCTGTTCCTCAAATAGGGGTTTGTTAATAACACTAAAAGATTCTTTGGCCCTTTTGAGATTAGAATCCAAATGTGTGTTAAATTTATTAAAGTGTAACTTCAGATCCCCATATGTTCTTGGCTCCTTTTCATAACTTAAGCTATAAGACCTCATCTCTGTAAGGGAAATGTGGCAATAAGGACACGGGTAGCTGGACGTTGCTGTTTGCATTCCATTCACGATAAGCAGTAGTTTAAAGACACAAACTTGAACGATATACTATTTAGGTTTGTTATTTGAAATTGTTTGGTAATATTTTTATAAGTTTCTTTAATATCAGCTTTTTTACACCAGTAAGTCTCCCTTTCTTTGCAGCACTATCGCCTTCACTGTATTTTGTACTACACATTTCACCTGAAAATTTTTGGAAATCTTCAAGGAATATGAAGGCATATTTAAAAAAAGTTTTGACCTTCATCGCTTACAACTTTTTAGTTCATATTTTCTCCCACGGTTTGTCTTTCTTTAATAATTCTTTCAACAAGATGACTTGCATCAGCATAAATAAAGGGTCTGGCAGATTTACTTTCGCTGATTTCAAATTTAAAATGATCCTTTTGGTAACAGTCTAAAAGCATCTTGGATTTCTCTTGGCGGTGTTATCTATAATTCGATGGCATAGATTGTTTGCCAGCTGAACTTCTTATAAAATTGGTAAGTTTTTCCATTTTTCTATTAGAGAATCCCTCATTTGTTTGTAAATTATCAATGTTTTTCTGAGGAAAACAGGGTGCAGGTTTAGTTGTTGCTGGATTTAAAGTTACCTTTGCCGTTTTGCCCCCTGTAGATAAATTAACAGAAATGTTTTTATGCGCTTTGGAAGAATGGAAAGTAGTGTTTTCCTTTTGGTCAATTTTATTTTTAATCATTTTTACAGCAATTTGTTCTTGTTGCTTATTTGAGACTGCTGTTCAAATGTTAATAGCATTTTTGCTAATATTATGCCTAGATCCTGCACAACGATGTTCCAAACCTTTTCCGAGGGCTTGTAGACATAATTCACAAATTTCTTTTCTTTTTATGACATTTAGTTGTTGCAGTCTGACAAATTACACAATTGCACTAATAAAAACTTCTAGTTTCCTTCGAAACTATTTTTTTGTCAAATTCAGGTATTTTTGTCATTTTACTTTTTAAAGTACCGTTTTTTTCTTTCTTAGGGAAATCCGACATCGAGTGCAAATAGATAATGGGTATTTACTATCTAAGTCACTAAAGTTTGTATGCAAAAATTCACTTATGAGTTCTTTAGTTTTTGTTGTAATTTTAAATGAGTCTTGCATTTTTCTTCCAAAAATAATTGAATAATGAACCGAACCGAACCACAACAAAAACATACCTTTTTTCTGTTGTCTTCGTTAGTGCAGGTATAAACAGGATGACTTCCCATAATCAAAACAGCAATCTAAACTAAGTCTTAATAATTTTTGTCTAACGAAAACTACCAAAACATCGAAAAAAATATGTTAAACATAACACGGTGTCTTTTTATTCTTTTGTTTTTAAAATCATGGCATTCTTGATTATGGGCCACTACCCAAAAGTCACCAACTGATTGATTTTGACAAAATGCTATCTGACATATTTTGACAGTCTTTCAGACAGTGTCTTAAATCTAGGGGTTTTTAATTTAATTTTTTATAGGTCGTACGCCCTGAAACGTAAATTGTAATAGTGAAAATGAAAAAAAGCAAAAAATATAAAAAAAGGATCTTTTCCGATTTTAAAATATCGTGATTTTAGACGATCAATTAATATACTTGTATAAACTATAAACAGTTTTTAGCGGACATGTCAAAAAACTTAAAAATCACAGGGTTGCACTGTGGTAAATAGAGGGTAATTGTAAAAAATCATTAAAAAAACTCACTCACAGGTTTTATTCAATTTTCTTAAAAACGAAGTTCTTTATCAAAAAATATTTTGTACAATTCTTCATAGTAAAAGTTATTTTGTTGTTACTGATCCAGTGGTGTCCTTAATTTAAAGTAATTATTTAAAATTATCAAACTAATAAATTTTTTACAGGTTTTATCTAATTTCCTTAAAAACTAAGTCTTACGACAAAAAGTTTTCGATGGATAATGAAATTTTCTTTGAAACATAATCACAAAATGTGATAGAAAATATGGCTCTCCAGGGACATCCTTATATTAGGGTTACTCTCAAAAATTGGACACAAAACATTTTTGTACAATTTTCTTACAAACGAAGGTCTATAGGACAGAATAAGTTAAAAATTAATTATTTTTTTAAGAAGTTTTTTTTTTAATACATAAAATATGTAACAAAAATTCATTATTTTGGTAATTTTTGAAAATTTATTTTCTAAGTACGCCCCTGGAGACTTTCCTGTGACATAAGCCTGACATATTACAGCTTTTAAAAGCAAATTATATTTTCTACAATAAAGTATATTAAATATATTTTCCCAACAAGTGTAGTTTTTGAGAAAATGTTATAAAACCTATAATACACAGGTTTTTTCGTAATAATCCTTAAACTTAACCCAATTTGTCGATATCACAAAATTATACGGTTTAAAAGTTTATAAATTATTTTTTTTTGTAAGCCAAAATTACATCAAACATTAAAATCAAAATCTACAACAGGTTGGAGTTACAATAAAATAGTGTGTTAAATCTTACATACTCATATGATATAAACAGACAATATTTAGTGTGATCCATTTTACAAATTTTAAAAACAATTAGTTCCAGTTGAAATTCCAATTTTTCTCGTAAAGAAAATTGTAAATTTCTAACAATAAATGCTATATAATACTAATAATACTAATATAAAAAATATAGTATAAAAAACTTTAATCGCCTGATATACACCAGAAACCGTCCGGAACAACAACAGCTTAGCCAATTATAATTTAAGGAATTTTTTAAGCTTTTGTTAATTTGTTTGCCGAGATCTTTAGCCAGAATGGTGATTTTTTTGTTTATTTCATCGAAAAAATTTCACGTTTCAGACATTACACATTTTTTTGTGTTACTTGCTTTTTTATTATTTTTAAAAATATGTAGTGATAATACAAAATAAATAGTTAAATTTTACCACACACATATTCACATGAAAACTTAAAGTTGACTAAAAGTCAACGTGGAAACTAAATTTTCAATTTCTTTAGAGAAAACTGTGGTGACAAAATATTTATTTTTATAATGAAGTTAGTTCTAGTATGACAAGTAATTTTGTGATTTAAAATTCTAGAAATATCATGGTTTAATTTAATGTAGCTATGCTTCCTTCTCGTTACGGTAGTTTCCAAGATATACAGGTTTGAAATTTAAAATAAACCTGTTTCCGTTTCAGACGCTTACACTGGGTGTTTTTTAAGATTTTTTCGTAATTAAAAGAGTGACCCCAACCAAATTTTTCAGTGACTCTAATAGAATTTATCGTGCTTATGATTAAAATTTGCTTCTGAAATTGAAACAAAAACTAATTGAGTGACATTAAATTACGTATTTTGGCCATTAAACAAAAAAAAACTCCCATCATACCATTCCAACTTTTTAACAATGATCTGTTTCTTATATTGTAAAATAAAGAAGAAAGCTTTATTTAAAAAAAATTCCTTAATACTTTTAAACTTATGCAGAAAAGAAAAAGTTTAAAAGCATTAAGTAAGACATAAAAATCCAAACTTTTTAATAAAAGTAAAAACTAAATTTGAACCCAAGTACCTGGAAAAAGAGTTTTAGCACATTTCGTTCTAAACTTCGCCATGCCAAATTGTAATAAGAGCTCGGAATTTTAAGGTATATATATGTATATTCCAGATTGGAACGTTTCCTTTGGAGTCAAGTTTCTTAAATTTGGACAAAAAATTAACGAAACCAGAGAGATCTAATAGCTCTCCAACTCAGAGTTCTTTAAAATAAAATTTAAGTAAATCGACTTGACTCAATTTTTATCTAATCATATATATATATATATATATATATATATATATATATATATATATATATATATATATATATATATATATATTTATCGGTTTCACAACGTTCTATATCTTCCGATAGCCAATCGCCACTCGTTTCTGTTGGCCCATAATTCATAATCTATTCTTATTTCACTGTCAGTTGTTTTGTTCTTATATCATCCACTAAAGTACGTTCATCCACTGTCACAATTTCTCTTATTCTTTGTTTTGTAACTCTTTCTCTTTTTGATTTCCCTGCTGCTCTTCTCCAATAGTCCATCTCCGTAGCGGAAGGCATTTTTTCTGTTCTACTGTTGATTGGCCATACTTCTGAGCCGTATGTTATAATACTTTTTACAATGGTGTAATATATAAGCTTTTTGTTATAATTGTGATTCCAACTCTGTTTTGTTTGATATACTTTGGTCCCAAATTATTCCAATTAATAAAGTTATTGCTTTTCTTCCTTGTACATTTCGATCTTTTGTAGCTTTGTCTAGTGTTCCGTCAGCTGTAATTTTTAGACCTAAGTATTTATACTCATCACAGGACTGAATTCGCTGCCCGGTATTTAAGATTAGATCCTGTTTCATTGCACCGATACACATATACTCTGTCTTATTGAGATTAACCTCTAGTCCCCTCGTATTGTACTCTTCTATTAGTTTTCGTCTCATATATTCGAGGCCGTCATAATCCATAATTTATCTAATCATAAGATTTTGATTTATACGCATTGTACTGACCTTACTTTCTAGTTTTCTAATCGGTTTTGTCGGCTTCTAAAACTTTTTATTAAATAAGACGTACAAGTTTAGCAAGATTTTAACAAAATATAAATGATTGATTTGCTTGGTTCTTAACAGCAATTTGGCAGTCGTCTAGTTGTCTCTTTAGCCGCAAGTGAAGTGGCGATCGGCGTCATAGCTTCAAAGGCAGCAACTTCAAACGCAGTAACAAACTTATAGTTTTTGCAAAGTCAGTTGAACAAAGATAAAAGCCGACCATCGGCATATCCTTTAAAGAAAGTGACATGGGCGGCGGTAGATATACTCATGAAAATTATTTCATTTAATTATGGCGTAAATTAAAGAAATAAAAATGGATAATAAAACTTTCTATTCCTATACCTATAGAAACGACACTGATTTATTTTTTCTGCATACTGCCGACTAAAGGGGTCCCGCAAAGAACACCTGAAAGCAATTAAAAGGCATCTGCCAATCAGGTGTCGTCCATCCACCTGGGCTCGGTCGGTCGGAAAACAAATACTTTGTGGTCGGACCGCAAAGAGCCGCGCCTCTTCTCTGTCGGTAGGGTTGAAATTATATCAGGAAGATTTTATATGAATTTGGATAACTTTTGAAGGGCAGAATTAAGAAAAATTTCATGGAATCGATAGAACACCGTATTGGGAGTTATTCAAGTGAATTTGCAAAAACTATACTAATCTATTTAGCAAAAGCTTCAGACAACACTGGTCGTTCATTTGAAGTCCATTCTAATTCCAGAACGTCTAGGACGTCCACTGGACCTTCACACTGCAACAAGTGTTTTGTAAAATTCCAGTAAAAAAATACACTTACCATCACATTACAGGATAAGTAATATTACATGACATATTTTGTACATTTTTTATGGAAAACGAAAATATACAAATCCAGTTGTGTAAAAACCCAATATACTCGTAAACATGGAAAAATACATCTACGGTACTGAAAGAAACACATTTACAGTATCTCTTATGTAAAAAATTTCATGATATATATTATGAAAATCACCAACATTTTTCTCACTGATACTCTGTAAAAATGGAATAATACATCTACAGTACTGAAAAAACAGATTTAAATTATGTAAAAAATTACATGATATGTTATGGAAAATTACCAAGTTTTTTTTTCAGTGTATTGTGCGATCGTCCAGAATCGGACATGTGTTGACATGCACCTGCGGTCGTTCATTAGATTTAGGCGACTGCATGTTATCATTAATAATAAGACAGGACATGTTATATACAAAAATTAATGTGTTTTTTGCCTTGTGAGAATAATAAAAATAATATCTGCATAAAGTTAGAGATGGCGCACCGGTCAGCATATTTTTCGGCAATTTGAGAGACGTGAATAAATAAAAAATTTTAAATGTTAATTCAGAGCAACCTGCAAGGATTCCAAGTAAAGATCCTTTAAAATGTCCTGTGGCAGAGATATATGATCTACTCTATAGAACTACAATACATAATAGAAGTATGTGTATCTTCCAGTGGACGGCCAAAGGACGTCCGATGTTCGGCTATGAACGTTCAAAAGACATCCATAATTATAAACAACAAGTGAAATTAAAGAAAGAAAAATAAGAAAAAAGTTTTCTGCATCGGCCTGATTTTTTTAATTTATTTTCCTTTCTTTAATTTCACTTGTTGTTTATAGTTTTAGGTCCTGGCATTATTTGCAATTTGGTATTTGACATCCATAATGTCAGACGCGGGTGTACAATGGACGTTTTTGAGCTGTCTGGGCGGTGAAGTTGAACACCAAAAATATCTACTATTCAGAGTTTTCTCATTTTGAAGCACACATAAACTATTTTGGAAAGTTTTCTGCCATGTGCACAATCAGGATAATGGATGGTTGAAGTAAAAATCTTTTTTTTTCTAATTTTATTGAATTTACATTGACACTTTAAAAAACATTAAAAACCATAAATAAACTTCAACATAAATGGGACTTAAACATAATTTATTTTTTATTAAAATAAATAATTATAATTTTAGTTTCAGTTTTGTAACATTAAAGTAAGAAATACTTTTACTTTATATGACATGCTAAATTGCTATTTTTGAGCGGAGGTTCGGTTCGGTTCATACGGTCCTGAATTATAAGATGTTAATTTTTTATCAACTGAAACCTCGTCCGAAACTAGATTCGTCCAAATTATCATGCACAAAGTGTAATAATAGCACAGATTTCACATGCCAAAAAAAAACTTAATTTTAAAAAATATCTTTAAAAAAGTTTGCTCTTGAAAACTTTTGGGAAAAAAGTAATTTAGAAGCTCAACGGTAATACTCAAGAGAATTTAAAATCAATATTTAAAAGATCACAAGAACAAAACTTATATAATTTATTAGCGTATTAGGTACTTAAGAATTTCGTAAACGGTTTCTAAACGAAAAAAAGGCCTTGAAAAAAATTGTTAATGTCATTAGAAAAAAAAGTTTTTTTTTGTACTGGGACTTCCATTCTATTGGATAAACGCCCAGTGTTCCAAAACCTGAATTTAAACGTGTTGGTAACAAAGTAGATAAAGTCATTAAAAAACGCATACAACATCCAATGGTAAGCGGCGACTTGACCCGCTATACTCGTATCACGGAGATGAAGGAATTTGTGAATGTCACGTCATTTAAGTCATACAAGATGGTGAAGAGATTTTAATTTTTGGAAAAAAAAACAATTTTTAGTTATTACTCGATATTTTGAAAGGCACTGCAGATATTTTAAGTTAAAATACAGCATCTGATTGGGCTCAAAATGGCGCCACTTTTTCCTATAGATTGTATAATTTCACCTGAGCGGGTACTGTCCACGTACGTCTTAAATATATCAGTATTGAGAAAGGGCCTCAAAAAAAACTGCAACAAGTATGCCGTGATGTTGGATTTCAAATGAATCCAAACCAGGGCTATCAAAATGGACGGGCCACGATCCTCCACTTTATTGACGTCACATCGGAGGCTGATTTTTTTTTGATGGTCACGTCATGACACAGCTTTAAAGTATTGAAGTTAGGAATATTTGATTTTTTTTTAAATAAAGTCGGTTTTGAGATTATTTTTACTATATTATTGCAGAACAATTTTTTTTAATGTATAGTAATCCTTAATATTTCAGAGCCGATTCATTAGCTCATACAAAATTTTAATTTAAAGCAGAAGCGAATGTGACAAACACACAGGGCCGTATCTGCGGGGGGGTTTTGGGGGTTCAACCCCCCCCCCCGCCCCCATCCTGAAAATTTAATAGGAATGTGTTTTTTAAGTTTAACCTTTTTTTCATATTTGTTTGCGTCGATGTTTCTTAAACTTAAAAAGAACAATAGAAAGATCGCGATGTAGGATATGTAGAAACAATACAAAATGGTTAGGTTAACAAACAAAAAAAACTCAAAGATTAACTAAGTATATAATGACTTCTAAACTTACCTAACACCAGAATATTCACTAGTTGCACAGTTTAAAACTAAGAAAAGTAAAAAACTTGTAAGGCTGTTACTTAAAATAGCGCATACCCGAAAAACGCTTGAATGAAGTATTCTGACAAATTTCAGGTGGCCGTGATCAAACTGCACGCAATCTAGTCAATGGTCATTGAATAGCGAACATATCGTACTCTAACATAAAACAGCGGTTTTATGCAAAATGTAGAAATTAATAAAAACATGTATTGATAAATGTAAATATGCCCAATAGATGGGTTTATGGTGTGTTGCGCACAAATCAATAATGAGTTAATGCAAGGCCAACAAAAAAATACAGGCCACGACCCTGAAAAAAACAGCTGTTCTTGGGGGGCTGACTTTTACATTGGGTCTTATGGGAGGTCAGAAGTTTTTTATATTATTTTCAAAATGGCACTACAGATTTCCACGAAATTTCAGTGAAATATTCTCAGTCACCATCCCGATGTTCCACCAAACTTTTGTAAGGATGCAAGATGATTGTAAAATCTTCAAGATTTAGCATTCCTTATTTTAAATTCAAATTACTCGCCATGAACCGCATGCCAACTGTTACTTTGACATGTATTTGACTTTGTCATCTGTGTTTGTCATGGTATTTGTTTATTTGTTTGTATTGTAAAACTTTTTCGATTTTTTAATGATTTTTTACATTAAAGGTCATTTAGAATCCAAAAATACCAGCGTTAATTTTGTTACAAGCCCAACAAAAAAATACAGGCCACTCCCCTGAAAATATCAGCTGTTCTCTGGGGGCTGACTTTTACATTGGGTCTTATGGGAGGTCGGATATTTTTTAGGATATCTTCAAAATGGCACTACAGATTTCCGCGAAAATTTAGTGAAATATTCTCAGACACCGTCCCTATATTCTACTATACTTTTGTAAGGATGCAAGGTGATTAAAAGGTTAAAATCTTCAAGATTTAGCATTTCTTATTTTGAATTCAAATTACCCGCCATGTACCGCATCCCAATTGTTATATTTGACATGTATTTGACTTTGTCATCTGTTTTTGTCACATTCACTTCTGCTTTAAATTTAATTTTTGTGTAAGCTAATGAAGCGGCTCTTAAAAATTAAGGATTACTATACATTTAAAAAAAATTGTTCTGCAAGAATGTAGTAAAAACAATCTCAAAACCGGCTTTATTTAAAAATAAATCAAATATTCATGAACCGTCATTCCAACTTCAATATTTTAAAGACAGTCAGATGTGTCAGGACGTGACCATCAAAAAAAAATCAGCCCCCGATGTGACGTCAACAAAGTGGAGGATTTTGACCCGTCCGTTTTGATAGCTTTTTAAAACAAAATTACACCACGAAAAATAATTTTTTGATGTGGTAATTTTTGTAAACAAATAAAACTATATTAAGTTTTAAAAGTCTGCTGAGTACCGAATATAAACAAATAGATAGGTAGGTAATCCGCTGACTGTCCACGCTGATGAAGCGGCCCTATACATTTAAAAAAAATTGTTCTGCAAGAATATATTAAAAGCAATCTCGAAACTGGCTTTATTAAAAAAAAATCAAATATTCATGAACCGTCATTCCAACTTCAATATTTAAAAGATAAACAGCTGTGTGGTAACGTGACCATCAACAAAAAAAATCAGTCCCCGATGTGACGTCAACAAAGTGGAGAATCGTGATTTTTACAATTTCGCAAAACTGCAAAAACTTCATAACCCCTCCCCCCCTCCCCGGTAGAACCGCTATTGCTTTTGAACCTGGAACACCCTCGGTTGGTGCTTTTGCTAACTACCGGATTTATATGGTTGTAGGTAAAAAATTGGTAACTGATCCACCCTTTGTTCCAAATACGTACTCTTTTCCGCTTAGGGGATAACTTTGAGAACTAAACGTTAACATTTATAGCGTGGGCTTGAAACGTAGACGGGTTACGTAATTTAATATCTTGTTTGGCCAAAGTCCTTTGTCAAGCTTTGACAATAGCGGGCGGATGGTGGCGCAACGCGGTGCCCGAAACTTGTAAACTTAATTAGCTAAATTTTGGCTAACCTGTATAAAACCACTAACCATTATAACTCTACAACGTGTCACATTTGAATTGGGATTAAATGGAAAGCTCGATCATTTTTAAGAATAACGTTCATCAGATAACGTACTCAACCCGAATACCGTCACCCACCTGAATTCCGTCACTTTTTAGAAATGTTTTGAATTATTAAGCTAATCCTGCAATGGAATTCCAAAAAAAAAACTTTTATCAGTTCACCTATAATATATTTTGCAACATTGTGCGCAAACTTCGGCTGTATTGTTTAAAAGGAAGCTGCGCGCGAAAAATTATTTTAATCGTGAGTCGTGTCGAAGCGAAACGTCGCATTTTATTATAAGGTAAGCCACTTGTACGTACTCATTTAATTTAGGATTGTAGGTACTTTATTATATTATTACCTAATATGTTTGTATGTTTTACTAAAGTAATGTCCGTAGATAAGTTTTTAATCAAAATTTTCTTCCTTTTTCGATTTTTTTCAATAAAAAGAGGGTGGCGGCGTTTGGGTTACAAAAAAGCATTAAGCCGGAAATCCGACAGGAGTGACGGAATTCCCAAAAAAACAATGTCTATTCAAATTAGTTTTTTTCATACCTACATTTACCAAAAAGCGAAAAATACATATAAATAAGAATCACATTTGATCATATTTTTTAAATCCGAAATTCCGTCACAGGCTTTTTGAGCTATTTTATCTGAAAATGTGTTTTAAATTAAAGGTGTAAGAATTCCAGCTGTGGGGCTATGACGGCTTTCTGATTATTTTATTTTTGTAAAAAATAAGGGTGACGGAGTTCTGGTGGGCAACAATTTTTTAAAGTTCAGTTTTTTCCATATCAACAACCATCTCAAGACAACAAATCTAAGATGATAAAACCTACAAGAATTCAAATTTTTTATATTTCAATTTCCGTCATATGTTTTTATACTATAACCCGTTTAATATCTTACGAAAAATACCTACCTATCCAGAATTTTTACTCCAAATATTCTGTTTACTGTAAGAAATAAATACTTTACAAGGCTCCACCCCCCTAAAAACTATTAATTATCATTTCGAATACCATAGTTATAGGTTAAGCGAATTTTTAGATATGTTATAGTCAGACAGATAGACCAACAGATAATCCTACAACAGTTATACTGACACACAGACATATACTACCACAAAATTTGAAGTGGTAATAAAAATATTTTATTGACGGACACATTAGGCTTTCACTTCTAATGGTATACATGAAAAACTAACAATCCTATATGTTTTCGTGTTACGAGGTCCTCTTAAAAATATTTGATGAATTTATGTAAGCAAAGTTAATTAGTACAATAAAAGTTACTTGTATTTGTTATAGATTGTTTTTAGCATCCATTTTATCATATGACGGAATTTAGGTCAAAACTATGTCGGAGTTCAGGTAAGCACTATGACGGAATTAGTAATTTCGGATCTCTAACTTTTTTTATTTACTAAAAAATATAATATATATATATAAAGTTTCAGCACAAGTAAAAATATATCAACACATAGAACATTGTATATCATCTCAAAAGTCAGTCCATGAATACTAAGGGGCTTAAGGTGACGGAATTCGGGTCCACTACGGTATCTCCCCATCAAACACAAAAACATTTTAATTACGTCAAAATAATGTTTAATTTAAAAACATAACGTTATAACCTATAGGTTGGATAATAGTTCTGTTTATAACTCAATTTCTGACGTTACAAAAATAATCTTTTGTTTTTCTAACATTGAAAATAAAATGTTTTTCCAACAAACGAATGTGGTTTTAAAATTGCAGCGGGTCCATGCGTCTTGTTGTTAGCCACACCTTTAAAGTACGTACATATACGTATGCCCCTTACTTTGGTCTCGCTGCGAGGCATGCGAAATCTGCCGCAAATGAATATTTGGCTTAAGGTCCGTCGACTAATCGGCCGACTAAATTGTCGCATTCCCTGTCTGATTACCTAACGTAAGTATGCGATATTCCATACAAAATCATTTTTGTTTACTTTAGTTTACTTTTCTAACCTTATTTTGTGGTGCTTCATTTAAATCACTGCATACCGATTTGTTGTTCTTTAACTATACCATATTTCCCACACAACTGGAGTATATTCCGACTCAAATATGTTTGTTTTCACAAAAGTCAATTTGAAATTGAAATATTACCGACCTACTTACTGCCAGCCTTTATTATGTTAAAATGAAAAAATCTTAAACAATCAACTGTTTTCTATTTATATATTTTTTTTATTTTTAAGAATAATTGTTTTTTAATTAAAATTTTAAAAACACAATTTTATATCCAAATTCTAACGCATTTTTTTTTCACTAAAATAGTTTCTATAAAACATTTGTACAGAATATGAATATTTTGCAAAATCACAAAGATATAAAATAGGTACAGTTAAAATAACTCTATTTAAAAGTATCTCCATATTATCATTTTAACAGTCGTTATCTCTTTATTTTGCAATTCTGTATAAAAAATTGCACCTACAGCAACTTTTTTAGGAAACATTTTAGTAATTTTATAAAATAATAAATAATTGACTTTAAAACCATTTTCTTTCGAAAAAAATAAGTTCCGTATTATGTATGTCAAAAATTACGTATTGTCGAAAATTGATAACTCAAATTTTTTATCTCAAAAAATCTTGTAAATTAAACAAAAGTATGACTATTAAAAACTAGAAAACTGACATTGCTTAGAACCTCAAATAAAAATAATATTTAGATTAATGGCTGCCATTCTGTTACCGCCATTTCAAAGATCTTCCGGCCAGCTTGCCGCAATTATGTATATTGGTTTCGGGCAAATCTATCCACTTCTGCAACTTTTGAAAAAGTTTAAGATTTAGTTGTTAAAACAAATTAATTTTTATTCAATTTAGTGCCAGGTCTTACTGCCGGAAAATTACCGTAAGATGATACATTGGACCAGTCATAAATCAGTCCGAAAATCCAATTTGCGTTCCTGGTCAGCGTTGTACTGTTATCGGACATTAAATTTTCCATTCCAACGGGTCAACCAAAGCGGTTTCGGACCCCTCCAAAATACAAGATCGAAATCGGCGCATTAGAAATTTTAGCAATTCACTCTTTTCTTTGTCTGTGTTTACAATACATTTCTAGTTTATATTACCTGAGTTAAAAAAATTACCATAAATTTACAAGAAATTTACATTTGTCTAAAAAAATTACAAAAGCGGATACCCAATAAAATTCAAATTTATGCATTTAGGGAAAGATAAATTAAATTTCGCAACCAATTTACATTTCATTTACAACCTTACATAAATTCTCTAAATTCACAGAAAAATTGGGAATTAACACGTGATCAAATACCGGGAAAGCCACGTAAATATACAAATATTGCTTAAATTTCCAAAAAAAATATGAAAAACGAATATTTTGGAAAAAATCGCCTTTTACGCGTGTGGATCTACCAACGATTGCAACATCTACAGCATCTGTTTATTTCTTCGCAAGAGCCTCTCAATTTTTATTTCTATAGGACTGTATTAAATGCACATAAGTATTTAGGTTTTAGCTTTTAATCGCTTTATGCTCCAGTTACATTTTTAGTAAAATAATATGTAGCATGTTTTAGCTTCCTTGAGTTATAGTGATTTTCAAGGGCGTACCTAGGGAGGGGAGCAAGGGTAATCAATTTCCCTCCCCGAAATAGTGAATAAGGTGTGTTAAAAAGATTTTTCAGGAGCACTAATAATTATTCTCAAATACCAAATTGCAAATAATGCAAGGACCTAAAACTATAAACAACAAGTGAAAGTAAAGAAATAAAAATAAGAAAAAAGTTTTTCGGCTTCGGCCGGGACTGGAACCCGGGATCTCTTGCACTGTAAGCAAACATTCTAAACATTGAACTACCGAAGCCGTATACATTTTCTGAAAACTTTCATCTATGCAGGCTGTGGTGTCTTAATACAAAAACGAGAGAATCTCAGGGTATTAACTTGACCAAGTCATCAAATTGATTTCTATAAATTCTTCCTTCCCACTGTCAAAGGTATGAAAACTCAAAAGTTAGACGTAAACTATCAACGTCTGAAAACGAGATCACCTTTTCGTGTGTTAAAATTTCTGATCGCAATGGGCGATTGCCAATATAATTCTTAAATACCAAATTGCAAATAATGCAAGGACCTAAAACTATAAACAACAAGTGAAATTAAGAAAATTTTCTATCAGTCTTGCCTAGCATAGAAAATTCTATGTGGTTATTTAAATAAGTAGCACTTACTTTGTGTCTGTAACTTTTCACTAAAGTGCTTGATATCACACATTCCTGTTGCCACCCACGCAGGATCACGTCGTTGATTGTTCATAATAAGACAAAAAATCAACAAAAAAAAGAATTTCGTTTTTCAGAACCGCACAGCCAGTTTTCAGCATCGTATAATTTTTTATTACTTGCACTAAAATTTTGGTTAATTTTTAGGATTTTTAGGTCCGGTCTATGTGGCCCTAAAGATTTTATTTGTAATCGAAGTTCATATGTCAATGTATTTACATTTGTACAGTTAATTATGTAATCGACGGTATTTATTTCCATTTTATAAACGAACATACGTCTTTACTAAGGATAGAACCGGCATCGTGTAGAAGGGCAACGGACGTTCCCGCACGATGGTGATGATCGACTTTAACTAAAACACACAGTCCTGCCGCCCCCGCTCGGGAATATTCACCCATACCCCACTGAAAAACGGGTGAAATTGAAACCCTGCCCCACGCGGCGCTGCCGGCTTGTAATTATTTACGCTAAAAAAGTTCACTCAATTAATCACTTGATGTTAACCACAGATAATAAAAAGAACTACACAATCATGTCGTAAAGGAAGATTTAATTTATTTAAATAAATCAATTAAGAATACTGTTTGTTGTCTAGTTTTGGGAGGGCACTGCCCCGTTCCCCTATCTGTAGCAGACGCCACTGCACTGACATATATAAAAATTGTAACCGTTGCGCGTTGGAGGATTTTAAATATTTAGATGTCTCTTGACATGACGTCAACCGAGAGGATATTTTTATTTTATTACACAAAAAGTAGATTAAAAGCAGAAAAGTTTCTATATAAAGAAAGTTTGAAGAGTCTTTTATATAAAATAAATATGATGAAACCCGGGGGACTTATAAAAATGGAGAAGGAAAGTAGAAAAATAATGGATCAAAAAACATCAACAATAGGTAAACTTTTTGATACTTTATTAAAATACCCCAGTGGCGGTCCCAGCCCCCCCTCGATTTTCCAGAGAACTCCAAATTTAAGAGGCAAATTCAGATGTGATGATCTCTAAATAAGTAGTGGTAGAAAGTGCCAAAAGATGGATTTTTTCCTATGGCATTTTGAATTAAATTTCATTATTTTTACATTGCTAGCCCACGCAGCAGCAAGGACTAGATAAGAGGCTGTTTTCGACAATTTTTTTTTTGTCGATAATGTCGAAAATGTGTTATTTGGGTGTATTTTGACCTATCTTAGCAATATATTCGTGACGTCTGTCCGCAAGGTTGGATGGGACAGGCGGGCAACCGGGTAAATGCCCGGTGGGCCGGTACAATTGAGGGCCGGTTGGGCCGCAGGCCCGATGTACCCATTCCAAATTATTAAAATTTATTTTTGTATATTTGACCCAAACGAACTAATTAAAAAATTAAACATTTAAATTAAAACAATCTGTATGTAGCTCCAGGCCTGCGATACTCGTTTGATTGTTACAGTTACTTTTATATTAAAATAAGTATAATGTATCAAGGAGATAATGTGATAATGGCACTAACTTATTAATATCTTTTTACAATACCAATATCCAGAAGAAAAAATCGGGAGATTAAAAACATGTAAGAAAAATATTGTCCATTTTTTTTCTTAGAAATCTCTTTTAACACACTTTGTTGACTATTTTGGCGGGGATTGATCCCCCTGATCTCCCCGTTCGTTCATTTTTGGTGCTAAAATACATAAAAAATCTAAGAAGTCGATTAACCCATTGAAAAATCGGTATTGGGTCCAATTCAAATTAAAGGGATCATAGATAAAATTGCAGCATCAAGTTCGTTATTAAAAAAGTCGTTACCATATGAAAAATTAGCATACCTGCTCTGTCCCCGGTAGTTAAAAGGGCGCAAGTGTGGTTCGGAAAAAAAAACGACTTCAAACTCTTAATTGTTCATAAGGCAGTACTACAGTTACTGCTATTTGTTTTTTTTTAAGTTTTTTTTTTTATTTTATTACATAGGGCATGATGGAAAATCTGTCGAGACCAAAAACCTAAATTCGAAAAAAATTACTTACACCCTTTTAACTACGTGCTGTTGTATGTTGAAATTTTGTACGTTTTTTTTTTTTTTTGAATTTTTATTTTGTGAAAAAATTAGATATTAATTATGTTAATAGGTACTTAGTGTTTAATATAGGCATACAGAATATAAAACTTTACAAAAATATCTAGAGCAGTATCACAGATATTAATAAAAAAGGAGATTTTCTAAAAGTCTTTAAACTCCTTGTATCTCACAAGTTAGGATGTTTAGGACATGCATACATAAGTTTTTATGAAGGTTTTTTTCCCAAATGCAAATTACATCCTTTAAAATTAGCAGGTTATTTAATAACAAAACCTCCATAATATCAAAAACAAAAACAACACAATATGGCTTCGTTTTCTTTGCCGTAAAATTTTTGTGCCGATGCGAAAGCCGAATAAAAAAAAATTGCCAGGGCCGGTTTGTTTAAGCCCATCCAACCCTGTCTGTCCGTGTGTATGTGTGAGTATGTCTTTCCGGCCCACAGTAGCTTCTAAACCGCTAAACCGATTTTTATGAAATTTTTAGGTAAAATAGCGTTTGACAATGTAATGAGCTGATTAGATTTTGGTCAAAATCCATTAATGCTAATGAAATTTATTTGACAGTTAAAAAATAGAAAACATGCTAACTTTTTAACGGAGTATCGTCTAAATTAGCGGTTTTTGAAATAAAATACATT
Organism: Aspidapion aeneum; assembly: GCA_963576565.1. Taxonomy (NCBI): domain Eukaryota; kingdom Metazoa; phylum Arthropoda; class Insecta; order Coleoptera; family Brentidae; genus Aspidapion; species Aspidapion aeneum. Next base: position 204,694,859 of record OY755038.1, read on the forward strand.
TTTCTCAATAATTTGTGTTATAAATAAAAACTTTGTAGGAGCTTTCGTTTTTGAGATATTTGCAAAAAACTCTTTCAACGCTGATATAGCGTGGAGTTAACATGTAGTGTGCTAATGCTAACCTCAGTAAATATTACAACAAACAATCCAAATTTTGTGAAATTTTGCACTACATTAAAGGTAGTAATTATGTATTAGAATAATAAAAAAAGAATAATACTCTAAATTATTTAAAAATCTGTCTTCTTTTTCAAAAAGTATTTTATTTTTCAACTAAATATGGTATAAGCATATTACTATTTTTTGTAAATAATTATTAAATGGCTTTTAGATTGTTTTTTTAAATAAAGGAGGAGGCACTAAATATATTGTTTACCGGGACGCGTCAGATGAGCTGAATTTGAGATATGTTGAAAGACAAACCTTCCTGATATTTTTACCAAAAAAAATTAGGGGGTCATAGGATTCGTTTTTGAGCTATACTTATTTAAATGTGCGCCACTGATATATGGCAAAATATGACCATTTGTAGTTTTTTTGTAATAACTTATCGCCAAATAAAAATAAAAAACTGGTATTAGCTTTACTTTATTGGTAAAAGAGTTCTTTTAAGGATTTTATCAGTTTTTGTCATATAGTTTCCGTCGCATACCTACAGAGTGGCTCAAAATAATAAAAAAAATACAGGAAAAATACCTGAGATTTATAAAATGTAAAGAAAGGAAACTAAAAATGCATGGTCAAAATTAACTTCACTTGTGAGTCGCTTTAACTATTCTAGAGTAATGTTTGCATAATAGGTTATGTTATAAGCTAACAGGGTATTTCAAAAAAAAATTAATTCAACGCATGACACGTTTACTAATTGTCTACGGAATAGTGTGTTTACCGGGATGCGTTAAATGAGGTGAATTTATGATATGTTAGGGCCCAAGCCGTCTAAATACTCGTCTCAAAGAAATTGCATCCCAGTAAACATTTTCCACACACTATTCCAAAGGCAATTAGTACACATGTTATGCGAATTTCAAAAATGTTTGAAATACCCATTAAGTCTATTACTATTATTGTATTTCAATTATTCATAGTTTGAGCCACTATCTAGATATGTGACGAAAACTATATGTCAAAAATGAGAACATACTTAAAAAGACTCTTTTTTTTTTCAACAAAATAAAATTCATATTGGTTTTTTATTTTTCTTTCACGAGATGTTATTACAAAAAACTATAAAATCTTACATTTTTTCATAATCCATTGGGCGCATTTAAATAATTATAGCTCGAAAACGAAACCGATGACCCCCCATTTTTAGCTCACACTACTACTATACTATAGTAGTGTGAGCTATGGTGATCCTAATTTTTTCGAGAAAAAAAAAGTTGCTCCGATTTCAAAAATTTTTATATATCTTTGCGTTTCAGATGATTTTGAAACTTTTTTGTTGCGCCGTCTGTCTGTCTGTCTGTCTCTCTGTCTGTCTGTCTGTATAGGTGTCTGTCTGTGTGTCTGTATGTCTGTCTGTAACGACCAACGCGCATAACTCAAAAACGGCTTGCCCGATTTTAACGAAATTTGGTACCCAGGCGGGATTTTGGGTCGAGATGGTTCCATTTAAAAATGAACAAAATCCACCGAAAACAACCCAAATAAAAGGGTGGGGGTAGATTTCAAAAAGTAAAGTTTATGTAAAAATATAGCGTGTGTGATATCAAACGAAAGGTAATTAAGTCTGGAGTTAAACAAAATACATTTTAATTTATTTAAAAAAAAAGGGTGGGGGTAAATTTCAAAAATTAGTGTTTAAGTGGAAATATGGCGTGTGTGATATCAAACGAAAGGTAATTGAGTCTGGAGTTAAACAAAATACATTTTAGTTTTTAAAAAAGGGTGGGGGTAGATTTGAAAAATTAGAGTTTAAGTCAAAACATGGCTTGTGTTTTATCAAACGAAAGGTGATTGAGTCTGGAGTTCAATAAAATATACTTCAGTTTTTAGTTATATTAGCTTTCATGTAGATACACTATAACTATAGTATCCAGTGTGAGCTTAGGTGCCCATAGATTGGCAGAGTATTTTTTAAACAAGCATCCGGACGGTTTAGGTTCAAACATATCTTAAATTCACCTCATTTGACGCATCCCAGTAAACACACTAATTCGTAGACAATTAGTAAATATGTCATGCGTTGAATAAATTTTTTTTTGAAATACCCTGTTAGCTTATAACATCCCCTATTATGCAAACATCACTCTAGAATAGTTAAAACGACTCACATGAAAGCAAGCGAAGTTAATTTTGACTATGCATTTTTAGTTCCCTTTCTTTATAGGTAATAAATCTCAGGGGGTCGATTTCATGCACAATTGACCGGTCAATCTCTGACTTTGAACAAGAGATTGATCAAAGGCCAATCTCCAAAGTATCTAGTAAGCTAGGAAAAGTTTTAATCTATTATTATAGGGACATTATTGAATTTTTTCCAACATTTCGTATATTTTTACATACCTTTATCCTTTTTGCTTCAGAATATATCCCCAAAAGGTCCGTTTTCCAGCAATTATACGAGGTTTTTTTTGTTTTTTCCGACATTGACTTTCTTTGTTTTTTCTTTAAACTGTCAAATGTTAGATTGAACAGAGACAGGAGGGGTTTAAGATATTTTTATTATATTTGCACCTAGTAGATATAGGAGTATTCTAATGTTATTAATAAACTAATTCCACTCTTTGTAAATTTCAAAATTTACTATTTTAAATAAATTTTAGTTAGGTTAGGAAGTTGTTTAAGTTGGACTACTATCTTGTACGCAAACCGGAAAATGCATGTCTTTGGCACATCGACGTGTCGGGGTCGTCCATATATTACCTACGAAACACGTCGAACATTGGAAAGGTTCAAGAAAATTTTAGGAAAAATTATGAGTTACGGGTTAGGGTAGCTGGTTTTATATATACAGGGTGTCCCGGAAAAAAACAACTACATAGTGCATTATGGAGATTTCGAAATCGGTAATCGCCATTTCGAGCACAACTAGATTTTGTACCGATGTTAAAATTATCTAAAGGGGTTTTCAAAATATCAAGGAAAAACTAGAAATTATGTTTTTCAAAAAATTTTAATATCGTCGCCATCTGGTAAACAAATATAATAGAATTTGGTTGTTTTATTTTAGCGAATGTTTTCTAGGCATCCTAGTTCAATTTTTCAAAAACAAACAATTTTTAGTTTTTGCTCGATATTTTAAAAACCCCTGGGAATATTTTGGATTGGGCGCGAAATAGCGCAACTTTTATCTCATTTAACCAAATTTTTATTTCTTACTGTTTCCGAAACCCCCATAAGAGCCCATGTTGTTGCTTTTATCTGGGACAACCTGTATATATATATATATATATATATATATATATATATATATATATATATATATATATATATATATATATATACAGTGTCCCCCATAATATTCGCGACATATGGGAAAAATTTTTATATACGATCAATCCTGCTTGTTGAATATCCTAAAAAGACATTTTGACATTTGTCACATGATCATTGTCATGGCGGCAAATTCAAAAAATTAGGCATGAAATCTCAAAAAGTGAAGTTAAATCGCAAAATATCGAAAAAAGTTATTTGAAAAAAGTGTTTAGAATGTCATTTTAGGGTCCTCTATGAAATTTGGAGCAATAATAATAAAAAATAAGAAATACCCTATTTTTGGCCCTAGCCTTATTATGAATCAATTTTATACCGATTTTATTATTGAAATAGTTTAAGTAACGCAATATCTAATGGACAGAGGTAAAATGATTCCAAATTATTTAATAAAGTTGTTCATTAAAAATTAAATAAAAATACCCGATCAGCACATGTACCTTTATTGTCGGAATGGCCATTTTTTTTGACAGTTTGTAAGGTTTCCATGAATTTAGTATTAATACCACAATAGAAAAGAACCCCATCATTAATTATTTAAACTTTAATAAAATATTTAATAAATAATATCAATGACGTTATTCTTTTCCATTGTGGTATTAATACTGAATTCACGGAAGCCTTACAAACTGTCAAAACAAAATGCCATTGCGACAAGAAACGTGCATGTGCCAATCGGATATTTTTAATTAATTTTTTATGAATAACTTTAATAAAGAATTTGGAATCATTTTACCTTCGCCCATTAAATATTGCGTTACTTGAACTATTTCAATAATAAAATCTGTCTAAAATTAATTAATAATAAGGCTGGGCCCAAAAATAGGGTATTTCTTATTTTTTATTATTATTGATCCAAATTTCATAGAGGACCCTAAAATGACATTCTAAACACTTTTTTCAAATAACTTTTTTCGATATTTTGCCATTTAACCTCACTTTTTGGGTTTTCATGACTAATTTTTTGAACTTACCGTCATGGCAGTGATCACGTGACTAATGTCAAAATGTCTTTCTAGGTTATTCAACAAGCAGGATTGATCGTATATAATTTTTTTTCCATAACTTACAAACAAAATTTTTTCCAATATGTCGCGAACATTATGGGGGACACTGTATACATATATTTTCTTTATTTGCACTGAGGTCACCTTGCTGGGCCCGTTGTATCTATCTACCACCACCCTTTTATTTGGCTTGCGTTTGGTGGATTTTTTTCATTTTTAAATGGGACCATCTCGACCTACTGTTTTTGGGAAAAAAATCTGGTCACTTTAATACTGACCTAACCTGATTGCTCTTGCCCCTACAGAATATAGCAATTTGGTTATAGGTCGTGTCCTGATTGGTGTCTGAAGGCATGCTACCCTGCGCACACTTGCGGAAAGTTAAGATGATAAACGTAACTATTTTTTAGAATGTATGTAAACTTTTTTTGAAAGTTTTACCGTACCAAAGACTATTATGTATGCACCTATATCTAATGATGTAAATGGAAATATTTCCGTTAGAAATATTTCTATGGAAATGGAAATATTGGAAATTTCCGAAGGTGTTTCGGAAATATCGGAAATATTGGAAATATTTAAAAAAAATTATTTTTCATATGTTGTAACCTTAAGCGTTCTTAAATGACGCAACGCAAAAATTCAGGATTTTCGACCCCCACCCCTCTCTTAACGCATTTTCAAGAAAAACGACATTAAAATAACATTGAAGTGTTACGCAAGGCCAAAACCCCCCCATGAGCATTACGTAATTTAAATATAGGCCCTTATAAGCATCAAACTTACTATAGAAGAATTTTTATTTCCGATACTATTGAAGATTTTGAGGAAGTAGACTGGCAAGACGATGTTATTGAGTGTGATGCTGATGACAGCGATGAAGATATGCCTCTTGCTCGACTTTATAGTGAATATTGTAGTGTCAAGAATGAGATTTTTGTTGTACAAATTTGACCTTATTTCTGTATATTTGTTTGAAGAATAACTACTGATGTGTGTTCTATAAGCCTTCTGCGTTTTCCGGTGTTTTCTTATGATTTTATAAATAAATATATTAATTTTTCTGATTTTTTTAATATATCATACATTTCCAATATTTCCATATATTTCCAATCTTTCAGGAAATATTTCCGGAAATATTTCCGAAAATATATTTCTGGAAATTTTACAATACTACCTATATCCAATGAAAAAATTTTATTCTACATTTAAGGTACCTCTATCCGTCCCGAATAAGGCCACCTTAGGAAACTTTACTTTTATTTTGAAAATCAGCCTAAAATGTTAAGTATCTGGGGGCACCGCAATGCCCCGCCAAGTTCGCGCGGAAACTACACTACCTTCTTCTTATCTTGAAACATTTTAAACCATGTTTGACCTATCTAAAACTCTACTTCGGAATGAGCTACGAAACTCAAACTTTGCACAGTCGTAGATCTGTATAGAGCTAACAATCCCTCCACTCATTGGCTGCAAAATGCAAATGACTCTTACAGGTTATATCATTATTTTTGAAACAACTTTTTACAACTTTTTTTCGTTGGTCTATGCTATTTGTTATGGTAAACAGCTGATAAGTGTCAAAAAGTTAACTCAAAAACTATGATATGGAGTTTAGGCACAGTGCTAAATTGAACATAAAGAAATTTGGATGGAATAGCAAAGTTTAAAAAAACATTTCCAAACTAGAAAGAACCTTTCATTTTGAAATTTGTATTGGAGCACTTGGCTTTACTTTTATCTCAATTCTTTTTACGGAATACCACTTTCGCGTACTTGGCTTTTTTTACATGAAATGTTTTTGTTATGGTAGTATAGTCCTATACAAACATACTACGGATGCAGTACTTTTCGAAACATTTATTTTACTAAAACAGTATTCTCAGAACATCTCTGTTATGAAAAAAAATACTGTGCCAATATATGGGCACCTAAGCTCACACTAGGTACTATAGTTATGGTGTACGTGTGATATAATATAACTAAAAACTGAAATATATTTTATTTAACTCCCGACTCAATTACCTTTCGTTTGATACCACACAAGCCATGTTGTGACTTAAACTCTAATTTTTGAAATCTACCCCCACCCTTTTTTTAAACTAAAATGTGTTTTGTTTAACTCCAGACTCAATTACCTTTCGTTTGATATCACACAGGCCATATTTTCACATAAACTTTAATTGGCTTGTGTTCGGTGGATTTTGTTCATTTTTAAATGGGACCTTCTCGACCTACTCTTTTTGGGAAAAAAAATCTGGTCACTCTAATACTGACCTACCCTAATTGCTCTTGCCCATACAGAATATAGCAATTTGGTTATAGGTCGTGTCCTGACTGGACTGCGAAGGCGCGCTACCCTGCGCACACTTGCGCAAAGTTAATAATACTATATTGTGTACTGTATGGGGCCATTCCGACCCAAGACGCGGCCTAGGTACCAAATTTTATTCAAATCGGGCAAGCGGTTTTCGAGTTACCCGCGTTGGTCGTTACAGACAGACATAGAGATAGACAGACAGACGGCGCGACACAAAAGTTTCAAAATCAGCTGAAACGCGAATATATATAAATTTTTTTGAAATCGGAGCAACCTTTTTTTCACGAAAAATATTAGGATCACCATACTATAGTATATAAAGTATTGTGAGCTAAAAATGCTAACTCTTAAAAAGCATTAGAGTGCATATTTAGACCAACTGGCGCGTAAATTCGGGGCTAAAATGGTGGATAGTGGGCTACAACTACAACGGCCCCAGCAAGGTGGCCTCAGTGCATGGGACTTTTCCCACCAAGAAAACTTAATTTATTCGTTTAAGGCTACCCCCACCATTTATCTGACTTTTATAACTTTATCGGAAACATTGCGATTTACCAATAAAGAAAAATATATATACAGATTGTCCTATAGATAAAAGCAACTACATGCGGTATTATGGGGATTTCGGAAATAGTATCGAAATTAAAAATATTCCAAGGGGTTTTTAAAATATCGAGCAAAAACTAAAAATTGTGTGTTTTTGAATACTTGAAACTAGGATGCCTAGAAAAAATTCGTTAACATCATTCGATTGGCCGTAGTCGCTAATATAAAATAATCAAACTCTATTATATTTGTTTACCAGATCGCGACGATATTAAAATTTTTTGAAAAACATAATTTCTAGTTTTTCGTTGATATTTTGAAAACCCCTGTAGATATTTTTAACATCGGTACAAAATCTAGTTGGGCTCGAAATGGCGCAAATTTTTTTTCTTACCAATTCCGAAATCTTCATAAGACCCCATGTAGTTGCTTTTATCTGGGACACCCTGTATATATAAAACCAGCTACCCTAACCCGTAACTCATAATTTTTCCTAAAATTTTCTTGAACCTTTCCAATGTTCGACGTGTTTCGTAGGTAATTTATGGACGACCCCGACACGTAGATTTGCCAAAGACATGCATTTTCCGGTTTGCGTAAAATATAGTAGTCCAACTTAAACAACTTCCTAACCTAACTAAAATTTATTTAAAATAGTATAATTTTTAGATTTACAAACAGTGGAATTAATTTATTAATAACATTAGAATACTGATATATCTACTACTGTTCAATCTAACATTTGACAGTTTAAAGAGAAAAACAATGAAAGTCAATGTCGGAAAAACAAGAAAAACTCGTATAATTGCTGGAAAAGGGACCTTTTGGGGACATATTCTGAACCAAAAAGGATAAAGGTATGTAAAAATATACAAAATGTTGGAAAAAATTCAATAATGTCCCTATAATAATAGATTAAAATTTTTCCTAGCTTACTAGATACTTTGGAGATTGGCCTTTGATCAATCTCTTGTTCAAAGTCAGAGATTGGCCGGTCAATTGTGCATGAAATCGACCCCCTCAGGTATTTTTCCTGTATTTTTTTAAAATTATTTTGAGCCACTCTGGTATGTGACGCAAACTATATGTTAAAAATTAATAAAATTCCTAAAAGGACTCTTTTGTAAATAAAATAAACTAATATCATTTTTTGGTTTTTATTTGGCGATAAGTTATTAAAAAAAAATACAAAAGGTCATATTTTTCCATATTTCAGTGGAGCGCATTTAAATAAGTATAGCTCGAAAACGAATCCTATGACCCCCCCAATTTTTTTTGGTAAAAATATCAGGAAGGTTTGGCCTTCAACATATCTCAAATTCAGCTCATCTGACGCGTCCCGGTAAACAATGTATTTAGTGCCTCCTCCTTTAAATCATACAAAAATGATTTCTTAAAAATATCATAAGTTTGTTTATAGCAAAGGTTATTTGGCCACACTGTATCTGTTTAACCTATAATTTTTAAAAAAAAAACAATATAAAAAGGTTTAACAATATGAATCACAAAATTATTTAACTTCAAATTTGTTATTTTTAATAAGGATGTGATCGCCTCTGAATAACCCATTAAATAAATAAAATAAACTCGAGTTGAATATGATTATTTTCTAAACAGAAAGAAACTTAACCTCAAGAATATTTCAATTTTTTTTAAACAAAAAAAGATTTTTACTATCAAGAAATAAAAGTTAAAGCCGCCCATTTATTTGAGGCAGAATTCGTATGCCTCGCTGTGAGGTCTAACGAATGCCTCGTTCACATTCTTGCACAAGTGTATACGCCCCTTGAGACGAAAAATATTTAACCGAATGTTCGTTTAAAGTACCCACTTTGATCCGATGGCGTTGCATGCCGCGGCTCAATACGTCGCACAATTTGTTGCTGTTGGCCACGCCTTTAAGGCACATAATAACATATACGTATGCATGCATGCACGCGCCTTCACATACCAAGCATTTTATGATGGTCAATGTGTAAAAAATCTGGTAAAAAAATAATTTTTTTTTGAAAAATTCATAAAATTTTTGAATTTTTTAAAAGATTTTTAGAAATTTTGAGGATTGGCGCGTATTTTATTTTTGGGTTGACCTTACTGTAGCATTTCCTACATTTAATAGAAACATTAATGTAGATCCATGCGAGAAGCATATTTTGGGAAACTGACAAAACAACATTTAAACTGCACTTTATCTTAACTCGCTTCAAACAGGAATTTTCATAAAGAAAGACGCCACAGAATGCATTTAATTTAGGAGTCAGAGTATTTTGCCAAACCGCAGGAGGTCAAGTTATTGCAGACATTAGACATACATACTCGTGGCAGATTTTTCTTAAAGTTAAATATGAGTACATAATTTTATGCTTCGATAATCAGCAACAGTTAGCCGAGGTTAGTTTATTATAAATCTGAAACTAATCTAAACTAGAGACCCTGTATGTATGACATATTTTTACAAAAGAGAGACGCGATAAACCCATCAAAGTCACTGAAATTAACATTTTTTGGTTATGCTATTTTCTTGCCAAGTTCATTGGCGTTTCACTAAAATAATTTAAATTGTCAGCGGTGAGTGACATCAATAATCATGCAACAAATAAACAAACACGTTTGTCCGCACCCCCTGTATAGGTTTTGTTAAAAATCGTTTATTTTTATTTTCCCACGCTTATGAATTAACAAGGACAGAAGGTGTGTCTCTCTCTAAACATCGCTGGAGTATAGAGGACCGATATTTTCATCCTTTGATTTTGACTTAAATAAATTTGACTTTAAAGAGTTTGTCGCGTCTCTTTTATTTAAAATATGTCATACATACAGGGTCCCTAAACTAAACTAAAGCCAACATGAACTCACCTGAACTATCAAAAACTAACCTGAATTACCAAACCAAACCTAAAGTAACATAAAATAACCTGAATTAACATAAACTAACCATAATATCATACACCATCTCTTTGACTTGAAAAAAAGATAACCATTATTATAATACAAATAAATAATATAATATTTAAGTAGTGTTCGACACAAAAATTTTACGGCAAAGAAAACAAAGCCATATTGTGTTATTTTTGTTTTTGATATTATGGAGGTTTTGTTATTAAATAACATGCTAATTTTGAAGGATGTAATTTGCATTTTGAGAAAAAACTTTATATAAACATATGTATGCATGTTCTAGACATCCTAACTTGTGAGATTCAAGGTGTTTAAAGACTTTCAGAAAATCTTCTTTTTTATTAATATCTGTGATACTGCTCTAGATATTTTTGTAAAGTTTTATATTCTGTATGTATGCCTATATTAAACACTAAGTACCTATTAACATAATTAATATCTAATTTTTTCACAAAATGAAAACTCAAAAAAAATAAAATAAAAACGTACAAAATTTCAACATACAACAGCACTGCCTCCGTTAGTTAAAAGGCTGCAAGTAATTTTTTTCGAATTTAGGTTTTTGGTCTCGACGGAGTTTCCATCATGTCCTATGTAATAAAATTCAAAAAAAAACTTAAAAAAAACAAATAGCAGTAACTGTAGTACTGCCTTATGAACAATTAAAACTTTGAAATCGTTTTTTTCCGAACCACATTTTCATCACTTGCGCTCTTTTAACTACCGGGGACAGAGCAATGCTAATTTTTCATATGGTGACGACGTTTTTAATAATGAACTTCATGCTACAATTTTATCTATGATCGCCTTAATTTGAATTGGACCCAATACCGATTTTTCAATCGGTTAATCGATTTCTTAGATTTTTTATGTATCTTAGCACAAAAGTGATCTTTCGCAACCAAGATATGAGATATTGGCAAGGCCATACCGAAGGGGGAGATCAGAGGATCAATCCCCACAAAAATAGTCAACAAAGTGTGTTAAAAGAGATTTCACAACATAGTAGAGCGGCGTAGGGCATTTCGACTGCACTTAAATGATGATGGTTGCCAAGGTATATTTTTTGAAACTTGGGTGACTCCTGAAATTATATCTTGGCCTCGTATATTTCCATCGATGAAAAAAGGACCAATGATATTGTCACCCAGAATCCTAGTCCAGACATTAAGTTTTTGAGTATACTGTGTTTCTTCAGCAATATGCAAATGTTTATTTTTCCGTGACCGAACACGAGAAGTAAAACACATATTTTTAATAAAATTTCGTTCCTTTTTCAATCGTGGCTTTCCAAAACTCCATTCTTTGAAACTTATCTGGAAAAATTTCTTGCGTTTTTTTCACTTTAAAACTCCGGTACCCATATCGTTTCAAAATGTTTCGAACGGTTAACTTCGAAACTCGCCTACGCTCTTCATTCAAGATATACTTGGAACAAGTCCTTAAAGTATGGAAGAGAAAATGCCAAAACATGGGAATTCCGTTGGATGAAACCACCTTGTATACTTTATGTTTTACCGATGAACAGATAGTAGTGGCTCAGGATTATGACGACCTCGAATATATGACACGAAAACTAATAGAAGAGTACAATACGTGGGGACTAGAGGTTAATCTCAATAAGACTGGACGGTGGAATGAAACAGGATCTAATCCTAAATACCGGGCAGCGAATTCAGTCCTGGTGATGAGTATAAATACTTAGGTCTAAAAATTACAGCTGACGGAACACTAGACAAAGCTATAAAAGATCGAAACCTACAAGGAAGAAAAGTAATAACTTTATTAAATGGAATAATAAAAAGCTTATATATAACACCATTGTAAAAAGTATTATTATATACGGCTCAGAAGTATGGCCAATCAAGGATAGAACAGAAAAAATGCTTTCCGCTTTGGAGATGGACTATTGGAGAAGAGCAGCAGGGAAATCAAAAACAGAAAGAGTTACAAATCAAGGAATAAGAGAAATTATGACAGTGGGTGAACGTACTTTAGTGGATGATATAAGAACAAAACAACTGGTGTGGTACGGACATGTACAAATAATGAATGATGAAAGACTACCTAAACAAATACTACAATGGAAATCAACTGGCCGAAGAAAACGAGGACGGCCAAGGAGAAGCTGGAGAGAAGGAATAGACAGTGAAATAAGAATAAGAGGCCTAGATGATGAATTATGGGCAAACAGAAACGAGTGGAGATTGGGTATCGGAAGACATAGAACGTTGTGAAACCGATAAATATATATATATATATATATATATATATATATATATATATATATATATATATATATATATATACAGTGAAACCTCCCATAAGCGGACACTCACGGTTCCGTTGATTTTGTCCGCTTATTGGAGGTGTCCGCTTATGAGAGGGAACTGCGAAATTGTAATATATACTTATTAACAATTTCCGCTGCTCGAGTTTTTCCGATATTAAATTTTTCAACGATCTTTCGTGTTGATAGATGTTCCTTTTCCGAAACGTTAACAACTTCCATTTTTTCACGTAAACTAAGAAGTTTTTTACTAGGCACTATTTCAAAGAGATCTATTACTACCCAATTAAACAATAAAAATAAAACACAGCAGTGCCGCCCCCGCCGAATAAAATTTGTTGTAAATACGCCAGAAGTATTAAGTCTCCGCATTAAAACGGAAAGAGGTAATTCCCCGGCTGCAGAGTGCGTTGTTGTCAACATACTACATAATATTTATGCCCATGTCGTGCAGTACTCCGTCCCGTTGTCAGAGGTTCGCGTCCGGTTAAGGGAGATTTCAAAATGATTTAACCAAAAAAAATTGTCCGCGTCCGGTTATTAGAGTGTTCGGTTATAGGAGGGAATTTTACATGTAAATAAATAGTGAAAAGCTTGGTTCCAAAAAATTTGTCCGCTTAAAGGGAGTGTCCGCTTAATAGAGGTGGCCGCAAGGAGAGGTTTCACTGTATATATAACTTCGAATTATCATCGCCCACATCATTGGCAATTGCCTTACTGAAACAGTGTAACCGCAACCGCTTAGTAAATTAATTTAATTAAAAGTGAAAATTAGATTTATTAATTGACTAGATTGTAATACAATAAACACAGCGTATGACAAATAAAAATTTTTTACTTTTAGAGCACAAAGCTTTACGTAAAGCCTGCGGCATGTTAGAACAAGTACTGCTTTAGACTTGTGCACTTGCAGAGTAGGTTTATTCTCTCTGCAAAGCAGGATTATTCTGCGGCAACTTTTTCGCAACATAAGAGCGTTATAAACATCATACAAAGTGGGAAAAGTAGTGTGAGTGAATCTCGGAGGACAACTTTTCTGTCGGATGTTACATGCCCTGCATATAGGTATACGGCAGTAAAACAACACTTTTATGGATAAAATTTGTTTTTGGAGAACTACTAAAACAAGTAGTTTAAAAAAATAACAGCCGTCTGCAAAAGACAGGAAATTCTTTATTTTTGCTTTTCTAAAACTGTTTAGCATATACACAATATAATTGGTATAACTCACAACATTTTAATGAGTGATAAAGGAGGTCAAGAGAATACAAAAAGTTTATAGAACGTGGGTGTCAAAACTTTTTTGTTTTGGAAATACAGAGCATCAAAAATAACTATCTATCTTACTATCTATTAAGACTTCTTCGATCCGACTTTGGACGTAGGCTTCCACCAATATCTTCCAGTCTTCTCTTCCTGTCGCCGTGTTCATCCATCTTCCACATAGCACAATCACGTGTTTAACACGTAAAAGAGGCGTGAGAAAAAAAAACGTTGATTTCAAAAGCTGCTAGAAAGAAACGTTTATTTCATGTATGAAAACAAGCTTAATAGGTAATAAACGTTATAAAAAATAACGTTGCTAAAAACTGCGTTGTAATAACGCCATTATCAAATTAAAACAGCACTGTTTTTACGTTAGTTTTAAGTGATTTTTATCAACGTTAAAATCACATTAGATTCACGACTTTTTTACACGAATTTTAAAACGCGACTTGCATGGCTTTTCTACCGAATAATTTTGAGATTTTACTAGCAGCAGCGCCACCTATTGTCGGTATTTTTCACTTTGACGAAATCTATCAGGCAGTGCTTTGGCCTCTAAATTCCAAAAACCTGTTAAGCAACTGATCCCTGATCTTTTACGATCACGACGAGTCATTTAACCTTATAAAGACACATTAATACTCTGTGAAAGTGTTTACTGTTAAAAGATCTTGGTTAGCTTAAAAAAAAACATAATGTCTTTTAAGTTAAAAAAAAGTTATTAAAAAAACGTGACCAAAAAAGACGCAGAAAGTTAGTAGGTTTTAGAAGTCTTAATCTAGTGGCGTTTTAGAACATGTTGTGGAGGACTTTTCAAGTGTGAATTTGCTACATGAAAATAACGAGGGTAAAAAACACGTTATATACAGAGCACCAGAAACTTCAGCAAAAAGTGGATTTTTATAGATTGATTTCTCCTTGTTTTTAAGTTATCTTTAAGCATGTATTTATTTAAGAATATAAATATTACATGGTATGAGGTTGTTTTCAAGTAAAAAGACACTTTGTTATTTTTGTGTGAAACCACCAGAAACAACTACTCCGAGAGAAAATACCCCTACCGGCATTGAATTATACTGATAGTTTGAGGCTTTCGTTGGGAACTTGTTAAAACTGTTTGGTTTTCACTTTCTCCAACGGCGATCACGAGGATACGAGTGATCCCCGTCTGAAACACGTCCTGATAGTCAGGAACAATGTCGGTCGTGGATTGGCATGGAACATTTGTTCCTGACTATCAGGACGTGTTCCAGACGGGGATCACTTGTATCCTCGTGATCGACGTTGGAGAAATTGAAAACCAAACAGTTTTGTTATTTTTGTTCACGTTAATTTATTGTTAATGTGATTTTTGTGCTTTGTGGGCTGGTTCCTGCTTGTTTCTTCAAATCGTCCGCCCATCTCAGTTGTGTTATTCCCCTCCTTCTTTTCGTAGGTCTCCAGTTTACAATACATTTGTTCCATCGATCGTCTTTCTGTCTGATATTATGACTGGCAAATTTCCATTCCATTTTCTATCTGTTAGCTTTACATGTAACATTTGTCGTTCCATTGATCTTTGGGCTATTGTTAGCTTAGCCATGTTTGATTTTGTAAGTGTTCAGGTATGGGATCCATAGGTAAGTACAGGAAGGATAGATTGGTTATTCAATTTTGAGGTACTGAGGATATTTTTACCTTCCTAGCCCGCGTAGCAATAGCTAGAGAAGGTATTAGTTTCGACGAATTTTTTTTTATCAGATAACGTCAAAAATATGTTATTTGGGTGTATTTTGACCTATCCTCGCAATATTGACGTGACGCCTGGGTGTGTGTGTGGTAAAATATTGTTGGATACTGTGACGAGCTGATTAGATTTTGGTCCAAATGCATAATAACAGTTTTTTGACAGTCAAAACATTTAAAAAATGCTAACTTTTTAACGGAGCGTCGCATCAATATGCGGTTTTCGGAATTTAGTAAAGCACATTTTTATGAAAAATCTGTATTATAACCAAAAATGGAGTTATTTACAAAAAACTGTTTTCAAGGTTGGTATAGCATGAAGTTTACTTTGAGTGTGCAATGGGCTAGAAAGGTATCAGATCCGTCATGGATTCATTTATTTATTTTTTTCATGTAGCTTAATTTACCGAATACTGCCCAGACCAATCTTGTTCGTCCCTTGATTTCAGATGTTTCGTTTACTTTTTTTGCTTAAAAATTTTATCCCAGGTAGGTATATATCTTCCTCTACTTGCTTTATTTTTTCTTGGTTTATTCTGATCCTGATCTGTGTTTGTTATGAATTTAGTTTTAGTGTAGTTCATACTCAAGCATATATGTTTAGCTGCTGTATCCAGTTATGACAAAACCCTTTATTGCCTACTGTATTATTTTTTACAAAATAATATTACAGATAAAATTCAAAAAAATGAAGGTATTCTATTAGAAACCAAATAGGGACCTATTGCAATAAAGAACAGCTGTCTTCTTTCAAAATTAGGCCTTTGTGTATTATAAGAGCCAAAATTAATAGTGCCGCCACTATTAATGGAAAATAAACGACTGGATTTATAGATTCCACTTTGGTATGTCAATTGTGAAAGATTAATTGAGATTAATTGTAAGTTTTCAATGCGAATCTGTCAGAATATTGCCCGGCACAATTAGTGCCTGGCTTTATTGCAATAAGTCCCTAATATCAAAATAATATCCGGTCGTAGACAATTTGGACTATATTCGAAATTTGTGAAAAAAAGTGCAAAACCTTTTTTTTGCATCCTCTATCAACCACTAAAATATTGTAAGCCATTGTTTCCTTCATGTACATATGTGTATTATTCTTGTATAGAAAGTTAAAAAGAAAAAAAATCCAGATGAAAGTTTCTGACGCATGATGGCCCCTGGGGTGAAGATGTTGAAAAAATGTTTTTACTCTTTAATGATAAAAGAGCGAACAACATTAAAATGAGCTTAATAAAAAAACAAATACAAAACACACTTGGGAGAAAATTCACTTGATAGAAAAATATTTTACATGTATGTATCTTTATTGTCTCTAATAAAAATGAATTTATATGACAAGAAAGTCAGGTTCTACAGCATAAAATAAAAAAACTAAATAATATACTCACAAAAAAAAAAAAAAAATTAAACTATAAGCAAAAAAAAAGAGGCGAAATGCAGCAAGGATAGTATGTATCAGACACATGGCTACTCAAACATTATAAATGCGCGCATTTTTAGTGCGTTGTGATTGGGTAGCCTGGGTGGCAGCCGAGGGCTTTGAAATGCATTTAAAACAAATTGGAAGTATACGATCACCGCTGTTTGAATTCTTCTGTGAACAGCAGGAATGAACAGCAGGAACTGCATACTCTGCGAAAACAAACTGAGCAAACACAGACCGTTACGTTTCGCTGAATCACGTGTTCGCATACATAGCATGCTGCGTTGGCGGCCATGGCAGGGGTCAAAGTTCAATTTGCTTAAATTTTTGCTTGAAATTTTGTTGATTCAAGTCACAGTGAAAAATGTTGGGATTTGTTGTTTTTTCAGGTTGCTCTCGTGATGTTAAAGTGTTTGTGATGGTTTTGATAATTATGTTTGCAGGTTTACTTACAGTTTTACGGATTTTATGGAGACACGGATTGTTTACGTCCGCTCTCAAACAGCTGCAAACCTAACCTCCCCCTATATTTTACATATAATTGGTCAAGGCCAACACAAAAATAGAGGCCACGACCCTGAAAAAATCAGCTGTTCTCCCGGGGCTGAGTTTTACATTGGGTCTTATGGGAGGTCAGACGCAAAATTTCAGTGAAATATTCTCAGACACCATCCCGATATTCCACCAAAGGTTTGTAAGGAAGCAACATGATTAAAAGGTTAAAATCTTCAAGATTTAGCATTCCTTATTTTGAATTCAAATTACCTGCCATGTACCACATGCCAACTGTTATATTTGACATGTATTTGACTTTGTCATCTGTGATTGTCACATTCGCTTCTGCTTTAAACTTAATTTTTGTGTGAGCTAATGAAGCGGCTATGAAAAATTAGAGATAACCATACATTTAAAAAAATTGTTCTGCCAGAATAAAGTAAAAACAATCTCAAAAACGGCTTTATTTAAAAAAAAATCAAATATTCATGAATTGTCATTCCAACTTCAATATTTTAAAGACAATCAGCTGTGTCGTAGCGTGACCATCAAAAAAAAATCAGCCCCGGATGTGACGTCAACAAAGTGGAGGATCGTGGCCCGTCCATTTTGATAGCCCTGAATTGGTTTATAGCCTAAACTCACCTGACTTAACCTAATCAAATCTAACATCTTCAACTTGACATAACCTGACTTTATCTTACCTTACCAGATCCAACCTAGAGTCCATATATGTTGACATATTTGGATATATTATATATTCAAATATGTCAACATACAGGGACTCTAATACAACCCAATAAATACAGCAGGATATGTAAAAGTTAATATTTAAAAAAAAATTAACTGAATTGACAAGAAGTAAAAGTTAAGTACTTCTACTAAATAAACTGCGTAACTAATTTTTTTTATAAATACATATAATGAAACAAATTGAAAATTGTATTATTTTTTCTTTATTTATAAATTCCGTATGTTCGTCAAAATGTATCGAGGATCTATAGTATGGATAAGTGACTTCATACAAGTACAAAAAAATATATGTAACTGTTCTGTTATATTGCAAAAATGTAAATACCAAGAATACTAATACTCTGGAAGAACTTTACAATAGTCTGCGAAAGGTAAATTTACGACATGATTTCAACACTTTTGTTTTTGGGATTTATATGGAGCGAGCAATTAGGTTTTAGAGGGGCCTGCACCCCTCTGTCCCCTTCCCATCACGTCGCAACTGCTCGCTGCAATAATACCCGCCATTTTGTCTTTTCGTTCTTTTAATGTTTCGCTCTTTTGATACTCGCAATTTTGTTACTTTACTCTTTTAAGATTTCGCTTATCTGATACTTTTTCTGTCTTATTACGTCGATCTGTTGTTACTTGCTAAATTGTAACCTGCGCTTTTATGACTTCGCTATTTTAATACATACTTTCTATTTCTTACTTCCCTTTCGTAAGTCGGTCATTCGTTCCAGAGCCTGAATTTAATGTCTTTCTTAATTTTCGGATATAGTGGAGTGGCCTATCGCCTATTAAATTGTTTTTCTATTGCGAGCAAATAATATCCTACACAATTTTTCTGTTTTTTTTAAATTGAGTATTCCATAACCAATGGATCCAGGGTAGTCTAAACTTCCTTCCTCAAGTTTTTTTTTGTGTCAAAAAAGGTGCTATTTTTCTCTATTAAAACAAAAATTATATCTTTGTAGTTTTTAAGATATAAAGCTTGTTTATTTAATATTCTAATTGGTGTTATATTGTCAGGAATGCAAACTACCCTTGACTCTGGCACTGTACGAAACCAGCTTGAAAAAACGAAAAGCGCAACATATGATTTTGCAGTGCTAAGAAAATGGTTCCACCTTTCACCACAATGCTAAACGGCTAAGTGCCACCTACCACATAGCATGTGGTTGATGCGTGAAAAACTACTGAAAAGTGAAGAGTGGAAGAAAAACTGTGAGATACAAAAATGTTGTCTATAAAATGTCATTTTATCTCTGTTGTCGTTTAGATTACTTAGGTCCAACCTCCCAACTAACATTTATAGTAGCGGCTACATGTTGTAAATGCTTTGCTACTTTCTTATAGTAGAAATGTGGTGATCCCAACCAAAATTTGTTACTTTTTAGTTCTAACTACTATTTAGTATCAGGAAATAGTAGATGTTTCGTAAAAACGACCCTCTAAACTACTTCTTAGGATTGTTTCTTGATAGTCGATTCTGATAGTCTGCTCTACCACAATTGGACGTTGCTAAAGTTTTACTTTCTTTTTAGTCGTTATTTCGTAGTCGCCCTGACTTTTATATCCTACTTAATTACCACTAGAAAGTTAAGCTTCATTGGAGTCCCAAACAAGTGTATCCGACAACTACATTATAACTTTAATTTTTACCACAAAAGTTTATGTCATCATAGTAACATCTGATGTAACAATGTAGACAAAATAACTTTTTGGATCAACTTTAAAGCCGCAACTACTTTGACTTTTTTTTAATATCGATCTTTTAAAGTAATCTCTCCTTCCTGTTTCTACTTTGAAAACGTAGACTTTTTGAAGTCGCATCTTGGTCGCACACATTCTTAACCCTACTTTTTGTGTCTCCTTTTATAATATGGGAATATTAGGAATAGTTTTGCAAATATTTTTTAACTACCTTGAGCAGTCCATTTTTTCGAGCTCATTGCTTGACCATTTTGCAAAACAATCAAAATGCAAAATATTGATCCAAAGTATCGAGTACCGCACACGGATTTTAAGAATTCCCTGGTTCATGCTTAATCTCCATCCTTAATCTTTTACGCTACTTGTTGCTGTTCTATTCTTGTACTGTACGGTCGTTCGTGGTTTGTGCTGTGGCACCACCCTATCGCCATCGTAACCCTCTTGTGCGGACTAAACCGAATTCGTTTATCTATGCCTCTTGTGTTGACGATGACGTGTCGTGTCTCACTGTGATTCATTTTATGTGATGAGCTTGGGTTTTCTTCAAATTTGTGCTGTTGTTAAAGCTTGGTTTGAAGTGAATAAACTTAAATTTCTGCTGTGTTTTGTGCCAGGTAATATCTAGTTTATGCACGGCCCCTAAAATAACCTCTGGGATATGCTAGACTTCATCTAGGAACTTTTGCGCTGTTTGCGGCTAATAAAAAAACAAGTTAAATATATCGTGGTTACATGCGGATTTCTAAGCGATCTAACAAGTCTCAGAGATTGTTTTTTTACTTATGGGGCTTATAATAATAAAAATTACTGAATATTGACAATGCCAAAATATCTAAAAACAATAAAAAATACTACATACGAATTGTGAGAGCAATGTGTAAATAAAAAAAGTAACAATAAGTTGATTTCATTGATGTGACTACGTTCTTTTAGTTCCTTGACCAACACTTCCTAGAAATTCTAGAATAGGGATCATGCTCTCGACTGCAACATACATTTTTAAAAAACACTTTTTATTGGCACTTCATTTATTGTTCTAATAGATTTTAATTTATCTTGTTTTTGTTTTAAAACCTACCACAAGTTCACGCTGGTACAAAACCTATAAGCAGTGGTGCTGTTGTTGACAGACACAGCAAATGACAAGTGGCGACACCCCAATAACTTGAGGGTAGTAGTTGTACTTATCGCGTGGTTCCTATCACTCTGTAAACGTTTTCTAGTGGCGAAAGCTAGTTAATAATACGTTTCTGCAACGAAGGAGTAGAAATTCGAGTGTGTTATCTAGAACTAAAAAGGAATGCCGACATAAAAGTCGCAAGTGACACGTTGCCGTAACTTAGGCTCACTTTCAAGTAACCCTTTCGACTATCAACGAATATAGTTTGGGACGCCATGTTTTTATGTAAGAAAGAAAATTTAATATTTTTGTTGTCGTTTTATGAGCTTATATTAAAGAGCTATACTATTTTATAAACAAATTAATTGAAGCTTACCAAAAATGCTCTTCTTAAGCACCATTTGTTGGAGTTAACTGTCGATTATGAAAACATAACCTCCAAAATCACAACACAAAAATTCCATCAACTACCAGAAAACGGCTCAATTTTACGGGCGCACCGGTTTTTTGCAATATATATAATGCATGTTATACAAAAAACTTTGCGTCGCACTCGAATTTTGATCCTCTGCTCGTCAATTCTCACACTTTTGGATAACATAGTACATATTATAACCATAACCAAACAAAAAAACTAAGCGAGTCTGTTTACTGTTGTGTCCACCATATTGTGTAACAATTCTACCAAAAAGAAACGATTATATTATTTGCAACTACATCGCAACTTTTATGCCATACGGAAAAAAACAGCCTCTACGACGTAGTAGATACCTGGCTACGACGTAGTAGTGTAGTTGTTACTACAGTGACTTTAAACACTTAGCCAAGTAGTTATAACCAGAAATTGGTTCCCCACTTAGGGAATTATAACGTCGCTGTATGGTATACTGAGACGTAGCGGGAGTACGTTGCGGTTACTTTTAAGAAATTCTTTCTAGTTGGGGTTTCGTCGTTACAACTTTAAATGTTTGTTGGGCTACCGTTAATAAAAACCCAAACTTTGAGGGGACAAGTCGGTAGTCAGTTTTTTTGAACTTATACTAAAGCCTCTAAATTAATTGTAAGAAACATAAGATTTTGATATTTGAATAATATTTGGCACTTTGTTATTATGGTAAGTTAAAGTTTTTACTTTAATATTTTGGGTCTTGTTTGTTATAGGTCATAGGAAAAGTCTTGCAACAATTTGTAAATTGCAACAGAGTTTTATTTTACATTTATAAAGTTTGTAACGTTTTTAAAACTGTTGTATATTTACTTTATACAAACAAAAGATCTACAACGGTACCCTCGTTATACGATTTAAATTAAAATCGTACACGATAATATCGCAAATTGAAAACCGCAGCCAACGATAAAGACCGGCCATGGCGCGTTATAAGCAATTCGGCGGTCACGTGATCTTAGGAGTTCCAGGATTCTTATTGTATAAATTGACAAAAATTTTTTGTTCTCATATAGGCATAAATTGAAAAAAATATTTTGTTATATATATATATATATATATATATATATATATATATATATATATATATATATATATCAAAGCTAAGCTTTTAGTTTTTTAAGTTTTCTTTGAGTGTCATCATCTTCGTCTGAGTTCTTATTCAAAGATTTATTAGCAGACACTAAATCATTGTGCTTTTTAATAAAATTATTTAAAAAAAACTTTACATGCCCTTAAACTAATTTTTCAAGCTTTGACAATAGTTTTTCTCCACAAAAACACTCGCTAGAGTTATGTGAAGAAAAATTTTCAATATAAAACATTTCACAATAATTTATTAAAAAGAAACAAGTGATTTTTTGAATAAGTGAGATGGTTTTCACATTCAATGAACTGAATGTAGTGGTCGTCAATAATTTTTTGAAAAATTACCCAGCACAAAGTTTAATATATATTTCATTAATGTGTAAGTTAACTACCAACTCATGTTCTTTTAAAAGCTGTATCTTACTTTTTAAATATTTCACACTACCAGAGAGATTACTATATGTTAACAATATTTTACAAATCAGTTTTTTAATATTGCGAGGGTGCGAAAGACATATATTACCTTAGAATTGTAAATTGACGTGTATGCACTGGATGACTGGATAAACAAAGATGAAGCAAACATTAAAGTGTATCCACCATATCTTCGATTCTCAGGTTACCTTTTCAAGAGACCTAATTGTTCAATAATTAAGGTATTTTCTTTATACTTTACTCACTAGCCATTAATTATTTTAACGCAGCCCACTACAGTCTTTTTCGTGGGCTGCGTTATTTTAATAACATTGATAAAATTCACTAAAATTCGTGCCCGAATTAAAAAAAAATCGACGTGAAACATTCCAAACCTGAAAACACATGGTTTATAATGACAGCTGGTCGGGGGGCGATCTTTTGTGACCCTCCTATGGTCACGTGATATTTCCGCGCCCGGGCCGGTCTTTCTCGTGGGCTGCGTTGCGTCTTTACAGTTTTTTTGTTAAACTAATTTAGCGAAATTTATAAGCCAAAGTTTATGAAAAAAGCCGACATGTTGGACTTATGACGTCATACAGGCCCTCCTACTTAAATTATGGGCAAACAACCGGTGACTTTTAATTGTGTGATCTATCACTGAAGTTTTAACTACATAAAAAATGTTTATTTTTAAAGAAAATCTGAAATGGTCGGGCTAATAGCTGCAATACTCTTTTGGCATTCCAAATGTAACATTATATTGCTCAACAAGCAACCATAAACAATAAAAGCCACAAATTTTTAGCGTAACGACCACCCAAACTATATGACGAAAATTAGTTTTTCGAAATGGGGACAGCACAAATTGCCTGGCTGGGTGATCAATAAGGATATGGCCATTCATAAAATATGAGTCTATACGTCATAAATTGCATAAAAATAATTTATCGACTGCGTACGTGGCAAATTTCGAGCGAACACATTAAATTAGATCAAGGGCGTCGTTATAGCGGTATTAGAAGTAATTTAGTATTATCTTTTTTTAGTTAATTCTTAAAAAGCATTTTTTTATATTTTCTAAAAATTTTTTTTAAATTTATGTATAGTAAAGTGTAAAAAATAGAAGTTTACACGTGGGTACGCCCATTATTTCAGAATAGCTAGACTCACAGCCAACACCTGCCTTCTGTGCGTCCCGGTAAAGTAGAGGGAGAACATTTCTGACACCGATTGTTACCCTTGCGCGGCGAACTTTTTTTTCAGTTTGTAAAGGAAATCGATCCTAGGTAGTTGAACATAAAAAATCAGAAATTTATACAATAACTACGTATCGTATAATCTCTGTTTTTAAGCTTGTTTTCTTTTCTAATATTTAATGCCGTGTCTACCACAAACTAAAGTTTATGCCTTACTTAGGGAAACAAATAAGAGTTTTAGAAGCAAATTCTTTTATATCTATTTAAGAACTACCTAACAAATTGATTGTAGTGCAGGGTTGGATGGGCTCAAACAAACCGGCCCTGGTAATTTTTTTTATTCGGCCCTCGCTTCGGCACAAAAATTTTACGGCAATGAAAACGAAGCCATATTGTGTTATTTTTGTTTTTGATATTATGGAGGATTTGTTATTAAATAACATGCTAATTTTAAAGGATAATTTGCATTTTAAGAAAAAAAAACTTCATATAAACATATGTATGCAGGTCCTAAACATCCTAACTTGTGAGATACAAGGTGTTTAAAGACTTTCAGAAAATCTCCTTTTTTATTAATATCTGTGATACTGCTATAGATATTTTTGTAAAGTTTTATATTCTGTTAGCCTATTTTAAAGACTAAGTACCTTTTTTTCGAATTTAGGTTTTTGGTCTCGACGGATTTTCCATCATGTCCTAGGTAATACAATTTAAAAAAAAAAACTTAAAAAAAAAACAAATACGAGTAACAGTAGTATTGCCTTATGAACAATTAAAACTTTGAAGTCGTTTTTTCCGAACCACACTTTCGTCACTTGCGCCCATTTAACTACCGGGGGCAGAGCAGGCATGCTAATTTTTCATATAGTAACGACTTTTTTAATAATGAACTTGATGTTGCAATTTTATCTATGATCTCCTTATTTTGAATTGGACCCAATACCGATTTTTCAATCGGTTAATCGATTTCTTAGATTTTTTATGTATTTTAGCACCAAAAATGATCTTTCGCAACTAAGATATGAAATATTGGCAAGGCCGTACCGAAGCGGAAGAACACGGGGATCAATCCTCACCAAAATAGTCAACAAAGTGTGTTAAAAGAGATTTCACAACAGCAACACAAATAAGAAAAAAAATTAGACAATATTTTTATTACATTTTTTTAATCACCCGATTGTTTCTTCTGGATATTGGTATTGTAAAAATATATATATAAGTTAGTTCCATTACCACATTGGGGGCCTATTGCAATAAAGCCAGGCATTAAATTTCGCATTAAAAACTGACAGTTGATCTTTTAAAATTGACATACCAAAGTCGAATTTAGAAATCCAGTCGTTTATTTTCCATTAATAGTGGCGTCACTAGTAATTCCGGCTCTTATAATACACAATGGCCTAATTTTGAAAGAAGACAGCTGTTGTTATAATGTGAAACTGTCAATATAGTGCCCGGCACAATTTGTGCCTGGCTTTATTGCTATAGGTTCCTATTATCTCCTTGATACATTATACTTACTTTAATATAAAAGTAACTTCTGTAACAATCAAACGAGTAACGCAGGCCTGGAGTTACTACATACAGATTTTTTTAATGTTTTAATTAGTTCGTTTGTCAATTATACAAAAATAAATATTAATAATTTGTAATAAATATATCGGGCCTGCGGCCCAACCGGCCCTAAATTGTACCGGCCCACCGGGCATTTGCCTGGTTCAACCTTGTTGTAGTGTGAAGTTCATCCATAGTGGTAGCTCTGTGATGGCTATGCGAATAAAATTACATAGCCTTATAAAAAAAATCATTGGGTGCCAAATCTGGTGATCTCGGAGACCAGCTAACAGTACCTTTCCTGCTTGTCACAAGCCGCCTAGGAAACGTTTTATTTAAAAACACTCTCACAGGTAGTGTCATAAGGCAACCATCTTGCATAAACTAAACTTGGTTAAAATGAACATTTGGCACCTTTCGAATCGCAGGAACGATATGGTCCTGCAACAGTGCTAAATAATTTCTCCCTCGTAAATTACCATTGATGGAAAAAGGACCAATGATATTGTTACCCAAAATCCTAGTCCAGACATTAAGTTTTTAAGGATATTGGATCTATTTTGCAGAATGCAAAATGTTTATGTTTCCATGACCAGTAACGAACAACATATATATTGTAATTATATGAATTGAAAACTAGCTTTCGTCTGGAAAACAAATATTTATATTAAAATTTTTATCCTGATTCCCGTTTTCAATCACAGTTTCACAAAACTCCATTCTTCGAAACTGATCATCTGGAAAAATTTCTTGCGTTTTCTTACTTTAAAGCTCCGGTACACATGTCGTTTGAAGATATTTCTGTCGTACTGGAACTGGGAAGCAAAGCTTCTGCTGCGGCACAACTCATAGTTTTGCGCCGTTTCCTTTCCTCTCCCAATTCACGAACAGGAGGTGCCTCTCCACCACTGCATTTGTGGCAAAAATTCACACCCTGTTCGGTGGAAATGAGAAAATTACTATTTTTTGAACCGTGCTATGGCATGTAATATGTTTCGTTTTACCCTTTTACCCCGAAATAAAATTTGTGTAAAAAGCAAATATCTGCTTCTCACCTGTTTCGCTGCGCACGATGGAATGACGAAAAACGTCGTGAAGATCAGAGGTCACGATGTATTCCCCTACTTTCCCACTGCCTGCCCGAATACGGGTCTAAAACAGCGAAAAATATTTCAAGACACTGCCCAAAATATTCTTTTCTCTCTTTTACTTCTCATTTACACACATTAAGTACAGAAAGCAGTCTATGATCCCTATATCATTTAAACTATCTGTATATCTCTCTTTAAAATATTTTCGTGTATCTGATCAATAACTTTTGTTTTTATTTCATTTTCTTACTAATCTGATGTATATGTATTTGTATTTAAATGTTCAAATATTCGACTTTTTGTTAAATTTATATATTTTTTAAATTAGCATTTTTTAAATGTAGACTATTCGTTATCAAAATTGTTAAAACTTTTCTTAAAAAAGGCATCAGGTACCAGCAGTAAACCGTGATGGAAAAGTGAAGATGCACCACCTGCAGATGACAACACATTTCTCAGGCCATGTCAACACCAACTCTGCCGTGCAAAGCAGAAACCTAGTAAGTCAAAAACTAGTGTTTTGGGAAAGAGAGTTTGAAGTTTATTTAACTACATACTAACAGGTATAGTTTATTTAACTACATACCGAGGGGTGGCTGGGTATTTCCTTTTGGTGTACAGGTTAGGGGAAATACTGGAAAATATACTTGGAAATACCGGGAAGTGCTTGAGAAATTCTAGGAAATACCATTGAAATTTGAGGAAATACTGGGAAATACCAGGAAATACCTCAGGAAATACCGTAGGTATTTCCTTTTGGTGTACACACATCGGCCATCGAGCCCCCCTTCCTTGTTTTTCAAGATAGCCACATTCTAGAAAAACTGACTGGTTCCGTTTTTTACGGCGATTTCAATGATATAAAAATCTCATTTTCGAGTAAGTCGAGTTACTAGGTTTTTGCTTTGCATGGCAGAACTGTGTTTGTTCCGTCGGTGTCGATTAGCGGACTTCTATGACTAGCAGGTTATTACGACAGAAAAAAATAGCCATGCTTATAATTTTTTGCGCTATTACAAATCAAGTCCTATCGTGGTCCTATGGTAAAAATTTTAGGAAATGTGTGTTTATTGATTGCCTTTGTCCGCTGTATTGGTATTTTATCGATGATTTTTTTTCTGTTGTTGTTTTTATTTCATTTACCGGAAGTGAGACAATTACGGGCGTCATGATTAATTGTGTCGCTAGAGATAAATAGCGACAAAAATTGACTATCAAAAATTAATATATTTTGTTGGTTTTTTGGGAGACTCGTTGTTTTTATTTTCACGTCATTTGTTATCATTGAATTCGTTTTGTCTGTTTAATAAATTGTTCAGTAACCTACGCTTAAAAAAATTTAAAAAAAAAGTTTAAAAAAGTTAATTAAAAATATGGTCTGTGGACTTTTTTTTCAGCACCATTTTACCAGTTCCTTCCTGTCTCTCCACTACTCCTCCCCAATCCTTCTTACACAGTGTGCCTGAATGAAGTATAGGTTACATAAAAATGGTTCCAACAACTAATTGCAAATTTTGAATATGGACTCTTTCCTGACTTTAGAGCCATATTCATATAAATCCTAGCTGATCCTCTTCTCGAAATTGTATCAAATTTTCGCTTTTTTTCTAGTTAGTCTAGGCGCTGGCTCCTGTCACGTGTGACTTAATACGTGCGCTCAGTTTGACTGCGGGGCTTTGTTAAGCATTCATAGCAGTATCAAAAAAGTTTGGTCACGTGGTCAAACTCATGGTCGTTTGCCCACCATCTTTGAAAATGGCCGCCAAATTAAAAGATTTTTTGTTTAAGCGTATCTCCCTACCCAGTGGTCCTATTTTATTTTTTTAAAGCTTCTTTTACTCCTTTTTGAAAGGCAAACAAATTTTGTCATAACACATTTTTTGATCAATTTCGTAGTTTTTGAGATATACCAGGATTATTAGTATTTCCGTTCGCAAACGAGTCAAAATAATACCCATGCTCGTTTTATTGTAGCTAAAATATTATTGACATTTGTTTTTTTTTTGTTACATAGAAGGCTTTCAACCTTTCAGAGATGAGGATTTTGACTATATGTTTTTAAAGTTCGTTGGATGGTACCCCTAAAGACTGCCTGAAAGAGGGTAGTTTCTGAAACAGTTCACAATATTGTAGAAAAAGTGAATTTGCAGCGAAACGATGCATCCTACCGAAAAACGATAAAATTAATTTTTTATGGTACTTTTCATTTCGCTTCTTATGATGTATCATTTAGCATCCTAGCTTTGATAGGTAGCTGTACAAGCCCGCTAAAATATACAATTTTGTAAAAATTCCAGGTTTTCGCTCAAAAATTGATTTTTTTCTTAAAAATTGTAAAAGATATGACAGTAATCAGAAGATGCGGAATTAAAAGTACTATAAAAAATTATTCTCAACGTTTTTCGCTAGGATGCATCGTTTTGTTGCAAATTCACTTTTTGTGTAATCTTGTGAACAGTTTTAGAAACCACCCTCCTTAAGGCAGTCTTTAGGGGTACCATCCATCGAATTTTAAAAACATAAAGTCAATATCCTCTTCTGTAAAAGGTTTAAAGCCTTCTATGCAACAAAAAAAACAAATGTCAATAATATTGTAGCTACAAGAAAATTAGCACGGGTATTATTTTAATTCTTTTGCGAGCGGAAATACTAATTATCTTGGTATATCTCAAAAACTACTTGATTTAATAAAAAATATATTATAACAAAATTTATTTGCCTTGAAAAAAGGAGCACAACAAGTTTTAAAAAATTAAAATCGAATAAGTGAGTAGGGAGATACGCTTAAGCAAAAAAATCTATCAATTTGGCGGCCAATTTCAAAGATGGCGGCCAAACGACCATGAGTTCGACTACGTGACCAAACTTTTTTATACACCTATGGGTGCTTAACAATGTCCCGCAGTCAAACTGGGCGCACATATTAGGTCGCACGTGACAGGAGCCAGCGCCTAGACTAACTAGAAAAATGGCAAAAAATTGATAAAATTTCGAGAAGAGGATCAGCTAGGATTTATACGAATATCGCTCTGAAGTCAGGAAAGAGTCCATTTTCAGAATGTGCAATTAGTTTTTGGAACCATTTTTCTGTAACTATACTTCAAAGAAATTCAAGGAACCCTTAATGTTTTTGCTATACTTCGTTAGGGCACCTTGTGCCTATTAAAAATATTTGTAGCTATAACTTTCACGAATATAAAGCGATTTCAAAGATTCTTTCTGCGCACTCTTTAAGAATAAAAAATATATATAATTTTATTAAAATCAAGAATAACTGCGCGGGATGAACGATGAATAAGAATTAAACCTAAAGGTTGGAAATAAAAAAAATTAAATATAAAAAATATTCAACTGCTAAATCTACTTGCACCTTCTGGTCGCAAAAATTACCCAATTCCCTGATTCATAAGAATACGAAATTGTAAAATTTTGTGAGTACGCTTTGGGCATCAAAACTTAAAGTTGAAGCTTATCGTACATAATTATAGGTCGACCTATTAATTTTCTACCCAACTGCGACTAGTAGGTACAAGTAGATTTAGCAGTTGGGTGTGCTTTTTATTTTTGATTCGCTCTGATGACTGACCTATACAGTTATCTGATCGTTTTGTTTCTGGTTAGTACTGAAGTAGATAATTGTACGGTTTTCCTGCTAAAAGACCTGGATATAAGCGGATTGCAATATTACATTCCAAAAGTAAAACTTTACTCTTTGAAAATCTCTTTAAAATCCTTTTTGAGCAATAAAGATTTCAGAGAAACGACATGAAATGCAATAAGTGGGTCCAATTATAATGCTGGTGAATTCAAAGGAGGAAGATATTTCCTCTTTTTGCAGGAGCAATAAAAGTCAGTAATAGGTATATTGTTAGAATTTTTTAAATATACTGTTAATTTGAAATGTTAAAAAAATATACAAAACAATATTGGCATTAAAAACAAACTCAAAAAATGTTAGGCTCGTTTCTCACTATGCAACTTTTCTATAAAATGCATGCAACTTTTGCAACTCTCTCTTTCCCTCTAATACCCTGTTTCCACCAATGCATGCCCACCCCGATTCAAAAAACGCATCACGTGATGGTCCATGGATTTGCACCGCTTTTAAATGCAGCGCCACCTGATGCGTTTTATGAATCGGGGTGGGCATGCATTGGTGGAAACAGGGTATAAGGGCCGGTTTATGAATAGAGGGTTAGCCCTGACCCATTGGTAAAAAAAAAATTACTGACATATTTACAACATGCCAAAAAAAGACAGCTATCAATGCCAAGCCACGGGTCAGGGCTAACCCTCTATTCATAAACCGACGACCCTAAGTCTACAATTTCTTCCACGGGCGCTTACGAATAAGTCGCGGTAAAATAATCGTATACCACTGTTTGAAAATAAACTCTGTATTACTTTTAATAGAGATTTAATGGTAGTGAAATAAAGTCTAGCAGTAATAATGTTAGCATTATTTTGACATCTGCGCTTGCACAGTTGTGTCGTAAAATAAGGCGGACTTTAATAAGAACTGTACAAGACTTTATTCTATCCCAAGTAACATTTCTTTATTTATAGCAAAAGCTAAAAGGTAGCCAGCGCCTTTCCCTAAAACCATTAGTTTTAATGTTTGGTCGTTAGCACGTTCCCATTACCCTTATATACCCCTTAGACCTCCTAAATGGGACTCCTAAATTGGTGGTGGCAACCTATGTATTAAACTCACTATAAAACCATAAGAAATAAACTCCAGCTTCGCCCTCTGGCGGTTCCACCAGTATAGAACCTTTTTGTGCCTAAAGCTATTATGCCAGGTTCTAAAAGCAACTCAGAAACGTCCTCCATCCTATTATAAAACTAGATTTGGTAATTTGGTATTCTGGCGATTCTGTTGAATACCATAATACCTTTAGAGTAAAGAAGTATTCCTATAAAAGCTATAGCGATATTTTAGATTCACAATGGCTATATAAAATAATTTAGGTCACAAAAGTCCCAAAAATATTTTATCACATAAAATTATACCGAGTTGTCGTTTTGTTGATGATCAAATTGCCTGCCAGATTTATTTTTCTGATCAAATCGTATCTAAAAAACTCTCAAAACAAGCGCGCCAGCTCAGAAATGCTTTTTAATAGTTAACAAAATAAAAAATATTTAAAATAAAAATAAAATAATTTACACTATTTACCATAAAAAAAGTCTGCTTGGTTTACATATATCAAAATTAAAGTAAAATTATTGTTAAAAAACACTGCTAAAACGACTAGATAAATATATTCTCTTTACAATATTTTTTAAATAAATGTATATACGCCATTATGGTTTTATAGTGGTCACTTGGTTTTATTTGTTAATGAATCGCAACAAGGATTTTGAGTGCCCTTATGAAACCAACAAAAAAGAACAAAGTAAACATAGTTGTGGTCTAACGCAGCTTGTCGATGAACCTACCCGTATCTCAGAAAGGGGTGAATTTGCAGCGCTTTTAGACTTGTTCCTAACTACAAATCCTGACTTGTACACAATTCAAGTAGATCCCCCACTTGGTTCATCCGATCATAAACTTATAAGAACAAAATGCGAAATGTTCATACCGCCAAGCCAACAATCACTTCCTCGTAAAATGTGGCACTATAAATCGGCAAAATGGAATGACCTTAAACAGTTTTACTTGGATTTTCCATGGCAAGAGGTTTGCTTTAAAACAGCTGATCCCACTATTTGCTGTAATGAAATAACAAAAGTAATCTTATCTGGAATGGATGCATATATCCTACATACAATAAAACGCAGAGCTAATGCAAAACCTTGGTTCAACAGCCAGTGTCAAACGGCTGTACAGAAAAAACACAGAGCATATAACCTTTGGAAACGACAACACACCGCTCAAAACCACACAGAATTTATAGAAGCCAGAAATAGTTGCAAAATTACTATTGACGCCGCCAAAGAAACATACAATCAAAGAATAAAAAACAGGTTGCTGAATTGTCCAAGTAGTTCTAGGTCCTTTTGGTCTCTTGCAAAAGCCGTTGGATCAAACTTCACCAAGTCATCCATACCACCACTTACAGATAAAAATACTCACTTAGCCACAACATCAGAGGAAAAAGCCAATATACTGGCCAAAATCTTTTCCTCCAACTCAAACCTAACAGTGCCAAATGGAAAAATTCCACCGTTCATTGAAAGGGTTTCCCACAGTATGCCAGAGGTACCCTTTTGTCACAGAGAAATACGAAAATCCCTTAAAAAGTTGGATACAAACAAAGTAATGGGTCCAGATGGCATTCCCGCGGTAGTACTCAAAAATTGTGCTAGCGAACTCACCCCAACTTTCGCAAAATTATTCAATTTATATTATAGGCAAGGAGTATATCCATCGTCATGGAAGTCTGCCGCAGTACAACCCATTTCAAAGAAAGGAAAAAAGACAGATCCGTTAAACTATAGACCAATTGCTCTACTTCCGGTGATATCAAAAGTAATGGAAAGAGTTGTGAACAATCACCTAACCAAGTACTTGGAAAAGTACAAAATTATCAACGACAAGCAATACGGATTTCGAAAATATAGGTCAACTGGCGATTTACTTACATACGTCACTCACTTATGGCAAAAAGCGATTGAGTTGCGAGGTGAAACAAGAACAATTGCCTTAGATATATCTAAAGCATTCGATAGTCTGGCATGAAAATCTGCTCAACAAGCTCAAAGCAACGGGATTGTCGCCGAGACTTTGCACTTGGTTTGAAAATTACCTTAAGGATAGATCCATTTATGTTGCACTGGATGGCCGGAACTCCAACTCTTACCAAATAAATGCTGGTGTGCCACAGGGAGCAATCCTTTCGCCAACACTTTTTCTGATTTACATAAATGACCTCATAGATAAAACAGTAAATCCACTTTATTGCTTTGCAGATGATTGCAATGTAGTCTCCTCAGTCATACCACCCACATGTCTCTCCGCACGTGAATTCCATTACCTTAGACTAACTGAAATATCACAGATAAATAACGACTTGGAGATAATAGAGGACTGGGGCAACAAAAACCTTGTACAGTTCAACGCGCAGAAAACCCAAGCAGCCCTGTTTTCAAAAAAGACCAGCACCGGTGAGCCAAACACGAGGGGTCATCAGCTTTCAACAGTACTGTACAAATTTCACAACAGGACCCGACAGTACCACGACAGGATCCAACAGTACTCGACAGTACACGACAGTACTCGACAGTACCACGACAGGACCCAACAGTACTCGACAGTACACGACAGTACCCAACAGTACTCGACAGTACACGACAGGACCCAACAGTACCCAACAGTACACGACAGTACCGAACAGTACTCGACAGTACACGACAGGACCCAACAGTACTCGACAGTACCCAACAGTACACAACCGTCTAACACGGAACAGTGGCGTAGATGCGAAAAGACAGGATGACCTTTTTTTTTTTTGCTCGCATGTTTTTTGAGGGCGCGCTTTGTCCTTGTCGGACCCCCCCAAGGCACGACGACAGTACTCAACAGGACCCAACAGTACTCGACAGTACACGACAGACAGTACCCAACAGTACACCGACAGGACCCAACAGTACTCGACAGTACACGACAGTACCCAACAGTACTCAACAGGACCCAACAGTACACGTCAGGACCCAAGTCCTGTTGGACGCTGTACAAAATTTTAGGGTGCCGATGACCCCTCGGCCAAACATCATGCTATCTGGAAGTGCTGTCGCATTGCAGAGCCAGTTGAACATCTTAGGAGTCACTGCAGAGACCAACATGTCTTGGCACAGTCACGTAGCAGATATAGCTAAAAGAGCGTCCCAAAAGCTTGGGGTGCTATTTCGTACAAGACATCTGTATACACCAAGCCAACTGCTGACACTCTACAAAGCCCAGATTCGACCGACTATGGAGTACTGCTCACATATATGGAGTGCGGCACCCAAACATACCTTAATGCTTTTGAACACCGTGCAAAAACGAGCTATCAAGCTGATCAATGACCCCGCACTTACCCGTAGCTTGGATAGTCTCGAACATCGAAGAACTGTGGGCGATCTATCTCTCTTCTACAGGTATTATCACGGAAAATGCTCTGAAGAGTTGGCACGTATGATCCCCCCGGGAGTAGCACCTACTAGGCGAACACGTCAAACAGACGGTAACCATCAATTTATTGTCAAAATAGAGGCACCAAGAACCTCATTATATCAGAATTCATATCTCTGGAGAACAGCATCGCTGTGGAATAAACTCCCTGCGACAGTTTTCCCTGCAGGTTACAACCTGAACCGTTTCAAAACCAACACATACCAACATTTTCGCACACTTGCCGCTCCTCGAGCGTGATACGGATCTCCTTGCGAGTGCGCATACCCGTAAAAAAAAAAAACCCTTAAGGAAACAAGGTTTTATATGGCCGCCTATTTAAATAATATTTAATATACAGCTATGGGTAACTATAAATACAAAATAATTAATTTTACCTTTAAGCCTTCCTATAAAACCTTTTTTAAATGCCTAAAAGTAATGGCAAAAGTCTAAAGTTTATATTTACCACTCTTAAAAACCTTAAGGAAACTAGGTTTTTAAAGGCCGCCTATCTAATCATATTTACTTTTAAACTACTGGTAACTATAAAAACAAAAGGATATAAGGTAACCTTTTAGCTCTATTATAAAACACTTTTGTGATGACCTAAAGTAATGAAAAAAACTAAATGACCCAAGTTTATATTTATTTCTTTTTAAAAACTTTAGGTAAAAGGGTTTTATAAGACTATCTTTATAAATCAGAAATCAATAAAACCAAAAGTATCTAAAAGGAACAGAAGGAATATCAGTTTTATTATACTCCCTTTATAAATCACTTTTTGGTTGTATAACACCTCTTTAGGTAATTGGCAATATAAATTACCTTTATGTAGCCAAATTGATCCTAAAACCCATAACAGCACCCTCTAAATAACCTAGGAACCAAATTAATAAAACCTTGAGTGGTAATAATGTTACTTGGGATGTTAATTTTCTTTTGGGGATTATCTTACATGAATGAAATATTACTCCTCCGGAAGGATATATCGATAAAGTTCAGTAGCGTCACGATAAATAGTTTTTTTTGCGACCATGCGATTTTACCCTCACACATTTTAATTTAGAATGTGTCACTTTCCCGCGCTTATAAAGATAATTTTTTAATAATTAACTGTTTTACCCTGTAATGTGGTGTGAGTGTTTTGTGGCACGATGTTTGTAGTAGCACTTAAAGTTTTGTATATAATATCTTAAACAAAACAATTTTTTTAAAACACCACATATACAGGGTGTCCCAAAAGTCCGAGTCCACTCAAATATCGATAACTAAAACGGTCAACTTACATTTTTTAAATTGAAACCCCTATCGTGTGCATACGCCTACATTATATGTTTGCTACTTGTTTTAATGCATATAGTATGGAGAAACATTGACTCTATTTTGGGACGCGACGTTTAAATCTCAAGGGAAGTATAAATGTAAAAATTATACCTTGGTACATCACATTAAGCCTTTTTTAGCTACGTAAGGCTTTTTAAAATTTCTTTTTTTGGGAGTGTATTTATAACCTTTTTATTGGGTAACCACTTGCGCGTATGTTACGTGAAGACGTGGCTATTAATCCCTATTCTGTTAAAATTAATAGCTATATGGTTGTTCGTTTTTTTTACCTAAATTTGGAATTTTTTCTCCTAATCCGAAAGCTTCCTCAAGATATAAAGAAAATTTTTTATTGACCAAAAATATATACAAGTACAGGTATATGCGGTTAAAAATCTCGGGACTTCACCACAGGAACTGCTTAGTTAATAAATTCTCCAGAAACTTTCTGTGAGCACTTTTTGCAATTACCACTGAGTTGAGCAAAAAGTTTAGAAAACATTTACCACATGTACATGCCTGTAACTTAGCTCGGCGAACGATCATAAACAACTTAAAATTGCTTTGCCGTTTGGTTTGAGAATAGTAGGGGGGCAGTGAATATTTTTGGAACTTACTTTCTTAGTCGGTTTATATGAATAAGAATGTTCTGGTAATGATAATATTCGAAAATTTTTTAGTCTGGTAGTAATTTTCCGATGAGTTCAAAAGGTTAAGCAATGATATGAGTCGACTTATTTTCTTAGTTCTAAATCTTTTACGCTAAGAAGAAGAGATCATGAACATCACAAGAAAGGCAATCTGGCTAATCTAAAGTGGTTGAAAATATGCCTGGCTGAAAATTTGAAGATCCAAAAATTAATTGATGATTTTCGCCCTTATTTTTTAGTCCCGAAACTGAACGTGTATACTGTAGAGCTGTTTTGGAAGGGAAATTTTGTTTGTCATCATGATCATTTCAAAATTTTTTCGAGAAACTGCATATTTCCAATGTTATTCCTCTTATTAATGTTAAAAAGTAATGCACCAGAAATTTTTATAACCGTGCATGGCCGTGCAATTACAGTTTTTTCTGTTTTATTTTACTTTTTATTTAATAATTATACCGTTGTTTTTTATCATTCTGGCGCATTATAACCGAAACAAATTTAATTTATAAAATGCACAATAGTTGTTCTCTTAGAGTTATATGCTGTTTTACTGCCATGCAGTTTTGTCGCATCTCCTCAGATAAAAACTTTAGTGTACTAAGTTAACAAAATTATGCAAAAAGCCTTTGGGGCAGTGTTTAGTTTTATGCAAAAGAGTGATGCAGACAATTTTAAAATAAATGCACAGCGGCGTACTAGATTTCTAAACAATATTTAAAGAAATAAATTTGCGATCATCGCTCGGTTAGGCGGAAATCTACCTGTGTAGCTATTCTGGGTCTTGAACGATGTGACCATCTACATCACACGCTCTGACCAATAGCAAACTCTGAACGGTCGCGTGTTGCGCGAAATGACTTGTCTCGACCAATACCATAGTCGCCCGCTCTTCAGAGTTAGTGAATTTTACGTATTTGAAGTGAAATCTGTTCTCCTGCTCCGGACCGACTCAACATGTTTTGGTCGGATCATAGGAGAAACAAGTTATAAAAATTGACTGACTGGAACTTACGTCGCTTCGGATAATAAGATTATTGCATCAAGGAGCAAAAAAATATTTTCCCTTTCCCCCATACTGGGAACAAGTGCTGTGTCTTGTTAGTAGTAATGCACTTTTATTCTCTACTTTCTAGGAGTTGATCTTACTTGTCTCTTACACTTTGCAATAGGCAAAGTTTCGACCAACAAATCTTTGCTTTGACCTCCTCCTAGCCACTTTATAATCATTCGATAGCCAGAAATCCTTATATGATCAGTTCCTAAACTACTTTAAAACATTTCTGAAGAAGTGTGGATCTAGAAGTGACCATGTACAGTAGTTTTACTGTTTTATGTTCTCCAGTAGTTCTATCAGCACACATGCCTCCAAGATATATAGTGGATGACTCTGGAACTCTAACAAATAAAGCTTTTTTGTTGAAAACCGTACTTGACCGAATGCACAAACCACTTGAAAATCTCGTTACAATCACAGAAAGAAATACAAGATTGGACAGGCAATGTGAGGTGAGAAATATGAACTACTTAGGCTGATAATTGAGGGAAAGATACAATGCAAAAGATCAGTTGGAAGACGACGAAACTCTTAGTTCATTGAGAAGATGGTTGGGCTGCACGTCAACTAATATTTTCCAGGGGCTTTTAGAAGTATGATTGTCAAATCAACCTTCGACAAGGAGACGTCGTACTGAGAAGAAGAAGTTGAAAGCTAGGTGGACTACTCCTAGGGGTGATAAAGTACATTCTTCGAGATACTGGTGCCTCTTGCGAAGTAGGGCAAGGCATTAGCAGAAAAGATTCTCAACTGATCTCCAAGTGTACTCCGGCAACCATCTCCTTCTACCCATTGAGCCTAGAGCCATCTAGAAAGCAGACGTGTGCACCTTACGGAGAGCACACTTGGCCTTCCTTCCCTCTTGACTGATTAGGCGACTATGAATTCCTTTGTTGAATTTTTAAACTCTGTATCATAAAACCCTTCAACGAAATGTCCCTTTATCCACGATACCTCCTTCCATCCACATTTCTGCGTCTCTAACTTAGAGGTAGCCTGTCGGGGTTTTCCCTTTATTGATGAGTAAATGTTTTATATCGTACGACAAATTAAAAAGAATGATTTTATTATAATATGGACTACTGAACAAGGCTCTGCAACGAAAGAGCGCAATTAAAAATAACCCTATTTAAATATTAAAGCAAATAGCCAAAACAACTTAGGTTGGTATATTAATCTTAACAGGATAGGTCAGGTAGTACGCTAACCCGATCTTGTTTCGTCTGGTATACTGACCCAATTGGGTTGGTTTACCTAACCAAATCAGGTAAGATTGGTAGTATACTAACAGGGTTGATTAGGTAAATGCGCTGTTTTTATATGCACTCTTTTAAACACGCGGTTAAATGACCACGCTACTTTTTAACGCCGTACCGCTACTTCGTAACAGAGCACTTAGATGCGGGTTAGATAGTTTTGGAACAAAGCTGGCGTAGAGCGTATATTAAATTTAGGTAAACGAATCGGCAAAACGTGTCTCAGAGAAACTTATTTTATAATCCGCTTTTGTTTCCTGGTCTAGCAATGACGGACCCAAACCACAGAACATTTAACTCCCGATAACTCCGGCGAACAGGAGCTAAAAACGTTGAAAGTTTTCCCTCTACTTTGGGAAATCGTGCCTTGTTCGCCGAAACGACACCAGCATGCGAAAGGATTTAGTTTCGTCTTCTTTTCGGAAGCTGAAAAAGCAACTTTGTGGTAACGTATTGACACTTTCTTTTTATATTCATCGTTAGATACGTTTGTATTCACAACGTAACGCTACTATCAGATTTAATTATTTAGAATATGCTGATTAATCTCCTCAGCGATGATTCTAAATCTAAATTAAAAGAATTCTTGACTTTATTTCTGATTCCAATCAATTTGTTTTCTACAACCAAGTAAAGATTTGAATACCATGTCCTCCAAACCTCTAACTCATGGTTATCTTGATGCATATACATAATATTCCAATACCCACGGTAACTGCCCATTCATGATGCAAACATGAGTGCCTTGGGGTCTTTAGCAAAAAAGACGTGATTGGGCGCTTTCAAAGACATATGCATATTATTTCCATATAGTACGTATTATTGCAATACCTACGGTACCTTACGATGCAGAATGCAAACATATTTGAAATAGCAATATCAATGGGTATAAGTCTATCCTTTTTGCGGTCCTTAAGATAAAATGTCCTGATTGGTTATACTTTTACGCATGAATATTTTTTATTCTTGTATTTGTTACGTTACATCATCGGCGTACAGTTTGCAAAAACTCTATCTATGTAAATTTGGTATCTGTGCATTTTTCGTACCTTTATTTCTGAATGTTTGCATCAAACGCCAACCATTGTGTAAATAGGTAACAGGGTGTATTGGAATATTACGTATATGTCTTGATGCTCCTAGGTTGTTTAAAGAGCCTATTTTCTGTATCCTGAGTCGTTGCTTGATAACACCGTTATTTTGCGCATAAAAGGCTGCTGATCATTTTGTAAATTTCTCTTATCGACAGACCGGCTTCGCGAAGGCAGACCATCCAGAATTTCCTGTGATAACGGTTCCACTTTCAACCAAATTTCTAAATTTTATAAAATTAAGATGAGGATAGTAATTTTTGCTTAGAAAAAAAATTAATTCATCTTTATCCCTAGCTACTTCCTAGTTTTGGTGGGTTATGATGGTCAGGGGTTAAAAGCACCAAACGCCACATCATAAAGCGTGACATAAATTGACTTATCCTATAGTTACCAATAATCAAGATCAGCCATTAGAAGTGACTAGGAGCTTTTACGCCGCTTGGATAGATGGCTCTGGAACGAAATAGCGATGTAGAAAATAGCGAGTATTAAAATAGCGGTATCGAAATAGCGACAATCAAAATAGCGATGTAATGAAAGGGCGACTATCAAAATAGCGATGTAACAAAATGGCGATGTAGCAAAATAGCGACTGTAACAAAATAGCGATGTATCAAAATAGCGATGTAACAAAATAGCTACTATCAAAATAGCGATGTAACAAAATAGTGATTATCAAAATAGCGATATTTTGGTTCGGTTTTGGCATATAGTTCGACAAAGGGGTTTCTTTCTAACAAATTTTTTCAAAAAAAAAACTTCCCTGACTTTTTTCTCGGGATCCTAGAGGGTGTGAATCTGAACCGAACCGAACCGAACCGCACCAGCATATTAAAAAAAAACTCTCCAGACTTCTTTTCCGGATCCTAGAAAATGTAAATCCGAACCGAACCAAACTGAACCGAATTCGGTTCAGTTTGGTTCGGTTCGGTTCGGTTCGGTTCGGATTCACACCCTCTAGGATCCTGGAAAAGAAGTCAGGGAAGTTTTTTTTTGAAAAAAATTGTTAGAAAGAAAAGGTGGTATAGTCAGAATACCGCTAGGATATAATAGCGCATTTCGGTTCGGTTCCGTTTGGACTGGTTTATATCGATTCGGTTTGGTTTGATTCGGTTTGGTTTGATTCGGTATTTTGATACATCGCTATTTGGATACATCGCTATTTTGATACATCGCTATCTTGATACATCGCTATTTTGATTGTCGCTATTTTGATTGTCGCTATTTTAACACATCGCTATTTTAATTGTCGCTATTTTGATATGTCGCTGTTTTGTTACAAACGCTATTTTGATACATCGCTATTTTGATATTCGATTCGGTTCGGTTCGGTTTGGTTCGGTTCGGTTCGGTTCGGATTCACACCCTCTAGGATCCTGGAAAAGAAGTCAGGGAAGTTTTTTTTTGAAAAAAATTGTTAGAAAGAAAAGGTGGTATAGTCAAAATACCGCTAGGATATAATAGCGCATTTCGGTTCGGTTCGGTTTGGATTGGTTTGAATCGATTCGGTTTGGTTTCATTCGGTGTTTTGATACATCGCTATTTGGATACATCGCTATTTTGATACATCGCTATTTTGATACATCGCTATTTTGATACATCGCTATTTTGATTGTCGCTATTTTGATACATCGCTATTTTGATTGTCGCTATTTTGATATGTCGCTGTTTTGTTACAAACGCTATTTTGATATATCGCTATTTTGATAGGCGCTGTTTCATTACATCGCTATTTTAATAGTCGCTATTTCATTACTCGCTATTTCGTACGTCGCTATTTTGTACATCGCTATTTCGGTCCAGAGCCTGGATAGATAGATACTTCGTCAAGTAAACATATGTACAAAGAAAGACTGTAAGCAAATCCACCAAGTACCTGCTAGAAATCAAGACAGGTAAGGCCAGATTTCAGCACAAAGTGGAAGAAAAATCTTTAAAGAGTAAGAGAGAGAGAGTTGAGAATTGGAAAGCTTCGACTAGAAGTAGAAGGAATAGAAGCTGATTCTAAAACAGTGCAAGCCGAATACTTGGTTTGAGAGCCAAAGTATAAAAACCACAAAGTTAGAAACATATTAGAGTCCACCAAACCCTAAATGGCACTACACGCTCCACAACTCAGTTGTGTATAATCCTTTTATAGAGTTAATTTATTTTGTTGTATAATTCTTCTGTAAAATTATAAAATTTTTACAGTGGGTATATTAATTCGGCGGCGCATTTATTTTTACTAATTAAATGAACGATCAAAAGTACTAGAAAGTTAGTACATCCAGGTTAGCAATTCTTGAACGATGTGATAGGAAGTGTCTCTAAATTCATCCGGTTTTTTTCATGGATGGAATCTAGATTGTTGACAAATGACAAGTGACATCCATCGGATGGAATGATAATCAACCATCGAAAAATAAAAAGAAGCCTGATGAAGTCATATGGATATGAAAACCTATTTTTTTTATCTAAAAACATTTTGTTTTTTTTCACAAGTTTTGTTATGTCGGCTGTCCATGAAGCGTATTATTATCTTTTCTTGGGCTCTCGTTGATTTAAAAATTTCAGCCAATCAAAGCCTGAGAAAAAAAAATCCGCTCGGATAATAAGCTCCATGGACAGCCTGCTTTAAACAACAAAGATGGAAATGGAAAAACGGAGGAAACTATTCTCGTGGGCATCAAGGTAGAGGGCGAGGAACAAATTTTCGTTTATAAAAATATACAGCTGATTCGAAAGACAAATGACAGACAAATTATATATATCAGGAATTGCTCATCGGCTGCCAGAGTCGGTGAGATTTGCTTGCATCGAAGTCCATCGGAACTACCGAAACCTGATGAATTGTGCAGCTTCTCCTACGATCCGACCGAGAAGCGTTAAGTCGGTATAGGGCAGGAGAACATATTTCACTTTAAACGCGTAAAATTCACTAACTCTGAAGAGCGGGCGACTATGCCATTGGTTGAGATAAGTCATTTCGCACAACACGCGACCGCTCAGAGTTTGCTATTGGTCAAAGCGTGTTATATGGATGGTCACATCGTTCAAGACCCAGAATAACTACCCAGGAGTGTTAAAAATTGTGGGTGGCCTTACCACACGGTCCTTAAATAAACCGGTTATCTGTTAACTCGGTGCAGTCAAACGCTGTTTATAGCGTAATTTTGTCTTTTGCCAGGAAACTTTGTACATTTTGGGTCTTGTCGTCTTGTACGTAGTGTTTATACCTGTTCCGTGCTTGCTATAAATGTATTATACCCTGTTTCCACCAATGCATGCCCACCCCGACTCAAAAAACGCATGTGATGGGCCCTGGATTTGCATCGGTTTTAAATGAAGCCTCACCTAATGGATGGGGTGGGCATGCATTGGTGGAAACAGGGTATTTAAGAATAACTAAAAGAAATTTTAGAAAAAGATGGTTTAGTTTATAATGCAGGATTTTAGCACGAAAGCATCACAATGAGTGCCCAGGACTTGGTTGCTATACATAAGAAAATGAACAAATCAACATGCATTCATATGCCATGCCATCTTGGGTGCAAACCTTTCTTTTGGGGGCTTAACTGAGCCTTCACTATCATGGAAAGAAAATGTTGACAAAATGGACAAATGGTTCATAAAATTGCATGGTGCCAATTTTAAATTTATTAAAACAAATATAGTGAAGCGATCCACTAAATTTATATTTGAAAAAGTTTCTATTCCATATAAATTGGTAAATTTATTTGTATTAAGTATAAGAATCAAATTTATAAATACCAAAAAGCAAAATGAATCTACAATGAAACGAAAGCTTGGTGATACAGGGACTGATGAGAGTCGAAAAGTAGTAAAAAAGTTTAAGAAAATTATTTTGTAACTCTTCTATAATTAGACAGGTTTAGTTTTTTGTTACTTGCAATATGATTTAAAAACAAAACTGATGATGACCATTCTTAAATTATATACTGGGTGTTTCAAGTTAAAACACCACCGTCTTCCAAGTTAAAAGTTCACCATATTGCTAACTTTGTGGACACTCAACTTTCTCAAAAAAAAAATCATTTTAATTACCTCCTATCCACAAAAAAAAATCAATATTGCAGTGTTCGGCGAAAAAAGTTAAATTATTATGAATAAGAGTGTCGAATTAACTAAGGAAAAGTAGTTATCTGATATTTATAAAACTGTTAAAATTTTTATCATACATTTTTTAATTATTTGATTTTTTAATAAATTTTCATATTTTTACGGCATCTATCTTTATTTCTCTCATAATATAACGTATAGGTCTCTCTTTATTGATCGTGGGGCAGACCGCGTCATAGCCTGCCGAGTTCTTATTGGCTGTGAGTTACCAGACAACCGGTTTATTTACGGACCGTGGCCTTACCAAGCTTTCGAAGCAGGGATTTAGTTTTCAGTTTTAGCTGCGTACGTGTTTCTTTTACTTTATGCCTTGTTGTAACGAATTTTCTTTCTGGACCTGTATTTACACACCGAGTCTAAGTTTTTT
Organism: Aspidapion aeneum; assembly: GCA_963576565.1. Taxonomy (NCBI): domain Eukaryota; kingdom Metazoa; phylum Arthropoda; class Insecta; order Coleoptera; family Brentidae; genus Aspidapion; species Aspidapion aeneum. The sequence continues at coordinate 204,739,597 of OY755038.1, forward strand.
GGAGAGAAATATGAGGCGTCAGACTTGCCACACGTTTTGTCGTTTCATTGTTTTTTGAAGATTTTAATAAAATGAAAATAAAAAGAAAATTATTTTTAGAGATATAGAAATTAATGTTTAAATTCCAACTATCTATCATTATACAGGGTGTAAAATAAATAATGCACCAAACTTTATATGGGATAGTGGGAAAGGTCAAAAGTAGACAAAAAATCAAATAACACCATTGTCAAAAGTTTTTAGTCTCAAAGTTATATTATAAAATAATTTTGTAATTCATTATTATAAAAAAAATGTTTTTTTGCTATTTTCCAAAAAAATAGTTAAGGAGATACAGTGTGGCCAGATAATTTTTGCGATAGGTGTAAATTTATCAATTTTTTTTTGACAGTAAATTTACATAAGAAATTTATATCTAAAGGCCCGTTAACAAAACCCACATATATTATTATTACTACTATATATATAATTGTGAGTAACTTTTTTTTAAATATTAATATTCTAATATTAATTTCACTAAATTTCGATTGTCTGTTGAATTATAAAATAAGTTTTTTTTTTAATTTAAAACTTTATTTAGCAAGAATATGCTACAATTTTATCAGTAGTAAAGTAAATTATAATATAATCTAATTGTTAACTATGTAAATATTTATAGCCTAAGTAATAATTTATTCTACATCCAAATGAATAATACAAATAATCAAACAAACTGCATTGAAAATAAATCATTTTTCAAACTTTTTTTGAGTGTGTTTAGTTTCTTTTATTTTGAGTTTTTAAATAATTAAATTCTGACAAACCTTTAAAAACAATTAATTTTTGGGGATTATTTAAATAAAAATCATCTTTGTATCTTGTATAATGTAAATGGATGGATTCAAATTCAAATTTTGGAGTTACAACAAAAAATTGTTAAACTTGACACCCGCTCTATTTAAAAACCAAAGAGGTTTGATGCAAACTATAATAGAAAGAAAATTCTTGTTTTGACCTTTTCTAGATTTTCTTAAAGTTTGATGCATCATCTAAAATAAACCCTGTACATTACTAAACGCGTTTCCATAACTTTTTAAAAATATGTCACAAGTAGTGCAATTCCAAACTCTAGATGCGTCCGAGAATATACCTCGTGCATATTCTAAATTTTTTTTTCAGATTAGTAAGGGGAAGTCTTTGGAAGTAACATGAAATGTGTCAAAATTTTCCATGGAGATCCAATTTAACATTGAATACGTTCAGTTTCATTTGTTATATTCTTTATCATAATATTGCGCGGGTCCATGTCAAATTTCATTTTCGGAATTTTTTAAAATTTAATTTATTTTTAAAGAAAAGCTTTCGTGCATGACACCAGTAAAAAACTCTTGCCCCACGGGTTCGAAATTTATCAGTTTGCACGCAGCTTTTGTTAAAAAATTGACTTCAAACAAAATTTTAAAAAATTTATTGGAAATCTGACATGTACTAATTATTATTTACTAGGGTTAAATCAGCAACTAATTTGCTAAGGTACAACTTGACTAATTCTTAACCATTTTTTCAGTTAATACCTTTTTGTGCACGGCAAAGCCGTGGCCTTGTGGTCAAGGTTTAAAACCGAGTACAGTGGCGCACCAAAAAATTTGGCGGGAGTCTAAAAAATGCCAAAACTTTAAAATCATATGCGCCATCTTGGATTTTATGGCAACATCAATTTTTACAAAAAATTCATTTATGTTAATTTAAACAATTATATGACAGCAAAACGTTATATTTTTTGGTGGAAATAGTTACCTCACTACACTGCACTGGTTGCGTTTTGAGGGGTTGCTGTTATTTTTTTTGGAGGGGATTTATTCCTTTAAAAAGGTACACATTTTTTAAATTATTTTTAATCGAATTATCTCTCGATCGATTTTGACAGCGAGATAGGGGCTTTGGTGAGCTTCACTATAAATAATTAACATTTGTATCAGTATCAGCATACTCGTGGATAGAATAAATAAAAAAAAATTAAAGTTTTACGCAAAAATTTTTGTAAAATTTTCATTATCGCCCACTCCCGGTCGCATATTCATATCTATCACCGGGAATAGCGATCCGAACGAGCCCGAGCTCAGTTCGCATCAAGCGAGCTCGAGCGCAGCTCTTATTTATCACATGTTATCAACGCGTCTTCATAGCCGATGTGTAATCGCGATATTTTAGTACACTGAATAATTTTTAAATACCTACTTAGATATCAAAAATGCAATTTTCACAAGCTGATTTTGATGAGTTGGTAAAAATAATACGAACCGAACCGAACCGAACTGAACCATTGTTCTAAACCGAACTGAACCATTGTTCCGATCTGAACCGAACCGAATCATTGTTCCGAACCGAATCGAAACCTAAACAGTGAATACAACTTACCTCGGTTTCTTCTTCCGTTGACAAGTTTATTCTGAATGAACAATCATCAATGTGATGGTAACTATATGTTGAGGGTAAAAATAAGCTCATCTTTTTTGCAAAATAAGACAAAAGCACATGGCTCGCTACACAGCTGAAGGTGAATTAACATCTTATTTTCGCGATTGCGTGTGCTAGTTATGAAGGCGCGTTGCTTAACAAGTGACAGATAAGAGCCTACGTCCGGCCAGAGAACCTGCATACCTTCGGGCTCACCCGATTCGCTATTCCAGGTGATAGATATGAATATGCCGCCCGGTCTGTCCACGCACGCTCTTTCTTAGACTGAGACGAAACAGTGATGTGACACGCGACTGCAGTCAAAAGTTTGAACTTATTGGCTAATCAAAACAGGGATTTGGGCCAAAATGATGCACCAATCCCGTTTACTTTTAAACTCGTGAACTTTCAACCAAAATTATTTTTTTCACTTTTAGACCAATGGAACTTTTTGAGATCTATTAAAGAATATTCCTGCAAAAAAATTATTAGGGTGCGACAAGTCAAAATTTTAGTATTTGAAAGATAATGGCTTCTAAATTTGACATGATTTAGACAAAAATCAGTTTAGTTTTGACCCTCATGTCATACCGTTTATCTTAATTTTATACACACGGCAAATTTTTTAGTTTCAAAATTTTGCCCCAAATTGTCACCTTGTATAAAGAGGCTATTTTTCTAGTTTTTTAAAAAGAGATGAGTGGTTACATTTGAATGCACTTATACTGCTCCGAATGTGCAGTCGGAAAAATAACATTTCACGAGTGCCAAAAAAACTAGGTTAACACAGACAAACACGCGTTGCTGAAATACGCTGGTATAAGCTTAAATAAGGTTACCCATGATTATCTTAAGTTACTAAATAATTTTAGGAAAAAAAAGGTCCATTGCACCGACTTTTAAAATTTCCTTTCTTAACTATGGATTGCTTTAATTTTAAGCATTCCTTACTTTAAAATTTATTGCACCGAGCAAAAATCTCCTCTTCTTTGTTAAGATGCGACCACCTTGTCACCCAATCTGGCAACGCCGCTGTTTTAACCAACCAAATTTTTAAACTATGGAAAAACAACAACACCCAGTACTTCCTAAAATAGATTTGTCAAAAGTCATCAATTTTTCTGTGTCGCCTTTAAAAAATGAAAGTTCTTGAATTTTGGAAGAATCTTTTAAAGATGATAAAATCTTTTTTCTGTGGAATTTGGGTGTCCTCGTCGGTACAACCAAAGGACTCAAAATTATAATGAAATTAGGGTAAAGTGTAAAGGCAGAAAGGCAAATCGTCTTGTTACATCATGCAGTGTAGTTTAATTTAAGTGCCAAGGTTTTCATAAACTGGTCGGTCCTATCCTACCCGTAGCACTCTACCTACCAGGCTGTGAACAACAGTTAACTCGAAAATGAGACGAAAATACTGTAATAAAAAGTACAAGAGAGAACTTTATTTAGATTATTTTTCTTCCTTGCAAATCTTTTTGTAATCGATACATAGGTATATTTTTTCACAAAAATATTGTGGCAAAAGTACCAAAATCTAGCCTTATCTTTTGCAATAAAGTTGTGCAAAAAATCATTTTTATTTATTTTATGATTTTTTTTACAGTTTTTATTAAAAAAAAACATGTTTCTTACTTTATTTACTTACAAAAAACAAAAATATATTTTCACTTTAATAACAACTCTCATTTGTAGGGATTGTGAGTTGCTATGGGCATGCCAGACGGGTAACATTATGTGACCAACATCTTATCTTTAAGCAGGTCTTAAGGAACAGTAAAGTCACGAAAAAAGGTGACTTAATTTTAACAACACTTAGGAAGGAATAAATCTGCCTTTAATTTCGATGCAATGAAATTTTTGCGAAATAAGGTATTCTTTAGGCTAAGAAACGGAAAAAAAGTCGGTGCGATGGGCCCTAAAAAACATACACTTTGGCTATAAACTAAACTGACATAAAATGGATAAGAATAAAACTCGCTTAGTATTCCATAGATTTAACGTCAAAATATTTCATTCCCGGCTACCAGTTGGAAATTTTGCAACATGCTTGCCCCTACCCTATAAAGGTACAAAAAAATGCCGGTAGATACTCGATCATATTAATTAAATACAGCATATAAATAAATTTTCATGCGTTTGGAGGGTTTTGAGTTTTGTTTTAAATATAAAGCTAACTTTCACTAACAGCCTTAAATTTTAAGGGAAACCCAAAGACGAAAAAAAATATTACTTAGAGCCCAATCTTAAATTTGGTTTAACCTTGCATTACACTGAATACATTACAAAGGGGAGACCGGGGGTCAAAAATCCTGAATTTTTGCGATACGGAATTTATGAATGTGCGTTAGCTAGTCATAGGACTTTTTTAATTATTTGGAGAGAGTCTATAACTCAGCACTACTATAACTTTTTTATTTATTAGAATTTTATTCTCGTGTAGTGAGCTTTGCTAGAGAAATTTTTGAAGACTTCATAATGATGAAAACAGTATATTTAGTTTATATTAAAGCAAACCATGAGCTTAAGAATAAGCTATAAAGTTACAAACCTAAAACTAATGTACAGTTTAAAATTATCAGTTTTAAGTAGTAGTTAAACTAGTTTTTTAATATAATGTATCAAGAAATTAAGCTATGACTTTAATTTTTAAGATTACTTTTTTTAACAAAACTTAAAAAATATGTTAATCCGAAAACCGCACTTCGATTAGTTTTGTTAATAAATTAAAAATTTCAAAGTTTTAAAGTTTAGAAGACATTAAAATTTAGAAGCCATCATCTTTCTAATACTAAAAATTTGACCTGTCCCACCTAAATAATTTGAGTCTTGTTCTAAAAGTTAAAAAAATAATTTTATAAATCCACAAGTTTTTGAGTTAACGAGTTTAGAAATAAACGGCATCAGCGCATTATTTTGGTACACACGAAAATTTGACCTTTAACTTTGTTGATACACCTGTGCCTAGGAAAATCCCTTTGTAGATTACCCAAGGTCAAACTTTCGACTGCAATCACGTGTCACCTCACTGCTGAAGGTGGTCTGAAGATAGTGCGTGCGTGGACAAAAACAAAATGTATTCTATCCAGGAGTATACTGACATGCTTATTATTTATGGTGAAGCTCACCGAAGCGCTCATCTCGCTGAGGGAAACTGTAAGGAGAAAATTCTTTAAAAAAATAATAAAATAATTAGTGCCCTTTTAAAAATTTAAACCCCTCCAGAAAAAAAGAACAGTGTAGATAAATCCCTTTATTAGTTATTTAATTTTTTTCTTACATTGGCCTCCTCTATCACTCATTAAAATATTATGAGTTATACCATTTACATCCTGTATTTTCGAAAAAGAACTACTCCCATAAATAATTCCTTAAAAACTTTATCAAAATCAGTTCAGCAGTTCAGGAGCTACCATATTTCGGAAAGACATACAGTGACAGACTTCACTACCGATAATTTACATAAAAGAACACCAAAATATCTCGTTTTTGACATTATCCACATTCGCCGAAGAAGATCTAGGCTTAGAGGTTTTTACGAAAAAACATTGTTTAGATAGCTACAAAAATAAAATTAAATTTATTAATAATAAAAATATAACAAAAATAAAATTTATTAATAATAAATATATTTAAAGTTTTTATATTTGATATCCAACTTTTGGTTTAACAAACCCTTACCTAATAAATATTTTGAACTATATTATATAAAACAAACAAAAAGTCAGGACCGTACCGGGATCAACTGTTTCAGATCAAATTTTTGCAGAATTAGCGTATTGTGCAATTTCTTTTTGTATTTTCGTGGCTGAGAAATCTCTTTAAACACATTTTATTGATTATTCCGGGAGGGGGGGTGTTGATTCCTCTTGAGCCCCCCCTGGGTAGAGCCTTGCTAAAAATAAGTAAGATATAAAAATTACAAATTCAATGTTGAGAACTCAATTTAAAGGAAATTTTCCGAAATCACGGATGTCCTGACTAAAATGTGGGGATTGTCTTACTGTCTCGTCCTCCAACATAAGAAAAATTCCTTCGAATTACATTCCGTGTCAGAGAAATTTGACCCAAGAAATTGAGGTTTTAGCTATTTTTGATGCGAAAGAATTTATTCTTACCATGTGTGCGGTTTTCGGGGGCCTACTTGATTGGCAGTTCATTTATCTCGATTGATATAATGCTGTATTTTTGGAAAAATAGTCACGTTTATTTGTGTCCTTCTAAAGGTTTTGAAACTGGGTGATAAATGATTTATATATAGCAGCCAGAAGTTTAGGAAAATATAGGTCACTTGGATTTTCGCCACTCAACCTGTCGGCTTTTTTATAGCGTGTCCACTGGAACTGATTTGATTTGATTTTATACAAGATGTACAGCGTATCCCAATTATGATGGGATTAAATGAAAATCTCGGTTGTATTTAAAGATATCGACTTTCTGATTGCACCTTACCGTGCTCTTTTTTTGAGCCATTAAAAATGGTGTAATAAGATTTGTGCTCGCTTCTTTTGCAATATATTTTTATTCTGTGAAAACCTTTCTATGGTAACTTTTTTGGAGCAAAATAATGACGTTGTTAGATTTTTCAAATATTGTTTTGTTTTTGATATATTGTATTTATCATAAAAAAATTAAATACGGACCTGGATTTTTTTAAATACTATTTTGATTCGTTCCATGCTACTATTATCTTAAAATTATAAAACTTTAATATTTTTTTGATTTAAGGTTAAAAAACGACTTAATATTAAAAAAAAATCTGGAAATTTCCAACGTAAGTATAAATTAAAAATATCACGACAACTAGTTGAACGATTTTTAGTTTATCTGTTTTAAAACGTTAAGTAAAAATTTATAACTAAAATAAAAAACGTTAAAAAGTTTCAAAAATAATGATGATTGATAGTAGCACAGCAACTCTTGAAATTTACTTCAACATGGAAAAACAAAAGCGTGGAATTGACATCGTGATTTTACTCTTCATTTTTGTAAAATGCTTACAATTATTCTAAAATCCCTAAAAATCAACCATATCCAGATTTTGAAAAATGTGATATGTTTGACTGCTTTATTCAAACAACAAAATCCCAGTATTTATACGGCAGAAATATTTTTATGCAAAATGGCAATCAGTGTGAACATTTATATCATTAAAGAAAATTTAGTTAATTAATTATTTATTGTAATTCGTTATTCTTTTTGTATTTTTCTTAGACTTTGTTTCAAATAAATATATGAATTAACGTAAAAATTTTAATTTCAAATTTCAAAACAGTTAAACTAAAAATCGTTTAACTAGCAATTTTTAATTTATTTTTATGTTGGAAATTTCCAAGTTAGGACCAATTTTCTTTTTTTATTATTATATATATTATTTATTTTGTACTCTCCGTTTTAATTATTTTCAAGTTTTATGCAAAAATCAAAATTAGCGATCCTAAACATTACAAACTATAATTTAATACATGCACATCGGTTCATGAATAAAAACCTGTCAAAATTGTAAACTGAAACTGCGGCGGCCGGCCGGCGCGGCGGCGTGTTGTCACCTTACGTGCTCTTTTTTTGAGCCCTTAAAAATGGTGTAATCAGATTTTATACCCCGTAGTTTCGCTAATACAGGGAGTTTTTGAAATAATTGCATTTTTAATAATCCCTTATATATATATATATATATATATATATATATATATATATATATATATATTGCGAGATATTTTTATTGTGTACAAACATTTTTATGGCAACTTTTTTAGAAGAAAAATATGACATTGTCAAATTTTTAAAATATTGTTTAGTTTTTGAGATATGGGATTTATCATAAAAAATTAAACACGGACCTGGTTTTTTTATTGCTATTTTGATTGGTTTCATGCTATTATTATCACAAAATAATAAAAATTTAAAAATTTTTTGTTTAAAGGTAAAACAAAATATTTAATATTTTAAATATTTTGTTTTACCTTTAAACAAAAAATTTTTAAATTTTTATTATTTTGTGATAATAATAGCATGAAACCAATCAAAATAGCAATAAAAAAACCAGGTCCGTGTTTAATTTTTTATGATAAATCCCATATCTCAAAAACTAAACAATATTTTAAAAATTTGACAATGTCATATTTTTCTTCTAAAAAAGTTGCCATAAAAATGTTTGTACACAATAAAAATATCTCGCAATATATATATATATATATATATATATATATATATATATATATATATATAAGGGATTATTAAAAATGCAATTATTTCAAAAACTCCCTGTATTAGCGAAACTACGGGGTATAAAATCTGATTACACCATTTTTAAGGGCTCAAAAAAAGAGCACGTAAGGTGACAACACGCCGCCGCGCCGGCCGGCCGCCGCAGTTTCAGTTTACAATTTTGACAGGTTTTTATTCATGAACCGATGTGCATGTATTAAATTATAGTTTGTAATGTTTAGGATCGCTAATTTTGATTTTTGCATAAAACTTGAAAATAATTAAAACGGAGAGTACAAAATAGCGGATTTTTCCATTTATGAGCCGACATGTATTAAATTTAGCGCTTTGGGGTATGTAAAGCAGCTGAATTTGATAATTAAATTAAATTTGAAAAAAAATAAAATGACGAAAATTTTTATTTATAAACCGACATGTATTAATTTTGAAATTTTAGGGTGACTACTATGATTTTTTGATTTAATAGATATCGGTTTATTAATGGAAAAGCTCACCATTTTCAAACTGCCAATTTCATTTTCTTAAGGTTTCATTCAAAACTTATATACAACGACCTTTAAGACTTCAGAGTTCCAAATTTATTTCATATCGGTTAATAAAAGGAAAAGTCTGCCATATTGTGTTGCCATTTCGACTTTGTGCAAGTTTAATTCAAAATTCATAATCAATAACCTTAAACATCCTAGACATCTCAATTTATACATATCGGTTTGAAAAGGAAAAATCCGCCATTTTGGATTAGACATTTTGATATTTCTTAAAGTTTAATTTAAAAATCATAATCAGCAATATTAAACACCACAAAGTTGCAGATGTAGTATGTCTGCGTTAATAAATTAAAATGACCGCCGTTTTGAATCCGAGGGGTGGCTCGATCGCCGATGTTTGTACACCAAAATGAAATACTTACGGTATTTCTTGGTATTTCCTCAAATTTCAATGGTATTTCCTATTATTTCCCAAGCACTTCCCGGTATTTCCTAGTATATTTCCAGTGGCGTTGCGTGGGGGTAGGGCGCTGGGGGTTTGTCGCCCCTCTTGCCCCGAGTGTACTGGCGCCCAATGGGTGCCCGAAGCGCCCTAATATTAAGTCGCATGGCCAATAAGACATGATGACCTTTTTTTTTTGGTCGCAAGATTTTTGATGGGCGCCCTTTTTAGCTGTCGGCCCCCCCCCTTCAGGCACGCTACGCCGCTGTATGTTTGCCAAGTATTTCCTGGTATTTCCCCTAACCTGTACACCAAAAGTAAATACAGAGCCACCACTCAATTGAATCCGCTATTTTATTTTTTTTAGGTTTGATGTAAAACTCACAATGAGCAACCTCTAAGTCCCAAAATTTATTAAATATCGGTTTGAAAATGAAAAAGTTTGCCATTTGAGACCCACAACAAGTTCTAAATTAAAATAAAATATACCGGTATATATTAATCGAAAGTTCCACAATTTTGGTAATCGTTGGGACTTAGGTCAGGTATACAGTCCCGATAAGTCGAGAAGATCCAACAATTCGACGTTTTGTTGAGTTAAAAATTCAATGATTTTTTGTTCTTTGTGCGAACTTGCATTGTCTTGGTGGAGGATGATTCGTCATTCGGGGTTCGCTTTTTGAAGCTCAGCGATGATTTTCAGCAAACAAATGGTGATGTACCAATCGGCAAATGTCTTTTGAATTTCCAAGGGAATTGTTGCAACATGACCAAATTTTGAGACAAATGTCGCCACCATCTTATTGAATACACTTCGAGAACGTATGACTGTTGTTGCCCTTTCTGCATCTTGGAAAACTCAAATATAAAACTGACGGTTATTTTCGGCTTCATATGATTCAATCCACGATTCATCACCACTAAAAATGCTGTACACGTTTTTTTGAGTTTCCTGCCTCTAATCGGTCTAGAGTTTTTTGACACCAATAATTAACCATAGCTTCTTTCTGTTATTCCGTTAACAGATGCGGTATCCGACAAGAAACTAATTTTCTTACCCCTATTTCTTCATGCAAAACTTTTTGAATTGAGGTCCTTGAAATCCTCAATAAAGCCTTTATCTCGCGATATGTCACATGCCAATCTTATGTGATGAGCATGCGCACAGCATCGATGTTTTCCTGGACTTGGTTGGCTAAGGCTAATCCGTCCACGCTTGAATACCTCCATACCAACGAGAACCTGTCGACTGATGTGGTGATTTACCACGGTGGATAGAATAGAACGGTGCACAGAGGGGCCAAATGGAGCTAATGTCGGAAATAATTATTTAAACACCCAAAATATTAGAAACAAAAATAATGTGTATTGGTTATTGTGATATAGGTTAAAATGCACCTGTTTAATATTTTATAAAGTTTTAATATTTGTTTTTTTTACACGGTGATTTACATTTTTTTTTTTAGAGAAATTTAAGTACTTTTACACAAAAAAGTAATTAAGACTTAAACATTTATTAAAAATGAGTTTAAAAATTCTACATTTTATAATATTTCTGTTTAAGTTATTTAGCCTGGCTCATAATATACAGTATGTCCCAAAAGTCTGGAATCACCTTTTTTTTTTTAAACTTTGAGATAAAATCATGGACACGTCAATTTTGAAATAGGAAGAGGAGTCACCTAAAAATACTATATTGTACAGAGTGTCCTCAATAAGACATATGCATGCATATTTCTTTACTTATACTGCATCTAAAAACTAATTTTACCATTTTCTAAAAAAAAGGAATTTAATGTAAAGGCTTTTTGGATAAAAATTGTTTATTTTTTGCTTGCATTTTGCTATTCTCTACATACAAAATTAGGTTATGTATTAAAGATCATTGTAAAAAAATGACAAAAGGGCAAAATTTATGTTAAAATAAGACCTATTAATATTATTTTTATCGGTCAAGATGTTAGTGTTAATATTATTAAAACATACAAAAAAAAAACGACTATTTCACGAATTTTGACCGTTTATATCTCAAAAACTGTACATAGAAAAACTGAACTTTACTTACAATTTTTTTGTTACATACCCCACTATAACATACTAAAATTATAGCCAGTTCAACAGAGACTAAAATTCCCCATAAGGCCTGTGTAAACTAGTGCGTGTTCCTTTGATAATCCACTTAACCCTTTCCAAAAAAAGATCTATCAAAATGATATTTTTGAAAAATTTTCGGGCACCTTTCCTAAGTTAAAAATACGAAAACGGCAAGTTTGCAAAAGTTTTGGTTCAAAATTTGACTTTCGAAGATTTACCTTCCCCCCACTCCTTTGAACTAAAGTAACTGTAATCGCTACCATAATTCACTTGGCTTTTTACAGGCCTAAAATCAATCAAATTTTTAGTCAATTAAACACTTTTTATTTAATAAAAATTCGTTAATAAACAAACAAGTTTTATATTTAAGATGTATAGTTTAATTTCTTTTACTTGGGTCGTATGTAGGCACTTTATTTTTAATATTAAAAATCTCAAAAAGGCGCAAGAAAGCGCAGTCATTTTTTTTTTAATTTTGTTAAGAAACATTCGATTAGCAAAAAAGTGACAATAGTTTTGCTTAACAAAATTTTATCACACACTAAATTATATTTTTTATATTTCTTTAAGGTAAATTCTAATAATAATTGACTTCTTAGTTTAAAAAATATGATTACTCTATGACAACCTACAGCTAGATATTGGTATTTAGTGTTTTTTGGTTAAATTACGTATGCTGGATGTCTCCGTCGTAAAAAAACTACACTTCATATAATTACAGAAAGTAATACATAATTATTCAATAATTTGTATGTAATTATCATAAAAATTAAACAGACGCTTTTTAAAGTGTCAAACTCACGTCATACTAAAAAACAAGTGAAAATACTCTGTTGCATTTTCAGCGCCCACTAGTTTGCTACATAATTTGAGTTCCAGATATTGTATATGTCTATTTCGGTTTTTTTAGTTTCTTCCACTTTTACACCCGATTGGCCCCTTTGTGCGGTGTTTGGATCTTATATATATATATATATATATATATATATATATATATATATATATATGTCGAATTTTTCACGTCACTGGTGGTCCAGCTGATTTTTGTAAACAAAAGTTAGATATGATATGAACAACGGAACAACTAATATTTTTTGAATATTTTGAAAAGTAAGGCAATTTTCCTACAGTTTTCTAGTACATCCTTATAAAATGGAATTTTCTAGACGTATTGTCGTTCTTTTTTTTTAACCCGCTTTATTTTTTATCACACAAAACTTAAATTACAAGTCAAACTGAATGAGATCGTTTAGTTTCAAAAAATATTAGTTGTTCATATCATATCTAACTTTTGTTTACAAAAATCAGCTGGACCACCAGTAACGTAAAAATTCGACATATATATATAAAGTCCGAACATCGGTCTATTCTATCCACCGTGGTGATTCACTACCGAAAACAAATCAACTCGAATGTACTCTTCTTAAGATAATTTTCTTTGAAATTTGTTAAAAATTATAGCCCAAAAATGTTCTCGGTTTAATTCCTTGTTTAGACTGATTTGTTAACTTAAAAAATTAACTGTAGCTACAAAACTATACGTATTAGCTTGTCTAACAAACTGTCACGCTCAGCTGTTTTTCGATCCAAGATTGTTGCCATAGGACAAACAAAGCGTTTTCCCATAAGCCGCAATGTTAACAAAAACGTAATTTAAAAAAAAAGTGAAACGATTTAATTTACAACAAAGATGCTGTTGTAAGTATTGACCCTTTGTACACAAGGGAAAAATGCGTTTTTCTTAAAAAAAAATCATTTAACGCCAGTAAATCTCAAATAAAAGGGACCATGTTTTGTTCAAAAAGTCAGGTTATGTTTTTATTTTGACCTTAAAAAATCATCTTGATTTAAATGAACTAGGTATCAGCTCAAAGAAGGGAAAAGAAAGTGGATAAGTGCTCTATTACCTGACTTAACAGAGGATAAATTGAAATATTCGAAAGTTTTTTGTCAGGTTTGTTTTGGATAAATATGTAACTGCCATTTTGGCAACATTTTCTATTGGGATCTTTTTTGTGCTTGAGTGGACCTTTTGCAGAAGTGTAACATAGAATTGTGTTAAACTGTAAGAAATATTTCACTATGATTTTTTTACTATTCTAGGCAAGCAACTTTCAAAACTAGAATACAGCAATGATCCTGACTGGGTCTCTCCTGAATGGATTATTGTTTCAAAAGGGTTGAAAAATTAAAAAAATTATGGTTGAAAAAAGGGTCTACAGAAGAAAGAAAAGGAAAACAATATGAGGTTAAAGTGTGGGTAATGAGCTGAACCAAATTTGTACACCATCCTACAGAACTCTTAAATAAACTCTTGGTAGTGTAGCATCCTGTATAGTGTCCAGTGAAGGCCTGTATCATCAAAGTTTCTTTTTCTTTAATAAATATTTATTTTACAGACCTCAAAACAGTTTAGAATAAACTGGTGAATTTGACAATCTCCCTCTCAACCTCTTTTTATCTTAAACTATTTTGGTGCAAATTTTCCTTTATTTCTATGCTTTTTGACATCAGAAACTTGTACACCGTAAAATTTGTATAGCATCTGACTGGACCTACTACAAGTCCTGTTGTGAAATTTCTACTGTACCTACTGTTTTCAGCTTATTACCAAAAAAAATTTTTTATGGCATCAAAAAATAGATGGAAAAAAAAAGTCATTTTTGTTGACTTTGATGCTAATGGTTCATATGCTGTTACTCCCAATTGTAGAGTAGAGTATATATTTATTTGTATAAACTTTTAGATACATAATTGAGCAAATATTGTTACAAAAAAACAGTAACAAAAGTAATAGTAACAGTAGTAATACAACAGGGAATATTCTACTGTTGTAAAATTTGAACAGTACTGTTGTGAGCTGATGAACCTTAGGTTTGACAGTACTTAAGCCCTATGTATTATAGTTCATGGAAAATCATGTATCATAGGAAAACTGTATTTTAATTTTGCACGTTTTTTTTTTATATAATGTTTACTTATATTTTTTTAGATAAACATATTTTGTAAAGTACTTATTAGAAGTTTGCTTGACCAACCTCGGTTGGAACTCATATGTGCATATTGATCTGTTGGACTGACCTACCTATAAGTTGTGCCTCTTTTTCATGTCACTACTGGAGGGTTAACACAATTAAACTTTGTCTAAACCTAAAAATCACAGTGAAATATTTTTCACAGTTTAATGCTATAGAAGGCCTATTACTTAGCAAAAGGTTTAGTCAAGTACAACAAAAGATCCTAATAGAAAACCTGAATCTGATGAGAAAAGTTTAGTCTATTTCAATTTCGTCTCTGTTAAGTGACCCTTGAAGTGAGCTCTTTGAATAGAACTACTTATCCACTTTCCCCTACCTTGGGCTGATAGTTCACATTCAAAAAACTTCAAATTCAATGAAAACTAAAATTATCATTACTTCCTCCGCTGCCACAATTCACAACAGCAAATATATAATCAGTGGTGCACCCAGAAATATGTCTTGGGGGGACCCGAAACCTTTGGGGCCCCGATACTTTATGCTGTTTTTCCTGTTTATTCATGAAATATATGGAAAATATCTAAAAAAATATGTGGCTTGGGAGGGTGCGGACCCCTAGCCCTCCGCCCCCTTGGTGCGCCCATGTAATAATTCAAAATAAGTAAAAAAACTAGAAAAAAAAGTTAAAAAAAAAAACAAAATAAACAAAAACATAACCTACTTTTTTGAAGAAAACATGGTCCCTTTTATTTCAGATTTTCTCGCTTTAGTTTAATATTTTTAAGAAAAACACATTTTTCCCATATGCACAAAGGATCCGTTCCTAAAACTGATCAATTTTTGAGACTAAAGCTCTTGTCGTTTTTGTAAAACTTACGTTTTTGTTAACATTACGGCTTATGGGAAATCGGTTTGTTTGTCCTATGGAAGACATCTTGGATTTGATCATATGTTTTGTTAGACAGCCCTATTGCAGTGACTTTTGAATTTAGGTTAGGTATAGATTGAGGTTAAGTTTTAGTAACGACATTCGATCAGTGTCGCCCTCTATATTCCTATAAGCAAAATATAGAAGACATCTCGTATTCTGTGTGTCAAAACTAAATATATTTTAGGATTTGGTAGGGTGACAATATGTGTTAAGCGTAAAAGGAGGACGTCAGAGACAAAAAAGCCGGATTTTCAATAAAAAAGCCGGACAAAACTGGCCATTTTGAAAAACCGTCCTAAAAATATTTGATGATCAAAAAAAATCCAATAAAAAACTGCCTTTAAAAAACTTTGATGACCACAGGTACACCTCAAGATGAAAAAAAAATAAATATGTGCATTTCGGGAAAAATTGTGCCACAGAAAAGAAATTTTAAAAAAGGCACTTTTCTTTCTGCAATATTAAAAAAAATACTGAAAACCGAAAAAAATTGCGCCGTAGGCAAACATTTCGGGAAAAACTTATGCTGCAAAAAATCGCAATTTATAGTAAAAATGTAAAAAACTATTAAAAAATTGAAAAAAATTATGTCATAGGCAAAAATTTTCGAAAATTTAGGTATTTTTCGAAAAAAATTGCACCACAGTGTTGATTTTTGTTCGAAAATTGATCGCACGGCAGGCGAAAATTTTTATATTTTCAGATAAAATATCCTGAAATTTTTTTTTATTACAAAACCCAAAAAAAAAATTTTATCTAATAAAGTTTCAAAAAATTGTTCCGTAGACGAAAATTTTCAAAAAATTAGGTACTTTTCGAAAAAAGCTTTTGGTAAAAACAAAAAAAATGCCGCAATCGAAAATCAAATGCATAAATCTTGGGTAGTTTAAAAAATGTAAGCGCCGCGCCGGAAATTTTCACGTGAATTGGTCAGTTCAATCCTAATAAATTATGCTAATTTTGTTTCTGGGGCTAATTTTGTGGCTGAAGGAGCTAAACCATTAATTGCTGCCCCTGGATTATCAAAAACATAGGGTCTCCTGGATCAACAAAAAGCCGGACAAACAAAAAAGCCGGCCTGACATTTTCATTTTGTCTAAAAAGCCGGACTTATCCGGCTTTATCCAGACGTATGGTCACCCTAGATTTGGGAGTGGGAAATTTTAGATCCGCGCCTGTTTAATTGTAAATCAATTCTTAACATAGAAATATATAAAATTTACGCTTTAACGAACAAATTGCTTTCTTTAGTTTTAACTTTTGCCTCTGTTTCGAATTTTATCTCATCATTTTTGTTCAGAGTTTAAAATCAATACCTTTTCCTTCCGCTCCATTTTGCTTCCTTAAATCGTCTGTAAAACTTGGATAAAAATGATATCTCTATATCGACGGTGAGAATTTTATTGAGTTTTCTCAAAGTTTTAGTTCAAATCCGTAGCGTTTTATTTAAGACATTTGTACCACGAGTTTTTTTTTAATTTTATATAATCGCACTCCCACAAGTACAGGGTTTTCCCGTATATTTTAACACCATATCAAAATATCATAAATAAAAAAAGTCTCATAATTTTTTACGAAGTTTAAGAATATTTGTGTCAAAATAGGAACTTATTGCAATAAAGCCAGGCACTAATTGTGCCGGGCACTATTCTGACAGTTTCGCATTATAAGGACAGCTATCTTCTTTCAAAATTAGGCTTTTGTGTATTATATGAGCCGGAATTAATAGTGCCGCCACTATTAATGGAAAATAGACGACTGGATTTATAAATTCGACTTTGGTATGTCAGTTTTCGATGAAAAACTGTCAGAATAGTGCCCAGCACAATTAGTGCCTGGATTTATTGCAATAAGTCCCTATTGTCAAAAAAGAAATTATAAATTTCGAAATTTGACAGTTTGAGGTTTTTTTTAACTGGAACACCCTGAATATTATTTTAGAATTTTATAGATCTTTTATAGGTGTCGGGTTTATTTTGTTTATTAGTTTTAGAGATATCTGCGTATAAAAGCTTAAAAAAATTAAATTAGTACTCTTTAAAACATTAAGGCAGTCATGAAAAAGACAATCGCATTGACACAAAATGTGTGCTATTGTTTTGTCAACTTGTCAAATTTAGTTTTAAGAGCGGTTAAAAATGGGTATTTCCGAGGAAGTAAAACTGGATATGATTAAAATGTTTTACTCATATAATGAAAACGCTGCTATATCTCGCAAACAGTTTTATATTCAATTTCCCGCCAGAGGACAGCGAACCCGTTAAACCATTTTAAAGAAAGTAAAGACATTATTATGACCAGCAAATAGCCCCGATTTGTCTCCCCTTGATTTTTTTATTGAGCTACCTAAAAAATAAGGTGCATTAAAACAGGCTCGAAACACTTCAAATTCTACAAGAGAAAATAAAACAGACAATCGTCAGTCTTTTGTAAATTCTGCGCACTCTATCTATCAAGGTATTCATAGAAAAATTATAAAAATTATAATAATCAAGAAGGCTATGTAGAAAATTACCAATGAAGTATTAGATAATAATATTTTTCAAAGAAAAGTTTAGTTTTTCGTTTTTTTAACGGGCTTGCGGCGTCGCACGTCGCACGTAACTGTTCTGCGTGTGTGTAAGTGTTATATATTAATAAATTATATACCTTACAAAAGCAACAGCATTCCTTTCTGTGTCAATGCGATTGTCTTTTACATGGCAGCCATGATGTTATAGAGAGTATCAATTTAAGATTTGAAAAATTTTAACGCATTTCTCCTAAGCAACATATATATTTTTGAAATCAGGATACAGGGTGTTCTATTTAATAAAACCATCGACTTGTAAAATTTTAACATTTAGAATATTTTTTTTACATTCTAACCCAAAGATTTAAGAACTGTAAAAAATTATAAAACTTATTTTGTATCATATTTTAATATGTATTCAAATAAACGTTTTAGATATGGTGTAAAAATATACGGGAATTAATTTAGTGTTTTAAAAATTGATTCGAAATTTTTTTTTTCATAAAACTTTCTAATTTTTTTACGTAGAATTGAAATCCGCAATATAATGTTTTAAGTAGCTTCTGATAATAATTAACCGTTTATTTGACAGAGAAAACTCAACAGTACAAAAAAAAATACACAAACTGGTAATCGAGTAATAATAAATAAGTATAGATTAAAACGTATTGCTACTAAACACTGGAGAGACGCATTTTTAATAAGGGATGTTGCCTTCAGGTACGACTTAATCAAATGAAGAATATTTTCTTGAGGGGTAAGTTTTAATTTCATTGAAAGAGCTTTCAATTTATTTAGTGTTAAAGGATCAGGAATACGTGTTCGTATTCTTCGCCCAAGCATCTCCCAGATATGTTCAATTGGGCATCTGGACTTATCACTGGCCACTCCAAGACAGAAATGTCTACACCATTTAGGTTTTCTTAAGTAATTCTCGCGGTGTGGGGTCTGGCATTATCACGCATTAGAATAAGATCGTGTCCAATGAAATCAACAGAAGGGGCGAGAAAGTATTGCAGAATTTCTTCTATGTACCTGACAGCAGTTCAGGAGCGTCTTGGAACGATGTACAGCTCTGCGTGTACCTCAAGAGAAATTACAGCCCACACCATAAGTGAACTTCCTTGGTAATCTACTCTAGGATTGAAATTATATTCTGCAAATCGTTCTTGCGGTCTTTGCCATTCATTTTCACCCCAGCGTTCATAATTCTTGACCAACCGAATTCGCGCAACACGATGACGTCTAAGATTAGCTTCTCCAAGTCTTTTTCTAATTGCACGTTGGCTTGTAGTGGTGTTTTCAGCGTGATAAAGTCGATTTCTGATGCTAATAGCTGTAGCATAACGATCTCACAGACTTTGTATGGTGATAATATGATCATCATAAGTGTTAGATCTCCATTGGGGACCAGTTCCAAGTCGTCTAGTGTAACCACCAGTTTCCAAGAAACGTGCATAAATAATGTTGGGAAACATATCGCTCACTTCTTCTGTCTTGAATCAACGTATCCATCATATATAAGTTTTTAGGGTCGCCCACGAAGTGGTGCTGCTGTTTGTATAAAACTTAAATTTATAGTATATAGTTTCGGATCTAAAAACCCCTGTGTTTCTTGGTAGTCTGTGGTATTTGTGCGGTTTCGATGATCGTGAAACACCGTGTATCATTTACCTTGCACTGAAATTAAGAATTAATGTAGGTACTTCGAAGGACTCAAAATAAGTCCTTGATATTTCTTAATTATGTTAATAAAGCAGCGTTAGTGGCCTTCGAAAAGTTTCGTATTAAAAACGCAATTAATATATAATTTCGTGTTTTTAATTAAGGCCAAATTGATACTTGTAAAGAAAGTTTGGATATTTACACAGTGGGAGGAAATTTTAAACACTTTTCGCCAAGAAAATTGTAATTAGGAAAGCCTTTGTAAAGTGTATTTATTAATTATGATTAATAAAAAATTAGGTTAGATATTCTTTTTTTTTTAATATTTGAATGTGCCCTTTTTTGTCTTTCTAATGAAAAAAAAAAGATATAAGAGATGTAGATTGTCGTGTCCTCTGGTTTTATGGTGGGTTTCTTAAAAATCTAGGGAAAAAAGAAGGAAATCTTGAATAAGCACACTTGATTGTTGGACGCAGTAAATTTTGTTCAATTGGTCGTTGGTAAGAAAAATAAAAACAAAACAAATTCAAAAGGTGCAAGCTGAATTTAGGTCCACTTTGCTAGATATATGGATCCAAATGTTTTAAAAATCAATTTTTTGCGATATTCTCGAAAACTAATATTTTAAAAAAAGTCAAGAGTCAAGATTTTAAAACAAGAGTGAAAAGAAAAAAAAATAAAATTTAATATTAATTTTTTTTAAATGTTAAGTTAGTTGTTTCTTATTTTTATATTATAGACCGAGTGATTCTGCATATTTTTTCTCTCTTGACTTTTTTTGAAAATGTTTTCGAGGAAATCGCAAAAAACTGATTTTTAGAACATTTGGGGCCTTATATCTAGCGAAGCTCAAGGGGGATTTTGGCGAAGAATATGTGGGGATGTCTCGAAGATGCTTTAAAATAATTATACAAAAATGCAGCTTGCACCTATTTATTTCCAAGTTTCATGGTTTTTTTCACCTAGTATGACTGCAGAATTGAACGGGATTGGTGTAACATGCATAAACCAATAAGATGCGGTAATTTGATTTATTTCTCATTTGAGAAAATTTCAAAAATAGTGCTACTGGGGAGGGATAATAATACCATATCATTGATAATTTTAAAAATTTTGCGTATGAAAAAATAATAAGGTAAAAAAAATATTATTTTTTATTAATTTTTGGAGGTTATTTTGAAAGTTATCTCTTCAACTTCCCATTTTATAAAAAAAAATTAATATAATTTTAAATAATTGTTATGAATATAGGTATGCCTTACCCTTAAAAGGGTCTTTATACCAGTTAGTAGTGGTGGCAGATTTCCGTTTTTGAAAATCCCCCTTTGTCTTAAATTTATATTATCACTAGTAATACCACTAGAGGTTAAATTATTTCAGAAAATTTTTTCGACCTAATTGATATTTTGAAAATAATAGTAATAATAATTTTCTGAAAATATTCATTAGCGAGAAAAAATTTACGGATTTAATTTATCCTCGCGTGGTATTCGGTAAGAAAATTCCACACCAAATTGTATAAATTTAAAATTTATTTTTTGACCCACAACAATGCCAATTTTTTCTTCGACAAGGCACTAGCAAAACATAGACAGTTTTGATTGACTTAAATATTTAGTTACTATGGCAACTAATATTTTGTCATTCTACCTACCTACATTAAAAACTAAAAGCTGATTTTTTATTTTTATGACTACAACAAGAATAGTTAAAAATTTTATTTATTTCATTTTCATATACTTACGTTCAGGAACAAATTTAGTTTCTTCGCAGTTTCAGCACCAATTATATTAATTTCTACGTATTTTAGTTTCATGAAAATAGCAGTTCAGAATGTAATAGTAGTTTACCTAACTAGTGCGGAAAGTGCCTCTTTTCCGCACGCGATTGCAGATGGCCAAACGACGCGATAGCGGAGTTTGGCCAGCAATCAAGTGCGGAAAAGACACTTTACGCACGAGTTAGGTACACTATTTTTTCTATAAGCGTGAGGAAAAAACTAAAAATTAATCAGAAAATTATTTATATTCAAAACGTTTTAATCAAATCAATTATTATTATTCACATTCTAGCGGCTTCTAGAACTGACTGGGGTAGATCTTTGTCCGAAGAATCCATTGAAAATCTGATTTTTTGTTTGAAAAATTCAAAAGACGCTTGTATCTGCAAAATTGGCTTTGTTTTGACAGTTTGTTTGTACTTTGTTGCTATGGTGATTTAAGATGCCAAATCTAAAACCACTAGTGTTCATTGTTGTTTGACATTGACAATGACGATATTTATACCGGGGAGGTTTAAAACTTATAATTTGAACCTATTTTACTGAAAACTTTATTTTATCGAAAATATTGAAAATATAGCAGAATTTTAGTCAATTTGAATATTTTTAGGATATTTCGTGTGCTAGGAAAGATACAAATGTATTTTGAACGGTCTAAATGTTATAGAACACCTCAAAATCGTAACAAATTTACTTTTCCGCACTAGTGCGGAAAAAATATTTTTCCGCACTAGTGCGGAAAAGTGGCACTTTCCACACTAAAATGCGTGCGGAAAAGTGGACTTTTCCGCACGCTTATAGAAAAAATATTTTATTCTCTTATTTTATGTCAATTTTGGGTTACTACTTACAAGTGGTAGAAAATTATAATTTTATCAATTTTTACATAGGTACATAGATAAATTTAGTATGCATTACAGTTTGGGCAGCAATGGCTTCTCAGCCTTTTGATGTTAGTTCCTACTTATTGTAGTTACACAGAAGTATCATTTTACAAGAAAGAATATCATAATCTTTAATTTTTTAGTAATTTTGAGCTACTACAAGTGGTAGAAAATAAAAATGTATTAGTTTTTCATATAGGTACATCAACACGTTCAGTTCGCTAACAGTTTCGTCACCAATGGATTGTTAGCCTATCTGTTGTTGATTTCTACTAATTGTAGTAACACAAAAATACCATTTTACGATATAAAATATTATCCATTATCTTCCATTTTGTAGTTACTTGTGGCTACTACATTTGGTAGAAAATTATAATTTTGATGATTTTTTTATAAAGGTACGTGAACAGATTTAGTTTGTGTCGCAGTTTCGCCAGCAATTTTAGCCATATAAATTGTTGATTTCTACTTATTGTAGTTGCACGAAAATAACATTTTAAGACTCAACACAGTACATTATTCAGATTTGCATAAGTTTTGTGTTACTACAAATGGTAGAAAATTGTTTTTTTGCGTTTTTATCAATTTCTTATATGGGCTTTATTCGAGCTTTCAACAGTACTGTACAAATTTCACAACAGGACCCGACAGTACCACGACAGGATTCAACAGTACTCGACAGTACACGACAGTACCCAACAGTACTCGACAGTACCACGACAGGACCCAACAGTACTCGACAGTACATGACAGTACCCAACAGTACTCGACAGTACACGACAGGACCCAACAGTACCCGACAGTACACGACAGTACCTAACAGTACACGACAGGACCCAACAGTACCCAACAGTACACGACAGTACCCAACAGTACTCGGCAGTACACGACAGGACCCAACAGTACTCGACAGTACCCAACAGTACACGACAGGACGTAACAGTACGATAGAAGCAAACAGTACTCGACAGTACTCGACACAACCGTCTAACCTGAAACAGTGGCGTAGATGCGAAAAGACAGGATGACCTTTTTTTGTTTTTTTTTTTGTTTTTTTTTTTTTTTTTTTTTTTTTTTTTTTTTGGTCGCAAGATTTGTGAGCGCGGTGCGGTTCCCCAAAGATGATGAGTTTTTTTTTTTTTTTTGGTCGCAAGATTTGTGAGCGCGGTGCGGTTCCCCAAAGATGATTTTTTTTTGCTCGCATGTTTTTTGAGGGCGCGCTTTGTCCTTGTCGGACCCCCACAAGGCACGACGACAGTACTCAACAGGACCCAACAGTACTCGACAGTACACGACAGTACCCAACAGTACACCGACAGGACCCAACAGTACTCGACAATACACGACAGTACCCAACAGTACTCGACAGTACACGACAGTACCCAACAGTACTCAACAGGCCCCAACAGTACACGTCAGGACCCAAGTCCTGTTGGACGCTGTACAAAATTTTAGGGTGCCGATGACCCCTCGGCTTTATTAGTATATCATTTATACCCATGCAGTGCAAAAATGGGAAATAAAATCGTGTCCAATACCACAAAGTATATTCCACTTAAAGTCCAGCTTTTTCGTCTTTAACAAGAAAGGAGGTAAAAAAGAGGTGTCCGAAGAATACAAAAAAAATCGTAAATATGTAATTGGAATGTGTAAAAATTGAATAAATAAATTAAAACCTAGTGTCAAAACATTATCTTGTCATTAAGACGTCAAAAAATTTCCGATTTAATTCGCTGTTGGGTACTCATTAGGAAAAAATTTCCACTAAAATTCGTGCGTTGCTATGGTGATGACAAAAAAACACATTTTGATTGGTTAAAAAATAGTGGTGAGGAATTTTCATTTTTATTTGTATAAAATGTTGATTTTTATTCCCAATAATAAATTACATGACTAAAAAGAAATCCAAATGTTTAGCAAACCGTGATGCCTTTAGCTTAAATTTTTAAATAAAATTTACAGCGATAAATATTGCAGTTGCTATTTTCTCAGATGAACGTCTTTATAATTGTGTAGTGGAAATTAATTTCCGTTATTTCCTATTGCACTTTTCCTCGCGTAACCTGCCTGCTAGACGGTACCAAAAGAAAAGACGGAAAAGCAGATCACGCTTGAATTGACCTGGAAAGAGTCCCAGCGGCAAACGAAATTAAAAACCTACAAACCGAAAATGGCACATTTCCAGATATAGAATTAGGTGGGAAACAGAATGGTCTACACGAAAATCTCGATAAATAAAATAAAACATTTAAGCTCAAAACTATCGCCTGTTTGTTACAAGAGGTGAATATTAGGACAAATTTACTTAAGGTCTTCTATAGCACTTTTAAAAAATAAAAAATGCCAAAAGAATTATTGAGGAATGAACGCAAGAGAAGATAAAGATAGGTTAAAAGTAATAAGTTTATGAAGCTTAAGAGGCAACAAAACAGTAAACAATTAGACTTATTTGGGAATAAAGATAAACAACAATAATAAAATTTTTAATGTAATATAAAAAAAAGCTAAAGAATAGACTTAAACAAAAAACAACTAAGAAATACAAAAAACGAAATAATAAGAAATCTACAAGATCAATTGAGAAATTAAAAATCTTAGATATATGGGGAATTTATCAAAGAATAACAGATGACAGATATCACCCAGTACGGACATACCAAATGACTGATTTAGACGTCTCTTATCCCAGCACAGTGTTCTAAACGACGCCGTCGGCCGTACATGCATTTTTATTATATTAACATCATTATTTACACCGACAAAATTAATTCGGGAAAAATCCAAATAATACAATCTATCGAGATCCGCCAGAGACTGATCTGTTCAAGCGTACCCGCAATGCTGGCGCAGGGGTTGATAGAACCGCCTGTAAAGCCACTTGTAAAGAATAGTAAAATTAGCTCGCACCTCCGCTAAAAAATAGTCACAACTCAAAAAACATTGTTTTGAGAAAATCGCTGTTAAAGAATGTAGTTCATTAGAGAAATTCATTTTTCACTTACATAAAAAATTACGAGTTAACATGTTATTTTATATCAACAGCAACCTATTATATTAACTCAATGTAATTGGTGCAGTACATTTCTGAGAAAAAATGATTTTTGTCGTTTTTAGTAAAAATAAGACATAAACCCGATATTGTGACACTTTTTTAGAACAAGGCATCATGACGTTGTAAATCAGGATGTCACGCAGGATGGTAAATATTATAAAAAAAGAAAACAAATAAAGAAGAAACTTTGTATTTATTTTTACGAGTTATAAAATGCTGAATAACAACTGGGAATGTGATTATTCTCTAATAAATTCAAAAGATTTTTTTTCTTATCCTCTTTAACTCTAAGTACAGTGAACAATTCGAAAAAACAGTCACAACACAAAAAAGAACAGTATTTTACTTGTTATATGGGTCAGATTTAAGCAATAGTTCACACGAAAACCTTCACAACTCGAAATGTGACTCTTTTGAGGATGAAACTCCACGTTCACGCTGTTATAAAGTCAGAAGTGACACTGTAAAGGAACGCATCCTAAGCTAAACTGGACAAAATAAAAGAGTCACATCGCCATTTCGCGGTGAATTTTCGAAACATAAATGTGACGCTTTTATGGAAGAAAGTACAAGTTATTTCGATGATGGCGGCAATAACGGCGATTTTTGAGTTGTGACTCTTTTTCAGCGGGTGTGCGCTGATCTCACATACACCTTCTGGTGCATTGTGATACCACAGATGCATGAAAATAATTTACCAAAGTAACTTAACCCTTTCAGTGTTAATATGAGGTACAGAGAGGTTGAGGGCTAAAGCTCGATCACCAGAGCTAGCCATTTATGATTTTTTAAAAACCTTAGTTTTAAATCTTAATCAAAGAAGAGCAAGCGTTTAGTACGCTGATGACTCAACATGTTCTGAGGAAAAGCAGACGCTTGTATTTTTAATGTGAGATTTAATTAGGCTCACTGAAATGGCCTAAACCATCCCTAATACAGAGCAAGTGATTTTAGGTTGATAACAAACAGGCAAAGCTATAGAGTTTTTTTTCAATTTAAAGATCAGATGTTGTGGTTCTGATTTTACAACTAGGTTTTAATTACATTCTGGTTATCTGTAATTCTGAGCTTGAGCTTACCAAAAAGACCCAAGGGATCACGCCTTTGCACTTGATGTCGCCATAGCCGCCTTTGCCATTGTCGTGTGCGGCCCTTTACTCGCCCTGTTTCAATAAAATCAAATAATTAGGGCGCACATAAAAGACCGCAGCACTAATGTATCAAAAAAGATTTTGATAAATTCTCCAGTCACTTTTCTTATTCCTTTTTTTTTCCACATTTCGGATTCGTTGGAATTTGCCTTTTTCTAAACTGTGTACACAATTTGTTTTATTGTATTAACGTCTAGTTTTGTTTTTAGCATTATTTAGTTAGGTTTATTTTATTTTGTTTACTACCTCACACGGCGTCACTCTGTTTACTCTTTAAATTAGCGTAGGAATCATACGATTATCTAGAAGCTAAATCGCTTTTCGCGAGTCTATCTTTATGTTTTTTTTTGCACATTTAAAATTATTTAAGAATCCTTTTACTCGAGATTCAAACTTATCGTAGAGCTTTGAAATTTGGTACACTAATAGGCATCGACAGAGTAAATCAAAATGGATTCTTGCATTTTTTCGATTTGAGGCCCCCACTCCCCGCTATAGGCATCAATATGTCGAAACAGAAAATTTGACATGGCGTAATTAGTTTACACCTGGAAGACACAATTTTAACGGTAATGATTTATGATAATTTTTTTTGCAAGCCCATACAATAGCGCATCTGTCACCGTAACGATAATTAAAATAAATTGTCGGCGTCTTAAAATATGACACTTCAAAGTAGCACCACTTCTTGAAAAATTTTGATGGTTTTTTGGCAAAAACTCAAAAAGTACCAAACTAATCTAAATTTTTGTTGATATTTATAGATCTTATTAGTAGGCCCTATCGACAAAGTTATTAAAATAAAAATAATTGAAATTTAAAAAATGCTGTTTTTAAAAAACACAGGGACCTAGTGCATTGTCAATGCACTAAGTAGGTGACATCTAAAGCCACAAATTAATTTTTTTACCGTAGAAATAGTTTCAATTAAGGGCTGTCAAGTCACAAAATTTTACATAAAAAAGCTGATATCTCAAAAACAACTGAATCGATTCCGATCTGGTTTTTGGTTTTCTCAATAAGACCAACATTGCTATGATTCTTATAAAAAAGTTTTTCCCAACTTTGAAAAAAGTGGACGGGGTAGGTCCCTAAAAACTTGATTTAAAAAAAAAGGTTAGTCTAGTGTTTTGATGTTGGGTATCTTCTTTTTAAAAGGTGTATCTTGGTTTTTCTGTAAACCAACTGCGACGACTACTTGCTCGCACTGTTTATGGTGTCATGTTCCAAAAATATAATTTATTGTTTGAGAATCACCGACTTGCCTGCTCAAGAGATTTTATTGCTTAGCGGACTTCATACAGCGTACCGACTTTATTAGATTTTGATTCAAAAGAAAAGGTTACAATTATTATTTAACCACTTTTATCTTAAAACTATCAGTTATGCATAATTTTGCTTGTTGTATCGATTTCTGTTTAAAAATTTTCTTTTTGTATTTAAAACATTTAAGCCTGTGGCGCATGTCTCTTTTTGATAAAAAGTGCGTCATTGTTCTGGAAAAATAAAAAAAGGTGTCTGTTTAACGTGAAAGATTTTTGATACCTGCGGCGTATTTTTCCGGATTCCAACTTTTTTCTGTAGGTTTTTAGCTATCAAAATAGTTTGCTTTGTATCTATTTTCGCCTGCAAACAGTATTATTCCTTCAATATTTTCTGAAAATTTTGTCTCCGCCGCATTTGCTTATGAAATGTATGCTCCTTTTTTTAAAATTTTCATTTGTGGTTTAAGAGAAACTACTAATAATTCTCTAGGAAAAGTACTCAATCAGGCCAGCAAACCTACTTTTGAGGCTTCATACCACCTCTGCCGTCCCCCTAGGGTCTCGCCCCCTACTGCGTTCCCCACCTACGCTGCCCCACTGTAGTCCAGCATTATTTTTAAAAAACTTAAATTAATTAATAGGTAATTAACTTTAGCGAATGTGATACGAAACTCAATAACCAGAATAACACTTTAAAATTCTGCTTGTCGGTAAAATTAAGTGAATTATTTACTTTTAGGAACAAGCAGAATTTTAATTTATTATTCCGGTTGGGTATCACCTCGTTTAATGAATGCAGTTAAATAAAACTGACTAAGTTGACTTTTCGCGATTTGAGTTTAGGTTTACCTACGTACCTAAACCGGCAACGTTGATTTTACGATTATTTGTTCTCTCGTGCAATCCTTATGGCCCATACAAAAATCCTACCCCTAGATAGAAGGCTGGCCACGCTGAATGTCATATTCCTCAGGTTACATATAGCCAAGATGATGCATGCAGTATATCACTTTCATTTTACTTCTCTTTCAATATCATCGTTTGGCCCTTGACGTCTCAAGTCTTCTAATTATTTTAACCCGACAACTTAAACCAGAACAGGACTGTTGTGAGTTGGGTATGGTGTATTTATATACAATTTTTTGTATTCTTAATTTTTACTATAAGTAATTTTGAATGCAGCATTTTTTTTTATCTTACTTTTAGTCAACTGATAGTTCCTCAGGACGACGGCCCTCCAAGATTATGGGTGATACCTGTTCCACATCATTTGGATAAAAATGTTGTATTCCTTTAAAGAAATAGGTCTCGAATTGAGCCACGCGTTCATAAACATGAAACAGTATTTTACCTCCCGTGACGTACGGGTCTGAAGAATGGACTCTCGAGCCAATTGCAGACAGGAGACTTTGAGATGTACTTGTATAGACCTATGCTAAAGATATCGTGGGTACAAAGAATACCCAATGAATCTGTACTTGACCAAATGCGCAAACCACTTTAATTTCTCATCATAATCAAAGAAAGAAAGACCAGATACATTGGGCATGTAATGAGGGATGAGAAATATAAGCTGCTTAGGCTGATAATCGAGGGAAAGATAGAAGGCAGAAGATTAGTTAGAAGACGACAAAACTCTTGGTTAAAAGACATGAGAAGATGGTTCGGCTGCACGTCTACTGATATTTTCTGAGCAGCGGCTTCTACTTCTATAATTATGAATGCAAGATGGATTGCCAACCTTCGATAAGGAGATGGCGTACTAAGAAAAAAAAAGAAAAATCACCACGCAGGAAAATATTAAATAAAATGCGGATCATTATCCAATTTTTAAATTTGTTAGGCGTTACTTTGGTATAACTAATAACTAAAGTCCTTTTCAAAAAATAATAATTACTTATTGTATGTATAAATAAAATATTTGCTTTGCAAAATCACACACAATAATTCGCTGATTATAATTTCACCAAAAATTTATGATGATACATACCAATTGAATCTGTGTGTGTAATTGCTAAATACCAAAACTCTATAATAAATTATTACCAAACCAAAATAATGCAAGAAAAGCAATAAATAGAAAATTAATAATTTCTGATAAATACCTATTTGCTTTATTAATTATACAGTGTGAATCAAAGAAAAACGAAAAAATGTCGATAGTTTTGCAAGCATGCAAAAGTTCTTTCTCTTTGAATTAAACACATTTACCAGTATTTACTTAGTAGACCTTAAAACTTAACATTTTAGACCGGGTATAAGAATAAAGCCTATAGACTTAATTCCGACCGGTTTAAGTGTATTTTTTAATACTCACAGGTCCAATAACTGCAAAGATTCGGTGCACCCTAATATGCAATATGATAGTAAGCATTTCTTAGTAAGTTTTCTCTCACAAAAATTCAAATTAACTTTAGAAATAAAGAAAAACCACATAAAAATTTTTTAACGAAATGTCATGTTTTGTCGTAAGATTCTTATTAAAGATAGTATCAAATTGTAGTACCAGTACCAGTACAAAAATTTTCAAAGCTAAATAATACATAAATAACTTAAAGCTATGTCTATAGATGCATTACCGTATTAAATACGTAACAATATTTAAATATTGTAAAAAGCATAAGATATATTAGAATCCCTTTACAATTACACATCTACCAAAACATTGAACATCGGTTTAGTCATAGCTA
Source organism: Aspidapion aeneum (assembly GCA_963576565.1). Lineage (NCBI taxonomy): Eukaryota > Metazoa > Arthropoda > Insecta > Coleoptera > Brentidae > Aspidapion > Aspidapion aeneum. Next base: position 204,770,190 of record OY755038.1, read on the forward strand.
ACTTGTCTAAAAAATTAACATGTAAAATATAGCGGACAACTGACAGTGACTTTTTTATTGGACATCTCCTAGTGACGTTTGGAGGTTTAAATATGACTACCATTTTTAAATCAAGATATTATTTTTTTATATTTTTAACGTATGTGTGGAATTAATGTATTTATGAACAATTTATATAAATATTAAAATCTGTAGCATTCACGGGAAAAATAAGTTAAATCGTCAACCAAAATCTAGACTTGTAGACCTGGGATTGTAGCACTTAGCACTGTACTCATAAGTAGAACCCTTAGCAAATACTGGTGGTTGTGTTTTATATAATGCTAGTCTTGTCACTAAGTTATTATTTTTACTAAAAAAGTTAACAAAATGGTTAGCTCCTTATATCTCATCGTTTTAATTGTATTGTTTCAGTTATTTTATTAAAAATAGTTTTAAAAGGAGGTTAAGTGATCAAAGTGGGTCAACGATAATATTCTGTACCTTACTTTTTATTTGACATAAATTTATTTATTAATTTCGCAATAGTTTTACTAGATTCTTATTAAAAATAGTCTCAAATTGTAGTACCAGCCCTGAGGGGTAGTTTAAAGTTCGAAAAATAATAGATAAAATCCATTATTGATAAAAAAACTTGTATACAAAATTTTTTAAAGCTAAATAATATATAAATAACTTAAAGCTATGTCTGTAGATGCATTACCGTATTAAATACGTAACAATATTTAAATATTATATTAAATATAGCGGACAGCTGACACTGACTTTTTTATTGGACAGCTGGAATGTGTGGAATTAATATATTTATGAACAATTTATATAAATATTAAAAACTGTAGCATTCACGGGAAAAATAAATTAAACCGTCAACCAAAATCTAGAATTGTAGACCTAGGATTGTAGCACTTAGCACTGTACTCGTAAGTAGAACCAAGGCCAATAAAAATATACAGGCCACGACCCTGAAAAAATCAGCTGTTCTCTGGGGGCTGACTTTTACATTGGGTCTTATGGGAGGTCAGACGTTTTTTTAGGATATTTTCAAAATGGCACTACAGATTTCCGGAAAATTTCAGTGAAATATTCTCAGACACCATCCCGATATTCTGCCAAACTTTTTTAAGGATACCAGATGATTAAAAAGCTAAAGTGTTCAAGATTTAGCATTTTTTATTTTGAATTCAAATTACCCGCCATATACCGCATGCCAACTGTTATATTTGACAGGTATTGTATGTGTTTGTCACATTCGCTTCTGTTTTAAATTTAATTTTTGTATGAGCTAATGGAGAGGCTCTGAAAAATTAAGGATTACTATACATTTAAAAAAAAATTTCTGCAAGAATATAGTAAAAACAATCTAAAAACCGGCTTAATAAAAAAAAAATATTCATGAACCGTCATTCCAACTTCAATATTTTAAAGACTGTGTCATGATATGACCATCAAAAAAAATCAGCCCCGGATGTGACGTAAACAAAGTGGAGGATCGTGGCCCGTCCGTTTTGATAGCCCTGGTAGAACCTTTAGCAAATACTGGTGGTTGTGTTTTATATAATGCTAGTCTTGTCACTAAGTTATTATTTTTACTAAAAAGTTAACAAAATTTTATTTTATTTAAAATAGTTTTAAAAGGAGTTAAAATGATGAAAGTGGGTTAAGGATAATGTTCTTTACCTTACTTTTTATTTGACATAAATTTATTTATTAAATTCGCAATAGTTTTACTATTTCATATTAATAATACTAAAAGATTAATTATAAATAATACTAAAAGATCAACTATTAGAAATAATAACTCAAAAATTATATTTTAAAAAACTAGTTACTAAAATTTTGCCACAATATACTACGAAAAATTTTAAAAAAATATCCAAAAAGTGTTGACAGTTTAAAGAGTTTATTCAAATTACCAAGCGCGGATCTACGGGAGGTGAAAAGGGGCAATTTCCCCCCCCCCCCCAAATCTTAAACTATATTTTGTTTTGACACAGAATAAATCTCCTGACCACTATGCAAACTAGATTGACGCACCATATCTATATAAATTGTATTTGTATAATTAATATGGTAATAGAGAATCTATCTAATCTAATCTAATCTATCTATGCAATATTTATTATGAAATTCCCCCCCCCCCCCAAATAAAGTTCCTAGATCCGGCCCTAAAATTAAACAATTCAAATTAACTCCAAAACAATAAAATATAATAAATGGATCCACAAAATTACTTTAGAATTGAGATCTTTTTTTTTATACCCTAGTGCGTAATTTACGATTTTTTTGCATTGATGTCCATAAAAGCTATGCTTTTACCAAATACGTTATAGCATAAATGTTCAAAGAATAGCTGGCTTTGGAAACAATGGCAAATTTAAATTCGCGGATGGGAATTTTCAAGTGCGCATGCTTGTGTTTTGTCATATAGACACACAGCTGCTATGTGGGTGGAAGCAATATTGAGATTTTGCGGTGTTTTGCGTTTGTCGTGTAAAATTATGTTTTTTTTTCTGTGAAAAATGGGAAATAATGCATGTAAAATATATGCCGTTTGCGGAAAAATGTCCGGAAGAAGTAAGCGAGTGCCATTCCATAGGCTACTTCTATTTGTCTTTATAATTTGTTAATTAAGTTAAAAGTGGTTTATAGATGCCAAAAAACACTCTAAATGGTGTCCAGGATAAATCTCACAGTTCGTTGTAGAAAAACTACAATTTTAATCCACAATTTGATAAATTTTCACCCAATCAACTAGTTTTTAGAAAAAAATAATAACATAACCCTAAATATTTGACAATTGTCAAATAATGTGGTGACGTAACGGAGTATGTTCCAAAGCCACCAAAACTGATGCATGCGCAGTAACCGAAATCCTGTCAACCCGAAAAAGGAACATTAAGTATTAAATAGGGGTCCTGGCTTCAAGCATCGCGTGTCAAAATGCATGGGTATGCCCCATATATATGCTCTAACGTATTTGGTTTTTACATTTACTGTCAGTAAGTAAAATTGTACTTTTGATGAAGGTGTGAAAAAAGTTTTAAAGCATCCTGTAAATTATAATAAAATTTAATAAAACCGTCATCCGCTGACCCAGTTTGCTTGTTCGGTCGGTTGGTCGGTCGGTGGCTAATAAGCCAGGGTATTTGGCCAAACAATGCCTATTGCTAAAACTTGCTTAATACCTGGGTAATAAAACTTTCTAACTTTCCCATAATAGGTACACCTACGGCAACTATATAAGCGGGCTAAACTTTAAATTTGTTTTGCATTTAGGATATGGTAGTGAGAGTGGCGGTCCGTGAGCTTGCAAGCTGGGGGGGCGCAAATGACTTAAGGGTGGGGGTAATGGATTTTTCAAGCAGCACTGAGTTGAAAAATCTCTCGTAAAACTTCTGTTTTGGACCCTTCTTTGACTACCTTAAGTTTGGTTTAGGAACAAGTCCTTAAAGTATGGAAGAGAAAATGCCAAAACATGGGAATTCCGTTGGACGAAACCACCTTGTATACTTAATGTTTCGCCGATGATCAGATAGTAGTGGCTCAAGATTATGACGACCTCGAATATATGACACGAAAACTAATAGAAGAGTACAATAAGTGGGGACTAGAGGTTAATCTCAATAAGACAGAGTATATGTGTATCGGTAGAATCAAACAGGATCTAATCCTTAATACCGGGCAGCAAATTCAGTCCTGTGATGGGTATAAATACTTAACACTAGAACACTAGACAAAGCTACAAAAGATCGAAACGTACAAGGAAGAAAAGCAATAGCTTTGTTAAATGGAATAATTTGGGACCAAACTATATTAAAACATAACAAAAAGCTTATATATAACACCACTGTAAAAAGTATTATTACATACGGCTCAGAAGTATGGCCAATCAAGGATAGAACAGAAAAAATGCTTTCCGCTGCGGAGATACGAGAGAAACTAGAACAAAATCAAGCGAAAATAAACTGCTATACATATCGATCAATGAAAAGATCGATTGCAAATAAAAAGAAATAAACCATTCGTGACCTACGGCAGCCCTTCTGTCTTTCAGGCCAGAGCAACGCTGATTAGCATGTCTGATGGCGGGTAAAAACGCTAATCGGCGTTGCTCTGGCCTGAAAGACAGAAGAGCTGTCGTATGTCACGGATGGTTTATTTATTTTTCTTTGCAATCGATCTTTTCATTGATCGATATGTATAGCAGTTTATTTTCGCCTGCTCTTGTTCTAGTTTCTCTCGTATCTTGGTAGATGGCGTTTCTTGCTAGAGTTTTCTCACAATTTACATAGGATTAAAGACAAAACCGTCTAGTTAACTTTGCAAGGGTGTCACATTAACCAAGCAGTGTTCTGAGAAGTACAATAAGGACGAAACAGTTTACTCTCAACACTTATTAGGTGTCCATTAGATCTTGGACCCCCGTGAGGTTAAGCTTTCAAGCTACCCACGGAAAAATATGAGAAAAATAAAAACTTCTGTTTACCCGATTAGCTATGAAACTTCTTTGGTTTTGAGATAATAAACTCACAATTAATAGATTTGTTTCCTTAAACGAAATATATATGATACATCTCGATTTATAGTAGAGTAAATTTGTAGGGTATAAAAAAAAATTACACCTGTCACTTTAAAACAAAATGGCGGCTATATTTAAAAAAATCGTTTTGCTTCGATATTTTATTTATTTTTTGCGCGATATTTATTTTTAATACCTCATATTAAAGCCACTGACCAGCTTTTTAAACCTAATGAAAAAAAGTTATTAGTTTCTCAGCCGACACAAAGATGGCGTTTAATATGTCAAAAATATAAGAGACCTTTATAACCTGTAGACCAAATTAAATTAAAAAAATTTTTTTTTTGATTTTTTCAATAGTAAGCCAAATTTTATAAAAATTTCAAAAAAATTACAATTTGACATTAAAAATTTTAAGATGGCGGCCGAAGTTCAGATAAAAAAGTTATTTTTTTGTTCGTGTTTGACAGAACTAGTATTGCCGTGTAATATATCGATTTATACTAAATAGGGGTCGCCGATTTTAAATATTTCATCATAAATGACACATGTCTATTATTAATCAAGATGGCGGCGTTCAAAATATATAAACAACATTATCTTCTTGGTTTGGTGATTTTTTTTACGAAGATATGTAGTTTTGTATTACTCTTAATTAGTTTTAAGTCATAATGTACAAAAATAATATAATTTATTTATTTTATTAAGATAGCAGTCGAAAAAGTAAAAAAAAACATTTTTGTTTATTTTTCCGAAATTTAACAAAAAAAACTGGAAAAAACAAGACATCTCGGTAAACAAAACACAGATATTTTAAAAATGTCAAAAAAGTTGACATATGTCACGTACCGGGTGATTTGATTGAATTCATCATATTTTACTTAATAGCTATCTCCGCTAATATTAATCTAACAGTAATGTTTAAATAAGCAAAGTTAAATAATTTTTTCTAAATCATCAGAATCTAATGTCAAAAATGACATATGTCATACACTTGTCAAACTTTTGACATAGGGTTTATTTTTTTAAAATAAACACCCTGTATATAATTTTTTTAGTTAATAAGACTCGTTTTTCTGATTTCAAAAATATATAATATGTTGACATTTAGATCAGCGGTTATTGAAATATTTGCATTTTAATAACCTAAACGAACAATAAGGATGTTGCCACTTTGTTAATGAATATAATTTTTAAAATAGGAGCCCTATCAATTAAAAACATTATATACAGGGTGTTTTATTTAAAAAAATAAACTATATGTCAATAGTTTGACAAGTATATGACATATGTCATTTTTGACATAAGATTCTGATTATTTAGAAAAAATTATTTAACTTTGCTAATTTAAACATTACTGTTAGATCTATATTAACGGAGAAAGCTATTAAGTAAAATATGTCAATTTATTCAAATCATCCGGCACATGACATATGTCAACTTTTTTGACATATTTAACACATCTGTGTTTTGTTTAACGAGAAGTCTTGGTTTTCTCAGTTTTTTTTGTTAAATTTCGAAAAAATAAACAAAAATGTTTTTTTTTTCCTTTTTCGGCCGCCGTCTTTAAATAATAAATAAATTCTATTTTTTTTGTGCATTACAATTTAAAACTAATTAAGATTAATATAAAACTACATATCTTGGTAAAAAGATTTACTAAACCAAAAAGATACTGTTGTATTTATATTTTGACCGCCGCCATCTTGGATAATAATAGACATATGTCATTTATTATGAAATATTTAAAATCGGCGACCCCCATTCAGTATAAATCAATATATTACACGGCAATACTAGTTGTGTCAAACAAGAACAAAAAATAACTTTTTTATCTGAACTTCGGCCGCCATCTTAAAATGTTAAATGTCGAATTGTAACTTTTTAGAAATTTTTACAAAATCTGGCTTACTACTGATAAAATCCAAAAAAAATTTTTGTAAAAATTTTATTTGGTCTACTGGTTGTAAAGGTCTCTTTTATTTTTCACAAATTAAGCGCCATCTTTGTGTCGGCTGAAAACTTATCATCATTTAAGCAGGTTTAAAGAACTAGTCAGTAGCTTTAATATGAGGTATCAAAAATAAATATCGCACAAAAAATAAAGAAAATATCGAACAAAAACGATTTTTTATAAGTATAGCCGCCATTTTGATTTGCAGTGACAGCTGTAATTTTTTTTTACATTTTTACATTGAGTATATCCCACTTAAAGTAAATTTATCAAGATTAATTTAATTCCTCTTAAAACAAGGAAATCATTTTTTTTCTTATCTTTGGCAGCCGCCATCTTGGATTCTGAGGCCGGAAAATCGGGGATCCTCGAATGAAAATTTAGCTTTTGATGTTAGGTACTACTATGCCGAATATAAAAAAAATATACCCTTTTTGCAGCTTTATTTTACAAATTTACTCTACTATTAGGCCGCTTCGGTTTTGAAAATGTACCCTTGAAAAAGAAATGACGGGTATTGCAGTGTTACTAATTATATGTCATTCCTTCCCGTTTACCAATAGTTTGCTGCAATGGTCACCTCACGGTCATGAATTTCGATATGTTTTTAAAGATGACACGCTTAACCGCCTTAAAGAGTGCACGTGTCTGGCTAGCTATTTACTTTTATATTGGAAGTGTGCACATCCATTAAACTTCAAACATTATAAGGTCACTTACCTGAGTTGTTAGGCCCTGTGCTCAACAGCACGTCAATCCCGCTATCTGACAAAATGTCAGTGTCCTGAGTGTAAATGGAGAAAGACGCGTCATCGTGCAACCGGGCCAACATGGCTGCCAAACTGTTCTTGTCAAGGTCGTCGGGTTCTTTAAGTTGCAGCGTGACATTGCCATCGGACGCCGTCGAGTACATAAAAACGGCATGGCTGCCGCTGTAAGGTTGCAAGGGAAGGCGGATTGTTGATAGTTCGTCGATCGCCTGGAAAAAATTATAGATTTTAAACAACTTCAAAAGAAAGAAAAAAGTAAGGACCCATTAAAGTTTGTTTTGCATTAAGAGCCCCTTTAGATTTAATAAAAAACTTATTTTTGAGTATATTTGGCACTAATTGTGCCGGACATAATTCTGACAGATTCGCATTGAACACTGACAATTGATCTTTCAAAATTGACATACCAAAGTCGTTATTAGTGGCGGCACTTTTAATTTTGGCTATTATAATACACAAAGGCCTAATTTTGAAAGAAAACAGTTGTTCTTATATGTCTCTAATACTGCAGATGTCACCCCCAGGTTGAAATTGGTAGGGCAACTGCATCACGAAGACGTGTCTTCAGACGCCAGGTTTCCAGTGACCCTAGAAATTACGCGATCTACCGCGGCTGTTTCTTTGCGTGTCTGATTAGCAGTGGGTACGTTTTTGCGCCTGATCGATTCTCTTTGGGGATGTTTCACTGCCTGGCAGATTTGCCGCATTGACATTTTGACGCGATATTTTGGCAATTGTTTTGGCCTAGGTTTAAAATCATTAACGAAACATTAGAATATAATTTTTTTTGTTAGGTTAGGTTTACATTCAATCACTCAAAAAACCGAGATAAGGACAAAAGAGGTTAATTACTTAGGTTCAAACTATATAGTAAGTTGTACATAGATCGAAAAATAAAGTAAAATTACTATTATGTTTATTTAACAATTAATTCAAAACTGAAAGAAAGAAATTATCTCGCTTGCATTTTTGTGCTGTTATCAATTGAAGTTTTGCCTTAAATTATTTTCCTATATTGTTGCAGTAAATATATGTTGTCATGAGCTGAAATACTCAAACAAAAATTATATGAGTTTCAATCTTCATTTCAGTCGTAAATGGTATTTATTTAACAGGCTAGGCCACTATTTTCTCTAAGATCTGTGTAAATAAAAAGGCACCTTTTAACACCGTAAGGAATTTTATTTGTAAAATGCCTCAGTCAGTTATAAAATAGTCTATGTTTAATTAAATACCTAATATATTTTTTTAGATATTTTTTAAAATTCGCCTATATTTCTTAGGGTAAATTATGAAAGCCTAACAAAAACTGGCTGAAATGTAAGCAGCTTGTCATAAGATCTAACTGTAGGTATACCGTTAGGGTAAAAGCTTTCTGACCATAAAAATTCTACTTAGAAAGAGAAAAACTAATTTGGCTTTCTCCTGTATCTCTCACGAGTCATCAAATATATTTAATTGCCTAGTATGGGCGTGGTATATGATTCAGTTAATCGGAGATTTTAAAAGAGGAATGCACCCATTTTTCGTTTATTATTGTCCCTAAACATCGCGTTAAATTAGCCTGCCATATCCTACAAATAAAATTGATTTTTTACACTGCTGTTTTGCTAAACAATCGACAAAACATTCATCCTGATTTGCACCATTCATTTTTTTTTAACAAAATTCCATGCTTAAAATATTGTCCTCTGGAAACAGTTCCTGATATTTTTTTAACTTGTAGGCTTTAAATCCATGTCTTTTGAAAACGTTTGGAATGGTTCTGGGAGGAATATCATCAGGTATCTCCTTATCAATGGCTGGACTTGAGCAAGGAGGGAGTACTTCAGCCACAGCACAAACAGCAGTTTCTTGCTGTTGCCTTTGTTTCGACTTGGGTCTTTAAATATGCAGACTGGGTAAGACTGTTTTATAACATAGAAACTACCTGCTCACAAAAAAAGATTTAGGAAATCAACTCGTTTTTTCAAAAACCTAAAGGCATTAACTAACATAAATACCTAAACATGCCATGTTACTTGCCCAGAAGATTTGGGACCCTCGGCCAATTTCTCTGCAAACTCAGTTTCTCATACGTCAGGTTTGATTTTCTTCGCGGCCTTTTTACAAAGCTAATTATTGTATCATTTCTAAGCAAAAGAGATATAGCTACCTGATATTAGCTAAATATCGCTTCGAGCAGCAACTGTTCCGATTTTCCCTTTTTCTTCGTATTTAAACTTTTACCGATTTGCCAGACAGCTTTTGTACCTTTTCTATATTTCGAGCCATTTGGCATTGTTCTGTATTATTGAATTTGAACTTTTACCAGTGTCGGATTGGCCATTTAGCACACATAGGCAGTAGCCTTGAATACGAGGTATCATAAATACAATAGCCCTAGGGATCTAGTTTCATCTTTTGGTTTTTCATTATAGGTATTTGGAGTTAAAGAAATTGTATCTTTACAATTTTTATCACTTATTACCCTCAGCCAGCATTTTTATCTTCCTAGCCGGCGCAGCAATGGTTACAGAAGATATTATTTTCGAATTTTTCTGTAAGATTTTGGGAATTTTGCCCTATCCTAGCAATATCGTCGTAATGTCTGTCTGTGCGTTTCATTTACACTTTTAATTTTTTAATAAAACTCTGTGCAGTTCCAATTTTGAAGATATAACGAATGGTTTTGGATTTTTGCAATTTTTAGAAAGTCACTTGGTATTTTTTAGGTTTCCAGATTCGTACGCACCTACCTAATAAAATAGGTAGGTACCTATAAGTTTTGAAAAAATATTTATTTTTTAGAAGAATGGGTATGGAGTTCTCCAGCAAAAAAACGCTTATGAGGAGTAAAATATAAAATTAATACCTAAAAATGATGAACTAAAAATTATAGCACGCCACTGGACACAGAACGATAGCGCTAATTGAAGCTAATTTTGCGCCTCATTTTATTCTGGCCGAACAACAGTCGCTGTCTGGCAATAATGTTTTTCTTCATGAACTTTTGACAAAGCTATTTATTGTATCATTTCTAAGCAAAAGAGATATAGCTACCTGATATTAGCTAAATATTTCTTCGAGCAGCAACTGTTCCAATTTTCCCTTTTTTTTCGTATTTAAACTTTTACCGATTAATTTATGCCAGACAGCTTTTGTACTTTTTCTATATTTCGAGCCATTTGGCATTGTTCTGTATTATTGAATTTGAACTTTTACCAGTGTCGGATTGGCCATTTAGCACACATAGGCAGTAGCTTTGAATACGAGGTATCATAAACAAATCAGCCCTAGGGATCTAGTTTTATCTTTTGCTTTTTCATTATAGGTATTTGGAGTTGAAGCAGTCTAAGTGCCATATATTCAAAAATCTAGATTTTGCTTGAAAACGGTCGTAAGTGCCAACCCCAATGCATCTGAATAGGGTTATATGCATTGGAAACTGCAGAGGCTTTTGCGATGCGTCGAAAGATTGATCCACGTGTAAGTGTGTGTGTGTGATTTTCTCAACTTTAGGATTTTGGCACTTAGACCCTTTAGAAGTTATACTTTTTAATTTTTTTATAATTACAGTGCAATTTTCCGGTCCTCATCACTTATTACTCTCAACAACCATTTTTACCTTCCCAGCCCGCGCAGCAATGGCTACAGAAGGTATTATTTTCGATTTTTTTTTAAGATAACGCCGAAAATGTGGTATTTTGGGTATTTTGATCTATTCTAGTAATATAGTCGTATTGTCTGTCTGTGTGTGAGTGTGTGTATGTCTGCCATAACACGATAGCTCCTAAACCACTGCACCGATTTTCGTAAAATGTTCAGGTAAAAAAGTGTTAGACACTGTTACGAGCTGATTAGATTTTGTTCAAAATCCCCGTTTTTTGACAATTAAAAAATGTAAAATATGCTAACTTTTCATCGGAGCATCCCACCAATAATTTATTTCCGGATTATAGTAGGCCGCATTTTTCTCAATAATTTATTTAATAATTAAAAACTTTGTAGAAGCTTTCGTTTCTAAGATATTTAGAAAAAACTGTTTTTAATGCTGATATATCATAGAGTTTGTGCTTGAATTGTGCTAAGATATGTATACCAGACTTGAAAACAGTTTTTTGTAAATATATCAGAAACTAAAGCTCTTACGAAGTTTTTGGTTACACAAATTATTGAGCAAAATGCGGTCTACTATATTCCAAAAACTGCATATCGATTGGATGCTCTGATATAAAATTAGAATTTTTCTAATTTTTCAATTGCCAAAAATTGGATTTATAATAATAGTAAAATCATATACAGTAAAAGGCTATTTTTACGGGCAATGCATTTAATTATGTATAACACATAAACCCACTAATTATTCAATGTAAACCAAATTTTGAAAAGTCTGTAAAAAATGTACTTACCATCACAAAATGCGCAAGCTATTTTTACAATACACAGCGCAAAACATCACATGTTGAGCAAAGACCAACTTAAGCTCAGCCGACCAATCAAATTGCAGAGAGTTGAACCAGTCATAGGGATAAAACATCTAATATTACGAAGTTTTATTCTTGCGCAGTTTACCTAAAACTGCGGTATCCTGTTTTACCCCCGTACCCCAATTTGCCCCCCTCACCCCTATCATAAAAGTAATTTTTTTATTGGTCCTGAAATTACGACCATTTTCTGGGCCTTTTACTCTAGCCTAGGGTGAAGCCTAAGACCGTCGCTGGTTCTTAAATTTGAACTTTCACGTTGGAAGCGTAAATTTATTTAATCAGAATTTAATTCAACGTTTTCCATTCTGTTCTCGTTTAGAAAACCATTTTAAATTCGCTCGTAGTCGCAAAAATACCTACTTTTATAACCTACCCTCGTAAAATCAAAAATTTTTACGACTTTTGTCTATTTATCGCAGCTAATTTTATGTTCTCATCTTTTTCGAGTTTAACAAAATTGAGTGTTTGGAATAAAAATAATATTATATCTTCATGGGCAACATTTTGCACTTTTTTGTTTCGATGTTTATTGGCCCTTTCACTTTTTAGGTATCATGACCGGGTTTTTGGTTTAAAAATAAAGAAAGGTCAGGGACAGATGAAAGATTCATCAGTCCTTGGTAGGGTGCTTGGCTCAACTTTTTTCGCCCTAAGCTTTTTAAAAACGCACTTTTTATTTTATTGATATTATATTGAGAAAAAATGCGAGAGTTTTTATAGGATATAAATAAAAACAAACATTTTTCGTGGCTAAGCGGGCATATTAAGATTTTGTTTCTATCAAACGTGAAAATTAGTACCCGTGAAAGTTTCATGGCTAATCGGATAAAAAAAAGGAGTTTTTGTTTCTCTCATATTTTTCCGTAAGTAGCTTGAAAGCCTAACCTCACGGGGGTCCAAGATCTAATGGACACCTAATAAGTGTTGACAGTTAACTGTTTCGTCCTTATGGGACTCCTCAGAACACTACTTGGTCAATATGACACTCTTGCGAAGTTAGTTAGACGGTTTTGTCAGTAACGCTATGTAAATAGTGAGAAAACTAACGCAAGAAGCGCCATCTAACAACAGCAGGCGAAAATAACTGCTATACATATCGATCAATGAAAAGACCGATTACAAATAAACCGTGACCTACGACAGCTCTTTTGCCTTTCAGACCAGATCAACGCTTATTGCGTTTTTTCCCGTCATCAGACACGTGAGCGTCAGTCAACGGAATTTTTAAGTAAAATAATACTAACAATCGTGAAATTTAGTACCCGTGAATTAAAAAATCAAACAAGTTACATGGCTAATCGGGTAAAAAAAAGGAGTTTTTCTTTCTCTCATATTTTTCCGTGGGTAGCTCGAAAGGTTAATCTCACGGGGGTCCAAGATCTAATGGACCTATTAAGTGTTGACAGTTAAGTGTTTCGTCCTTAAGGGACTCTTCAGAACATTGCATTGTCATGACATTAAGCCACGAAAAATTGTTGTTTTTTTATTCACGGGTACTAAACTTTATATTTATGATATAAATATTTTATATTATTGCCTCGTCAATTGGGAATCTTCTAATTTGCTTAAATGTAAACTTTTTAAATTATACATATTTTATATTAAAAAAACGAATTATTTGCATATGTCTCTATGTTTGTCATGGTAATGTCCCACTTCTCGTCAACAGATGTCCCACTTTTCGTCATATCTTTATTTTAAAATATAAAAATATACATAGGTACTTAATAACAGAAAAAGATAATGTTTAAATTTTGTATTTAAAAAAAATAAAAAAATGTCCAGTAATTCGTAATCCCCCTTCTTTTTGGGAAAATCACAAAAAACTAAATTTGATACGTTAAGAAATTTTTGACACCTACCAACAAAACAGGAGAAGGGCTCACCCTATAATTAACACAATATCAAAAAACAAACATCTTATACTTCAGCAAACATCGAGGTTAACATTTTCGGCAACATTTATGTCTTGAACTTTGTGAATTTATTTTTGTCTTCTATCTATCCGAAAAAAGGAATGATAAAATTTTTAAAAACCTTGAATTTTTGTAATATATCGCAATTTATTTTTTTTATAAACAAAGCATTACACAAGATAAAGGACTTAAGTAAAATAAGTTAAGAGTAAACTTTCATGTCCAAAACGCCGTCACCCATGTTTTTAAAAAAAATTAAAAAAAGAAACCATAAAAAAATTAAATTTGACATTTAACTAAAAAATATCTAGTTCTCTTACCTTATAAGAAAACCCCTTTGATGGGGTTGTGCTGAGTCAAGTCTGAAATAAATTGCGCAGCAATGTTGCTTTTACAGTTGCCGTTTAAGCTGTTGTAGGTATTGTTAACAAATTATTATGAAAAGCATTGCACTCATTTTTTTTAATTATGTGCAATAAGATTCTTAGTTCTCAAAATTATTGGTCCCGGACGGAAATTGGAGCAAGTACCTTACCTATTTCAAAAAGAACAATAATAGATAAAACACAAAATATAACTGTTATTAAAAGGCTAAAACTCTTTCTTTCTTTCCGAAAAACTTGTACCAAGTATTACAATAAAAGTTTTCCGGCTTTTCCATTCTCGCGACTGCTGTACAGCTTTATCTCTGAGTGAAATATGGCAACACTACATCACGACACTAAAAAGGGGGATAAATTAGTGCAGTTCTTGATTTATAAGGCTCTTAAATGTTTTAAGCTGGCTTATTGTAGTTTTAGCACGGGTTTTTCTTTTTGGTTTATGTGTCATTCCTCAGTTTGATATACTGGATTTAGTATGGGTAGTAGTTTTTATTTATTGACTTCAATCATTCTATTTTTTTACCTTCCTAGCCTGCGCGGCTATATCTAAAAAAGGTATTATTTTCGACGAAAAAAAAATTGAGATAACGCCGAAAATGTGTTTATTGAGTGTATTTGAAGCTATCTTAGCAATATCGTCGTGACGTCTATGCATGTGTGTGTCTGTCAGGCTCGGACGCATATTCATATCTATCACCTGGAATAGCGATTCGAACGAGCCCGAGCTAAGTTCTTATCCATCACATGTTATATTCATATCTATCACTTGGTATCGCACATCAAGCGAGCTCGAGCGTAGCTCTTATCCATCACATGTTATCAACGCGTCTTCATAACCAACATGTGCAATGGCGATATTTATAGTGCATGAATAATTTTTAAATACCTACTTAGATATCAAAAAGCAATTTTCACAATTTTTGTGTGTGTCTGGCATCACGCATATATTGCCAAGCTGATTTTGATGAGGTGGTAAAAATAATACGAACCGAACCGATCCGAACCAATCCGAACCGATCCGAACCGAACCGAATCATTGTTCCCAACCGAACCAAACCGAACCGAACCCTAAACAGTGAATACAACTTATCTCAGGTTCTTCTTCCGTTGACGTTGAAGTTTACTCTGAATGAACAATCATCAATGTGATGGTAACTATATATTGAGGGTAAAAATAAGCTCATATTTTTTGCAAAATAAGACAAAAGCACATTGCTCGCTACACAGCTGAAGGTGAACTAACATCTTATTTTCGCGATTGCGTGTGTTAGTTATGAAGGCGCGTTGCTTAACAAGTGATAGATAAGAGCCTAGGTCCGGCATACGTTCGCGCTCACCCGATTCGCTATTCCAGGTGATAGATATGAATATGCGGCCCGCACTAGCCTGGGCGGAAGGGCGGCGATTCCCGCCGGGGCCACGGGTTACCTGGCGGTTGGGGCAGGGACTACATTTGTCAAAGAATGTTATTCTTTGGTAAGCCGGGGCCCTTTTTCGATCAAAATTAAGAAGATAGCATTACATTACTATATGATTATCTAAGTTTATATTTAAACTATCTGTGGTTGTTGCATGGTCTATAGTGGCATTATGAAAACTACCCATGTAAATGGGCTATCCAGTGACGTTCTTTTAAAATAACCTCTTTTGTTGTTGTATTCGTTTTTGTTCTTATCATGGGATCACGTGACGTTTCCGAAGCCGGCCCTTCAAAAAAGATTATAAGACACACAAATATAAACAGTGGGTTCACAACACGGTGGATAGAATAGACCGGTATTCGGATCTTATATATATATATATATATATATATATATATATATATATATATAGGTATATGTCGAATTTTAACGTCACTGGTGGTCCAGCTGTTTTTTGTAAACAAAAGTTAGATATGATATGAACAACTAATATTTTTTGAATTTTTTTAAAACTAAGGCAATTTTCCTACTAATTTTTAGTATATTCTTATAAAATAATATTTTTCAGACATACCAGTCGTTATTTTTTATAGCCGGCTTCATTTCTCTTTACACAACAATTATTATACGAATAAAATAATGTCTTCGTTTCAGCTCCAAAAATCATCCGCTGACCTAAATCTTTGTTTACTTGCCAAGTGATCGGTTCACCTTTGATACTAAACGATCACATTCAGTTTGACTTGAAGTTTTGTGTAATAAAAAATAAAGCGGGCTTAAAAAAAATAACGACAATACGTCTAGAAAATTACATTTTATAAGGAAGTACTAGAAAACGGTAGGAAAATTGCCTTGGTTTTCAAAATATTCAAAAAATATTAGTTGTTCCGTTGTTCATATCATATCTAACTAAGATCCGAACACCGGTCTATTCTATCCACCGTGCTATCCAGTGGCGTTCTTTTGAAATAACCTCTTTTGTTGTTGTGTTCGATTTTGTTCTTATCAAGTGATCACGTGACGTTTCCCAAGACGGCCCTTAAAAAAAGATTATAAGACACACAAATGTAAACAGTGGGTTCACCATGCGTTTGACATTACCTTTGGAAAAGCTGCAAATTTTGCTGAAGTAGAAGTGCACTCGTAGGCAACCCGTTATGCAGCCTAACCAAACTTACTCTACTTTAATGTTAGCGCGGCCCACGGTCCGTAAATAATCGGGTTGTCTGGTAAATCCCAGCCAATAGGAACTCGGCAGCCTATGACGCGGCAATATGCCTGCTCCACGATCAATAAAGAGAGACCTATACGTTATATTATGAGAGAAATAAAGATAGGTGCCGCAAAAATACCAAAATTTATTAAATAATTTAAAAATTTATGATAAAAATTCCAACAGTTTTATAAATATCAGATTCAGGACACGATTATAAATACTTTTCCTAAGTTAATTAGACTCTCTTGTTCATATTAATTTAACTTTTTTCGCCTCACACATAGGATACATACATAGGAGGTATTTAAAATAGGTTTTTTTTTGAGAAATATTATCAAAAAAATTAAAAGAAAGGAAATTGAAATGACTTCAGGTCAATGGCAGTAATGGAACATTCATAAATTACATAACGCAAAGATTCCGGATTTTTGATCCTTCCTTGTTAACGCATTTCAAGAAAAATTATATTAAAAATACATTGACTGTAACGCTAATATTCCTTCCCTCCTACTTGAGCATTATACAGGGTGTTCCAAATTGAGTGTCCACCATTGCTAACTTTTGTATTATTAAAGACAGAAAAAAGTTTAAATTGGCAAACTAGTAGAATTTTTGATGCTCTTTAAGATGCTCAAATAAAAAAAATCGAACATTGAGTTATCGAGTTTTTTAAAAAACATAAAACCAATTTTAATTTAAACATTTTTTATAATTTTCAAAAATTCTACCAGTTTGCTAATTTAACTTTTTTTCTATTTTTAATAACAAAGTTAGAAATGGTGGACTTTTAACTTGAAACACCCAGTATATAATTTAAGAATGGTCCTCATCAGTTTTGTTTTTAAATCATATTACAAGCAACAAAAAACTATACCTATCTAATTATAGAATAGTTACAAATTAATTTTCTTTAACTTTTTTACTGTTTTTCGATTCTCATCAGTCCCTGTATCATCAAGCTTTCGTTTCATTGTGGATTCATTTTGCTTTTTGGTATTTATAAATTTGATTCTTATCATCACTCTTTGTTTCACAAATAAATTTACGAATTTATATGGAATAGAAATATTTGTTTTAAATTTAAAATTGGCACCATGCAATTTTATGAACCATTTGTCCATTTTGTTAACATTTTCTTTCCATGATGGTAAAGACTCAGTTAAGCCTCTAAAAGAAAGGCTTTGCACCCAAGGTGGCATGGCACATGAATGCATATTGAGAGAACTGTTTCCTAGGAAAACTGTGACGTAGCTCTGACGTCACGGCCGTCATGACACCGAGTTACCAGACAACCGGTTTATTTAATGACCATGAGCGCGGCCCTATTAAAATGCCGGAGACTCAGTTGTAGTTATTTTTGTTATGCTTTTGTTGAAAAAGAAAGAAATTCTTGGAGTTTCCTTATTACAGTTAGATTTCACCGCAAATTTAATTAAAAAAAATCTGGCAAAAGTACAAATAACGGAAAACAGTATTGACAAGACTTGAGATTTCTAAAGCTGAGAGAGAGTCAAACAGGCCGACCCAGCCCGAGCCCCCACTTCTTAAGATAAACCTTATAATCTTAAATTATTGTAAAAAATAACCAACATATAAATTGCAATTTCTGACAATATCGCCAAAAAATTACCTTATGCCTTAAGAAATTATAACAAAATATTTTAAAAAAAGTTTTATAACACCCTATATATAGCCTTCTAGAGTTTAAAACTAGTACAGCTTTTTTCGCTCGGATGAAAATTACTTCTTTTAGATTAAGCTAATCCTTTTTCAGGGAAATGAGGCCTTTTTTGCTTTAAGATTAACCCTGCACCAGCGTAATCTCTAAAACCTTATTAATTATGCACTCAAAAGGGTTCTCCAGTTATAAGGATGATAAATTTACTTTTTTATTTTGAAAATACTAGGATTTAAGAGGTTTTATCTTTTTTTATTTTATTTATTGGCTTTGTCTAGTAATTTAAATAATGTACAAAACTTTAAGGGGCGGTGGGAAAGGATAAAAAAGGAAAAATATTTATATTACATTTTGCATCAAACCCATTTTATTCTTAAATACAAGGTATCAAAACAAACAAATATTTTTCTTTTCGATTTTTTGTTATAACTTCCTTAAAAATTATAATACATCGAATCCGAGGTTGGGCTTTCAAGCTACCCACGGAAAAATATGAGAGAAACAAAAACTAATTTTTACCCGATTAGCCACAAAACTTGATTTTTACATTTACGGGTACTAAATTTCACGTTTGTTAGTATTATTTGGCTTAAAAATTCCGTTGACTTGATGCTCACGTGTCTGATGGCGATAAGTGTTGATCTGGCCTGAAAGGCAGAAGAGCTGTCGTAGGTCACGGATTAGTTTGTTTCTTTTTATTTGTAGTCGTTTTTTTTTCATTGATCGATGTGTATAGCAGGTTATTTTCGCCTGCTATTGTTCTGGTTTCTCTCGTATCTCGGTAGAGGGCGCTTCTTGCGTGAGTTTTCTCACTATTTACATAGGATTAGAGACAAAACCGTCTAATTAACTTCGCAAGAATGTTACATTGACTAAGCAGGGTTCTCATGAGTCCCATAAGGACGAAACAGTTAACTGTGAACACTTATTAGGTGTCCATTAGATCTTCGACCACCGTGAGGTTAAGCTTTCAAGCTACGCACGGGAAAATATGAGAGAAACAAAAACTCCTTATTACCCAATAAGCCACGAAACTTGTTTGATTTTTAAATTCACGGGACTAAATTTTACGTTTGTTGGTATTATTTGGCTTAAAAATTCCGCTAAGTTGACGCCCACGTGTCTCATGGCGGGCAAAAAGGCAATAAGCGTTGATCTGGCCTGAAAGGCAGAAGAGCTGTCGTAGGTCACGGACTAGTTTGTTTATTTTTATTTGTAATCGATCTTTTTTCATTGATCGATATGTATAGCAGTTTATTTTCGCCTGCTATTGTTCTGGTTTCTCTCGTATCTCGGTAGATGGCGCTTCTTACGAGAGTTTTCTCACTATTTACATAGGATTAAAGACAAAACCGTCTAATTAACTTCGCAAGAGTGTCACATTGACCAAGCAGTGTTCTGAGGAGTCCCATAAAGACGAAACGGTCAACTGTGCACACTTATTAGGTGTCCATTAGATCTTGGACCACCGCAGGCTCGGCTCGTGCCGCAGGCGAGGTGAGACGGTACATTATAAACACCAGTATACAAGTTATTCTCTCTTAAAACTGGTTGCGTCAACGAACACCTAGACCATGTTACACTAGTTGAAAGAGATCAGCGACATATTTGTAGGCAAATTTTTTTATTTATAATGTCGTTTTTCTGTTTCAACTTCTAAAAGTTCCAGGACGCCCCCAGTTTTAAGAGAGAATAACTTGTATACTGGTGTTTATAATATACCGCTTTACTTCGCCTGCGGCACGAGCCGCGCCGACCACCGTGAAGTTAAGCTTTCAAGCTACCCACGGAAAAATATGAGAGAAACAAAAACTGCTTTTTACCCGATTAGCTACGAAACTTGTTTGATTTTTAAATTCACGGGTACTAAGTTTCACGTTTGTTAGTCTTTATTTTATCTTTTCTTTTTAGATTTTCGTAAAAATAAAGAGTTTTGAAGTTAAAGGCCACTAAATGAAAAAATTGCTCAAATCCAAAATGACAAGAAAACGTGCAACAGAGTTATTGTAGGAAATTTTATTGTCTTTTTGGAGGGGAGCCGCCTCTCCACCCTCAAAGTCGAAAACTCAAATTTTTGTTTAGGACTCCAATGTAAACAACATGTCAAAATCGTGACTAAACCCCCTTTTGCAAGTTGGTATCTTCTTTTCACCCTAATGACTGGCCTACGGCCTAAATTTCTTTTCTATATTTATATTAATAGCTCATAAAATGTAATTTTTAAAAAAATTGACTCATTAATACCTAATGCAAATGTTATTTAGCCACTTTCTGTACGTCCTTAACCTACAGTTTTTAGGAAAAACGCAATTAATGATTATATTAAATTTCAAAATTATCTAACATACGAGGTGTGACAATAAAATTATTAGACTATTGTAATAAATCTGTGTATACTTTATGTTTCGCCGATGATCAGATAGTAGTGGCTCAGGATTATGACGACCTCGAATATATGACACGAAAACTAATAGAAGAGTACAATAAGTGGGGACTAGAGGTTAATCTCAATAAGAGAGAGTATATGTGTATCGGTGGAATGAAACAGGATCTAATCTTAAATACCGGGCAGAGAATTCAGTCCTGTGATGAGTATAAATACTTAGGTCTAAAAAGTACAGCTGACGGAATACTAGACAAAGCTATAACAGATTGAAACGTACAAGGAAGAAAAGCAATAACTTTATTAAATGGAATAATTTGGGACCAAAGTATATCAAAACATAACAAAAAGCTTATATATAACACCATTGTAAGTATTATTACATACGGCTCAGAAGTATGGCCAATCAAGGATAGAACAGAAAAAATGCTTTCCGCTACGGAGATGGACTATTGGAGAAGAGTAGCAGGGAAATCCAAAAGAGAAAGAGTTACAAATCAAAGAATAAGAGAAATTATGACAGTGGGGGAACGTACTTTAGTAGATGATATAAGAACAAAGCAACTGGTGTGGTACGGACATGGATAAAGAATGAATGATGAAAGACTACCTAAACAAATACTACAATGAAAACCAATTGGCCGAAGGAAACGAGGACGACCAAGGAGAAGCTGGAGGGAAGGAATAGACAGTGGAATAAGAATAAGAGGCCTAGATGATGAATTATGGCCAAACAGAAACGAGTGGAGATTGGGTATCGGAAGACGTAGAACGTTGTGAAACCGATAAATATATATATAATAAATCTACCTTATTAAAATACTAATACAACTTAATGATGTTCCCCCATCAATGTTGTCCCCTTCTCTATCGACGCAGCGTTGCATGCGTTTTTTTCCAATGTTGGAAGCAATTTTAGAAATCATCAGAAGAGAGGCTGTTAAGAAGTCTTGCCGTTTTTTCCTTGACGTGTTCTAATATTTCAAAACGGGTTCCTTTTAACGGCTTTTCACTTTCGGAAACAGGTTGAAGTCGCAAGGGGCCAAGTCTGGTGAATATGGTAGGTGGTTAACGACGGGGATCTTCTTATTAGCTGGTAGAGCAGCCACGCGTTGTTCTTATACAAATCTGGACGCTTTTTCCTAACACGTTGTCTTAGCTACTTAAATACTTCCAAATATAAATGTTGGTTCACTGTTTGACACTCACGCGCCAATTCAATAAAAATAACACCCCTAATATCAAATAAAAACAATGAGCATCGCTGTTATGGATGTGCTGGAGCGCCCTTCTCGTTCATCATCTTTAACTTCCTCACGACCCTCAAAAAAGCTTTTATGCCACATAAAAATCATTTTCCGTAGACATCTTTTAGTACTCAGTAGCCGATTTTTTGAGTTTTACTTTAAAATAATACATAATTCCGGCAAATAAGCTATGCACGATCCGCTTCAAACCATTGCATAAACCAAACTAGTAGAGGAAAGGCGACAAGATTGCACGCGGTAGTAGAATGCACATCAAGGTGAATAACTCCAACCGCCCGAGGCGTGGAGATTTAAAACCTGTTAGTACGGGGTTAATATATTATTATTCTAGGGTTAAATAAGTCGCAGGTTGTCTACTTTAACGTCGTAGTCCAAGATGCTCTTGGAGTTACGTATCTCTAAATCCAATTTAGTCAATATTATCCTTAACTTGCCTTTGTGTAGGTAAAACGTGATATCCCCAACCTTCAGGGATGTAAACGTTAATTATCCGGTGTTTACTTTGATCCTAAATAATCCGAAATAATTAAGACCTGATCCAGATGGCTATTACTGGGAAGACATTATTTTGACTGTACACCTTTGTAGGTCTTATAGAGGAAAGAGTGGTAAAATGAAGTATGGAACAGTAGCGGACGCGTGGGGGGTACCCTTCCCTTTTTTTTTTCGCATATACCGTCAAACGGGGTAAAGTGAAACAAAAATTATATTTTTTCTTAATAACTTTCAGATGAATGCAGCAAAAAATATGTAAAAATTAAGATAAATAGATGTACTCTTTACACTCCTAATGAACTACATTAAGAAAAAAACCAACCTCAAACGAGAGAAAAAATTGATTGAAGAGTGATTCACTTTACCCCGGAGGATGGGGCGCCTAAATCTTTAATTTTCTAATTTTGTAAGTTAAATTTTTCTAAATCTAAGTAAACATTAAATACCATTGATTTAAATAATTTTACTTTTAAAGGGACTTTTAAAGATTTAATTCGAGATTTTTAAATTCTTTATCGCAAGTAGGTATAAAAGAGGTGCTAAGGCCAAAAAGAGTAATTTTAGATTAAATATTAATGTAAGGTATAAATTATTTTAATAGCCAACGAGCCCTTTTAAATTATCTGGGAGCACGGCAGTGCCCCGCCAAGTTCGCGTAAACTACTGTACCATCTTTTCTTAAAACATTTTAGCCCATGTTTGACCTATCTAAAACTCTACTTCGGAATGAGCTACGAAACTCAAATTTGGCACAGTTGTAGATCTTCATAGAGTAAACAACCCCCAAGTTTTATGGACCTCCATAAAGTAGTAAAGTAGTTTCAAAAAACGTCGAAGTTGCCGCTCAATCACTCATGTTTAGATCATTAAAATTCTACTGTACTTCCAAAACCCAAAATACAAATTTATTAATGTTATGCAAAAGCTTTGCCAGACAGATAGGATATACGATAAAACTATAGAAAAAAATTAAAAACCCCATAGTTTTACTTTGCTTCCCTACCCTATAAAAGAAAATTTATGTAAAAATAACAATGCCCACTTCCAGAAACGCTAGAGAGCTGAGCTTTTGAAGGCCGATGGGAACTATGATATAACTATAGGAAAAAATTTAAAACGTCAAAATTTTAATTTACTTTCCTCTACTATAAATGTAAAGTTATGTAAAAGTAAGATTGCCCACTTCCAGGAACGCTAGAGAACTTTAGAAAGCTGAAGAAACTATGATTACCATGAGAAAAAATTATAAAACCTCAAAATTTTTAGTAAGGCATTGCAAAATTTTGAACAATATTCCGCATATTTTACTACTTTAAAACTTAAATAATATGAAAATCTTTTAAAATAGGAGGGAAATAATCATAACAAAAACATTTCATGTAAAAAAAGCCAAGAACGTGAAAATGCTATTCCGTAAAAAGAATTAAGATAAAAGTAAAGCCAAGTTCTCCAATATAAATTTCAAAATGAAAGGTTCTTACTAGTTTGGAAATGTTTTTCTAAACTTGGCTATTACTCCTGCAAATGACTCCACAAGAATATCTTGGACACAATCTATCTTGATTATAATCAACTTTTGACTTAAGGAGAGTATTCCCAAGTATAGTATAGTATAGTAGTATTACCACTCAAGGTTTTATTAATTTGGTTCCTAGGTTATTTAGAGGGTGCTGTTATGGGTTTTAGGATCAATTTGGCTACATAAAGGTAATTTATATTGCCAATTACCTAAAGGGGTGTTATACAACCAAAAAGTGATTTATAAAGGGAGTATAATAAAACTGATATTCCTTCTGTTCCTTTTAGATACTTTTGGTTTTATTGATTTCTAATTTATAAAGATGGTCTTATAAAACCATTTTCCCTACAGTTTTTTAAAAGAAATAAATATAAACTTTGGTCATTTAGTTTTTATCATTACTTTAGGTCATCACAAAAGTGTTTTATAATAGAGCTTATATCCTTTTGTTTTTATAGTTACCAGTAGTTTAAAAGTAAATATGATTAGATAGGCGGCCATATAGAACCTAGTTTCCTTAAGGTTTTTAAGAGTGGTAAATATAAACTTTAGACTTTTGGTTTTTGCCATTACTTCTAGGCATTTTAAAAAGGTTTTATAGGAAGGCTTAAAGGTAAACTTAATTCTTTTGTATTTATAGTTACCCATAGCTGTATATTAAATATTATTTAAATAAGCGGCCATATAAAACCTTGTTTCCTTAAGATATCTAACTTTTATTTATAATTTTATTTCTTGTAAAAATAATAGATATACCTAGGTACGGATTGGTACCTACCAATTGCAAGATTGATTATTTAAAGCCCAATAATTAATAATTGTTGAGTTTCCGTCCTCCTGGGTAGGACACCCAGGCCTAGATAAGGCCTGTTTAGACGGCCAATATAAGAGGTTGCCCTCCAACCTGCAGGCACAACGAATATCATTGCACTGGCCCTCTCGATTGTGTCGCAATTGCACGATAAAAAACATTTAAAAGTGTTGAATTATACGCTTTTAAACACTTTAAAAACAAATACAAAAAATTTAAGTGAGGTTATGTTGACTATGTTTATATTTTTCTTTTTTTTTTAGTTTCATAAGGGCACTTAAAAATCCTTGTTGCGATACAGTAACAAATAAAACTAAGTGACCACTATAAAACCATAATGGCGTATATAAATTTATTTAAAAAATATTGTGAAGAGAAAATATTTATCTAGTCGTTTTAGCAGTGTTTTTTAACAATAATTTTGATTTATGTAAACCAAACAGACTTTTTTAATGGTGAATAGTGTAATGATTTTTTTTTAAATTTTAAATATTTGTTATTTTGTTATCAAAAAACTATTAAAAAGCATTCTTAAGCTGGCGCGCTTGTTTTGAGAGCTTTTAAGATACGATTTTATCAGAAAAATAAATCTGGCAGGCAATTTGATCATCAACAAAACGACAAAGTCGGTATATTTTTATGTGATAAATAATTTTGGGACTCTGACATTTTTGGCAATTTTGTGGCCTAAATTATTTTATATAGCCATTGTGAATCTAAAATATCGCCATAGCTTTTATAGGAAACTTCTACTCTAAAGGTATTATGGTATTGAACAGAATCGCCAGGATACCAAATTACCAAATCTACTTTTTTAATAGGACAGAGGACGTTTCTGAGTTGCTTTTAGAACCTGGCACAATAGCTTTAGGCTCTAAAAGGTTCTATACTGGTGGAACCGATAGAGGGCGAAGCTGGAGTTTATTTCTTATGATTTTATAGTGAGTTTAATACATAGGTTGCCACCACCAATTGGGGAGTCCCATTTAGGAGGCCTAAGGGGTATATAAGGGTAATGGGAACGTGCTAGCGACCAAACATTGAAACTAATGGTTTTAAGGAAAGGCGCTGGCAACCTTTTAGCTTCTGCTATAAATAAAGAAATGTTACTTGGGTTGTCACAATTTAGTATTTTTATCCAAAGAACTTACAGTTTTAATCTGTACAAATTCACACCATAGTTCTAGAAAATCTAGGAGGCATTTTTCGTAGGCTATAAAACAACTGCATCCGGGTGGTTGACAGTAACAAATGTTAATTAGGGGCACAATTCTCCAAACAATAGAAATCCTATTTTAGTTTGTACGTACTTTGTCTGGTTTCAGGATAATAAAGTTCATACAGCTAGCAAACCTCTGATAAATCCCTATTTACTACACGTGTGTAATAAGGTATTAGTTTGATAACTGTACAGTATGTCCCAATTTCGATTATTGTCCGGCTAGAATAAAATGAGGCACAACAGAGATGGCTTCAATTTGCGCTATCTTTCTTTGTCCAGTGGCATGCTATAATTGTTTAATTCATCATTATTAGGTACTAATTTTATATTTGACTCCTCCTAAGCCTATCTTTGCCATACCTTAATTTTCTTAAAAATAAATATTTTTTCAAAACTTTTATATTTATTGTATTATTATGTAGGTTCCTACCTATTTCATTGGTAGGTGCGTAAGAATCTAGAAGCCTAAAAAACACCAATTGACTTTCTAAAACTTGCAAGAATCCAAAACCATTTTTTATATATTCAAAAAGGAAACTTCACAGTGTTTTATTAAAAAACTAAACAAGTGTAAATGATACGGCACCGTTTCCTTTTGATTTTTAGAATTTGTATGAAACGTGCCTAGTCATCCTGTTTGAGACCAGCGATAACAATAGATGCCCAATAAAAGGTTGTGAATTGTGAACGGGACGGAATCTAATTGAGCCAGCGGTAACAATAGAACCCCAATAAAAGGATGTGAATTATGAACGGGCTGCAGTCGATTTCGTTAAACGTACCAGGAGAGTACCGTGTTTTTTTGTAATACTAAAATTTTGTTCATGGTAAATTTGCTGAAAAGAAAGACCTATAAAGTAAGACAAAAGTGCTGTAAACAGGGGGAGATAAATTGAGTTGAGCCATCGCTTTTGCGCCTCATTTTATTCTGGCCAGAGAGTAGAACAAACGTACAACTCTGAATTTCTTTTATCCTTGGCCGAGTTCGTAAAGTCGTCGATGGATTCATCAATGACAACACTCATTTTCTTAAATTAACCAGTGCAAATTCGTTGAAATCCATCGGGTTCGTAAATTTTCTGATGACTTCCATTAAGTCACCAATTATTGATAGCATCAATGCTCAACGACTCTAGGGGTCGGTGTGCAGTCTTTGGTGAATATCAGTTACGTCAAAATTAGGTGATTTTTTTTGTGCGTCTGGGTGATTTTTTATTTTCTTGTTGTCTTTTTTTTTTAGATAAATGCTCCACGTTATAGTAAGCAATGGGATGGACATCTTGATAGTGACTCAAAACTCGGATGATGAAGATCTGTTAATTTTGGTATCACCAGACCGCGGCATGTCAGGATAGAAGGTTACGTTGAAAATATTGTTTTCATGTCCTTGTGCAGACTCTTTTAGAACAAAATAAAAATCGAAAAGAGCGTGGTTATCGAATCTGATTTTAATTTCTTCCCGCGCATTTCCTTCTTACTCGCAACTGTCCAAATATATTTGGGCATATTAAATGCAATGCGCAGGATCAAAAAGACCTCCAAAATGTACGCTTGCAGACATTAAAAAAACTTTCTGATCAATGTTAACGCAGACAATTTCCTCCCTACAGTCCGCTCTTACTACCTGCTGCGTGAACAAGCCATATGTCAAAAAACCGTGAACCGGTGAACATGAAACATGTTACTGAGTTTAAATTTTGACATTTAAAATTTTAGTTTCAAAAAATTTTAATTTTTGATTTATTTATTTTTTTATAATCTCTGATAACTAATTTTAACAGCTTGTCCCAATTTCGATTAGAAAAAATGGGAAATTTGGAATTTCTTTTAACTTTCTTACGTTAACAAAAAACTTTTTCTTTTTCAAGTAGCCTAATTTTCGCCACCTTCCTATTCCCATATTCTTGGTGTCATCTTTGACATCGTCTATTTAACTTTTTCGTGGCCTTCCTCCTACAATCCTTCCTACAGGTCGTCAGTTAATTATTAGCTCACACATATACTATACTATAGTAGTGTGAGCTATGGTGATCCTAATCTTTTCGAGAAAAAAAAAGTTCCTCCGATTTCAAAATTTTTATATATCTTTGCGTTTCAGATGATTTTGAAACTTTTTTGTTGCGCCGTCTGTCTGTCTGTCTGTCTGTATGATTGTCATATGACTGTATGTCTGTCTGTAACGACCAACGCGCATAACTCAAAAACCGCTTAGCTCATTTTAATGAAATTTGGTACCTAGGCTTGCTCTTGGGTCGAGATGGTCCCATTTAAAAATGAACAAAATCCACCAAACACAAACCAAATAAAAGGGTGGGGGTAGATTTAAAAAATAAGAGTTTATGTGAAAATATGGCGTGTGAGATATCAAACGAAAGGTAATTGAGTCTGGAGTTAAACAAAATACATTTTGATTTATTTTAAAAAAAGGGTGGGGGTATATTTCAAAAATTAGAGTTTAAGTGAAAAAAAAAAGTGTGTGATATCAAACGAAAGGTAACTGAGTCCGGAGGGTAACAAAATACATTTTAGTTTTTTTAAGGGTGGGGGTAGAATTCAAAAATTTGAGTTTAAGTCAAAACATGGCTTGTGTGGTATCAAACAAAAGGTAATTTAGTGTGGAGTTGAATAAAATATATTTCAGTTTTTAGTTATATTAGCTCACACGTACACTATAACTATAGTACCTAGTGTGAGCTTAGGGGCCCATATATTGGCAGAGTATTTTTCTTGATGTTCTTGTCTCATTCATTCTCTGTACATGTACCAACCAGATGTTCTTCTACTTTTCATGAATCTCACGACGTTTGTGCCATCTATCAGCTGTTCTAATTCATAAATAATACGTATTAGCCAATAACCATATTCTGTTTGCATTGGTCCAAAGATTTTACGAAAAAATTTGCTTATATTTTTAGTAGTTCTTCATTCGCTTTTGTGCGTGTCCATGATTCGCAGCCATATATTACTACCATCCTATTAGCTCACACATATACTATACTATGCGCCGTCTGTCTGTCTGTCTGTCTGTATATCTGTCTGTCTGTCTGTCTGTCTGTCTGTATGTCTGTCTGTAACGACCAACGCGCATAACTCAAAAACTGCTAGGCCGATTTTAATGAAATTTGGTACCTAGGCTGGGTCTTGGGTCGAGATGGTCCCATTTAAAAATGAACAAAATGCATCGAACACAAACCAAATAAAACGGTGGGGGTAGATTTCAAAAATTAGAGTTTATGTAAAAATATGGCGTGTGTGATATCAAATGAAAGGTAATTGAGTCTGCAGTTAAACAAAATACATTTTAATTTATTTAAAAAAAAGGTGGGGGTATATTTTAAAAATTACAGTTTAAGTGAAAATATGGCGTGTGTGATATCAAACGAAAAGGTAATTGAGTCCGGAATTTAACAAAATACATTTTAGCTTTTTTTTTAAGGGGTGGGGTAGATTTCCAAAATTTGAGTTTAAGTCAAAACATGGCTTGAGTGGTATCAAACAAAAGGTAATTTAGTCTGGAGTTGAATAAAATATATTTCAGTTTTTAGTTATATTAGCTCACACGTACACTATAACTATAGTACCTAGTGTGAGCTTAGGGGTCCATATATTGGCAGAGTATTTTTAGTAGTGTGGAATTGTTTGAGCATTTTGTTAAAATCTTTGAAAAGTTTTTTGTCTTACGGTATCCAAATTTTCACATTTAAGATTTTAATTTATGATTCCTTTATGTTTTGTACAACTTAACGACCGATTTACCACATACACACTACAGTTTGCTGATGACCAAGTAATTGTTGCAAATGATAAAGAAGATATATATATATATATATATATATATATATATATGATGAGAAACTTAACCGAGGGATACCAAAAGTGGGGGTTAACACTGAACGTGGACTTATGTGTTGGAAACGAATCAAGTGAGTTAGACTAGTCAACTGACAAACAATATCGGCTATGACATACTTGGGTGTCACATTTAATAAGACAGGAACAGACTGTAAAGAACTGGAAAAAATAATAAAAAAAGGTTATTGGATTCCCTAAAATTTAACATATATGAAACAAACAAACGCTGTTGCACGGAATAGATACTAGGTCGCGTAACAAAAAAATACAAAACAAAAATGGAAAGTGTCGAATTGAATGCACTAAGAAGATTAATCAGAATATCTAGACCAGATCATATTATGAGAAATAAGACCATAAAAGAAAGAATGGGAATCGAGGGAAGCATAACGGATGACATCACTAAAAGAAAACTGATATGTTACGGCCACGTGCAATGGATGAACGACGAAAGCAATAATTATAGAATATAATATATTATTGACGAAAGATTACCAAAGCAGGTCCCAGAATGGCAACCTATTGGCTCACAAAAAGAAGGCATCCTAAACTGGAATGGCAACATTCAATCAAAAAATCAATTAGTCAAAACAACCTGACAGAAGATGATTGTCAAGATGGAATAATGTGGAGAATAGGCGTCGGACAAGATAGAAAAACGTTCTAAACCGACATAATAATATTTTTATCAGCATTTTTATACTTTCTTTTTAAACTTGAACTCGTTTGTGTTAAGGACAAGCATAAACATGCAGCATTCAGTTTGCATGCGTCAATTACAATGCAAAATATTCCACCACAGCTGGCGTGGATGCTTCCATTTATGTCCTAATTGTTTGGAGTATGACATCTGTGTTTACAGAGCTATATTTTTTAAAAAGCATTTTTTAGCAAAAAAAAATCATTTTTTTTAAACCACTTTATAAATGAATTTTACATGATAAATTAATGCATCAGCTATAAACATATGTAGGTTTAATGGTAACAAGGACACTGTTGTTCTGGTAAATATACGCTTTAATCCATCAGTAACATTTCGACAATGGTTTTTGTCTTCATCAGACCTTCAGACTAGATCGTACATTAGAAACAACAAAAATCAAGAACTTAAGCACATAAGGAACACACACTTCACAAAAATGATTTCAATTTATGGAGAAATTGCGAGGATCCATGACGTGATGTCCCGGCGTCCAAAGTTAGCGTTGGCTGTTACAGCACCTCATGTGCACTTTAAATTAGTGCACTGCGACGACTTGGCGTTATCGGTCGGGCTATATTATTTTGATTGTGACGATTTTGTAGCTACGAGAATGGCGAAAGTTTCTGATTCTGAAAGCATTAGCATGCAATACTTATAGACAATTAGATTTTTTTTTACCACAATTTGTGAGAATAGATTACCTGCCCTCGCAATGTTATTTATTAAGAAAGTTTATTGAATTGGTTATTGAAGAATTTATTTAAAATAAGGACAGACGCCTTTACTATCAACACAAAACGTAAAATAAAAACAATAATAATAAATAGCTAATATCTAATTAATTATCTCATTTTTTATTTATTTGCTCTAAATTAAATGATATAATGGCACACTCGATGGCCCAAAAAATTAGGCGTGGCACTGAAAAAAAAATTTCGCCTGCGCCGCAACTTTTTTTGGGTGCATGTAAGTTTTACACCACGCTCCGCCACGGAACCTAACATGTTTTGCACTAATCTCTTATTGGCTTTTATAGATATGCGATTTCGCAGCTGCCGTGTCTTTGATGGATACTGCCCTTGGTGCAAATTTTTGTGCTGCGCTTCTTTTTTTAATGGAATATGGTCTTAAAATAATAACAAGAATATTTCAAACTTAGGGATCGACTTAGCTCAAGGTATGATAGATAGTGGCGCAAACAATGTATTTCTAAACATGTGTTCAATTTCTAGCACTTCGCTTGAGCCAAATCCATAGTTAGGTACTGCGATGCATGTTAATTAACCGCATATAAGGTTCGTACACATGGCATAACTGGATTCGAAACGAGTAGGTATTACTCGTTGTACTGGATGGAACAGCGGGGCTTTAATCTAAAGATAACCATTAAAACGAAAAACATCCCCATTAGACTATTGTAATTGGCGTAGCAGGGCATTGCTGGAACTCGAGGCTAGTATCGGTGTCACGTGCTTTTATAATATGATTTGTTAGAGCAGCAAGACGACCAGGTAAGGTAAAATCACGTTCAAGCTTTTGCTTTATATGGAAAATGAAGAGCCGAAAAATAAATCTTAAAGTCGTCATTCAAATTTTGACTCACAGATTAAAGTTTGTTGGTATTAGGTTCGCCTCTCATCGCATCTTGTCTACAAAATGTGTATCTTCTAGATACGCTCAACTTCTGACTACTGTACTTGTCTTCACTGTTAACTACGTGTGGGACGTTACGTTCTCAGCTTACAACTAACTGCTAAACTCTTTTGGAGATGCTTTTATTAAAAACCGTTTGGCATTGATAGGATGTCGAGATGTTTTTTGTTTGCTGTATAAACATCATCGATGCCCGGTCAATCACATATGATTTTTATTCCGTATATAATTTATTACACGTTTTAATACAAATTGAACTATATACAGGAGTTTATTTCCTTAGATTGTTTAGGGTTAATGTGCACTTGCTTATAAACGTAACTTGTGCCATTTAGTTAATAGGACATTGTATATCGAGAATATATGCAAGTGTAGTCTAGGAGGTGACATACAGCCGATAAGCCAGGATTAATAACCCAGGAGCCTGCTATAGTTGGTATCAGGATGGAGCCAGCAATAATTCTCCAAAAGTCAACTCACGACGATTACGACTGTTGCGCTAAAAAAAACAAAAGTCTATCGTCTAAAACCAAGTTCTGCTGGGACGACATATGTGAGTGGGCCTTTACCTATCTGGGAAGTCCAATAATATTCCTGACTCTCTTTCTACAAGGTCTTTTAATGAACTTTTCAGAGTGAGCCAGTTCCGGTATATTTATTTATATGATAGCGATGTTAGCTAGATGCAAGAATTTTATGATGCTCTGGAAATAAATATTGACACTAAAAAACAACTAAAAAAAGCAGTCGGTCATCTGTTATGAGGAGGCCTGTCCATTACAATCCTAGAGTCCCTTGGTGAAACGGTTAACTAGATAAGCTTCGACTGAAAACCAGGAGGAGCCCTGACACTACAGGGAAGCCAGAAGAGACCCCAAGACAGAAGTAAGAAGAAGTAAAAGAGAGAACTGGTGAACACACCAGGAACGTTCATACTACTCAAATACTAAGTAGTAATTTGAGGCAAATACTTACGTCTGTTAAAAAACCAAATATGATATTAACCTTAAGTTTTTCTTTGGGGGAGGAAAGCTACCACGTAACGCCATCTGCCGCCGAACCATAGCGAGGCTCCGTCATGCCCGATTGAAAAGTGACAGAAAAAGTCATTAAGGACGCTTTCATAATCTGGGCTATCAAGAATATCCGCTCATACAAGTCACCAGGACCGGAGAGTCTGTCCCCAGCGCTACTACAGGCAGGGCGGTCGATTCTGTAAATGCTCCATGGGGAGCAAAAGTTCACCTTAATCCAATATTACCATTAGTTTAGGTTAGGTTCAATGAGTAACCTGGACAGGCTAAGGGTAACTTTGCAGGTCTGGCTGAGCTTACGGACTACATGTTACCCAAATAACCTTTCGATATAACTTTTAATGTTCTCATACCAAGGAGGGAGGAATGGCGGGAGAGTCCTGTTTAACTGCTAAAGGCCGACCACGTATACAGGCGGATCTAAAACAAAAAATGGGGTGGGTGCGGATGTGACGGGATCACAGACTAAAATATCTGTGGGACTTGGAAACTTAGCATCCATTTTCCAAGCTGAAGAACACGCAATAAAAGTATGCGGTAGAGAGATTACCCGCAGGGGCCTCTCAAACAAAAGCATCAAAATCATCTCAGATAGCGTATCAGCTATTAAGTTCATACAACATTGAATCCACACTAGCCTGGAATTGCCTTCAAAACCTAAGACAGGCCAGCAGAACCAACAAGGTCAGTCTTGTCTGGGTGGCAAGCCACATGGGAGTTGATGGAAATGAAAAAGCAGACGCACTAGCCAGGGCGGGAGCAGAATCCGCGCTGGTTGAACAGGAGCCTTACTACGGGTTACCTAAGGCTACAATCGCGAAAGAAATAGGAGAGTGGGGTGGTAGAAGGGGCCAGGCAGCAAGCCAAGAAGTCAT
This sequence comes from Aspidapion aeneum, assembly GCA_963576565.1. NCBI lineage: Eukaryota > Metazoa > Arthropoda > Insecta > Coleoptera > Brentidae > Aspidapion > Aspidapion aeneum. The sequence continues at coordinate 204,804,331 of OY755038.1, forward strand.
CTTTAGTCCCGCAAACATGTTAAGCCATGCTGCACCAGAGCAATTTAGGTCCAGCCCGCACCGCTCAAAGTCAGCATACAAAAATATTGAAATTATTTGATACATGTTTCACTTTTTTATTCAAATTTAAAGCATACTTTTTTTTATTAAATCAAATTACGTACTAATAACCAGTAGGCCACAAAAACCCTATGTTAGCAAAAATAGTTTTGTACGTACCTATATGTGACATAATTATGAATATGATACATGCAATTTATTGTTTTGGTTTAGGTTTTAAAATGCAAAATACCTACATGACCTAGGTTGCTAATGTTTACAAACTTTTTATTATAAAAATAATGGTAAAATATTTACTGATTTTGATTCTACTTTCAGCACTCTTTTTAAATACTCAAGTTATTTTTTTTTTCTTATTTAATGCACTGAACCAATTTTTATAAACTTTAGTGATGCTGGTAATTTTTTTACACATATGTTACTTAAGATAAAGATACTTTTTTTACCTATTTATAATGATTAAAATTTTATTAATAAGTAGGGATAAATATAATTACTGAAACATTAAAATACATTTTCAGGATCAGTTCATAACGTATAAAATATTTTTTTTTCTTTTTTGGATTTTCGAGGCAATTTAAATTTTTTAAAGGCTTAAATTTAAAAATCTTATTAGCAAACGGTAAAGTACCCAACAATTTTTAAAAATGTTTATTATAAAAATGCGCCCAATTAAAAAAGCCTGTTGAGCCGTTAAAAGTGGTGCTAAAAAGAGTAGCCTTATGTGGCGATATAAGCATCAAAAAAGTGTCGCTCAACTCTCAAAATGTAGAAAAAATGACCGCAAGGATTTATGAAATAGAAATAGTTGAAAAAGGGCACAAAGTTGCTCAAAAGAGTCCAAAACAAGGACCGTGGGTTATTTATACTGTAAAAGTAAAGTTTTTAAGGCATCGAGGAATGCCTAAAATGGTATTATATAAAAAAGTGCACAAAGATGCTCAAAAGACCAAAAAAAGGACCGTGGTTTATTATACTGTAAAAGTACAGTTTTCTAGGCATCAAGGAATTCGAAAAATGGCAGTATTTGAAAAGGGCACAAAGTTGCTCAAAACAATCCAAAAAAGGACCGTGAGCTATTATACTGTAAAAGTACAGTTTTGAAGGCATCGAAGAATGCATAATAGACTCACAAAGTTGCTAAAATTAAGAGCTTGTATTAAAATATTGTGAAGAAGCTCATATAAAGAGTTAAAAATGGGGCATATTTTCCTAAATGGTTGATGGTGATATTGAGGTATAAAAGGGCGCACAGGGATATAAAGGTCCCAAATAAAAGTTAAAGGGTACTTACCGAATTGTTAAAAAGAAAGATTAACTAAGAATTTTGATTTTCGTTTTATTAATGATTTTTTAGAAACTGATCCTTAAAGCCTGTTAACAATTATTTTAAGTTACAATTTTATTTATCCAAAAAGACACAAAAGCAAACGGGCCACATCCAAAGGAAGGCAGATCCAAAAATCTTAGAAATTCTTCCAGCGAGATGATGGTCGCTCCAATCGAAGAAGATGTAACCAGCCAACCGGAACAATAAATAAAATTTGCAAGCTACCACAAAGATGACCACCAGGACCTGGATACTTCTTCCTCGAGCGGAATAGAAGATACGGGATAACCATATCAGCAATATAAGCTGTAAAATTGTAAATTCTTTTAAGTTAAGCATTGGGGGCCAATGCTTATTGGCAAGAGGGCATATGTCATAAAATAGTTTAAAATTTAATTAAATCACTATAAAAACGTAGCAATAATCAATATTACAGAGTATGCACAAATTTTATCTATACAAGCCGATGCTGGACAATAGAAGACCGGCATCACTCTTATAAGTGATCAACCCAGTACACCACGGAAATACGTGGTTCCTACTAACCCAGTACACCACTGAAATATGTGGTCCCTACCAAACATAACCAAGTAAAACCCCACTTTGGTGGTTACGTTTTATGGCCCATAAGGCCGACTCTCTACGGCCTATAAGGTCTATTCCTTCTTTCCTAAAGCTACCACAAAGATGACCACCCGGACCTGGATACTTCTTCCTCGAGCGGAATAGAAGATACGGGATAACCATATCAGCAATATAAGCTGTAAAATTGTAAATTCTTTTAAGTTAAGCATTGGGGGCCAATGCTTATTGGCAAGAGGGCATATGCCATAAAATAGTTTAAAATTTAATTAAACCACTATAAAAACGTAGCAATAATCAATATTGCTGAGTATGCACAAATTTTATCTATAAAAGCCGATGCTGGACAATAGTAGACCGGCATCACTCTTATAAGTGATCAACCCAGTACACCACGGAAATACGTGGTCCCTACTAACCCAGTAGACTACTGAAATATGTGGTCCCTACCAAACATAACCAAGTAAAACCCCACTTTGGTGGTTACGTTTTATGGCCCATAAGGCCGACTCTCTACGGCCTATAAGGTCTATTCCTTATGACCCCTAGGTCAACTCTCTCCAACCAGCATCCCCCCTTATTACATTATTTAATTTGGCACTCTATTCTTGTTAACGTATCTTATGTATATACAATACACGTATAAATGTGGATTTTTTATACTTCATTTTCATATTCCCCTTAATCCCTCAGTCACAAGGGTACTAAATAACAAACCTTGTGACATATATGGTAGAGATACCACTTGTCACAGATATAGTTGTGACAATATTGTTTATCCATAAAGAGGGTTGAAGAGACTTCAGGGCAACCCGATCAACAGGTCAATATGTCGTGTCATCAATAAAAAATAGTAAAATATCTAACACTCAGTTTTAAGTTTGTTATAAAGGAATTTTATGAGCTTTTCAACTTCAGTACAACTTTAATAGTCCGGAAACGCCCCAAATCGGACACTCCAGTTATTCGGCGCCTCTTACCAACCGGACATTTTCAGATTTTGTCTGATTAATCCGGACAAAAATAAAATATTTGGACAAATCAAAATAAATTTCTGATTAAAGACAATGACTAAGGCAATCCAAAATATTGTAGACTGACAACTTCTAGCAGGAGTCTTGGCAAACAATTCAATTTTATTAAAAACAATGAAAAAATCTTTTAATTTGCAAAATAAACCGGATGACGCAAATATAAATAAAGCATGTTAAAGAAAATTGCCTGTTTGTTATGCCCCAAATGGCTGTTTTTTTCTTACAATCCAATTTATTTACATTGCCTTAATGTCAGAAAGTATTTCTTTAACTTTAGAATCATTATTGTTCAAGGTTTTTTTGCAATAAACACATCGATTATAGAATAAGCAAGAGGATTTTAATAAAATACAAGTTTACAAGCATATATCCATTTATATCGATAGAATATTTAAGACGGTCATGCAGGTACTACAATTAGAATTAATAATTACATAGTTGCTACATAGCGCTCCATATTGTAGATACCGATAAACTAGAGTTTGAGCATATCTAGAGTCCAATTAAAGCTATGGGATCGTGTATATCATCGTAGAATGGTAAAAACACGGTTTAATGAAAATTTTATAGGAAAACAAAGTTATTTAATGTAATATACATTTAATATGCAAATACAAAATAACTTCCTGAATTTGATAATTAATCACTTGTATAGGGCAGCTCATGTACCAAATATTATAAAATATTGGATAAACAGGAAACTGTTAATTTAATCCGAAATGTGATAAACTTTCAGTAAATTTACTAATTTAACAGTAAATTTTTGTACTCGTGAATAAAAAATCAAAAAACTGACCAGATAAAAAAAAACAAGAGAAGCTAAATTTTTTTACCAAATTTGGCAAGAAAATTCAACAATTAACTTTATCAACAACAAAAAGAAAAAAGTTTTAACATTATGACGGACGGGGTTGTTCAAAGATCACTAAGATTAACGAGTGCGCATCAAATGAACGCATCTTAGCGTGTAATTTTGTCCCTACTTAAAAGTCTTTAAACTCGTTTTATCTATAAAGGCAAAGAGAGGAGACAATTTGTGCTAAGTCTAACCTAGTATTCTGTAAGAATTTTGATTGCCGGTGGAATTTTTAAGACAACAAACCTTAACCTTAAAAACTTTTTGAATATTAAATACTTTTTTGGTTTGCTATATAGTTACTTATTTTTGAACGGGATTAATTCCTTTAAGGCAGGGCCGCTTTTGGTTAAGTTACTGGTTAAAACTTATTATTTTTAACAAAAAAGTACGACTTAATTAATGCATCGTTCAACTATATATTAAAATCTTCTATTTTATTTAACCATATGGAAACTTCGGTGTTGTCTAGGTTAACACTTGCACTTATTTTGTTCTAACAAAAATACTTATGAGATGTTGAAAACAAGAAACCCACAACACAGCCCTGACAGAGAGTAGTGGTGGGAGACTATACTGTGTGGGAGTGTTGACATAACCTTACATGTTGTTTAGCTAACGTTGGTTAGTTTCGCTAGTTTTTCGCAGCTCACCTTCAGACGACGTCACAACACAGCGGTCATTTTACCTAGATGCCAACAAAACCTTGAACCAATGTTGATATTTTTAAGATTGTTTCGTATTTGACGTTGCTTTTGTGTTTATTTTTTCAACATAAACTAAAAAACACTTAAAACAAAAACTACCAAAATGTTTACCTAATTATTTTTAAATATTCAGTCAATTTTGTACTATAACACTGATTGTTATCGAGTTGCCGAAAATATGATTTTTAATCGGTTTAAATTTGCCGCCGAACTTCTACGATACATTTGTGTGAGAGGAAGAGAGGAAAATAGTTGAAGAAAAGAGAGTGGCGCATGCGCTGCTGAAAAAGTGGGATTTCGATTTGCCCTTTAAGGCCCTCGCACGAGCATGAACATCGGTGATAAACATAACCTACATAATTTTTTCATCTCGATTCTAGTTTAAAAATAAGAATTAATGTGTTTATTGTTAAAATTAGAAGGCGTTTTGGCTACGACATTAGACGTTGCGCGTTTGTGGCCGAAAATAATAGTAAAAGTAACCTCTAAGATGAAAAAGGATAGAAGCCATGTTTTTTATCCTTTTAGATAATTTTTGATTTTGTTTTTGTTAATTTTACTAAACAATTCCAATAATCTTCCGTAAAACGATGTAGCTAAATTACTTTAATGACCAAACATCAATATTTGGTCATACATGGAAAAAAATACAGTTTTTGTATTTTTCAAAACATAAAAACACAAATTTGTCTAAACACAGACATATTGTCCAAACCTTAACCGTAACTTAGATATGCAAGACAAACTGTGCTTATTACCTATTTTGCCCTTCCAAATTAACTTGGTTTGTTTCTCAACTTTTTGAAAATGTCGGAAAATGTCCCTCTTTTTTAACCTATTTTATTATAAATAGAAATAAAATTTCGGACTTCCATTGTCTTTATTTATTTTAAAACACGACGTTTCGGTTAGTAAGTATCTCTAACCGTTATCAAGTGTAAACTAAACAATCTAGTCTTTAGGCTACTACTTATACTACTTGGTGTGTAGTCAGGTGTGACGGCCCGCCCCCTTTTTTAATCCTAAGACGCCTGTTTTCCAAAGGGAGTGGTTTCCATATGTTTGGTATGTCCGTGCTTGGTTGACTGAAAACTTCTTTATTCTGCATTATATACGCAGCTTCAATAAACTTTCGTTTTCGCCAATGCGACTCCTTATGTAAAACTTTAGCTTCTGACCACTGAATCCTGTGATCATTTGACCATGCATGATCTGCTAAACCGGATTTTTCAATATCCCCTAATTGGGTACTTTTTAGATGTTCATTTACTCTAACCTGAAGAGGGCGTTTCGTTTCACCTACATATTATTTACCACACTCACACGGGATTTGGTAGATACATTCCTTATTATTTGAGGGATTTTCTGGTTTTGTTTTAGCTACAAAACTTCTTATCGTATTTCCCGAAGAAAATACTGTTTTTATATTATAGTGTTTAGCTATTCGTCTTATATTTTCTGAAATCCCTTGAACATATAGAATGTTAATAACACCTAACGGATTATTATTTTGAGAATTTGGTACATTTAGTTTGTTTTTAATTTTAAATATCGTTGTTTATTAATTTCTCGGAATAACCATTCTGTTGTAAGTCCTTTTTAATGGTTTTAATTTCTGTGGTTAATTCTTCATTATTACTACAAATATTTATGGCTCTTAAATACAAACTTCTTATAACTCCTTGTTTTGTAGCAACAGAATGATTAGACTTAAAATTTAGGTACTGTCCCGTGTGTGTAGGTTTCCTATATACAGTGGTTTGAATGTTTCTGTCTGATCGTTTGACAAGAACATCCAAAAAAGGTAAGGCCGAATCTTTTTTAATTTCCATGGTGCACTTGATTGTTGGTCGAATACCGTTTAAATGGTGTAGAAAATTCTGTAGTTCGTCTTAATTTTCCGGCCATATAATAAATGTGTCATTCATGTATCGTAGCCATAGTTTTGGTTTGACTCTTGCTGTGTTGATCGCATGGTCTTCGAACCACTCCATGTAGATGTTTGCTACCACTGGCGAAAGAGATGAACCCATTGGGAGTCCATCATTTTGCGCGTAAAACTTATCTTTCACTTGAAAGTAAGAGTTACGGAGACAGAGCTCCAAAAGATCCATCACCCCCTCCACCGATAGCGTTGTTCTCTCGCTGCGTTTATAATGCAGTTTATAATGCAGAATAAAGAAGTTTTCACTCAACCAAGCACGGACATACCAAACATATGGAAACCACTCCTTAAGGAAAACAGGCGTCTTAGGATTAAAAAAGGGGGCGGGCCGTCACACCTGACTGCACACCAAGTAGTATAAGTAGTAGCCTAAAGACTAGATTGTTTAGTTTACACTTGATAACGGTTAGAGATACTTACTAACCGAAACGTCGTGTTTTAAAATAAATAAAGACAATGGAAGTCCGAAATTTTATTTCTACACAATCATTGTCTACGAGTTTCAAACAAAGACTATTTTATTATTTTCTATAGAGAAAAATTACTCTTACGTCCAAAGGTTGGTTATAATCAACGATTATAAACACACAGGATTGCTTATTTCTATTTAACTCTATGTTAGCGTCGCGCAGCGAGACGAACAGTGTCTGCTTACGTCACCAGCGGACCAGTTGCTGTGTTTGTATTGAGAGTTCGTGTGATTTTAAAGTGTTTTTGACGTTTTTACCTCCGTTGTTTACCGTTTTTTGATTTATTTGAAGGTGTGGTTGACTATTTAGGAGGTAAATCTGAGGGCACGGCAGTGCCTCGCCAAGTTCACGCGCCGTACCATCTTTTCTTGAAACATATCAGCCGATATTTGACCTATCTAAAACCCTACTCCGGAATGAGCTACGATTCTCAAACTTTGCACAGTCGTAGATCTCCATGGAGTTAACAACGCCTCCAAGTTTCATGGACTTCCATAAGTAGTAAAGTAGTTACGAAATTTCAAAAAACGTCGAAATTGTCACTCACTTACTTACTCATGTGGATCATTAAAATTCTACTGTACTTCCAGACATGCTACAAAGCTGAAATTTGGCAAACTGATAGAAATTATGACCAAAGCCCTGGAAAAAATCAAAAAACCCAAAATTCTAATTTACTTCCCTCCCCTATACATGTAAAGTTATGTAAAAGTAACATTGCCCACTTCCAGATATGGCAGACTGATAGGAACTATGATAAATCTATAGAAAAAAATTTAAAAACTTCAAAATTATAATGTACTTTCCTCCCCTATAAATGTAAAGTAATGTAACCGTAACATTGCCCACTTCCGGACACGCTAGAGAGCTGAGATTTGGAAGGCCAATAGGAACTATGATAAAACTATTAAAGAAAATTAAAAAACCCCAAAGTTTAATTAACTTCCCTTCCATATAAATGTAAAGTTATGTAAATTAGCATTGTCCACTTCCAGAAACGCTAGAGAGCTGAGCTTTGGAAGACTGATAGGAACTATGATAAAACTATAGAAAAAAATTTAAAAACACTAAGATTTTAATTTATTTTCCTTCCCTATAAATGTAAAATTATGTAAAATTAACATTGCCTACTTCCAGAAACACTAGAGAGCTGAGCTTTAGAAGGCTGATAAGAACTATGATAAAACCATAGGAAAATATAAAAAAACTCATTGCAAAAGTTTTAAAGAATATCCCGTATATTTTACTACTTTAAAACTTAAATATTATCCAAATCCTTTAAAAAAGCAGTGAAATCATAACAAAAACATTTCATGTAAAAAAAGCCAAGTACGCGAAAGTGGTATTCCGTAAACAGAATTGAGATAAAAGTAAAGCCCAGTTTTACAATACAAATTTCAAAATGAATGGTTCTTACTAATTTGGAAATGTTTTTCTAAACTTGGCTATTACGGCTGCAAATGACTCTTAGGAATTTGAACGTAAAGAAGTTTGGCTGGAAAAGCAAAGTTTAAAAAACATTTCCAAACTAGTAAGAACCATTCATTTTGAAATTTGTATTGTAGAACTTGGCTTTACTTTTATCTCAATTCTTTTCACGGAATACCACTTTCGCGTACTTCGCTTTTTTTACATGAAATATTTTTGTTAAGATAAACCTATAGAAATGTCAATTAAGTGAATTGATATGAAGAAAGCACATTAATTTATTGTTGAAATAAAAGCTTTGTGTTCGCTCTTTCAGTGTAGAAATAAAAATATATATACTTTTATATTATTATGTTTATATAAACTTTTAATTTTTTTTGGATTTTTGGAAACTCCTTGCTCATAAAATTTTTCTCATGAAAGAAAATTGGTAATTATGCCGCAAACGTACTTCTTTTATTAAACTGATTATTTGAAAGTTTATTTTGTAGACAGTTTTTCCAAATTTAGTTTCAGTTTTTTAGTCTCTTTATAGAAGTTTTCAGAAACATGTTGAAGGAGTGAAGACGGGCGCTGGGTGGGATAAAAACAAGTCATCACACAAACAATGTAAATCATTTGAAAAAAACTTATGAAAATCTATTGATTTAGAGCATAATAAGAAGTTGAAAAACACATCTTATTTGGCTGTTTTCTCCAAAAACTGACTGGTTTTTGATATAATAATATAATAAATATTGCAATTTTAGATCTGAAATATCAAATAAATACCTTTTTGTTACTACATAATATAAGTGAATTTTATTATATCCGCAAAAACAAACAATAAATTATACATCTACTGATTTAAATTGATTAAACTTAAATTAATTAAAAAATTCTACTTCTATTCTAAAACTTTTAACTATTTAAAAAAGAAACTCCAACATAACGTCTGGTAGGAAAATTCAGCTCTCAGAGCAAACTCTTGATTTATCAAATCATTTGTTTTAAATGAATGAAATTATTAATTATATTTACTATCACGAATAAAAAATTTGTTTGCAAATAAGCAAGAAAAAAGCAGGAAAAACTCACGATTGCAATGTGTATTAAATGAAGCGCGCTGAGCAGAGGTCCACTAGGGACGTAAGCAAGACGCCGCCTACCGCTGAAAGATTCGAGCTAATAGGCAATTCTGTGTGTTTATAATCGTTGGGTTACAATTGGTAAATACCAAAAGCAAAACAGCTGATCTATGACGTTATAATCTCCTATATTTTCATTTAAACCGCAACGCGGAAATACGTTAGGAAATACCTAAGTAATAATCAATCCAAGCTGAAAATCAGCTTTGTTTTATAAGCAAGGTAAATTCCAGCCTTCAAGCGACTTTGTGAAAGCCCGCATTGAATTTTTTAAACCGTTTTCAGTCCGCAGTAGGTTGTTAATGCCAATCAGTTTCATTCAATCAATCACTCGATAATTGCACAGGGATTGCACTGAAATTAAATTTGTATTTAAGCCAGTTTAATAGTGCAAATCACTGTCATGCCGTCACTCAGTGTAGCTTCATGATAAATCCGTAATAACCCTTGTCCAGGCGGGAGATTTTGCATTTTAACAAACTTTTGCGATGCTAAATTGACTTGTCTGCAGAATTTAATTTGCTTTTTGCTTAAATCAGAGATTTCAATATGAAAAGGCTACGATCCAGTACTATCGTGATGTCATGGCTCTCAAGCATCCCTCACAGTCGATTTGTGTTTCTTGTGCTACATCATTGCAAATGCCAGAGAGAGAAAAAAAGAGATAAATAAATACAGAGAGAGAGAGAGAGAGAGAGAGAGAGAGAGGTGCAATCGCAACCTGTAGAAAATAATATGTAGAAACTAAAAATCTTGTCTTGTATTTTTCTTGATAACTAGTTTTGAAAGAAAACTGACTCATTTGATTAAAATCATGGAATTGTTTCTCAAATCAAGTGATCTGGGGGCATGGCAGTGCCCCTCCAAGTTCGCGCAAACTAATATACCATCTTTCCTTAAAACATTTCAGCCCATATTAAATCTATTTCTTCTTTGGGATGAGCTACGAAACTCAAGTTTTGCACTGTCGTAGACCTTTCGAGTGGTAACAACCTGTCCAAGTTTGATGGAGTTCCAAAAAGTAGTAAGTAGTAACGATATTTTAAAGAACTTCGAAATTGCCAGTCACTCACTCATGTATAGATCATAAGATACTACTATATCTACTTCCAGACATGCTACAAAGTTAAAGTTTGCCCGACTAATAGAATAGAATTCATCAAAACAAGACAAAAGCAAAATAGAAGTTTAGTACAAATTATTTTAACAAAACCGGACAAAATCATAAAAAAGTGCCGGCGATAGCATAAGTAACTGTCTCCTGTCTTTTTATATATACTAGTTCCGTCTCTCTTCCTCTTGGCGGCAAATTTAAATCGAGAACAAATAATATTATTGTTTTTGGACACAAAAATACATAAAAAAATTACAATGTCTGCTTTTTTCCTTTAAAAGCTCCCCTGTCCTTCTTTTAAGAGGGCGAAATCGGTGAATGAACCGAACCGAGTCTCTTGGTCAATTAATTGCAGATGAATCTTAACCTAGGGTCCAACAGCTAATCTTTTTTAGGGACGGGCCTTGCTTAATGAAAATGTCGTATGTACTATAGCAATCCCTATGTAGATACGGCGTTTTCTTTAGGCATAGCAGTAAAAAAAATTGCAGTAAAGGACGCTTCAATTGCAAGACAATTGCAGGACCGCTCTTCTTTAGGTGAACGTCACAAGCTAGGCCGTACCCCTTTTTATGCTTTTCTCCTTTGTGATCGTCCGGTTTTGATAAAAAACGTTATACAGAACTTCGATTTTGATAATGTGCGGTTATTAGTAATTCCATTTTTAACATAGGACTGTTATGCCGTTTTCCTTTATGATGTTAGACGATTTTTTTATTTGTTTTATTTATAATATAACTATGGGGGCCTCTTCCTGCAGGACTACAGTTGATTATTTTTCTTGGTGCCCTTGTATCATCCATTCTCGGTACATCTCCCAACCAAGCTATTAGCTGGTATAATTTCTGATTTATCCATATTCGCCAATAACGATCTGCTGCACCTGGTCCTGTTACGAAATATTTTTCTTTTAAATATTTTTAGTTTAGATTGAGGTGTATTCGGATATAGTACTAGTGTTTAAGTTTGGGATATTATATTCATTGAAAATGCCGATTTTAGGGCAATAAAAGGTTTGTATTTGATATCAAAAAACCAAAAAAACATAGAAACAATATTTTAAAACACTGGAAACAGCAATAATAAAAATGTTTAAAATTAAAATAAACTCTAAAAGTAAAAATCAAAATAGTTGTGAATAACAAAGATAATAGTTTTATACAAAGTTAAAATAATTGACAGATTTCCACGGTTAAAAAGAAAACCTTAAACGAAGCGAAGTGAAGCGTACTAAATCCAACTAAAGAATGCTCTCTAACAATTTTCTTGTCTCAGCAAAAACAACCCTGCCTTGTAGGCACTAGCTTGCCGGTGATTGGTTTAAACGCTAATGCTAAAGCACTTAGGCAAGAAAGAGATAGACTGCAGATAAACACTTTAGACAAAGAGACAAAACACACGTCGACATAGTAAACCGTTACAAATTACAATTACAAAGTGTGTTTTTTAAAATTTGAAAATAGTTTGTTAAATTTGTTTCCAGTTACAAAATATAAATTATTGTGATGTTATTGGCTCAAAGGACAGATTAGCCGAATACAACTTGTAATAAAATTCAGCGATTCTGAAAATCAAAACCTAAAAACAAGTCGCTGCGTTGCCAAAAATTTTAGTTATTCTTAACCTGATCTTGCATATAATTAATGCTTGTTGATATCGAAAACAATAAAAAACTAAAAATTGGCAAAAATACCATTTGTATTAAAATCCCGTTTTGTTACAGTATTTTACTTAAATTTCAACAAGATTTCTAATGCCGTTTTGAAAGTATCCCAAAAAATAACAGGCCATTTAATATTACATCCCCGAGAAATTGGCTGATTTTTCTTGAATTGAGGCCTGTATTTTTGTTCGGCCTTGCCTAAATGTCATCTATTTTTCATTTGAGTAGGATAATAATCTTAGAAAAGTTCTTTGAAAGGTACAAATATCTCTGAAATTTTTTAACCTGATCAGCAAATGTATTAAAGTCAAATGTAATTTATGGTAGTTTTTATATTAAATAAGGACTTATTGAAATAAAGCCATGCGATAATAGTGTCAGGCTAATCTTTCAACATACGGATTTTGTTTACTATACGAACCGAAATAAATACTGTCGGCTTTAATTATAGATAAATAAACGAGTTAGTTTTGAATTCGACTTTGGTATGTCAATTTTGAAATATGCAATGTAAATCTGTCGAAATACTGCCTGACACTATTATCGCATGGCTTTCTTCCAATAAGTTTCTATTTAGTTTGTTTTTTCCTAAAAAAACAACGCTAAAATGCCCAACATTGGCTCTGTCACTGTCGCTTATATTCGAAGGGGCCAAGAGAAAAGTGGCAGCGTGTTCAACGCTGCCTTGTGCTTCGGTTCATCGCGTAGCTGTCGTATGGAGTTGGAGTGTGATCCACTGCTTTGCACAGTGCTACCGAATTGCATATAATATATAAATGAATAAGAAATGCATAAAATAAAATACAGTAGTGCCATGGCTCCGTGGTACTACTAAAGGTACAACTTCACGGTATGCAATTTGGCAAACTTGATTTGTGATTTGCCAAACAACATACCTAAAAAAACAAACATTTTTCGTGGTTAAGCGGGTATAGAAAGGATTTGTTTCTCTTGTATTTTTCTATGGGCAGCTCGAAAGCTGTACACCCACGGGGTCCAAGATCTAATGGACACCTATTAAGTGTTGACCGTTAAGTGTTTCGTCCTTAAGGGACTCTTGCATGGTCAATGTGACACCCTTATCAAGCTCGAAGACGGTATATAAATCTCATATAGTTAACTGTCAACACTTAATAGGTGTCCTTTAGATCTTGGATCCCCGTGGGTGTACAGCTTTCAAGCTGCCCACGAAATATACAAGGGAAACAAAAGTTTTTTATACCCTCTTAGCCTCGAAACATTTTTGTTAAATTTCTTCTACTTTGGAAGCGCAGAGCAGCAAGAGTCCCTTGATCCCAGGTTTTCGTGACCTCGACACCCAGTAAAGGCTCTCGTAGCTTCGAAAATTAAATTTAAAATTCTGTAGTGTAAGACAATTTACCGCCGCCGATTCGCCGCACCCGACCCTACATACCGCCAGGCTAGCTACCATACAAAATAAACTGAAACCACGGCAACGGCGAGTTGTCCCGGCATGGCTGCAAGTGGCTCGGGCGACGGCATGGATTAGCGCCGAGTTAAGGTCCGGCGGCTAATCGACGGCGGCTTATTGTCGCATTCCCTATCTGACTACCTATAACGTAGCTATGCGACATTCGATACAAAACCGTTTTTTTTACTTTAGTTTACTTTTCTTACCTCATTTTGTAGTGCTTTATTTAAATCACTGCATACCTGTTTGTTTTGTTCGTTAACTATACCATCTTTCTCATACAACTGGAGTATATTCCTACTAAAATATGTATTCACTTTCATTATTATTATTTGTACTTTTAATTTGCCAAGTTTGTTTTTACAAAAGGTAAATATTTTAACCAAAATAAGAAAAAGCATGTTATTACCGACTCGTATCAACTAACAGCTAAACGCAACTAAAAATGGCTGGTTCTGGTAGTGGAACTGAGGCAGCGCCCTTTATAGTTATTGTTATAATCCAATATTAACAAAATCTATTATTTACTACTAAATTAAACTATAAAAAAGAAATAAAATTATTAAAGAAATCGGGACAAAAAGTTTTGTTTGTCTTGTATTTTTGTCGTTTTAGAAATACCCATAACGGCCCTGCATAAGCTATAATGCCGTTATCCAGATTTGGACAATTTTGAGTTTTTGGTGCCGCCTTAATTACAACATTATTCTACATCAATCTTTATAAGCAAATCTTGTTTAGCTTTTATGGTTTTCAAGAAACAAATAACTTTATAACAGTTATCAAGGAGCATCATTTGTTTATTATTTCCCGGGTTTTTTATTCAAAACTAGAAAAATTTTATACGTAGATAGCGGCATTCTTGCTCAAAGACGGCAGATTAAAGCCCTACATAGTGTAACAGGGGCCTGTGTGTGACAGTGGTACTGTCACCTCCAGTGGAAAGGCTTAAATGTTGTAAGCTACCAACTTAGGCTACAACTTATATAAATTATAAAAAGATTAAATGTTACTATATGTTATTAAATTTACACGATCTCGAAAGGGAATTTGACGGTTCTTGGAGGAAAAGTATGCTATAAACGTTTTTCTCAAATGTATAACTAATGTAGGATAATCATACATACCTTTTCAATTTTCTTCTTGCAGCTTCACACTTTCACTTCTTATATTTATTAGTTGAATATCGACTTTTTACTACTATAAAACTTTTGTATTCAAATATTTACACTTCTTAAACTTTTAGGTTTTATAAACCTTTTATATATTTGTTGTAAATATATATATTTATCAACATCTTAAACGTTGATTGAATGAGTGAAACTATTCAATCAACTGTTTAATTTACTTAATATTACTGTTTAGGTTTGGGATATGTTATTGATTAAAAATGCCGATTTTAGGGCAACGAATGGTTTGTATTTTGTTGTTAAAATAAACTATAAAACAGATAAAAACATTATTTCAAAACACTGGAAACAGTAATAAATAAAAGCTTTAAAATTAATAAACTCTAAAAGAAAAGACCAAAATAATTATGAATATTAAAGTTAACAGTTTTATACAATGTTAAAATAATTGATAAATTTCCCCAGTTGAAATAAAACCCCCCTTAAGAAGTGTGAATGAAAGCGTAACGTACCCGTCTCAGTTAAAGCGACCCTGCGCTTGAAGGGACAAATATCTTGGCGTTGATTGGCTAGAATTCTACTCCCTTTCGCCTTGGCGAGAAAGAGATAGACTGCGCTTTAAGCGCTCCACTAAGAGACAAAATAGCAATGCAAGCCAGACTTAAAAACTCGTTAGAAAGTAAAATTACACAGTGTGTTTTTTTAATTGAAAATAGTTTAAAATTTGTTTCCAGTTACAAAATAAGAATTATTTTGATGTTAGTGGCTCAAAGGACATATTAGCCGAATACAACTTTTATTAAAATACGGCGAACCTGAAAATATGCCTAAAAACAAGTCGCCGAGATGCCATACATTTTACTTAATCTTAACCTAGTCTTGCATATAATTAATGCTTGTTGATGTCAAAAACAATATTTAATTAAAAATCTTTAAAAAATGGCAAAAATACCATTTATGCTCAAATCCTGTTTTGTTACAATAGTTACTTTTATCATAAAGTAAGTTGTGCTTTTATTTGGCAAACTATTCGGAAACGGGAGACATCCTACAATTTTGCTTAATTGGAAAAAACTGACGATACTCCTAGCCCAACGATATGTTGTATTGAAACTAAAAATCCCTACAGGAGTTTTCAAAATATCAGCCAAACACTTATTTTTTCTTAAAGTGTATTCTCGCCATCCATAAAAATGACGAACTATTTACAGACCTTTTAGTTTTTTTCTAAACCTTTGTCGAAATCCCCATATTACGGTTACTTATGTCTGATACAACCTGTAGGTACTGGATTAGTTATTTACTAAAATTTTAGCTATTTACTGTCTTCTAGTTCTAGAAACGGAATATTTTAAGCTCAAAGGAGCCTTTATTTCAATTTATGTCTTTATGGTCCCAGCTCAATCTGTATTGTTTTTGTCTTTACTCTTCATGTATACCTTAGCTTCTAGTTTGAATGTATCTTAGGTAGTAATCAACCATATACGTACGAGGGTGAATCAAATATAAACAAGCCTTTGTTTATAAACTAGTTATTTAGAAACATGATACAAAACAGAAATTTTTCCTACTTTTCGACACATCTCCCTTCTCTATTAATACACTTTTCTCAACGGCTTGACAGTTCCTTAATCCCGATTTCATAAAAGGAAGCTGGGCGGGTATCTAACCAGTTGCGCACGAATGACTCCACCTCTTCATTTGTCTGAAATTGCTCGCCTCCCAGTGAATCTTTGAGTGGGCCAAACATATGAAAATCGCAAGGTGACAAATCTGGACTGAAGGGAGGGTATTCCAGCACAGTCCAGTGCCTTTCATTGATGTTGGCCTGTGTTAAAGCTGCCGTATCAGGTCTAGCGTTGTCATTCAGGAGCAACACGTCTTGGATGGGTTGTGCTCTCCTCTTTTGGCGATAATCAAGCTTTACCTGGTCAAGTAAGTTGTAGTAGTAAGCCGCGTTTATTGTTATTCGCTCGTGCAAAAAATCGATCAACAAAACTGCTTTTCAGTCCTAGAAAACGGCCGCTAAAACTTTTCCTGCAGAAATGATGGTACGCGGACGACGTGGGTGACTCACGTTGTCGAGACGCTCACGGCCGTCGTTAATTTCTTTGCACCAAGCTTTTACAGGTACCCATGAAAGCGTTTGATTTCCGAACTGTGCTCGCAATCAGCATCGAATTTTAGCAGGTTTCACGTTTTCGCTTGTAAGAAATTTAGTGATTATTCTTTGCGCAACACTGCTGTGTGCCTTCTTCTCGCTTATTGCGATTGGTCCTGGCCAAATAAGCATCGCGACACTACTAGCCGCCTACATGCTGATGAACATCCCCACTCCAAAATTAAAACGGCCAGGTTCATCTTGAATGACTTTTCCGTTAGTAAGTTTAAAGCCTTGTTTATATTTGATCCACCCTCGTAATATTCCATTACGTAGATGAAATAAAACATTATATTTATAAACCCTTGAATGGCGACTTACGATCTGTGAGACCGATGAAAAAGACAAACCCACGCAGGTCAAAACAATCTGATCGCACAAATTTAGGGGAGGGGAAATAAAAAATATTGCATAAACCTATTTGGCATAATGACCAGAAGGTGTATTCTGTATGTAAAAATTAAATATAGTTTGAGATTTAGAGGGGGCAATTTTCCCTGTTTTCCCTCCCGTAGATCCGCGCCTGGGAAAGAGGGGCAAAATGGATAAGTGGGTAAAATGGGATACCGCAGTTTTATTCTAACTGCGCAAGAATAAAACCTCTTAATGTCAGAAATTTTATCCCCATAACTGGTTCAACTCCCTGCAATATGATTCGTACCGGTGGGCTGAGCTTAAGTTGGTTTTTACTCAACATGTGATGTCGTGCGCTGTTTATTGTAAAAATAGCTTAAGCATTTTGTGACGATAAGTACATTTTTTACATCCATGACCTACGACAGCTCTTCTGACTTTCAGGCCAGATCAACGCTGATTAGCGTTTTTACCCTGATCTGATCTGGCCTGAAAGACAGAAGAGCTGTCGTAGGTTAAGAATCGTTTGTTTCTTTTGATTTGCAATCGATCTTTTCATTGATCGATATGTATAGCAGTTTATTTTCGCCTGCTCTTGTTCTAGTTTCTCTCGTGTCTCGGTAGATGGCGCTTCTTGCGAGAGTTTTCTTACTATTTACATAGGATTAGCCGTCTAATTAACTTCGCAAGGGTGTCACATTGACCGAGCAGTATTCTGAGGAGTCCCATAAGGACGAAACATTTAACTGTCAACACTTGTTAGGTGTCCATTAGATCTTGGACCCCCGTGAGGTTAAGCTTTCAAGCTACCCACGGAAAAATATGAGAGAAACAAAAACTACTTTTTACCCGATTAACAACGAAACTTGTTTGATTTTTAAATTAACGGTTACTACATTTCACGTTTGTTTTTTTTTACTGTTGACTTATCTGAATTATATTTTATTATTTTAAAATTACAAGAATATTTCTAAATAAAAATAAATTTAAGTGAATGTTAGGGCCCCTAAACCTAAAATAATATCGTCCAATATCTTTTTTGTGCAATATTATTGAATGACCCCTTCAACTCAAACGATCAATATTTAATGTATAATAATATTGACAGCCTATAAAAGTCAATATTTTTGGACCTCTAAAAACTAAATAATATTGCCCAATATTAACTTTAAACAATGAACTAGTAAAATTTACAAGTTCATTGACTTTAAACGACTCAATAAGAAAATATTACGCAATAAAATTTAAACTCGTTCAATCTAAGCTTAGACGTCACAAATATTGCGCAATTCGTAATATTGGGCAATAAGATTATTGACCGTTTGTGGGAACTTTTAATTAAAAAAAATATTAAGCTGATAAGAGTTTCAAAGATTTCATTTTTCATATTTTAATAAATTGATCGGAAGTAACATAGCGCACATTTTTGCTTCGATTTATTTAAGGCATTTCCTTTAAAAAAAAGTATGTATTGATTTTTTTTAAGAACGGAAATTGAAAATGCAAAGTTAGTTATTTAAAGGTTGAAACTTTTAAATTAAAGATTTATCAAAGAGTTTTTTTATTTCTATTAAGTTGGTATAATACTTTTTTCTTAAATTAAAAGATCTTATATACCTTTACCCACATGCTCATTCATAATTCTGAGTCTCTGGATTTGATTAGTCTTTCCCAAGGGCGATATAGCCCATATTTCGCACGGTAGGACATTTCATATGCCAGCGATAAAAGTGAATTATGCCGTTATATAATACGACCAACGACGCGACGAACCACGACGTATAGGTACGTATTTTATACAGGGTGTTAAAAAACAAAAGATCGAATAAAAAATTTGAAACGACACAACATCGAAAAGAAACAGTTTAATAAAGATTCAAAGTAGTAAAGATCAAACATTTGAAAAAACAAAAAATCAGGACCGTACCTATCGGACGATCAAGGGGATCCGCGGGATCAATCCCCCCGAAATTTTTAGAACTCACAAATATTAAAATATTTAGTAGTAATAAGTAGTAGAGGTACCAAGGCCAATTCGCATTATTTTATAGCATACTTGACTCTGATTTTTTAGATTTTGGCTTGTAACAACGAAAAACTTGCTCAAACTTAACTTTGGATTTTCTAAAAAAACTAAAATCATAAATATTTATATCTTCTAAATTTCACCAATGTCCCCCATAATATCTAAAAAACACCGTATTGCTTAATAACACCAAACAAGTTTATTAATAAATAAACAGTTGTGTTTTAAATAATATTATTTGAATTGACTGTAAAATTAATTCAAGATTTGGGCAGCTGCTAAAAAATAATTTAATTTTATTTTCGTGCTTTTGAACTTGATTTTTGCCCAGTCAAGGATAGTTTTTGCTTGATAAATATAAATTTAACTGAAAAAGTATGCTGTTGACCTATTTTTTAGCCATTCATAGGTAGAAAGGCTATTGGGATCGTCAATTTTCTTTTTGTTCAAAATAAAGTAACCTTACCACTAAATTTTTAATGACGTCGTCTGTCTGGGGCACGATAACTCAATTTAATTTTTAAGATTTAATTACTTCTTTGTCTCTTTCTTTTGTTATGCTATCTCTATCTCATGACAGAGGTTTTTGAAGTAAGTCGTTAACACTTGACAAAGCAACCTCTTAGAGAAATCATCTTTGTAGTAGTCGAACTTATATTCAATTTTTGGTCTTCAGCTTTGCAACTTCACAGCTGCCATTTCTTTCTTCACGCATATCCAATTCTCTCTCTCTCTAGTTTTTCTTATCTCCTACTTTTATCGTTTTCCTCATTTCGCAGAATTAATCATCGTTGCAGAGTAGGTACTGCTTCTCAAACCCTTGTATAGCATTGTCTGCATGTAATTTCTTTTATTTCTACATCATTATTGAATTCGTCTGAATGTTTTAGTAATCGTGTCGTGCAATAGGGTACCAAATCATTCTCTTTCAAAACACAAGTCAAATGTATTTTATTAATTATATCTTGTATATCACAAAGGATAATATAAAGTTCCTGGAAAAGTAAACTTTCTTTGATAATTTCTTCTTTAGCAAATATTTGACAAGTCTCAGAAGCCGTTTCCAGAACCACGTCCATTTAAGTTTCAAGCCACTTGAACTTAAAATACCTTTGTGGCGTTTAATATTTTTGTTTTTTTTTAAATTATTAGTCAGGGACACCCTGTAAACTAATACCTCTCTCCTATTTCTATTTGCTGAAATATATTTACGTAAGATTAATCATATTTCAAATTCTATGATACAAAGGTAACACCGTGATTTCAGCAGAAAACCTGTAAAGTATCTTGATTAGACTAGTTTGAGCGAGGAGTATGTTCTGATACTCAATTTAAACTGTTTTAAAAAAATTATATCGTTGAATAAAATAAAAGCAGTAGGTTGGCATTTGCTGACGTACCTTCATATTTGTCATTCTCAATGACACTTGTATTTTAAAATTATAACTTATTTTTATAATTTTTCTGAAATTTTTACCTTCCTAGTCTGCGTAGCGTAGAAAACCTAGAGAAGGTATTATTTTATTTTGAGAACGCCAAAAATATATTATTTGGTGTGTTTGTGCAATATCGTCGTGATGTCTGTCAGTGTTTTTATTAATTATTATTATTATTAACTATTATATTATTTCTGTCACACGATAGCTCCTAAACCGCTAAACGGATTGTCATAAAATTTTCAGGTTTTGCGTCACCTGAGCTACAATTACAAAACGTACGTACGTTAAATTGATTAGATTTTTTAAATTTTTTACTGGGTGTGCTGAACACTACTGGTTAAAAACAAAACTCTATACAACGTTAATTACGAAATTAAATTTTGCTTCCAATGTGACACCAAGTGCGGGGATGACGAATTTGGGGCAACTGTTTACTACACCGTGTTGATGCACAGAAAAAAAAAAAGATATTGAATTAACGGAAGATATATTTTAGCCAAGAAAATAAGCACGTGCTTTGTATTTATTTAAGTCGTTTTTTTAATATTTGGAGTAAACAATTATTTTTTTAAAACTTATAACGTTGTTTATTAATTCTGATTGCTTTAAAATAAATATTTAGTTAAGGTCAATTTTTTTCGCCCCTGCACCTGCCTTAGCTGTTACATGTGCACCTGGAATAAGTTGGCACTTGAACCAAGCGCAAGGTGTACTAGGTACAATGTAATTGACTATAAACTCACATCACCAAAAACTTTTTTGGTAATGCGTGTAAAAATTTGGAATAAAAAGTGTTTGCTTAGCTCATTTTTAGCTTTACCTATCAAATTTGACATTTATAACCTTCTAGTTATGCGACCATCACAAAATTTTTTAAACGGACCATTTTCTATACAAACCGAAAAGAAATACTGTCGAATTTAATTATAAATAAATAAACGACTTAGTTTTAGATTTGACTTCGGTATGTCAATTTTGAAAGATCAAGTGTCAGCCTGCAATTTAAATAAATCCAAATACTGCCTGACACTATTATTGCATGGCTTTATTTCAATAAGTTCCTAATAAGAACCTTTCACATGTCCCATTTTTTACATTGTCCTTTATTTGAGGCTTGCTTTATTTTATGCATGCGCAGTTACCTGGTTTTAACTTTATCCGTTACTAAAAAATATTGTTTGACGTGGATTTTGGCCGAATTACGCAAAAATACCGTTCGATTATTTCCCTTTTTATATATTTTTCTTTGGTAAAGTACATAAAATAGTATATAAATCACGTGACAAAAGTGCATTTTATTCACTCGGCAAATTGTAACTTTTCGCCTGGAGATTAAAAGTATCACTTTGGTCTTGAGTTTTATAATGTACTATTTTACTGCTCTATATTTTAAAACTTTTGGCAAAATTCACTTTAAATTTTTGACTGACTTATAAAATGAGGAGTTACTTAAAATGAATACATAGATAATTTAGCAAAAATTAAGCTAAACATCCGAAAATATTTAAATACCTATATGGCTTTTTTATATAAAGTATTTTATGTTTATTCAACAAAAATGTATTTACAGAAACTAAATCAAATTTGAACAAATATTAAGTAGGTTCATTTTTTTCTTTTTTTTCTGTGTGTGTTTCGTAATTTTGTGTAAGTTTGCAACTTTTCATTCGGTAGTTATATCCTTTGAGATGTAGAAACCAAGAAAAATTTTTGCGAAATGCATCGTGTTTTTACCGGAAACGACCTAAAAGGGTCTCCTGTGTGTCAATACTGTTGACGAGAGAAGAAAGAAAGTAGAAATTGCTTAGCGAACCGTAGATATTTTATGTTTGAACTCACGGGAAACTGTGCTGTCAACTGCAACTGAACACTGCAATTTACTGTCATCCGGTCTCATATATAAATATTTGCGGCCCCGGTACAGCGTTGCTTGACACAACCAATATACAGAGTTGAGTTTCTTTGATCGTTTCAGCTTTTTAGTGGCATTCTTTAACTTATGACATGTATAGAATTTATTCCAGGCGACAAAAGGCATTGATTATATTGTAAGATAGTGGAATAGTAGTTTTAGATTAAAGCAGGGTTTATACAGAAACATAGCATGACATAAGACATAGCATGATATAACATAACAGAGTTGAGGCTATGACAAACCCTGTTGGTGTTTATATAAAATAATAGCTTGGCATAACATAACATGAGACTTAAAAAGATGACCAACGCATGACGGCGATGTCAATATTTACAATTTATTACCATAACCCTACTTTTTTATTGTGTTTGATTGGTTTTGATATTTTTTTTGTTTAAAAAAACCTAATTAAGCAAAAAAGGTAAGCAAAATATCGGGTATTTAATATTTAGGAACATATAGTAGGTTGGCTGATACATGTGGTGATGGCCCTTTGGTTACATTTATAGGTGGTTTTATTTATTTCTATTAGATGGATCAAGAATCTTTGTCTTTTTTTTTACAGGAGCCCTGCGCCTGTTTAATAAATTCAAAGAAAGTTCCAAGATTTCGTACAAAAAAGTCAAACTGTGATTGGACCTAGTTTTTATGTTATGTTATATTTTGTGTATAAACACCCATTTTCCTTCTGTAATGTTATGTTATGTCATACTATGTCTTATATTATGATATGTTTCTATATAAACCCCGCTTAAATTAGAGGCCCTACATACAACAAAACTAAAACTCAAAACAGTCCTCGAGAAAAACGGGGCAGCCAAACAACTGACCTACTTAAAGGAAAATATTACGTTATTTTATGTCATTTTTATTATAAATTGTTAAATACCACACTAAAATCTTCTTACCGACCTTCTTTTGGCAGTTTTATGTGATTTTTCAATCAAAGACTGGCTATCCCTTTTTAAGATATTTTAAGACATCTAAGCAAGTATCAGGTTAAGTTTCTAATGATCAATTTTGATCAATAAATATTAATTAATGCCAACTTTCAAGTCTCTACCTATTACTCTTATTTAAAAATAAGGTTCCAAACAAGTGCCAAAGAAAGTTATTCACCTCTGGTATAAATCAACTGTCACAATGTATGAAGGGCCTTTAGTTCTACCCAAAGTTCTACCTTAGTTTTTTGAAAAATAAGAAAAGGAGAACATTTTTGAGACATGCTGTTTGTTATTACTGTTGAAGAGGGAAGAAAGAAAGTAGAAGTTGCCAAGCCAACCGTAGATATTTTATCTTTGAAGTCACGGGAAACTGTGCTGTCAACTGCAACTGAATACTGTAATTTACTGTCATCCGGTCTCATATATAAATATTTGCGGCCCCGGTACAGCGTTGCTTGACACAACCAATATACAGAGTTGAGTTTCAGTGATCGTTTCAGCTTTTTAGTAGCGTTCTTTAACTTTTGAAAATTTTAGCTTTTATTCCAGGCGACAAAAGGCATTGATTACATTGTAAGATAGCGGAATAGTAGTTTTTAGATAAAATTGGAGGTGGAGAATGGAGGTCCACCATCACGTGACAATTTCTATTGACAAGACCGAAATTCAATAACAAGATTGTACTGCCTTACACTGATCTATGATCTATCAAAACAGTCTATTTAGAAAATAAACATCACAAACTCAAAAAAGTATTCAAGAAAAAAGGCCAACAAAAAAATTAATTCGAATACTCAACGAAAAATATAGGCTGTTTTATTGATTTATTGCTAAGAAACAGTACAAAAAGTTCTATCAAAAATAAATAAAAATAGAAAAATAAATAGAATGCTTGTCAAACCTGCGCAGACTGGAGGTAATGGGAAAGAATTGAAATCCGCCATTTTTTCAGATTAAGCAAAGCCAACTTTGACACTGCCACGATGTGGGCGGCAGCATTGAACTAAACTCATGGTAAAACATCATATGGAGCCACTGATCTCAATTAAAGATATTCGACAGAGCGTCACTGCTTATTTTCCACGGCGACCTCTAGGGGTAGTGGCTTATACAACGCTTGCAAGGTCACTGCGTTCTAAAGCCTACGGACGCAGTATCGCAGTTTTCGTGATACAGTGACCTTATATGCTTAATCACTATAACGACCTCTAGGGGTAACCGCTTCTACTAAAAATCTGTAAAAAAATGGCCGCCAATGTTTCGTCGCGCTTATTTAAGGTTAATCAAAGCTCAATATAATTATTTTTCTATTTGTATATGGCCAAAACTGAGATAATTTAGCTACGCTAACCAATCAAATTCGTGCATTTAAGAAAGAAAGATTTCTCTTTTTTAATTGATTTGAAGAATATAATTAATCTGACAACATACCTTTATGGATTTCAAATTTCGTTGACTTTTCTTTATTTCAGTGTAATACCGATACCATATATCTTGTGTGTTATCTTGCAATAAACTTTATACAAATGAATCTTGTGGTATTATTAGTAATTTTTTACTCTAGGTCTTAGATTAATTCCTCAGCAGACCGGCTATATGCCCAAAGCAATGCTGACTTGGATGCTCAACCTTCAAACATTTATTTAAATAAGTAAAAAAATTAAGATTTTACAAACGACATAGGATGAAAACAGTGAAATCGTTAACATAAACAATTGTATAAACCAAACGGCATCCGCGAAAATTGAGATATTCCTCTTCTGCGAATCCAAGCTGAAGGCTTATGAGGCTTTTTCAATTCATGCTCTTCAGTACCTATTTACTTTTTATATCACAAGTAGACAGACTAAAGCATCTTTAAGCTCCCCTAACGTCTGAAACTTTGAATCAGTTACAGAACATAATAATTTTCCCACAATACTAACTTCGACTTTATAAAATAACTTTCTGAAGTACTAAAGGAAAATTTAGTGGAATTATATTTGGGCTAATGCATATACGTAGTAATGTATGACCATTAAAAATAAACTCAATGACCTATTTTGAAAAAAACTAATAATCATTTGGAACAATATTGCTACAAATCACACAAAAAATTTTTCGTAGATTATAGGACGTTAAACTCAGTTACAGACCATAATAATTTTGCCTATTATTTAACTTCCCATAATCTACGCAAAAACGTAATTAAACATGCGCCACCCAAGGGCTCACCCATTTACTATAAAAAAACTAAGGCTAGCAATATTGTTCCAAATGATAGTTAGTTTCTTTCAAAATAGGTCATTGAGTTTATTTATAATGGTCATACATTACTATGTATATGCATTAGCCCAAATATAATTTCATTAAATGTTCCTGTAGTACTTCAGAAAACTTATTTTATAAAGTCTAAGTTGATATTGTGTTACGAGTATTTTGTTTTTATCTGGTTCTCATAACATCCCGTAAAGCCTCTTCAAAACTTTTAATACCTCCGTCTTTTGTGTATAGTATGAACGTAAATACAATGAAGTACACATTATTACACTCATGCGATGGCAGGTTTTGTATAAGCGAGACGAATAAGTTCACGTATTTTGTAACATATAATAATGGCGATTATGCATAAAGATGAACTAAAATTTTCGGTGTATGTATAAAAGGTATTACCTAGAAGCCTTTTATGTAATTGAAATATTGCCTGCGGGCCGATTCGCTGCAGGGACAATTCATCGTCGGCCAATTCGCCGCGGGGACAATTCCCGCGAGAATCTTTATTTAAAAATAACATATTCTTTCTTAAATCATAGCTCCCCATGTCCTCATGGAAGACCAAAAAACTCTTAAACCTAACCGCGGTCAATTGATCGCAAACATATTCTAACCGGTGTTACTCACAAAGATATTCTAACAATTTATTAGAAAAATTTCCCCTTAAAATGCTTTTTCAAAAAACTAATTTATAAACTAAAATAAAAAAAAAATCAGCCATTTATTTTAAAGTCGAAAAAAATATTCAATAATTTTTTATGGTGCAGAGATGCTTATATCATGTAAATATGAATGGCGTTCCATTTCATATTGTATCAAATACATGAAAGAGCCCTTTTCAGTAAAATGAAATTTCATACAGCCCATTATAATGGTGAAACTTTCACCGAAATAATGTCAAGAGCATTTGTTTTAAAAAGGATATGTGTCGTAGGCAGGGTACAAAGCTCGCAGTTTTACATTATGACCCAACTTTTAAAACTCTAGGTTCTCGTGGATTTTAAAATAAATATATAATATTGTCCAAATTAAAGTCAAAGGCTAGTAAAGTACGGTCCAAAATTTTTTATATCTGGGGAAACGGCAGTGCCCCGCCAAGCTGAGCTTTGGCAGACTGCTAGTAACTATGATTAAACTATAGAACATTGGTTACTTTAATTCGCTTGTCGAAAACTTTGTTGATGTAGAGAATAAGGGATTTTTTAAAGCGATGCAAATATACTACAGAAAATTAATAAAATCATACGAAAAATAACAATAACATTGGTCGGCATGAAAATCGGCCCTGACACCATTCTTGCCGATTCTCATATAAAGTGACCTCCTGAATCCAAATATGAACTCCGTTTTTCTCCATTACCCCCCCATTTTCGGGGGAAACCCCCCTACCTATTTTTACTGCTTTTCGATAGTTTGGTGGGACGGAAAGGATTTTTTTTTGCCTTAACATCATTATTTCTGAGAGACTGGAGAGTTTAGTGTTCTCAAATTTACAGCAAGGTGGTAAGCCATTTCTTTGGCGGGGGGGGGGGGTTGCATAAATGGACATTGTCGATTTTACCGTTTTATATCTTATCAGCTTAACGGTAAAGGTAATAAACGTTATAGCAAAGTATATATAAATATTAGTATATAAAAGTATATATATATATATATATACAGAAACCACTGGGTATACAAAAAATCGCCTTGGAGGGGCTTGGAAATTTTTAAATAGTACGCAAATAAATAGTTTTAACATAATCTATTTTGGCTTTCGCCCCCAAGCCCCCTCCCCCTTGTATACGCTCATGCAGAAACTATAATAAAAAAATAAAATATCTTTGCTTTATTTGTGAATGGGACAGCCGAGCACTGGACAAACATTACATTGTACGGAACTGGCCTTTGCGAGAAAGATTTACTCCCGGTCAGAAAAATATCGTCAACGACCCTTATTAGTCCCGCAAGATTATATTTGCTTGCCGCCTTTGCACATCAAACTTGGATTGATCAAACAGTTTGTAAAAGCACTGGACAAAACAGGCGACGCATTCATATTTCTGAAAACTAAGTTTCCTCGTCTTAGTGAGGCTGAAAACAAGGAAGGTGTTTTTCTGTGGCCCCAGAATAGACAACTTTTTCAAGATTCGACGTTTATTAAACACCTGAATCAAAAAGAAAAACGAGCTTAGTGTGCATTCCAAATCGTTTGTAAGAACTTTTTGGGTAACCATAAAAGTGATGATTATGTCGCTCAGGTCGAGGAATTGCTCTTAGCGTACAAGGCCATGGGATGTAACATGTCCCTTAAAGTGCACTTCCTTCTCTCGCATCTGGAATTCTTTTTTAAAAATTTAGGAGCAGTCTCGGATGAATACCGGGAACGGTTTCATCAAGACATTGCTAAGTTGGAAAAGAGGTTTTCAGGGAAGTGAAACGCAAGCATGTTGG
The DNA here is from genome assembly GCA_963576565.1 of Aspidapion aeneum. Lineage (NCBI taxonomy): Eukaryota > Metazoa > Arthropoda > Insecta > Coleoptera > Brentidae > Aspidapion > Aspidapion aeneum. The sequence goes on from OY755038.1 coordinate 204,832,734, forward strand.
CGGAGTACTGCTGGTTTTTGAAACGAGAGAGTTGTACCTTGGGGTATAAAAGGAAAGCAAGCACCAAGTGAAGGTACGAAAGTTCATATTTATCAGTGGCGCACCTAGGAATATGTCTTCTATTCTAAATGAACCGACGCCTCTATAGACTCATGATGTCGAATTTTAAGCTATTTTTTGTGTTTTTTTATGAAACATGTGGAATATATGTAAAAAAATCTAAGGCTTGGGGGGGCCGGGCCTCAAGGCCCCCTCCTTTGGGTGCGCCCATGTATTTATTGTGGTTTGAAACTAAAATAATTCTCTTTATACTTAAAAATTTAAATTTATGTCGATAATATTATAATTAATATCGAAAAATGATAAAAATAGGTAAAAGGGCTGCTCCCTCAAAAATGGTGGGTGATAGAAGAAAACGCAAGCTATATTTAGATTCAGGGCGTCGTCTGACATAAGAATCAGCGAAAATAATGCCAGGCCTCAAGAATTTTTTTTTGCAGACCAGTGTAATTTATGTAACAAATTAAAAATTTTATAGATTTACCTATCTATCAGAGATAGAATTGCAATTCAAGAATTATACTGATGCACAAATTGATCGAAATATACATTTATTCCTTTCAAAAGGAAAATTAAGAAAGGTGAAATCGGAATAAGGCATCGCAAAGGTTTTAAACAATATTCTGCATATTTTATCTACTACCAAGTATTATCCAAATCCTTTATAAAAGGAGTAAAATCATTTCATTTGCCAAAAGCCAAGTACTTAAAAATCGTATTCCGTAAAAAGAATTGAGATAAAAGTAGAGCCAGTTCTCCAAAACGAATTTCAAAATAGGTTCTTACTAGTTCGAAAAAGTTTTTTTAAACTTGGCTGAGGGTGAACACTATTTACCCCTTGGAATTTTGCACAAATAATATTTAGCTTTGAATGTTATGTAATTGGGTGTATTAAAATGAAAATTTTATTTAATATCTGTACTATTAATTTATTCAACGTTATATTTAATTATTAATAAAAAACAAAAATTAGTCTAATAAAAATATTTTTATTAATGATGAGTTATGTTGATTATTTAAATAAAACGTTACCAAATTAATAAGCTTTTTTCCCCCGAAACCAATTTTTTGTCTAAAAAGCTATGCTAAAAATGCTTTACACACGTTAACGAAAGATAAATACACAAAACAACTTCCAGTCGATATTATCATTTATAGCAAATTTTGCAGTAAATTTTCTTCGATCGAAATTATCCGAGCTCTAATTGGAAAAAACTGCTGCAGCTATTTTCCAATTGATAATTTTAGCTGAGTAGCAAAGCTAGCTAGTTAGCTACTAGCTATAGTTAAAGTAACGATTACCGAAGCCTAGAGCGAATAATTTATGCTGTCTCGAACATTTGCGATACCAAAGTTTCTGAAATTCGGGACACAGATAAAACAATCTGGCAAGAAGAGACATTGTATATTTAGTGTCTCAATCATCTTATTGTCTTAAGAAACAGAAATAAAAAAGAACTCTCACGATAATTAATAAATATACTCAAAGTGAACTCCACGCTATGTCAGTGGCGGCTCGTGAGGTAGTGCCACGGAGCCATCTATACCGCGTTTTTCTGCAAAACACGTTTTTTTATTTCTAAAACATCTTTATTGGTTTTTATTTTATTTTATACATTTCTTTTTCATTTATATATTATATGAAATTCAGTAGCCTTGTGCATTGCAATGGATTACACTTCAACTCGATGGGACGGCGAGACGATGAATGGGCCACTGAAACCCAAAGCAGCGTCGAACAGGATTCCATTTTTCTCTTGGCTTTTTCGAATAGAGTTAGATTTTATCTGCAGGCTAGCTTAGCGTTGTTTAAGTAGGACAAAATCAAAGAAATTTTGTGCCTGGCATAGGCCATCAGTTAGTCATATTACTCGCATTGTTTTTGTGCGTGGAGCCATGCCCACCCAAATTCCGCCATAAAATGACTTAAAATTTATTAAAAAATTCTGCTGAAATAATTGAAATATATTGTAAAGGGCGTTAATTAAAACATACATGCCCCGCACAAAAAACAATGATACGACTAACTGATGGCCTGTGCGAGGCACAAAATTTTGTTGATTTTTCCAATTTAAACAATGTTATAATGCCCAACATTGACCCTATCACTGTCGATCATATAGGCTGCAGATAGTAGTAGTAGTGGGGGGGTTGACCCGCAGCTCCGACAAGTAGGCCAGAGTAGACCCTTTTTGCCATGCCTCAAGTCTGTCCCTTAACCCACTCTCTGCACTTCCTTTGATGGTCGGGTAACTCATTGGGCCTTCCTGTTCTCTTTACAAAGTTCAGTAAGTCTGCCCATTTGAGCATGTGCAGTTCTTCTTCGCTCAGAGTTGGCGCTCCGAGTGCCTGTTGTCGCATCCTTGCGTAGGCCTCGCATTCTGCCACGAGGTGTCTTGATCGGTAGGGTCATTCTCGACTCCTATACGTGTCATGTGCTTCCTCAACCGGTTATGTCCGGTTAGAGTACCTATCAGCAGTCCGAGGTCTTTTCGTGTCCGTCCCAGCGTCCATCTAATTCTGGTCGCTTTTGGACGGTTTACGAATTCTCTGGTCTGTCTGCAACCCGTTCCTGTTTCCTAGGAGTTTAATAGCGCGTTCTGGGTCCATTTGTTGAGTCCGCTTTGCACTTGTCTTTTTGTCACGCCCAAAAGTGGCTCCGGTCCTACATAGGCCGTTGCTGCCCCGAGTGGTGCGAGTTCGTCCGCCTTCTCGTTGCCTGGTACCCCCGTATGTCCCGGAACCCAAACCAGCGTCACCCGTTTGCCATCGCTTAGGACCTCCAGCGCCTCTGCGCATTCTTCCACGAAGACGTCAGCAATTTTGGGTGCGTTTAGCGCCTTCAGGGTGGCTTGACTGTCAGTGCATATATATATAAGCTCCACTTCGCTGTTCCGAACCTCGTCTAGGGTTGCCGCCATTATTATGGCGTAGACTTCTACTTGAAAAACAGTAGCCTGCTCACCGAGCGAGTAGCTCTTCTGAACTTCTAGTTTTTTTCCACGTATACTCCCGCTCCTGTGGTTTGCCTCTCTGATAGTTTAGATCCATCAGTGTAGCAAACTAAAGCGCTCTCCTCTAGGCTGCAGATAAAATCTATCTCTATCCGAAAGGAGCCAAGAGAAAAGTGGCAGCGTGTTCCGCTGCTTTGGGTTTCAGTGAGCCATTCATCGCGTCACCGTCGCATCGAGTCGAAGTCTGATCCACTGCATTGCATAAGGCTACTGAATTTCATATAATATATAAATGAAAAAGAAATGCATAAAATAAAATAAAAACCAATAAAGATTTTTTTTTCATTTAATAAAAAAAACGTATTTTTGCAGAAAAGTACGGTAGTGCCATAGCTCCGTGGCACTACCTTACGAGCCGCCACTGATATCAACCATGAAAAGAGTTTTTGTTAATATGTCAAAACCAAAAGCTCCTATGAAGATTTTCGTAGTTATTATAATTAATTATTGAGAAAAACGTCTGCTACTATACTGCGAAAACCGCATATTGATGCGATGCTCCGTTAGAAAGTTAGTATATTTTCAATTTTTTAAATTTTTGTCCGAAATCTAATTAGCTATTTAGAGTATTACTAATTTACCTACAAATTTCATAAAAAACGGTTAAGGAGCTATCGTGTTAAGGACAGATACACATACCATACACAAACACACACACGGACAGACGTCACGACGTTATTGCTAAGATATGTCAGAATACATCCAAATAACACATTTTCAGCGTTATCTCAATTTTTTTTTAAGGCAAGTCGCGAGTTGATGTAAAACTGAATTTTTGTCAAATAACCTTGAGCAAGTTTGTAAGTTATTCTTCTTCTTCAAACGAAATTACAACCCCATGAAGATAATTTGAAAATTGTGTAGGAATGAACGTTCTGTCGAGAGATGTGAGCCTTCCCGGGTCTGATTCCATCACATAATGTTCTCTCGATGAATTTTTGAACCTTCCCTGACTAGGCATATGGTTGCCAGATTTAATACGTACAAGTGACCAACTTTCTAAACTAACCATTTTAGTTTCTGTGTATTTTGTAACCATAATGACCATACCCATACATTTTTAGTATTTTTAACGATGCACGGTAAGCACATTTCTTGGATTAGTCACTTAATCTTAAATTAATAATCACAAAAAACTAAATTATAAATGAATAAAATTGCTTAAAGAATATCTAAATGAATTATAAAGATCTCTCACTTTTATCAATAGATGGTTAGTAATATTTTCTTAAAATCTTTTCTGTTTTGTGCAAATGATTCTGTGCCTAGTTGAATCAGTTAGAAAATCATAAATATTCACTAGCACTTAAAGCAACTATCTATGAGGAAACAGCAATAATCTTGCTTAACTCTAAAATATACTGTTATATGCTGGATGAGTACGCCTAAAGCCACTTTGGAGGATTATTGGTGATTTTAAATATATGAATGTCATTTAAATAAATAAACAAAAGATATTTACTTACCTACTACAAAACGGATTTTTTTAAGAATCTCTTTTATTAAAACCGCATATTGATTAAGGTTTAGGAGCTATCGTGTTAAGGACAGATACACATACATCCACACAAACACACACACAGACAGAGTCACGACGATATTGCTAAGATATGTCAAAATACACCCAAAAAACACATTTTCGGCGTTATCTCAATTTTTTTTTAAGGCAAGTCCCGAGTTGAGGTAAAACTGAATTTTTGTCAAATAACCTTGAGCAAGTTTGTAAGTTATTTTTCATCTTCAAATGAAATTACAACCCCAGGAAGAAAATTTTGAAATTGTGTAGGAATGAACGTTCTATCAAGTTAATAATCACAAAAAAATAAATCATTAGTCGATAAAATTGCTTAAAGAATATCTAAAACATTATAAACATACATGAGGTAGGTAAAAAAACCTAAACTAAAAGCATCAGGAATTCCAAGATCTCCCATTTTTATCAATAGTTGGTTCGTAATATTTTCTCAAAATCTTTTCTGTTTTGTCGAAATCATTCTGTGCCTAGTTGAATCAGTTAGTAAATCATAAATATTCACAAGCACTCAAAGCAACTATCTATGAGGAAACAGCAATAATCTTGCTTAACTCTAAAATATACTGTTATATGCTGGATGAGTACGCCTAAAGCCACTTTGGAGGATTATTGGTGATTTTAAATATATGAATGTCATTTAAATGAATAAACAAAAGATATTTACTTACCTACTACAAAACGGAATTATTTAAGAATCTTTTATATTAAAACCGATCGATGGGACTAATACGAGCGTATTAAGAAACGCTGGTAATAGAATCGAAAATGCAGTGGATTATAAGCAAATTATGGGTAGCATTTTTTCTTAGGAAAGAAAAACTACTTAATTTACAAAATGCAAATAAATGGAAAGTCAGTCAAAATTTTATATACGCCCGTTTGCAAAATTAGGGATGATATTTATAGTTTTTTATCTTTATTTCTGTTATTTAAGAGTAGTTCAATTGTTAAATTTACAGAAATATTTAAAACTTTAAGGAAAGTTAAATCTTATGTTCTTCTGGCTACCGTGACTAATAGGTATTCAATTCGGTAGTTGGGCAGTTTTCAGTAAATGTCCGCGCTTCATAATACCTTTTCGGACATCAACATCACCATTAGTCGTCTCTTAACCCTGGTTACGCTCGAAGAGTGATCAACAAGGCTGAACCTCCCGGGTAGTAAACGAGCCACTAATATCCCCCTATTGAGGATTCGCGCACAAACATATTTTTTCTTTTGGTCTTTTGACAATATAGTCGCAATATCCCTATATCAATTTTTTTTATAGCTCTGGGCTTAAAATATTTGCTTAGATTAATTATATTTGTCCTCGTAGTGACGTCAAATTTTTCCTAAAACCCGAAGCTACCGTGACTGATACTGCAATTCGGCAGTTGGTCGGCTTTTACTGAGTGTCAACGTTTCATATTTCCTTTCCAGACATCATCATCACTATTTATCGTCTTGATTACACTCGGACCGAAGAGTGCTCAACAAGGCTAAAACTCCCGGGTAGTATACGAGCCACTAATATCCCCCTATTGAGGATTCGCCCACAAACATATTTTTTCTTTTGGTCTTTTGACAATGTCGTCGCAATATCCCTATATCAATTTTTTTTATAGCGCTGGGATTAAAATATTTGCTTAGATTAATTATATCTGTCCTCGTAGTGACGTCAAATTTTTCCTAAAACCCGAAGCTACCGTGACTGATACTGCAATTCGGCAGTTGGTCAGTTTTTAGTGAATGTCAACGTTTCATATTTCCTTTTCAGACATCATCATCACTATTTATCGTCCCTTAACCTTGATTACACTCGGACCGAAGAGTGCTCAACAAGTCTGAAGACTTCCGGGTAGTATACGAGCTACTAATGTCCCCCTATTCAGGAATCGCTCACAAACTTATTTTTTCTTTTGGCTTTTTGACTATGTCCTTGCAACATCCCTTTCAATTTTTTTGATAACTCTGGGCTTGAGATATTTGCTGAGACTGATTATATTTGTCCTCGTAGTAAGTTAAATTTTGCCGAAAACCTGAGGCTACCGTGACGGATACTGCAATTCGGCAGTTGGTCTGTTTTCAATAAATGTCCACGTTTCATATTTCCTTTTCAGACATGATCATCACCATTAATCTTCCCTTAACCCTGATTACACTCGTATCAAAGAGTGGCCAACAAGGCTAGAACTCCCGGGTAGTATACGAGCTACCAATTTTATCCCTTTCAATTTTTATTAATAATTTTGTCGTTTTATTGCCAAATTATGTATTCGATTGTAACTCGAGTAGCCATAAAATATCCCTAATATAGATTCTTAGTTGGTAGTATACCTCTCAGCAGTATACCTCTCACTTCTCTTAGAATTTTTAAGCCCTAACCAATTTATTAAAAGTGTCAATAGATTTTCTATGTACTGGGTGAAAAACATATATTTACTTAGCGACTTTTGCACGCGACAGTAATCAGACAAACTACAGAAAGAAGTAGAGTTAAGCACGTCGTCAATAAAGAATCGACTTCTTTTGAGAATATAGTTAAAATAATTTTCACTCACTGGAGATCTATTTGAAATTAATATATACCTATTCAACGTGAGTGTAGGTTTGTTTTGAAACATGTGGTTAGACAAATTAGAACTACATTTAAATCTGGCGCACCATATTTCATTCATCAGTTTTTATGACTGATATTGGAGGCTGCCAAATATTTCTATCGATTGGTCTATTTTTATAATAAAAATAAAGTATAAAACAAAAACACCATTTTCTCTCGTGTACATTTATAGCTTTATATTTTAAGGAATTTAACTAATTAGTTTTATTAGAATAAAAAGATAAAAATAAAATTATCTTTTTAATGAAGTAAAAAGTAAAGCAGTTAAAGTAGTAGTAAGGAGACCATTTTTGCTCTGGCGACAAAGCACACAGCCTTTTTTGCAAACCCCGATTTGTCCATACGCCATATACCAAACTGATGCACGTGGCCCTTATGATGCAAGTTTTCTTTCTCTAAGAGTATTTAATTTTGCCTGGCACCTCTTTTGTCGAGGGCTGGGTTCTTTATACTGCATAGCAAGTATACAAAATAGACCCATGCTTTTACAGCCCTTCCGAAAGGTGATCCTGCTACATGTTAAACTTGCATCTATCTAACATCACTATCGTCCCAGCAGAACTTGGTTATAGACGATTTTCTTTCCTTTTCAGAAGTTATCCGCAATGAAAATCGAATCTCATAAGGGCGATCTTAATCTCAGGTGCAATAATGATTTAAAAATATTTGTCAATATACAACGAAATCACTCTATTGAATTTCTCAGCTACGATATTATTTTTCTTTGTACATTTTAGATTCCTTGAATTTTGCCTTACAGGTCATTAAAAAACATATCTCTTGGCCAAGATATTGCAGTTTTTAATTTTAATTGTGGCAAGTGATAAAGTTGGTTCCACAACGCCTAATATTAACATATTAAAATCCTACTCAATTTTCTAAGATTTTAAATTGCGTGCTTTTATTTCTGTAGTGTCTCCGTTCTTACAAATTTTTGTAGTCTCGCTTATTTCGTGAACTCTTTTTTGGCACAAACTTTTTTGTTTTCAATGTTATTATTTTGCATGTTCTTTAATACTATTATAAACGTTATTTTCTTTAGATTGCATACCCGTAATGATAACTCAACAAATCTGTAATCATCTTCGACCTGTGGAACCAGTTTCTTCATGACTTTGCATGTCTTCAACATTTTTCGCTGAAATAGCATCATTAGCGCATATTAGATTAGAAATTAAAACTCTTTATTTCGACACTGTCATAATTTATCAACTTTTTTAAGATTTCTTTAAAGTAGGCGTTAAATAAAAAAGGACACAACCTTTACGTTCTCTTGATTTACATGGTAGTTCTTTGAAAATTGTTGCTGTACTATTGCAGTTTGTTAATAAACTTAAGATAAAAGTCTGTTTTTATATTTTTCCTTGTATGTTACATATCTAATCGTATACAAAAATCAAATAAACTATCACCAAAGGCTACAAAAGAATTAGTACTTTTATTTGTAGACATTACCTTCACCTCCATATGTACATTTTGCACTATATCATAATTACCTAGGTCCAAATTTTTTATTGAAACATCTAAAATGTCACACCCGTAACAATATTTACCGGGTTTATTGGGCTAAATTGCCTTTATGATTTGAAAACACCTGAGGGAGCTTACAAGTGGCCCTCTCAAAAACGCGACAGAAACGTGTTTTGACGATGAAATCGCGTGATCAAGTGTCATTTTTAGTCGTTGAAAATTTCTGTTTATATTAAGGGTTTACAAGTGCGAAAAAGTCATAAAGTCGTAATAGGTACAACAGTTCATAGGGTTAGCTTTTTAAATAATGAGGGTAAATGTTAAATAAAGATTATAACGCCCAAATAATTTACCGAGAGGTCAGCTTTGGAGAATATTGTTCGCAAATGGACACATTTTAGAGGGATCACTTATTCAAGAACTGACGAGGTCTAACAATGGCTGCATCTCATTTGATTTTACCCTCGAACATTAAATTCAATTTTCTAAGATTTTAAATAATAAATAATGACCCTTAGATGTCAGGTGATGTTAAATAATAAAAAAATTTCCCTGATTCGCCAGATTTTGACAACGTTTTAGGAATTATCCTTATTGTTAGATCTTCGACTGGCTATCAGAAGCTATCGCACGAATAGAGAGATGCTCGCTAGGGGACCGATTGAATTTGTTTTTAGGAAGCAACAAGCAATTTAAGAACATTAGGGTTGTCATCGATGACCTTATCGATGATATTATGAACTTCCCAATGTTTTAAATTGGTGCAACTTTTGTTTGATATATGCTCTCTCTCGGAAAACTTGAGAGAGAGCTGCAAAAGGTGCATGCATTTGAGGGAAAAATTACATAGGCAGAAACAGGTCTTAGCAGAGCCCAAATTTACTATAGTATTCTTAAATGGGCAAGGAGTTAAAAGTCACTGTCGGGAAGACATTTCTGCAATTAATTTCTTGTGGATGATAGTAGGTGTGTGTACAAAATCGGAGAAAAAAGGAGAATTTAAACAGATAACTGACACACGAAGGTTGATCCAAAATATATGTTTTGGTTTCGTTCGGTTAAACAAATTCTTCCGTGGAATGCTTTTAGACTCACCTATGTTATAGAGAAAAAAATATTAGCTTGGTTTGGCTTTGACCCTAAGAGCGAATTACTTGTCCAATACCAGTGGCATTCTAAAAGAAGCTACCAAAGGAAAATAATAAAATTAAACTATTTCTTTATTTTAAATACCTATCTGGAAAAGAGTAGTTTTAAATTAATCATAGATTCTTAAGTTCATTATTAGAAACATCATTTTGTGAGGTCGTTGATCAAATGATCTTATGGAGGAGCGGCTGATGATGTAAAAAATAATCATAATTTTTAAATAACATAGGCATTGGGCTTCGGTGGAATGTTTTAAGACTCACGTATGTTATAGGCGAGATCCTCCCATACAACGTTCAAATGGGGCAAATGTTCTGACAAGCTTCAGGAGCTTTGGAATTTCCATCTGAAGTTTGCACTTTGACAATGTTGTGATATTAATAACAAGCGAGTATGTCAAATTATTTCGATATGATAGTGTATTTTGGCAAATTGTTAGACCAATACACACTGCCTGTGTAGAACTTTAAGGTTGCTAATAGTTAAAGCATTTTTCAAATAAGTTACCTTTGTAATGTATGTTAATACCGAGGTCACCGGTCATTACATTTCAACAATTTATTTTCATTTGACAACATATCACACCCATAGTTAACTAAACTAATTCAATTTCGGTAAATTGCCAATCTAAAAAAATTGACATATTTGTATATTTTTCTTACGAAAACATTGCAAACTTTGAATGGAAATTCCAACGTTCCTGAAGCATTTAAACGTTATATGGAAGAATCTCGTCTATAATATACGTCTTAAAGCATTCCACCGAAGAATCATTTTAGCATCTATCTGAAAAACCATGAGAGCTATAAAACGTTACTCGGGCGTGAGACCGGCAGATTTACTTTACTTTACATCACCAGCGGCCCCTCCATACGATCATTTGATCAACGACCTCAGAAAATGATGTTTCTAATAATGAACTTAAGAATCTATGATTAATTTAAAACTACTCTCTTCTATCTAGGTATTTAAAAAAAAGAAGTTAATTTTATTATTTTCCTATGGTAGGTTCTTTTAGAACGCCCCTCGTATTGGACAAGTAATTCGCTCTTAGGGTCGAAGCCAAACCAAGCTAATATTTTGTGTCTGTCCAAGGCCTTAAGGTATCGATACATCCCTCTCTGTCAGACTCTGTCTATAAAACCATACGGAAATAACATGCAATAGACTGGCAATTCTTTCGTAAAATTTTTGATGTTCACGGTCAAAAGCCTACTGTTTACGCTGGTCATAAAATAGCTGTGGAATATGGATCAGCTGTTGTTTTTATTTACCTAGCGAATACGAGAAATGATTTACTGGTTTGTTTATTTGAGATTTTTTCTAGTTTTAGTTAAAAACTTGTAATAACATGTCATGGTTTCGTCGATTTTGTCCGCTTATTGGAGTCCGGTTATCAGAGAGAAATGCGAAATTTTAATATATATTTGTGTGCATTTTGTGTCCTATTATAGAATCAGGTAGGTATTCGTGGGTAGAGTCCTCTACCCACGAATACCTACCTGATATTAATATATATTTATTAACAATTTCCGCTGTTGGAGTTTTTCCAATAATAAATTTTTCAGCGATCCTTGTGCTGATAGATGTTCCTTCTCCGAAACTTCCATTTTTTCAGTTTTATCGTTTTTTACTAGGCGCCATTTCAAAGAGATCTATTACTATCCAACTGAACAATAAAAATGTAATACAGCAGTACCGCCGAATAAACTGTGTTGTAAATACGACAGAAGTATTTAGTTTCCGCATTAAAACGGAAAGAGATAATTTCCCAACTGCAGAGTGCGTTGTTGCCAACATACTACAAAATATTTATGCCCATGTCATGCAGCGCTTCGTCCCATTGTCTGAGATTCGCTTCCGGTTAAGGGAGGTTTCAGAATTTTTTAACCAGAAAAAAAATTGTCCGCGTCCGGTTATTAGAGTGTCCGGTTATAGGAGTGAATTTTACACGTAATGAAATAGAGAAAAGCTTGGTTCCAACAAATTTGTCCGCCCAAAGGGAGTGTTCGCTTAATAAAGGTGTCCGCAAGGAGAGGTTTCACTGTTTTTGTGTTTACACCTTGGATATCTTAAACAACGCATCCGTGATTAGCACATTTTTAATTAGTTTTATGATGTCTGTGGTGCAAAAAATCAAAGGCCTAAAACTATTTAAAAACAAGTGACAATTGCACAATACCTCTTTTATAGTAGTTTAATGTGTTTTGGTCCAGAAGATGGGAAGTGACATCTTAAAAGGTATGTAACAAAACGCGATTTGAATACAAATGGTATTTTTGCCATTTATAAGTTTTTAAAGATTTTTAATTAAATATTGTTTTTGACATCAACAACCATTAATTATATGCAAGACTAGGTTAAGAATAAGTAAAATTTATGGCAACTCCGGCGACTTGTTTTTTGGCATGTTTTCAGGTCCGCTGTATTTTAATAAAAGTTGTATTCGGCTAATATGTCCTTTGAGCCACTAACATCAAAATAATTCATATTTTGTAACTGAAAACAAATTTGCTAAACTTTTTTCAACTTTTAAAAAACACACTGTATGATTTTAACTTTATCGATTTTCTGAGTCCACGCATCTTTGAATTGCAGTGGTATTTTGTCTCTTTGTCTTTCTCGCCAAAGCGAGAGAGCTTAAGTTTCGAACCACGGCAACGGCAAGCCAAGAATGTCTGTAGAGCAGGGTGGCTTGTCTTGGACAAGAAAACCGTTAAAGAAAGCTTAGATTTTAGACCAACCAAGCGGCAAGCTAAGAACGCCTATAGAGCAGGGTGACTAAAACTTTCGAAAGTCGTTAGGGAAAACATTCTTTAGTTGGGCTTGGCTTGGTTCGTTTCAATTCCTTAGTTGGATTTGCTTTCGTTCACACTTCTTAAGGGGGGTTTTATTTCAACTGGGGAAATTTATCAATTATTTTAACTTTGTATAAAACTGTTAACTTTAATATTCATAATTATTTTAGTCTTTTCTTTTGGAGTTTATTAATTTAAAGCTTTTAATTATTACTGTTTCCAGTGTTTTGAAATAACGTTTTTAACTGTTTTATGGTTTTTTAACATCAAAATATAAACCATTCGTTGCCCTAAAATCGGCATTTTCATTCAATAATAGATTCCAAACTTAAACAGTAATATTAAGTAAATTAAACAGTTGATTGAATAGTTTCACCTATTCGACCAACGTTTAAAATGTTGATAAATAAAAATATTTCCAACAAACATACAAAAGGTTTATAAAACATAAAAGTTTAAAGAGTGTAAATATTTGAATACAAAAGCTTAATAGTAGTAGAACTTGATATTCAATTAATAAATTTAAGAAGTTATAATGTGAAGTTGCGGGAAGAAAATTGAAAAGGTATGTATGATTTTCCTACATTGTTTTTACATTTGAGAAAAAAGTTTATAGGATAAAACTTCCTCCAAGAACCGTCAAATTCCCTTTCGAGATCGTGTAAATTTAATAACATATAGTAACTTTTAATAATTGTATCAATTTGCAGATAGTTGCATAAATTGGTAGCTCGCAATTTTTAAGCCTTGGCCACTTGAGATAACAGTACCACTGTCACACAGGCCGCCTGTTACAGGTAATGTGTGATAAGTGATGAACGAGAACGACTCTCCTATAATAAAATCCAGGAACCGCCACTGCACTGCTTTACTTGTAAAGGATATAGAACCATCACTTTTTCAAAGTGATCCAAATTAAACTGCGATGTTGCTAGGTAAAAGTACCTACCTAATTGATAAAGGCTCTTTTATTCGAAAAACAAACTGCTTTTAGAGAAGCCCCTGAAAAGAGCATAAAATCTATACCTACTACATTGCTCTCTTCCCCCGCATCGCAGCATGCATGTCAAAAGCACCAGAAAATTTAATATATCACATACTTCAAACTTCAAGTTAATTGACTATGTACTTTTAATATACAGGCAAAATCATAGACCTATGAAACGGTATACAAGGGCTGTATTTATCTTTTGCATACATAGAGTATGTCGTTACTAAAACTTAACCTCAATATTTACCTAGCTTAAATTTAAAACGTCAGTGATATATAAAGTTTTATAGCTACAGTAAATTTGTTTGTTTTAACAAATCAGTCGAAAAATAGTTTTAAACCGTGGACAGTCTCGGGCTATAATTTTTTAAAACTTTCGAAGTAAATTATCTCACCAAGAATGCCTTGATGAGTTGATTTCTGTTTTCGGTAATGAAGCACCACATCAGTCGATAGTTTTCATATCCATGGAAAGAAAAACAAATGTATTAAGTGTAATTTTTGTCAGCTCGTAGACTTCTATCCTTATTTCCCTCGCTTGGAAAGTATTTTTACCTGAAGCATATACTCAAAAAACTTGTGAAAAACAAGAAAAACTTGAAAATATTTAAAAATAATAATAATTATTATTATTAATCCATGTCATAAAAATCAAAAACCAAACAAAACTTCTTAGCCAAATTTAAAACTCTCGTGAATATGGCTAAGTAGTTTCCTTAATTTCTTCTGTGGAACATCGTAAAGACTGCTATTTCCGGTATTTATTTTTAAGGAAACTCTGAAGTAAATTTCTTCAAGCAAAACCATTATTATTAAGGTTCAATTATTAATAAGATTAAACACCAATCAAACCTAGCCCAACCTCAGGGGTTCGAGTATTTCAGTCAGTATTTAGATTTCAATATATTGGATCAATCATGAGTTTCCCACCTTATGGACAACATACCTGAAAAATGTATGTTCCGTTTTCGGACATTAGTTATTTTTTACAATTAATTATAGAAAATAGGCCCTGATTATAGTCCTTAGGTAGTACCAAAATACGTTAGAGCATAAATATGGGGCATACCCATGCATTCTCATACGCGATGCTTGAAGCCAGAACCCCTAATTAGTTATTAATGTTCCTTTTTTGGGTAGACAGGATTTTGGTTACTGCGCATGCGTCACTTTTGGTGGTTTTGGAACATACTCCGTTACGTCACTACATTATTTGACAAATGTCAAATGTTTAGGGTTATGTATTGTTTTTTTCTAAAAACTATTTGATTGGGTGAAAATTTATCAAATTGTGGATTAAAATTGTAGATTTTCTAAAACTAATTGTGTAGATTTATTCTGGACACCATAAAAAGTGTTTAATGGCATCTCTAAATCACTCTTAACTTTATTAACAAATTATAAAGAAATGTACACGTAGTTACCTATGGAATGACACTTCCTTACTTCTTCCGGATATTTGTCCACAAACTGCATATGTTTTACATGCATTATTTCCCCTTTAAGACATAATTTGACACGACAAACGCAAAACACCGCAAAATTTCAATATGGCCTCCACCCACATAGCAGCTGTGTCTACCAAAGAGCATAACACACATATGCACACTTGAAAATTCGCATCCGCGAATTTAAATTTGCCATTGTTTCCAAAGCCAGCTGTGAGCGCTTCACTTTTCGATTCTTTGAACATGTATTTATGCTATGACGTATTTTGGTAGTACCGAACCGTTGATGGTTAATGCTGCTTCCCGTTCGCAGGTTCAAAATTAGTTTAAATGTAAAATGTCTTGTTCGTCAGTGATTGTAGGCTGCCTAGTTTTTTGGCATGAGAATACCAAATCTTGCGCGTCTAATACTAAATGTTTAGGCAATCCTATTTTCCAATTCCAGGATGTGGCTTTAAATCGTAAATATATGTTTAAGTGCGCCGTTTATTGACATTCCATCCACATTGCACAGTTTTTTAATTTCCAGCAAAGAAAATTAGTTTTGATTAAAAACATGTCGACGGTGCATGACGCGTGTGAAGTGGGGTAAAATAACTGATCTACAATTTAAAGTAATCTAGTCAAATAATAATGATTTTCTTCCATTGCCAGATCTCATAAAAAAATCATAAAAAAATTCCCTTACCTATTATCATTTATTAAGTTTGTGATGTATAACCAAAGCTATTATGATAAATATTTTTTAAACTTTCCATTTCTCTATTAAATTGATTAATACATCAAGATCTACAACATAACAAGTTCTTAGCAAAATACAACAAAAGACCACCTCCCACGTAAAGCATTGAAATAAAAAAAAACTATTCTAGATCATATGTAAATATCACTAAAGAGAACTAAAAAATCATTCATTGCTTTCTAACTTGGTACAGGGTTTTCCCGTATATTTCTACACCATATTTTTCAAAACATTCATTTGAATAGATACCAAAATATGATAAATAGAAAAATTTCATAATTTTTTACGAAGTTTAAGAATATTTGTGTCAGAATGTCAAAAAGAAATTGTAAATGTCAAAATTTGAAAGGTCAATGGTTTTTATAGACCTTTTCTTTCTGATTTCAAAAATAGATTTGTTGAAATTATTTTGTTAATTAGTTTTGGAGATATATGCGTATAAATGTTTTAAAAACTTAGATTGGTAGGTACTCTTTAAAATATCAAGGAAGCCATAAAAAAGACAATCGCATTGACACAAAAAGATATGATGTTGTTTTGTCAAATTGTCAAATTTAGTTTTAAGAGCGGTTAAAGATGTTTTTTTTGGAGGAAGAAAATCTGGATATGATTAAATTCTTTTATTCAAATAATGAAAATGAATCTGTCGCTCGCAACCAGTATTATATTCAGTTTCGCAGCAGAAGACCACCAACCCTCCAAAATATATTAAATACAGTATACATTATTGTGACCAGCAAATAGCTCCGATTTGTCCCCTTAATTTTTTTGTGGGGCTACCTAATAAATAAGTATCATTACAACAGGCTGTAAACACTTCAAATTTTACAAGAGAAAATAGAACAGATAATAGTCCATCTTAATGGAAATTCTGCGCACTCTATCTATTAAGCTACTCACAGAAAATTTATAAGATTTCTTCAAAATTGTATTAATAATCAAGGGGGCTATGTGGAAACTTACCAATAAAGTATTATATATTTATTTTTTTCCAAAAAAAAAATGTATTATGATTTTATTTAACCGGCTTGCGACGCCACATATTACTGCGCAGAATCACCGCGGCTGGTAAATATTAATAAATTATATACCTTACAAAAACATAGGCATCACTTGTTGTGTCAATGCGATTGCCTTTTTTATGGCTGCCTTAATAATTTAAAGAATATTAATTAAAATTTTTAAAACTTTTTAAACGCATATATCTCCAAAACTAATAAACCAATAATAGCAACATATATCTTTTTGAAATCACGAAGAAAAGATCTATAAAAACCTAAAATAATATACAGGCTGTTTCATAAAAAAAAAACAATCAAATTTTGACATTTTTAAAAAAAACAATACATTCTGACCCAAAGATTCTTATAAACTTTGTAAAAAATTATGAAACTTGTATTTATTATATTTTGATATTTATTCAAATAAAGGTTTTAGATATGGTGTAAAAATATACAGGAAAACCCTATAAAAGAGTGCAAATTTATAACTATTAGAAGTAGAACAAAAACAAAAATTCTTACCCATTTGGATATTTTTTGCTATACATACCTGAAAATAAAAATGAATAATTAGCAATGTACTTAATTTTGTAAGAAAAATGCAGACATTATACATTTTCACCTTTTAACGAAACTAAGCTTACGTCACAAATATTTAATAATGTAATTAGATATTGAATTTTGTATTAAACAAAAATGGCCACAATAGTTTCTAAATTGCTCAGTTTAGTGTTCCGGCCTGTAATGAGCTTTGGGTGGGTTTCGCCACTTAAAAAGTATAATATTAACATCAGTGGCGGATCCAGGGGGGGGGTGCACTAGGGGCACTTGCCCCCCCCCCCCGAGAATTTTTTGAATATACAAAAAATGAGTAAAAAGTAATGTTTTTGCTAATAAAAACTCAAAATTTTTGCCTGCGGCGCATGAAAGTGTCTACTGTTGTTATCATCGAAATTACAACCACTGACTAATTCAATAAAATGCTGCTTAAAAAAATATATACCGTTTTTTACCAACAGAGAATGTCACCTAAAGTGCCCCCCCCCCCCCCCCGAGAAGCACCTCTGGATCCGCCCTTGTTTAACATTTAAAAAAATCGTCACATTTTAAAAAAAATATCTCATGTAAGAAAAAGCCAAGTACTTGAAAATGTTATTCCGAAAAAAAATTGAGATAAAAGTAAAGCCAATTTCTCCAATACAAATTCCAAAATGAAAGGTTCTTACTAGTTTGAAAATGTTTTTTTAAACTTTGCTATTACAGCCAAACTTCTTGATGTTCCCTTTCGTACTGTGCAAGAGCCATTTGCAGCCGTAATAAACAAGTTTAGAAAAACATTTCCAAACTAGTAAGAACCTTTCATTTTGAAATGTATATTGGAGAACTTGGCATTACTTTTGTCTCAATTCCTTTTATGGAATACCATTTTCTTATACTTGGCTTTTTTACATGAAATGTTTTTTTATTATTTCACTCCTTTTTAAAAGGATTTGGTTTATATTTAGGTTTTAAAGTAGTCAAATATGCGAAATATTTTATCATAGTTCCTATCAGCCTTCTAAAGCTCAGCTCTCTAGCGTTTCCCGAAGTGGGCAATGTTACTTTTACATAACTTTGCATTTATAGGGGAGGAAAGTAAATTAAAATTATGAACTATTTTATTTTTTCTCTAAAGTTTTATCATAGTTTCTACGGGCTTTTCAAAGCTCAGCTATCTAGCATTTCTGGGAGTGGGCAATGTTACTTTTACATAACTTTACATTTATAGGGGAGGGAAGCAAATTAAAATTTTAGGGTTTTTAAATTGTGTCCTATAGTTTAATCATATTTCCCATTAGGATGCCAAAGCTCAGCTCTCTAGCGTTTCTGGAAGTGGGCAATGTTACTTTTAAATAACTTTACATGTATAGGGGAGGGGAGTAAATTAGATATAATTTTCACCAGCCGAATTTCAGCTTTGTAGCATGTCTGGAAGTACAGTAGAATTTTGATTATTTATATATGAGTGACTGAGTGGCGATTTCGTAACTAGGTTAGGTATTAACTTCATAAAGATCTACGACTGTGTAAAGTTTGAGTTTGGTATCTCATTCAGAATTAGAGTTTTATATAGGTCAAATATTGGCTGAAATGTTTCAAGAAAAGATGGTACATTAGTTTACGCGAACTTGGTGGAGCACTGCCGCGCGGTGCCCCCAGATGTTACTATATAGTAAATAAACTGCGTAGCTCTGTCGTACCTAGTTTGCAATAAATAATATCTGTTAAACTGACAAAAATGGTGCGTTTTGCTGCTATAAATGCCCAATTAAACCAATTAAAAATAATATAAAAATTAAGCTTGCTAACCACATGGCGACCCTAATTGTGGCGCGCAAATCTTCTCTAAAAACCTAACTAAATAGGACTCGGTTTAAATGACAGATATTGTAGACCAAAGAGTTTCTTAGTCCTATGTATTGGAAACGAATCAAGTGAGCTAGAAATAGACAATCTCCATGCAATGAGTTGTATACTTGGGTGTCACATTTGATAAGACAGGAACAGACTGTAAAGAACTAGAAAAAAGAATAGTAAAAGCAAAAAAGGTAATTGGTTGTCTTAACAGTATTTTATGAAGCAGAGAGATAAAAAAGAATGTAAAATTTAACATATATTCAACAATGGTGAAAAGCACGCTGCTGTATTGAGACTTGTCGCGTAGCAGAAAAATACAAAGCAAAAATGGAAAGTGTCGAAATGGATGCAATAAGAAGATCAATGAGAATATCTAGAACAGATCATATAAGAAATGAGATCATAAAAGAAAGAATGGAAATCGAGGGAAGCATAACGGATGACATCACTAAAAGACAACTGATATGGTACGCCCATGTACAACGGATGAATGATGAAAAATTACGAAAGCAGGTCCTAGAATAGCAACCAATAGGGCGCAGAAAAAGAGGGCGTCCTAAACTGGAATGGCAACAGTCAATCCAAAGATTAATGAGTCAATAAAACCTGACGGAAGATGATAGTCAGGATCGAAGGTGGTGAAGAATAGGCGTCGGACAACGTAGGAAAACGTTCTAAACCGACATAATAGTAGTAGAGTTTCTAGTACTTCGAAGGGCTTTTGGGACAATAGGTTAACTTTATAAACACTTACACCAGTATTTACTAAAGGGTGCTAAGTGCTACAATCCTAGGTTTAAAAGTCTACATTTTGGATGAAGATTTAACTTATTTTTCCCGTGAATGCAATAGTTTTTAATATTTAAATAAATTGTTTATAAATACCTTGCTATATGGGTAATCTTTTTTAGTTGTAACAAAGACAGTAACAAAGAAACTTACTGAGAAATGCTTACTATCAAATTGCACATTAGGGTGAACCAAATCTTTGCAGTTATTTGACCTGTGAGTATTAAAAAAATACACTTAAACCGGTCTTAAGTCTATAGACTTGATACTTAAACCCGGTCTACAATGCTAAGTCTTAAGGTCTTAGTAAATACTGGTGTTTATGATTCCAGCGGATCTTAAATCCCCTTGTGAAACACGTACGGTAAAAGGCACTAAAATTTACGTTTATTAATATTTTCGGATTATAACTTTGCCGGCCATTGAGATATCTAAGTATACAGCATGGTTAAATGCTATAGGATTCATGGGAAATTATTACTGTATGCAAGATAGGAAAAACTGCATATGCATAAAATATCTAAGAAAATATGTAAGAAAAAAGGATAGAAGTTTACACGTGGTTTTGCTCATTTGTTCAGGATAGCCAGACCCACAGCTACTACGTGTTCTCTGTGCGCCCCAGTAAAGTAAAGGGAGGAAATTTATGACACCGATTATTTTCTCTAGCGCAGCGGTCTTTTCTTTTGGCGGTTCTTAAAGAAAATCCATCGAGGGTAGTTGTACATAAAATATCAAAAATTTAGACGGTATAATATAATTAACGTATAATTCTTTTTGTCAAGCTTATTCTTTTTAATAATATTAGGTGCCGTATCTACCACAAACTATAGTTTTTGGCTTCCCCAGCGAAACAAATAAGAGGGGGTCTCTTTTAAAAGCAAATTATTTCATATTGATTTAAGAACTACCTAACGAATTAGATTCTTACAAATATATAAAATTCAGTTCGGACATTAAAATTAAAGGAAGTGCATGCCTGTATGTACCACTCTATTCCCTTCGCGCCCATCAATGTTTTGATGATGCGGTGTCACTTTAATACAACATCAAATATAGTTAGATGATTCCTTCTTTACAGATATCGGGCGATCTATACATTACATAACGCTTGATGGGAAGGGGAAGATGAAAGTATATCCTTCCAACACACTTAAGAATTTTTAATAATAAAAATGCGTAGCAAAGAAGGGAGAGGGTGAAAAATCCAGATTTTTTACATTACAAAAACAAAACAAAAGGTTTGTATCAGATACTCGAAAAGATTTTAAAGAAAAATATACTTAAACAAACACATTTTTTTTTTAATCAATCTTGTTATACAAAGGGTCCTTTTACGTGGAAAAGTTTCAAGGCAACATAAAATGCACAATGTTTAAAATA
This sequence comes from Aspidapion aeneum, assembly GCA_963576565.1. Lineage (NCBI taxonomy): Eukaryota > Metazoa > Arthropoda > Insecta > Coleoptera > Brentidae > Aspidapion > Aspidapion aeneum. Next base: position 204,854,112 of record OY755038.1, read on the forward strand.
AAAAGACTAAAACAAAATAAAACAGACAATTTTTTTTAAAAATTCATATAACCTTGACTTGTTTTTTGCTAGGTTAAAGCAGGTAAATAAAGTTTGTTTTTACAATCAGTATAGGTTTACAATATATGTCAAAAGCATGCGTCGAAGCACTGCACTTAAAACTAATTAAATCTTCTTTTGCCTGTTAATTAAAACTTCTTTAATGACTTTTTCTTAAGTTTTACTAAAACCAGTAATATTTTATTTGCACACGATACAAAAAGCAGCAGCGAAGCAAAGTATCATATTTAAAAAGAAAGTTTTGGAAAATTTATTTTTTAAGAATATATTTTTTGGAAATTGTTTTTTTAAATGATTTTTTCTCAAAATAAAATTTCTCAAATGGCGTTTTTTATTTTTAACATGATAAATATGTTTTTAGTTATTTTCTAACCTTAACAGTGGTAATTCCAGACCCGAATATACCTATCCCTGTTTGCACTTTATTAGTGAGTCTATTTATATCCCTGTAAGTTCAATTAAAACCCAAAAAAAAATTACTAAAAACTTCTTAAGCTCCACATCTGTTGGAGATGAGAACTTAACTTAAGGGGCCATCTAGTTGCAACAACAAAAGTTCTGTCTTGACCATGAAGCCTTGACACAGTACTTTAGAAATTTTACGTACTTTGAGATATAATAAAGATACCACTGAGATGGCTGGAAACTAAAATTTTTGAGATATCTTCTTTATGATTTTTTATATATATCTTACGAAGATTGTATTTTGTTTAAATATCAATACGATATAAATAAGACATCTCTAAGATGTCTTGTACTGTTTTGAAACTTAAGAGCAATAATAAATCACAACAAAAAGCCAAGTTCTCCAATACAAATTTCAAAATGAAAGGTTCTTACTAGTTTGGAAATGTTTTTTTAAACTTTGCTATTCCAGCCAAACTTCTTTATGTTCAATTTAGCACTGTGCCTAAGAGTCATTTGCAGCCGTAATAGCCAAGTTTAGAAAAACTTTTCCAAACTAGTAAGAACCTTTCATTTTGAAATTTGTAATGGAGAACTTGGATTTACTTTTATCTCAATTCTTTTTACGGAATACAACTTTCGCGCACTTGGCTTGTTTACATAAGATGTTTTTGTTATTATTTCACTCCTTTTTTAAAGGATTTGGATAATATTTAAGTTTTAAAGTAGTAAAATATGCGGAATATTGTTCAAAACTTTTACAATGCCTTATTAAAAATTTTGAAGTTTTTTTTTATATTTTCCTATGATTTTATCATAGTTTCAGCCTTCTAAAGCTCAGCTCTCTAGTGTTCCTGGAAGTAGGCAATGTTAATTTTACATGACTTTACATTTATAGGGGAGGAAAGTAAATTAAAATTTTGGTGTTTTTAAATTTTTTTTCATAGTTTAATCATATTTCCTATAAATCTGCCAAAGTTTAGCTCTCTAGCGCCTCTGGAAGTGGGCAATGTTACTTTCACATAACTTTACATGTATGGGAGAGGGGTTGGGCAGGGTTTTTTGATTTTTTCCAAGAGTTTGGTCACAATTTCTATCAGTATGCCAAATTTCCGCTTTGTAGCATATCTGGAAGTACAGTAGAATTTTGATGATCTATACATGAGTGAGTGAGTTGAGTGGCAATATCGACGTTTTTTGAAATGTCGTAACTACTTTACTACTTCATGGAAGTAACTCTATGAAGATTTGAGATTCGTAGCTCATTCCTAAGTAGACTTTTAGATAGGTCAAATATGGGCTGAAATGTTTCAAGAAAAGATGGTAGGCAGCGCGAACTTGGCGAGGCCCAGATTTTGACAAAGTAATTGTTTAATTGGAAATTAAAAAAAATATTTTTACTGAAAATACACAATGGTCCAAAAAGAATTTCCTTTAAGTGTAGTTACAGGTACAGCAGGGGTAATATCGGGACTAAGCACATTTTCCAAGTTTGCAGCTCTAATTAAATAAGAGACAGTTAAAAAAAATTTCTACTTTATTTGGCAGTAAAAGAAGGCATGTTTGTAAGTACGCGAAAATGGTATTCTGTAAAAAAAAATCAATAAAAGTATTTTTTATGTCCAAAATAAACAAAATGAATAAAATGAATAAAATAAATAAAATAAATAAAATAAATAAAATAAATAAAATAAATAAAATAAATAAAATAAATAAAATAAATAAAATAAATAAAATAAATAAAATAAATAAAATAAATAAAATAAATAAAATAAATAAAATAAATAAAATAAATAAAATAAATAAAATAAATAAAATAAATAAAATAAATAAAATAAATAAAATAAATAAAATAAATAAAATAAATAAAATAAATAAAATAAATAAAATAAATAAAATAAATAAAATAAATAAAATAAATAAAATAAATAAAATAAATAAAATAAATAAAATAAATAAAATAAATAAAATAAATAAAATAAATAAAATAAATAAAATAAATAAAATAAATAAAATAAATAAAATAAATAAAATAAATAAAATAAATAAAATAAATAAAATAAATAAAATAAATAAAATAAATAAAATAAATAAAATAAATAAAATAAATAAAATAAATAAAATAAATAAAATAAATAAAATAAATAAAATAAATAAAATAAATAAAATAAATAAAATAAATAAAATAAATAAAATAAATAAAATAAATAAAATAAATAAAATAAATAAAATAAATAAAATAAATAAAATAAATAAAATAAATAAAATAAATAAAATAAATAAAATAAATAAAATAAATAAAATAAATAAAATAAATAAAATAAATAAAATAAATAAAATAAATAAAATAAATAAAATAAATAAAATAAATAAAATAAATAAAATAAATAAAATAAATAAAATAAATAAAATAAATAAAATAAATAAAATAAATAAAATAAATAAAATAAATAAAATAAATAAAATAAATAAAATAAATAAAATAAATAAAATAAATAAAATAAATAAAATAAATAAAATAAATAAAATAAATAAAATAAATAAAATAAATAAAATAAATAAAATAAATAAAATAAATAAAATAAATAAAATAAATAAAATAAATAAAATAAATAAAATAAATAAAATAAATAAAATAAATAAAATAAATAAAATAAATAAAATAAATAAAATAAATAAAATAAATAAAATAAATAAAATAAATAAAATAAATAAAATAAATAAAATAAATAAAATAAATAAAATAAATAAATAAAATAAATAAAATAAATAAAATAAATAAAATAAATAAAATAAATAAAATAAATAAAATAAATAAAATAAATAAAATAAATAAAATAAATAAAATAAATAAAATAAATAAAATAAATAAAATAAATAAAATAAATAAAATAAATAAAATAAATAAAATAAATAAAATAAATAAAATAAATAAAATAAATAAAATAAATAAAATAAATAAAATAAATAAAATAAATAAAATAAATAAAATAAATAAAATAAATAAAATAAATAAAATAAATAAAATAAATAAAATAAATAAAATAAATAAAATAAATAAAATAAATAAAATAAATAAAATAAATAAAATAAATAAAATAAATAAAATAAATAAAATAAATAAAATAAATAAAATAAATAAAATAAATAAAATAAATAAAATAAATAAAATAAATAAAATAACACATAATCTCAGTTTTGTTACTTAAAGGCGTTACTTTTAATTTTATTTCTAAATGCAATACTTTAATATAAAATATCGTTAAATATAATTTTTGCGAAAAAGCTTCAGGTTAGCAGGAAGCCGCTAAACTGCAGAAAATCAACACTTAATAGTTTATTAGTGCCTTACTCATTCTTGGCTTTACTGCACTTGCAGCAAAGTGGTTCGTAGAAATTTTACAACCTTAAATCTAGTTAAAAAACATTATGGTGCTGTTGTTTGTAGCAAGAAGTGCTTAATGTAAAAATTATGTTTTGTGTGTTAAAATTTATTAGAAGTTTTTTGATAGTTACTGTCCTATGATAGAGGTATAGAAAATGCATCAATTTGCAATGTAAGTAGGTACGAGCAATCGTGAAAACAAATCAAGTTGTTTTTTGTCAAAAATAACATTTTAGCAGGAAAGCAAAAAAATTTAATTATATTTATTAAAACATGCTCGTTATCACTCGTAAAACGGAATTTTAGGTTATTCATTCAATAATTTATTTTTTGGCATAGCAATATTACAAAACGTTAGTTTATTAGGTTTAAACTATTCATTTTATTTGACTTTAAAATATAAAAAAACCAGTTAGGAGAGCCCTATCCGTACCTGGTGTAGAAACCCTGCTTTCTTGCACTATGTCTTAACATTTTTGCAGAAAATAAATTTAATTAGCATTTTTAAAAATTGCCACTCACTTTAAAATGCCTTTATTGTGACACTGACCGTGATATAGAATTTTAAAAATTTATAATTATGGTTTCGGTAGCCCAATTGGTAGGGCGTTGGCATAGAAAGCCAATGGTTCCGGGTTCAAAACTCGTTCGAAGCACGAGACAGTTTTGAATAATTTTTCGTTCTTTAATTTAATGGACTTGAAATTATTAATATTAAAATTTTTAAAAATAATATTTTTTTCTTTTTGTATGTGTATATCGAACCCACACTGTATAAGATCAATGTCCTCCTATTGCTTTTTTTTTGTAAAACAGCCTCAAGTATTTTTATCTCAACTTTTATATTTATTCCGGTCGGCTGAGTATCGCAACTCAGCAATCAAAACGACTGATCCTTTAGGGTCTCTTTGAGACTCAAGACATGTCAGCTAGTAAACCACTAAAGATTTAATAATTTAAAATACCAAAATAGATTTTACGGACGTTTACCCCTACTTCCGGTGAATCTGTATTCACACACGGATAGTAGGTTCAAGTTTGTAGTGGCAGGCATGGGATTCGAACCCACCACCCTCTGATTGTAAATCGAACAAACACCCACTGAACCAATCAGGGCCACAAAATATCGGAGACAGTAGAAAACTGTCAAGTCAGGAGTTCAAGGGGAAACACACAACCTAAATCGAAGAGGTCTGCTAGAAAGCAGAAATTGATTTAGACCCCAAAATCATACATGTGAGGATTAGGAACATTATTTTACACGACGTGATGATAGCCGCGATCAAGACAGACATTTTGAAACGCTTATTTGACATTTTGTTATTGTTATCATTAATATGCTGAGGCTGCAGTAGCAACCTGCCAATCCTTTGTCTTATCTGATTATCTTATCAAACATATCGAAGTCCGGTAATTATTGACACTTTCACAATTTAAAACTCAATATCTTCGTTTTCGTTTATGATTTTTTCCTTAGTGGAATAATAATATTCCATTGTAATCTAAGTTTATTATATTTAACAGCAAATTTTAGTAATATTTTAGATACTTAGGTAGAGTATACTTTTACTCTTTTTTGTAGATTTTTTCAGACTTCTGGCACTTTTTGCATAGACTAGTATTATTAATACTAATATAGTATAAATGGTTTGCCCTTACCTGAAGAAAAGCGAAAGAATTAAAAACCATTTTGGCAATTATTTCTACAATTGCTTGGCATCTTTTTTTTTAAATGAAATCAATGTGACATACATAATAACATTGATATTCGGTATGTGTCCATTTTATATTTTTTTCCGTAACGTGCCGACAATGATGTTTTAGGGTAAAAAGTGACGTTTCGTTACCTATGAGGAGCGCAGCACTCATCACCAGTTGCCTTACTCTTCATGAATTATCGGTAACTTAAAAATACCTCTCATCCTTTTGATTTTGACAATTGACAAGGACAGAAAATAACCCATGTAGCAAGGGGTCATCAAATGACGTCTTTTTTTTGTCGAAAAGTGATCATTTGGATGACCAGCAGGTCTTCTACCAAAAAATGTTGTCTTTAAGGCGACAGTTATTTGAGGTCTTTTCGTAGTGTAGTTTTTGACGTCTGAAACACGTCATATATTGGTCACTACCCACACTGCACACTTTGTCCAAGGGACATACACTCATACTTACATAGATGTTGCCCCAGTCAGTACTTGACCGGATTTATACGGAATGTGGGGGTACATATGTAAAATAAATTAAATATTAAATCAAGACAGATTTCGATGCTTCTTTCGCTTCAAGGTGGAGATGTGTAAGTCTAGGTTCAGGTCTATTTTGATCTGTACCTCACAGAACACCGCTGTACTTGTTCCAGTACTTCCAGGTCTAAGTCACAGAAGAGTCACCTTCTGTGTCTAAGTTTCCTAGTGTTCTCAACCGCAGGGAATATTTCATATATTCAGACGAGTTTAAAAAAAGTCATAAATAGGTTTGTGTCTGTGTGTCTGTCTGATGTTCTGATTTGGTCCCAAATACGTGATATTGGTGACGTCTTTTAAACGTCTAAAAATGACGTCATTTTGGGTGTGTCTTTTGAACGTCAATTAAAGGTCATTTACACGTCAGGTTAGAGACGTCAACGGTCATTAAAAATTACCTGTTTTTGACGTTTAAAAAACGTGACCTTGCTACCTGGGAACCCTATAAAGTGAACTTTAAAATGTTCTCAAAAGTATTTTTCGACTGGCATGATTTTGTGTTTATTGTTAATTAAGATAATGAAAAAATGCTCCACAAAGTCATTGAATTTAGGGGACCATTCTGTACTAAGGGTAAAAGAAAATCATTATATATAATTCTATAGCCGAGAGGTAAAGGATAGTATGTCCATAAAACAAAAAGTCGAGTAACATGTGAAATAAGATTAATTCTTGGTTCAGTTTAAATTTTGTTGACCTCACACAAGCATCATTTTAAATCTACAAATATAAGCAATCAAAAATACAGGACTTTTTTATCTTCAATATTAAATCGGACCTGCTGATTTTAAATATACATTACTCAAACTGGCCAAATGTTGAGTTACGACAGTTTACCTCTAGGCTACACAATTATATGCTTTTATAGACACAGGCGTGGGCAGCATTTTGGATTTAAAAAATTGTAAAAAATCAGAAAATGGTTTTGCTTGCGGGTTATCTAGCTAGTTGTACAGGGTGTCCCAACTAAAAGGTAACAGACGTCTTTTTTTGTATTTTTCGTGCGAATTTGGCTATTTTGAAATTTTTGTAGCACGCACCATCTTCGAGGGGTATACTTTACCCCTATATTTTGAATGAGGAAACTGGGTCTAGTGATACCTTGTTTTGAAGGCCTCTTGAATGTCTTTACAACCATGTAAACATTTCAAAAATCTATCAATTAGTTTTTGAGATAATTGCCTTAAAACTTTCAAATTTAAAATGGACTGATAAAATAAAAATTTAATCAGAATTGTATATTTTTCGGATTTAATTTTCATTTTATCATTCCATGTAAAATTTAAAAATTTAAAAACAAATATCTCAAAAACTAATCTATGGATTTTCAAAATGTTTACAGGGTTATAAAGATATTCAGGAGAGCTTCAAAACAAGGTACCACTAGACCCACTTTCCTTGTTCAAAACATAGGGGTAAAGTATACCCCTCGAAGATGGTGCGTGCCACAAAAATTTCAAGATAGCCAAAGAGTGTCCCCCTCGCAAACAAAGTTGACGTGTTCGAGCGTTTCTCCAAATTCGCACGAAAAATACCCAAAAACACCTCTGTTACCTTTTAGTTGTAACACCCTGTAGCATACTCACACGTGAGTATATCACAACTGCATTTTTTTACTGTCATTTTATCATTTAAAGATCATCGCGTTACGAAGAAATAATAATTTTTATTTTAATAATAGTTTTACAAGCTACAAATTGCCTTGTTGGTTCTACTTGCAATTCTTTTTTTCAGATCCTAATTTCAAAGAAATAGAAGGTAGCATGGTGAAAATCTATTCCTCTTTGAAGATCACTATAGGAAATTCGCTGTCATTTTAAAATAAAAAAAATCGCTACACTAATATCTTAACTACTAAAGCGATTCTTCGAAACTTTTTCGAAACATAACAATAAACGCGTCTCTTTTAGGAGACAAATTTGATTCTGTCCATCTTCATGGATTTTAAGATGTTTGATAATAGTCTTTAAAGAGTATTTTATATATACAATGATTTATTTTATTAAAATCCGTTTAGTAAAATTTAATTTACGAGGAAATGAATAAAAATAAAATTAAGAAGACAATCGTGGATTCGGTAAAACAATAGTTGAAACAAAAATGTTATTTTCGAGAAAAACTCTACTGCTTTTATTAATTAGGAACTTGTTGAACGTGGGGGAAACAGAGTTTTTCTATAAATTAAAAAATAAATACTTTTTGAAACATAAAAATAAACGAGCCTCTTTGAAGACAAGCTTAATTTTGTGCGCTATTTTAAAATTTAAAACGCGGAAAAAAAAATTTCTGCTTAAAAGCTTAATTTATTTTTTGCAAAATTTAGTTCTAAGTTCTAATAGAATCGGTGCTACAGTTCGAAAAATATAACCAAAAATATTTTGTGCATTATTTTTTTGACTATCTGCTATATTGGGGAGGGCCCGTGCCCATCGCTCCTCCTGCGCGCACGCCAACGTTTATAGAAAATTATTGTAGTTTTATCAGCTTACTGCTTTATAGGTATCTACTACCCCTTTGGCTTCTGGCAATTCACAGGGGAGGGTCGATTGCCCAAGCCAATCCCGTCATATCGACTTCGGGCTGCAAATGTTGGCAGGACTATCAGGCTGAAATCGGAGATGCCGGACTTCAGTGCGTCGCATTGGGTAAGTACTGTGGCAGGAATAACAGGATAAGGTTACATTTTAGAGAAAAAAATATACTATAATACAAGTGGCCATTATGTACAGGTATACATATTGTTTTTGGTAATTAACCCAAGATTTATTCAAATTTGGTTGGTTCGTTTTGGTTCGGTTCACTTTCAGTGATGGTCTAAGCTTGTTTAGTTTTATAATAAAATGGGATTTAAAGGGTTTTAGTATTCATTTTTCAGTTTTAAATATATATTTTTATTTTAATATTGTTTTCCGCGTCAACAAGCATTTTTAAATAAATTAAAATGTATGGCAACCAGCGACTTGTTTTTTGATCAATTTTCAGGATTCGATGCATTTTTATTAAATTTGTATTTAGCCAATATGTCCTTGAATTTTGTAGCTGGAAACGATATTTCTTTAGTAGTTTATTACTACAGTGAACGCTTGCACCACTACCACTTATGGTAAATCGACCGATCCAATACTTTTCCGCTAAGCTCTAAGGGCTTACTGGGTACGATATTCAAAGTTCAAAATCGAACATGGTATGGACTTACGAGAATAAAAGAAAATCTACCTGGATTATACATAAAGTACATAAAGTTTCCTAAATAGTAATTTAGAGAAAACTTCGAGTATTCGAAGTAAGGATTCTATGGGTTTCTGTGGAAGAGAAGGTTGATAGGACATGAGCCCTAGAGAGCACAGGTCCTTCAATGGAAGTCCTGAACCTAAAATTGACGTTCAGTAGAAGTCGACGGGATTATAAAACTACAATTCAAATTATGTGCATTGTATCCCTTAATATCCAGAAACAGAAGTCCATAAATGGCCAAAGGACGCTCAAAAGTGCGCAATATCATATCCAGCTATGGACGAACAATGGACGTCTTAGTTTCCAGACGTCGAAGTCCAATGGACATTTTTGTACTGTCTAGGTAGGCTCACACCCTGATATTCCGAAGTTACGGTAATACATAATGGCATAATTTTGGAAAAGGCACGTGCCTATTGAAATTTTACCAAATACAAAATAGGAGGTATGCATATACATAATATTCCAATACTCACGGTAACTGCCCATTCATGATGCAAACATAAGGGCCTTGGGGTCTTTAAGCAAAAAAGACCTGATTGGTTGCTTTCAAAGACATATGCATATTATTTCCATATAGTACGTATTATATTGCAATACCTACGGTACCTTACGATGAAGAATGCAAACATATTTGAAATAGCAATATCAATCGACACTAAGTCTATCTTTTTTGCGATCATTAAGTTAAAATGTCCTGATTCTTTATACTTTACACATGCATATTATTTTATTCGTGTATTCATCATGTCAAATCATCGGCTCACACTTGACAAAACTCTATCTATGTAAATTTGATATCTGTGCATTTTTCGTACCTTTATTTCTGAATGTTTGCATCAAAGGCCAACCATTGTGTAAGTAGGTAACAGGGAGCATTGGAATATTACGTATATGGAGGTATGGTGAACAATTTCCATAATTAAGTAATAAATAAGTAGAAACACCGCCCTATAATAAAGCAATTTTATTTTAATTTGCAGAACATTTTTCAGACCAATTCCACGTAATGCCGTGCAACATGCCTCACCTTCCGAAATGCGAATGCACCGGAAATTTCAGCAATATATTAAAAGACAAAACGGGAACGTGGTGCACCAAGTACACCAAAGGGGAGGAATTAAAACGGTGGGCGTGCGAAAACAAGAAAGACTGGGACATATTTTTCCGGGATAATCCAGAAATGCTGTAAGTTTTGATACTGGATTGAATGTCGTGCATGCACTAATAGTTTGCTATATTTCTAATTAGATAATAGAGAATTATTGAAATACAGCCAGGCTATAATTGTGCCAGGCACTATTTTGACACATTCACATTTAAAACTGACAGTTAATCCTTCAAAATTGACATACCAAAGTCGAATTTAAAACTTTCGTCATTTATTTTCAATTAATAAAAGAGGCACTATTTATTCCGGTTCATATAGTAAACAAAGGCCGTGTGTTGAAAGATCACAGCTGATATTACAATGTGAAGGTGTCAAAATAATGGTAGACGAGCACAGTTGTCTGGTAACTCGAGTGTCATACGGCCATGACGTGAGAGCTACGTCACAGTTCTCCTAGGATTCGGCAGTCAAACGCTGGTTATGGCTTGATTTTTTATTTTAGTAAATTCATTTGTGAAACAACGAGTAATGATAAGAATAAAATTTATAACTATCAAAAAACAAAATGAATTTATTATTTATTATATTATTTGTTTTAAGTCTGTTGCAAAAAATTCATAATATTTTTAAAAGATTTCAGCACACGTGTGAAATTTAACGTTTTCTGAGGATGGAAATCTTGTAAAATCCATCATTTTGATATGTGGTCGTAGGAAAATATCTTATTTAGTGAAATTCAATAATTTTAGTTACACTAGATACCAAATGTGCCGTCAAGTCAACCTGCCAAAATGCGAATGTTCAGGTAGCTTCAGTGGAATAGTCAAAGACAAGACTGGAACTTGGTGCATCCAGTACACCAGTCTCCACGAGGAAAAAAAATGGGGATGTGAAAACAAAGACGATTGGTTGCACTATCTGGTCGACCACCCTTATTTTATTTACTGTCAACTATAGTATGTACTTAGTATATTTTTCCCAGTAGAGAAAATATTTATTGAATCCGATCCATCATCATATTCGACCGTCATAAAACCATACGAGAAATTCAAATGCGCGCATTGTATGTAAATTTTATTAAAAAAATTACGGCCACACTAGTTTTATTTATTACGCATTTTTTATAAAATTACATATTATCAGAATAAATTTTTAATTTTAGTTCTTTAAAATGCAGATAAAATTACATTAATTTAATTTATATTCACAACCTACCCACATAGCACAAAAATCACAGCAACGTTAAATTAATGTGAAGAAAAATTTTTTTTACTTAAAAACAACCTCATACCATGTAATATTTATTTTGTTAAATACTACATGCTTAAGGATAACTTAAAAACAAGGAGAAATCAAGTTATAAAAATGTACTTTTTGCTGAAGTTTCTGGTGCTGTGTATATAACGTGATTTTTACCCTCGTTATTTTCATGTACCAAATTCAAACTTGAAAAGTCCTCCACAATATGTTCTAAAGCGCCACTAGATTAAGACTTCTAAAACCTAATAACTTTCTGCGTCTTTTTTGGTCACGTTTTTTTAATAAAATTTTTCTAACTTAAAAGAGACGCGAAAGGAAGTTATAAAAGTTCACTAGTTTAAGACTACAACACTTCAAGACAAGTTTAAGGATGGCGCTCAAGGCAAGACAAAATATCTATCTATATACATTATGTTTTTTTTTAAAAGCGAAACAAGATTTTTTAACAGTAAACACTTTCACAGAATATTAATGTGTCTTTATCAGGTTAATAACAGATGCGTCGTGACCGTGAGGGATCAGGGATCAGTTTCATAACATGTTTTTGGAGTTTAGAGGCCAAAGCACTGCCTGATAGATTTCGTCAAAGTGAAAAATGCCGACAATAGGTGGCGCTGCTGCTAGTAAAATCTCAAAAATATTCGGTAGAAAAGCCATGCAAGTCGCGTAGTAAAATTCGTGTAGAAAAGGCGTGAATCTAATGTGATTTTAATGTTGATAAAAATTACTTAAAGCTAACGTAAAAAAATTGCTGTTTTAATTTGATAATGGCGTTATTACAACGCAGTTTTTAGCAACGTTATTTTTTATAACGTTAATGGATGACCTATTAAGCTTGTTTTCATATATGAAATAAACGTTTTTTCTAGCAGCTTTTAAAATCTCACGCCTTTTTTACGTGTTAAATACGTGATTGTGCTATAGGGTATAAACCAAAAAGAAAAAATTTCTGAGAAAGATTAAAAAAATTCAATAAAAATTTGCATATGTATTGTGCAATTTTTATTACCCTTGATCCCCTCCTCAGGTACGACAGAATTACTGAAATTCAAGAAAGATAAAACATGCTACATGTTAAAAAATATGAGTTAAAATTAATTAATTTTATGGTATATTCGAGGGTATATTTTATTCTCAGGTGATGTAAACTAGAAATGTGTTGTCACGAAATGGATATGAATTTACACACAATTATTCCAGTGCAGCATATGATAAACAGAGACAAAGAAATGAGTGAAATGCAAACATTTCTAATGCGCTTGTCCTCGATCCTAGTATTTCGGGAGGAGTCCGAAACCGGTTTAAGTGGCCTGATGGAACGAAAAACTGACTGTCCGACAACAGTACAACGTCGACCTGGAACGGAAAATTGGATTGTTTGTACCGTTTTCTTCCTGTCGAATGTCCTGATGGAACACAACTATTTAAATAAGGAAACATTTTATAAAAACATGTTTAAATATGCAATACAAAAGAAAAATTACAAAAAACAAAAAAACCTACTAGAGCAAAGGTTGCAGTAGTATTTACTATTAATTGTATACCTACTTATAAATAAGCATTTATTTTACCCTTTCAATAAAAGAAAGCTGTCGAGCTATAAAATAGCAAACTCTAAGTGGAAGCTTTACTCTTGTTTACGACCCTTTTTATAAGGTTATAGCCAGTGCAAGAAAAAATATAAAAAACAGGAAAGCAAAAAATTTACGATCACAAGAACAGAGAATTGGAGGATAAAGTACAGGGTGTTTAATAATAATGTCAAAAAAGTTTACATAGGAAATTTGCCTAAATTTTCAGAATATTTTAAAAATTATATTTCAAAATTATTATGTGGGTTAGTTGCACTAGTGAATCAACATCAACCAGATAATTTTTGCACTCAACCACCAGTATTTACTAAAGGGTCTACAGTGCTAAGTGCTATAATTCTAGATCTACAAGTCTAGATTTTGGTTGAAAGTTTAACTTATTTTTCCCGTAAATGCAATAGTTTTTAATATTTATATAAATGTTTTATAAATACCTTGCGACATGGGTCATCTTTTTTCATTGTAACAAAGACATTATTTCACAACAAAGGTTCGAAATAAATAAAAACAATATAATATTTTGGTTTAAAAATGGTAGCCATATGTAAACCTCCAAACGTCTCTAGGAGATGTCCAATAAAAACGGAGTAAGTCAGTTTCAGATGTCCGCTATAGTTTACATGTAAATTTTTTGGACCAGTTAGTGATGATTGAACTGATGTTCAATTGTTTTGGTGGATGTATAATTGAAAGCAGATTCTAATATTTCTTGTGCTTTTTACAATATTTAAATATTAATACGTTTTTAACGCGGTATGAGATGAAACTCACTGAGGAATGCTTACTTTGCACATTAGGGTGAACCAAATCTTTGCAGTTATTTGACCTGTGAGTATTAAAAAAATACACTTAAACCGGTCGGAATCTATAGACTTGAAAACATGGTCTAAAATCTTAAGTTTCAAGGTCTTAGTAAATACTGGTGTAAATGTTTTTCTACAAATTGCAATAGCTTGTTTTCATATTTTTCACAAAAATTATAAAAAACATGTTTTATGCAAAAATGATGGGTAATTTTGACGCACAAAGGTATATTGAAGGGCTGAGGCAGGCATCACACTAATTATTCTTGTTTTAAAACAATTTTTAAATTATTAAATCTTGTTAATGCAGGCACACTCATAGCATGATATAACATAACGTGTCCCTGAGTGGCCAAAATTGGTCCACATAATGTCCCTTCATGTCACGAACTGTTTATTAAAATTAAAAAGGGTTTAGAATCTAGAAAAATGTCGTTAGTCGGGTTAAAGTTAATGGGATTAGGGTCTGGGGACTTATACATAAGTGGTATAATTATTTTTTTAAATTAACAAACTTTTGTTTAAAGTTAATGGGTTGTGGTTTAATTGCATATTAAAATACTTTTTATACTGTTAAACGGAGTAAAGTTAATCACGCGGTACTATTCACAAAGATTCAGTAATACTAGGAACCTTTTGCACGCCCTTCCTTAGTTAACATCACGGTGGATAGAATAGACCGGTGTTCGGATCATATATATATATATATATATATATATATATATATATATATATATATATATATATATATGTATGTCGAATTTTTCACGTCACTGGTGGTCCAGCTGATTTTTGTAAACAAAAGTTAGATCTGATATAAACAACGGAACTACTAATATTTTTTGAATTTTTTGAAAACTAAGGCAATTTTCCCACTGGTTTCTACTATATCCTTATAAAAAATAGTTTTCTAGACTTATTATCGTAAGCCCGCTTTATATTTTTATTACACAGGACTTAAACTACAAGTTAAACTGAATGTAATCGCTTGGTATCAAAGGTGAACCGAGGACTTGGGAAGTAAACAAAGATGTAGGTCAGCGGATTATTTTTGAAGCTGAAACGAACACATTATTTTCTTCGAATTTTAATTTTTGTGTAAAGAGAAATGAAGCGGGCTAAAAAAAATACTCTGCCAATCTATGGGCACCTAAGCTCACACTGGGTACTATAGTTATAGTGTATCTACGTGAAAGCTAATATAACTAAAAACTGAAGTATGTTTTATTGAACTCCAGACTCAATTACCTTTCGTTTGATACCACACAAGCCATGTTTTGACTTAAACTCCAATTTTTCAAATCTAAACCGAACCGAACCGAACCGAACCCTTTTTTTTAAACTAAAAAATATTTTGTTTAACTCCAGACTCAATTACCTTTCGTTTGATATCACACACGCCATATTTCCACTTAAACACTAATTTTTGAAATTTACCCCCCCCCCCCCTTTTTTTTAAATAAACTAAAATGTATTTTGTTTAACTCCAGACTCAATTACCTTTCGTTTGATATCACACACGCCATATTTTTTCATAAACTCTAATTTTTGAAATCTACCCCCACCCTTTTATTTGGCTTGTGTTCGGTGGATTTTGTTCATTTTTAAATGGGACCATCTCGACCCAAAACCCAGCCTGGGTACCAAATTTCATTAAAATCGGGCACGCGGTTTTTGAGTTATGTGCGTTGGTCGTTACAGACAGACATACAGACACACAGACAGACAGACAGACAGACAGACAGACAGACAGACAGACAGACAGACAGACAGACAGACATACAGACAGACAGACAGACAGACAGACGGCGCAACAAAAAAGTTTCAAAATCATCTGAAACGCAAAGATATATAAAAATTTTTGAAATCGGAGCAACTTTTTTTTTCTCGAAAAAATTAGGATCACCATAGCTCACACTACTATAGTATAGTATATGTGTGAGCTAATAACGACTGGTATGTCTCAAAAATATTATTTTATAAGAATATACTAAAAATACTCTGCCAATATATGGGCCCCTAAGCTCACACTAGGTACTATAGTTATAGTGTACGTGTGAGCTAATATAACTAAAAACTGAAATATATTTTATTCAACTCCAGACTAAATTACCTTTTGTTTGATACCACACAAGCCATGTTTCGACTTAAACTCAAATTTTTGAAATCTACCCCCACCCTTACAAAAAAAACAAAAACTAAAATGTATTTTGTTAAAGTCCGGACTCAATTACCTTTCGTTTGATATCACACACGCCATATTTTCACTTAAACTCTAATTTTTAAAATATACCCCCACCCTTTTTTTTTAAATAAATTAAAATGTATTTTGTTTAACTGCAGACTCAATTACCTTTCGTTTAATATCACACACGCCATATTTTCACACAAACTCTAATTTTTGAAATCTACCCCCACCCTTTTATTTGGTTTGTGTTCGGTAGATTTTGTTCATTTTTAAATGGGACCATCTCGACCCAAGACCCAGCCTAGGTACCAAATTTCATTAAAATCGGCCAAGCGGTTTTTGAGTTATGCGCGTTGGTCGTTACAGACAGACATACAGACACACAGACAGACAGACAGACAGACAGACAGACAGACAGACAGACATACAGACAGACAGACAGACAGACAGACAGACAGACAGACAGACGGCGCAACAAAAAAGTTTCAAAATCATCTGAAACGCAAAGATATATAAAAATTTTTGAAATCGGAGCAACTTTTTTTTTCTCGAAAAAATTAGGATCACCATAGCTCACACTACTATAGTATAGTATATGTGTGAGCTAAAATAGTACGAAAAAAGTCTAAGTTTTTAAAAAAATTCAAAAATATTAGTTGTTCATATTGTCACGCTGTTTTTGTGACGGGGGTAGCTCAGTAATAGGTCACGTCAAAAAAATGGCATCTCTAATCTCATACGCCTAAATACGTCACATTGGATGTTTGCAAGATGTTTTAGTTAAATAAAAATATACCTGGCAGGCGAGGATGAGAAGGGCAACGTCGATGCGTGACGTCACCTGAATTAATACATTAATTTAGGTGGGTTTCAAACCCTTGGTAAAACCCTTTCTTTGAAAAGAATAAAATACTCTGCCAATATATGGGCCCCTAAGCTCACACTAGGTACTATAGTTATAATGTACGTGTGAGCTAATATAACTAAAAACTGAAATATATTTTATTCAACTCCAGACTAAATTACCTTTTGTTTGATACCACACAAGCCATGTTTTGACTTAAACACAAATTTTTGAAATCTACCCCCACCCTTACAAAAAATACAAAAACTAAAATGTATTTTGTTAAAGTCCGGACTCAATTACCTTTCGTTTGATATCACACACGCCATATTTTCACTTAAACTCTAATTTTTAAAATATACCCCCACCCTTTTTTTTTAAATAAATTAAAATGTATTTTGTTTAACTGCAGACTCAATTACCTTTCGTTTAATATCACACACGCCATATTTTCACATAAACTCTAATTTTTGAAATCTACCCCACCCTTTTATTTCGTTTGTGTTCGGTGGATTTTGTTCATTTTTAAATGGGACCATCTCGACCCAAGACCCAGCCTAGGTACCAAATTTCATTAAAATCGGCCAAGCGGTTTTTGAGTTATGCGCGTTGGTCGTTACAGACAGACATACAGACACACAGACAGACAGACAGACAGACAGACAGACAGACAGACAGACAGACATACAGACAGACAGACAGACAGACAGACAGACGGCGCAACAAAAAAGTTTCAAAATCATCTGAAACGCAAAGATATATAAAAATTTTTGAAATCGGAGCAACTTTCTTTTTCTCGAAAAAATTAGGATCACCATAGCTCACACTACTATAGTATAGTATATGTGTGAGCTAAAAATACAGAACAAAGTTTAATACATGTATTTTGTTTTTATATACAAAAACCCATCATTATAAAACGAGAAGTGCCCAAAATACCCTGTTTATAATCAAAAAATGGCCCTGGCCCCCAAATGAATTAATATTTCGCCCTTTGGTACCTACCAAAAATTAGTGGGCAAAGACCCCTCATCTCTGGTTAAAAAAAAGGTGCAACGCACGCTACTAAATTAACTTAAAAAAATGACGCCTGAGATTAACGTCGATAGGCCTCTATAGATTTACGTGAGCGGTGAACGATCACACAGTCAACTTCGTGGATACCTAATGGGAATATCCCTCTCTTTCGAGCTGGACTTCCCCTTCGAAAGGATCTCCTTTTTCAGACTGAAACTGCTAGGCAAGCACGTTTTTCAGGGTCAGGCCTTAGGTATAGTGATGGACCCCTTATTCAGGGAGAAAACCAAAAGTTGAACCGTGTTTTTATAGGCAAATAATGCCTCGTTAGCTTAATCGATCGACATTGATTAGTTGATTTTCTTTTAAAGAAAAACATTAAATTATTTAATTACAATATTGAACAGTATTTAATTGAGTAAAAATTTAGGTATTTGAATAATTCTCATTTAGTTATTTAGACTGTGTGACAATATTATATCTAACTTTTGTTTACAAAAATCAGCTGGACCACCAGTCTCGTGAAAATTCGGTCTATTCTCTTCACCGTGAGCCAAGGCCAACACAAAAATAGAGGCCACGACCCTGAAAAAATCAGCTGTTCTCCCGGGGCTGAATTTTACATTGGGTCTTATGGGAGGTCAGACGTTTTTTTATGATATTTTCAAAATGGCACTACAAATTTCCGCAAAATTTCAGTGAAATATTCTCAGACACCATCCCGATATTCCACCAAAGGTTTGTAAGGAAGCAACATGTTTAAAAGGTTAAAATCTTCAAGATTTAGCATTCCTTATTTTGAATTCAAATTACCCGCCATGTACCACATGCCAACTGTTATATTTGACATGTATTTGGCTTTGTCATATGTGATTGTCACATTCGCTTCTGCTTTAAACTTAGTTTTTGTGTGAGCTAATGAAGCGGCTATGAAAAATTAGGGCTTACTATACATTTAAAAAAAATTGTTCTGCCAGAATAAAGTAAAAACAATCTCAAAAACGGCTTTATTTAAAAAAAATCCAATATCCATGAACCTTCATTCCAACCTCAATATTTTAAAGACAATCAGCTGTGTCGTAACGTGACCATCAAAAAAAAATCAGCCCCGGATGTGACGTCAACAAAGTGGAGGATCGTGGCCCGTCCATTTTGATAGCCCTGCGTGAGCTAATATTACCATTTATAAATGCAACATTAAATGACAGATGTCATATGATATCTAGAAGCCCAATTTTGACCTTTTGCAGACTCAATTTTTTATCATTTACCCTTTATTTATCTGTCAAAAGCCTATTTTGTGTTCTGTAGGCAAAATTATTTAAAAAGTTGCAAAAACAACTAGGTAAAAACTGCAATTGCAATAGCAGTGAAAATCCGCCAGGAAAATATAGGAATAGGTCTGCGTTTACTTGTATACTTCTTAATATTTTTTGCGCACTTCACAGAACATTGATGACTTTTGGTTAGTTGGTGAACACTGTTGCCAAACAACACATACCTACTAGTTTTTATAAAAAATAATTTTCAATAATTGACATAAAACTAATCTGCCGATTACTCCGCATCGGTAGCTTTTGAAATAATTGTCTAGTATCAAAACAGTTTAAATTTACATTACATATTGTGATTACGTTATATGCGCGGCATCACAGTCTTTAAATAAAGGAACTAGTAGCCTGCGTTATTCCACCATAAGTAAGGTCAAACACTATTCTTTAGTAAATGATAAGGTTCAAACCAGGTAACTGTGCATGCCTTAAATAGCGCGTTTTAACCTACTTACTTTTAACTAAACAAATAAATAATCTTGATAATCAGTCGTTCCAAAAGAGATCTGAGGGTGGATGGGCATTAATGACGTAAACAGATAAGTGGGAAATAAATTAAAGTTTATGCATATAATTTCTTAGTTTTTATAATCTTATAAAATGTTGGGTGATGGGGGAAATTACATCCATACATGCCTGTGAATATAGGAACATTTTTAATAGAATATCTATAAAACGTGTCCCCCCAAAAAAAACAAAAAAACTAATAAAAATTACATTTTTACTAATTTTTATTAAAAATTTTTGGCCTCTACTACTATGTCGGTTTAGAACGTTTTTCTACATTGTCCGACGCCTATTCTCCACCTCCTTCGATCCTGACAGTCATTTGGCCTTACCTAGTTATTATATTAGAAAGAATTTAAAAATCTGAAATAGAATATTTTTTATTTTCTAAATAATTTATTTCAAAATTCCTTTAAAAGTGAAATTATTTGCCTTAATGGTATTTAATGTTTGCTAGATTTTAAAAAAATACTAAATAAAGGTTTTATTATTTTATATTTGCAGTGAATTTTTCTTTTCATATTGGTTTCTACTTAATTTTTTTCATGATTTACTTTACTACCATACAGGGTCGAAACTATAAATAAATTTCGATGGGGGATAAAAAGTTTTTATTAAAATTTTGGAAAATGTGCATGTTGCGCAAGTTTTTTTTTTCTTATTTTTATTGCTGATAAATCTAAATAAACACACCTTATCGATTATATCTGGGAAAGGATTAATCACCGTTGATTCTTTCTAGGAGGGGGGACTTGCCATCATAACTTCTAAAGTAAGAAAATTAGACATTTAAAGACGTGATTCACTTTACTCCTACAGGATAAAGTAAATCACTTTTCACTCAATTTTTCTCTCAAATTTGAGGTTGGATTTATTCATAATGTTGCTTATTAGGAGTGTAAAGGGTAAATCTATATTCAATCCTTTTTCGAAATGTTTTGGTGTAATTATCTGAAAATTATTAAGAAAGAACCGCAATTTTTGATTCACTTTTCCCCGTTTGACAGTACTTTAAATGTAGTTAATGCAGTATTCAGGCCTGTTATAAAAAAAAATATTTGCTTGGATGTGAATTATTTTTAAAGCCAAACGTGGATATTTTTTTTTATCATGCCTTAAAACCAGCAGAAAAATGTTCTCTCACGTTTCCTTTTCCTCCGAAATAAATTGATATGTGACACACGTCAATCTCAGGATAATAGTCCAAGATACGGTATCAAATTTTGTTTTTGATCGAGTAAATAATTATTTTTTATTTAGTAGATGTAGCAAATAGACATTTTTGATGTAGATGCCTACATTAACCAATTTTACTAAGCTTATCTTCTAGTTTTACACAGTATCAGGATATCACATTACCCTTTTTTTCCTGCCTCTAGACTTTTTTAAAGTGCATAGGTGATGGATTTTAAAAGACAAATACAGTGAAGTTCGCATATGCAAACCCGCTTATAGGAAAACCGTTAGAGAACTTTTGTGTCGTTTGCAACATTTTTTAAAATAGTCATTAAAAAATTGTTTATTTTCGTTTGCTCCATCAAGGTTGCAAATACAAAAAAATTTCAAGAAACAAAAAAAATTTAAGAAAATTCTATTTTTTATAGGGGCACCAACCAAACGGATCCGAAAATCTTTCTGCATAAGTTAATTGTTAGGTGTTTCACATGGTAAATGACGAACCTGTAGCTGTGGTCTATGTTTTAAATTTTAGCTAAATATCTTCAAAAAGTGCAAGAGCTTTAAAATGAAAACTAAAAAAAAGCTGAGTTAATCGGCAGCGATGGTTTTAGTACTTATATATTTATTCGTAAAATAAGTATACATATTTATAAACCAAAGTATAAGAATAGTTTTTTTAACCACTTTAAAAGTTAATTTTTTAACTAAAAAAAAAATAAAAAATTTAATTGATAAATTTTAAAATAAAAAAAAACATTGGTATAAGAAAAAAATGTTTTACTTTTTATTTTAACACAAGCAAAACCAAGGATAAAAGTGCACTCTTTGTCTCAATCACAGAAATAACAAAATCTTCGTTGTACATTAATTTTTGGACGATGAACAAAAAAACATTGATTCAATGTACACAAACATTAATACAATGAACAGTGGCGGCTCATGACTTTCGCAATAGGTATGCAGGATTACACCTCATTTTTAATACACATATATAAAAAATAAAAATTTCATAATATTCTAGGAAAAACCTATCTAAATTCAGTAAAATCAGTAAAATCAGCAAAATCAGGTAGGTAGTAGGTTCACGATGATGCAATTGCCATTTAATTTTAATTTTATTGCTTGTATATGAGGCAAATCGCCTATCCTTCTTTAAAATGTCAAATGTACACTTTGTCTTTAACCTTAACCAATTTATTTACGTCCAATATAGGAGACGGCTTTTTAAATTGAAACGAACCGAAGTCATCGTCGTTTTACCCCGGAAACGGTTTTTCCAGTACAATGCATTGTATACAGGAAACATTATGCAAAAATAATTAAAATAAAAACCGAATTAGAACCGAATGTAAACAATACGCCGACACACAGATTACCAAGAAACCCATACGACCTAACCGAGCCGTTTACTGTGATTGGACACTATTTCAATAATGGATGCAGGTCAACAACTGAGTCTTTGCCCTGCGAAAGCATGCGACGTAGGTAATAAGATGACAAACCGCTCGGTTTTGCTGACGCGGCCCAACGCGGCACCGATTTTTAATTTTTTTTCATGTCTTAGATTCTTAGATTATTAAATTAAGTCTGGAAAAAAGAGGTGAGGCAGGGCTTCACCTGTCTCATTAGTTGAGCCGCCACTGACAATGAACAAGTTCATTAATTCAATTATTTTTACAGTGAATTAATAAAACTTGTTCATTGACTGAAAATAAAAAATAATGACCCAATTCATCGATATTACGTACTTTTTTCGTTCAGTGATACTGATGTTAAAAGATATTTTTATAACTATTGGTTCAGATACCTAAGTATACTTTATTTTTCGCAACTTAAGATATTTTACCATATGGTCGCTGAATACCTTTCGAAAGTGAAAAAACAACGAATTTATTATTATGATTATTAAATTATCCAAGAAACAATCCTAGAGCATTTGCAAAGGGTCCAAAGTCGTTCAGCCAATCGGAAAAGGTCAATTCAATCGAGAACAATATGACCAAGGCGCTTTTGTCTTAGTTTATGCGAGTTGGCTTATGTTACTCGGTCAGTGACGGCCCGTGAGTTTTAAAACTGGGGAGGGGCGCAAATGACTTAAATAATGAATTTATCAAGCAGCACTAAACTTAGTTTGTAATATTCGTTTACCTAACAATGGAAATCCAGTGCAAGAATTTATATTTTCTCTGGAAGATTCATGTTTTCATATTTTCTCAGGTAGATAATGCAAATCTTTCACATTTGTTCTTGCTCAATTAGGGTCAGTTCTTGAAGCCGCATTATAAAACAACACATATAGGAAACAGTACAACAGGTTGGTTAAATCACACCCGCAAATCCAGTTATTTTTCTTATAGATGTCTTAAGAAAAACGCGTGAAACTTCTCTTTTGTGTCCTTCTTTGACTAACTTGAGTTAGGTTTAAATCTGGTAAGGACCTACCCAGTTCTTTCATTTTGGTTTTATCTTCCAAACAAAGACTGGAAAATTTACTTTTAATAATATTACTGACGCTATCCATTATCAAGATAATAAGAATTCGCGGTAAATTATAGCATCACTAAAAAAGTAAAACGTTATGAATAAGGTACAAAACTACCGTACTAATCAGACTAGGCCATAACATATTGACAAGCGGACCCAACTGCGATATTTGGTGAACTGGAGGCAAAATAATTGCGCCTTTCTTTGCATTAAAACAGCGGTATGCACCATTAACGAATTTAATACGTCAATGGTATGCACTCATCCGCTCCCAACCCGTTTCCATCATAACGCCACAGAAGAGAACTCTTCTGAGATAAAGCCGATAACACACAAAAATGCATAGCGCATAGCATGGCGCATAGAAGTTCAACCTTATGGACTTTTCTTATGCTTTAATTATAGAATAAGCAAATAATCAAATAAAATATATTTTTTAATTAAGATTATTTTGTTTTGTTTTTTTAAGGAGGGGCGCCCGGCCATGCGGCCTTAAAGAGCAGTCGTCCCTAAGCTCGGTACACGTGTGGCATGACCTTTGACCTTCAATTTATTTACAGAGTTTTTTTTGTATTTTAATACCTCATCTGCAGTTGATTTCATAATATTTGAGATAACTTTTGACAGTTATCATTACCACCAGCATAGGCCATCGAAAAATAGTTATAAAGCAGCCGTGACTTGTGCCGCAGGCGTGGTCAAGAGGTACATTATTAACATCGGTACAAACGTTATTCTCCTTAAAGACTCCTTGCGTCCTAGAACTCTTATAGTATGATTTGTCAGTTGAAACAGAAATAAGACATTATAAATAAAATTTTTGTTTAAAAATACAGCATGGTTAAAAGTTATAGGATTCATAGACTGCTTGCTGTGCTCAAATACGTCAAAGCATAAATACGGGGCATACCCATGCTTTCTCACACGCGATGCTTGAAGCCAGAACCCCCATTTAATTCTTAATGATCCTTTTTCGGGTAGACAGGATTTTAGTTACTGCGCATGCGTCAGTTTTGGTGGTTTTGCAACATACTTCGTTACGTCACTACATTTTTTGACAATTGTCAATAATTTAGACTTATGTCTATTATTTTTTTCTTTAAAAACTAGTTGATTGGGTTAAAATTTATCAAATTGTGGATTAAAATTATAGTTTTTCTAAAATTAAACTTAACTTTATTAACAAATTATAAACAAAAATACAAGTACTTATCTGTGGAATGGCAATCCCTTACTTCTCCCGGATATTTTTCCACAAACCGCACATCTTTCACAGGAAAAAAACATAATTTAACACGACAAAAGCAAAACACTGCAAAATGTAAACAAACAAAAGATATTAATATGGCGTCTAGCCACACAGGAGCTGTCTGTCTACTTGACAAAACACATGCATGCGCACTGGAAAATTTGCGTCTGCTAATTTAAATTTGCCATCGTTTCCAAAGCAAGCTATAAGCTTCACTTTTCGATTTCTTGAACATGTATTTATGCTTTAACGTATTTGGCTGTGCTTAATAAGTGTAAGAGAGAAGTAAAAGAGAGAAAAATATCTTAAAATATTTGTTGCTGTTTTAGACCCGTATTCGGGCTGGTAGTAGGAAAGTAGGAGAATACATCGGGACCTCTTGTCTTAACGATGTTCTTCGTCATTCCGTCGTCCACAGTAAAACTTGTGAGAAGTGGGTATTTGTTTGTCACGAAAATTCTAGCTCAAGCCATGCCGCTTATTACATTTAGCGTTCCGGAAAAAGTACAGATGGTTCAATGATATTTCGGTGGAAATAGCTGTCAAGATGCCACTACAGATGTTCGCGAAATTTCAGTAAACTTTTGTAAGGTTAAAATCTTCAAGATTAAGCATTACTTATTTTGAATTCAAATTTCTCGCCATGTACCGCAGGCAATTGTAATATTTGACATGTATTTGACTTTGTCATCTGTGCTTATCTTGGCATTTGTTTATTTGTAATGATTTTTTACAATAAAGTTCATTTAGAGTCAAAAATGCCAATCGTTTTAAAACAAAATTACACTACAAAAAAAATATTTTTTGATGTATTAAGTTTTAAAAGTCTGCCGAATATAAAAAATAAATGTAGGTGAGCCGATTACTTTCCACGCAGAAACAAACACATTCGCTCCTGTTTTAAGTTTTATTTTTGTGTGTTATACAAGAAAATAGTAAAAACAATCTCACAACCGGCTTTATTTAAAAAAAAAACAAATATTCATGAACCGTCGTCATTCCAACTTCAATATTTTAAAGACAATCAGCTGTGTCGTGACGTGACCAACAAAAAGAAAATCAACCTTCGCTGTGACGTCAACTAAGTTGTAGATCGTGGCTCGTCCATTTTGATAGCCCAGGGCTAGCCACGATCCAAGGCCAACACAAAAATAGAGGCCACGACCCTGAAAAAATCAGCTGTTCTCCGGGGGCTGAATTTTACACAACACAGGGTCTTATAGCAGGTCAAATGTTTTTTTAAGATATTTTCAAAATGGCACTACAGATTTTCCCGAAATTTCAGTAAAATATTTTCAGACACGATCCCGATATTCCACCAAAGTTTTGTAAGGAAGCAACATGAGTCAAAGGTTAAAATTTTCAAGATTTAGCATATCTTATTTTGAATTCAAATTACCCGCCATGTACCACATGCCAACTGTTTGACATGTATTTGACTTTGTCATCTGTGTTTATCACATTCGCTTTTGCTTTAAACTTAATTTTTGTGTAAGCTAATGAAGCGGCTCTGAAAAATTAAAGATTACCATAGATTTTAAAAAAATTATTCTGAAAGAATATAGTAAAAACAATCTCTTATAACAAATATAAACAAATAAAACAAATAAATAAAATATAAACATGTGTTACATGGCGGATAATTTGAATTCAAAATAAGGAATGCTAAATCTTGAAGATTTTAACCTTTTAGTTATGCTTCCTTACAAAACTTTGATGGAATATCGGGATGGTGTCTAAGAATATTTCACTGAAATTTCGCGGAAATCTGTAGTGCCATTTTGAAAATATCCTAAAAAAACGTGACCTCCCATAAGACCCAATGTAAAATTCAGCCTCCGGAGAACAGCTGATTTTTTCAGGGTCGTGGCGTCTTTTTTTGTGTTGGCCTTGGATAGCCCTAAACAAATCAATCTATGCGACATTTACAAGGAATTATTTTATTTGGCACTTGTTATAACCTAAATTTTCAAGGGCGCAAACCAAACTTTCTCCCTTTGGAAATTGTTTTGGAACCGAAAATTAAATTCCGAGAGAAAATACCAACATGAGAAGACCCAAAATTGTCAAGATACTTAATGTAGTGAGATTAATGGCTTCGCTAATTAACTTAAGATAGGATAAACCGCAATGTTTGAGCAAGAAAAAAAACTTATTTTTTTCCTTTTTTAGCACAGGATATTATCTCCAACCAAAGGCTTTTAAGTAAATAAAGGTCTTAAACAAGGTTGCTGTATCTCGCCTACGCTCTTCAAGATATACTTGGAACAAGTCCTTAAAGTATGGAAGAGAAAATGCCAAAACATGGGAATTCCGTTTGACGAAACCACCTTGTATACTTTATGTTTCGCCGACGATTATGACGACCTCGAATATATAACACGAAAACTACTAGAATAGTACAATAAGTGGGGACTAGAGGTTAATCTCAATAAGACAGAGTATATGTGTATCGGTGGAATGAAACGGATCTAATCTTAAATACCGGGCAGCGAATTCAGTCCTTTGATGAGTATAAATACTTAGGTCTAAAAATTACAGCTGACGGAACACTAAACAAAGCTATAAAAGATCGAAACGTACAAGGAAGAAAAGCACTAACCTTATTAAATGGAATAATTTGGGACCAAAGTATATCAAAACATAACAAAAAGCTTATATATAACACCATTGTAAAAAGTATTATTACATACGGCTCAGAAGTATGGCCAATCAAGGATAGAACAGAAAAAATGCTTTTCGCTACGGAGATGGACTATTGGAGAAGAGCAGCAGGGAAATCAAAAAGAGAAAGAGTTACAAATCAAAGAATAAGAGAAATTATGACAGTGGGTGAACGTACTTTAGTGGATGATATAAGAACAAAACAACTAGTGTGGTACGGACATGTACAAAGAATGAATGATAAAAGACTACCTAAACAAATACTACAATGGAAACCAACTGGCCGAAGAAAACGAGGACGGCCAAGGAGAAGCTGAAGAAAGGGAATAGACAGTGAAATAAGAATAAGAGGCCTAGATAAAAAATGGGCAAACAGAAACGAGTGGAGATTGGGTATCGGAAGACGTAGAACATTGTGAAACCGATAAATATATATATATTTATATATATATATATATATATATATATATATATATATATATATATATATATATATATATATATATATATTATCTCCTAAATAGCAAGGTGAGGTGAGGTCGAGGGTGAGATATTTTAAACGTCAAAAGACAAAAATATTCGACTGCTCTAAATTCGTTAGGTAATTCGCGCAGAGGTATGGTAGGTAAATCTGAATCGTTCGTTAAATGAATCCATATCGATCAGAGCCAAATCTGCGTGCTTCGATCTTCAGACAGATCTTTTAAATTAATCTGTTTGTTTGAGAATACGTTTATTAATTTTTTTTGTTTTTATCGTAAAAACTGCCTTTTTTTTCTGAAAAATAAAGAATCTGAACCAGAAAGTTTAAAAACGTTTAGCATATAGGTATCTGACGAGAATTTTGGTGGAGTTGAGGATAATAACAGTAATTATCTCTAGGCTAGGCTAGGCCTTAGTGATATATCTTTAAGCCAATATGTTAGGCCTAAATCATTTAGTGTTGTAGGAATATTACGTATATGGTTGTAAGCTGCAGAGTTTTTTTATGTGCTGGGTGAGTCACTTTAGTCAAACTTAGTATGTAATTACGTGGGCATAATAGATCCAATTGTGATCGCAGTGCATGGAGGCCCAGTAGGGCCTGCCACCACTTTCGAGTACATACATACATATAGTCTAAATTTTACGCATTTGTAATGACGTCACCAGGTGAGAAAAAAACGTATGGCGTAGATATTTTTGCCAATCAATATTTGTTATTATTTTTTTGATTGACAGTGACGGATACTTCACATAACCAATTACCTACCTATTTAAAAAAGAATTAATCATAGACACTACTTTTTTTTTTAAAGTTTATTGTCACCGCTGTTTATAATATACTAAACAAAGATAAACAAAAATGACGTCATTACAAATGCGTATAATTTGGACTATACATACATCTCTATCTGTTTGTTCGGTAATTAACAATTTGCTTCGACCAATCTGCCTGGCTTCATTGCAATAAGTCCCTAATGCTTTAACATTTTAATTGCCTTATTTCTACAAAAAATATTATTTGCTTTTGTTTTTCGAATCCATAATATGAAAATTTGAAAACAATTATTGTTAAAATTTTAATTGACGTCAACAAATTTGTTTATTTTTCCCTTTTAAAAAGCTCTGAAATAAGTTTATATAATTGGGTTTATTAGGAAAAGCTGTATGTAGGTTTATTTAAATAAAACTGTAACAAAACGGGATTTGAATATAAATGGTACTTTTGCCATTTATAAGTTTTTATAATATTTTCAGTTAAATATTGTTTTTGACATCAACAAGCATTAATTACATACAGGTTAAGAAGAAGTAAAATTTATGGCAATACCAGCGACTTGTTTTTTGGCATATGTTCAGGTTTGCTGCATTTTAAAAAAAGTTTGCGGCTAATATGTCCTTTGAGTACACAATAATTTATATTCTGTAACTGGAAACAATTTTGCTAAACTGTTTTAAATTTTTTAAAAACACACTGTATAATTTTAACTTCGTTCGATTTTCTAAATCTGGCTTGCGTTGGTATTTTGTCTCTTGGTGAAGCGTTTAAAGCGTAGTCTATCTCTTTCTCGCCAAGACAAGGAGTAGAGTTCTAACCAATCAACGGCAAGCTATTTGTGACTGCAAGCGCAGGGTGGCTTTGGCTAATAGCGATTTCGGCTTTTGCTCTAAAACTGCCCTGGAGTGCTCGAAAATTGCTCTGAAACGGGTGCACGCGTTCGACTTAAAAAAGAGCGGTGCTCTAAAAAAGATTTGCGTGCTCGACTATTGCCCGCAAATCTCCGAGCGGGTGCTCTCAATTGCTCCATCTCTTTTGACGGAGCAACGTTTCAGATCAAAACAAAAACCTAACCCCATTTCTTAGATATGATTAATTTATTTCCAGCTTTGCTATATTTGTGTTTCTATAAGTATTTTCGGTGTTTTACATCTAGAAAATGTTCATTCATATACTCCAATACTCCAAAAAAATTTATATAAAAAAATTATAAACCACCAATATTTTTTATTTGTTAAGGTTATAAAACCCACGAAATTTCTATCAAGTGTTTGAAAAATCATGTTCGGCCTTGCTCCGAAGGCGAGCAATCCCGCTTGATCTCAGATTAATCCCGAGGTGCTCTGAGAGAGATTCGTTACGTTACCGCTCTACCCGCGAGTGATTTCTGAGCAGTGAAGCCGAAATCGCTATAAGACAAGAAAGTCGTTAGAAAACATTCTTTGATTGGGTTTCGTTCACACCACTTCTTATGGGGAGTTTTTTTCAACTGGGGAAATTTATCAATTATTTTAACCGTCAAATTCCCTTTCGAGATCGTGTGAATTTAATAACATATAGTAACTTTTAATAATTTTATCAGCCATTTAAAGTGTTGCACAAACTGGTAGCTTACAACGTTAATGCCTTGGCCACTTGAGTTGACAGAACCACTGTCATAACGACCGTCTGTTACAAAACTAAAATTATATATTATATATTTAAAAAAAAGAACAGAATTTTTTAACAAATATGAACGAATATCACATGTCCTTGCTTCCTGTTCCTAGGCAACTAACTTCGGTATTCAATCTAAATTTTTATGTGGGTCGCCCGTATTATCGATAGATATTTAAGAAAATCTAGATAGGACGCCCCAGGAAAGATTTTTTTTAACTTATTAACAATACAGTATTTAAAATTATTATCAAAGCTTATACCTAAAACAACTGTTTAGAGTCTAATTGCTTGACAATTTTTTTACTTCTTTTCAAGTACGAATTTGAGGGGAAGGGGTATTGTGGTAGATAGCCCCCGTAGAAAAATTATATTTGCCCTTTTAATTAATAAATAAAAAATTAACCGGATAATTGGCCCAGATCCGCGCTTGATTCATTTGGTAAATTCTTCTTAATTTTTAGGTCTTACTAATTTTAGGGTTGCTTGCGTACAGTATAGTACAGTATCAGTGGTAGCTTACGGCCTTAAAAAATGGTAAAAGGCTACTAAAGTAAAAAGATATTGACCTATTTCTTACAATATGTTTGTTCCTATTTTTGTACAACAACTGGGTTTTTTAGTCTTTTGAGGAGACACACTTATCTACATGTCCAACTTCTACATTAGTTTCCAACACTAGGTTCTTAATTGGGTTGATTTTTACAACAACTCACACATAAAAATATTATTACAATTAAATTACCTGAAAAAAAAACTGGTGTTGAAAAAGTAACTATTCGTTCCTCGCGTATGCCTTACTCGACAATTAACGGAGTAACGAATACCTTTGAATACTTTGATTCCTTTGATTATTTTAATATTCAGTAATCACTCAAAAGTCAGTATTCCAAAATTAGGGAGTTACTATGATAACTTAAGAAATTAACGCATTTAAATTGTATTTCTTACAATAATTTAAATTATTTTAAGATATGTTTTCAAAATATGTAGTATTATACAGAATGTATTTTTTTTATTTTTGTCCAAACTTTTTGTATATTTTTTGAGTCCTCGTCTAAGATTGTTATTTTTGTCTCTATTTTTATTTACTTTTAGATTTTAAGTATGTATTTCTTTGTATGTAAGGCATTAGATTTTTAAAACAAAGTTCTACACAGAAGAGTTCCTAAGTAATTCCTATATTTAGTTTTTGAATTTTAGCCCGCATTTTAAAAATTTCAATTAAATATTTCCATAACATCAACAATAAAAATATACCGAGAATTTTTCACTAATTGTATGATTAAATTAAATACAGTTACGGTAATTAAAGTAACGTCAGTAATGAATATATAAAATGATTACTTCGTAATCGAGTAACGATTAGTAACAAGTATTCAAAAGAAACGAAAATCAACACCTCTAAAACAAAAGCAAAAGAATCAGATCATACCATTCCATTAGCACCGCGAGAACCGGCGGCGATCCTTCAATTACGTGACGGGTATAGAATCCCTGTATGTTGAAATATTTGGATATAATATAATATTATATCCAAATATGTCAACATACAGGGACTCTAATAACGCGATACCGAATGTATGGTGCAGAAGCAAACGACTCGTGCAGACGACTAGTCAATTTTTAAATTACCATTCATCAGAATGTACATTTTATCGGCGATCGGCGGTATTGTATGCTGTCATGAAGTTATTATTATGAAATCATGGTAACAGTGAAAAGCAAAGATATTTGTCAATCTCTTAACTTGCTCTTGCCTAAGGCTTGGTCACCAGTTTCATTTCTTGCCGCTCACTTCTATATTTCTTTATCACTAATAAAAAGAAATGACGAAATAAACTTGAATTTAACAGACTTTGCTGCCAAGAAGTCGGATCTTGCCTAACTTTTAAATATTTAACCAAATTTTTTTTTGTTTTAATATTATTATTAAATTTGTAGAGCCCAAAAAACAAGGCGACTGTAGCATTCTTCTTTATAAACCAAGGACTCCAGTAAGCGTAGGAGAACATCTGATGGATCCGATTTGTACTCAAACAACCAGTTTTCCATAAGAAACAGGTACAGTTTCTTAAAAAAGGCTAGTTTATATATTTTTTAAATTTATAAATAGGGTTATGTGAATAACTCCGCCTCGCACTAAAATTTTGAGCTATTTTAAAGTGCGTCGCTTGCCGAATTCGTTTCAACAAGCTTTTTATGATCCACGAAAACACAGCAAACACGTATTTAAATGAAAACTCGACAACAAACTGTCGATTCCGTCCCAAAGAATCTGCGAACACACAAACGGGAGCCGAAGAAAGCTGTTTTTCGGCAAACCACTTGGCACGCGCCCAATTTGAAAACACGAAAACAGGACGAATCCGTCTTTGCGCGCGGAGTGTGAGCAGCGCGCGAGCAGCGCACATACTACGAAGCGGTTCGGTGTATACGTACACTTATGCCAAACTGTGGACAACAAAGAACAAGCTGCCTGCTTTTTTGCTATTTTTTCTTGAAGCTAGCGGCAAGAAGTGAAACTGTGGATTAGGCATAATACTACTGTCAAAACGAATTTTATACTTTGTTTCGATTTTTATCGATCCACACACAGCACGTTTTCCATCTTTCTTCTTTGCAAATACTACTGTGCTTTTGATCGACGAACGTTAACGGTGGTCTAATGTACAGAGCTGCTGCTGCTAGATTAAATTAATATAATTTATTTATTTATTTTTAATATTTTGATGTACAGGAAATCTAGAAGTAATAGCTTTGACTATACATTACCGGTGTTTCACGAACATGAAGACAGAGCCTCTCCAAATTCGCACTCTAAATACCCAAAGATGTTCGTGAAACGTAAACAATGCCTATAGCGACTAAGGATACTAAGTTTTTTAAAAAGCGGCCCTCACTCGATGAATATTACTGTCAATATTTGCGTTATTAACGACGATATTTACAATAATTTTGACTGTTTGAGGAGACACAGTTTAATATTTACAAGATATTGAAAAATTTTTACAATTCCGAAAATAAGACAATAATTTGGTTCATGTAAGGGCCACTTAAAACTGTTCCTTCAATTTTCTTCGGAACGGAACGGAAGCGATTGTTCACCTAATTTATCTGATGAGCCTCCACAGGAAATATATGGAAATATATATCTTGTTCTTGAAGAAGTCAGCTCTTTTCTCGCTGTTTTACACAGGCACTTATGACAAAATTTACGTTTTTCGCATTTTTTCTAGGATTATAATTAAATTATTTCATTCCTTGAGTATGAAAGATAAATTCTTAGGGAATATATTGCAGACAGTTATATTCTTTGCAAAATCTGTACTTTAGGTCAATGTGTAATTCAAAAATCAATAACAATAAAAACAATACAAAACCCTGAGAATTATTTTTGTTTGCAAAGGTCTAGCACAAGAAAAATAAACCAGTTGCGAGAGTGCTTTAGAACTATCACATCAATAAAGTGGACACTTAAACCGGCCCTTTTACTTTCTCAGTGGTCAACCGATGATATAGGTTTTGGAAAAATGGATTATCTCTTCTCGACAAGCGACATTTCGGGGACATCTAAAATTCCAAAAACGATTTGCCCTGCATCTTTTTTTAGAAAAATAGGCATTCCTTTTCCTCCCCATAATATTGGAATTTTTCCGGGCGGTGGATAAGGGGTAAGAGATTTGGATTGAGGCTTGACATGTTCATTTTGATATGGATATGGTAGGTTAAGTTTTTGGAAGGTATTGCTTTTATAAAATAAAACCATAAAAAAACCTTTCTCAAAGTTTACACTGAACAACACACTGTTTTGTCTGGTTTGGAGATTTATATCATGGTTTTTATTTAAATTAAGTTTACGGAAAATTGTGTGTTGTTATCGAACAAAAGATGTTAAAAGTTCGAAGCTGTTGTATAGTAAACTTGGTTCCCATCTTAAGTTTCTTTACCTGTCCAGGTTTTTTTAAAAACTACTTAAAAAAAAATAAAATATATAATAACTTTTTGACTTAAAAAAAGTATAGTGCTGCTCTTAGTCGTGTTAATATAAATATGTAGCCCTGTTATACATCAGTCAATTGGAAATGATACAGGCTATAAAAAATGTCATAACCAATTTTGACGTAACGTACTCAACCCAAATTCCGTCACCCACCTGAATTCCGTCACTTTTTAGAAATGTTTTAAATTATTAAGCTAATCCTACAATGAAATTTTAAAAAAATAATTGCTCAAACTTTAGCTGTATATTGTTTAAAAGGAAGCTGCGCGCCAAAAATTCTTTTAGTCGTGCGTCAAGTGTCGAAGCGGAACGTCGCATTTTATTATAAGGTAAGCCAATTGCACGTACTCATGTAATCTAATATATTTGTATTTTTTATTAAACTAATGACCGTAGATAAGTTTTAACCAAAATTTTCCTCTTTTTTAGATTATTTTCAATAAAAAGGGGGTGGCGGGGCTTGGGTTACAAAAAAGCATTGAGCCGGAAATCCGACAGGAGTGACGGAATTCTCAACAAAAACAATGTCTATTCAAATTAGTTTTTTTCATACCTACATTTATCAAAAAGCGGTAAATACATCTAAATCAGAATCACATTTGATCATATTTTCTAAATCGCAAATTCCGTCACAGGCTTTTTGAGCTATTTTCTCCGAAAATGCGATTTAAATTCAAGGCGTCGAAATTCAGGCTGTGGGGCTATGACGGCTTTTCGATTATTTTATTTTTGTAAAAAATAAGGGTGACGGAGTTCTGGTGGGCAACAATTATTTTAAAGTTCAGTTTTCTCCATATCAGCAACCATCTAAAGACAAAAAATCTAAGATGATAGAACCTACAACAAATCAAATTTTTTAAATTTTAAATTCCGTCATATATTTTTTATACTCTACTCATTTCAAATCTATGATAAATTTGGGTGTCGAGGTTACGACAATGACGGCTGTCAGGTTGTGACTTTCACGTTTGCTGTATTATGAAGGAAGCTGTCCCCTATTCATATCTTACGAAAAATACCTACCTATCCAGAATTTTTGCTCCAAATATTCGGTTTACTGTAAGAAATAAATACCTTACAAGGCTCCACCCCACTAAAAACTATTAGTTATCATTTCGGATACCATAGTTATCGGCTAAGCGAATTTTTAGTTATGTTACAGTCAGAGAGATAGACCGATAGATAATCCTAAAACAGTTATACTGAAACACAGACATATACTACCACAAAATTTGGTAATTAGTTTTTTTTGGGTTTTTAAACAATTCGTTTGAAGTGATAATAAAAATATTTTATTGACGAATCCATTAGGCTTTCACGTCTAATGGTATGCATGAAAAACTAAAAATTCTATATTTTTTCGTGTGCGTACCGAGGTTTTCCTAAAAATATTTGATGAATTTATGTAAGCAGAGTTAATTAGTACAATAAAAGTTAGTTGTATTTGTTATAGTTTTTTTTAGCATCAATTTTATCATATGACGGAATTCCGGTCAAAACTGTGTCGGAATTCAGGTAAGCAGTATGACGAAATTAGAAATTTCGAATCTCTAACTCTTTTTATTTATCAAAAAAATATAGTTGGATTTAAATTCTCAAAATAGAATACACTGTTTAATCAAATATCCAAAGTTTTAGCACAAGTTAAAATAAATTCAATATATCAACACATAGAACATTGTATATCATCTCAAAAGTCAGTCCGTGAATACTAAGGGGCTCAAGGTGACGGAATTTGAGTCGACTACGGTATCTCATATTGGTTGTTCAGGAATCTGTGTTGCATATAACAAAAACAGATTTTTCCTAAAATCAAAAAGTGAAGCTGCACTTAAATTTAATAAACTTATGTTAGAAATCTAATTTATATAGCATTTTGTAAGCAGTTTTAATGTCTACAAGATTGGCCCCCACAAGTCTTTTGAAAAATCTCTTGGTTTTTAAGGAAAAATCTTCTAATTAAAAAAATCACTTTACTTTTAAGAAACTACCCATAAATCGACACCCTGTAGGGGAAATTTCATCAGCATCGATTTTCCCAGGAGGCTTTTTGCAGAAATTATTTCTTTTTAAAATTTTTCATAATTTTTAGTTTTTATTTTATAATTTAATTTGATGACTGTGTTGAAATTTTTTTTGTAACATAATATGTTTTATTTGTAGCTAACTTTATATGACTAAAAGTGACAACATTGCATTTTGGTCTGTACCAAAAGGTAATACTGCATGTATCGGTCTAGGACAACTGGGCGCCGCCAACTCGGCGCCGCCAACTGGGCGCCGCCAACTCGGCGCGGCCAACTGGGCGCCGGGCCAACTGGGCGCCGGACCAACTCGGCGCCGCCAACTGGGCGCCGGCCAACTCGGCGCCGGACTAAAAAATTTTTTTTTGATAAAATGTGTAGATGGAAAATAAAATATATTATATATATAAAAACACCTTTAAAAAATCCTTTAGGCAATTTTTTACAAGTTTTTATTCCCATTATCCGATTTGGATGATATTTGGTACACACGTAGTGGTCCCATGACAATACAACATTAAGAACAAAAAATCCTCCCACCCCTACCCCCACCCCTTCTATAGAAAAATGTTTTTTTGACACACTTCCGGTTATCCGATTTGGATAAAATTTGGTATCCACATAGTGGTCCGATGATAATACAACAATAAGAAAAAAATATCCTCCCACCCCTACCCCCACCCCCTTCCATAGAAAAATTTATTTTTGACACACATCCCGTTATCCGATTTGGATGAAATTTGGTATACATATAGTGATCCGATGACAATACAATATTAAGAAAAAAATATCCTCCCACCTCTACCCCCACCTCCTTTCATAGAAAAATGAGTTTTTGACACACTTCCCATTATCCGATTTGGATGAAATTTGGTATTCACATAGTGGTCCGATGACGATACAACATTTAAAATAAAAATATCCTCCCACCCCTACCCCCACCCCCTTCCATAGAAAATGCGTTTTTGACACCCTTCCCATTATCCGATTTGGATGAAATTTGGTATAGGTACATATAGTGGTCTGATGACAATACAACATTGAAAAAAAAATCCTACCACTCCTACCCCCCACCCTCATCTATAGAAAAATGCGTTTTTGACACACTTCCCATTATCCGATTTGGATGAAATTTGGTACACACGTAGTGGTTCCATGACAATACAACATTAAGAAAAAAATATCCTCTCACCCCTACCCCCACTCCTTCAATAGAAAAATGTGTTTTTGACACACTTCCCGTTATCCGATTTGGATAAAATTTGGTATACACATAGTGGTCCGATGATAATACAACAATAAGAAAAAAATATGCTCCCACCCCTACCCCCACCCCCTTCCATAGAAAAATTTGTTTTTGACACACATCCCGTTATCCGATTTGGATGAAATTTGGTATACATATAGTGATTCGATGACAATACAATCTTAAGAAAAAAATATCCTCCCACCTCTACCCCCACCTCCTTTCATAGAAAAATGAGTTTTTGACACACTTCCCATTATCCGATTTGAATGAAATTTGGTATTTACATAGTGGTCCGATGACAATACAACATTTAAAATAAAAATATCCTCTCACCCCTACCCCCACCCCCTTCCATAGAAAATGCGTTTTTGACACCCTTCCCATAATCCGATTTGGATGAAATTTGGTATAGGTACATATAGTGGTCCGATGACAATACAACATTGAAAAAACAAATCCTACCACTCCTACCCCCCACCCTCATCTATAGAAAAATGCGTTTTTGATACAATTCCCATTATCCGATTTGGATGAAATTTGGTACACACGTTGTGGTCCCATGACAATACAACATTAAGAAAAAATATCCTCTCACCCCTACCCCCACCCCTCACCCCTACCCCCACCCCTTCAATAGAAAAATGTGTTTTTGACACACTTCGCGTTATCCGATTTGGATGAAATTTGGTATTCACATAGTAATCCGATGACAATACAACATTTTTAAAAAAAATATCCTCCCACCCCTACCCCCACCTCCTTCCATAGAAATATTTGTTTTTGACACACATCCCGTTATCCGATTTGGATGAAATTTGGTATACATATAGTGATCCGATGACAATACAATATTAAGAAAAAAATATCCTCCCACCTCTACCCCCACCCCCTTTCATAGAAAAATGAGTTTTTGACACACTTCCCATTATCCGATTGGGATGAAATTTGGTGTACATATAGTGGTCCGATAACAATACAACAATAATGAAAAAATGTCCTCCCACCCCTACCCCCAGCCCCTTCCATAAAAAATGCGTTTTTGACATACTTCACTTCAAATGACTTTTATAAAATTTGGTATATGCATAAAGGTCCGATGGCAATACAGCCCAAACAAAAAATGTATTTCTACCTCTACCCCCCCCCCCTCTCCTTCCCCCGATAAAAAAATGAGTTTCTAAACAACTCACGATCAGCGATTTCATTATAATCTAGAATAAACTCTTCTTTATTTATTTACCTCTGCATTTTCCTGCTAGATTGATTCTTGTAAATAGTGATATTTAATTGATACGGATATCTTATCGTGCTAATATCGTCAAAATTTCCATCAGTCGGCCATCGCTTTTATTATTATGATAATATTAGAATGTTAGAAAATTATTTTTTAATTTTTAGTGCATTTTATAAGAGCTTGTGACTTTTTTTTGCTAATTTATTTCCGCAATTTTGGATCCGCCATTTTGATTTTTTTAAGTTTGAGTAAAAAATTTTTTTAAATGACCTCAAGCAATGTAATATTTCAAGTTTGAGACATCGGTTAGTAAATAAGAAAGTCCGCCATTTTGGATGGAAAAATGCAGAGGTAAATAAATAAAGAAGAGTTTATTCTAGATTATAATGAAATCGCTGATCGTGAGTTGTTTGGAAACTCATTTTTTTATCGGGGGAAGGAGAGGGTGGGGGTAGAGGTAGAAATATATTTTTTGTTTGGGCTGTATTGCCATCGGACCTTTATGCATATACCAAATTTTATAAAAGTCATTTGAAGTGAAGTATGTCAAAAACGCATTTTTTATGGAAGGGGTGGGGGTAGGGGTGGGAGGACATTTTTTCATTATTGTTGTATTGTTATCGGACCACTATATGTATACCAAATTTCATCCAAATTCGGATAATGGGAAGTGTGTCAAAAACGCATTTTTCTATAGATGAGGGTGGGGGTAGGAGTGGTAGGATTTTTTTCAATGTTGTATTGTCATCGGACCACTATATGTATACCAAATTTCATCCAAATCGGATAATGGGAAGTGTGTCAAAAACTCATTTTTCTATGAAAGGGGGTGGGGGTAGAGGTGGGAGGATAGTTTTTTCTTAATATTGTATTGTCATCGGATCACTATATGTATACCAAATTTCATCCAAATCGGATAATGGGAAGTGTGTCAAAAACGCATTTTTCTATAGATGAGGGTGGGGGTAGGAGTGGTAGGATTTTTTTTTCAATGTTGTATTGTCATCGGACCACTATATGTATACCAAATTTCATCCAAATCGGATAATGGGAAGGGTGTCAAAAACGCATTTTCTATGGAAGGGGGTGGGGGTAGGGGTGGGAGGATATATTATTTTTAATGTTGTATGGTCATCGGACCACTATGTGAATACCAAATTTTATCCAAATCGGATAACGGGAAATGTGTCAAAAACACATTTTTCTATAGAAGGGTGGGGGTAGGGGTTTGGAGGATATTTTTTTCTTAATGTTGTATTGTCATGGGACCACTACGTGTGTACCAAATTTAGTTATAGTTATATAGTTAGTTAGTTAGACAGAACATCTGAAGCTAAAAAAAAGCTTGTAAAAAATTGCGTAAAGGATTTTTTAAAGATGTTTTTATATAAATAATTTATTTTTCATCTACACATTTTATCAAAAAAAAATTTTTTAGTCCGGCGCCGAGTTGGCCGGCGCCCAGTTGGCGGCGCCGAGTTGGCCCGGCGCCCAGTTGGCCCGGCGCCCAGTTGGCGGCGCCGAGTTGGCGGCGCCCAGTTGGCGGCGCCGAGTTGGCGGCGCCCAGTTGGCGGCGCCGAGTTGGCGGCGCCCAGTTGTCCCATTCCGGCATGCGGTCTGTATTTCGCCTCTCGTCTATTTCTCTATTAAAAAATACCTATTTATGATATATTGTGCCTCGTAATTATTTACAATTCTTTCTTACACTATCGTGATAAAACAAACAACGACTTAATTCATAATTTTAAAACTTTTTTAGACCTAATTTGGGTGTTGCTGAGCCCCCTATAGGAGTAGATGGTTAAATTATGTTTCAAAATGCTGAAAAATAGTGGACTAAGAAAAACACAGTAAAACTAACCCTACTTTTTATTTTATGAAAAAACGCTAACCTCCCCCCCCCACGACCCGCTTGGAGTGGCTGGAAATTTGATTTTTGCTGAAAATTTTGATATGTCACACAATAATGTATCACAAATAGGCAAGCTGGAGCTACGTCCTATTTTAAACCTGGACTATTATTTAAAACAAAAGCGTTTATAGATATAGCTGTACCGAAATTTACACAATTAAAATATAAATTGCTGCACTTGTGCTGGCGGCCGACATCAAACGCCGAACCGCACACCTGTTTTGCAGCGGGTTAGGGGCTGGTGGATCTTTGAGCCGGTGGCCTGTTTTGCAGCTATAGTTTTTGCAAAGTCAGTTGAACAAAGGTTAAAGCCGACCATCGGCATATCCTTTAAAGAAAGTGACATGGGCGGCGGTAGATATACTCATGAAAATTATTTCATTTAATTATGGCGTAAACTAAAGAAATGAAAATAGATAATAAAACTTTCTATTTCTGCACCTACAGAAACGACACTGATTAATTTTCTAGTTCTGCATACTGCCGACTAAAGGGGTCCCGAAAAGCACACCCGAAAGCAATTAAAAGCGCATCTCAAAAAAATCTGCCAATCAGGTGCCGTCTATCCACCTGTGCTCGGTCGGTCGGAAAACAAATACTTTGTGCTCGGACCGCAAAGAGCCGCGCCTTTTTTCTGTCGGTAGTGTCTAAATTATACCAGGAAGATTTTATATGAATTTGGATAACTTTTGAAGGGCAGAATGAAGCAAAATTTTATGAAATCGATAGAACCCCGTATTAGGAGCATTTCAGGTGACTTTGCAAAAACTATACTATGATCTCTATATTTCCATTGATTGACAAGTGCAGCAAGTTATAATTTAATTGTGTAAACATTGGCTGCGTACTCAGTGCATGCTATATAAACGAACCGACCGCTGTTTGACCGGGTGCGTTGGCAAGCTTGAGGCTTCGAGTTCCAACAAGGCCCATCTCAGCATAAACTTTTATCTAAAACCCGGTTCCCACCACCACCCTTTCTCGTGCGTGCCCGCATACGCTTTACATGACTGTGATAACATTTCATATTGAGATCATGTGACGCGTGAGCGGGCACCCACGAGAAAGTCATAGGTGGGAACCGGGTGTAAAGAATAAAAAGTCGTATGATTTTTTGGTTTGTATTATCTCATTCTTTAAACTTTTTTTTTCTCTTAAGAATTTGAATATCCTTATTTATGTATTATATATGAAACGTGCAGTTATCATACCTATTTTGTCAAGTGCGATATCAAATTAAGTAAGTTTCTCAAAAGACATGCATGTAATGCTTTGTCAAAACTTATTCTAACTTTCTTTGCGCTGTTAGTATGTCGATTCGCCTACGATCGACTATAAGTAGCTGAAAGTAGCTGCCGAGAAAGTTTCACAAAGCTTCTTTTAACTATAAAGCTTTAGCTGCACAACAGAGCCGGATACAATTGTCAATCAAACAAAAAGGGGGTTTGGAAGACACTTTAATCCTCTACGCAACCGAATGAAACTAAATTTTGGAGAACGTAGGTACCTTTACTGCCATTTGTGGCTTCTTGTACAGGGTGTCCAAATTCGATGTTTTTAGTGGGTTTCGGGTATTTTTAGCCGTTTTTAAGGTACGGGGTGATTTTGAAAAAAATGCGTTTTGGTAGGGGTTCTACCTTTCAGAAAATTTTGTTTTCGTGTAAAAAGCTTTCTCATAGTTCTTTTCTTAAAGAATTGACAGATTTAAACGGTTTTTATTTATCTCTTTTATTTTTTGAGATATTGCATAAAGTTTTTATTTTTTTGCTGTTTTTATACTTTTGTTTTTTTCAATACTTTTTGTTTTTATTTTATAATTTAATTTGATGACTGGGTTGAAAATATTTTAAAATAAGCAAATTAAAAATAACTAAAATATTGAAAAAATCAAAAATATAAAAATAAAAGAATTTTCAAAAATAAATTATGAGTGTGACACTAAAGGAAATTTTACGCTGATTTTAAAAATCGAATAAAAAGAGGGTCATTCCATAAGAAAAATTATAACTTTATGCAATGGCTCAAGAACTAAAATAGATATATTAAAAGCGTTTACATCTATCAGTTCTTCATCAAATAAATTATAATAAAGCTTGTTAGACGAAAACAAAATATTTAAAAATATAAAAGTTATGGAAACCCTGCCAAAACTTTTATAAAACACCACCTAGCTTAAAAACAGATTGCTCTATCCAGATGCGGTTTTGACCCTTAAGTCTCTCTTCAAATATAAGCGTCGCAAAGGGCGGGGCAGTTTTTTGATATCTCCCCTGGAAATACCCAAATCCCCCCAAAAACATCGAATTTGGGACACCCTGTACAGAGTTAACTAGCCGGTATTTACAAGCGCCAGATAATTGTTTACACACATTTAGCAGCTTCGCAAGAAGATAATGTCGTTGTGTTGATTTTTATAAAATCATCTTATAACAAAATCTATATCCATATGTAAAAGACAAAAAATTAAAAAAATATATAATGTGCAACATTTTAATAAAACATTTTGTTGTCATATTTTCAAAAATTAATTTTGTTTTAGGTTTTAGTTTTTATTTTAAACGTTTTAAACTCTTTTAATCACGTCGCTTATAAACTGGTTTAAATAAAGTGTCGATAAATCAATGGCAATTTAAAAATATTTGTTTTATGTAAACCCAGTTCTTAGTTTTAATGGGGTAGTATGGGTGCGCCATGCTCGGGGGAGATAATGGGGGCCTGCCTCACGGTGGATAGAATAGACCGGTGTTCGGATCTTCGAATATGTCGAATTTTCCA
This sequence comes from Aspidapion aeneum, assembly GCA_963576565.1. NCBI lineage: Eukaryota > Metazoa > Arthropoda > Insecta > Coleoptera > Brentidae > Aspidapion > Aspidapion aeneum. The sequence goes on from OY755038.1 coordinate 204,897,782, forward strand.
CGTCACTGGTGGTCCAGCTGATTTTTGTAAACAAAGGTTAGATCTGATATGAACAACGGAACAACTTATATTTTTGGAATTTTTTGAAAACTAAGGCAATTTTCGTACTGTTTTCTAGTACATCCTTATAAAATGTAATTTTCTAGACGTATTGTCGTTATTTTTTTTATCCCGCTTTATTGTTTATTACACATAACTTAAATTACAAGTCAAACTGAATGTGATCGTGTAGTATCAAAGGTGAACCGAGGACTATTGGGTAGTAAACAAAGAAGTAAGTCAGCGGATGATTTTTGAAGCTGAAACAAACACATTATTTTCTTTGAATTTTAATTTTTGTGTAAATTGAAATGAAGCGGGCTTAAAAAATACTCTGCCAATATATGGGCCCCTAAGCTCACACTAGGTACTATAGTTATAGTGTACGTGTGAGGCTAATATAACTAAAAACTGAAATATATTTTATTCAACTCCAGATTAAATTACCTTTTGTTTGATACCACACAAGCCATGTTTTGACTTAAACTCAAATTTTTGAAATCTACCCCCACCCTTAAAAAAAACAAAAAACTAAAATGTATTTTGTTAAACTCCGGACTCAATTACTTTTCATTTGATATCACACACGCCATATTTTCACTTGAACTCTAATTTTTAAAATATACCCCCACCCCTTTTTTTAAATAAATTAAAATGTATTTTGTTTAACTGCAGACTCAATTACCTTTCGTTTGATATCACACACGCCATATTTTCACGTAAACTCTAATTTTTGAAATCTACCCCCACCCTTTTATTTGGTTTGTGTTCGGTGGATTTTGTTCATTTTTAAATGGTACTATCTCGACCCAAGACCCAGCCTAGGTACCAAATTTCATTAAAATCGGCAAAGCGGTTTTTGAGTTATGCGCGTTGGTCGTTACAGACAGACATACAGACAGACAGACAGACAGACAGACGGCGCAACAAAAAAGTTTCAAAATCATCTGAAACGCAAAGATATATAAAAATTTTTGAAATCGGAGCAACTTTTTTTTTCTCGAAAAAATTAGGATCACCATAGCTCACACTACTATAGTATAGTACCCTATAAAAAATAATGGATTCAATTGCATTAAAAAGTATTCAGTTTTTATACCTTTTAATAACTATGTATCCTGCTCAATTCCCTGAGCAGAGGATAGGTATTCAGAATTTATTCCAACCAATACTTTTTTATCCAAAACTGTTTTGGTTACATGTATATACCAAATTCTGAATTCATTTTTTATACATTTAAATACTTCTCAATATCTTTTGAAACCTATCCATTTAAATGACTTTTTATGAATTCATTATTTATACCGTTGAATACTTTTCAATACCTTCCTTTATCAATACAATTGAATGACTTTTCAAGTATTCATTTTCTATATATTTGAATACATATTTATACACTTTAAAGCAATCCAATTAAATACCTTTTTATGTAATCATTATTTATACCAATGAATACTTTTTAATTCCTTCCATTCTCAATACAACCGAATAAACATAAAAGGATTCATTTTTAATACATCTGAATACATACTAATACTCTATAAAACAATCCATTTAAATGACTTTTTATGAATTCATTATTTATACCGTTGAATACTTTTCAATACCTTCCTTTATCAATACAATTGAATGACTTTTCAAGTATTCATTTTCTATATATTTGAATACATATTTATACACTTTAAAGCAATCCAATTAAATACCTTTTTATGTAATCATTATTTATACCAATGAATACTTTTTAATTCCTTCCATTCTCAATACAACCGAATAAACATAAAAGGGTTCATTTTTAATACATCTGAATACATACTAATACTCTATAAAACAATCCATTTAAATGACTTTTTATGAATTCATTATTTATACCGTTGAATACTTTTCAATACCTTCCTTTATCAATACAATTGAATGACTTTTCAAGTATTCATTTTCTATATATTTGAATACATATTTATACACTTTAAAGCAATCCAATTAAATACCTTTTTATGTAATCATTATTTATACCAATGAATACTTTTTAATTCCTTCCATTCTCAATACAACCGAATAAACATAAAAGGATTCATTTTTAATACATCTGAATACATACTAATACTCTATAAAACAATCCATTTAAATGATTTTTATGAATTCATTATTTATACCGTTGAATACTTTTCAATACCTTCATTTATCAATACAATTGAATGAACTTTTCAAGTATTCATTTTCTATATATTTGAATACATATTTATACTATTTAAAGCAATCCAATTATATACCTTTTTATGTAATCATTATTTATACCAATGAATACTTTTTAATTCCTTCCTTTCTTAATACAACCGAATAAACATAAAAGGATTCATTTTTAATACATCTGAATACATACTAATACGCTATAGAACAATCCATTTAAATGACTTTTTATGAATTCATTATTTATCCCGTTGAATACTTTTCAATACCTTCCTTTATCAATACAATTGAATGAACTTTTCAAGTATTCATTTTCTATATATTTGAATACATATTTATACCCTTTAAAGCAATCCAATTAAATACCTTTTTATGTAATCATTATTTATACCAATGAATACTTTTTAATTCCTTCCCTTCTCAATACAACCGAATAAACATAGAAGGATTCATTTTTAATACATTTGAATACATACTAATACGCTATAGAACAATCCATTTAAATGACTTTTTATGAATTCATTATTTATCCTGTTGAATACTTTTTAATACCTTCCTTTATCAATACAATTGAATGAACTTTTCAAGTATTCATTTTCTATATATTTGAATACATATTTATACTCTTTAAAGCAATCCAATTAAATACCTTTTTATGTAATCATTATTTATACCAATGAATACTTTTTAGTTCCTTCCTTTCTCAATGCAAGCGAATACACATAGAAGGATTCATTTTTAATACATTTGAATACATACTAATACGCTATAGAACAATCCATTTAAATGACTTTTTATGAATTCATTATTTATCCTGTTGAATACTTTTTAATACCTTCCTTTATCAATACAATTGAATGAACTTTTCAAGTATTCATTTTCTATATATTTGAATACATATGTATACTCTTTAAAGCAATCCAATTAAATACCTTTTTATGTAATCATTATTTATACCAATGAATACTTTTTAGTTCCTTCCTTTCTCAATGCAAGCGAATACAAATAGAAGGATTCATTTTTAATACATTTGAATACATACTAATACGCTATAGAACAATCCATTTAAATGACTTTTTATGAATTCATTATTTATCCTGTTGAATACTTTTTAATACCTTCCTTTATCAATACAATTGAATGAACTTTTCAAGTATTCATTTTCTATATATTTGAATACATATTTATACCCTTTAAAGCAATCCAATTAAATACCTTTTTATGTAATCATTATTTATACCAATGAATACTTTTTAATTCCTTCCCTTCTCAATACAACCGAATAAACATAGAAGGATTCATTTTTAATACATTTGAATACATACTAATACGCTATAGAACAATCCATTTAAATGACTTTTTATGAATTCATTATTTATCCTGTTGAATACTTTTTAATACTTTCCTTTATCAATACAATTGAATGAACTTTTCAAGTATTCATTTTCTATATATTTGAATACATATTTATACCCTTTAAAGCAATCCAATTAAATACCTTTTTATGTAATCATTATTTATACCAATGAATACTTTTTAATTCCTTCCTTTCTCAATGCAACCGAATAAACATAGAAGGATTCATTTTTAATACATTTGAATACATACTAATACGCTATAGAACAATCCATTTAAATGACTTTTTATGAATTCATTATTTATCCTGTTGAATACTTTTTAATACCTTCCTTTATCAATACAATTGAATGAACTTTTCAAGTATTCATTTTCTATATATTTGAATACATATTTATACTCTTTAAAGCAATCCAATTAAATACCTTTTTATGTAATCATTATTTATACCAACGAATACTTTTTAATTTCTTCCTTTCTCAATACAACCGAATAAACATACAAGGATTCATTTTTAATACATTTGAATACATACTAATACGCTATGGAATAATCCATTTAAATGACTTTTTATGAATTCATTATTTATCCCGTTGAATACTTTTCAATACCTTCCTTTATAAATACAATTGAATGAACTTTTCAAGTATTCATTTTCAATATATTTGAATACATATTTATACTCTTTAAAGCAATCCAATTAAATACCTTTTTATGTAATCATTATTTATACCAATGAATACTTTTTAATTCCTTCCTTTCTCAATGCAACCGAATAAACATAGAAGGATTCATTTCTAATACATTTGAATACATACTAATACGCTATAATACAATCCATTTAAATCACTTTTTATGAATTCATTATTTATCCCGTTGAATACTTTTCAATACCTTCCTTTATCAATACAATTGAATGAACAAGTATTCATTTTCTATATATTTGAATACATATTTATACTCTTTAAAGCAATCCAATTAAATACCTTTTTATGTAATCATTATTTATACCAATGAATACATTTTAATTCCTTCCTTTCTCAATACAACCGAATAAACATAAAAGGATTCATTTTTAATACATCTGAATACATACTAATACGCTATAAAACAATCCATTTAAATGACTTTTTATGAATTCATTATTTATCCCGTTGAATACTTTTCAAAACCTTCCTTTATCAATACAATTGAATGAACTTTTCAAGTACTCATTTTCTATATATTTGAATACATATTTATACTCTTTAAAGCAATCCAATTAAATACCTTTTTATGTAATCATTATTTATACCAATGAATACATTTTAATTCCTTCCTTTCTCAATACAACCGAATAAACATAAAATGATTCATTTTTAATACATCTGAATACATACTAATACGCTATAAAACAATTCATTTAAATGACTTTTTATGAATTCATTATTTATACCGTTGAATACTTTTTAATACCTTTCCTTATTAATACAATTGAATGAACTTTTCAAGTATTCATTTTCTATATATTTGAATACATATTTATCCTCTTTAAAGCAATCCAATTAAATACCTTTTTATGTAATCATTATTTATACCAATGAATACTTTTTAATTCCTTCCTTTCTTTAAATGACTTTTTATGAATTCATTATTTGTCCCGTTGAATATTTTTCAATACCTTCCTTTATCAATACAATTGAATGAACTTTTCAAGTATTCATTTTCTATATATTTGAATATATATTTATACTCTTTAAAGCAATCCAATTAAATACCTTTTTATGTGTAACGTGTCATTTTTACGTTTAAGACAACGTTACATATTTGTTTATTTAGGTAAATAATCAAGGCTCTTTGATTCGTCTTTCTGTACACAAATATATAGTATTTTATAGAGCTAGGTTTGGAGGTTATATAGGGTCTAGGAAGTTACCTTAAAAGGAGGCATTCCATCGAATTACTGTGGACACTACGCACATCGCATTATCTGGACATCGTAATTGGAATTTAAGATCACAGGCTTCGGGAGAATCACATAAAAATTTTGATTGTTTTGTTTTTATCTGTGGAATTTTCTGATGCTCTTTGACGCTCATAAAGTTAAACAGCTGTTATGCTGGGGAATGGCGGCGTTGCCGCATCACAAATGGTTTCAGTAACAGGAAGGAAACATTTAGGTGAACATTTCATTCCCTTACGTTTATTTCGAGGATATTGGGACAATCCGAACCTCATATCCTTCACGGATTAACTAGTTTTGATAGCACGAAAACATATTTAGGTTCACGGTTTGACCAGTAACAACCGAGGCTCCGCCACTTTGATATCTTTATTAATTTGATAGGGAAAGGATAAAATAAATACGAGTTATGCACTGTTGTAAATGGGAGATAAACGAGGGATAAAAACCAAGACTAAAAGAATAAACGAAATCGTGTGAGTTAACATCTGAACACTCTTGTGCCTTTAAGCAATGGTTCAGTGTGTATTTTTGGGTTCAGGTTCAGAAACAGCTTTATTACTGTAGAAATGTTTTACAAAAATGGCGTTAAACCATATGAATATTAGAGAAAACATTTATAAAGAGCGACGGAAACTTTTGACGAAGACTGTAACTGGAGTGCAACTAAATTCTGCGCTCAGTATAGCTTTACTCATATGGGAATTGGTTGAGTGTTCGAATATTAATAATGTGTATGGAGGGTGTCTCGACGTCCTTGTTATAAAAATTTCAACCGTGGAAATAGATCCGACAACACCTCAAGGTTTGTTTTACGTACTTCCTATCCCCTTGGTCGGTGCTGCCCCTATATACCTGTATAGAACTATGCGGTATCTCCTCATTGGTTACTTTGAAAACCCCGGGTTTTTCTTCCAGGCTTGCCACTGAATGTAGAGATTTATTTTTGGCGGAAAAGTTTTTTATAAATAGGTTTGCATCCTTTATTTGAATTTCACCGGGAAGATTAGGTTGGTACTATTGCGTTTTACCGTCCCCACTCCCCACCAAATTTACAAAACGGTTTCCGGCCACGACATTATTCTGGTATTCTCGACGAAGTGCTTGGTCTCTTTTTGCTAACAACTTTTGGCTGGGTCGGCAACAGGCTCTGGGATCGCCATTGTTTTTGGTTTGGCACTGCAGCGAATTGTAGGAGATATCCCAGAGACTGTGAGGAGTGAGCCGTCGTGTTTTCGGCGTAATCGGAAGTGACGCTCACACCCTGTTGAGGGGATTTTAGGTCGGCCTACGCCATTTGTACGGGGAAGAAAGAGCATTGCCCTGTCAATTCCAGCGACGGGACAGTTGGGCTGGACGCTGGTGGGAAGCCGGACGGGCCAGTTATAACCCTGAGAAAGGTACGTTAGGATTATTTTAGTTCATCTGTTTAAATCTACTTTGTTTTATTGAGTCGACATGGGGTCCTCGAGTTAAGTTACTGTGTAGGGGAACTTCGTGCAAAATTGACGAATTCCAGGAAACTGAAACATTTCATTTTCCACAGGGTTTTTACGCTCGGGCAAGAATCCCACAACCCTTTTAAGACCAAAGTGCTGGCCTAACATCATGTGCTAAGCGAGCACGAGGGAAGGCGTGAGCAGAGCAGGAGACCCGAGAGCAGTGGTGATACAACTGGACAACAGGATTCCAGGTTTACAAAATAAAACATACACAGAATAATCAAGGACCAAGGTAGGAGCAAGCCGTAACTATAATTTTTTCCCTCATATATAAATTTTTAATATAATTTAGACGTAATCTTTTCATATATTTCATATATAAGTTTTCACAGTATAATTTCAACATTTCTTGTAAACGCAAGATAAGGTATGACGTCATAATCCTGGTTTTGCGGCATATTTACTACATTGACTTGTTTTCCTTCATTTCATTTATTTAAGATAATTTTACTGTCAAATTTAAAGTGCCTTGCTATTTTGGCCCTTGTTTTCATCCATTTCATTTATTTTTTTTTATGTTTCCGGTAATTTTATCTGATTTTACCCTTAAAATAAACAAGATGAACTAATTTTTCTTGTGTTATTTGTACAACCCAATGAACCAACTTTGCGGAGACAAAAGAGAGATGAGATTATATTATTTTTTTAGCGGTTTCGTTACACATTTTTACCTCATGGGGTAGATCTCGGACTGGGTTGCTGTCTGTCTCATTCTGCCTAACGTAGAATGATGACAGCAGATATTTGGCCCAGATCTCCCCTATGACAGAATGATTCTGGATGTGTATTTTTTTTTACAATCATTTATGTAAGTGAGTCCTGCGCTACTGACTCAGATGTAGGTACAGTATGACCTGTTAAAGGTGTCCATCTACCTGTAAAGTATTTCTAGTTTTGTCATCTTAATTCAATCTTTTAGAATTTTATTCTGTTTATTTTTTTTTGGTTATTCTGAATTACATAAATATTCTGGAAGCCTCGGAAGTAAGTAGAATTTCATTGTTTGGCTGCAACGTTTGGGTTGAACTGTATTTTATTTAAGATCTTCTTTGTAAAACATTGATATTAAATAATGTGGCGCACTTAAAATTTTCTTATTTCTGAACCCCCCCCTTCTCCACTGTATAAAAGTTACCGGGCATATCAATGTTTTACCTAGCTGGAAAATACAGTTCTGCTTCCAGATATTTGTTTAATTATTCAGTGGGTTTCAGTGTCACAAAATGGCGGCGACGTCTTTACAAATGTCAACCAACTTTTTTTTAAGGCCACAAATTGGCGCCCACATATTTTTTTAACTTTATTAAGGCCACAAATTGGCGCCCTACGTGTGTTTTTGGCTAGTTTTTTAACATCTGATGTAATTTTTTGTTCTTTTTTTTAATTTGGAAAAAAAAGAAAAACTTTTTTTTTTGAATTTTTTTTGGAATTTTTTTTTAAAAATTTTTTGTGGTACATCCAAAGCCAGGTTAAAGGCTTTCAGTGGCTGTCAGTGTTTTTTTGATACCCAATCAATTTTTTAATGAAAAACAAGATCATTGGTTTTCGTAAATTACACTTTTTAAATATTTTTTTTTGGTAATATTGGTTGATTTGGAACTCGTTTTGTTGTTTTAGGGATTCTCATAGTTTTTATTAGCTTATCTTCACAGGCTTTTTCTGGGAAAATAAAAGATCCATTTTTATTTATTAAGGAATAATAAGTTGATAAAAAAACATGGGAGTTTTTATTGAACGGAGTCCAATTCATGTTCTTAATTCTTTAAAGTTTTTTGTAGGAAGAACATGTGTTAATTTTTTTGTAAAGAAAAATAAACACAGTTATCTAAATTTACTTCAATTTCATTTAATTTATAGGTGGATGGATTTCCAGACATGGTCTTTTTATGTTTTAAATATATGACATAGGTAGTGTGTTTTCTTCTAACAATTTTTTTCTGCAGGTTCATTTATTTATATTTTATTATTTCCTGCTTGTGATAAGATAGAAATTGTTTCACAGATTATTTTTTAGTGCAATCAATTTATTTAGGTCAACAAGTTAATTTTTTTTTGGCGATTTTAATTTTTTGTGGGATATCACCACTTGGTATTTGGAATATTTTTACAGGGTTTCACACAAATTTTTCTTGGCTGAGTTGTTTTAAAGTAAATATAGCTTAACAGCTGGTAGCTTTGTTTAGTTGAAAGTATTAATTAGTAATGAAAGAAAAGGAAAATGAGTTTATTTTGCTTTGTCATTTTCTTTTCTTGTTTTTTTTGGTGGTAACTGTTGGATGACAATTAAGATCTTACGTCACTCAGTTACATCGGGTCAGAGGAGGGTACACTACTAGTGTCGGCTCGGGAGGTTAGGAAACACAAGGCTAAAATCCTAGAGTGACACCTTGGCTGAAGATCGACGCCAGAGGTCCAGTTGACATTTTTTTTTTGGGGTATTTTTTTTGAAAGACAGTTTTTAGGTCTTTGGTTTAGTTGTCTAGTTGTGTTTCGTGACTGGTCAATTTTTTTTGGTGGAAAATACAGCGTTGGGCTTTGGAGTGCATTTTTTTTAAAAATGACCTACGGGTATTTCTACCAATTAAAGTTTTCTGGTTCACAATTATTTTTTTTTCTGTATTTTTTTCTGCGTTCAGGTCATAGCTTGGTCATGGCCATTGGAGAGCAAACATTTATGTTTGAGCCTTGAGAAGTTTTGCCTGCTCCGGATTGAATACAGGGAAAATGAATTTGAAGCCCAACTAGATATAATACCACAAAAGAAATGTTTAACTGAGACAGATATAGATATAAGTTTTTTTGATTTTTTTAGTTCATTTGTAGAGTTCATTTGTAAAGTTCAGTAAATTTTTTAAGTAATGTCATTTTGAGGCCGAAAAATTGGTCAGTGAATTTAAGAGAGACTTTCAACTAAATATAAATGCTAGGCGGTGGTAATTGGTAAAAATATTTCAAAATTTTATTTTTTTTAAATAATTTAATTTTTCGTAAAAAATTATTTCCTTTCTGTTAACATAACTTCTCGAATTCTTGTTTTGGTCAAGACGGTTTGTATAGGGGTCGTAGTTTTAAAGGGTGACCAGACAGGTTATATTTTTTTAGGGGACCAAACGGGAACTTCTTGAGTTACAAAAAGGTGAACTTTTTTTGTCTTAGTTGATCAGGCAGGAATAAATAAATCTTTTTACTTCCAAATCATAATTTTAAATAACAAGATTTATTGGTTAAGTGTTTGGGTCTTATAGTAAAAAACGTTTTGTTTTTGGAGGGTACTGGTATGATATGAAATTATTTTAATTTCATGCCAAATGTTGTTTGACGGCAGATATGCTAGTCTTCAGTTTTTTTGTTAGTTTGCAGTTTAGGACAGTGGCGTGTACTTAAAGGGGCCTTACATCTGCGCCCATTGTAAAGCAACTTCCAACATACTTGCTTAGCTTTTCACTTAATCTTCGTTTTGTTGCTTCTGAAATTAAAGCGTTATGTTGGATAACGATGGATGGTGTTAGACTGAGAAAGTACCTAGGTATTTAGGGATGAAAACTTGGAAGTTGTGGACAATTGGGAAATAATTTTTTTTTATTTCATTTTTTTTAATTTTAAAATAATTTCATACTGGTGACCTCAAATAATGAAGCAAATTTTAAATTACAATACACTTTTGTGGAATAAATGGGAAAATGTTCGGGTTAAACATTAAATTTAAGATCATTGATTTTTGGAAAAGATTTCAACCTAAAAATAAATTTAAAAACAATAGGTTTTCTTTGATGCGACTAAACAATGAAGAGGGCATATATTTTTTTTTTGTTATGCATAATATGATAGTAGTACCTTTTGTATTGCCATAATTAGGGGTTTTCCTCCCGCGAGCTGGGTGGAAATGGAAGAAATGTTTGGTTCGGAGTGTAGAAATCGAGGAACGAGGACTTCCTGCTAATCTTTTTAGGATTTCGCAACTTCGGTTTTCGCTAAATTAAAATACATCCAAATTTGGCCTACAGGCTGAATCTCGCATTTTCCAGGACCTTGCAGATTCGCGGAGAAAGACAATTTTTGTGATCTGTTTAGTTGTGATAGGAATTAAAATAGTAACATGCACATGAGGGAACTAGATATATTTAGGTTAAAAAGTATTAAGAACACTGATCTGAACAATTTTCCATAATAGTGTCCTATTTTCACAGGGTGCTTCAAAATATCTTCACCCTTTCCTTGAAATAAGATATTGTTTCGCCTGTGGGGGTTTAACCGTTTGAAAAATATATAGGGTACAGATGGGATTGGAATGGAAATCACAAGTTTTTGGGTTTTATTGACATTATACTTAGGGAATAGGGGAAATGTCTAATAAAAAGTTTTTGGGTTTAGGCCGAGTTTTGTTGAGATAACAAAAGTTTAATTGGGGCCGGGAGTTTTATTATGCTCTTTTAAAATTAATGTAATAGTTTTTGGTTCTTGATTTTGTTCTCTGGTTTTTACGCAGGATTATTCCCAACTGTTTCATTTCAAAATATTATTTGTAGGTGATGGGGTCTCATTAGCCCTTGGACATTTGGTAGTTTTGCTTTGACTGATAGTTGCGGAAAGGGCCCAACTTAATTTTATATCTCGTGAACACCAGGAATAAGGATCTGAGAATGCATTAAGCAGTAAAAATTTTTTTTTTGATTAGATGTTGTGTGTAAAGACACTTAAGTAGGCAGATTTAGTTTTACAACGTTATAGGTGAACCTTGGAATTGTTTTCATATTTGGTTTTTTGAAAGTGCACACAAGATAATTCTTTACGGAGTTGGGTGCAAAGGTTCTTCACATTATAGTGGTACAGTAAATAAGTACTAACGTTGCTTATTTCCTTAAGTAATAATTTTAAACAAATACACTAACATCGGTTGGTTTTTGGAACATAAATATTTTTTTTAAACTTTTCCTAAACTGATTGGTTTTTTTTTCCATTACGATTTTTATACCTTATGATTCTTAAGTAAATTTAATTTTCAACATTTTTTTTTGTATAGTAAATTAATTTTTCTAGCTCATTTACTTTTCACATTGCCACAGTTTTGGGAGAGGAAAGGGAATTGACAACTGTTTTTTTAAAGGAAAAGAACAAAAACTGTTGCATGACAACTCGAATAAGATTTTTCTGGTGTTGGTTTTATTTAATTTTTTTTAAGGTTCACTAATAGGAGCTGCAACCCCACTTAAACATTTTTAATTTTTTTTTAATATTTTTTTTAAATATTTTTCTTTAAATATTTTTTTTTGAAAGGGAAACTTGATTTTCTTATTGGACATTTTTTCCTTGGTGCATAGTAGTACCTTGCCCCTACAATGGTTTGACCAGTTTATTTAAATATTTTTTTTGCTGAATTAAATATAATTTTATTTCGATTCCTCACGTTTTAACAACCTATCATCATTTGTTTTAATTTTTTTTCTCCCTACTCCAAACCACCTATTAGGGTAGAGTAATATTTTGAACATTGTAGTGAGCCACTATTTAATTTTTTTTTATTATTGGGCTACTGTGGTCGCCACCAAAAAATTTTTAAAAATTTTTTTGCGCACCTTTCGGTACGATCCTAAGGTCTTCTTGACCATGGTTTGCATCAATTTAGTTAAAATTTTGGGAATTTCATTTTAACGATTATTAGAGAGTTGCAGTCCTACCAAGACGTTATTTGTGTAAATTTTTTTTTACCATCGGTAATTTTTTTTTACACACATCATCCTCACTAGTCTAATTCAACGCAATTTCAGCGAGCGGATTTTTTTTTAATTGAGCATATTTTACGATTTCTATAACATGAACATCTGTTCCGACGTTTATTGCGTTCACTTATATATTAAGGGATGATGTGACCTTAAGCAATGCATGTTTCGTGTAAACTCAGAGTAGGTAAGCAGGTTAAAGTGGGTTTTGATTTTTTCTTTTTAGAAAAATCATTGTATACGGCGATTTGGGTTTTTTGAGTAGTTTATTAGTGGAGCCGTTCTGCAATAGCAGGAGTATACCCTAGCTTTAACTGTGTACAACAGCTTTGGGATTTTTGTTATAGGTAGTCTGTTGTACGTTCCATTTAGGGATAAATATACCTATTCGGTTGCTGAGGTAAACAAACATCACTTAACTTTAATTTTAATCCAGTTCAGCTAGGATAAGCGCAATTATTTTTTTTTTGGTTTTACTCACGCAGGAGTGAAACATAAGACCTAAACACTGCCAAAACTCTTGTCTCTCTTTTATTTTTTTTTAACTTTTTTATGGCTACTTGTTAATTCTAATTTAGGATTTAAGTAGTTATTTCTATCTGCAAGGTTGGACGTCATAGTTGGTTGTACAAATACTTAACATAAATTATGATTACATTTTTAAATGCAAATAAATTTTATTTTCTTACTGCTCCGGTGTTTTTCGGTTTTGTTCGCGTCTGCCCGTATTTAAGTTTTATATTTTCTACAGTTGTGAGAAAATTTATAGTGATTTTCACTAGTGAATTGAAAGTGAACTTTGTGTTTGTTATTGCGTGGTTTAGTTTTTATAATTGGGAGGTATAATTAACAGTTTTAATTAAAGTTTAAAGTTTGAATATAAAAGGCACTATGGCTGTTTCTGTGAGTCGGTTGTCTGACATAAGGTACTTAGTCAAGGACGAATTAATCTATGAGTTAACATGGAGAGGCATAGCCATTGGATCGGTGGAAGAAATGAAACAACAGCTTATGCTGATTAAGCAAAGAGAAAAGACTGATACAAGTATGAGATACCCTCCGTATCCCTTTAAATTTGGCCAAGATGCTTTTAGCTGCATGAAGAAGCTTGATAGTCTGGTACCGCTGGTAGAGAAGTTCTCTGGTACGAGCAAAGGGGGAGAGTTTAGGAAAATCGCTGTAAGGTTGGAACATGTGTTAGCCAGGATAAATAACATGAATCCGTCGAACTTTGAAGAAAGTCAAACAAAAGGCATACTGGTTGCGGAAACCCTGAGTTTGATTGGGAGGTTGCAGAGCCAAGCAACAGATTTATTAAGAGTTGGCGTGAACTCAGATGATGATGAAGCATCTGAAACCCAATCAACGAGTCGAAGCTCAGATCACTCGACAAATGTTGGCAACATTCCCAGCCAGTCTCAACTCCCGCAACCACCGCACTCGAGCACACAAAGACCAGCTCAACAGCCCACAAACCAACCGTCGGCCATGGCTCCATTGCAAATGCAAGTGCTTACAAACCCAACTCAAGCACCAATACAGGCACCAGTCCCTATGCCGATTGAGAATTACGGTACATCAGCTTTTCATTATCAACAACCGTCTACCGTTCCTTTGAGTCTAGCTGCCCTCCAAAGTAGCATTGCACCAATTGCTCAGTCACGACCATTTTCATGTTCGTCGCCAGTACCAATGTCAAGTGATCCTGGTACCTCATATCACGTTGCACCTGTACCTCCGCATAAGTGGAACTTAAAGTTTACAGGCGAGAGGGGTACGATCTCCGTCACCGCATTTTTTGAGAGAGTGGACGAGTTAAGTCAGGCGAGAGGAGTCAGCAAAAAGGTTTTACTGAATTCGGGCATTGATCTTTTTGAAAAGTCAGCTTATACTTTTTACAAAGATGTTCGAAGAGAAGTCCATACGTGGGAACAGCTGGAACAGAGGTTCATGGCAGAATATCTTCCTTCTTCATATGGCGAGAAGCTATTGAAGGAGATTCAAAAACGTAAACAAGGCCCTGGAGAGTCTATAGGGACCTATATTGCTGTCATGAACACATATTTCCAAAGACTTGGCTGTCCTGTTTCCGAAGAGGCGAAATTAGCTATCGTCTTCAGAAATATCGCGGACATCTATAAAAATGGGTTAATTGCTACTGAGGTCAATAGCCTATCACATTTAAAGGATCTGTGTCGTAGAATAGACCAGAGATATGGTTTAGAAGAGGAGAATTTTACACCTAGGAAAAACCAATCTATTGAACCTGACTTGGCCTACGTTGACGTAGAGAGCGACAGTGACGATTTTTCAACAGGGGTTGATACAATTCAGATATCAGGTGCCGGGACATCGAACCAACAGAATTTAAATCATCCTGCTAATAGATTCGACAGAAATAGGCAGCAGCCAGCAAGCAATTTTGCTTCTAGGGCTGATAGAGATAGACAGCAACCAGCTAGTGGTCAGTCTAGTGTAAATGACAGGGATGTACAACCACAGGGTGTTGGATCTGGTAGGGCGAACAGGGACGTTGTTTGTTACAGATGCAACCAAACAGGGCACATGGCAATCGGGTGCGCACTACCTAGAGGCAAACAGTGCTATTCGTGTGGTCAGGCAGGGGTTACAGTAAGAGAATGTCGTAATTGTAATCGTCAGGGAAACGGACCCAGGCGCTCGTAGGTGGTCGACCTTCGAGTCAGCCTGAACAAGCATCGACCGATAGGCTAACGTACGTTTTAGATTATGTGATAAGTCATGCTCGCAAAGATGAGAGGCCTTATTTAGAAGTGGATGTGCTCGGAAATAAGTTATTAGGTTTGTTGGATTCCGGGGCTTCACGTACCTTTTTAGGGAATCATGGTTGGTCAATCATCGAGAGGTTTGGTTTTTCACTTGATACGACAAAGAAGACGAGTTGTATTGTGGCAAATGGTCAAAGCACGAGTAGTATTGGGACAGTGCAGCTTCCTATGCGAGTTCAGGATAAATTTAGGTTAATAGAGGTCGTCGTCGTTCCTGAATTGCCGCACACTTTGATTTTAGGATTAGATTTTTGGATTTCGATGGGTATAGTACCGAACTTAAGTACTAATGAGTGGCACTTTGCCGATAATAAAGATGTGACTTGTTCTTTAGAAACACCAGACCAACAAACAACTCTTACACCTTATGAATCAGAACGACTAGAGGAATTGGTCGATAAATATAAGACTATTATGGGTGACTCACTAGGATGTACAGACAGAGTAGAACATAAGATTACAACAAATGCAGCACCGATAAGACAACGTTCATATAAGGTCTCACCGGTCATTCAAAAACTTATTGATGACGAAATCGACGAAATGCTGAAAATGGATGTGATAGAACGTAGTAGTAGTTCATGGGCTTCACCAGTGGTAATGGTACAAAAGAAAAACACAAAGAAATATCGTTTCTGTGTAGACTACCGCAAATTGAACTCAGTGACGGCGCGTGATAGTTATCCTTTACCACTCGTATCCGAGACTCTTGACAAATTGAAAGATGCTAAGTACTTGTCAACTTTAGATATTAAGAGTGCTTATTGGCAAGTACCAATGGAAGAATCATCGAAGCCACTAACAGCATTCATCTGTCGACGAGGTCTCTTCCAATTTAAGCGGTTACCATTTGGTCTTCATAATGCACCTGCAACTTGGCAGAGACTCATAGATAGCATCATAGGAAACAATTTAGACCCCTACGTGTACGTATATCTCGATGACCTCGTAATTGTCACACAGAGCTTTTCTGAACATCTTAGAATTCTTGAGGAAGTCCTACGAAGATTGCAGAATGCAAAGATAACGGTAAGTTGGGAAAAATGCCAACTGTGTAGGCCAGAAATGACGTATTTAGGATTCGTAGTGGACCGTCGAGGCATCCGAGTTGACCCTAATAAAATTAGAGCCATGTTAGAGCTCCAGAGGCCAAGAACTGTCAGAGAAGTTCGTAGAGTTGTAGGTACAATATCCTGGTATAGACGTTTCATAGAGAATTTTTCAGCGATAATAGCTCCAATTACAGCTCTAACTAAGAAAAATCAAAAGTTCGATTGGACTCCAGACTGCGAAAAAGCATTTATTAAGATTAAGGAACTTTTAGTGACTGCACCGATTCTTACATGTCCAGATTATACCAAAGAATTTGTCATTCAAACAGACGCATCAGGCTATGGAATAGGAGCATGTTTAACGCAACCTTATCCTGAAGGAGACAAAGTCATATGCTATTTGAGTCGATCTTTGACTAAGCAAGAACGTGTTTACACGACCACCGAGCGAGAATGTTTGGCATTGGTTTGGGCGATAGAGAAGCTCCGGCCATATATTGAGGGGATCTCATTTAAGGTCATAACAGATCATTTTAGTTTAAAATGGCTTCATAGCTTGAAAGAGCCCAGTGGAAGACTTGCTCGTTGGTCTGTAAAACTGCAGCAATATGATTTTGAAGTAATCCATCGGAAAGGGAAAGATTTAGTTGTCCCGGACATGTTGTCTCGTGCAGTACCTATGATTGATACAATTTCGCAGCCCAGAGATGTTTCAACAACAATAAAAGATCGATGGTACCAAAAGATGGTAAAGAGGGTCGTAGAATCACCATTAAAATTTATGAATTGGAGATACACTGATAATAAGTTGTATAAATATGTCAAACAAGAATACCCTCAACTTTCACCATCTAACGAATATTGGAAAGAGGTAGTCCCCAAAGACCACAGGCGTAGAATTATTGGAGAAGCTCACGATCCTCCTACCGCAGGACACATGGGTGTGTATAAAACCTTCCACAGACTGGCAGAAAAATATTATTGGCCAAAAATGCGCCAGGACGTGGCAACTTTTGTAAAGAAATGCTTTGTCTGTGCAGCTCATAAAGGTGATACACAAGGTGTATCTGATCAGATGATATCTCACCCAAAACCAACTCGTCCTTGGGAAATTATTTCGACTGATTTATGTGGACCTCTACCTCGTTCAACAAAGGGTAATTGCTGGATTCTCGTCGTTACGGACTATTTGAGTAAGTTTTCCTTAATTTTTCCAATGCGAACAGCCCCTACTCAAGCTGTTGTTAAGCATCTTGAGGAGCAAGTATTTATGGTCTTCGGAGTACCCCGTTTGATACTTTGTGATAATGGCCCTCAGTACAAAAGTAATGAGTTTAAGCGTTTTGCTGAGAGTTATCAGGTTAAAATTCAGTATAATCCGTATTATCACCCCAGAGCAAATCCAACAGAAAGGACGAATCGCACGTTAAAAACCATGTTATGTTGCTATGTGAAAGACAACCACAGGAAGTGGGACGAACAAATACATAAACTTGCCTGCGCGATTCGTACTGCAACCCATGAGACAACCAGGATGTCTCCTTTCTTTGTTAATTTTGGTAGGAATATGTGTTTATCAGGTAAAGATTACTCCAACCCAGTTTTGTTATCTGAAGAGAATGGTGTACAATCCGCAGCTGAAAGTAAGAACGAAGGTTTCCGGAAGCTCTATGCTGATGTTAAGAGAAGGTTAGAGGTGGCTGGAGAGAAAAACGTAGTTCAGTATAATTTGCGTACAAGGGTACCCAACTTTGCTGTGGGTCAGCGTGTTTGGAAGAAAAATTATGTTTTGTCAGATGCTGCGAAGTTTTTCTCGAAGAAGTTAGCACCGAAATTCGTTGGTCCTTATGTGATTAGGAATAAAATTTCTCCATGGATATTTGAGCTTCAGGAACCATCGGGTAAAGTACTACCAGGGAGTTGGCATGCCAAAGACCTTAAGTCGGCAGCGGACCTCTCCGATTAACCTTTTTAGGTTAATCGTCTTGAAGTTGGGGGGGGATTATGTAACGTGTCATTTTTACGTTTAAGACAACGTTACATATTTGTTTATTTAGGTAAATAATCAAGGCTCTTTGATTCGTCTTTCTGTACACAAATATATAGTATTTTATAGAGCTAGGTTTGGAGGTTATATAGGGTCTAGGAAGTTACCTTAAAAGGAGGCATTCCATCGAATTACTGTGGACACTACGCACATCGCATTATCTGGACATCGTAATTGGAATTTAAGATCACAGGCTTCGGGAGAATCACATAAAAATTTTGATTGTTTTGTTTTTATCTGTGGAATTTTCTGATGCTCTTTGACGCTCATAAAGTTAAACAGCTGTTATGCTGGGGAATGGCGGCGTTGCCGCATCACAAATGGTTTCAGTAACAGGAAGGAAACATTTAGGTGAACATTTCATTCCCTTACGTTTATTTCGAGGATATTGGGACAATCCGAACCTCATATCCTTCACGGATTAACTAGTTTTGATAGCACGAAAACATATTTAGGTTCACGGTTTGACCAGTAACAACCGAGGCTCCGCCACTTTGATATCTTTATTAATTTGATAGGGAAAGGATAAAATAAATACGAGTTATGCACTGTTGTAAATGGGAGATAAACGAGGGATAAAAACCAAGACTAAAAGAATAAACGAAATCGTGTGAGTTAACATCTGAACACTCTTGTGCCTTTAAGCAATGGTTCAGTGTGTATTTTTGGGTTCAGGTTCAGAAACAGCTTTATTACTGTAGAAATGTTTTACAAAAATGGCGTTAAACCATATGAATATTAGAGAAAACATTTATAAAGAGCGACGGAAACTTTTGACGAAGACTGTAACTGGAGTGCAACTAAATTCTGCGCTCAGTATAGCTTTACTCATATGGGAATTGGTTGAGTGTTCGAATATTAATAATGTGTATGGAGGGTGTCTCGACGTCCTTGTTATAAAAATTTCAACCGTGGAAATAGATCCGACAACACCTCAAGGTTTGTTTTACGTACTTCCTATCCCCTTGGTCGGTGCTGCCCCTATATACCTGTATAGAACTATGCGGTATCTCCTCATTGGTTACTTTGAAAACCCCGGGTTTTTCTTCCAGGCTTGCCACTGAATGTAGAGATTTATTTTTGGCGGAAAAGTTTTTTATAAATAGGTTTGCATCCTTTATTTGAATTTCACCGGGAAGATTAGGTTGGTACTATTGCGTTTTACCGTCCCCACTCCCCACCAAATTTACAAAACGGTTTCCGGCCACGACATTATTCTGGTATTCTCGACGAAGTGCTTGGTCTCTTTTTGCTAACAACTTTTGGCTGGGTCGGCAACAGGCTCTGGGATCGCCATTGTTTTTGGTTTGGCACTGCAGCGAATTGTAGGAGATATCCCAGAGACTGTGAGGAGTGAGCCGTCGTGTTTTCGGCGTAATCGGAAGTGACGCTCACACCCTGTTGAGGGGATTTTAGGTCGGCCTACGCCATTTGTACGGGGAAGAAAGAGCATTGCCCTGTCAATTCCAGCGACGGGACAGTTGGGCTGGACGCTGGTGGGAAGCCGGACGGGCCAGTTATAACCCTGAGAAAGGTACGTTAGGATTATTTTAGTTCATCTGTTTAAATCTACTTTGTTTTATTGAGTCGACATGGGGTCCTCGAGTTAAGTTACTGTGTAGGGGAACTTCGTGCAAAATTGACGAATTCCAGGAAACTGAAACATTTCATTTTCCACAGGGTTTTTACGCTCGGGCAAGAATCCCACAACCCTTTTAAGACCAAAGTGCTGGCCTAACATCATGTGCTAAGCGAGCACGAGGGAAGGCGTGAGCAGAGCAGGAGACCCGAGAGCAGTGGTGATACAACTGGACAACAGGATTCCAGGTTTACAAAATAAAACATACACAGAATAATCAAGGACCAAGGTAGGAGCAAGCCGTAACTATAATTTTTTCCCTCATATATAAATTTTTAATATAATTTAGACGTAATCTTTTCATATATTTCATATATAAGTTTTCACAGTATAATTTCAACATTTCTTGTAAACGCAAGATAAGGTATGACGTCATAACCCTGGTTTTGCGGCATATTTACTACATTGACTTGTTTTCCTTCATTTCATTTATTTAAGATAATTTTACTGTCAAATTTAAAGTGCCTTGCTATTTTGGCCCTTGTTTTCATCCATTTCATTTATTTTTTTTTATGTTTCCGGTAATTTTATCTGATTTTACCCTTAAAATAAACAAGATGAACTAATTTTTCTTGTGTTATTTGTACAACCCAATGAACCAACTTTGCGGAGACAAAAGAGAGATGAGATTATATTATTTTTTTAGCGGTTTCGTTACACATTTTTACCTCATGGGGTAGATCTCGGACTGGGTTGCTGTCTGTCTCATTCTGCCTAACGTAGAATGATGACAGCAGATATTTGGCCCAGATCTCCCCTATGACAGAATGATTCTGGATGTGTATTTTTTTTTACAATCATTTATGTAAGTGAGTCCTGCGCTACTGACTCAGATGTAGGTACAGTATGACCTGTTAAAGGTGTCCATCTACCTGTAAAGTATTTCTAGTTTTGTCATCTTAATTCAATCTTTTAGAATTTTATTCTGTTTATTTTTTTTTGGTTATTCTGAATTACATAAATATTCTGGAAGCCTCGGAAGTAAGTAGAATTTCATTGTTTGGCTGCAACGTTTGGGTTGAACTGTATTTTATTTAAGATCTTCTTTGTAAAACATTGATATTAAATAATGTGGCGCACTTAAAATTTTCTTATTTCTGAACCCCCCCCTTCTCCACTGTATAAAAGTTACCGGGCATATCAATGTTTTACCTAGCTGGAAAATACAGTTCTGCTTCCAGATATTTGTTTAATTATTCAGTGGGTTTCAGTGTCACAAAATGGCGGCGACGTCTTTACAAATGTCAACCAACTTTTTTTTAAGGCCACAAATTGGCGCCCACATTTTTTTTTAATTTTTTTTAAGGCCACATATGTAATCATTATTTATACCAATGAATACATTTTAATTCCTTCCTTTCTCAATACAACCGAATAAACATAAAAGGATTCATTTTTAATACATCTGAATACATACTAATACGCTATAAAACAATCCATTTAAATGACTTTGTATGAATTCATTATTTATACCGTTGAATACTTTTTAATACCTTCCCTTATTAATACAATTGAATGAACTTTTCAAGTATTCATTTTCTATATATTTGAAAACATATTTATACTCTTTAAAGCAATCCAATTAAATACCTTTTTATGTAATCATTATTTATACCAATGAATACTTTTTAATTCCTTCCTTTCTCAATGCAACCGAATAAACATAGAAGGATTCATTTCTAATACATTTGAATACATACTAATACGCTATAGAACAATCCATTTAAATCACTTTTTATGAATTCATTATTTATCCCGTTGAATATTTTTCAATACCTTCCTTTATCAATACAATTGAATGAACTTTTCAAGTATTCATTTTCTATATATTTGAATACATATTTATACCCTTTAAAGCAATCCAATTAAATACCTTTTTATGTAATCATTATTTATACCAATGAATACTTTTTAATTCCTTCCCTTCTCAATACAACCGAATAAACATAGAAGGATTCATTTTTAATACATTTGAATACATACTAATACGCTATAAAACAATCCATTTAAATGACTTTTTATGAATTCATTATTTATTCCGTTGAATACTTTTCAATACCTTCCTTTACCAATACAATTGAATGAACATTTCAGGTATTCATTTTCTATATATTTGAATACATATTTATACTCTTTAAAGCAATCCAATTAAATACCTTTTTATGTACCTAATCATTATTTATACCAATGAATACTTTTTAATTCCTTCCTTCATCTCAATACAACCGAATAAACATAAAATGATTCATTTTTAATACATCTGAATACATACTAATACGCTATAAAACAATCTATTTAAATGACTTTTTAACACACATGACACATAGCATTGAAAGAACATTCAAATGCTTTGTATATGCTTTTTAGGTACTTTAAAGAATATTCTTTTAGTGATATGCTTAGCATATTTTGAAAAGAAGATTCATATCCCAAGTATATGCGATGAATATACTGTAAAGGATCTTCTTTTAGGAATCAGCATACCATATTCTTGGCATATACCATGTGAGAATGTTTCACTTTAGTTCATCCATAGTATGAACGTGCCAAGAATATTCTGAGATTAACATGCTAAGAATATTCCGGAATGCACTAGAAAATACACATATATTTTAATAATATTCATGGCATGAATACATTCTACAAAAAACACTACAATATTCTTTAAACATTTTTGAATAATAAAACTGTACAAAAATATTGCTTTTTAGAGAATTGGTAATTTTAAGTATAGGTACCTTGTGTAAAGAATATTCTAAAAATTCTAAATTTAAATGATAATTAAATACCTGTTGAAAATTGCTTAAATTCTTATAGCTGGGCGATTTTTTCTAAAAAATTATGACGTCACAGCCGAGATCATTTTTACAAATTTTGATTGAATAACTTTTTCAATCAACGATGTGATTGCGTGTCAAACTGTTTAAGAAATTTATAACCCATCTTTCTGACTGTGGCGTTCCAGGGTTCCTAATTTGGTCATAATCAGTGGCGTATATAGAAAAAGGCTTCGGGGTGGGCCCGATACAGTTTTGGGCGTATATGAGGGGGGGGCCCGGGCCCCCCCCGTAGCTAAGATTTTTTAGATATTTTCCACATATTTCATGAATACAAACATAAAATAGCATAAACTACGGCCTCATGGGGTCTCGCCCCCCCCCCAAAATGGCTCTGGTACAAAATAGCGCAGGACAAAATAGCGAGGACAAAATAGCGCGGGACAAAATAGCACAGGACAAAATAGCGCAGGACAAAATAGCGCGGGACAAAGTAGCCCGGGACAAAATAGCGCAGGACAAAATAGCGCAGATCTCAAAAAGATACTAAAAAAATAACCTAACCTTACTTGGTTAGTTTAATATACAGTGAAGGCCTAACCTTATCACTCAAACTGCACCAGCCGAAGTGGATCAGGGGCCGAGGATAGGTTAGGTTAGTATCCCAACCTGACCCGGTTAGGTTGGGATACTAACCTAACCTATCCTCGGAGATACTAAAAAAATAACCTAACCTTACTTGGTTAGTTTAATAAACAGTGAAGGCCTAACCTTATCACTCAAACTGCCCCAGCCGAAGTGGACCAGGGGCCGAGGATAGGTTAGGTTAGTGTCCCAACCTGACCCGGTTAGGTATATTTACAAAAAAAAACTTACCTGATCTGTTCAGGCAAGTTTTTTTTTTGTAAAAAACCTAACCGGGTCAGGTTGGGATACCAACCTAACCTATCCTCGGCCCCTGGTCCACTTCGGCTGGACAGGGCAAATCGACTTGGGATTTATGACGTGCGCTATTTTGACATGCGCTATTTTGTCCTGCGCCATTTTGTCCTGCGCCATTTTGTCCACGCTATTTTGTCCTGCGCTATTTTGTACCAGAGCCCCCAAAACTGTGTTGTTTTTCTATATACGCCACTGCAGTATTTTATGTTTTTATTAATGAAATATGTGGAAAATACCAAAAAATCTTCGCATCGGGGGGAGCCATTCGGAATCCTTTAAAAATAGTGTCACTTTTTAAAATTTTATTTTATTAATTTTTGAGCGGCTCCTCTTCGAATACACCATAGACATGGTGGTGTTATTCATATTGGTTGGGTGACTACGTCCTTATTTACCTAATCTGTGGTTATGTCAATATTTTTTTCAGTTTTTCTTGAGTTTTCAATTTGGTGGTGTGTTTTTTGGATTGCCAGATCGGTTTGGCCAGGTACGTTGTTTTAAATTTCATTTCGAATAGGGCTGTCTAACAAAACATATGATCAAATCCAAGATGTCTTCCATAGGACAAACAAACCGATTTCCCATAAGCCGTAACGTAAATTTTACAAAAACGACAAGAGCTTTAGTCTCTTTGTGCATATGGGAAAAATGCGTTTTTCTTAAAAATATTAAACTAAAGCGAGAGGTTTTTTTACTTATTTTGAATTATTACATGGGCGCACCAAGGGGACGGGGGGCTAGGGGCCCGGACCCCCCTAAACCACATATTTTTTTAGATATTTTCCATATATTTCATGAATAAACAGAAAAAATAGCATAAAGTACAACATAATGGGACCTCTGGGGTTCTCCCAAGGATATCGGGCCCCCAAAGGTTTCGGGGTCCCCCAAGACATATTTCTGGGTGCACCACTGATTATTATGTCAAGTTTTTTTGCTGTTGTGAATTGTGGCAGCAGAGGAAGCAATGATAATGTTAGTTTTCATTGAATTTGAAGTTTTTTGACCAATGAATCAATGAACTGTCAGCCCAAGGTAGGGGAAAGTGGATAAGTAGTTCTATTCAAAGAGCTCACTTCAAGGCTCACTTAACAGAGACGAAATTGAAATAGACTAAACTTTTCTCATCAGATTCAGGTTTTCTATTAGGATCTTTTCTTGTACTTGACTAAACCTTTTGCTAAGTAATAGGCCTTCTATAGCGTTAAACTGTGAAAAATATTTCACTATGATTTTTCGGTTTATACAAAGTTTAATTGTGTTAACCCTCCAGTAGTGACATGAAAAGGAGGCACAGCTTATAGGTAGGTCAGTCCAACAGATCAATATGCACATATGAGTTCCAACCGAGGTTGGTCAAGCAAACTTTTAATAAGTACTTTACAAAATATGTTTATTTAAAAAAATTTAAGTAAACATTATATAAATAAAAACTTACAAAATTAAAATACAGTTTTTCCTTGTCATTGGCCTCACACACTGTACATCACCATATGATTTTCCATGAACTATAATACATAGGGCTTAAGAACAGTCAAACCTAAGGTTCATCAGCTCACAACAATACTGTTCAAATTTTACAACAGTACAATATTCGCTGTTGTATTACTACTGTTACTATTACTTTTATTACTGTTTTTTTGTAGCAATATTTGCTCAATTATGTATCTAAAAGTTTATGCAAATAAATATATACTCTACTCTACAATTGGGCGTAACAGCATATGACCCATTAGGAGTATTAGAACCCAAGTTTTTTTGAGAGAAATTGAAAAAAATATCTGAGAGAACTTATTTGTTTTTCTTGTGGTCATCAAAGTCAACAAATATGACTTTTTTTCCATCTATTATTAATGATGCCATAAAAAAATTTTTTTGGTAATAAGCTCAGAACAGTACCATAGAAATTTCACAACAGGACTTGTAGTAGGTCCAGTCAGATACTATACAAATTTTATGGTGTACAAGTTTTAGGTGTCAAAAAGCATGGAAATAAAGGAAAATTTGCACCAAAATAGTTTAAGATAAAAAGAGGTTTGAGTTAGGGAGATTCACCAGTTTATTCTAAACTGTTTTGAGGTCTGTAAAATAAATATTTATTAAAGAAAAAGAAACTTTGATGATACAGGACTTCACTCGACACTATACAGGACGCTACACTACCAAAAGTTTATTTAAGAGTTCTGTAGGATGGTGTACAAATTTGGTTCAGCTCATAATTCTCACTTTAACCTCATATTGTTTTCCTTTTCTTTCTTCTCTGGACCCTTCTTTCAACCATCATTTTTAAAAATTTTCAACCATTTTGAAACAATAATCCATTCAGGAGAGACCCAGTCATGATCATTGCTGTATTCTAGTTTTGAAAGTTGCTTGCCTAGAATAGTAAAAAAATCATATTGAAATATTTCTTACAGTTTAACACAATTCTATGTTACACTTCTGCAAAAGGTCCACTCAAGCACAAAAAAAGATCCCAATAGAAAATGTTGCCAAAATGGCAGTTACACATTTATCCAAAACAAACCTGACAAAAAACTTTCAAATATTTCAATTTATCCTCTGTTAAGTCAGGTAATAGAGCACTTATCCACTTTCTTTTCCCTTCTTTGAGCTGATACCTAGTTCATTTAAATCAAGATGATTTTTTAAGGTCAAAATACTTGGCATTCCATCAAAACTAACATTATCAAGCTCTACCCAGCTGCCACAATTCATAACAGCACAGAAACTAATAATAATGATTCAAACTGAGTAAAAAACTGGAAAAAAAGTAAAAAAAAAACAAAAGTAAATAAAAACATAACCTGACTTTTGAACAAAACATGGTCCCTTTTATTTGAAATTTACTGGCTTCAATTGATTTTTTTTAAGAAAAACGCATTTTTCCCAAGTGTACAAAGGTTCAATACTTAAAACAGCATCTTTGTTGTAAATTAAATCGTTCCACTTTTTTTAAAAATTACGTTTTTGTTAACATTGCGGCTTATGGGAAAACGCTTTGTTTGTCCTATGGCGACCATCTTGGATCGAAAAACAGCTGATCGTGACAGTTCGTTAGACAAGCTAATCCGTGTGTTCTGTAAGGCCCCTACTTAGAAAGGAGCCTATTTATAAACTAGATGTATAAGAGAAATCAGAAAGGTTCTTAGCAGTAAATTTTACCATAAATTAGTTTTTTTTTTATTTAATAAATTTTGAGAAAAATTATATCAAAAAGTTTTCTTTTAACTTGAATCTTTACCTAACTTTTTAAATCTTGCAACAGATATTTTTTATACTTCTCAGTGAGCTCGAGACTTTTGGTAGGTGATTATTGCTTAAAACATTAGCTTAGAACAAGTCAAGTCATAAGTTTTGTTTTAATAGGGACATTCCAGTGAACTTCCTCTCACAGTACACGTTATATGAGACCATTTTTTCCATTTGGTAGAGGTTCAAGGATGATTCATGATTCATATGTGAGTGGGCCTTGGAGCCCTTCTACTGTGACTACTATCGGGTCTATTGTGGCTCAGCTTCAAGGATAGTGTTTATATGAATTTTAAATCAAGGATAGTATTTATGGTGCCATTTTGCTAAGGATGTTTTTCAGCTAAGTGAATAGAAATTATGAATTAAAGGTTGGTTTATTTGAATCTGTCCTTTTCTTTATTATTTTTTTGCACCATAAATAGCAGAACATAAATAAGAAACTATATAATATGTATACTTATATATAAATAGGAAACTAGCAGTTAGAAAAATGTTTAAAAGGAGAGTTTTGAGAGAAGCTTTGAACTTAATCCGTAAAAATCTCCTGTTTAACAGTTTTTTGAAAACTGCTAGTTTCTAATATATTGAGGTGTTCTGCTAATTATGGTACCCCCTGTATAAATTGTATACATGGGTAGGATAGAAGAAATAAGAACAAAAGTTTTTTGGAGTTATTGCCAATCTACAAATAGAAACATTTTTCTAGGTTAGGTATTTGGTTTTGTTCTGTCTAGCAAAACATATGATCCAATCTAAGATATCTTCCGTAGGACAAACAAACTGATTTCTCATAAGCCGTAGTGTTAACAAAAACGTAAATTGTACAAAAACAACAAGAGATTGAGTCTCAAAAATTATTCAGTTTTAAGAATGGGAAAAATGTAAATTTTGGAGGTATTAAAATGTATTTATTCTGTATACTTGAAAGAGGATTCAAAAGGATAATTATTTAATGGATTGGAGGGTATTAAAAAAACCCTTAATGGTATAGAAATGGATTCTTTTTGAATGACACAAAGTGTATTGAAATTGATGAAATGTTCATATACTTTTTAATGACAATTTAATATACCTTTTCAAATCCTTTTTTTGGATAAGAAAGAATTGAAAATGTGAATTTGGGAGGTATTAAAATGTATTAGGGCAGTTCTTCAGAAAACCTGTGAAACAGTGTCACAGGGGTAAATATCTCATTTTTTGAAGCAGAAAACTACTTTTTAATTTAAAATAGGATAAAATGCAATCTAATTTGCTACCTCACCAAAAAAAGAAAAAAATATTTTAATTAAGGATTTTTGCTGTATTAACAGTAGCTGAGGTCTCAGGCTTTGTTAATGTCACAACCCCAAGGTGAGCACATTGCGACTTATTTTAATTTATGGT
This sequence comes from Aspidapion aeneum, assembly GCA_963576565.1. Classification (NCBI taxonomy): domain Eukaryota; kingdom Metazoa; phylum Arthropoda; class Insecta; order Coleoptera; family Brentidae; genus Aspidapion; species Aspidapion aeneum. The sequence goes on from OY755038.1 coordinate 204,926,424, forward strand.
TAATGATTTACATTAATATAGTTAAATTCTAACAAGATCAACTCAAAAAAAAACTATTTTGAGCCAAAATAATAATATTCAACAAAAGACACTATGATTTTTTAAAAATAATATCATTGTCACACCCTCTTTGCATCAGCTTTGTTACCAATTTTTAAATCGCACTAAAATCCATATATGGCAACACAAGCAGCCGCCATTGCATTGTTCCGTTTACTTTAGTCACATTCTTCGCTGTGAAGTGTTGGTGTTTTTTTTTTAATTTTGAAGTGACAAAACAGGTAAGTGACAAGCACACTTTCTCAACTTTGTTGTCAAGTTCCTGACAATACAAAAAATGTCTTAAATAATCTAAATGTGACTTAATAATGCGCAAAACGTAATAAAAAACAGGGCAAAAAAACAGATCCCAACATTTTGTTTTCAAGGAGTTAGGCGGGAAATATGAATAGATTCCTCAGCTCCGTTAATATCAGCTTTGTTAATACTGGTGGTAACAACGCTGAGGATGTGTTAACAAAGTTGAATATTATAGTATAATTTACTGAAAAAGCTTAGGTAGCAAAAAAATAAAAAGTATTTTCGAATTATTGGGGTCAATTATTAGGCAGAAACGACAGTTGAAACGTTTCGGCTCTTTTCGTTAACACAAAAAGTCAATTAACGGTAGCTTGGGTCAGGTTGGGTTGGGTTTACTTAACATTGCATTTCTTTGCTAGTTATTAATGTAATAACATATCTTATCAAAAAATCATGGTCAAAATTACAGTCGAACCTCTATAACTCGAACTTCAAGGGACAACCAAATCAGTTCGAGTTATGGAGAGTTCGACTTATAGAAATTCGAGTTAAAGTGGTTAAAATTCATATAAAAAGTGCAGAACTTAGATTAATAAATTTGTTAGTCTGAGGTGCAGAACCATTTAAAAGGTTCGAGTTATAGAGGTTCGAGTTAGAGAGGTTCGACTGTATTACAAGGTGGTCATCGCTTTTATTATTATGATATCGGAATACCAACAAATTAATTTTTAACTTTTTAGTGAATTTTATAAAAGCTTAAAAAATAGGTACATTTTTTTGACATATAAACTTTTTTATAAACATTAATTTTTTGATTTCTAGAAAAATGGCAAAAAAAAGAAAGACACAAAAAAAGGTGCAGATGAAAAAAAAGCAAAATCTAGAGAATGTATGATGGGGATCATGGAACACTTGTTCCTTATCAGAACGTGTTCCAGACGGGGATCATTCGTATCCTTGTGATCGACGTTGGAGAGAGTGAAAACCAAACAGTTTTAACAAGTTCCCAACGAAAGCCTCAAACCATCAGTATAATTCAATGCCGGTAGGGGTATTTTCCCTCGGAGTAGTTGTTTCTGTTGGTTTTACACAACTTATGCTCTACACGGAGCTATCGCCTACATTCACATTCAGGCCCAAAAGGCCGAAACCGGACGTGGATTGGCATGGATTACTTGTTCCTGATTGTCAGAACGTGTTCCAGACGGGGATCATTCGTATCCATGTGATCGACGTTGGAGAGAGTGGAAACCAAATAGTTTTAACAAGTTCCCAACGAAAGCATCAAACCATTATCTGTAGATTAACTTTTTATATTGTTGCTCATTTAAGATTTAAGTGGTTTAAGAAGAGATTAAAAATTTGAAAATAATAGGTTTTAGGTTTTTGTTCATTATAATTATTTTTGTTTATTTGGTAGTAGTAGTTTTTTAAATTTAGTTATGAGAAATTTAAATACAATAAGCTTTGCAATATATATTTTCTAAGTAATTTATCAGCTTTGTTAACTTGACCTCAGTTTCGTTAATATACTTTTTTAAAAAATTCTTCTATTTTTGCTGTGTTTTTTGATAAAAAGTAGTTTTTTTTGTTTTGTTATGACTTTTTTATGTAAAATTTGTTCACTACATATATTTTCTAAGTAATTTATCAGCTTTGTTAACATAACCTCAGCTTTGATGAATCACTTTTTCTTATTTTTACTTTTTCTCCAAAAATATACATTTTTTTTCTGGGAAACATACTTTATGCAAAATATTAAAGCATTTTCTTTTTAACAGACAATAAAAAGCTTATTTTTTAATATTATATTTTTCAAAAAAAAGGGAAGCTCATTTCACAGGTTTTCTGAAGAACTGCCCATTAATTCTGTATACTTAAAAAGGGACTTAAAATGATAAATTGTTTATGGATTGGAGAGAATTCAAAATAAAAACCCTTAATGGGATAGACATTGATTCCTTTTAAATGTCACAACGTGTATTGAAATGGATGAAATGTTTGTATACTTTTTAATGCCAATTTATTATGCCTTTTCAAATCCTTTTTTGGATAAGAAAAGATTCAAAATATAGATCTAGGAGGTATTAAAATGTATTCATTCTGCATACTTAAAAGGGGATTTAAAAGGATAAGTAATTTTATTATTATTTTTTTTTTTGATTGCCACAAACTGTATTGAAATGGATGGAATGTTTATATACTTTTTAATGCTAATTGCATACGCTTTTTGAAATCCTTTTTTTGGATAAGAGAGGATTAAAAATGTAGATCTCGAAGGTATTAAAATGTATTCATTCGGTATTCTTGAAAGGGGATTCAAAAGGTTAAAGATTTTATGGATTAAAGGGGATTAAAAATAAAACCCCCTAATGACATAGAAATGGATTCCTTTTTTTGGATAAGACAGGATTGAAAATGTAAATTTCGGAGGTATTAAAATGTATTTATTCTGTATACTTGGAAGAGGATTCAAAAGGATAATTATTTTATGGATTGAAGGGGATTAAAAAACCCTTAATGCTATAGAAATGGATTCTTTTTGAATGACACAAAGTGTATTGAAATGGATGGAATGTTTATATACTTTTTAATAACAACTTAATACGCCTTTTCAAATCCTTTTTTCGGATAAGAAAGAATTGAAAATGTGAATTTCGGAGGTATTAAAATGTTATAATTCTGTATACTTAAAAGGGGACTTAAAAGGATAAATAGTTTATGGATTGAAGAGAATTCAAAATAACAACCCTTAATGGGATAGAAAGGGATTCCTTTTGAATGCCACAAAGTGTATTGAAATGGATGAAATGTATTCATTCTGTATACATGAAAGGGGATTCAAAAGGATAAAGATTTTATGGATTAAAGGGGATTAAAAATAAATCCCCTTAATGACATAGAAATGGATTCCTTTTGAATGCCAAAAAGTGTATTGAAATATATATATACGCCTTTTTAAATCCTTTTTTCGGATAAGAAAGAATTGAAAATGTGAATTTTGGAGGTATTAAAATGTATTAATTCTGTATACTTAAAAGGGGACTTAAAACGATAAATAGTTTATGGATTAAAGAGAATTTAAAATAACAACCCAATAATAATGAAATAGAAATGGATTCCTTTTGAATGTCACAAAGTGTATTGAAATGGATGAAATGTTTGTATACTTTTTAATGCCAATTTAATACGCCTTTTTAAATCCTTTTTTTAGATAAGAATGGCTTGAAAATGTAGATCTAGGAGTTATTAAAATGTATTAATTCTGCTTACTTAAAAGGGAATTTAAAAGGATAAGTAAAAACATTTATGGATTGGAGGGGATTAAAAATAAAAACCCTTAATGAGATAGAAAGGGATTCCTTTTGAATGCCACAAAGTGTATTGAAATGGATCAAATGTATACATTCTGTATACATGAAAGGGGATTCAAAAGGATAAAGATTTTATGGATTAAAGGGGATTAAATATAAAACCCCTTAATGACATAGAAATGGATTCCTTTTGAATGCCAAAAAGTGTATTAAAATGGATGGAATATTTTTATACTTTTAATGACAATTTAATATGCTTTTTCAAAATTTTTGGATAAGAAAGAATTGAAAATGTGAATTTCGGAGGTATTAAAATGTATTAATTCTGTATACTTAAAAAGGGACTTAAAAGGATAAATAGTTTATGGATTGGAGATAATTCAAATTAAAAACCCTTAAAGTGTATTGAAATGGATGAAATGTTTGTATACTTTTTAATGCCAATTTAATACGCCTTTTCAAATCCTTTTTTTGGATAAGAAAGGATTGAAAATGTAGATCTAGGAGGTATTAAAATGTTTTCTTTCTGCATACTTAAAAGGGGATTTAAAAGGATAAGTAGTTTATGGATCGGAGGGGATTAAAAATAAAAACCCTTAATGAGATAGAAGGGGATTCCTTTTGAATGCCACAAAGTGTATTGAAATGGATTAAATGTATACATTCTGTATACATGAAAGGGGATTCAAAAGGATAGATTTTATGGATTAAAGGGGATTAAACATAAAATCCCTTAATAACATAGAAATGGATTCCTTTTGAATGCCAAAAAGTGTATTGAAATGGATGAAATGTTTGTATACTTTTTAATGCCAATTTAATACGCCTTTTCAAATCCTTTTTTTTGGATAAGAAAGGATTGAAAATGTAGATCTAGGAGGTATTAAAATGTATTCATTCTGCTTACTTAAAAGGGGATTTAAAAGGATAAGTAGTTTAGGGATTGTAGGGGATTCAAAATAAAAAGCCTTAATGAGATAGAAAGGGATTCCGTTTGAATGCCACAAAGTGTATTGAAATGGAATGTTTATATACTTTTTAATGCTAATTGCATACTTTTTTAAATCCTTTTTTTGGATAAGAAAGGTTTGAAAATGTAGATCTCGAAGGTATTAAAATGTATTCATTCTGTATTCTTGAAAGGGGATTTAAAAGGTTAAAGATTTTATGGATTAAAGGGGACTAAAAATAAATCCCCTTAATGACATAGAAATGGATTCCTTTTGAATGCCAAAAAGTGTATTGAAATGGATGGAATGTTTATATAATTTTTAATGACAATTTAATTCGCCTTTTCAAATCCTTTTTTCGGATAAGAAAGAATTGAAAATGTGACTTTTGGAGGTATTAAAATGTATGAATTATGTATACTTAAAAGGGGACTTAAAAGGATAAATAGTTTATGGATTGAAGAGAATTCAAAATAACAACCCTTAATGGGATAGAAATGGATTCCTTTTGAATGTCACAAAGTGTATTGAAATGGATGAAATGTTTGTATACTTTTTAATGCCAATTTAATACGCCTTTTCAAATCCTTTTTTTGGATAAGAAAGGATTGAAAATGTAGATCTAGGAGGTATTAAAATGTATTCATTCTGCATACTTAAAAGGGGATTTAAAAGGATAAGTAGTTTATGGATTGCAGAGGATTAAAGATAAAAACCCTTACTGAGATAGAAAGGGATTCCTTTTGAATGCCACAAAGTGTATTGAAATGGATGGAATGTTTATATACTTTTTAATGCTAATTGCATACGCTTTTTAAAATCCTTTTTTTGGATAAGAAAGGATTGAAAATGTAGATCTCGAACGTATTAAAATGTATTCATTCTCTATTCTTGAAAGGGGATTCAAAAGGTTAAAGATTTTATGGATTAAAGGGGATTAAAAATAAATCCCCTTAATGACATAGAAATGGATTCCTTTTGAATGCCAAAAAGTGTATTGAAATGGATGGAATGTTTATATACTTTTTAATGACAATTTAATACGCCATTTCAAATCATTTTTTCGGATAAGAAAGAGTTGAAAATGTGAATTTTGGAGGTATTAAAATGTATTAAATCTGTATACTTAAAAGGGGACTTAAAAGGATAAATAGTTTATGGATTGAAGAGAATTCAAAATAACAACCCTTAATGGGATAGAAATGGATTCCTTTTGAATTCCACAAAGTGTATTGAAATGGATGGAATGTTTATATACTTTTTAATGCTAATTGCATACGCTTTTTGAAATCCTTTTTTTGGATAAGAAAGGATTGAAAATGTAGATCTCGAAGGTATTAAAATGTATTAATTCTCTATTCTTGAAAGGGGATTCAAAAGGTTAAAGATTTTATGGGTTAAAGGGGTTAAAAATAAATCCCCTTAATGACATAGAAATGGATTCCTTTTGAATGCCAAAAAGTGTATTGATATGGATGGAATGTTTATATACTTTTTAATGACAATTTAATACGCCATTTCAAATCCTTTTTTCGGATAAGAAAGAATTGAAAATGTGAATTTTGGAGGTATTAAAATGTATTAATTCTGTATACTTAAAAGGGGACTTAAAAGGATAAATAGTTTATGGATTGAAGAGAATGCAAAATAACAACCCATAATGGGATAGAAATGAATTCCTTTTGAATGCCAAAAAGTGTATTGAAATGGAATGTTCATATACTTTTTAATGCCAATTGCATACTTTTTTAAATCCTTTTTTTGGATAAGAAAGGATTGAAAATGTAGATCTCGAAGGTATTAAAATGTATTCATTCTGTATTCTTGAAAGGGGATTTAAAAGGTTAAAGATTTTATGGATTAAAGGGGACTAAAAATAAATCCCCTTAATGACATAGAAATGGATTCCTTTTGAATGCCAAAAAGTGTATTGAAATGGATGGAATGTTTATATACTTTTTAATGACAATTTAATTCGCCTTTTGAAATCCTTTTTTCGGATAAGAAAGAATTGAAAATGTGACTTTTGGAGGTATTAAAATGTATTAATTATATATACTTAAAAGGGGACTTAAAAGGATAAATAGTTTATGGATTGAAGAGAATTCAAAATAACGACCCTTAATGGGATAGAAATGGATTCCTTTTGAATGTCACAAAGTATATTGAAATGGATGAAATGTTTGTATACTTTTTAATGCCAATTTAATACGCCTTTTCAAATCCTTTTTTTGGATAAAAAAGGATTGAAAATGTAGTTCTAGGAGGTATTAAAATGTATTCATTCTGCATACTTAAAAGGGGATTTAAAAGGTTAAAGATTTTATGGATTAAAGGGGACTAAAAATAAATCCCCTTAATGACATAGAAATGGATTCCTTTTGAATGCCAAAAAGTGTATTGAAATGGAATGTTTATATACTTTTTAATGCCAATTGCATACTTTTTTAAATCCTTTTTTTGGATAAGAAAGGATTGAAAATGTAGATCTCGAAGGTATTAAAATGTATTCATTCTGTATTCTTGAAAGGGGATTTAAAAGGTTAAAGATTTTATGGATTAAAGGGGACTAAAAATAAATGCCCTTAATGACATAGAAATGGATTCCTTTTGAATGCCAAAAAGTGTATTGAAATGGATGGAATGTTTATATACTTTTTAATGACAATTTAATTCGCCTTTTCAAATCCTTTTTTCGGATAAGAAAGAATTGAAAATGTGACTTTTGGAGGTATTAAAATGTATTAATTATGTATACTTAAAAGGGGACTTAAAAGGATAAATAGTTTATGGATTGAAGAGAATTCAAATTAACAACCCTTAATGGGATAGAAATGGATTCCTTTTGAATGTCACAAAGTGGATTGAAATGGATGAAATGTTTGTATACTTTTTAATGCCAATTTAATACGCCTTTTCAAATCCTTGTTTTGGATACGAAAGGATTGAAAATGTAGATCTAGGAGGTATTAAAATGTATTCATTCTCTATTCTTAAAAGGGGATTCAAAAGGTTAAAGATTTTATGGATTAAAGGGGATTAAAAATAAATCCCCTTAATGACATAGAAATGGATTCCTTTTGAATGCCAAAAAGTGTATTGAAATGGATGGAATGTTTATATACTTTTTAATGCTAATTGCATACGCTTTTTGAAATCCTTTTTTTGGATAAGAAAGGATTGAAAATGTAGATCTCGAAGGTATTAAAATGTATTCATTCTCTATTCTTAAAAGGGGATTCAAAAGGTTAAGATTTTATGGATTAAAGGGGATTAAAAATAAATCCCCTTAATGACATAGAAATGGATTCCTTTTGAATGCCAAAAAGTGTATTGAAATGGATGGAATGTTTATATACTTTTTAATGACAATTTAATACGCCATTTCAAATCCTTTTTTTCAGATAAGAAAGAATTGAAAATGTGAATTTTGGAGGTATTAAAATGTATTAATTCTGTATACTTAAAAGGGGACTTAAAAGGATAAATAGTTTATGGATTGAAGAGAATTCAAAATAACAACCCTTAATGGGATAGAAATGGATTCCTTTTGAATGTCACAAAGTATATTGAAATGGATGAAATGTTTGTATACTTTTTAATGCCAATTTAATACGCCTTTTCAAATCCTTTTTTTGGATAAAGGATTGAAAATGTAGATCTAGGAGGTATTAAAATGTATTCATTCTGCATACCTAAAAGGGGATTTAAAAGGATAAGTAGTTTATGGATTGCAGGGAATTAAAAATAAAAACCCTTAATGAGATAGAAAGGGATTCCTTTTGAATGCCACAAAGTGTATTGAAATGGATGGAATGTTTATATACTTTTTAATGACAATTTAATTCGCCTTTTCAAATCCTTTTTTCGGATAAGAAAGAATTGAAAATGTGAATTTTGGAGGTATTAAAATGTATTAATTATGTATACTTAAAAGGGGACTTAAAAGGATAAATAGTTTACGGATTGAAGAGAATTCAAAATAACAACCCTTAATGGGATAGAAATGGATTCCTTTTGAATGTCACAAAGTGTATTGAAATGGATGAAATGTTTGTATACTTTTTAATGCCAATTTAATACGCCTTTTCAAATCCTTTTTTTGGATAGGAAAGGATTGAAAATGTAGATCTAGGAGGTATTAAAATGTATTCATTCTCTATTCTTAAAAGGGGATTCAAAAGGTTAAAGATTTTATGGATTAAAGGGGATTAAAAATAAATCCCCTTAATGACATAGAAATGGATTCCTTTTGAATGCCACAAAGTGTATTGAAATGGATGGAATGTTTATATACTTTTTAATGCTAATTGCATACGCTTTTTGAAATCCTTTTTTTGGATAAGAAAGGATTGAAAATGTAGATCTTGAAGGTATTAAAATGTATTCATTCTCTATTCTTAAAAGGGGATTCAAAAGGTTAAAGATTTTATGGATTAAAGGGGATTAAAAATAAATCCCCTTAATGACATAGAAATGGATTCCTTTTGAATGCCAAAAAGTGTATTGAAATGGATTTACTTTGAATGCCAAAAAGTGTATACAAAAGGATAGAATGTTTCAAAATGGATTTATTTTGTATGCCAGGATCTGTATTGAAATGAATTAAAAATTTGTTATCCATTTTAATACTTAACACTTTCTATCCCCCAAAGGTCAGAAAAAGGATTTCAAAAAGCGGATAGAAAATGGATTCATTTTTTTTTATCCCTTTTTATCCATTTTTTTTTATAGGGTATATGTGTGAGCTAAAATAACGACTTGTATATCTGAAAAATAATATTTTATAAGAATATACTAAAAAATAGTAGGAAAATTGTCTTAGTTTTCAAAAAATTAAAAAAATATTAGTTGTTCATATCATATCTAACTTTTGTTTATAAAAATCAGCTGGACCATCAGTGACGTGAAAATTCGACATATATTTAAAAGATCCGAACACCGGTCTATTCCATCCACCGTAGGCCTGCCTACCCCCGACGCGACGTCGACGTATAAATAATCTCTTGATTATAAGTACTCACCAAAAATAAATATCATTACCTACTTACCATTTTTAGTGATATTGGTTCAAGTTGAGGTATGAATGAAATTTTTTGCGTCACAAGTATCTCTAAATTTGAAATAAGTAAGCAAAATCCATGGTGGGTTCGAATGCCATTGGGTCGATGCAGGAGTCGGGTATTGCAGAAATGTATAGGCTTTCCCTTTACTTAAGCGAGTGTTACTTTACTCCTACGTATATAGTCCCTGTATGTTGTCATATTTGGATATATTAATGGCGCGGTATTTCCTTTTGGTGTACAGGTTAGGGAAAATACCAGGAAATACTTGGAAAGTACTGGGAAATATACTAGGAAATACCATTGAAAATACTAGGGGGGGGGGAAATACTAGGAAATACCATTGTTTGGGAGATACTAGGAAATACCATTGAAATTTGAGGAACTACCGTAGGTATTATACTGTAGGTATTTCCTTTTGGTGTACAAAAATCGGCGATCGAGCCACCCCTCGCTCTAGTCCTACGAAGTCTTCGTCATGTAGTGACCTTATTTGTTTATGCGGGTAACTAAGCAGACTTAGTTAGACTTGATCATTTGTAATATCCGTTTTGGTATAGATTTTTTTGTCGACAGTGCGGTTATTTGACGTTTGGTTCGCAAGAAATCAAAACAGAGAAAGAAAGAGAGAGAAAGATGATTGGTGCACAGGTAGAATATAAATAACTTGGGTTCGGTTTGTAGCCTATGGTTATTTTAAATTTTCAAAATAAAATAGTTTACTATGGTTAAAACAGAACTAAATTATCTATCTATTTAGGCACTCCTCCCTATCTGTCGTCGTGTTCACCCATCTAGATCCCGCATGTTTCTTCAAATCGTCCGCCCATTTCATGGGGTCTTCCCCTACCTTGTTTATTTTCCCAAGGTTTCCAGTCTACAATATACTTGTTCCATCGATCTTCTTTATGTCTGATATTATGAACGGGAAATTTCCATTTTAATTTTTCTACTTCTCCTCTGACATTTCATACTTTTGTTTTATTTTCAATCCATTAATTCCTTTATATGATTTTGTAAGTTTCCAGATCCGTAGGTAAGTATAGTGAGGGTACATTGGTTATACACTTTCGTTTTGTTTTTGTGCTGAGGATAATTTCATTTTTTAATATGTAGCTTAATTTACCAAATGCGGCACAGGCCAATCTTACTCTTGTCTTGATTTTAGCTGTTTGGTTTTCTTTTTTAGTTTAATAATTTGTCCCAGATATACAGATTGCTCTACTTGTTCTATGTTTTCTTGGTTTATAGTGATCGTAATATCTTTATCTGTGTTTTTCATGAATTTAGTTTAAGTGTAGTTTGTACTCAAGCCTATATTTTTAGCTGCTGAATCCAGTTCTTCAAGCATTTTTATCAGTTCTTTTTTCTTGTCTGTTATTAGGGCGTTATCATCAGCATTTTAGGTGGTTCAAGTATTGTATGCTTACTTTGATGCCTATTTCTTCCCAATCTATGTTTTTAAAAACTTCTTATAGGGCCTCGTTAAATAGTACAGGGGATATTGTGTCACCCCAACTAATACCTCTTCTTATGCAAATTGGCTTGGTTCCTTTGTGGATTTTGATTAATGTTGTTGCTTCGCTATACATATTGGCTACTAAACCCGGATATATGTGGTCTATTCGGCTATTAATTAAAGATGCTTTTACTGCCCAGTGCACAATGCTTTCGAAATCTTTTTCACAGTCTATAAACGCAATATATAATGAAGTGATGTATTCGTTGGCTCGTTCTATTAGGATTTTAATGGTTAACTGTACTAAAACCTTTTCTACAGCCTGCTTGTTCTTGTGATTGATAATTGTCAAATTTTGTTGTTAGTATATCTGTTAATATTTTTATGAAAATCTCATAAATTATATAAATGAGTGTTATAGGTCGATAAAAATTTAGTTCTGCTCTATCGCCTTTCTTGTAAAGAATAATAATTATGGAATTTTTCCGGTTGTTTGGGATAATTTTTTCTTTTAGTGTTTTATTCAGAAGAATTTGAAGGGTATTAACTACAGCTTTACCACCGTACTTGAGCATTTTTGCTGTTACTTCATCTTTTCCAGGTGATTTCTCATTTTTCATTTTCTTTAATGCTCTCTGTATTTCACCCTTACTTATCTCAAGTTTTAGCTCTCAGTTTATGTTCTTTATATTTTTTGTGAGTTTCTTCATTACTTCCAGCGATTGTTCCCTTTTCGTTTGGTATAATTCTGTATAGAATAGTTGTGTGATATTTATATTCTCTTTGATGTTAGTTTCTATGCCGTTCATATCCTTGATTTAAATTATTTCATATCTACCTAGAGTCGACCTTAGACATTTTATATTTCTCTTATTTTCTATAACTCTTCCAACTTTTATTTCTTGGCTCTTTCATTATATTTTCTTTTATCATTTTTCCTATAGTTTTATTTATTTCTGTATATTCTATTAATATTTCTTCTTTCTTCAGGTTCCGCCTTTTTTCCAACAGTTTACTTATATTTTTTTTATTAATTATTATTTTATTTTCTCTCCTTAGATAAAATTAATACCTTAACTTAAATAAGCTCCAATAAAAAGGAGTTTTAGTACCTAATCTTATTGCTTTTTAAACGTGTTTTAAGGTACTTACCTACTCAATTATCTATTTGGAATTGTTAGATTTAATGTGATTAGAGTACCTTGTTTAAAAGAACCTACATTTATAACCTGTTTAAAAGGCTTAAAGAATGGATTGTTAACATCAAAGTCTGATGGCGCCACTCGGTCCGAAATGGTGTGGAATGAAATAGAAACTCCACAAATCACAATTGCACACGTCCTTCGTACGTCAAAACTCTGTCCATGAGTTTGCAGCGTTCGACAGAAGCGCTTAAACATAGGTGACGTTCAAATGTCATGTGTCAAATAGCATTAACCGTCGATCGGTCATTTTGGGCAAGACCAAAAACTATTTAATAATGACAAACTATATTTTCCCCTTAAAAAAAAAGCTTAAAGAATGGATCATCAACATTAGAGTTTGATGGCGCCACCCGGTCCGAAATAACGTGAAATGTAATAGAAACTAGACAAATCACCATTGCGCACGTTCTTCGCACGTCAAAACTCTGTCATGAGTTTATGGCGTTCCACAGAAGCGCTTAATAGTTATTTAAACAACAAGGTTTGAAAACCACTCTTTGTACACGATCGAGACAGTTTGGTAGACCGAGCCGAAGGCGAGGTCTACAAGTCGAGGGAGTGTGCAAAGAGGTTTTCAAATGTGTTTTTTACAATATTTTTTATACGACTGCTAATAAAGAAAGAAAAATCAAATTTTAATTTAACTTGTTTTTATTTCCGACATTTTTACAACAAAACTTTAAAAATTCAACAATTTTTTGACGTATCTAACACAACAAAAATCACAATGACGGGAGACCCGTATGCAGAAATGACATAAGCATGTGCAAAACGTTTTGCACACAGCGTGCGCAAAATGCCATTTTCAGATCGTGTTCTCCGTGCGCAAAACCCCCTTTTACAAGACAGTCGTATAAAAATATGTGTAACGTTCAAATGTCATTTATCAAATAGCATTAACCGTCGATCGGTCGTTTTGGGCAAGACCAAAAACTATCTGGTGATGACAAACGAAATTTTCCTCTCAAAATAACCTTTTATGCTTTTGTCAACATTGAATTTAATGCTTTTAACTGAAACTTGACTCAAGATTCTTGTTGCATTGCAAGCGTACCTACCGAACAATTTTATTCTAACAATCTTTTACTTTTCCATCGAATTCGACTTTTATTTCCTACGTGGGCTGCTCTTTACATTTTATTTTATATTTAAATAACAATAACAAACTAACGAGATATAAAAATACACAAATGTTATTTTTGTGTAGACAAATAAAATCCTCCCTAATTACTTTCCGCAGAGAGCGATGTGTATATTTTTTGTGTTGTTATTTTTATTTGCAAAAACTGCTCGGTGCAACGAATTTTGTTTTAATTTATATAGCAGTGTATGCACGCGTAACAAAAATACCCAGTGGTGGAACTGAAAAAATAAAGACAAAATTTCGGCGTAAATATTATTGTTAGCATTTTTTTAAAACATATAAGTGTTACTTTAGCAGTGGCGGCGCGTGATAAAAAGCTTTGGGGGTGCACACAAAAAAATAAAAATAAAAATTGCGGCGCAGGCGAAAATCTTTTTTCAGTGCCACGCTAACTTCTTGGGCCTTTGAGTGGGCCGTCATATCATATAATTTGGAGCAAATAATTACAAAATTAGATATTTAGTTAGATATTAGTTACCTACCTATTATTATATTTTTAATAAATAAATAATAAATTATCACACCTATTTTATTTTCTCCTCTAATGGCAAAGATGAAAATTTATTTAAATATTGCACGCTAATGCTATCAGAATTAGAAACTTCCGCCATTGTCAAAATTCCCCAGATTAATAAATCTAGATTTTCGTAACAAAACAAAAATTGTGTGTGCTTAAGACCACACGGCAGAAGTGTAAACTGCAACAAGGCGAAATTAATAATACTGGCCCATAACATATTCTGCAAAGCGGACCGAACCGAACTCTTCTGTGTACTGGCCTTTATCTGCATTATCATATTGCTCGCTATATGTTTCTCACAGTTAGTCGACTCGAGCCGATGTCACCCGAATGAGCGTTACATAGCCAAGCCTGACGGCTCAGTTGAATTCAGTACCCACAAAAACTGCTAAACGCGCCTAAAGAAGTTTACACTTCAAAAACTACAAACATGTAAAACATCAATATTTTTATTTTTTGCATACTTAGTACGTGCTTAGTACTTAAAATTTCAACTCTACTCAGTATTTATTGGATTTACCGATAATATAATGATTACTTAGTACCGAATACAAAATATCTGGTACTCGAATAGGAAGTATCAGTATCTACTCGATCCTGGGAAAATTAATCGTTGCACACACAACTACGAAGTGCACGAATTAAAAGTGCCGGTGATCTGTTCTAACATGCGGCGCGAACCGACGACGCAGGGGTCATCACGGGGGTGAGGGCGGCATTGAGGCTGGTCTTTGTATACGCGCCGTGCAGAAGGAGGGTTCAGATTCTATGTACTGTAAATTCTATTGGGACATGTCGTCCCTTCTTTCTATATTTCGTAATTAGCATGCGACATAAGATCTAGGGTGCATAGAATTAGGTTCCAGTAAATAAAAGCGTTGTTTGCATATACGTAGTCTTCCGTATATGGTTGTTTGATGGAGAGTTTGAACACGAATACAAACACATACATCAGGTATTAATTCCTAGATTATATTCCAGTCTTTAGTGAATTTCTTTTGGGATAATTATGAATTAAATTAAGGAATGATCAAAGTTTAATATTTTTGTAAGTAAAATTTGGGAGTGCACGTGCACATGTGCACTTATGGAGAAACCGCCACTGTACTTTATCAACAATCTTGTCATGGTATGCTCCATATCATAATTTTTGAGATAACTTTTTGACAGTTATCAGCTGTTAACCATAACAAATAGCAAAGGCCAACGAAAAAAAGTTGTCTCAAAAATAATGTTATGAACTATAAACACGGTAATTAGGAATTTTGATTGCGAGACCAAACCATTGCCTCATTCACATTCTTGCTAAAGTGAATACGCGTCTTGATAAGAACAATATTCAACTGATTGCTTAGATGGACAAGACGCTAGCCCTACCAACTCCACTTCCAATCCCTGACTTCGCATGCGTAGATCTACCAATATTATTTACCTCATGTATTAGAATAGATGTACAGGGTGATTTTCACTTGAATGATTCTAACCACATGAAAATAGAAAGTTTCAAAAACCTAACCTAACGAAACCTAATCAGATCTAGTAGTTGTAGTAGTGTGGGGTAGGCTCCAAGCCTGGCGACTAGGCACATGAAGCGCCCTTTTCGCCAACCCCCGGGCATCCCCCCTACTGTGTCCTTCTTTCGCTAAGGAATCTGCCTGTCTTCTGTACAAAGGCCAGAATATCGGGCCACCTCAGATTCAGAAGGTCCTCCGTCTCAAAGGCTTCCTCTTCGAATACCTCTCTTCTTGCCTCCTTGTATGCTTCACATGATGAGAGAAAATGCGCCGAGGTCTCATCCTCGGCCCAACATCGCTCGCACGTCGCGTCCTCCTTCACTCTCATCTTTGACAGGTGTCCTTGTAGGACGCAGTGTCCGGTCAGGACTCCCACTATGGCTCCCACCTCTCTTCGTGTTCTACGGAGCAGCCAGTCCCTACGGGCTTTGCTGTAGCCTGTCACATACTCCTTCGCCTGTCTGGCGTTTCCTGTGTTGGTCCACTCCCTTTGTATCTCTTTCTGGGTCCACTCTGTTAGGGCCGACTTCATTTGCCCTCTTGTGAGCCCCAGGAATGGTTCTGGCCCGACGCATTTCTGCTGGGATCCTCCCCTGCTAACCGAACCGAACCAAAGCAAACTAAACCAATATTTTTTTTTCAAAAAAAAAACTTTCCTGACTTCCTACCCGGGATCATCCTAGAGGATGTGAATCCGAACCGGGCCGTACCGAACCGAACCTATCCAAACCTAACAATATCCAACTAAACCTAATTAGCAGTACGTGTTGTAGTTTAGTTTGGTTAGGTTAGATTTGGTTCAGTTTAGTTAGGTTCGGTTTGGTTCTGTTCGGATTCACATCCTCTAGGATCCCGGGCAGGAAGTCAGGAAAGTTTTTTTTTTGAAAAAAATTATTGGTTCAGTTTCCTTTGGTTCGGTTCGGTTATATTTGATTAGGTTTTGTTAGGTTAGGTTTTTGAAACTTTCTATTTTCATGTGGTTAGTATCATTCAATTGAAAATCACCCTGTATTCATCTATTCTAGTACATGAGGTAAATAATATTGGTAGATCTGCGCATGCGAAGTCAGGGATTGAAAGTGGACTTGGTAGCGCTAGCGTCTTGTCTTGGATGGCGTCCTATGCCGCGTGTCCAAACATTTTGATGTTGGCTACGCATTCAAGGAACAAACACAAACGTAGGCGAGTTCGGCCTCGCAGCAAGGCATGGGAATTCTGCCTCAAAACACGCCTTAAAATATTAGAGATTGTCATATGAACTAAAAACTAAAAGACTGTCGATTGTTTTTTATCAAAAAATCACAACTTTATTATGTTACTAATTGTATCAGTTTTTTTAAAATTCTGTTTCTTATTTGGAACTCAAAAAGACCAACAAATCTGCATAAGATCATAGAGTTTAGGTTCCTAATAATATCTTTGTGCTTCTATGGTAACTTTGGTAAATTTAAATTAATATTGCAATGAAGTTTTTTAGTAATAATGAATTTATAAAGAAATGAACGCAGACAAGATTGGCAATGCAATCGTATAATTTGTAAAACAATGGTTAAAACAAAATCAGATTTTGTAAGAACCACTACACCGATTTTATTAATTTGTACCTGTTTATGCGGGAGAAAAGTAGTGTTTTTCTATAAATAATAAAAGCTAAAACATTCTCGGAAAATAACAATAAACACGCCATTCTGAAGAACCAAGTATTACTCTGTCCGACATCTTAAATTCTAAGACGGTGGTAAGTTTTTATTTTAATCCTTAAAGAGCAATCAATTTTTACCATGATTTTTTTTATTTTACTAAAATCGGTTTAGTATTAACGAATTTATAAGGAAATGAACGCAGATAGGATTGGCAATGCAATCGTATAATCTGTAAAACAATGGTTGAATCAAAAATAGATTTTTTGAGAACCATTACGTCGATTTTACTAACTTGGACCTCTTTCTGTGGGGGAAAAGTAGTGCTTTAGTGTAGTGATATTAATTTTAAAAAAACTACAACATTTTCAGATATTAGGAATATACATGCTATTTTAAAGAATCAAGTATGAATCTGTCCACCATCTTAAATTTTAAGATGGCGGTAAACAATGATCATGATCTTTAAAAGGAAATCAATTATAACCAGGATGGTTTTTATTTCATTAAAATCGGATCAGTAGTAATGAATTTATAAGAAAATAAATGCAGACATGATTGGCAAGGCAATTGTATAAAATGTAAATCAATGATGGAAAAAAATATATTTTTTTTTAGAACCACTGAACCGAGTTTACTGTTTTGTACCTTGTTGTGTGCGGCAAGAATGCAGCTTTTTCACTAATTTAAAAAAATAATTAAAATATGTTCCCAACTCAAAAATAAACGAGCATCTTTAGAGGGTACATTTTAATTTCGTCCGCCATCTTGGATTTAGAGATGGCGGACAAAAAAATATATTGAGTCAAAACTCTGAATAATTTTCTGCCAAGTGCAGTTTACTAATATGTCGGTTTAGAACGTTTTTCTACGTTGTCCGACGCCTATTCTCCACCTCCTTCGATCCTGACAATCATCCTCTGTCAGATTCTTTTGACTCATTGATCTTTGATTGATTGATTGATTGACTGTTGCCATTCTAGTTTAGGACGCCCTCTTTTTCTGCGCCCTATTGGTTGCCATTCTAGGACCTGCTTTGGTAATCTTTTGTCATTCATCCGTTGTACATGGCCGTACCATATAAGTTGCCTTTTAGTGATGTCATCCGTTACGCTTCCCTCGATTCCCATTCTTTCTTTTATGATCTCATTTCTTATGTGATCTATTCTAGATATTCTCATTGATCTTCTTATTGCATCCATTTCGACACTTTCCATTTTTGTTTTGTATTTTTCTGTTACGAGACAAGTCTCTATTCCATAAAACAGCGTGCTTTTGACCATTGTTTCATATATGTTAATTTTTTATCTCTCTGCTCCATAAAATACTGTTAAGAGATCCAATAACTTTTTTTGCTTTTACTATTCTTTTTTCCAATTCTTTACAGTCTGTTCCTGTCTTATCAAATGTGTCACCCAAGTATACATACTCATTGCATGGAGATATTGTTTGTCCATTTTCTAGTACTAACTCACTGGATTCATTTCCAATACATAAGTACTGTGTCTTGTCGACGTTCACTGTTAGTCCCCACTTTTGGTATTCTTCTGTTAACTTTCTAATCATATACTCCATGTCTTATTTCCACAATTACTTGGTCGTCAGGAAACTGTAGTGTGTATATGGTAAATCGGTCGTTAAGTTGTATTCCCATGCCGTGCACTTTATGTTTCCAGTTTTTTAGAGCTACTGCGATATATATTTTAAAAAGAGTTGGAGAGATACAACATCCCTGTCTTAAGCATTTTGTTACCAGGAATTCTTTTGAAAGTCAATTTCGAATTTTAATTTTAGATTTTGACCCTTTGTATAGTTCTGTTATCGCTTTTATGTATGTATGATTGATATTAGTTTGCTCTAAAACTGTCCATAATTTTTCTACTGGAACGGTATCATATGCTTTTTGTAGGTCCACACAGGTAACTCTATATTTCTGGCGCTCCTTTTCTCAATTACTTGTTTAAGACAAAAAACATTATCACTACAAGATCTGCCTGCGCGAAACCCACTTTGCTCTTCTTCTTCTTCTTGTTCATGAAAATCATTCTCTATTAGATCTCTACGAATCCTACCGTACAATCTACTTAGAGTACTGGTTACTGAAATTCCTCTGTAATCGTTGCAATCCAGCTTGTTTCCTTTTTTATGTATTAAGGATATGAATGCAATTTTCCAATCATTAGGTACTGGATGTCCGTTTATGCATTGATTAATAATATATGTGAGATTTTCGAGTCGTTTCTCCGATCCATATTTGAGCATTTCAGCATATATTCCCCCAGGTCCGCTAGCTTTTCCGGATTTAAGTTTTTTAATATTATTCTTTATCATTTCTTTTTCGATGATTACTTCCTCTCCATGTACTTCTATTTCTCTCAAGTGCAGTTTGCCTTATTAAAATCAATTGTATAGTTCAAAAGTTATAATGAAAAAAATTGTCCAGATTTTTTTGGCCCACTCGGTATGAGTACTTGTTATACCTTATATCTATTGTATTTACCTACTAGTGTAATTTGTGCCATAAAAACGTTACGAAATGACAATAATTTACAAAGCACGCTGGCCCAAGCAGCCAACCGACACGCCATGGAATTTACAAATTCAATTTTGCCGGATTTATAACTTAATACAAAGTCAACAGCCCGTGCGGAGGATGAGTTTTGGAGAGGGCACGGCCCGCCTAATTAACTCCCATATTTTAACCCCTGCCTTAACCCTTGTGCCAAGGATTTGCATATTATTTCTCGAATAAAAAGAGATTGCCTACTTATGAAAAAAAATGGGTCTAATAAAAATTTAAATTATGTAACACCTAAAAAAATAATAGAAGTTTATACAACTAGTTGCTCAACAGTGCATTTTTCACAAGTATTTTAATAAGTGCAGCAATTACTTTACAAAACAGTTGTTACCGGACAAACCCGATTTTAGGATAAACTAGTTTTTCCTAGGCCAAACCAGTTTATCCGAAGAGCGATAGGATGAACTAGTTTATCCTAAGCTAAACTGGTTTTTCCTGAAATAAATTAATTATGATTAGGAATAACTGATTTGTCCTTGTCTATACTATTGCGAACCGATTACAAAAGTAACGTTTTTACTACTAATTAAAGAAAATACTATTATTACAAACATGTTTACCAATTTTTATTATTTACTTGTTATTACATGTCAAACTATTATGGCATTTCGAGTTGCAAAGAACGTTATTTTTCTTGCAAAGGCATCGGTGTTAACTCCCGCTAAATTTCGCGGTGTTTGTAAATTTTAAAACCACACAATTGGATGACGGACAGAGTGCATTTTCGCGCAATTTGGACAGGCGCACCAAGAATCAGGGAGATCCTTTTTCGACCGCCTCGAGAAATGGCGTGTTAATTTACTTTCTCCAACTATTTCAAATTTCTACACTTGAAAGTGCTCGATTTTGGTGTACTGAAGCATAGAACTAGAAACTTCAGCCCTTTAGCTACGTGGTGACATCATTAGATCCAGACAGGGGCCCCTTGGAAGTGGAGAAATTGGTTGCAAACTGGTGAGTGCTTTGTTTACGATTTCCGTTGTGTGGTACCCACAATTAACCTATGGACCTTTTAATTATTTCGTAATTTCATATCAATAAATTTATGTTTGTTCGCGCTTTCATTAATTAAAATATATACAGTCCATTGCAGTTATCGTTTTTCTAACTGCGGGCAAACATTCAGTTCGGTTTAGTTAGGTTCGGTTCGGTGCGGTTCGGTTTAGGATTCCGGGTAGGAAGTCAGGAAAGTTTTTTTTTTTAAGAAAATTATATCCATATGGTTGGGCAGAATTTCCGCCTTTGCAAGAACCGAACCGAATCGAACCGAACCAAATCAAACCCAACCGTACCGAACCGGACCGCCAACCTCCGAACATTCCCTAACTGCGTCCTTCCTTCAACGAATCTGCACGTCTTCTTTGCAAAGGCCAGATTCAGAAAGTCCTCCGCCTCAAAGGCTTCCTCTTTGAATACCTTTCTTCTTGCCTGCTTGTATGCTTCACATGCTGAAAGGAAATGAGCCGAGGTCTCGTTCTCGGCCCAAGGTCGCTCGCACGTCGCGTCCTTTACTCTCATCTTGGCCAAGTATCCTTGTAGAACGCGACACTTGGTTAAGACTCCCACTATTGCTCCTACATCTCTTCGTGTTCTACGGAGCAGCCAGACTCTACGGGACTTGCTGTATCATGTCACATACTCCCACGCCTGTCTGCCGTTTCCTGTGTTGGTTCATTTCTTTTGTATCTCTTTCTAGGCCCACAATTTTTTTGAAGTCTGTGGTTAGAGCCGATTTTATTTGCCCTCGTGCGAGCCCCAGGAAAGACTCTGGCAGGCGCATTTCTGCCGGGATCCATCCCTGTCGAGTTTGTCCATTATCTCGTTTCCTGGAACTTTCATGTGGCCTAAGACCCATACGGGCTCCACCTCTCTTACTCTGGCCAGCTCCTGAAGTGCATCCACGCACAGTTCTTTCAGCACAGCTTGACTGTCTGAGCAGATGCAGAGGCGCTTTCCTGTTTCGCTAAGGAATTCAACCGCCGTCCTTTTTCCTTGCATCACTTGGCGGCATGGTTACACGGTATCTCCTTTTCTCCCTTGACCGCTTCTCCGGCATCGCCTTGTCTGTACGTCGATAGATAAATCTCCTTTTTCGTCACAGTCGCGATCTCTAATTTCCTTTTTGTCCACCGTTCCTCCTCCATGCGTCTGCGTCCCTTATCCTAAGGTTTGCTGCAATCGCTTTCTTTTTTATCCAGGTGGACAACGATGGGAGGCCTAGGATAGTATTCAGGGGTATGTTAGGAGTACATCTTAAAGCTCCGGTGATGCTCGAGGTCGCCTTGATGCCTGCATGCTTTCGAGCTTTTTGGCGTTAGTGGTTTTCTTTGCTCCTGGCCACCAGACCACGGATTCGTATTGGTCTTATGATGACCGTGTAGATCCAGTGCATGATCCTTGGGCTGAGTCCCCACTTAAGATACAGTAAGTTGTAAGTATCATAGATTAGGCCATTCTTTACTAAATCCTTTGAAAATTTAACTTATTGTTCAAAGACTAAATTCGATTTATAACTGATTAGAATACATGGTGGAACAGCAAAAACCTAACAGAGGCCTTTTCAAGTATGTAAAGTAAGTTTTAAAAAAAATCCTAAGACACGTCGATTTTGATTGCGAGGAGGATATTTTTTTGTGATCTTTTTATCCATCAACCCCTCCGTAGAAAGTAGGTCAAGTGACACTCATAGTCCCTGTGTTTAACAGATATTGGCAATCCGCCAGCATCCAGTGGCGTACGCCGAAAGGAATCCTGGGGGGGCTTGAGCACGGATCGATATGCAGAAGTGAATACTGGGGGGTTTGATTCTTGAGCGCAGACCGATACATTTTAATTTTGATTTTTAAAAAAAATTAATTTTTTTGGGGGGCTTCAGCTTCTTGCGTACACCACTGCCATATCTGTCACATACAGGTTCTCTAGTAATACCTTGTTTTGCCTTGTAAAATCCATCCGGTGCTGATGTTATCAAAAAAAATTATTGAGAAAGAAAGAAAGGACAGTAGACCAACAAAAAGTAGTTAAATACGTACTTTTCCTTAAAAGTAGTTTTACTCTGATTATACTTCTTCTCCTAGTAGTTATGCTCGATAACTTTTATTCTGCATAAAATAGTCGCAAAAAAAACTTCAAAAAGTAGTTAACTATTTGGTTTCAACTACTTCTCGTATATTAACTATTTTTAGTAATTCAACTACTGTTGTGGACTTTGATACTAAAATAGTTACTTAAACAACAAGGTTTGAAAGTGACTCTTTGCACACGATCGAGAAAGTTTGGTAGACCGAGCCGAAGGCGAGGTCTACAAGTCGAGGGAGTGTGCAAAGAGGTTTTCAAACGAGTTTTTTACAATATTTTTTATACGACTGCTAATAAAGAAAGAAAAATCAAATTTTAATTTAACTTGTTTTTATTTCCGACATTTTTACAACAAAACTTTAAAAATTCAACAATTTTTTGACGTATCTAATCAACAAAACATACGAGCAGTGATGGTTGCTACGGAACTAAGCCAATTTATATTGATGGGTGACAACAACAAAAATCACAATGACGGGAGACCCGTATGCAGAAACGACATAGGCGTGCGTAAAAATGACATAAGCGTGTGCAAAACGTTTTGCACACAGCGTGCGCAAAATGCCATTTTCAGATCGTGTTCTCCGTGCGCAAAACCCCCTTTTACAAGACAGTCGTATAAAAAAATATTTAACTACTAGCAGTTTTACCTCAGAGTAATATATATTATTATTACTCTAAGAGTTTTACCTACTTTTGTGGCATTTGATTATTTTTAAAAATATTTAAGTACATACTAGTCGTTAAATACTTTTAAAAGTAATCAAATTCCTCAAAAGTAGTTAAATTACTAAAAGCAGTTCAAACAATGTTCTTAACTACTTTTTGAAGTATTTTTTGCCATTATTTTATGCAGAATAAAAATAAAAGTCAAATGCTGCCATGGACGGACTGACCATTTAAATTCGCTACTTACTTGTAATCAAAAAAGTAGTTAAATTTTTAACTACTAACTACAAGTAGGTATTAATTTAATTACTTTTTTTTTAATAGTTTAACCACCACTACTTTTTTCAAGTAATCTGCCAAACTTTTATTGAAATTGGAAAACAAGGTCAAGTATCAGCATTTTATTTTGAATTATGTATTTTTTTGAAATTTTTAGTGCTTAATTTTCAAGATATTTGCATTTAAACATTATTTTCCGTTTTTTATATGCAAATATCTCAAGAACTATTGTAAATGCATTTAAAAATCCTTTTCATTATAATAATAGAATTAAGCACGCTGTTTTTTAATTCTCTCTAGTGTTTTTGTAAATTATTTATTAGTAAAATACGGTTAGAGAGTCATTAAATACTAGTTAGTCAACTTATATGTACACCAGTCTCAAAACTGCCAGAAACTTAGGGAAGAGTATCGTTCTCCAAACCAAAATAACCGCTAAGTCCCTAAAGAGTAGTCTATTTATAGGGGCCCTGAATCTAGACTATTTAAAGTAAAAGCAAAATTTTAGTTTTACCTAAAAATCTTAATAATAAAAAAAAACAGTTATATACAATACAAATATATACAATAGGAAATCTAGTACCTACACAAATCTTTTTTAAAATATTTTCTTATGTGGATTCGTGATCTATTAATTTAATTGAAACAGAAAATATTTATATAAAGTGGGCCAGAAAAAACCGTATATTTGTTTTTCGGCTGTAGTTTTTTAAGCTTTGTTCGATTATTGTGATGTGTGTGTATGTATCAAAGGCTATTCAATTTCAACGGTAATGGGTTTGTACTACATACGTTGTATCCTAAATTTGTAGTTTTGGTAAAATCAATCCACCTTATAATAATGCACATCATGAGAAACACGTATATTCTCATAACCTTTATATTTGAGTAAAACTACTCGTTATATTCGGAAACGGTAGACCCATTTCTATTATACAGGATGTTTCACGATTATCGAAACACAGGCCTTCTTGGGACACGTCGATTTTGTTTGTTGACTTTTTGGCTATCTTAAAATTTTTGTAGCACGAACCCCCTTCGAGGGGTATATTTTACACCTATATTTTGAATAGGGGAAGTGGGTTTAGTGATACCCTGTTTTGAAGGCATTTCGAATGTCCTTACAACCATGTAAAAATTTCAAAAATATATCCATTTCTTTTTAAGATAATTGCCTTCAAACTTTCAAATTTAACATGGTCTGATAAAATAAATTATTCCATCTTAAATTAAAAAATTTGAAAGCAAATATCTCAAAAACCAATCGATGTATTTTCGAAATTTCGACACGGTTGTAAAGATATTCAAGAGAGCTTCAAACCAAGGTATCACTAGACTCACTCTCCCTATTTAAAATATAGGGGTAAAGTATACTCCTCGAAGGGGGTTCGTGCCAAAAAAATTTCAAGCAAAAAAGTGTCCCCCATGCAAACAAAATCGAGGTGTTCGCACGATTCTCCAAATTCGCACTTTAAATACCCAAAAAGAGCTTTGTTTCGATGTTCGTGTAACACCCTGTATATAGTCTAAATTATATGCATTTGTAATGACAACACCAGGTGATAAAAAAACGTATGGCGTAGATTCTTTTTTATATTTACTATCGTTTTTGGGCTCAATTTTGTTGCATCTGCGGCTCGCTGTCTCACATTCTCAAATTGAAGTACTATTCCATTTCGGACTTGTTCCCTTTCCAAAGTCAATATATTTAAAATTATCAGCTGCGATTTTTCATTATACCTATTATATTTGTTTCTCGGCATTTTACAACTTTTTAAAATAATTTCCGACAAGTTGACAAATTCATGTTTGTGATTGACAGTAACGGATACTTCACATAACCAATTATCCACCTATTTAAAAAATGAATTAAACATAGACACTACTTTTTTTTAAAAACTTTATTGTCACCGCTGTTTATAATATAGTAAACAAAGATAAACAAAAATGACGTCATTACAAATGCGTATAATTTGGACTATAACTATGATCATTGATTGAAACCTTGGCTTTCTAAATGGAAACAAAAAGTCTTTTAAATTCGTTTACTATGTAGAAATAAGCATGTTTTCAGATTTTGGTTACAAAAAAATAAGTAGTTTTTCTAACTGCAATACGAAAATTAAATTCTAAGTAATTGGTGCATAAGATTTGCAATGTTTTTCACTGTTTTCAGGTGGTTTGAAGTCTACGAACTCATTTAATAAGTTCCAGGACCCCTACAATCTCAAGGGCGCCTTGTTGGATGATGGAACGTTTCCAGATAAATGTATCATCCCTTATCTGCAATTTATTACTGTCAGCCCTAGTGGTCGACGTGGCAACGCGGTTTTGCCGTTTTACGACTAGTTTAATTTTCTTTGTCATACGGCCGTGATAAGGACGTGATATGAGTTTAGTTGCAGTGACCATCCGTCACAAGGAAAACGATTAATTATTGGGATGATTTTGGTCAGGCATTTTAACGGCGAATTTCGTTATTCTTACGGAAACCTAAATAAAAGTAACTTTTAGTCGTTACAAATAATGGGTGATTCATTTTAGAAGTACTTTTACAAAACAACTATATCTTACATTTAATTTTTAAAGATAATGCCTTTCAAATGTTGGCCTTGACTGTGGCGAACATGGTCCATTCCTAAGTTCCAATTTTCAATGACGCGTTGGAGCATTTCCAGTGGTATTTAGCGAATAACGCGATTAATGTTGGCTTCCAGTGCCTAAATCGTAGCCGACTTATCCTTGTAGACTGGACTTCACATAGCTCCAAAGAAAAAAGTCTAAAGGTGTGATGTCACATGACCTAGGCGGCCAATTCACAGGTCCGAAACGTGAAATTCACTGTTCACCAAATTGTTCTCGCAGTAATACCATATATTCACGGGCTGTGTGGCACGCAGCGCCGTCTTGTTGAAACCAAATGTCATCGAGATCACAAACTTTAATTTTAGGCAGCAAATAGCCCGTTGGTACGATAACGGGCGCCATTCACAGTTACGTTTTGCTCAACCTCGGTTTTCCACCAGGCCATAGCCAACACCAAACAGTTGTTTTGTCTCGATTTAATGGCAGTTCTTGAATCTATTCGGGGTGCGCCTCAGCCCAAATACGGCAGTTTTGCTTATTGATGTAGCCATTAAGCTGGAAATGGGCCTTATCGCTGAACAAAATAATTAAAAGGAATACGATTGGGAAGGTCGGTTGGCTTCAGTTCCTGTACCCCGTAAACCAAAATCCTTACGTAAAATACGCCAAGTTGTTGCATACGACAAGCCAAACTGTTAAGAACGGCGCCTAATCGATTTATCACGATCATCGCGTACACTCGCAGCTACTGCTGCTATATTTTCTGCACTTGGTGCTGGGTGTAGTCTATTTGGTCGAGTATTATCCAATATTGAAAACTGTGTCGCAAATTTTCTAATGGTACAGCGAATAGTGAGGTCGGAAGGCCGATTATGTGGACCATAAATTACTCTAATTGCGTGAAACACTTGCCTCGTAGAAAGCCCATATTTATAATACAGCCGAACAATTTGAAGACGTTGTGCCGGGCTATATATTTCCACAATGAATTGTCAAACAATACTGAAAACGACTACCGTGACAGTTTGAACGTTGGACAGTTTCATCTGTCAAAAAATCGCTATTCGAAACAGTTCCTCTAAATGAATCACCCGATAGAATATTTCGAGTTCGAGTAGTTGTTGATATACAAAAACAACGTTTGGCGATAAACCTAACCTAATCTTTTTATTATGGTGTTTTTAATCAGTTCATCTAAACGTCAATTTGAGACTAATTATAATAAAGCATAGCAGTAATAGTGTCAGACAGTTTTTTGACAATTTTACACTGGGAGTTGACAACTACTTTTTAATTTAAGGGCTTGTTTGTCTTTAAATACAGCAATACTTTTGTTTTTTTGATACTCACAAAGGAGAGGAATATTTGGACGATACTTTCTTCGTAAAACTAATTTACGGAAAAAACGTATTATATTTTTCACAGTATATAACGTTGTAATATTATGTAGGTAGAAATAAGTTTAAAGTGCTTAACTTGATCGATTGATTGTTTTGTTTGGAATTTAGGAAAATATTAAATTATTTTCAACGTTTCGGGGGGTGGGGGGTCTAATGCCCACTTTGGCTCTCGCTGCGTACGCTTATGCAATATACTTTATAGACTTATAGTTCTAACTGGTAAAACATCGATTGTAGACTGTAAAAGATTACTGGGTAAAGTTGAATATTTTAAGTTGGGCAATTACGTCATCGTCATGAATAAGAATTCAAATTAACCTTAAAAATATTTTGCATCATGAGCCTAGGTAAAAAAAACTATTCAATTAAACATTATTTTGCTACCTTTAAAAGTATCTAGTTTTTAACTTTTTCCTTTTACCTCATTTATAGAAAATATCGAGTTTCTAAAACCTTAATACCGGAGATAATGGATTTCGGAGGAAACCGACCAGAAAAGGGAGAAAATGGACTCAGGTCGGGCCGGTAAATTTTCACTTGTTAAAAATTAATGGCAATAAATCCCGGTGAGTGAAAACCGAAAACAATTTACCTTTCTTTCTTTTTCTTTTTCCTTTTATTTTTACTTTCTAAACATTATTCAGTGTGCATAGTCATTATTTTATGTAGCTTTTTTTACGATATTGCTTTTTGATTCTTCTTCTGTATGCACTTTAAAATAAATCCTTCTACTTTTTAGTATGTTATGATTCTTTGCCAATCTTATTTCTATGTTTGTTCTTAATGGCATCCCCTATATTATTGACTTTGCCTTTGCCCTTCTATCTGCTGATGTTCATTTAGATCAAGGCTTTTTTTGCAACAAATTTGTTCTTGCTGTTTTCAGTGTACGTTGTTCCATAGAGGTCTTGATATGTCTTAGTCCCATGTTTATTCTTAATATTATTTTTATCTTCTCCTCTTGACTTTTCCTTTTTTCTTTAACCTGATGTTGTTCATTCAGATCAGCGCTCCTTGTGGTGTTCGTTTGTTCGATAGAGGCGAAGCCTGGTGGATCTCGGAGCATTTACTCAGACAATAACCTCCAAATCAGCTGACTACTTTCCTAAAACGTCAATAGTTTTTCTAAAAAAAGTTGGACAAAAAACAGATTTGAATTTTTTATTTTCTGTTATCTACAACGTGTAACTGTCATCACTTCTCTGGAATTTTCCCTTAATTTTATTAAGGGCGGCGTCCCAGTAATAAAGAAAAAAATATCCCGCGGAAAAAATAACAATAAAGAAAAACACTTGAGACAAAACGAGGGCCATGAAAAGTCGGAAACGGGGAACATCGCCCAACTACAAAGAAAATCTGAGACTATATATTTTTATGCCTAGAAGACATTAAATGTGGTATTCAAATGAGGGATAAACGAAAAATCTACCTCGAATAAACTCATCTTTTTATAATATTACTTCCATTTGATACTAATGACATCGCTTTTTATGAAAAATATTTATTTTTATGTCTTTTACCAAGAACAAAATAATGCCATCTGTGTCAAAAGTGGAAGCAATTAACTGGTATACTAATAATGAATTCTTGAAACCACGTCAGGGTAAAATGATATGCAGAAATCAAATGAGATCTTATACACACTTCGACTTTCCTCCGATTTTGAGAAGGTACTCGTTTTAACTAGTTTCATAAATTCATATAGATGGTAAGCTGATAGTCCAAGAACATTCTTAATATATCTCATTTGGAGACGTTACAGGTATTCCAAGAAAGTCTGGCATTTATTGTCGTTATACATGTAAAACGTTATAGGTAAAGATATATCGATACCCAACTGCGAAAGATATTTCAGGCTACAAATAGATAAGTACTACACTAGAAAAACCCACTGATAAAACCAGGAAGAACAAAAAGCATAGATGTAAGCTGCATGCAGTGGGGAAAGTTAAAGAAAGCAAAATAGAAAGAGCCGGAAGTTGAAGGATTTGTTGAATTAACTAGCCCAAATGCCACATACAGATAAACGCCACATAAAATGCCCCGATTTCCCGGTAAAATTTAGGCGTTTTAGTTTCAGTAGCCGTATTAATCAAAGATTATATTACTTGCCAAAAACATGACATTGTCGGTTCTTGTAGCTTGTGCAAGTTTTCCAAAATGCCTCTACAAATTTCAGAATTTGATAAAGCTGAAATTTTGGCCAAATTAGATGCCGGTTGGTCGGTGCGTCGAGTAGCTAGGTTCACTTAGAATGAGTCGAAGGTAAATAAGGCATTTCAGATTAAGTTGTCGTGTGGCAGCAAAAAAAAATCTTTTAAATACAGAAAAAAAAACAAGCCCGCCTAATATTTCTTTTAACTTATTTTGTTGAAAATGAAAATTTTTGGCAACGTGTGTTGCTTACCGATAAAAAGATATTTCAATCACTCAGTGCTCAAAAACAAGGTTTAGTTTATCGGCCACCAAGAGCGCGCTACCAATTAAAATATATTTCGGGAAACGAAGACTTAGCCGGAAGATTTTCTGAGAATGTTTGGGGGTGGATGTCGGCAAAAAGACATGGACCCCTTTTTAGAATCATTGGTAGGTTTAGTGCTCAGGCTTGATGATTCATATGTGAGTGGGCCTTGCAGCCCTTCCACTGCGACCACAAGTGCGTCTATTGTGGCTTACTTTTGAGTGGTTTCTCACCACTCTATGCATAATCAATGCAGATCAAGCAATCTGAGGTTTTCCGAAATTATTTTGACGTAAACGTGCAATAGCCGGACATTCGCACAGTACATGTCTAACTGTTTCATCATCCTCCATCCAGAGTCTACATTCGGTCTCTTCTGTTAGTCCCATTCTGTGCATTGGTACTCTTAGTTGACAGTGACCCATAAAGAGTCCAGTCACTATACGGATCTCCTCTCTGGTAAGTCCAATGATATTCCTGGCTCTCTTCTGACAAGGTCATTTAATGAACTCTTTAGAGTGAGCCAGTTCTGGTATATTCATCCAGTATTGTAGGAAGCTGTTCTACACCCATCTCAATATGGTTAATTTAGCAGCATTGTATGATATCCCCAGGGCTGGTTCATGGCCGAAAAATTCCGCAGATGCCGCTTCCCTCGCTGCCTGGTCTGCGGCCTTATTTCCCTCAGTGCTCAGGCTTATGGACACCATGCTTCTTCAAATCAGGATTCTTTACCCAGATGGTTTTGTATACCAGCAAACCCAAATATGGACAGTGGTTTCAAGAGAACAATATCGAGGTTTAGCCATAGCCAGCCAAAACTCCCGATGGCGACTTAATTTAACTGTTGGGTTTTTCCAAATTACATAATTTAATACAAAATGGCCAACCTGCTTTGGTGCCAAATTGATAAAAGTGCGCCAGATCTAGGGAAATTTTTGCGTAAATATTGAATAAATTGATTGTAATACCACAATATTTTCCTTGCATGAATCATCACGCTTTACTAGATATGCATCCTTTTCTTTTCTGAACGAGTCTATGTGCTCAGTGCACGACGAAGGCATAAATCGCAAAAGGGACCCTGGTATAATGATAAAGGAGATTAGCGCCCCGTGGGAGGCCTTAATGCTGCCCTTAAGCGGCTCAGAGTGACCCTTCAATGGCGCGTGTGTTATTGAGATTTATTTTTGGGTGGCGGTTTCTCAAATAAAAAGAAGAGTGGATTTTTGAGGTCAACTGAAATTGGTAATAGTAGTAGTGCCGAAGAGACCATTTTTTGGTCTTGCGACTAGCGACATGGCGCGCCCTTTCTCTCAAATTCCCATTTGTCCGTACACCATATCAAACTCATTTCCTTTCTCTAAGGGGTCCTTATTTGGCTGGTACCTCATTGTCGAAGGCAGGGGACCATATACTTCTTTAATTTTTAGAGCAGTAGTCGTAGTATTCGTGAGTTGACTTAAAAGACTGTTGCTGGCGTACTGACGCTACCAGCAGGTCTTGGGTTGTTAATTCTGGTTCAGCAGTCGGCAGGCGATAAGAATTTATTTTGACAAACAGATTCGCTGTTCGGGACGAGATCATCAAAAATCAATCAACAAAAATTCTTGTTCATGTTCTCACAAAGTGTGATGGATAATAAACAGTTTTAAATTACAGGCAAGTTGTTTCTGTTTATTATTTAAAACGAGATGTACCCAACATTGCAAAAGATCCAATATTCGGCTCGAAGGACCAAAAAAATTATTCGAATTATTATCCCGGTCTGTCAATTCTTTTCCAGCTCCTCTTTTGTTGGCTATGGTTTTTGTAAAAACTTTTTAAATCTTGCTTTTTTGTAGTTTTTTACATTTCTTCATTCAGAAAGAGAATTTTGTTCCAAAATTATTATTTAAAACCAATTCCAACTTAGTATATTGCCAAATATAGGGTCTAGCCGATAGGATTCTTAATCGAATGAAAATGTATGTACACTACATAATCTCGAACAGGGCGATCGAAGTTAAGTGTCCACCATAGTTTACTTTTTTTTATTAATCATAGAAAATAGAAAAAAGTTTAAATTGGCAAACTATTAGAATTTATGATACTCTTTAATATACCTAAATCAAAAAAAAATACAGTATTTTACGAGTTTTTAAGTTTTTCCAAAAAACATAAAAAATTAATTGAACACACAGTATTTTATAATTGGTTCTAATAGGTCGCTCAATTCTAAAGAAAAATTGTCTTAATTTTTTTTTTCTAAAGTTAAAAATAATAAAGATCTTTTATATTCAAAATTACGTAGGTATTGAAATTTAATTTGGTAGCAAGAAGCGTATTTTTGAATTTAGAATACCTTCGTTATTTCTAAGTTTAGGGGGAAAAAACAGTTTTTGTTTAGAATGGAAAGACCTAAAGAAAAAAATATAAAATACAGTTCAGTTAATTTAAGCTTCTTAAAGAGTGTCAAAAATTGTACTAGTTTGTCAATTTAAAATTTTTTCTATCTTTAATAATGACAAAGTTAAGAATGGTGGACACTTACCTTGGAACACCCTGTGTAGAGGGTTGCCAAATCTAGATCTTGCATGAAAAAAGCCGTGTGTTTTATTATAGACAGACAGAAAAGTTGTACGAGTGAAAGGAAAACAGTTATATTTTGCAATGGTGTCGGTCTTTTACTTCGGTTGCATTAAGAATAATGTCCTTGGTCTAGTAGTTCAAGTCATAGTCTGTAAACTTCAGAGTAAAGTTTATTGTACTGCCACCACCATTTTTGCGAAACTAAATGTCTTATATTAAACAAATTAATGCTACACTAAATTGCCTATACCTATTGCTTTTAAAGCTAATACAAATGTTTTGAGAAAGTGCGCTGGATCACAAAAAGACTTATTTAATATTACAGGGAAATTGTTTTTTCACTGATCTAGAACGAGATGTCCCAAAATCATCTCTGCAAAAGTTTCAAAATCCAGTTCGAAGGACCAAGAAATGATGCGAACATTTTCCGGTCTCTCAATTATTTCACACTTCCTCTTTCTTTGACCCTGGCTTCTGATAAAATTTTAAAATTTTGTTAATTTTCATAGCTTTTACATTTCTATTAAGGAAAAGATTTTTTGCTAAAAAGATTATGAAAACCAAGTTCAACTTTGAAAATTGATAAAAATAGGGACTAAACTATTCCCAATCGTTGAAAAAGATACATACATTACATGAAGTACACGTATTTTAGATTTATGTACAAAATTTAAATGTGAATGATTTTTCTAATGTTTTGGTCACCAAGCTGGATGTAGGCCAATTTAAACAAGTAATTATGTCAGTCACGTTTATTGCTCATGCCAGTCTACATTCGTATTACGATGAATCACATAAAACCATTGAATGCATTTTTGTGTTTTTAGATATTGTTGTCTAGCAATACATTTGCATAAGTCACTTGATTTGCTGGCCGATACAAATTTAAATTTTTGAACATACTCCAAGTAGTTTAAGAGCTAGACGGCAGGCAATCGTAGATACATTTATATTACAATGAATCACATAAAACCATTGAATGCAAAATTGTGTGTTTAGATATTGTTTTCCGGCAATATATCTCCATAAGCCACTTGATTTGGAGTGGATAATAAAAATTTATTTTTTAAATTACAGGCAAGTTGTCTGTGTTCAACACTGCAAAAATTCCAATATCCAGCTCGAAGGACCAAAAAATAATTCGAATTATTCTCCCGGTCTGTCAGTTCTGTTCCGCTTCCTCTTTTGTTGGCTGTGGCTTCTGTAAAAACTCTTTTATTGTTGTTTATTTTTATAGCTTTTTACATTTATATACTATTAGCTTCACCTATTTAAGATTTATGCACTCATTCGTATTACGATGAATCACTTAAAGCCATTGAATGCATTTTTGTATTTTTAGATATTGCTGTCCAGCAATATATTTACATAAGCCACTTGGTTTGCTGGCCGATACAAAATTAAATTTTTGAACATACTCCAAGTAGTTTAAGAGCTAGACGGCAGGCAATCGGAGATACATTTATATTACGATGAATCACATAAAACCATTGAATGCAAATTGTGTGTTTAGATATTCTTTTCCAGCAATATATTTGCATAAGCCACTTGATTTGAATTACAGGCAAGTTGTTTGTGTTCAACACTGCTAAAATTTCAATATCCAGCTCGAAGGACCAAAAAATAATTCGAAATATTCTCCCGGTCTGTCAGTTCTGTTCCGCTTCCTCTTTTGTTGGCTGTGGCCTCTGTAAAAACTCTTTTATTGTTGTTTATTTTAGCTTTTTACATTTATATACTATTAGCTACACTTACTTAAGATTTATGCACTAAAATTAAATTTGAATGGTTTTTCCAATGCTTTGCTTACCAAGCTGGATATAGGCCAATTTAAACAAGTAATTATGTCAGTCATGCTTATTGCACATGTCAGTCTACATTCGTATTACGATGAATCAATGATGGATTTTTAGATATTGCTGTACAGCAATATATTTAAATAAGTCACTTGGTTTACTGGCCGATACAAAATTAAATTTTCAAACATACTCCAAGTAGTTTAAGAGCTAGGCGGCAGGCAATCGTAGATACATGCACTTATTCGCTTGGTTTTGTGCCTATTTATCTTATTCTGGGAATTTTTGTTTGTTGTTCTCATTCGTATTACGATGAATCACATAAAACCATTGAATGCAAAATTGTGTGTTTAGATATTGTTTTCCGGCAATATATTTGCATAAGCCACATGATTTGCGGTGGATAATAAAAATTTATTTTTTAAATTACAGGCAAGTTGTTTGTGTTCAACACTGCAAAAATTTAAATATCCAGCTCGAAGGACCAAAAAATAATTCGAATTATTCTCCCGGTCTGTCAGTTCTGTTCCGCTTCCTCTTTTATTGGCTGTGGCTTCTGTAAAAACTCTTTTATTGTTGTTTATTTTTATAGCTTTTTACATTTATATACTATTAGCTACACGTATTTAAGATTTATGCACTAAAATTAAATTTGAATGATTTTTCCAATGCTTTGCTTACCAAGCTGGATATAGGCCAATTTAAACAAGTAATTATGTCAGTCATGTTTATTGCTCATATATATATATATATATATATATATATATATATATATATATATATATATTTCATAAACCACTTCATTTGCTGGGCGGTCCAAGATTAAAACATACTGCAATGAGTTTTAGAGCTAGACGACAGGCAACCGTAGATACATGCAACTATTTGCACTCTCTTACTCTTTGTTGTGTATCTGATTTCCTCTCTCTATCGTTTCTTGTTTTTGCTTTATTTGTGTTTGCAAATTAGCGGATTTTTACGTTTTACCTTTTAAAAAATTAATTCGCTTATATAGGCATACTAAAACGTACCAAAAAGGGTTGTAAGTTTTAAGCATTAGGACTATTTTATTATTATTTATGTTTTTGGAAGTGACTTATTCATATCTTGGTATTTTAATACTGTCAGATTGAAATAAGTTAGGTATGGGTAAACTTAAATATTATTTCAAACTAATGTACATTGTATATATCCTTTCTCACATCATGGTTTTTGGAGATCAGCAGTTATTATAAAAAATTATGTCTAAGTATATTCCATAATTATATTTTTAAGCCTGCCACGTCACGTCAGAGCCTTATTCAATTATTATCGAAGGTCAATCAAAATTACCTTTTGAGTTTAATATAGCGATGAAAATTTACTGAGGGGTTGATATATAAAAAAAATAAAGTCTTTGTACTTAACCACTTCAAAAACTTTCAACAGCCAAAAGTTTTTAATTTCTGTATATAGGGTTTTTAAAGCTAGGGTGGCAAAAGGTAGTGTGTTCGAATATATTGTTTTGATAAAATTAGTAGGTTTATCTAATTGAATCCAAAATTATTTTTCTGATTTTGTATTTGTATATGTTCTAGATTCTTTTTTGTCTTAAACAAGTAATTGAGAACTGCCAGAAATATAGAGACTCATGTTACCTTTGTGTACCTACAAAAAGCATATGATACCGTTCGAGTAGAAAATGTATGGACAGTGTTAGAGAAAACTAATATTAATTATATATACATAAACGCGATAAAAGGACTATCAAAGGGTCAAAACCTAAAACTAAAATTAGAAATCGACTTCCAAAAAAATTCTTAACGAAAAGGCTTAAGACAGGGATGTTGTCTCCCAACACTTTTTGAAATATAATTATATATCGCAGTAGCTCTAAAAAACTGGAAACGCAAAGTACACGGCATGGGAATACAACTTAACGACCGATTTACCATATACACACTACAGTTTGCTGGCGACCAAGTAATTGTATCTAATGGTAAAGAAGACATGGAGTATATTATGAGAAAGTTAACAGAATAATACCAAAAGTGGACATTAACAGTGAACGCGGACAAGACACAGTACTTATGTATTGGAAACGAATCAAGTGAGTTAGAACTAGACAATGGACAAACATTATCTCCATGCAATGAGTATGTATACTGGGGTATCACATTTGATAAGATAGGAACAGACTATGAAGAACTGGAATGAAATAGCGACTTGTCGCGTAACAGAAAAGTACAAAACAGAAACGGAAATTGTCGAAATGGATGCAATAAGAAGATCAATAAGAATATCTAGAACAGATCAAAAAGAAATGAGATCATACAAGAAAGAATGGGAATCGAGGAAAGCATAACAGATGAGATCACTAAAAGACAACTGTTATGGTACAACGGATAAACGACGAAAGATTACAAAAGCAGGTCCTAGAATGGCAACCAATAGGGCGCAGAAAAAGAGGGCGTCTAGAATGGCAACAGACAATCCAAAATAAATGAGTCAAAAAAACTTGACAGAAGAAGATTGTCAGGATCGAAAGAGGTGGAGAATAGGCATCGGACAACGTAGAAAAACGTTCTAACCCGACAAAGTACTATATGTTTTAGATTTGGATAAAAAATCCCCGTTTTATCGATTTTTTTTTTGAACACGATAAAAACCATATTAAAAATTGTTTTTTTTAACCAACTTCCATACATACAAGTCCGAGTAACGGTCGACAAAATCAAATTATTTTTGTTTGGCCCCCACAAACTCTATATAGCATTTTTGTTTAGCTTTTAAAGATCATATTCCTAGATATCACTTTAGGAACCCTGTATAAGGTTGACGAGATAAATTTAATCAAAGTATCACTTGGTATGAAAATACTTTACAAAATTTCTTAGTTTTAATTCTCGGTAATTCCTGCCTTTCCCATTTCTTCCGCTATTATTTCTTCTCTTGTCCTTAATTTACTTTCTCTACAAAGTAACTGCTTACATAAAAGAGCTTCCTGCTCAGGGGTCTATACAATAAAATTCTTAACTAAGAATTTAACTTAAGATTTAATAAGAAGCTACATTTAATAATAAAACAAATTTTCGTTTGTTAAGCTACATTTAGGTATACAATAATGATAAAAGCTATAGCGTCCATAGAAAAGTTTACTTAGAAATAAGAGTAGAAGCATAAGTCCACCCCTGAACTGACGATTCTTACTAATGCCGCATCAGGTCTCGGCAGTTTTTGTGATGAAACGTTACCATCACCTTAAAATTTCTCATCTGGTGTTCCCCTCCTCTTTCAGGTCTTACTCCAGATGCCGGGATTGACTAGGGTCAAGATAAACTCTTATGTACCTATCCTTAACTACACACCTGCTAAACGAAAAGTTATCACCAAAACCAAATATTAAAACTTTAGGTTCCTTTTAAAACGTATATTATTGTTAGAACTTATTGAAAAGACAAAAATGTGTATCTAAAAAAAGTAATTTTACTATAAATAAACAAGTTCTAATATCGCAGCGGTTAGTATCTGCAAAAAAACGGTATGGCAAGAACAGCTATACGTCCCATACACATGTAAAGTATTTAAGTATCCAAGTTATTTAAAAGTCGTAAACAAACAAATGTTGGTTTTAATAAAATACAGTTTGAAATAATACAAAACATTATTTAATAAAGATATAGTAGAATTTTTATGGTTATGTAGTTACGTCATATTCTGGCATCTTTGTTTATTACATTTACTGAAATTATTTACTTATTTATATGTCATTGTCAAAATCATTGCTAGAATTTTTACGTCTCTGCATATCCAAAAAAATTCTACTATAGTACAGAAATCAGAGAATAAAATATGGATCGTTTAATAACAGTGACATTTAAAGTAACGTCCCAAATCACGATCCGTTTTATCTAAGGTAACTGATTATGAGTGCTGCGCTCATAATGAAGAACATTTATTATCAGTTACCTTAGGTTAATCATGGTTTGCTGCAATTTTCTATATGCTTATTAACCACGTTCAAAGATACATGTGTATGACTAGCCATTGGGCCCTCCTCAGGTTAAAGCTCCGTGTAGAGATTAGATGCGAAGGCACGAAGAGCAACATACAGAATAAGGGCCAACCACCAGGATGGCAGGGAAAACAAACTGATATCAACAGCCGTAATTAGGGAACAAGAGTTGGTCGCAACACTGAGAATGATATCTGACGTCATGCCCAACACGATGTACGGCAGAAAGACTGGTTAAAGATCAGGCAAGGCCAACACAAAAATAGAGGCCACGACCCTGAAAAAATCAGCTGTTCTCCCGGGGCTGAATTTTACATTGGGTCTTATGGGAGGTCAGACGTTTTTTTATGATATTTTCAAAATGGCACTACAGATTTCCGCAAGATTTCAGTGAAATATTCTCAGACACCATCCCGATATTCCACCAAAGGTTTGTAAGGAAGCAACATGATTAAAAGGTTAAAATCTTCAAGATTTAGCATTCCTTATTTTGAATTCAAATTACCCGCCATGTACCACATGCCAACTGTTATATTTGACATGTATTTGACTTTGTCATATGTGATTGTCACATTCGCTTCTGCTTTAAACTTAATTTTTGTGTAGCTAATGAAGCGGCTATGAAAAATTAGGGCTTACTATACATTAAAAAAAATTGTTCTGCCAGAATAAAGTAAAAACAATCTCAAAAACGGCTTTATTTAACAAAAAATCAAATATCCATGAACCGTCATTCCAACTTCAAAATTTTAAAGACAATCAGCTGTGTTGTAACGTGACCATCAAAAAAAAAATCAGCCCCGGATGTGACGTCAACAAAGTGGAGGATCGTGGCCCGTCCATTTTGATAGCCCTGGATCAGGACCAATTTTTTAAGCAACGATACTTTCTGGTATACTGACGTATCCAAAATGCAATCAGGCTTTGGATCTGGAGTTGTTAGTATCAAAGAAAAACTCGAGATTGCCAATTGGCTACTAAATTTCAGGCCGAACCCATAGCCATTGGACTGTGTGCCCGGTGGTAATGGAACTGACCACGAATGGACCAACAGGATAATAAAAATTCTTCACCGACAGTCAAGCAGCCTTAAGAGCGCTTGATTCCTATACGGTCACATCGAGAACCATGAGGAGCTGCAGTGATTTGTTGAATGTGCTTAGTACCGCTACTAATGGTGTTATTAGTATGGAAACGAGGGCATTCTGGGCACGAGGAAAATGAAGCATCTGCCGAATTTTTTGACCCCGAACTAGCCCTGCGGATATCTAACAATATTGCTAAATGAACCATATTAAAATGGGTGGAGAATAGCTTCCAACAATACTGGTTAAATATACGAGAACTGGCTCACTCTATAGAGTTCATTAAAGGACCTTGTAGAAAGAGCCAGGAACATAATTGGACTTTTTACGGGTCACTGTTAACTGCCTGGGTACTAGGCTCAGACTGGGACTAACAAAAGAGACCGAATGTAGACTATATATGGAGGATGATGAAACAGTCAGACATGTACTATGCGAATTTCTCGCTGTTGCATGTTTACGTTAGAAAACTTTTGGTAAACCTCAGATTGATTCAGAAGATCTGAACAGTGTCTTACCCAAACTGATAGTCGCCTTTTGGAGGATTAGGAATACAGTGGTGAGAAACCACTCAAAAGGGAGCAACAATAGTTATTGGTCCTAGTCGAAGGGCTGCAATGAAACAAATAGAAACAACTTCTCCCAGGATTTATCCTATTATTACTGGTGCTGGTTTAGTGCTTCCAAGGATATCAGTAATTCCTATTTGTAATACTTCCTAGCAGGGTGCAGGCGCTATGATCAATGCCATTGTATGACCGATTTAAGCCCTCCTCAGAGGGACAAAGGCGAAAGCTCCAGGTAGACAATACGCTGTGTGAAGCCTACAGAAACCAGTTTAATAAAAATAAAATTTCATTGGAAACTTAATAAAACTCTCTATTTTTTATTTTCTCCTTAAGTCAACGTAGGCGAACGCTTCATATAGATCATACAGGCTGTTTTTTTTTAAGGTAACGTGACTTTTTTCGGTTATTTTTCGCACGTTTTTGAAAGTACTCTTGGACTCTATTCAAAATATCAAGGTTCAGTTTACCCCTGCTACGTGCTACTAACCTTTCAAGATTTTAAGCCCATTAACGTAAAAATCGACGTGTTCAAAGGTTTTTCCAAAAACGTACGAAATACAAATCAAACAAGTTTCGTGGCTAATCGGGCAAAAAGGAGTTTCTTGTTTCCCTTATATTTTTCCGTGGGTAGCCTGAAAGCTTAACCTCACGAAATACACTCACAAACCTCTACTACCTTTAAAAAAAAACACTTTGTATAAGCATTTCCTCTGGAAAAACATGTAGAAACCCTATTCGCAATATGTTTGCTCTCATTTTGAAACGAAATAGAGTATTTAAAATGACAAGTTCTTTGAGTGTCTTTGAGGGAAGGTATAGGTATATTTATTTTAGGGGCTTTGAGAAAGCAAATTAGAATAATTTGTTTTGAAATAGGAAGCTATATGCGGCTGATTACGTTATACTGACAAGAAATAAGTGCTAGGGATCAACGCTCCCCAATATTTTTATTTGCTTAATGTTGGTGTAAAATAAAAATAAATATACTTTAACAAGAAAAAATTTGATGATATACATGGTGATGGCAGTTTACGATCTAGATAGATCCCCTACTTGCTCTGTTTCTTCTTGGTTTATTCTGATCGTGAAATTTTCATCTGTGTTTGTTATTATTTTAGTTTTAGTGTAGTTCATACGCAAACTTATATTTTTAGCTGTTGTATCCGGTTCTTCCAGCATTTTTATCAGTTCTTCTCTCTTATCTGTTATTAGAGCGATGTCATTAGCATTTCTGCGGGGGTTCAAGTATTTTGCGATTACTTTGATGCCTTTTTCAACCCAATCTAAGTTTTCAAAAACATCTTCTAGGGCCTGGTTAAATAGTTTAGTGGATTGTGTGTCACCCTGTTTGACATCTCCTTTTATGTGAATTGGGTTGGTTTCTTCGTGGATTTGGATTGACGTTGTTGCCTTGCTATATATAATAGCTAGTAAGTCTGTGTATCTGTGATCTATTCGACTATTAATTAAAGGTGCTTTGTGCTCAATGATATCGAAAACTTTTTCAAAGTCTGTAAGTCTGTTGGCTCGTTCTGTTAGAATGTTGTTGGTTAAAAGGTGGTTAATTATACTGAAACCTTTTCTGTAGTCTGCTTGTTCTTTTGATTGTTATACATCAAATTTTGTTGTTAGTCTTTTTGTTAATATTTTCGTGAAAAGCTTATAAATTATGTTGAGAACGATAGTTTTTTTAAGCCTGCTTATCCCCTTTCTTATGTAATGGATTATTTTTAGTTGTTTGGGATTATTTTTTTGTATTTTATTCAGGAGAATATGGAGGGTAGTAGCTACAGGTTTAGCTTGAGCATTTCTGCTGCTATTCCGTCTTTTTCAGGTGATTTGTTATTTTTCATTTTCATTAATGCTCTGAGTTTATTGTCTTTATTTTTGTTTCAAGTTTCTCCATGGTTTCTCTCTCTCTTTTTGTAACGTATGATTCTCTATAGAATAGTTGTGTGATATTTATAATTTCCTCTTGAACATTAGTTTTTATCCTGTTCATATATTTTAATTATTTCATATCTACCTACAGTATAGTCTTAGACATTTTATATTTTTGTTATTTTCTATTACTCTCTCCACTTTTATTTTGTAGCTCTTTGTTTTATTTTCTTATAGTTTTATTTATTTCTGCGTATTCCATCGATGTTACTTTTCCTTCTTTTTCCAGGTTCCACCTTTTCTCCATCAGTTTATTTCTTCTGATATATAATTTTCTCTCTTTTTATCTTTTCGTGCGACATCTTTTCCTATTTTGGTCATAGGACTTGTTGGCGTATCACTTATTTCATCTATATTTTTACTTTTGCATCCTAAGTTTTGGGTCACCTGTTCCAACTTTTTTTGTATATAGCTTTATTTTGTGAAAGTTGATTTATATCAAGTTTTGCATTATTCTTATTAATTTTTCGTTTCATTTCGAAATTGCTATCAATGCAGATTTTTGTTCTGACCATCCTGTGATTACTTTCTATTGTAACACTGTTTAGGACTGTTACATCTCTAATGATTTTTTTCCTACTAGTCAGTATATACTCAACGTCGAGAGGTGGCTCGATCGTCAATTTTTGTACACCAAAAAGAATTACCTACGATAATTCCCGGTATATTTCACGTTATTTCCCCAAATTTTCAAGGTATTTCCTAGTATTTTCCAAGTACTTCCACGTATTTCCTAGTGTTTCCTGTATTTCCCCTAGCCTGTCTGTACACCAAAAGGAAATACCGAGCCACCTCTTGAAGGCTGAGCCATGTCCACTTTCGTTGCGGTTTCTTTCTATGAACGAATTCATTACATAAAGGTGTCTTTCCTCTAAATAAATCATTAAGGTTGTGCCCCCTGTCATTTCTTTCGTCATATCCAAAATCCTCTATTTTACTTTCTTCTATGTTCATTCTCTTACCTTATTTGGCATTAAAATCTCCCATTACTTTACATGACATTACCCCCTATTTTGAGATGTCTTCATAGAATGCTTTGATATGCTTTTCATCGTAGGTAGAAGTATACTTTAATAACTTTTAGTGATGATCTTTTTATTTTGAAAGTAAGATACGCAACGCGATCTGAGATTCCTTTATTAGTATTAGATACTTATTGGAATAAAACCTGACCTTATTTTAAAATCGACCCTATGGTGACAGATTTATATATAAAAAGCAGGTGCTTTCCTTCAAAATTGGGCCTTTGTGTATTTGAAAACCGGATTTATTAGTGTCGGTATTTATTAAATGAATGTTAGCGACTTTATTATTAAATTTGGCTTTGGTATGTCAATTTTGAGAGGTCAGCTGTTAGTTTTCTGTGTCAATGTGTCAGAGTAAAGTCGACTCTAAAATAAAGTCAGGTTTTATTCCAATAAGCCCCTATTAACGTGTATACTTATGGCTTTAATATGAATATTGCTCCGAAAGTGCTGTTACCTTTATGGTAATTATAGTAGATTACCGGAGTTTAATTTTATTCGGTTCTCTGGTTTCCGACGCGACGGGTGTATGTCTCTTCATACCAAACCTATTGAGTTTAAATTATTTAATTTTTATTTTACTAATTTTATATAAAAAAAAATGTTGTGGTTTTTAGCGAAGACGAATTTAAGTAAACATCTTGTTAAAAGGGTAACGCTATAATACTATACTACCCTCGTTCCGTGTAAGTTAATAAACCAAATAAATAGGTCTGTACTACGTAAGAACAAAGCGAGTTTCCTTGGCCCCTGTTCTTTAAAACAAATTACAGTTCCCTTTTCCATTTTCCCTTTTCGCTCTTTAGGTATATGTGTGTGTGTATGGGCGTGTGTCTGCCTGTCTGTCTGTGTCATGCTTATAACTCTCGCAGCTAAATACCATTACACATAAAGGTGATTTGCTCATGGGATTCGTGTTAAGTTCTCCACATATACTTACAAGTAACTATCACCAATTCATCTTCCCTTCTCCTATACAGCGTTCTTTTCTAATAAAATATTTTTGCTTCTTACTCTCCGGCACTATTGCCATTCTGTTTGAATCCAACAAGAGGGGTGTACATACGAGGTAAACAGGAAGGAATAGGAAATTTCAAGGTAAGCAGAGTCAAGTTTGACGCCATACTATCTATATTTTGTTGTAATAATTAATCCATTTATTAGTTAGTATCTCATTTCTTTAACCTATAATTTATAACCATTCGAGACACTCTAAACAAAAAAGATATACATTATCTTACCTGCCCTGACATATTTTAATTTATAAGGATCGCAAAAAATCCTCTTGAGAGCTGCTTTTAAAAGAGTATTTCTCTCAAAAGTACACGATGTTGATTGTCGCGTAACATAAGCTAACCTAACCTAACTTTTTGTGGTCTAGGACATTTGGATATTACAAGGTAATGAGGCGGCCAATAGACTAGCCAGATCAGGTAAAGTGGAATAATGGTAGCTAAATTAACAATACAGTGGCCATCTCAGTGAGTCTGGTCAAATCTCACATTAACAATC
Organism: Aspidapion aeneum; assembly: GCA_963576565.1. NCBI lineage: Eukaryota > Metazoa > Arthropoda > Insecta > Coleoptera > Brentidae > Aspidapion > Aspidapion aeneum. Next base: position 204,971,080 of record OY755038.1, read on the forward strand.
CGTGGTAAAGCTAACAGAAAGAATATCAATAGGGTTATAAACCTGCAGCATCTCAAGACAGCGATGGCCTAAATTAAATGTGAAAAGGACACCTACTTAGGTATAGGCGGAAACTACAGAGAAAAGTACTACTATGTCGGTTTAGATAATTTTTCACGTTGTCCTACGCCTATTCTTCACCTTCGATCTTGACAATCATATTCTGTCAGGTTTTTTGACTCATTGATCTTTGGATTGACTGTTGGCATTCCACTTTAGGACGCCCTCTTTTTCTGCGCCCTATTGATTGCCATTCTGGAACCTGCTTTGGTAATTTTTCGTCGTTCATCCGTTGTACATGGCCGTAGCATATCATATGTTCTTTAGTGATGTCATCCGTTATGCTACCCTCAATTCCCATTCTTTCTTTTATGGTCTCATTTCTTACATGATCTGTTCTAGATATTCCCATTGATCTTCTTATTGCATCCATTTCAACACTATCCCTTTTTGTTTGATATTTTTCTGTTACGCGATAAGTTCTATTCTCTATTCTATACACCAGCGTGGTTTTCACCATTGTTTCATAAATGATAAATTTTACAATATTTTTTATCTCTCTGCTCCATAAAATACTGTTAAGATATCCAATAAGCTTTTTTGCTTTTACTATTTTATTTTCCAGTTCTTTACAGTCTGTTCCTGTCTTCTGTGATCAACTTTCAAATAAGAACTTAATATTTTTCCTATTGTATAGGTAAAAAAAGTTGTTTTCGCTGCCTATGGTATAAATAGTGATAGGTATATGAGACCATCGTTTTAAAGAAGGTTTCCTTCCCTTCACTCAGCTCGGAATCCTCAAATTATTTCTGTCAAATTAAACTTTCGACGTGTCCTCGTTTCTTCGCTAAATAAATATCCTTTAAACCAAATTAATTTTTGAAGGAAACCCTTAGCAATATCTTATCCTTTATAAATTTTAAGGAATTATGCCCTGTTACAAATTATAAATAAAATTAAATTAAATTAAATTAAATAAAATGCATACCTCCCTACCATAAAATTGCCAAAACAAAAAAGATGGGTTACCTAATAGATTTTAAAAAATTGTCCAAGTCTCAATTTTTCTGTTTGTTAAAAATATTATATTACCTTAGTATACAGTGAAACCTCTCTACAGGACATATTTGTTGGAACCAAGCTTTGGCATATTTCTTTACATGTAAAATTCACTCGTATAATCGGACACTCTAATAACCAGACGCGGACATTTTTTTTTTGATAAAATATTCTAAAACCTCCCTTAACCGGACGCGAACTTCTAAGAACGGGACAGAGCGCTGCGCGACATGTTCATAAATATTGTATATTATTTTAGCAACAACGCACTCTGCAGCCAGGGAACTAACTCTTTCCGTTTTAAGGCGGAAACTAAATACTTCTGCCGTATTTACAACATATTTTATAGGCCGGATTGCTGTGTTTTATTTTTATTGTACAGTGGGGTAGTAATAGTTGAAATGGCGCCTAGTAAAAAACTTCCTAATTTTACTTGATTTTTTACCGATTTTCTATTGATAAGTGTTGTTTGGTTTTCCGTTTGTGTTTTCCTGTTTTATTATAACTAGCACAACCATGTACGTTTAATATTAAATACATAATTAAATTTCGCAGTTCTTTCTCTTAAGCGGACACCACCGTGATTGTCCGCTAATAGGAGGTTTCACTGTAATTTAAAATACGTTTTAATTTGAAATCAACACAAGATAATGGCTTCTTCTAAAGGTTCCAAAATACAAAGAATTGTTTAAAATTTAAATCAATTCAATTCAATTTCTGGATTTATATAAGTCTGCGTCTCTTCTGAGACGGCCTCCCAGCTTTAAAAAAAAATTAAATCAAAATTAAAAATTAACCTTAATTTTGACATAGTCAAATCATGATATTGACAAATGGTCAACGTCATTTGAAAGTAGTCCCTAATCAAATTTTCTTAAAAAAGAGATTTCTGTAATCCGTCAAACTTCATGAAATTTTTGTATGTTGTAGAATGAACCTTTCTTATCAAAAGTTGTCATAAGCCCAACTCAAATTAATTACCAGTTTTTGAAATACAGGTTATTGATTGTGATAATTTCCAAGAAGCATAATGACTTTTGAGACGGGTTTTCCAAACATATACGCAATGTTACTATTACATACAATTTTACACATTAATCTGTACCTTTAAAACATTATCTACAATGTGTTTAAGTAAATTTTATTCGAAAGTGCTAATGAGAAACAAGCGTTAGCTCATTTTAGATTGAACGTTTTATATCAAAACTTCTTATGGGCCCAACTTATGTCCAAGAAGCATTATAACTTTGTTAGCATTACACATATTTACGATTTATTTATTATTTTCAATCCGTCCCTTTAAAACATTATCTACAGGGTATTAGTCAAAAGTTTTACTGAGAAACAAGCATTATAGCTTTTTACAGGGCTCGGCAGAGATGTGAGTGTGATTTGCCGAAACACCCTGTATTAAATACTTAATAAGTCAAGAATCATTAAAAAACTAATAATTACTTTATATGTGATAGTAAATTTCGTATATGGTTGGAAAACCCTTCTAAAGGCAATTATGCTTCTTGAACATTATCACTTTCAACACTCTGTATTTCAAAAACTGGAAATTAATTTAAGTTGGGCCCAGGATAACTTTTGTTGAGCAAAATTTAATCTACAACATACTAAAGCTTGTTTCCCACTAAAACATTCGACTAATATTTACTTAAACATCGTGTAGATAATGTTATAAAGGTACAAATTAAAAATAATAAATAAATGGTAAATATAACAATATCGTCGGTTTCATAACATAAGGTCTTATCATGAGATAGGGCCAAAATGTGCGAAGGTTCGCGTTAGTTTTTATCTACTGTATACTTGGTTTTAGCCAAGGGTTCTATCTCAAACTTCATTTATTTCTTTATAAAACTTACAAAACACATGGTCCTATCTGAAATTTTGACATATACTATTACAACATAAAGGCCAATCTTAAGATAATAATGATTGTAAAAATCGAGATGGGGCCTTAAGTCATATGTAATAGTAACTTTGCGTATATATTTGGAAAACCCGTCCAAAGAGCTATTATGCTTCTTGGACATTATTATTATTATACATTGTTAGCTCCCGCTAAATTTCGCGGTTGTTTATATATATCTTTAAAAACACACAACTGTATGAAGGACAAAGCGCATTCCGCGTATTTGGACATGCGCACCAACAACCAGTGATATCCTTGTCAATCGCCTAGAGAAAAAGGCGTGTTAATTTCGTTCTCCAACTATTTCAAATATCTACACCTGAAAGTGCTCGATTTTTGTGTACTGAAGCATAGAACTAGAAACTTCAACCCTTCAGCTACGTGGTGACATCATTAGATCCATTCGGGGGCCCCTTGGAACGAGGAGAATTTGGCTGCAAAGGAGGTGAGTGCACTTATCTGATTACCGTTGTGTGGTTCCAACAATTTTACCTATGGACGTCTGATTATTTCGTAATTTCATATCAATACATTTATGTTTGCTCGCGATATCATTAATTAAAATATTTACAGTCCACTGCATTTAGCGTTTTCTATCCGCGGGCTAACATAAAGTGTTCCTTCGACCGAATTATTTTAAATAATAAATCCATACGACGGTATTAATAATTATTTGCAGCCAAATAAGGCGACCTTGAATTGCAACCAGAGAAAGTCGTCTGCACCGACGACTGCACGTGTCTTTCGCATGCTCAGTGCATGATTCAGTAAACAAAGCGAAGGGATCAAAACAAAACAAAACAAACAAAACAAAAGTTCAGTGGTGTACCATATCATTTCGATATTTAAAACAATTTTTATCAATTGCGATAAATTAGTGCCTATTTTCGACAATTCGTCATTTTTCTATTTCAGAAGCATTAATTTAGCGTTAATTGTATATTTACCGAAATTTCTGTGATTAGATGTGTTCCATATCATTTCGATATTTAAAATAATTTTCATCAATTGGGATAAATTAGTGCATATTTTCGATAATTCGTCATTTTTCTATTTCAGAAGCATTAATTTAGCGTTAATTGTATATTTACCGACAATTTCGTCATTTCAAAGGTAAAATCATGTCTGTCAAAAAAGCCGTACAAAAACGCAAGGGTTTTTTATCTGCGATCACCGAGTGTTATGTGTTGTCGCAGACTGCGGAAAAAGATGAAAGAGCGAGAAACGAGTTTCAAGTGAGGTATGCCGATTTGGATGAAACCTTCGATAAATGCATGCTGGCACATAATGACGTCATTATGTTGCTAGACGACTCGGACGATGAGGAATTTAAAACGCAGGATGCGATCCTTAAAGAAGCTCGTAAATATTTTTATGCGTGTAAGGGGGTTTACTCTAAAATATTTCCGGTTGAGGCCCCATATTTTTCGGGATCATATGTTCGACAAAACGAATCTGAAACTCCAAAACTTAAAGAGTTAGGTATTCCCATATTTCGAGGTGATAAAAAATTATGGCCAAGCTTTTTCGATCTTTTTAATAACATTATAGATCAAAATCAAAGTCTAAGTAACGTTCGAAAACTCCAATATTTATTTTCATATCTCGAGGATGAGCCTTTAAAATTGAAATCAGGGATTAGCTTATCTGATCAAAATTATAAAATTGCTTATGACAAATTAGTCAATAGATATCAAAACAAGCGAGATCTCGCAAATGATGCTTTAAGCTCAATTATGAACTCCACCTTAAAAAACGAGTCAGCTAAAGAATTGCGTAATTTAATTGACACCTTTTCTGAATCCCTAGAAATTTTAAAATCACTTAGCTTTGACGTTAACAGTTGGGACTTTATTATTTTTTTCATTTTATTAGAAAAATTGGATATTCCAACGCGTTCAAATTTCGAAATGAGTCACGCCAATACTAATACCGAAATTCCCACTTTTCAGTCACTTTTTTAATTTCTAGAAAAAAGATGTAAAGTTTTGGAATCACTTCCTCAATCAACAGCACCCAAAAAGGTGCCCATCTATCAAAAATCAAATTCTATGCAAAATCAGTCTGGGCAAAAGCCTACCTATCAAAATTCAAATTCTATGCGAAATCAGTTTGGGCAAAAGCCTACCTATAAATCATCGAATTCGCCTTTTATAGGACTGGCTGGCACCTCAACTAATTCGAGTACGGGAATAAAATGTTTCCGGTGTAATCAAGGTCACGTGCTTTCGAAATGTCAAACATTTCTTGATCTCTCACCTATCGATCGCCTATCTTTCGTCAAACAGAAAAAATTATGTCTAGCGTGTTTTCATCCCTTGCATAATGTAGATACGTGCAAATCAAAATATTCATGCAGGACTTGCAATAGTAAAAGGCACCACACTTTAACTCATATCTTAGAAACTAATCAAGAGTCTGGAAGCCAAGATACTAGTCCTGTCATTCACACACCACCTGTCAATAATCTTCATGTGTCATTAAATGCCTCAGGACCTTCAGGTACCTTTCTTTTATGCACCGCCATAATAGATGTTATGGACGGTTGCGGAAATTTTCAACCTGTAAGGGCACTGCTTGATTCTGGATCACAGACAGGATTCATCAGTGAAAAGTGTATTCAGCGTCTTAATCTTCCTAGGCGAAGTTACACCACTGAAATATTCGGATTAAATCAGATGTCTTCTTTTACTTCCAAAGGGCTCGTTCAATGTCACATTAAGCCACAAGGACAAGTCACTCCTTTACTTAATTTCGAAGCAATTGTTGTTCCACAACTATGTTCCAATATGCCTACATTCTTTTTGAACGATAATCAGTGGAAACACTTGGAAGACCTTAAACTTGCCGACCCATCTTATTTCAAATCTAGACCTGTGGACCTGGTTATTGGTTGCGAGCTATTCGCACAGATATTCAAGGAGGGCAGGGTTCTTGGACAGGTAGCCCTTGAAACTATCTTTGGCTGGGTCGTCATGGGAAAGGTTGACGAAGTAGGTAGTCTTACGGAACGAACCAGTTGTTTTTTAACGAGTCATTCACCTCCTTTAGAGGTCATTCTCCCTAGGTTTTGGGAAATCGAACATTTGCCTAAAAAACAAATCTTATCAAAGGAAGAAAAACAGGCAGAATCAATTTTTACTGCTAGTGTAGTACGGCGACCGAGCGGTAGATTCATGGTAGATCTTCCGTTTAAAGATAAAATAAACCCTGACCTAGGAAATACTTATCCGCAAGCTTATCGTAGATTTTTACTTCTAGAAAATAGACTAATCAAAAATCCTGATCTGTACACTGCCTATTCAAGTTTCATGCAAGACTATATCGATTCTAATCATATGAGTTTAGTTTTATCTAGTCAACCAAAGGTCGACGTGTCGTGTTTTTTAGCACATCATTGCGTACTAAAGCCGGAAAGCTTAAGTACAAAATTAAGGGTAGTCTGGGATTGTTCGGCAGTCACCCCAAAAAATATTAGTCTCAATGACACATTGTTATCTGGACCGAAACTTCAAAAGGATATTGCTTCTTTACTCCTTACGTTTCGTCTTAATCCTATTGCCTACATTGCTGACATCAAACAGATGTTCCGTCAAGTTCTTATCAATCCTTATCACCGTCCTTATCAAAGGATATTGTGGAGGTTTTCTCCACATGACCCACTTTCAGTGTGGGAACTTTCTACTGTCACTTTTGGCATAACATGCTCACCTTTTCTAGCCATGCGTACCTTAAATGAGCTGGCAGAGAGAAAAAAGGAACGTTTTCCTATGGCGAGTACTGTTTCAAAAACGTCAATCTATATCGACGATATCTTGGGAACTAGCCCTTCGCTTTCTGAAGCTACCTCCCTTCAAACAGAACTCAATGATTTGTTGAAGTCGGGAGGATTTGAACTTCAAAAATGGGCAAGCAATTGTCCTGAGTTATTGGCAACATTGCCAGAGTCCGCTCGTCAAATGCCTCTCTCTTTCGACAAGGAGGAACCCCACTTTATCAAAGTTTTAGGACTTCAATGGCATCCAAAAAACGACATTTTTTCTTATCAATGCCGAATGAAGGACAAACCCTCAACCAAACGTTCTATTTTATCTATCATAGGGACAATCTTCGATCCCTTAGGTTTTCTTTGTCCCTTGTTGCTACAAGCAAAATTTATTTTGCAACAGTTGTGGATATCGAAAATAGGCTGGGACGAAGAACCAGATTCTTCTATCATCGACTCTTGGAACAAACTTCGTTCTGAATTCCCGCTTCTTTCCAATTTTCAATTACCCCGACAAATCAAACTGTCAAAAACCAATACCTGTCAAATCATCGGCTTCTGTGACGCTTCAATTCGAGGCTACGCAGGCGTCGTATATTTTCGTGTAGAAGAGGAAAACAATATATCTGTTTCTCTCATATCTGCAAAATCTAGGGTCGCGCCTATAAAGTCACAAACTTTGGCTAGGCTAGAACTCCTAGGCGCATTTCTTTTAAGCGAATTAATTGACTTCGTTTTATCTAGCTATGAAGGAAAAATAACTTTTACAAATATCGTTACTTTCTGCGATTCACAAGTCGTATTGCACTGGCTTTCATCCCCTCCTAATCGCTGGCAAACCTTTGTTGGAAATCGAGTCAGTAGAATCCAAGAAATCATTCCTTCAAACTCATGGCGCTACATTCCTTCTGCTTTAAATGCAGTCGATATTGCGTCACGAGGGGCCACCCCTTCACAGCTCATGTCACATGACATGTGGTGGAACGCACCGTCGTTTTTGTGGTCTCCCGAAAACGAATGGCCCGATTTTCATAAATCAAAAATGCCGATTGATTTCGGAGATATTAATCTGGAGGAAAAGCCAAAAGTCTGTTGCAATGCGATAATTGATGTCAACTTCTTAGATCAGCTTCTTATCAAATATTCCTCTATATCAAAAATTCAACGTATCATTTGTTATGTCCTTCGAATAGTTAACCTTTTTCAAAACCATTCCTATCAAAAACCCACTAAGCTGCCGGACCAAAAAGTTATTTTTGAGAATATTGTTTTTCCTACCACCGGTGAGATGCAAAGTGCGTTACACCTTCTTATCAAACGCGTTCAAGGTTCTTGTTTTTCTGAGCTTTTTTCCGCGTTATCTAAGGATAAACCAATACCGAAACCTTTGCGAAAACTTTCACCTTTTCTTGATGAGAATAATATCATTAGAGTCGGTGGCAGATTACAAAAATCTGACCTTTTGTCTTATTCTGCAAAACACCCCGTCTTACTTTCGAGTGACCATCGTTTAACTACACTTCTTATCGAGTCCGCTCATCGACAATATCTTCATCCTGGGTTTAAAACATTACATAATCTGCTTTTACAGCAATTTTGGATATTATCTGCCAGACGGGCAATTCAAAGAACCATATCCAAGTGCTTGCAATGTTTTAGAATCAACCCTAAACCCTATAGACCGCCCATAATGAGTTAACTTCCCGCTCATCGAATCAATCAACTAAAACCTTTTTCGAGTGTAGCTATCGACTTTTGTGGACCTTTCTTTGTGATTCCTCATCGTTACCGTGGTTGTAAAGCTTTCAAATCGTATGTCTGTGTGTTTGTCTGTACGGCCACACATTGCGTGCATTTGGAATTAACCATGGAACTGTCCACCGAAGGGTTCGTAGGTGCATTCCATCGATTCATTTCTAGACGCGGAAGCGTGACGCAATGCTGGTCAGATCAAGGCAGTAATTTTATAGGGTTTCGTAACCAATTACTGGATTACGCAAGAAGTGCTGCCACCAGACTTTCTATTCGTTGGCATCTGGGACCTCCTCTCAGTCCACATTTCAATGGCCTGGCAGAAGCTGGCGTCAAAAGTTTTAAAACTCACTTTGTACGAGTTGTCGGCGACCAGAAGTTGTCTATCATGGAGATGTCCACCCTTACCTGTCGCATAGAAGCCGTACTTAATAGTCGCCCTTTATCTCCTGCCTCTTCAGACCCACACGATCTTCAACCTCTTACCCCTGGGCATTTTTTGACACTTGAACCCCTTAATTCAGAAATTCCGGAGTCAGATTTGTCCGAGGTTCCCCTAAATCGGCTCTCGAGATGGCAACTAATCCAAAGGCTACATAATGATTTTTGGAAACGGTATTCTATAGAGTATTTGCATACGCTACAACAGAGACACAAGTGGGCTGATTCGTCCCCAAATATCAAATTAAATGATTTGGTTATCATAACAAGTGATCACATTCAATCGCCTTTGAAATGGCCGGTCGGTCGGGTCATCGAACTGCATCCCGGCGGGGACGGTCAGGTGCGTGTTGCGACGGTACAAACGGTTACCGGTGTTTATAAGCGGCCAGTTGTAAAACTGTGCCTCTTGCCAAATTAAAAGTAATTTAATTTTCTACCTTTTACCGGGTATTACAATAGGTTTTTTTTTATTTTTAATTTTTTTTGAATTTTTTGTTTGTTTGTTTTGCCTTTTTTCGGGATTTCGTTATATCTAAATAAACTTACGATACTTATCTGTTTTAATTCATTTATATTTATCGGTCGATTCTTTTTCTTATATCTATATCTGTCCGGTTGAGATTCTAAATTTGTGTGTTTTGGAGGGCAGTTATGTTAGCTCCCGCTAAATTTCGCGGTTGTTTATATATATTTTTAAAAACACACAACTGTATGAAGGACAAAGCGCATTCCGCGTATTTGGACATGCGCACCAACAACCAGTGAGATCCTTGTCAATCGCCTAGAGAAAAAGGCGTGTTAATTTCGTTCTCCAACTATTTCAAATATCTACACCTGAAAGTGCTCGATTTTTGTGTACTGAAGCATAGAACTAGAAACTTCAACCCTTCAGCTACGTGGTGACATCATTAGATCCATTCGGGGGCCCCTTGGAACGAGGAGAATTTGGCTGCAAAGGAGGTGAGTGCACTTATCTGATTACCGTTGTGTGGTTCCAACAATTTTACCTATGGACGTCTGATTATTTCGTAATTTCATATCAATACATTTATGTTTGCTCGCGATATCATTAATTAAAATATTTACAGTCCACTGCATTTAGCGTTTTCTATCCGCGGGCTAACATACATATCTTATTACATTATTATTATATATTTCAAAAACTGGCCAATAATTTGAGTTGGACCCATGAGAACTTTTGATTAAGAAGGTTCAGTCTACAACATACCAAAATTTCATGAAGTTTAACCGAGAACAGAAATCCCATTAGAGATGTGCCTGATCCTTTGTCAAAATTTAAGGCGCTTCCCAAAAAAATTCTAATACTTCGTAAGAAAGTAAAGTAGGCTTTTTAAATTTCAGTTTATTTTACGGTAGCTCTCATTTAGCTTTCCTTTTGCTTTCTAAAGCTTTTGGGTGGCGGTAAGAAGGCGTTGAGGCCCGAATGCGGTGACGTAGCAAAATAGGCTTTCTCACACCGTACTGAGAGGTAATTTGTGTACTCCGACATAAACCATTTTTCACCAGCGACAAAGATTACTGTCTGTGATTATATGCTGCAGTTACATTCACTTCCAATTCTGGTCTGTTACTACAGTTTCTAAAAAAAGTACTACTATGTCTACGTCTACGTTGTCCGACTTGTGTTCTCCACCTCCTTCGATTCCTCGATCCTGACAATCACCTTCTGTCAGGTTATTTTGACTCATTTATCTTTGAATTGACGCTGCCACTCTAGTTTAGGACGCCCTCTTTATCTACGCCCTATTGGTTGCCATTCTGCTTTCATAATCTTTAGTTCGTTCATTCGTTGTGAATGGCCGTACCATATCAGTTGTATTTTAGTAATGTCATCCATTATGGTCTCAATTCTTATATAATCTGTTCTAGATATTCTCGTTGATCTTCTTATTGCATCCATTTTTAAACTTTGTATTTTTCTGTTATGCGGCAAGTCTCTTTTCCATACAAGAGCGTGGTTTTCACCATTGTTTCATATATGTTAAATTTTACATTTTTTTTTATCTCTGCTCCATAAAATACTGTTAAGACAACCAATAACTTTTTCTGCTTTATCAAAATCAAAATCAAAATTAAAATATTTATTCGTTACTTAGGCCTATTAACAATAGAATGTAACAAGTCAATAATTGTATTTAAATAGGTACAAGAGTACTATAGTAAAATGAAATTACATTGCGTTCTTACACTATATATGTATAACAAATGGTAGATACACACAAATTACAAAAAAAAAACACAGAAACGCTCACACACATACTTTTAATAGCACACAATAGTGCTTTGTTACGCCAAATGTGATTTTGTTAATTTATTTTTTTGACAAAAACAATTTTAGTTCTTTTAGTTTGTAAAATGGTTCAGTACAAAGAAGTTTCTTAAGTACTTTTTTAAACTTATTCAAAGATAAAGGTTTGAAATCATTTGGTAACATATTATATAAGGAAATTCCAGCATATACTGAGCTATTTTTAAAAAACTCATGTTTATGGAATGGTAAACAGAAATTGTTACCATACCGGGTAGAGTAACAATGAAAAAAGTCATTTTGAGAATACATATAGTGAAGTAACAGTGAGAATACTGTTTTCTTTAAAAATTTGTCGGCAGGAATCCGATGGTTTTAGGTTAAAAATTATTCGCAGGACCCTTTTCTGCGAGACCAACACTCTTTCCAAATCTGAAGATTGGCCCCACAATATTATACCGTAGCTGATAATGGAATGTATGTTGGCGAAATATGCAGTAAGCAATGTCGACCTGCCTAGAGAGTTTTTCAAACATGTTATGGCATAGGTGATTTTGTTAATTTTAGAGCACAATTAATTAATATGTTCACTAAAATTCAGATGTGTATCAAATGTAACACCCAAAAGCTTAGCGGTTGCAGAAAATACAACAGGGACGTCGCCAAAATGTGTTACAATTTCCAATGGTTTGCTGTTATTGGTTTTAAATTCCAAATAAACCATTTTGTTAAAGTTTATAATAAGATTGTTGGAAGAACACCAGTGAAAATTTGGATAAAATAAGATTTAATTTTTCCGTGATATCATTTTTATTTTTGCCATGGATAATAATTGTGGTATCATCAGCGTACATTAAGATAATTCCAATCTGGATATGTTTAGGAAGGTCATTAACAAATATTAAAAAGATTAGGGGCCCTAGAATACTTCCCTGGGGCGTGCCTATGTCAGAATCATATGTATTGGAAAATTTGTTACTGATTTTTACTTTGAACTTTTTTTCCTTGATCAGTGAAGTTAGCCATTGATTGATTTTATCTCTTATTCCCCGTTGGTCCAGTTTTCTTGAAACAAACTCCGGACAGATAGTGTCAAATGCCCGAGTCAAATCAAAGAGAACAGCCATGACATGCTCGCCAACATCCATATAACTATATATATATTTTGAATAAACTCTACTGTTGCGGTTTCAGTTGAGAGACCCTGTCTAAAACCATGTTGAAATTTGGTTAAAATTTTATGTCGCCGCAAGAAACAATTGAGTTGAACATACATCAGTTTTTCGAAAATTTTGCTAATGCAGCTTGTAATTAAAATTAGACGGTAATTTTCCAAGGATTGTTTGTTGCCTTTTTTAAAAATTGGGGTGATGTTTGCCAGTTTAAGCTTTTTTGGAAACTTTCCCTGATTTACTGAAATATTCATCAACTCTGCCAGAGATTTCAGTATGTGATCGTTACAGTTTTTTAAAAAGTGTATTGGCACCTCATCAAAACCGGTTGATTTTTTATTGGGAAGAGACTTGATCCCAGCTGAAACATCCTCGGGAGTTACAGGAAAGAAAAACATAGTATCTTGGTTTTTATCGCCAAGTGTGCAATTCTTAGAAAGCTGTGATCCAAAGTTTTTGTCTAGGGTTTCCCGTACTACACTTGACAAATACACACCAAAAGCATTGGCTATATCCTCCCCTTTTTCGACCCTTACGTTGTTATATAAAATTGATTTTATTTGCGGCTTAGAATTACTCTTACCGCTCATTGACTTAATTAAATCCCAGGTTTTTTACCTTTATTTTGGGCATTTTGGATTTGGTTGTCAAAATATATTTCTTTCTCAAATTTTATTTGTTTATTAATGTCTTTTTTCATTGTTCTATACCTTTCACATACAGTCTGTTCCTGTCTTATCAAATGTGACACCCAAGTATACATACTCATTTCACAGAGATATTGTTTCATTGTCTAGTTCCAACTCACTTGAATCGTTTCTAATACACAAGTACTGTGTCTTGTCTACGTTCACTGTTAACCATCACTTTTGGTATTCTTCCGTTAACTTTTTCATTATACAGTATGTCCCCCGAAGTTGAAATCATATGGAAAACTTTTTTATTATTAATTTTCGGAAAAAAGTTATTCTTCATACAAAGTTTTGCATTATCTAAAACCTCGAATACAGTTATCAAATATCAAATTTTTTCAATGGTATACGAGGTTTGTCAAAAAATATGAGTTTTGCTCAAGAGTAAAGTACCTTTAAATTTGACAATATCGAAAAATGTTATAAAAAAAATTGATCACAATTAAAAATTACGTTTAAATATGTAAGTACATCCATTTAAATTAAAACTTCAGATTATTTTATTTTTTACTAAAATTTCTATTTTGAATGAACATGTATCTCTTGTGATTACAAAACACATGATAACCTTTTAGTTTTTCGATTTTTCCTAATAATTTTGCAATTAAAACGCGTAATAAGTGCATATTTATTTATTTTGCAAATAATATTTCAAATTTAAAGGTACTTTACTCTTGAGCAAAACTCATATTTTTTGACAAACCTCGTATACCACTGAAAAAATTTGATATTTGATGACTAGGTTTTAGATTATGCAGAACTTTTTATGAAGAATAACTTTTTTTCCTAAAATTAATAATGAAAAAGTTTTCCATATGATTCCAACTTAGGTGGACATACTGTATACTACTTGTCTTCATTATCATTAGTTTCAATTATTTGGTAGTCAGCAAACTGTAGTATGTATATGATAAATTGGTCGTTAAGTTGTATTCCCATACAATGTACTTTACGTTTCCAGTTTGTAGAGCTACTGCGATATATATTTTAAAAAGAGTTGGAGAGTCCTAAACCTATTGTTACCAGGAATTCTTTCGAGAATCGATTTCCAATTTTTATTTTAGATTTTGACTTATTGATTGGCATTAGTTTCCTTCAAGACTGTCCGTAATTTTTCTATTGAAACGGTAACACAGGCTTTTTGTAGGTTCACAAGGGTAATATGAGTCTCTATATTTCGGGCACTCCTTTTCTAAATCACTTGTTTAAGACTATAAAAGAATCCAGACTAAAAATCCAATCATTTGAGTATTAAAATTATTAAGAAGAATTATTAGTTTGAACGAAGTAACACATATAAACGTTCGTATTGTAGACATTTTTCTTCTTTTAAGAAAGTTTTTAGTTTGTTACTTATCATATTCAATTATACCTACATCAACATACAAATATTGCATAATTTTTTAACAAGAAAAAGTATAAAAGTAAACGTCTTTTTTTAGCAGAATTTTTTTATTAAACGTGTGATATGAGCAGCGTCGGCGGCAGATATGTGGTGTTTTAACCTATACATTTTTGTTAATTTTTAACCTACCACTGCCACGGTTTTTTTCTTATTTGATCAAATTATTTCAAACCGATTAAATTTCTATAATTAATTTAATATAGAATCACACCTTTAAAATTGTTTTACTAAACTGTTTCAACGTGCCTTGTGTTTTAACTTGCCCCACGTTTCCCTACATTTGCATCTTTTTTTTAAAGAAGAGGTATATTTCAATAAAAAAATAAAAAAGTTATTTTACGTCAAAACATTATAACAAAATAGGAATCGTTTTTTGTAAACTTTTGCCTATTTGGCTTTCAAAATGTACCGATAAAACAATCTCTACGGTTTTATAAATTTTCTTTTTATGTTTCCTTGTGTGATATTTCTTTTAAGACTGAGCGTAAACAAGCTTATAAGAAACTGCACATCAGCTTCGTCTTTTTTCAGGAGAAAATGGGAAGTTGAAGAGTTATGGCCCATTATACGGTATTGACAAAAAGCGATTTTTATGGCCTTTTTATTAGAAATTCGAAAATTAATAGGCTTTTTATGATGTTGATTGACGAGGAAAATTTTGTAATTATTTTCGTTTAGTATGTCGTTCGGTGGTTATTTGTTTACTTACGAAAATTACGATTCTACCAAAGTTAAGGGGTTTTGAATAATACTACAGGGTGGCCCACTTTTAGTGTTCCTTAACTAGAATTCGCATTCCTATAAACACATTTTATTATGTAAATTTTTTTGTTGTTTGTTTTAGCTTTTATAAAAAGACTACCTTGTGCAAACATTTTTTTGGCATTTTCGTTTAATAAGTTTATAAAGCTAGCCAAATAATTTGAGCATAATCCCTGCTCTCTAGGTTATCTTATTCTGGTAACTCCGCAAAAATGGGTAATATTTTCCAAAATTTGAAATTTTGCCGGTAGGGCTGTTTTCCAAGCCAACACTTGGTATCTTTCTTAATTGGTGATATGAGACCTTAGGCCTGTCAAGTAGGCGTTCATGAGGGGCCTTTTTGCTTAACACCAGATCATCCCTTTATCCTTTAGTTTTGTCCCCTCCTTTGTCAAACCAAGGCCAACAAAAAAATACAGGCCACGACCCTAAGAAAATCAGCTGTTCTCGGGGGGCCGACATTTACATTGGGTCTTATGGGAGGTCAGACGTTTTTTTATGATATTTTAAAAATGGCACTACAGATTTCTGCGAAATTTCAGTGAAATATTCTCAGACACTATACCGATATTTCACCAAACTTTTGAAAGGATGCAAGATGATTAAATAGTGAAAGTCTTCAGGATTTAGCATTCATTATTTTGAATTCAAATTACCCGCCATGTACCGCATGCCAACTGTTATATTTGACATAGATTTGGTGTGAGCTAATGAAACGGCTCTGAAATGTTAAGGATTACTATATACATTAAAAAAAAATTGTTCTGCAAGAATATAGTAAAAACAATCTCAAAATCGGCTGTATTAAAAAAAAAACAAATATTAATGAACCGTCACACAGTGGTTTAAAACGGTTAAATTTCGGAAAAAAGTTAATATCTTTAAGAGTATTTATGATATAAACTTAAAATTTTGTACATATGTTCAACACATATTTACCAATTTATTTTCGCTAATTCCCTCACCTTTTTCTTGCAGGGTTTAGGGTAAAAATTGTGTATATAAATAAAAAGGTTAATAATTACTCAATATTACTAGCAATGGTTACTAACTTGGTAACCATTGTTACTAGTTCGATTGATGATTGTTTTCTCAAAAAAACTACTTCCGCCCTCCATTGTGTCATGACATAGGCGTACTAAGGGGAGGGAACTGGAAGCTCCTGTGCCCCAAGGCCCTCGCAGTCCCTTAAATTTCATTGTGGAATCAAACATAAAGTGCTATATTTTTTGTTAAATTATTATTTAGCCCCTCCCCCCCCTTAAGGAATCTGGCAATTTCTTGTCGCCTACTTATTCCTATATATTTAATAAATTTATGGTGTGGTGGTCAAAACTAAACAAATCAATATATTTTTTACAATAGGAAGTAATCCACAAATTTATATCTTATTCTTAAACTCTTATTTTTTACAAGAATAAAAAACACTTTATGTTAAAAATATCCCACCAATGTACAGGGTCACCGTTTATAAAGTTCCACAATGAAAAACTTTTTTATTACTTGTCACATAACCATAAAGATAATTCAAAAATTAAAATGAAACTACATAGATTTTTGCCACATTTTCAGTTTTTTACTTAATCACACTCCACACCCAACAAACAATTAAAGTTGTAGCGACGAAACCCCAACTAGAAAGAATTTCTTAAAAGTAACCGCAACGTACTCCCGCTACGTCTCAGTATACCATACAGCGACGTTATAATTCCCTAAGTGGGGAACCAATTTCTGGTTATAACTACTTGGCCAAGTGTTTAAAGTCACTGTAGTAACAACTACACTACTACGTCGTAGCCAGGTATCTACTACGTCGTAGAGGCTGTTTTTTTTCCGTAATGGCATAAAAGTTGCGATGTAGTTGCAAATAATATAATCGTTTCTTTTTGGTAGAATTGTTACACAATATGGTGGACACAACAGTAAACAGACTCGCTTAGTTTTTTTGTTTGGTTATGGTTATAATATGAGCTATGTTATCCAAAAGTGTGAGAATTTACGAGCAGAGGATCAAAATTCGAGTGCGACGCAAAGTTTTTTGTGTAACATGCATTATATATATTGCAAAAAACCGGTGCGCCCGTAAAATTGAGCCGTTTTCTGGTAGCTGATGGAATTTTTGTGTTGTGATTTTGGAGGTTACGTTTTCATAATCGACAGTTAACTCCAACAAATGGTGCTTAAGAAGAGCATTTTTGGTAAGATTCAACTAATTTGTTTATAAAATAGTATGGCTCTTTAATATGAGCTCATAAAACGACAACAAAAATATTAAATTTTCTTTCTTACATAAAAACATGGCGTCCCAAACTATATTCCCTGATAGTCGAAAAGGTTACTTGAAAGTAGTTGCGGCTTTAAAGTTGATCCAAAAAGTTATTTTGTCTACATTGTTACATCAGATGTTACTATGATGACACAAACTTTTGTGGTAAAAATTAAAGTTATAATGTAGTTGTCGGATACACTTGTTTGGGACTCCAATGAAGCTTAACTTTCTAGTGGTAATTAAGTAGGATATAAAAGCGACTACGAAATAACGACTAAAAAGAAAGTAAAACTTTATCAACGTCCTATTGTGGTAGAGAAGACTATCAGAATCGACTATCAAGAAACAATCCTATGAAGTAGTTTAGAGGGTCGTTTTTACGAAACATCTACTATTTCCTGATACTAAATAGTAGTTAGAACTAAAAAGTAGCAAATTTTGGTTGGGATCACCACATTTCTACTATAAGAAAGTAGCAAAGCCTTTAGAACATGTAGCCGCTACTATAAATGTTAGTTGGGCAGGCTAGGAGGTCCTTTTTTCCAGCAGAGCATCCTGTATGTTTTTTTTTTATTTTGAAATATATCATATCTGAATTCCTAAGCGGTTCTTGAGTAAAATAAAAAATAATTTGCCATAAGGGCAATGTGTTAGCCAAGGAAAAATGGTATAGCTAATTCTTTGTTCATCACATTGCTTTCTCAAGCCACAGGTGAATATGAAAGAAAAGATCTATCAAAAATTTTTAAAATATACAGGGTGTACTATTAAAATAAGGACCCAATGGCCATCTTGCGTTTAAGGTGTGATTTTTTTTTAAAGTGAAACCGTAATAAAAATATTAATTTTATCCTTTTTTGCCAAAGAAGAAAAAAGTTTTCCAAGTGGAACTTTATATACTATCATACTGTACAATACATCTTTAAAAAAAAATCAATAAATATAAATTGTAAATATAATGAATGATAACAAACTGATAAATTGACTGATAAATAATAAAATAAATAAATACTTCAAAATATATAAATATATCCATATTAACACAGCAACTAAAGTTCGTTAATTGTGTGTATTTCTAGTATATTTAAATAACAAAGCAATAATTTTAGGAACCTAATTCACAGATAGGCAGATATTGGCAGCTGCAGCCTATGCAGTCCTAAAAATAAGACATTGTGAATTATAACCATAAAAAAATCTCATTGCGGGAGGCTGCGGGAAGACAACTTTTAGTCTGCAGAAATTTGCATACATCAAAATAACATAGTTTTTTCTGTTATTTTAATTTTTTTTGAAATTATGGATAAAACTTTTTTTTTTTAGGCTTACAAAACACTACTAAATATACACACTAAACGTAAAAAGAAAAAAGGAAAATTGTCAAAGTAGTTTTTGTTCAAGAGATAAATAAAGGACGGGTTGCAGATTGAGAAAATTTTTTAAAATAAATACAAAATTTTACTTTACCATCCAATTTTTCAAAACTCAAAATAAATCTGAAAAAAACAATCATAGGTTTAAACTAAGGAGACATTGCTTTACAAAAAAATCATTTTTTTTTCTTAAATCTTGATATGAAAATGCATAGTTTTTTCAGGGATAAACCATTGTGCGTCATTCCAACTTCAATATTTTAAAGACAATCAGCCGTGTCGTGACGTGACCATCAAAAAAAAAAAAATCAGCAACCGATGTGACGACAACAAAGTGGATGATCGTGGCCCGTTCGTTTTGATAGCCCTGGTCAAACCTTTCCGTCCTCATTATAAAGGTCAGAATATCCGATCACTTGAGGGTATTCAGATCTTTGGATTTCAACTTTTTCTTTTGGGGCACAACCAAAATGAATGAAAAGGCGATGAAATGAAGGTGATAAAATCTGAAAAGGAAAAATGATATGTGGATACCCACTTTAGGGTGATTCCACCGTTACGTGTGTGACATTCAGACTTATTTTTTTTAGAATTGTTGCTTTTAAACCCAACAAAAACACATCGTAATTATTAAATAAAATTTTGCTAGGTTAAGTTGTTAGTTTTGCTTACGTTAACGCCAAAAAAAAATCACTGATTGAAAAATAATAATTTACTTATAAGATTATAGAAACTCGTTACGTGTGTTACATTTATTTCTTTTCAAAATAATGTATATTTATTATTTTACAAATTTTCTGCGAACTGGCAAATACTTAATTCAACTTTTATTTTTTAATTAATACTTGGTAATATTTTGTACAATAAGATTTATATTTAAATGCCCCTTTATGCATTTTATTATTTTATTTATAAACTAAAAGTAAGTTACGTGTGTGACAACAACGTGTTACGATTGTGACTAATAAAAAAATACAGAAAGTAGCAGCTAATAGTATTTTATTTTAAAAAAGAATTATAACTAGACAACTAAAAAGGATATTTTTTTAAATACTTCATAATTACTTCACCAAATAACTTCTTACTCAAATTTTTTGGGTTAGGCCTATTTAGTTTTATAAATGGTAATCTGCTGTTGTTGTCTTCATAAAGAAGTTGATTTTAAACACTTGATGCAGCTTTATAAAAGTCGAGCAAATTTGGGACTACCAATTTTTCATCTTTAGATTGAGATAGTTGCCAAACCAAAGATTCTACGCGTCCTCCTATACCGTCTACTACACCTTTGCCGTGGCTTGTTGAAAAATACTTCCATAGTCCATCACTAAAAATTATCACATCTTCCTTTTGACCTAAAGATTATCTTAAACAAGTTAATAACAAATACAAATATGGAATTTTTAGTCTTTTCTTTTGTGTCCGAGCATATCAAAACGTTTTCTCTTATAAGAGATGTTCTTATAAACATAGGTCAAAAAATGTATAGATTTCAAGATACGTCAAACCTTTTTGTAAATATAATTTTCAGAAGAATGTTACCATGTACTAAGTAAATTTTACACAACTTTGTTGAAATTCGACAGTGTTATTTGTAAAAGTAAGGGGCTAATTTAGGCCTAACTGGAATAACATTATTAGGTCTAGTAGCATTCCGCAGATGAACACGATAATATAATTATTTTGTTTTTTATTTACGTTAATAACTATACAAAGTATTCCTTTTAGAATTACTCAAAGAATAGACATTTAAGGCGAAGACTGATCAAATAAAATTATTACTTAGAAAATATTGCATTTTATTGCAAAAGTTAAAATATTCGTTACGTGTGTGACAGATTTATTTCTGTTGATAAAAAAAAAAAACTTATAACATGCAATTTTTTAAAATTTTGTTTCTAGTATCTCATAAATGTGCTGGCTTTTGGCAAGAAAAATATCGTTTAATTATTTATTTTAGGCTAAACCAAGTACAAACAAGCGAACTTTGGCATGAAAATTTATACATTTGTTGTATATGGTACTACTGTTTGGTTAATTTATTGTTTAATTTCAAAAGCTTAAGGAAAAACAGTTTTTTGAGATGTGTCTCTTTAAGCTAAAATAATGGATATTTTTATATAAATTAGTTTAATGCTTTTTTCTTCGGATTTTTTGGGAAAATAGAAAATCTATATGAAATCCTTACTCAAAATCATAAGCTAAGTAGTTTTGCCTTTAATTTAAGACTAATTTTGATAACCTATAAAAATGTTTAAAACATATGCTTAGGACCACTTTCTCTGGAATCGCCCTTTAGAGAACCAACTGCCAATTTCCGGTATCAGCTAGAATAGCCTCGGTTGTGCCGTACTGAGGATGTCTCAACTGTAACATCGATGTATATGGCTACTACTACCTTGTTCTGAGGATCAGCCCATAAATTAACTGATTTAGTATTAATTTTCTTACTCATTTATATATGTACTTCATGTTGTGTTAGTAAGTGAAATGTTATTTTCTCTTCTTCTTGACACTTAAAGCATGTTCTATCCTGTTTTATCTTTAGAGTGATTAAGTATCCAAGATGTGCACAGTGTCCTGTGAGCACTAAAAGCATAAAATTGACCTCCCTTGTTTCTCTGCAATAGTCTAAAATTCTTAGGCGTTTTTGTAATTACTTGGAAAAATTGCCCTTTGTCTGCCCTCTTCCCTCAATAATAAGTTTTCTCCATGCCGGCGTCGGTGAAAGTAGCTATTAGTGTACCTAGTAAATTAAATTTACCACACAACTCTATCCTACAGAACCTTCCTATATGCTTCGCGTTTCCCTAAAGAATCTCAAGAGATCGACAAAATTCCTGCTACATATTTAACGAGGCATAATGAGGCAAAACTAGATTTTCAACGAACACATAAGGAGATGTATATTCTCATATACTTACTGGATAATTTTCGCTCCGTATACTGCCGTCTTTAACTACCATTGCTCTAAAACGCAATAACTGCTAAATCAAAATATACCGGGTGGGCAAAAAAAACCGGACAATTTCTTTTTCATTATAACTTTTGAACTATACAATCGATTTTAATGGGACAAACTACACTTGGCAAAGAATTAATCAGAGTTTTGAGTTTTGACACGGACATGGGCCCAGGACGCGCTATTAAACTCCTGGGAAACAAGAACGGGTTGCAGACAGACCAGAGAATTCGTAGACCGTCCAAAAGCGACCAGAATTAGATGGATGCTGGGACGGACACGAAAAGACCTCGGACTGCTGATAGGTACTCTAACCGGACATAACCGGTTGAGGAGGCACATGACACGTGTAGGAGTCGAGAATGACCCTACCTACCCAGCCTGTGGACAGGAAGAAGAGACATCAAGACACCTCGTGGCAGAATGCGAGGCCTACGCAAGGATGAGTCAACAGGCACTCGGAGTGCCAACTCTGAGCGAGGAAGAACTGCACATGCTCAAATGGCCAGACTTACTGGACTTTGTAAAGAGAACAGGAAGGCCCAATGAGTTACCCCACCATCAAAGGGAAGTGCAGAGAGTGGGTTAAGGGACAGACTTAGGTCATGGCAAAAAGGGCCTACCCTGGCCTACTTGTCAGACCTGCGGGTCAACCCCCCACTACTACTACTACTACTAATCATGATCTTTAAAAAGCAATCAATTCTCAGCAGGATGTATTTCATTAAAATCGGTTCCGTAGTAATGAATTTATAAGGAAATAAATGCAAACATGATTGGCAAGGCAATCGTATAATATGCAAAACAATGGTTGAAACAAAAATATATTTTTTAAAACCACTGAATCGATTTTGCTAATTCGTAACTTGTTGTGCGTAGCAAGAACGCAGCTTTTTTACTAATTTAAAAAAATTATTAAGACATTTTCGCAACACGAGAATAAACGAGCATCTTTAAAGGGTATATTTTAATTTCGTCCGCCGTCTTGGATTTTGAAATGGCGAACAAAAAAATTTGAATATTCAAAACACTGATTAATTCTCTGCCAAATGCAGTTTGTCCCATTAAAATCGATGATATAGTTCAAAAGTTATAATAAAAAAAATAGCCGGTTTTTTTGGCCCACCCGGTATATTATAAACGGTGTCTCATAACTTAATACCTGAATATCTGGAACATGTTTAAAGCAAAACGGCCTTATAGTTTTATTATTAACCAAAGTATCACCTTTAACGTGACAACGATGTATTGAAGGGTAATTTGAGGACAACCCACTTTTTGAAATAAAAATATTTTTTTTTGTTTTTTTTACCTATACTTGTTTCGTCTTTTTCTTTTTCATAAAAATCGGCATCATGGAAGTTTGGTGACACATGTTAATTGTTAAATAACTAAATAACCAGTTGTGTTTTAACTCAAAAATATACAAAAATATAAAAATTTATATTATTTTCATTAAATTAGTTCTTTTTTGAAAGGTCAAATTTGGTGTTAACCTAACTGTTTGGTCAATTCGTCGCACACAAAGCCTAACTTAGGGTCCAACCAAAGGATGTGCCTTACAACGCATAGCAATAGAGAATTCACTCTTCTATAGGTGCTTAAAATAGATTATAGATATTGTAGTGAATAGCGCCTATATTGAATAGCAATAGACACTTATTGGAATAAAATCTGACCTTATTTTAAAATCGACCCTATGGTGACAGATTTACATATAAAAAGCAGCTGATCTCCTTCAAAATTCGGCCTTTTAAAAAACGAAATTTAGTGTCAGTATTTATTAAATGAAAATTAACCTCTGAATTATTAAATTTGACTTTGGTATGTCAATTTTGAGAGGTCAGCTGTCAGTTTTTTTTGTAAATGTGTCAAAATAAAGTCGATTCTAAAATAAAGTCAGGCTTTATTCCAATAAGTCCCTATTATCATAAGCGCTTTTCGTTATGTGAACGACACACGACCTAAACCCCTGTTTGTTACTTTGTCGGGTTTAATGAAAGACAGTAAATACAAAAATTTGACTACGTTAATGTCCGGTTATTAACAAGTCTAATTTTGACATTGTACTGTTATACCATTTTCCTTTGTGGTCTTTCTACGATTTGTCTTTTATCATTTATCAGGTAGGTATTCGTGGGTAGAGGACAGACCAAAAAGAAACTAAGGTACCTTTGGCAACGTTTCGGATTTAATTAATCCTTTTTCAAGCCCTAAAAACAATGAACAGGTTCTATATTTTTACATGGAAAAGAAATGTAACAAAATCTAATAACATTTTTTTGTCTTGAATTTTTTTTATGTTTATATGTTCAATCTAGGATTATTCTCTATTATCAATCTATAGTCCAAAGTAAACTTACTCAGATAGAAATGTTTCTTGGGTCCATAAGTACAGCTGTACGTTGCCAAAGGTACCTTAGTTTCTTTTTGGTCTGTCCTCTACCCACGAATACCTACCTGATTCTATAATAGGACACAAAATGCACACAAATTTTATCATTTATGATAAAGTATTCTCCCTTTATAGTTACAGGGTTTCTCTAATGGGTCTCTACGGTAAGCTTACTACTTCTAAGGGTTAAATATCAAGAAAAAAACATCCAAGTCCATATTTATTTTTCGACGTTATTTTAGTAAAGTTTTTCACTACAAGTTAGCACTAAAAAGTTGAGTGACACTGTTTCTTCATCGAATGCTGAAGAAGCTTTTAGCTCCTTTTATGATACCTTTTCATTTCATTTTAATTTGTGTTTTCCTCTTAAACGCACAAGAAGAAAAATGGACAGAAAAATAATAAATCGTCAATGGATTACAACAGAGATCACAAATGTAGAAAAAATTTTAGTTACTCTTTCTACTCTAATGCAAAGATACCCCAGATTCAGAAAGACATACATAACTCTTAACAATTTTTATCAAATTTTATATAAAATCCCAAAAAAAGTTACTACGTTCAAGAAATCTTAAACTCGGAAAATAAATCTAAAAAAATGAGGCAAATACTAAATACTAAAAAGGAAAAGAAGATAAATGACAAACAAAATGAAAGTTTTTAACGAAATTCGAAACTGTTTGCCATTTTAATTCATAGTTCAGTTCTATGGGAAAAAAGTTATATGAATCCTTTAACCCAGGTATTGACAGATGATACATAGAAAAATGTATTCCTTATCGCGATCATAGCTTTTTTGCTTCACCAGTCACCGATGATATTTTAAAAATTATCAGCGATCTGTAGTCAACTAGTTCTTGTGGCAACGACAATATTTCTAGCAAACTCTTAAAAGAAATTAAACATTTTATAACTTTACCCCTTTCTCATTTAGTAAACCTTTCGCTAGGTATGGGAGTCTTTCCTAAATCTCTTAAAATTGCAATAGGCAAGCCTTTGTGTAAAAAAGGGGATAAAACAGATGTAAAAAACTTTCGACCCATTAGCATTTTAAGTACCTTTTCTAAAATATATGAAACGGTCATATATAATAAGCTGTGCGATTATTTAAATAAGTTCAATATTATTCATTCTTCTGAGTAAAGCTTTTGACTGTTTAAGTCACGACAAATTACTCCAAAAACTAGTCTTACATAAGTGATCACACTCAAAGAGTTAAATTATTATTTGAGAATGGACATTTATATTCAAATTCAACGAATATGGCTCTAGGGGTGCCCCAAGGATCTGTATTAGGGCCTCTATTATTTATTAGTTATGTCAACGAGTTGCACCTTATTTTTGAGGTTCTTGCAGTTCTAATTGTCTCATATGCTGATGATACAAACCTCATAATTGAAGCAGTAAACAACGGTGTGTTTGAAATAGTCCAAGGATGAGAAAAATTAGTTAGTGAACAATAACGATAAAACTGCGTTTATGTTGTTTAACTCAGTTAGTTCTAATTTGGGGGTTGATGGCGTAATGCTAGATGGAAAGTACTTAAGCTTTTTAAGGGACGTTAGGTTATTGAGAGTTTATGTGGATAGCTAATTAAGCTATAACTGTCAAAAAGACAACCTATGTAAAAAATTAGCATCCACCTGCTTTTGTTTCAAAACGATGTCGAATGAATGTCAAATCCGTTATTATTCTTAAACCGCTATATTATTCAAACTTCTACTCGTATTTAAAATACGGCAATGCACTGGGGAAAAGCAGCAAATATTAATCGCGTTTTTGTTGTCGTGGTGTTTTCAAAGAAATAAATTTTCTTACGCTTACTGACTTATATATCTATGAATTAATTTGTTTTGTTAAAAATAATATTAGTTTATTTCAAAAAAACTCTTTAACTGGCCCATATGACAAAAGAAATAAAAATACATTATGTAGTCATCAACACTCAAGTACACTGTATCAGAAAAGTTTACAATAACAATGGTTGTTTATTTTTTAATATGCTTCCAGACGAAATAAAAGTGACAACTAATCCTAGCAGTTTTAAAACTAAAACGAAGAAGTTTTGAATTGAAATAACTCCATACCATGTTTTTTTAACTTTTTTAAATAAAGCGAGCTAAATAAAAATATTATTGGAAATTCAGGCATTTTTTTTTTCTTTGTTTAAATTTCTCAAAATTGCACCTAATGGAGTCGAGTGTTGATTCTGTATACGTTCCATAATTATTATTTGGTAGTAGTTACAAATCTTTATGAATTTATTTTAGTATATAGCTTAAGTTTTTTATTTTTGTAAAACCCTGACTCAATTTCTGCACATGACAATAAAGACTATTCCTATTCTATTCCTGAGGTCAAAATAAGCTGATTTATAACAACTTATATGGGTCCAAAATTACTCCGTTTCCGAGATACGGTATTCATTCGCATCTACAGGGTTCGTCAACGATCGTTTGGTCATTGCAAAATATGTGAACTGCAGTAAGATCGCTATTTAAATAAATGGCACTAAGAGAGGTTTAGCGCTGTTGTCAAGTTAGCAATTCAAGAAAATGGTTTTCTTGTTGCGATCTAAAGATGTTACTCTTACCGGCTGAGTAGGCCAAAGACGGCGAAGCACAAAATCTTTAAAATCCCTTGATTTTAATTGTTGTAGTGCCATCTCTTAGATTTGATTTGAACATTTGACACCATTTGAACTGTATGACTAATAATCAATGCTGCGAATCCGTAATTAAGTGTACTGGATAGTGTATGGTGACTTTTAGGAACTTGGCTTCGTGAGCCGCCGTCAGGAGATCGAACAATTGAGCGGCATTTAAGCGCGACTTTAATAAAGGAGCAAGGTTATTGCGTAAAAAAAATATTTAAAAATTAAATTTTTCTCGATTTAATGTTTCCTGATTAAAGCTAAAATAACGAAATAAATAATAATGACTCTTTCTTCGTCTTTTAAAAGTGGAAATCTTACTTTGATTTCTCCTGTTTAGTAATAAAAAACTATTAATGAATTTTGAATCACGGCGGCAAACGCTCCTGAATATGCGCATCTTTGGTCGCTTACTGACTTCTTGCTTTCCATAAGTTCATCCTTTTTTATACGCTTTTCATAAAAGGCTAAGCGTTCGAAGTCGAGCCCTGTATAATACTGACAGTGGTTGGCTGCCGCGCCGTAAAAAAGAAGCGCTACACTTTCCATACTTATCTCTATCATTATCCGTAACAAATTCTAAAACCTTATTAAATAAAAAAAGTGAAAAAGCAAAGGCATAAACAGTATGTATCAAAGACCGGCAACCAACTGTTGAAGCCAAATCTGAATGAGAGGAACTGCAAAAATTTTAAATTGAATTTTTGCCATGTTTGGATTTATAGATGATCAATTTATAATCTGAAAAATTAAAAAGCATAGATTAATTGTAACTGTCAAAATAACAGTGATACATTTAATCGTAACAGCAATATTCTTACTTTAATGGTTGTAAATAGGGATATCTCAGTTTTGTGTAAAACGCAGTTACAATCATCTCGTTTTGAATGACCTTTGGTTAGCGAAGTACACAGAAATTGAATTGAATCAAGGTGCTCCAGCTATTCGTTCCACGTAGTGTATTGGAATTCCCGTAACGATTCTGCACATGCGCAGTTTGATACTGATACTGTAACACACAAATAGAAATAGATTTTATATTTTTAACCCTATTGCCAAGCAACAGCGTACAGAGAAGATGTAGCTTAAAATTAGTACGATTATCAACCGCACAGGATTAACCTACTATCCCATATATATAGAGATCATTGACTATCCCACGCTCTTTTGTGGATGTTTTGATAGTAATTCTAGCTTTGTTTGGAAACAAAGGTAAATAATTGTTTCTCTTATTTTAGTTATAGGATCGTATATGAATATAAAGATAGGATCCTTCAACAATCAACCCTCGTATTTCTCTCAAATTCCAGGAAATTTAAGGACTCTGCGGACTGCAGGCTGGAACATATTATTTTCTATAATAAGAAATTATTTCTTGAAAGTTTTCCCTTATAATACTCTAGCTTAAAGGGATATAATATTGGTAAGAATAAAAACGTACAGAGTGGGCCAATTTTGTGATATTTTTAAGGTTTGGAATATTTCTACACAGTAACAAAATATATCACATCAAAAAAAAATTTTCCCTAGTTTTTGCTAGTTACTGCCTTTTTCAATATTTGGACAAAAACATCTGGATTTCATAATAGCTATAAAAATTTTATTAGATTTTTTAAAGGCTTTGATGTTCTGTATTAGCTTATATTATTTTGATATTTGACAATAGAATTTTTAAGGGAGATTTTGTTTGAATTTTTTAACTTGTAGTTTCTAGTGTATCAAAACAGGATTTTAATATAAATTGTATTTTTGCCAATTACAAGTTTTTAAATATTTTTAATTAAATATTGTTTTCGACATCAACA
This sequence comes from Aspidapion aeneum, assembly GCA_963576565.1. Classification (NCBI taxonomy): domain Eukaryota; kingdom Metazoa; phylum Arthropoda; class Insecta; order Coleoptera; family Brentidae; genus Aspidapion; species Aspidapion aeneum. The sequence goes on from OY755038.1 coordinate 204,999,815, forward strand.
AGCATTAATTACATGCAAGACTAGGTTGAGAACAAATAAAATTACTGGCAACGCAGCGACTTATTTTTAGGCATTGATTTTCAGTAACGCTGTATTTTAATAAAAGTTGTACACTAACATCAAAATAATTTACATTTTTTAACTGGAAACAAATTTAGCAAACTATTTTCAAATTATAAAAAACACATTGTGCAATTTTAATTTGCAACGGTTTTCTAAGTTGACGCATCTCTGATTTGCGCTGGTGACTTTTCTTCTTGTCTAGAGCGTTTAAAGCATAGTCCATCTAGTTTTTGGCAAAGCGTTTTAGCATTAGAGTTTCAACAAGAAAATCGTTGGAAAGCATCCTTTGGCTTTCGTAGGGTTCACTTGATTTAAGGTGGGTTTATTTTTTTAACTGGAGAAATGTTATATTTGTCAATTATTTCAACTAATTTAAAACTGTTATAGTTGTTATTAATAATTTTGATCTTTACCGTTAAAGTTTATTTTAATTTTAAAGCTTTTGAATATTACTGTTTCCAGTGTTTGGAAATACTGGTGCTATCTTTTTCTGGTTTTTTTAATATCAAATACAAAACTCTCGTTGCCCAAAAGTCGACATTTTTAATCAATATAATGTCCTAAGCCTAAACAGTTTACATTAAACGGTTGATTAAATAATTTTATTCAATCAAGTTTTAAAATATTGCTAATATATTTAATTAATTAAAGGTTTCTAAAACATAAAAGTTTAGGGAGTGTAAATTTAGAATACAAAAGTTTAATAGTTTTAATAATAAAATTAAATATTTATTAAGAAATAAATATGTGAATTTTCAAAGAAGAAAATTGAACTGATATGTATGATTTTCCTACATTGTTTACATAGTTGAGAAAAACACCTGTAGTAGTACTTTCCCCAAGGACCGCCAAATTCCCCTTCAAGACGACTTTTTGCGATTGGTCTTTTTCTTATTTGTTTGGTACACGTGAGGCTAAGGCATAATATTTTCCGGTGAAACAAGTTCAAAATACTGACTTGAAAGATTGTCCTTATTCAAAGCGAGTTTTGGCAAAGACGGGGTAGCTGGTTTATTAGGTGGGGTAACCTCTAAAGCCGTGATTTACAAGATGTGCACCTGCCCATCTTACCCCCTACTTGACATGCCCATCTTGCCCCACCAACACATTTTTTAGTTTTTATTTTATAGATTATTTAGATACAGCAAAATAATTGTTTAAAACAGTTTTAATCTAAAAAAGTATTTAGACTTATCTTAAGCGATTAAACGATCACCAGAAAAATTATTTATTAAAACGTTCACAACACCGAGGTTACAAATGAGCCAAATTTTTTTAGGTCTACCGCGAAACTAAAATTTTTTGATCTTAAGTTGTAGGGCCACTGATGCTAATGAACAAATTTCTGTAGATATTTGTTTTCTAGTGATTATAGATAAGGCGTGGTAGGCAGGTGCCCATCTTGCCCCCACGTGCCAATCTTGCCCCGCTCTCCCCTATGTGTGTGCAGTAATGGTGTAAGTGACAAAACAATGCCAATTTTTGCCTATCCTGCTTTAATTACTACTGCACGCCACTGAATTCTGGAAAGTCCTTACATTTATAAAGAATTAAAGATGCCTCGTGTCTTCTGACAGAGCGTATTATTTAATGCGGATTAAAGCTAAGCTTCAGAGGTTAACCCGCTCATAAATAAACTCTTGTTAAACTGACGACGTGTAAAATTATGTTTTGAGATTCCTCCGCCAAGTTTGGGCTATAAATAATGCTTCTTGGTCTGCTTTTTGCACACACGATTAAGAGGAAACCACTAACTACTATCTGCTGCGAAGGGTGGAGCCTTCGTAGTATAGCGTTTAAGTTAATGAAAAAAAGCAATCATTTTTTACTGTCTACAAAAAAGTGGGTCGCAAAAATTTGTTCGAATTCTTTTGTTCGAAAAAATTTTTGTTTAAGAACATTGTCTATAAACGGAAATTTCTTCGAAAACATTTTTTTCAAACGAAAATTTTTAAGAACACATTTAGATCAAAAACAATTTTTTTTTTAATGAAATTTCTTTGAAAATATTTTTTTACCTTTCTAGCCCGCGTAGCAATGGCTAGAGAAGGAATTATTTTGCTATGACTGCCTATGACAAGGACTATAAGCCAAAAAATAAAGTATCGATATAATCAGATGGTAAGTTTTCGGGCTAATTTACCCTTGTGAGTTAAAATTATGGGATATAATCGGCCGAATTATTTTTTCTTTGTGCCTTGGCAATTCCAATTTTCAGTTGAAGTTTTTTTTTCATTGCTCCATAGTCATCTTTTTAAAGCCTTTGGACAAGAAAATGCTTTTCCAGATAAAAATGTTTTCCCTTCAGCCCGTTTTTTAGCATCGCAGCCGCTCTTATTGGAAAAACAAATTAAGCGTAAGAGGATTACTGCTATTGGCCCGCTAATTGGATTATAAACAAAAAACACATTTAAAGAAAAGTTTTGAATAACATTTTTGCCAATTTTTAAAAATGCCGAATTTTTAATCTATACGAAAAAGTTAAAGTCAGTTAATTGGTCAGCGTTTTTTTGACAAAAAAATAAAAAATTGTGTGTGCTTAAGACCACACGGCAACTTCAACAAGGCGAAATTAATAATACGAAATACAAGATTTTTTGCGTTGTATATTGACAAAGTAATATGAAAAGTAATAACATTTACATAATTATAATTGGGTATAATTTACTCTGGTAAATTTTGCTCTGAGTGGGCTTCATCTGCATCATCATATCGCTCTGCTGACTATTCCTCTCACAGTTAGTCGACTCGAGCCAACTTCACCTGAATAAGCGTTACGTAGCCGAGCGTGACGGCCCAGTTCAATTTAGTACCCACAAAAAGTGCTAAACGCGCCTAAAGAAGTTTACACTTCAAAAAAACAGCTTTTTTCTTTCCTTTGATATATCGTGCTGTCGTAGAGCATGGTACACCAGTTGAAACGGAAAAGCGACGTGCGTATTTGAATTTGTTTTTATTTATCATGTCATTTTGTCCTCTAAACTGGTAAAGCAAGCTCTCACCTCACAATTTTTAAAAGGAAACAATTGTTTGTGAGTGGATATAGTTCTACCTATTTGACCTCACCTGCTTTTTTTTAATATCTCCTAAACATCTTGGATATTGGAAAATAAAATTAGTAATTGGTCTTTATAAAATATAGTATGTCCCCGGATGCGTATTTAGTATTTGTACTATTGTGCAGAGGGGCTGTGCCCTCCGCAGCAATATACTTTGTAATACAGAAAAACAACAAGCTTTGAATCGAAATACGAGGGTTCTTCAATCTTCCCTTAACCTCAAAACGTCAGTGCGATACATATAGTTTTATTGCTACAGTCAATTTTTTAAGTTAACAAATCATTTAAAAATGGAAATAAATAGAGAACATTTTTGGGCTATAATGTTTTCTAACTTTCAAAGGAAATTATTTTAACAAGAATGCCTTACCAAGTTGATTTCTGTTTTCGGTAATGAAGTACCACATCAGTCGACAGTTTCTCGTTGCTATGAAGAATTCAAGCGTGGACCGATTAGCATTAGTGATAATTTAAGGATGTCACCCAGGAAGACCTCAACAAAATTTTGCATGAAGAATTAAGGGTAAGAAAATTAGTTTCCCGCAGCATACAGTATCTGTTAACCAAAAAACAGAAATACGCTAGGGTCAATTGGTGTCAGAAAACTCTAGACCGCTTTATGCAGTAAACTCGAAAAAGTGTACGGAGTTGTCAATGGTTTAACTCAGATAAACCCAAAAAAAAAACGTCAACCATCTGTTTGGGTGTTCGAGGATGAAGAAAATCCAACAAAGATCATCAGTTCTATAAGCGTATCCAAAAAGATGGTCGCGACTGGAAGATCAAAGGACTGTTACTGCCGATTGGTACATCACCATTTGTTTGCCGCAAGTCATCGCTGAGCTTCAAAGAAGGAACCTCGAAAAAACGAATTATCCTCCACCAAGACAAAGTTTACACGAAGCACAAAAACCATTGAATTTTTAACCCAACAAAACATCGAATTAATGGACCATCCTCCATAGAGTCCTGACCTAAGTCCCAAAAATTTCAATACTTTTCAAAGATTTCAGTCGCCAGAGAAAAACTCGACGCCTTCAAGAATGCTATTTTGACAGCACCAACAAACGAGTGGAATTACATCTTTGACAATAATTGGTTTGAGAATATGCAAAAGTGCATTATTTTCGTGAAGAATACTTTAAGAAACAATAAGTCTTTTATAGCCCATGGCACCGACTTTTTTTTGTTACTTAGCTTGTTTGTTCCTTATTACGTCATATTATGATTATATTAAGAAATGCTTAAGCTATGGAACCGAAAAAAAAGTCGGTGAGATGGACCCTAAAAGTTATCAACTGTTACATTCAAAAATGAAAGAAAAGGTGGCTAAATAAATTTGAGAGCTAAAATTACACTGGTCGGCATGAAATTCGGCCCTGACACCATGTTAGCTCCCGCTAAATTTCGCGGTTGTTTATATATATTTTTAAAAACACACAACTGTATGAAGGACAAAGCGCATTCCGCGTATTAGGACATGCGCACCAACAACCAGTGAGATCCTTGTCAATCGCCTAGAGAAAAAGGCGTGTTAATTTCGTTCTCCAACTATTTTAAATATCTACACCTGAAAGTGCTCGATTTTTGTGTATTGAAGCATAGAACTAGAAACTTCAACCCTTCAGCTACGTGGTGACATCATTAGATCCATTCGGGGGCCCCTTGGCCTTGCCGATTCTTATGTAAAATGACCTCCTGAATCCAAATATGAACTCCGTTTTTCCCCATCACCCACAATTTTCGGGGAGACCCCCCTACCTATTTTTACTGGTTTTTGATAGTTTGGTGGGACGGAAAGGATTTTTTTTGGCCTTAACATCATTATTTCTGAAAGACTGGAGAGTTTAGTATTCTCAAACATTAATATTTATAGTAAGGTGGTAAGCCATTTGTTTGGGGGGGGGGGGGGTGTTCTGCATAAATGGTAAACGGACATTGTCGATTTTACCGTTTTATATGCATTTTCTAATTATTTTTATAAAATTTTAGCTGCCAGCAGCTTAACGGTAAAGGTAATAAACGTTATAGCAAAGTATAAAGCAACATATTAGTATATAAAAGTATATATATATATATACAGAAACCACTGGCGTATACAAAAAATCGCCTTGGAGGGGCTTGAAAATTTTTTCCACTTTTATTTATTAACATATTAAACAATAGGAAAATAAATAGGTTTAACATAATCTATTTTTAGATTCTTGGAAAGGCTTTCGCCCCCAAGGCCTCCTCCCTTGTATACGCTTATGCAGAAACTATAATAAAAAAAATAAATATTGTTGCTTTATTTGTGAATGGGACAGCCGAGCACGGGACAAACATTACATTGTACGGAACTGGTCCTTGCGAGAAAGATTTCAAAGAAAAAATGTCGCCAACGATCCTTATTGGTCGCGCAAGATAATATTTACTTGCCGCCTTTGCACATCAAACTTGGATTGTACAAATTGTGAAAGGCTTTCGCGGCCATCGTCCAATGGTGGGTGTGCTTTCGGGCTGTTCGGCCGTCGTCGTTGGAAATTCGTTCTCGACGTTTCGCCATCTCGAGTGGATGGCATCTTCAGGAGATGTTGACTGTTTGTCGGCTGCCGACAAACAGTCTTCGAGAAGCCGACAAACAGTCAACATCTCCTGAAGATGACATCCACTCGAGATGGCGAAACGTCGAGAACGAATTTCCAACGACGACGGCCGAACAGCCCGAAAGCACACCCACCAAACTTGGATTGATCAAACAGTTTGTAAAAGCACTGGACAAAACAGGCGACGCATTTATATATTTGAAAACTAAATTTCCTCATCTTAGTGAGGCTAAAATCAAGGAAGGTGTTTTTATGGGGCCCCAGATTAGACAACTTTTTGAAGATTCAACGTTTATTGAACACCTGAATCAAAAAGAAAAGCGAGCTTCTTCTGCATTCCAAAACGTGTGTAAGAACTTTTTAGGTAACTATAACAGTGATGATTATGTCGCTCATATCGAGGAATTGCTCTTAGCGTACAAGGCCATGGGATGTAACATGTCCCTTAAAGTGCACTTCCTTCACTCGCATCTGAACGTCTTTCCTGAAACTTTGGGAGCAGTCTCGGATGAAGACGGGGAACGGTTTCATCAAGAAATCGCTATGTTGGAAAAGAGGTTTTCAGGGAAGTGAAATGCAAGCATGCTGGCGGAGTACTGCTAGTTTTTGAAACGGGATGCTTGTACCTCAGGGTCAAAAGGAAAGCAAGCACCAAGTGAGGGTACGAAAGTTCTTATTTATCAGTGGCTCATCCAGGAATATGTCTTGGGGGGCCCGACGCCTCTATAGCCTCATGATGTCGAATTTTAAGCTATTTTTTGTGTTTTTTATGAAATATGTGGAATATATGTAAAAAAATCTAAGGCTTGGGAGGGGGCGGGCCACAAGCCCCCCTCCCCCTGGGTGCGCCCATGTATTTATTATTGTTTGAAACTAAAATAACTCTCTTTATACTTAAAAATTTAAATTTATGTAGATAATATTATAATTATAAAAATAGGTAAAAGAACTGCTCCCTCAGAAATTGTGGGTGGTAAAAGAAAACGCAAGCTATATTTCGATTCAGGGCGTCGTCTTACATAAGAATCAGCGGAAATAATTCCAAGGCTCAAGAATTTTTTTTGCAGACCAGTGTTATTAACGGGTGTGAAGTTTAAGTTAGGTACTTAGGTATCTACCTGCCCTGACTTTTATTTTAGTGTAAAATAACAAATAGCTACGTAAGTAAATATAGTGACTAACAATTTACGATATTCCTGTACAATTTTTAAGTAAGGTAAAAATAAAAAAAATTAAGTAAACTTACACAAAATTTGAGCTGGCTGACGACGTGTGTCCTAATACTCTAATCTTAGCTGATACAAACATGTTTTTGTCGCATGTTTTGTCCCACGAACCCATCTCAAAGTTTCATCACACATACATAAATTTCAGTTTTTGTTTGGGTTAATATGTTATGTCTAGGGTCGTGATATACACCCATTTTTTGTTTTACTTAGTTGTTTTGTGCGAGATATTCTGTTTAAGGCCACAAATTTGTTGGCCTTTTTATTGTCTTAGCAAAGATGTAATATAGGTAAGAATTTAATTGGGACAGGTTTATTCCAGTATTGTATGAGTTTTTATTATAAATATGAAACAAGAGATTCAAAAAAGAGCAGCCTATCAGCATCAATGTACATAAAAACTATTTCGAAAATTAATTCAAAACTTCATTCACCAAGAGGTCAATTTTGATATTAGAGACGCGGTCTACATATTTGTTTTTCGTAAAGACTTACGTTACAAATAAGCGCACTGTTTATAGTACCCTGATAGTACTTATAAGATCAAGGCCAACACAAAAATAGAGGCCACGACCCTGAAAAAATCAGCTGTTCTCCCGGGGCTGAATTTTACATTGGGTCTTATGGGAGGTCAGACGTTTTTTTATGATATTTTCAAAATAGCACTACAGATTTCCGCAAAATTTCAGTGAAATATTCTCAGACACCATCCCGATATTCCACCAAAGGTTTGTAAGGAAGCAACATGATTAAAAGGTTAAAATCTTCAAGATTTAGCATTCCTTATTTTGAATTCAAATTACCCGCCATGTACCACATGCCAACTGTTATATTTGACATGTATTTGACTTTGTCATATGTGATTGTCACATTCGCTTCTGCTTTAAACTAATTTTTGTGTGAGCTAATGAAGCGGCTATGAAAAATTAGGACTTACTATACATTTAAAAAAAATTGTTCTGCCAGAATAAAGTAAAAACAATCTCAAAAACGGCTTTATTTAACAAAAAATCAAATATCCATAAACCGTCATTCCAACTTCAAAATTTTAAAGACAATCAACTGTGTCGTAACGTGACCATCAAAAAAAAATCAGCCCCGGATGTGACGTCAACAAAGTGGAGGATCGTGGCCCGTCCATTTTGATAGCCCTGATAAGATATGTGAGGGCTAGAGACGCTGTATCTATGACATATTTTAGAGAGAGACTTGACAAACCCATCCAAATCAATCAAACTCACATTTTTGGGTTATATTATATTCTTGCCAAGTTCATTAGCGTTTCAGTATAATAATTTATGTGATCAGCAGTGAGTGACATCATTATCCAGGGTTATCAAAATGTACGGGACACGATCCTCCACTTTGTTGACGTCACATCGGGGGCTGATTTTTTTTGATGGTCACGTCACGGCAGAGCTGATTTTCTTAAAAATATTGAAGTTGAAATGACGGTTGATAAATATTTGTTTTTCTTTTAACATAAAGGCGGTTTTGAGATTGTTTTTACTGTATTCTTGCAGAACAATTTTTTTTAAATGTATAGTAATCCTTAATTTTTCAGAGCCGCCATTAGCTTATACAAAAATTCAATTTAAAGAAGAAGCGAATGTGTTCGTTTCTGCGTGGAAAGCAATCGGAATACCTACATCTATTTCTTTATATTCGTCACTCGGCAGACTTTTAAAACTTAATATACCTAGTTATTTACATGTGTTCATAAGAATTACAACATCAAAAAATTAGTGTTTTTGCAGTGTAATTTTAATTCAAAAAGGTTAACGCTGGTATTTTTGGATTCTAAATCAACCTTATTGTAAAAAATCATTAAAAAAATCGAAAAAGTTTTACACGACAAACAAATAAACAAAAACCATGACAAACACAGATGATAAAGTCAATATAAATAAAATACATGTCAAATAAAACAGTTGGCATGCGCTACATGGGGGGTAATTTGAATTCAAAATAAGGAATGCTAAATCTTGCTAAACGTTTCACTGAAATTTCGCGGAAATCTGTAGTGCCATTCTAAAAATATCATAAAAAACTTCTGACCTCCCATAAGACCCAATGTATAAGTCAGCCCCCCAAGAACAGCTGATTTTTTCAGGGTCGTGGCCTGTATTTTTAAACACGTTTATCCGTCACCCCCTGTAAATGTTTGTCAAAAATATTTTATTATATTTTCCGACGCTTATGAATTAACAAGTTTTTACGCTTGACCTTCTGGGTTAAGATGCTGCAAACCAGCGCATTATGCCCTCAACTCTAGCTTGTAATATTTTTCTATATAATGTACTATATGTGTAAAACTCTTGAGAAGAATAATAAACGTCTTACTTACTTACTGACTATAGAGGATTGATATTTCCCTCCTTTGATTTTGACTTAAATAAATTTGACTTTGATAAGTTTGTCATGTCTCTATTTCTTTAAAATGTGTCATAGATACAGGGCCTCTAGTAAAAGTACAAAGATTTATCTGGTAATTTACGTATATGGGTAATTTCAAGTCAAAATCCAAGGAACCTAGAAGATCGATACGCCACTCCCGGTTAATGGGCCCCACACGCTCTCCCGATTTAGAGCCCTTTTTTGAATAGCTTGTCGCCATTTTTGACGCCGATTAAAGCTACTATATCATTTGGTTGTCCAGATGGTAGCGAAACTGGTGTTAAGTGGCGGTCGATAGAGGTATTCTCCATATCATAATTTTTGAGATAACTTTTTGACAGTTACCAGCTGTTTACAATAACAAATAGCAACAATAGCGAAAAAAAGTTGCAAAAAGTTGTCTCAAAAATAATAATATGAACTTTATTTAGAATCTCGTAGCTGAGAAATATAAAATCGATGGTTTAATTTGCAATTATGGTTTGAATCAGTGGCGTATATAAGGGGAGCCTGCCCCCCCTGAAGTTAGGATTTTTTTAGACATTTTCCACATATTTCATTAATACAAACATAAAATAGCATAAAATACGGTCTTATAAGGTCTTGCCCCCCCCCCCAAACTATCTCCTTCCCCCCTCTCCCCAACGTTTTTCTAAATACGCCACTGGTTTGAATGTTCCTCGATAGTATCATAAAAAAGCGCAAACCACTTTTGAGCCATATTTTGTTGTGTATAAGGAGCTGCTGGTGACGTTAGTACGGATGAAATGCTAACCAAGAAAAAAAGTGACTGCTGCTGAAATAAAATAAAACTTACCAACTTGGTACCAGGCAAATGATTACTGGATCTTACCTGAAAATAAAATATATATTTAGTAAATTTAAATTTTAAACGGGAATATTTAAAAAAAGAAAAAAGTATATTTATCAGGGAGGCTGGGAAATAGTTCGCCGCGGGGCAATCCGCCGCGGTCCGATTCGCAGCGGGGACAATTCACGGTGAGAATTTTCGTTTAAATGTTAATTTAACTCAAAATATTTTTCTTAAATCATAGCGCCCCTGTCCTCTTGTTAGGAGATATAAATCTGTGTTAAACCTAACCCTGGATAATTGATCGGTAACATATCCCAACAGGTCTATCATCAATATTTTGCAAAAAAAAAATGCTTTTTCAATAAGAAATTTTTGCAAAAATTAATCAACAAAAAAATAATTTTTTTTTGAATTTTTTTATTTATATTTATTTAAAAATATAGTTTACTATACGAAATGAACAAAATTGAAATCCTAAAAAATGTCGGCGGCGAATTGTCCCCGCGGCTAATCGCAGCGCGGCGAATTGTCCCCGCGGCTAATAGCACCACCGCGAATTGTCCTCGCGGCTAATCGTACCCCGGGAGATTGTCCCCACAGCGGCGCACACAGGCGGATTTTAAGAAAAAGCTGGCCATAACCCCTAAACACTAAAAAGCCCTGTTTAACTGTAAAATTGCTATTAGTGCAATCACTGATGATCATGCTAGGCCGTGACCATGTCACGTCTAATTTGAAAAACAATTGCCATAGTAATGACCGATGTAACTTCCATTTATTTTTTTATGTTATTTGCGTTACTTAAATTTATAAAAGTTGATGGTTAAAAAGCCCTTTTAAAACTTGCGCCTATTATCAAAACTATTTTTTTTAATATGGATTTTTAATCTGGAGGTATGTAGCTATTTATTGTACATATTTAATATTGTTTTTTATTTTATTGGTAATATTTTAAACCGGTTTTAAGCAACCGTTGCAGAAAACTTTTTAAATTTTCATTTTCTGAAATAGAATTTGACTTAATGTTTCAACTTCATCCAACTTTATTGACATTTTTGGTCCTATTAAGTGCATGCATATGTTTTCTAAGTAACAAAGTCTGTTTCAGCTGCGGAGTTATGCGGATCGAGTAAAAAAGTTAAAATTTCTTTTTGTGTATATAGAAAATTGTCCAGTAAGAAATACGTACATAATATGCGTAAATTAATAAATAAGTTTTCTTAGCGTTAATAACAATGGTTTTTGTAAACCAAAAGTATAATTATTATGTCACATGTATTCTGATTTCATTTTTACCTTCCTAGCTCGCGCAGCAATGGCTAGAAAAGGTATTATTTTCGACAACAAAAAAAATTGAGATAACACTGAAAGTATGTTATCTTGGTGTCTTGTATCTTAGCAATTTTATCGTGACGTCTGTCCGTGTATGTGTCTGTGTGGTGTATTTAGGTGTGTGTATATCTGTTCGGCGCAAGCCAAATAAAAGGGTGGGGGTAGATTAAAAAAATTAGAGTATATGTGAAAATATGGCGTGTGTGATATCAAACGAAAGGTAATTAAGTCTTAAATTAAACAGAATACATTTTAGTTTATTTAAAAAAAAAGGGTGGGAGTATATTTGAAAAATTAGATTTTAAGGGAAAATATGGCATGTGTCATATCAAACGAAAAGTAATTGAGTCTGGAGTTAAAGAAAATACATTTTATATATATTTTTAAAAAGGGTGTGGGTATTTTTTTTCAAAATTAGAGTTCAAATCAAAATATGGCTTGTGTGGTATCAAACGAAAAGTAATTGAGTGTGAAGTTAAATACAATATATTTAATTTTTAGTTATATTAGCTCACAAGTACACTATAACTATAATACATTGTGTGAGCTTAGGGGCCCATATATTGGCAGAGTATTTTTCTTGCTAGACAATATACTTCATTTATAACGAAAGTCGGAAAAAAACAGAAAAAGTTCAATTAACTTGTTTTTGCACAAATATCACATTGTTTTATGCAATTGCGAATTTTACATACCTACATGCTAGTTAAAACGTTCTTTCGTGGAGCTATGCAATTATTAAAATCAAATATTGCAATATCTTGTATAAATTTATACAGCCAAAATTCTGGTTTCAACGATTTTTTAGAAAGCATTTTAATTAATTAGTAAAGTTCCAAATTTTATTTTTTTGTGCGGGGTCCTTAAGGAATTTTTCTTCTTTATCTTTTTTAAACAATAAATCATATATTTTTTTATTACTATATGCAATTTTAGGGGGCTGTAAATGGATCTTAGGTTTTGACCAGCTTTTTCGTGAAATCCGCCTGTGTGCGGCGGACCAACCCGCGGACGCGCCGCGAAAAATTGTACCATCCTAGCGCAAAAATCGTTTTACTGGAGCAACAATAAAAAATATGCTACTTAAACAATATTTGTCTATACAGGGTGGAAAACTATCCACCCGAGATCTACCAAGAACTGTTAAAAACTTTAAAAATCTCTGAGATACTAGTACGTTGACTTAGATTGTAGAAAGCACCTCCTACTAGGCGTAAATATCATCCCTAGAAGCGTCAAACAATTAGTCGTTGTTACTTGGGTTTTTTTTTTGTTAGAATTGAACATAAAAACCCTTTTCATCACCCTATGTATGGTAAATTTGGCGGCAAATATCTCGAAAACGAAGAACTGTTTACACAGTTCTAAAGACATAAAAGAGACCCACAAAACAGGTTGTCAGTTGACTCGTAGGAGGTGCCTTCTAGAGCTACCGAGAAATCTTCGGTGGAAAATGTTCAAAGTATCATCTTGTTTATAAAACCAAACTACAGGGCTCGACTTCAAACGTTTAGCCTTTATGAAAAGCGTATAAAAAAGGATGAACTTATGGAAAGCAAGAAGTCAGTGAAGGACCAAAGACGCGCATATTCAGGAGCGTTTGCCGCTGTGACTCAAAATTCATTAATAGTTTTTTATTACTAAACAGGAGCAATCAAAGTAAGATTTCCACTTTCAAAAGACGATTCATTATTATTTATTTCGTTATTTTGGCTTTAAACACATACAATAAAAAGTGTTCGATCTCCTGGCGGCGGCTCACGAAGTCAAGTTGCCAAAAGTCACCATACACTATCCTGGAAACAGAATAGGGGACAACATTTTGGGGGTAGGGATGTACGACAGCCCTAAACCTCTTGCCCCTCTACTGGTTTCAGTTTGCAGAAAAAAATGTTTGTCACGTTTTACTACTCCTTTTAAAATTTTATGTTTACCCCTTAAATGGAGATGAAAAAAAAACAATAAGTTGAAATGCGGTGTTATGGTAATTGCAATTATTTAAGTTTTTAAAATAATTGAAAAATTATTTTACAATTAAAATGAAATTATAAAAATGCAATTGAATTACTAAAGTGATTGTTATTATTTGTAAAAAGCTATTTTGCTTTTATTATTTAAAGCAATCCACGTTTCGTACTGAATGTAAGGGGTAAGTTCGGAATGTATTACGAAGGAAGGAGGATCCTAAATTAAGCATTTTCACATTTTGTAAATTATGAAAAAGTGAAAGAAATAAATAAAAAATTATTGTCAACTATTTATAATAAAGTTATTTTTTTGTTGTAATTAATTACACAGTTTTCTAAGTACATTGCTGTAAAGTAATTTGTAATGTAATAGTTACTTTTGAAAGTATTGGTTTCCAGCTCTGCTTGAGAATAAATCAGTACTCATAAAGACCAAGACATTTGTTATCCATAAAGTTAAATTTGTGGAATATTTTGCTTATGCGTGTAGTAACCTCCTTTAACATTTTTGCCATGTTAGAAAGCTCTACCTGTACACTTAATTACGGATTTGCAGTATTGATTATTAGTCATATAGTTCAAATGATATCTAAGAGATGGCGCTACAGCAATTAAAATCAAGGGGTTTTAAGGATTTTATGCATTGCCGTCTTTGGCCTACTCAGCCGATAAGAGTAACGTCATTAGAACGTGAAAAGAAAACCATTTTCTTGAATTGCTAACTTGACAACAGCGCTAAACTATCTCTCTTAGTGATATTTATTTAAATAGCGATCTTACTTCAATTTACATATTTTCAATGGCCAAACGATCGCTGACGAACCCTGTATAAATACCTATAAAATGATGGCCGTTTCAGGAAACCCATTCCAAATAGTGAAAGATCAGGACCGCAATTTGAAAAAAGTTCTAAGAAATCGTAATCCTCCTGTTGGACCCCAAGATACATAAATAGCTCATTTTTCCTTTTTTAGTTGTCCTTGATATCTTATTTGGGCTCCTTAAAATTTTTGTCAAAACTTATACATATAACTAATGTTATTTTTAAAGGAAAATTATGATTTCCTTATCACGGCTTCTTATTGGAGTAGGTCAAGCGTGGACTGTCCAATATCCATTGTCAATGCGACAATAGATCACCGCTGAGTTACAACGACATAATTCACGATATTATGGCCCATAATCATGTCAAAGTGGGAAGCTGTTTGAGGATAATGCACTGCATATGGCCCGCCATATCCGATCTGAGGCTCAATGTCTTGTCATAAAGATCAAGTTTCCTTATGCCGTAAACTATTAGTTTGTGCTTATTATGCTGTTGATAATGTATCGTGTGTCTATAAATAAATTTATACCAAAACCCGGTAATATCCAACAAAACTTAATAAATAACTTCGATAGCTTGATAATTATAATAATACCCATTTTGGAATATGCATCTATTTAGACTATGTTAATAATAATAATACGCAGGCCTTCAGATTGGATACCCAGTAAACAGAAAATGGATACTTACGTTTGAGCCTTAGCCTTTCATAAAATATAACCTAAAATACTACTATGTCGGTTTAGAACGTTTTTCTACGTTGTCCGACGCCTATTCTCCACCTCCTCCGATTCTGATAGTTATCTTCCGTCAGGTTTTTTTGACTCATTGATCTTTGGATTGACTGTTGCCATTACAGTTTAGGACGCCCTCTTTTCCTGCGCCCTATTGGTTGCCATTCTAGGACCTGCTTTGGTAATCTTTCGTCACTCATCCGTTGTACATGGCCGTACCATATCAGTTGCCTTTTAGTGATGTCATCCGTTATGCTTGCCTCGATTCCCATTCTTTCTTTTATGATTTCATTTCTTATAGGATCTGTTCTAGATATTCTCATTAATCTTCTTATTGGATCCATTTCGACACTTTCCATTTTTGCTTTGTATTTTTCTGTTACGCGACAAGTCTCTATTTCATATAACAGCGTGCTTTTCACCATTGTTTCATATATGTTAAATTCTTTTTTATCTCTCTGCTCCATAAAAAACTGTTAAGACAACCAATAACCTTTTTTGCTTTTACTATTCTTTTTTCCAGTTCTTTATAGTCTGTTCCTGTCTTATCAAATGTGACACCCAAGTATACATACTCATTGCATGGAGATATTGTTTGTCCATTTTCTAGTTCTAATTCACTTGATTCATTTCCAGTACATAAGTACTGTGTCTTGTCCACGTTCACTGTTAACCCCCACTTTTGGGAGTCTTCCGTTAACTTTCTCATCATATACTCCATGTCTTCTTTATCATTAGCAACAATTACTTGGTCCTCAGCAAACTGTAGTGTGTAGATCGGGTAGGTAAATCGGTCGTTAAGTTGTATTCCCATGCCGTGTACTTTGCGTTTCCAGTTTTTTAGAGCTACCGCGATATATATTTTAAAAAGAGTTGGAGAGATACAACATCCCTGTCTTAAGCCTTTCGTTACCAGGAATTCTTTTGAAAGTCCATTTCCAATTTTAATTTTAGATTTTGACCCTTTGTATAGTCCTTTTATCGCTTTTATGTATGTATGATAACACAACTGCTCTAATACTGTCCATAATTTTTCTACTGGAACTGTATCATATGCTTTTTGTAGGTCCACAAAGGTAACATGAGTCTCTATATTTCTGGCGCTCCTTTTCTCAATTACTTGTTTAAGACAAAAAACATTATCACTACAATATCTGCCTGTACGAAACCCACTTTGCTCTTCTTCTTCTTGTTCATGAAATAACCTAAAATACAGGTTGTAATTTAAATGATGAACCAATCTTAGTTATAACATTTGTTAAGTTTGGAGGGTAGAAAAAAACGATAGATTTTTAAAATGACAAATTGAACAACGTTAGATAAGTTTAATATTATTCAAAAATTTTCTATTGTTTTTTTTCCAAAAAAATATAAATAGGTTAATGATACAGTCTGGCCAAATAATCTATGGAATAGGTATAAATTTGTCAATTCTTTAAAGAATTAATATTTTTATGAGCTATTAAATTTACACAAAAGAAATTGAAATAGATTTTTGTACATGTCGAAAGGCCCCCATAAAATAGTAATATTAGCAGTGCATTTTAAAGATTTTTTAAAATTCGTTGAAAAAAAAAACAGATTTTTGGTAAGAATTATTAGTATTTCTAGTTATTTTGAAATAATTTTACCATTTAATTATTACCCTTATTATCATGCATAATTTCGATTGTAATTTTTAAGGAAGTTATAACAAAAAATAAAATAAAAGCTATTAAATTTGGCATCCTTTATCTAAAAAACATAGAGGTTTGATGCAAAATATAATAAGGAATTTTGATATCTTCTACCACCTATAAAAGTTTGCATTTATTACACCCTGATATTAGAGCAAAAGAAGACAAACAAACAATAATACAATACATAAATTTATTGTGTCAAAAAATACTAATTTTACAGGGTGTCCCATAACTTAGGAGCAATAGTGCAACAGGTGATAGAGGAGGTTATTTCCGAGAAAAAAGTTTATGGAGGCAACACACATCTGTTTTAAGATATGGGATTTTTAAAGTTAGAGGAATGGGGGGATAAAGGATTTTACAAAAGAAGAAAATCTGTCACACCCAGCTAAATACTTAGCTAATTGTACTTCAAAAATGTGGTATTCCTTTTTTTGATAAAATTAGAGTTGAGGTGATACAGGCTGTCAAAGTAACATCCTGAAAACTAGAAAAAATAATAACTTTTTCAAAAAATTAATTTTTCCATACTTATTCTTGTAAAAAATATCAGTAATATTTTATTATTATGTCTCACTAGAGACTTGTTTTTACTAACAAAAAATATTTAAAAAAACGTTGTGTTTAATATGGCATTTATAAAAGTTTATACCAAAAAAACTGTTTTTTCTAAAAAAAATTGACTGACTAATTTTTTTTTTAATATTTTTATTTCCATTTATTGCTCTTGTTCTAATACACGACCTTACCAAATTTCATAATTGTAGTGAGTTTTTTTAAAACGTTATTATAAAAAAAGTTTAAAAAATCGCTTGATGCTTTGTATCTCGACAAAGAAAGAGTTTTGACCCATGCATTATAGGAACTTTTTTATCAGACATGGCCTCCTCTATCACCTGTTGGCCTATGGCCCCTAAGTTATGGGACACACTGTATAAAGTAATTAACTTTATGGTAAATGTTTGTATCTTTTGGTAAGAATTTCTAGATATTTAAAGGTATTAAATTGTTCTGGAAAAAAATTATTTACAAAAATGAACGCTATTTCAATATACCGGGTGGGCAAAAAAACCGGACAAAATGTTTTTTGTTATAACTTTCCAACTATAGCACTGATTTTACCAAAGCAAACAGCAGTTTGCAGGGAATTGATCGGACATTTGTGTAAAGGTATATTTTAGTCCACCACCTTAAAATCCAAGATGGCCGACAGAATTAAACTTGAGTCTTGAAAGGGGCTCGTTAATTCTTGTGTGACAGAAATTTTGGATATTTTTTGTTTGTAGAAAAGCTCGATCTTTGCTACGCACAACGAAATGAAAGAATCGTTAAAATCGGTTTAGTTCCCTAAAAATTAATTTTTGCTTGATCAATATTGTTTTACAGGTTAATTGCCTTCTAAAAACTGTCTGCATTAATTTTCTCATAACTAAATTTTTGCCGAACCGATTTTAATAAAACATAAAGCCATATGGAACAGATTGATTGCTTTTAAAATAGGCAAAAGGCAATCAAAATTTGACGTCATTGTAAAATCCAAGATGGCGGATATAAAAAACTTTACTTTTTAAGAAGATTCGTTTATTTTTATATTCCGAAAATTTTTTGAATTTTTTTTGAAAGCATAGAAAATTTTTACAGATAATACGATTGCCTTGCCATTTCTATGTGCATTCATTTCCTCATAAATTCATTACTACTAAACCGACAATAAAATGAAAAGCATCATGGCGAAGATCAAGTTCATTAAAGATCACTATTTAAATTTTCCGCCATCTCTAAATATAATATGGCTTACTAAATCGAACTTGACCCTCCATAAAGAATAGTTTTTTCTTATGTTGCGAGAAATTTTTCAAAACGGTTAAAGATACAAAAAATTTCGTGAGACGAAAAAGTTTCTAAATAAAACAAGAAATTCATTTTATATTTTTGAATCTGCCAGTGACTTACTGCAAAAAAGTTCTGGGAGAAAAAGGGGGTTCGGTTTGGTTCAGTTTTTTCCTAATATTTGGCATGCTTATTGATGTACGCCTTATAGTTAAACACACGTTTTAGATTTGAGCTAAACATATCAAAAACTGCACGATTTATAAAGAAAAAACAAACAAAAAATTTTAAATTTAACAACCTCTATCTCGAAAAATAAGCATTTGCAGACCTATGTTTATATAAAGTTTTTTCGTAAAATCACTAAAAGAATAATTCTCTGAAGTTTGGCGACTATATTAACACCCTGTATATTTTTCCAAAATTTTGGAACGTAATAAATGGAATTTTCTGATTTCTATTATTGAGTTACTTAAAGAATTTCTAGCAGAATCGAAAAAGATCATTAAAAAGGGGTCAACAAATTTAAGAAAAAAAAATAATTGAATAATTTTTGACATTTAGGAATAATTTTTGGGCAAATTTATTTTAACGGTTTTTGTTTGAATAATCTAAATCTTAAAATAAGCGTTTTAGATGCGTGTGCAGCTATAAATGATCGCACTGTACATTAAATCAACGACACAATCCATAAAATTTTATAAAATTTTTCATCATGTAAAATTCAACAGCTTCTAAATTAAATCAAGGTCTATTAAGTTTTGGATATACAGCTGGAATAAAACAGTAGATAACTTTTTAAGACTTTATTGTTCCTCCAAGTAGTCTCCACGAAAATTAATGTACTTTTGCATACAGCCAAACCAGTTGTCAAAGCTAGAATTCCATTCGTTTGTTGGTACTGTCATAATTGCATTCTTAAAAGCGTCGACTGCTTCATGTGGCGACTAAAATCTTTTACCTCACAGTCCATTCTTGATTTTTGGAAAAGTATAGAAATCATTGGGACTAAAGCTACGTTTACATTTGGAGAGTTTACTGGTGGAAAGTACTGGCAGCCACTAAACTTGCCATATATAAACTACAAGAAAGTTCACTTGGTACTCTCCCGCAAGTACAGCTACCTTTACATTTAGAGAGTTTACTGGCGGAAAGTACTGGCAGCCACTAAACTTGCCATGTATAAACTACAAGAAAGTGTACTTGCTACTCTCCCGCAAGTACTTTCCAAAAGTTGACGGGCCGGCTAGTTTAGTGGCTGCCAGTACTTTCCGACAGTACTCTCCAAATGTAAACACATGTCAGCAAGCGTTCTGTGAGAAAGTGTCCACGTTTTTTACAATGAATAAGTGAGATGGAAATCAGATAATTTCTTTTTGAAACATATATCAAAAATATGAAATTTTTTGGAATATCAAGTTCATTATCAACCTCCGGTAAAAAAACTGAAATAGTACATTTCGGTAGTCTGTATAAATAATGCAAGGGAGCAAAACTATCACCAGTGGCCAGATAGTGTAATGTGACTTCCAATTTATTTTGGGAGAAATAGGACTGCTCATACACGTTTCCGATTTGGTCAGTTTATGTTAACCTAGTCTTAACAGTTCTTTATGTTTTTGGTATGATAATCTCATAAAATTCCTATAAGAATCTGATATCTCCTTTAAGAGTCGTTTTGATGCAAGTACTTCTGAGTCTGATCCAATCTCTAACCCAAACTCGTTTTTTTCTAGTTTACTTGCGTTCTAACTTATTTATTAAATTATTGGAAATTTCACATACAACAAATTTAACAGCAGCACGTACTGCCGCCATTTTGTTTTTAACTGCTTGGCAAGTACACTTGAAAACGTGTAAACACAAAACAATGAACAAGTTTAGTGGCTGCGAGTACTTTCCGCCAGTAAATTCTCCAACAAAGCAAGTTTAGTGGCTGCCAGTACTTTCCGCCAGTAAACTCTCCAAATGTAAACGTAGCTTTGGGTCGGGACTGTTTTGTTGGGTTAAAAATTCAATTATTTTTGGTGCTTTGTGCGAACTTGTATTGTCTTGGTGCAGGATGATATGCCGTTCGGGGTTGGTTTTTCGAACAAATGGTGTTGTACCAATCGGCATTAATAGTCCTTTGATCTTTCAGAGGAATTGTTGCTACACGACCTGCTTTTGCGACAAATATCGCGACCATCTTTTTGGATACACTTTGAGAACGGATGACTTTTGTGCCTTAAAACGGTCTAGAGTTTTCTGACACTAATTGACCCTAGCTTTTTTCTGTTCTTCGGTTAACAGATGCGGTATCCAGCAGGAAACTAATTTTCTTACCCCTAAGTCTTCATGAATTTCCTTTTGAATCGATGTCGTTGAAATCCTTAATGAAGCCTCAATCTCGCAATATGTCAC
The DNA here is from genome assembly GCA_963576565.1 of Aspidapion aeneum. Classification (NCBI taxonomy): domain Eukaryota; kingdom Metazoa; phylum Arthropoda; class Insecta; order Coleoptera; family Brentidae; genus Aspidapion; species Aspidapion aeneum. The sequence goes on from OY755038.1 coordinate 205,020,730, forward strand.
ATGTCGATCTTCCATGATCAGCATGCGCAGAGCATCGATGTTTGCCTGAGTGACAGCCGTTTTTGGTGCACCTGGCCTTGACCTCCATACCAACGAGGAACTGTCGACTGAGATAATTTTCTATGAAAGTTTTAAAAAATTATAGCTCGAAAATATTTTCGTTTTAATTCTACTTGTCGACTGATTTGTTAACTTGAAAAACTCACTGTAGCTATAAAACTATATGTATCGCACTGACGTTTCAAATTTAGGTCAGGTAAAGATTGAGGTTAAGTTTTAGTAACGACACTCGATCAGTGTCGCCCTCTATGTTCCTATATGCAAAATATATAATTCAGCCCTCATATACCGACGATTTGATATAGTATATTTTTTATTATAATTTTTTGGAAATTCTACCCTATTAAGCAATAAGATGAGGGTAACATCAATTATAATTATTAGTAAAAGCTGCCATAAAGCTAATCAAGGGTGCTGAAAACGTTTGATGGGGGTTGACGGGGATAATTTTCTATTTGCTTGCCTACCTTCTAAAATATTCATTGGGCGGAAACAAGACCTTTGAGCTTTTGACGTCATAATTTAGTAATTTTATCATCAGTATTGAAAGAATCATTATGGAAAAAAGAATATGCAATTGCTCGCAATTAACAAGAATCATAGACAAAAATGGGAAATAGATAATGCTTCGACAAATGCCAAACCGAATTTTAGCAATTATATTATGCCGCTGATCTCTAAATATTCCTGCGCTGACTCAATATAAAAGCAGGTTATTTAATTTTTTAATCCGCCTTTTCTGAAAAAATGTATAATAAGAAACTCATGAAATTTACTTCAACATGGAAAAACAAAAGCGAGGAATTGACATTGTCATTTTACTTGTCATTTTTGTGAATGGCTCAATCAAAATTATTCTAAAATGGCTAGAAATGGACCATATCCAGATTTTGAAAAATGTGATATGTTTGACTGCTTTATTCCAGCAACAAAATCCCAATATTTAGATGGCAAAAATATTTTTAGGCAAAATGCATTAACAAAAGTGAAATTTCATACCCGTGAATTTAAAAATCAAACAAGTTTCATGGCTATTCGGGCAAAAAGGAGTTTTTTGTTTCCCTTATATTTTTCCGTGGGTAGCTTGAAAGCTTAACCTCACGGGGGTCCAAGATCTAATGGACACCTAATAAGTGTTGACAGTTAACCGTTTCGTCCTTATGGGACTCCTCAGAACACTGCTGGTCGAGTGACAAATCTTGCGAAGCTACTCAGACGGTTTTGTCTCTAATTAAATGTAATTAGTGAGCGAACTATAGCAAGAGGCGCCATCTACCGAGATACGAGAGAAACAAAAAACCAAAAGCAGGGAACACTGCTATACAATATCGATCAATGAAAAGATCGAATGCAAATAAAAGAAAACACCTATAGTCCGTGACCTACGACAGCTCTTTGTCTTTTCAGGCCGGATCAACGCATTTTGCATTTTTACCCGTCATCAAGACAGTGAGCGTCAATCAACGGAATTTTTAAGCCAAATAATACTAACAAAAGTGAAATTTTATACCCGTGAATTTAAAAATCAAACAAGTTTCATGGCTAATCGGGCAAAAAGGAGTTTTTTGTTTCCCTTATATTTTTCCGTGGGAAGCTTGAAAGCTTAACCTCACGGGGGTCCAAGATCTAATGGACACCTAATAAGTGTTGACAGTTACATTTAATTAGAGACAAAACCGTCTGATTAGCTTCGCAAGATTTGTCACTCGACCAGCAGTGTTCTGAGGAGTTCCATAAGGACGAAACGGTTAACTGTCAACACTTATTAGGTGTCCATTAGATCTTGGACCCCCGTGAGGTTAAGCTTTCAAGCTACCCACGGAAAAATATAAGGGAAACAAAAAACTCCTTTTTGCCCGATTAGCCATGAAACTTGTTTAATTTTAAAATGCATTAAGAAAAATTACTCAAAAATGTCAACAATGTCTTACACATAATGGCAATCAGTTTGAACATTTATATCATTAAAGAAAAATAAGTTATTATTTTTTGTAATTCGTTATTTTTTTTGTATTTGTCGTAGACTATGTTTAAACCAATCTTTAAATTAATGTAAAACCATTTTAATTTGCCAAGTATCAAAACAGTTAAACTAAAAATTGTTTAACTAGCAATTTTTAATTTATATTTATGTTGGAGATTTCCAGGTTCGGCCTAAGGAAAGTCATTTTATCTTGCAAAATGAGCGAGATATAAAGAATGATTAAAAATGTAATTTTTTCAAAAACTTCCTGTATTTGCGAAACAACGGGGTATAGCAAAAATCTGATTAAACCATATTTAAGGGCTCAAAAAAACCGCAAGGTAAGCTGCAATCACAAAATAGATATCTTTAATAATAACCGAGTTTCCTATTTAATCCCATCGAAAATGGGACACGCTGTACATACCTCTAAAGTACTGTAAGCTTTAAAAAACTTTTTTCAATTTTCCTAAGCTTGATGATTAGCCTTAAGAGAGCTCTCAACAATTATTGATGCCATCCTCATCTTACTGTTTGGCGAGGGCTGCATAATTTATAGGGCTTGCCACTTTCGACAAGATCAGAATATTGAGCAGGCCCTTCGGCCCAATCAGTATTATTTCGTTCGGGTTTTAGCGAAAGCCTCGGTGTATGTACGTTTTTAACGGGGGTTGTAAACATTAGCATGTTATAAATCCTCTTAGCACACCGAAGGATGAAGAATATGAGAGAAATAGTCAGTGGCGGCTGATGCTACAGGGAGGGCAACGGGGCAGTGCCCTCCCAAAACTAGACAACAACCAGTATTTTTAATTGATTTATTTAAAAAAACTTAAATCTGTCCTTACGACATGTCTAGTTCTTTTTTTTAGTCTTTGGTTAACTGGGTACACTTTTTTAGCGTAAATAATTACAAGCCGGCAGCACCGCGCGGGACAAGATTTCAATTTCACCCGTTTTTCAGAGGTGTATGGGTGGCTGTTCTCGCGCGAAGGCAGGAGGAATGTTTGTTTTAGTTGACCTCGGGCATATTCATCGTGCCAAACCGTTCGCTGCCCTTTCTACGTGTTGCCGCTTCTATCTTTAGTGAACTTCGATTACAAATAAAATCTTTAGGGCAACATAGATCAAACATAAAACTCCTAAAAATTAACCAAAATTTTAGTGCAAGTAATAAAAAATTATACGATGCTGAAAACTGGTTGTGCGATTGCGAAAATCGAAATGCTTTTTTTGCTTTATTTGTCCTATTATGAATAATCCACGAAGTGATCCTGCGTGGGTGGCAAAGGGAATGTGTGAAAACAAGCACTTTAGTGAAAAGTTAAAGACACAATGTAAGTGCTACTTATTTAAATAACTACATATAAATTGTGAAAGGCTTTCGCGGCCATCGTCCAATGGTGGGTGTGCTTTCGGGCTGTTCGGCCGTCGTCGTTGGAATTTCGTTCTCGACGTTTTGCCATCTCGAGTGGATGGCATCTTCAGGAGATGTTGACTGTTTGTCGGCTTCTCGAAGTCTACATATAATTTTCTATGCTAGGCAAGACTAATATTAGTTGCCAATTGAATAATGCCTATAGGCAAACCATTACCGAACATAATAAAAGCAAAAAATAGACATATACTTAGTAGGTTAATATACTCTTTAACATTCTGTGGGATTTTTGAGGTTACTCTACGGGGCCCCGATTAGTTTGTAACTGGTGCTAATCCGAGCACTTTGCGCATGTAAAAGAAGGGTGAATAGACTTTATCTATAAACAAATAAATTAAAAACTAAACCAAATGGCTGCTTGTTTGTAAAATGCTAAAATAAAATTGTTTAGGTAAGTTTTTTGATCTCTTTTTGCATGCAATATGAATTTCTGCCCCCCCCCCCCCTTCCCCCAATTTGTAACGTCACCAGCCGCCACTGGAAATAGTCCCCTAATATGAGCTAATTTTTTAAAAAAACAACTATAAAACAACATTTTTATATCTTTTGGGCATTATTTTTAAATTTTAAGTTTCTTTGCAGACCTTTTAAGTACAGTTAAACCTCTCCTTGCGGACACCTCTATTAAGCGGAAACTCCCTTTAGGCGGACAAATTTGTTGGAACCAAGCTTTTGCCTACGTCTTTACATGTAAAATTCCCTCCTATAACCGGACACTCTAATAACCGGACGCGGACAATTTTTTTTGGTTAAAAAATTCTGAAACCTCTCTTAACCGGACGCGAACCTCTAAAAACGGGACGGAACGCTGCACGACATGGGCAACAATGCACTCTGCAGCCGGCGAATTACCTCTTTCCGTTTTAATGCGGAGACAAAATACATCTGTCGTATTTACAACATTATTTGATTCGGTGGGACTGCTGTGTTTTTGTTCAGTTGGGTAATAATAGATCTCTTTGAAATGGCGCCTAGTAAAAAACTTCTTATTTTATGTGGAAAAATGGAAGTTGTTAACGTTTCGGAGAAGGAACATCTATCAGCACGAAAGATCGCCGAAAAATTTAATATCGGAAAATTTCAAGCAGCGGATATTGTTAATAAATATATATTTAAATTTCGCAGTTCCCTCTCTTAAGCGGACACCTCCAATAAGCGGACAAAATCGACGGAACCGTGAGTGTCCGCTTATGGGAGGTTTTACTGTATTGAGTAAGAAGAAACATGTCAAAAAACAAATAAGGTAGAAATTATTCAGGATTAAAACAAAGGTTCACTACCCCTTATTAGGACTCGTGACGTCTGTGTGTGTGTGTGTGTGTGTGTGTGTGTGTATGTCTGTCCGTAACGCGATAGCTGCTAAACCGCTAAACTGATTTTCATAAAGTTTTCAGTAAAAATAGGGGAAGTTTTTTTTAATAAACAGCAACCGGTGGCAAGAATCATGATCCAAAATGTTTCAAATGAATTTCCGATGCCATAAATCAAGTTCTTAAATTTTTTCCGGTCGAATCAACCATCCATGGATTTCCAGTGCCATCAAATGATGCCATCTACTGCAACCGAGCCTGAGAGTCGGTGGAAGGTTTTGATGACTTAATCTCATTTTTGTTTTCATTAAGAGTCGAGTTATAGTTATTTACCTAACAAGTGTGGAAAGTGATACTTTACCGTACGTGACGGCAGTTGGCCAAACGACGCGGAGCGGAGTTCGGTCAAGCCGTCAAGTGTGGTAAAGACACTTTCCGCATGTGTTAGGTACAATATTTTACCTATGAGTACCTTTTTCTTCAAGAAATTGAATGTAATTTATAAATAAACATCTCAAATTAAGAGGAATTGAAATGTAAACAAATAAAAAATAACATGTTTGCAATAAATAAGGCTGCAGTTAACATTGCGCTAAAGCAATTCTGAGGATTCAGACGAAAAACCTTCACATAACTTTGTCGTTCGTTAAATTGAATTTGAGTTTATTGAAAGAGAACAAAAGAGAATTAACTTATTAGACGAAATTCTTGACAATGATTAACTTTTTAAAGAAGATATTGTCGAAGAAGATGGCAATGAAAAAAGAAACAAAATAATGAGAAATCTTTAAAAGTTGCTCAGTAAAACTTAAAGAATTCAGCCAGAATCTCAAGGGCTATCAGAATTTCTTCTACGTCAGACTCATTTTCCTTCGAAAAGCTAAAGATGAAAAACGATGGTGAAAAATCAAAAAAAAAGTTGGGTTATATCCCTTTCTTCTGTTGTCACTTATCATTTGTGGGCAGGATGCCATCAGGTTTTTATTTCAACTGATGGCTTTATCTAATGCAATCAACTGCTGGCATAGCAAATCCACCGACCGACAAAAATAGATGTAAAAAAACTTCCCCTTGGTGTTCAACACTGTTAAGAGCTGATTAGATTTTGATTAAAATCTATTAATGCCAACGACAGTTTTTTTTATAGTGATTCGTGTTAAAACCAAAAACATTGTAGAAGCTTTCGTTTCTGATATATTTACAAAAAACTGTTTTCAAGGCTGATATAGCGTGGAGTTCACTTGGAGTGTTCTAAGGGACTATCCTTAAATTACATAACGCTCAAGGTGGGGAGGGGGGTTTGGTCTTGCGTTACACTCAATGTTATTTTAATGTATTTTTTCTTGAAAATGCATTACGAGGGGTAGGGGGGTGGGGGTGAAAAATCCTGAACTTTTGCGTTACGTAATTTAAGAACGCTCCCTAATGGGCTGGGGCTCCATTTATTTTTGTTAAACTAAAAAAAATTATTTCTAAAATTTTTTCTTTAGATTTTTAAAGAATTTTGTTAAAACTTTTTGTTATTTTACATTTTCTAATTATTGTGTCCTTACAAAAGGAAGTTTCATGGCTTGGCTCGAATTATTTTTTAGAAGAAGTCGATAGTCTTTAAAACCACGGTGTAGGTATTATTAAAACTATGTTACAAGTAATTAAAAGTATTTTGTTCCTATTATATTTCCACAATTTTGTTTCTATTATATTTCCACATTTCAGCTTCTATATTCTCGAATCGATAAGCAGGAGCAACCGTAACGATGCTATATTTCCGGACAACAAGCCGTTTCAAATTTGCATTCCAAAATTATCATTTAGAGATATCAAAAGCATTTCTAGAGTGAACATGTAGGTTACATCTACATAAATAATATTATTCAAAATCCATTTTAAAATGTAGGATAAAGAGTGGATAAAGTTAGGTAAGTTGGAGATATTGTTATTTAAACATTTGTGACACATCTATTGCAACGAGAACATTTTACACAACGCAAATATTGTTTCAAGTTTTACCAAGAAATAGGTATTTTCCCAGTGGATTGCTATTTTAGACCAGTGCAGAAACCTTCCGGAAGGGCAAAGATTAGGAACAGGAAAATAGAAAAATAAAATTAGACTCTATCCGAGTTATTGAGGCAAAAAACGAAAAAAATCTAATACAAAGGGTATAAGTAGTAAAAAGGTCTAAAACTTTGGTAAACTATTTTTATACAGGGTCAAGTGGTTAAAGTGAGACACCCAGAATCCCGTTGAACAATGAGATACTTAAATAAAAAATAGTAATAATTAAATTCAGATAGATTTTCTGTTTTAAACTGATAGCAGCCGTTGTAAGAACTTCATACCTACAATGTATTTATTTTTTTTATAAAAAATAGGCTCATAATTATAATTAACAAATCCATAGCTTTTGGGGTACAAAACTTTTCAAAACGTTACCGAAACTTTTGTCGTTTGAGTTCGTAGATCGGTTACATTACAATAAAATACAATGCAATTTATTGATCTCATAAGCTGTTACAAAGTTACAGGTAAGAGAGGTCATTTTTTATTTATAATACAATTGAAATTTATATCTAACATAATCGATACTTATAAAATAAGGTAAAATATAATAAAATAAATAAAATATTGAATTAAATTGCGACAATATATATATATGTTTTTTTCTCTGTAAATATAATTTAATTTCTATATTGTCGAAGTTTTTTTAATTTGATTTTAAGTTAAAAACGAAATCAAATTAAAAAACTTTGACATAAATCTTCCTATAAATAGATGTTTTGCACTTATTTGTTGTATTTAAATAAATAAGAAAACAAAAACTTATGGTTCAATTTTACCCTGAATGTCTTATTTTTGGTTTAGACGGCGATCCGACTGTTTATACGTGAATTTTATCATTGTCTCATATTTCGCCTGACTTGTCTCATTTTTGGACTTTTTTAAAGACACAGTTTTAATTTCTTTACTATGTTTATACGTCTGCAATATTTTTCTGATACCTTCCTAGCTAGCCTATTATCACACTTCAAGTGAAGCCATGATATATCAGCCTTAAAAAACAGTTTTTTGTAAATATCCCAGAAACTAAAGCTGTTACAAAGTTTTTGATAAAAATGTAAATTATTGAGCAAAATGTAGTCTACTATATTCCGAAGATGGCATATTAATGCGATGCTCTGTTAAAAAGTTATCATTTTTTAAAATTTTTAATTGTCAGTAGCATTAATGGATTTTGGTAGGACATAGTGTTCGCCATGTTGGTTGGAACCATTACCGATCTGTACAGATAGCGCCATTTTCTAACATCTATGTAATCAAACATAAAAAAACTAATTTCTGTTGGATGACTGATATAGGTTAATATTTGACAGTGTGGTACCTTCATAAAATTTGTTGGTAGAAAAGCTTTTAATAGCCATATATATAAAATTTTGTCAATCAATTTCATCTAGTCATAACGCAGACGCAGGGCCGTCGTAATGGGTGGAGCAGAGGAGCAGGCGCTCCAGGCGGCCAATTTTAGGAGCGGCCGAAGGCAGCTTCTGCTTTTAAATTAAGATTATTAATAATTGTATTTTAAGATCACCTTATTTTGAGTCGTAATATCCCAAAAACTAACAAAAGGAATTTTGTATTTTCTATATCAGAACAGATAGATAGATAGATAAGGCTAAATAAATTCACGAATTTATGAAAATCAAAAAGTGAAATAAATAAAAAATATTGGTAATTTTGGACATGAGGAGAAAAGTTTTGTATCTAAAAAATCTTTGTTTAAAAATTTTAAAGCTTAAAATTAACGCTCCAGATGTGTCCAGGTTTAAATGATCTCACTGTACTTAAACAGTGCGAGGCATCGAGATTCAAATCTAACGCAGAGTCATAAAATTTGGTTATCGACATTTACAAAACAAGTTAAAAATACACTCTTGCCATAACTTTGTTGAAACTTTGAATTTGATATGTCATAAGTTTTTGACATTCGCAATTAAAAAGCGAACTAAAAAATTTTGAATCGATATGTAAGGTAATAGATTCTAACATCTGTTCGAGTGTCAAGCTCTTCAATACCATAATGACTTCGTAAAATGTAACTTTTTAAATTAGCACTACTTTTTCACAAATTTTAAAGGTTTTTTCAAGGTTTTTTCTCAAGAACTCAAAAAATAATAAACCAATTTTGAGTCTTTCTTTTGCATTTGGTAGCTTGATAAGTTTTATCAAATTAGTTAGATATTACTGAATTTGATTTTTCATGCCTTTATTCAGAAGCGGCTAGTGCATCAGGGCTGCAGAGCTGCAGAACCCCCAAAATTTTCACATTATTTGACTATTTATCAGCCGCTGCTATTTTAATATAATTATTTTATTTCTAAAATTATTGGAATAGCAGTATATTTTCGATCCGGTGTTGGTATAGTAGGCCTTGAAATCGCGTACATGTGTTGAGTATGACGCCGCGCGCTGTCGCCGAAGGCCGCATTTCACAGTCGGTCAAATGAAGTTATTGGATTGTTGCGATGCTAAATTGCAACACAACGTAGCTGGGCGGCTAACGAGATCTGTGCTCGGCTAGGAACCCCTTCCTTCGCCCCGCACCGCACTTGCTCTTGGGTTTGGATAGCGAAATCTAGGCAAAAATAGAGCTGCAAAACTTGCAGTTCCAGTACAATTCCGGGCGGACGGGCTCAGCGTTGCGTGTTTGCGGGCGCATTTATTTATTTAGAAGACGCCAAACGCATGAGCGGGAGGTTATGGTCGTGTTTGTTGTTTGTTTTTGTATAATTGTGAGTTCTTAGATGTCTAGAAAATACGTGCAGGCAAAACATTGGTGAGTACATATTATGCTAAGGTAGTAAATGTGAATTAAATCTTTTGTAAAAACGCTATTTATTCCTAGGCATTGTAATTTTTGCCAAACCAAACTTAGCAATTTTTTACTTTTTATAATAGGCACGTGACCTGGAGACTGTAAAAATAGCATTTTTTATACTCTTTCGGCAGAACTCACAAACTTTACTGTCACGAGCCGCCACTGCCTCTATTTTGAGATATAGAGCAAAAACTATACATTTAAAAAATGCCGTTTTTTAAAAACACAAGGTTGATAAAAAAGGGAGAGCAGGTAGCCTAAAAACTCGATTAAAAAAAAATTTTATTTTTATTTTTTCATGCTGACATCACTCTTTTGGATTCACTCGCTGGCGCCATTTATTTAAGGAAATAACACAAAAACTTGCAGTGGGAGAAACAAAGCGGGAAGGGCGGCATATTTCTCGTCTTGCTCCAGGCGATCACTAGTCTAGCGACGGCCCTGCTCAACGATAAAATCGTCCACAAATTTGGTTCATGCTAAGCTTAAAGTCAACGTTGGCATGTGATTCACAATGTTTAGCCAACGATTCATAGCCACACTTGGGTCAATATTGGCGAAAAAAAATATAGTGAGGAGCTTTACTTTTTAGCCTATTAGATATTGATTTTACTAATTCACTGAAGGTCATGCTTGCTAATCAATCAAACATTAGCTACCTTTTCCTGTATGTGCTTTCCCTACTGCAATGGAATAACCCCCACAGCGCAGCGTGTCGAAAGATGCTTATTCAGTTCTAGATAATTAATATTTATTGATAATTATCTTATACACGTGGCATCGGATTGATGTTATTCGAGCACCGAGATATATGCATTTACTTTACTTTAGAAGACGACGGTAGTCGGAAATTACCTTAGAAAAAGTTAAAGACGCTACAACAATATAGTGTTTTTGGTCAGCAAATTTGTCTCCGTATCGTAATTATGGTTATTCTGAGATGACGCAGTAGCCTGTCATGCCGTTGTGTTTAATAACCATAAAATGTTGAACATGTATTGCTTTGATAGTAAAAGTTAAAAGCGATTTTCAGGGGCGTGCGGTGAAATTTAAGATAAGGAAAGCATTTTTTTTAACTTGCTTATTTGTATTTTTCTATCCTTTTTAGTTTTCGGTAAACTTTAATATCTTGCTTTAGCCTACCGTTATTTGATGATGATGATAATTAGTTTTTTCAAGGAAACTTTGGGAAGAAAACTTTTTGTTAATCAAAAAACACCCTATACCTACAATCACGCAACTGTATAGTTTTAACGGTAATTGTAATATCGTTTACCGAAACCGAAGTCACTTGATGGCACTTCACTGTGAAACGCGTATATACGTAATCGTACTGCTTATTTCAAGGCTAAGGAGCGCGAACTGAATTCTCGCATTAGACTTGCATGCATTGACCCCCACTATATTTGACATAACGAGTCAAGCAATTGTATCTGCCGCGTAGAGCGCAGAAGAAGCCGGCAGACGCTGCTTTCAAGTCAAATCAAAGCCGATAGTCGAGAAATTCTTATTAGTTTTCTACGCGTACGACAAAGACAACTGCTTACATGGTGGTTTTTTCTTATACGCCCTTCTAATATATACAAATAGGAATATAACATAAGAAGCTGCTTTTCAAGTACATAGTATGCGCAAAATATATTGCTTCTGATAAAGTCTTACCACTCCTACAGAACTGGCACTAATTAGCAATGCTTCTCTTGCTTACATGGACCACACGCCCCTTTCGGTTTTTGTTGACAAAATTAACCGGAAAAACGCAAACGAGCATGGCCATCTTGTTTACTAGTTTGCGAATAAGCAAATATATTTGGCATGCTTGAGTTTTTTGCTAATTCTGTTTTTGTGTGTAAATACCATGTTTTAAATATTTTCGAATAAACCAAATATTTGGCCAAATACAGAGAAACCGCTACGCGAAGAGAAGTGCGGGCATTACAGATTCGTGGAAAAAAGACAACAAATATTTTGAAGTAAGATGATTATGAAATGTCATTTCGTTAATATTAAAGTGTGCTGCATCCAAAAAGTATGTTTTCCCCCCTGGTTCTTCCCGACAAAATATTATTACAAGGGTTGTCTTTTAGGTTTTGTATATACAGCTAGAATAAAACATTAGATAAATTTTAAAAACTTTATTGTTTCTTGAGGCAATCTCCACGAAACTTATAGCCCATTGCACTGACTTTTTTTTTGTTACTTAGCCTAAAGTGTTCCTTATCACGTCATATTATGATTATATTAAGAAACGCTTTAGGCTATGGAACCGAAAAAAAAGTCGGTGAGATGGACCCTTACACCAGTATTTACTAAAGGTTCTACAGTGCTAAGTGCCACAATGCTAGGTTTAAAAGTCTACATTTTTGTTAAAGGTTTAACTTATTTTACCCGTGATTGCAATAGTTTTTGATATTTATATAAATTGTTCATAAATATGGGTCATCTTTTTTCGTTGTAACAAACACACAAAGGTTATAAATAAATAAATAAATAAAATATTTTGGTTTAAAAATGGTAGCCATATTTAAACCTCCAAACGTCACTAGGAAATGTCGATTAAAAACGGTGTAAGTTCGTGTCAGCTGTATTTAATACGGTAATGCATCTACAGATATAGTTTTAAGTTATTTATGTATTATTTAGCTTTGAATATTTTTGTATATAAGTTTTTTTGTCAATCATGGATTATTTTTATTATTTTTCGAACTTTAAACCACCCCTTAGGGGTGGTACTATAATTTGAGCCTAATTTTAACGGGAATCCTACGACTGCACGGACTAAATTTCCAAAAAATGACATTTCGTGACAAAATTTTTATGTGGTTTTTCTTTATTTCTAAAGTTAATTTGAATTTATATGAGATGAAGCTCACTGAGAAATGCTAACTATCATATTGCACATTAGAGTGAACCAAACCTTTGCAGTTATTTCCCCTGTGAGTATTAAAAAAATACACTTAAACCGGTCGGTATCAAGTCTATAGACTTGATACTTAAACCCGGTCCAAGTTGTCAAAGATGTAATTCCAATCGTTGTTTGGTACTACCAAAATTGCATTCTTGAAGGCATCAACTGTTTACTCTGACTAGGCGGCAATAATTTTTTACCACGTTTTGTTGGGTTAAAAATTTAATGTTGTTTGTGCTATGTGCGAACTTGCATTACCTTGGTGGAACATGATTCGTCGTTCGGGGTTCGTTTTTCTAAGCTTTGCGATGACTTTTGGCAAACAAGTGGTGACGTACCAATCGGCAATAACAATCCTTTGATCTTTCAGATGAATTGTTGCTACATGACCTGCTTTTGAGACAAATGTTGCGACTAAACGGATGACTTTTGTTGACTTTTCTTCACCTTGGAACACCCAAACAGAAGACTGACGTTTATTTTTGGACTCATATTAATAAATCCATGATTCATCACCACTGACACTGATGTACGCGTTTCTCCAGTACCTCCTGCCTCAAAGCAGTCTAGAGTCCTGACACTAATTGACCAATTGACCCTAGCTTATTTCTGTTCTTCGGTTAACAGATGCGGTATCCAGCGGTAAATTAAATTTCTTATCCCTAATGCTTCGTGCCAAATTTTTTGAATTGAGGTCTTTGAAGTAACAAATAAAGCCCCAAAGTCACGATTTGTCACACGTCGATATACCGTGATGAGCATGCGCACAGCAACGATGATTTTCTGGGTGACAGTCGTTTTTGGTGCACCTGGCCTGACAAACATAGCAGCTTACTGTACTGTTAGTATTCATTTTTGATTTCATGGTGCAGTTAGAAAATAGAGTTAATTGAATAATAATACGTAATTTAATGGTATACTGCTATCATTTATCATAACTACTTAAAATTTTAGCGTCTTCTTATGGTAAATGTTTACACCAGTATTTACTAAGACCTTAAGACTAAGCATTGTAGACCGGGTTTAAAAAAAAAACTCTATATCATAATTTTTGAGATAACTTTTTGACAGTTATCAGCTGTTTACCATAATAAATAGCATAGGCCAACGAAAAAAAGTTGTAAAAAGTTGTCTCAAAAATAATAATATATACTGTAAGTATCAAGTCTATAGACTTGATACCGACCGGTTTAAATGTATTTGTTTAATACTCACAGGTCAAATAACTGCAAAGATTTGGTTCACCCTAATGTGCAATATGATAGTAAGCATTTCTCAGTGAGTTTGAAAATACTTACTATCATATTGCATATTAGGGTGAACCAAATCTTTGCAGTTATTTGACCTGTGAGTATTAAAAAAATACACTTAAACCGGTCGGTATCAAGTCTATAGACTTGATACTTAAACCCGGTCTACAATGCTAAGTCTTAAGGTCTTAGTAAATACTGGTGTTAGAGTTTTACCTGTCTCTTTTAGTAACGTTGTATCATTTAATTTTTTTGGCCTGAAACGCTTTCTATATTTTTTTTGTCCTAACTTGGGAATCGTTGATCCAAAATAAGCACCTTTTCAATTAAATTTCCATTACAAGTGCCCTTTTCAACAATGTTCGAATACCTGTTGTTTATTATTTTCCTATATATTCTAGTGCTTTATAAAACCTTTTCAAGCTATACAGCGAGCTTTTGTTTAAAAGGAGCTTTTCGGAAAATTGAAAATAAAGGATTTTTCGCCTATCTACAACCTTTTTGCTGAAATAAGAAAAATAAGGCACAAAATAAACAATGATTCTTTCAAGTAAAGTGCCGTATTTTCTCTGTTAGGCCAGTCAGAGAATCCAAAAAATAGCCAAATCATTATCGATCGGTGCCAAACGACATTTGATATGGCTGAATGGCAATTTGCATAAAGGATTTTCTGTCATAATGAGCTTGCTTTTACCAGCTTAAAGTCGTACAGTTAGTTAAAATTTTTAACTGTATAGCAGAAAAAATATGGATATTTATAATATTAATTAACAGCATAAAAAATGCATAAAGAATAGCAGTTTATAATAATAGATGCCAATTAACCGTTACTGAAAAATTTCATATCGATCTCAAGAGGGCGTTTAGATCTAACCTCAGATGAACATATATATACGTGAATGGGGGGCAAAATAGGATACTTAATTTTATAGGCTTTTTTCTCCTATTTAATGATCACCATTGCGTTCGTTATTTGAAATTAACTTGGTTTATGTTATCTCTATGTCTTCATTTTCAGTTTAAGCGATTTAGAACTCCATCATACTTTTATTTCGATTTTTGTAAAAAGTTGACTTTGCCCCATTTTGCCCCGTAAACGGGGTAAAATGGGGTACCTATATCTGGCGAAATGGGCGGGGAGGTTATGTAATTTGGAATCAATACTTTTGTAGTTTCTATATTATTAGTTTTATAATATAAAATACTAACCAAAATTAATACACTTTATTTAAAAAATAAAAAGTTGTAATAAAAAATACATTTATAATAATTAAATTTAGTATTTACAAAATTTATTAAGAATTACAGCGACCTAGTCATCGCTGTCCACTGTCCTACACGAATTTTAAGTCAATTTTATGCAAAGACACCATAAAATACAACTTTCAGTGATAATATCAAAAATATTAAAAAATATTTTTGTGTCAAAATGGTTACTAGGTATAACATGCTACCCCATTTTGCCTCCATGAAAAAAACCCCGTTTTGCACCAAACCACCAGTTAAATTTAAACAAAAATCATACACAGTAAAGGGCTACTTTTACGGGCAACGTGTTTAATTATGAATATGTACTACTACTATAATAGGTTTTATTCTTATGCAGTTTACCTAAAACTACGATATCTTGTTTTACCCCCGTACCCCACTTTGCCACCCTTTTCCTAGTGGATATTCCAGATAAAAATAGCTACTGACCCAGTTATAAACTGCATCAATATTAAAAATATCTACGAGGGTGTTTAAAATATCAAGAAGTAAATAAGTAATAAATAATAAATATTAAATGCAATTTTTAGTTTTGTCTGGATATTTTAAAACACTTAGATAGATAGATATTTTTAGTTTTGATACAACATCTAATTTGGGTACGGAATAGCGCCACTTTTTTCCATTTAACCAAAATAAATTGTCTTAGCGTTTACAAAATCGCCATTTGGATACTTTTACTGTTCTAGTAATAACCATGAAACCACCTTAAATCCCCGCTTAAAACAAACCGAACCGACCTGATTTCGATTTCCTGAAAGAAGGACAGGAAAGCTAATTTATAAAATCATTATTTGATAAAAATATTTCCGATGAACATTTTAAAAAATAGCTAATTAGGGTTTTGGTGTGTCAAATTTTTCTGAGGTAAAGCCTTGCTTTCCCCCTCAGTTATTTCGAAATGGTATTCTTCGTAGTTTTACGTATAACGTTAAACTCTACAATAGGTATTAGGTATAGGTAACAAATCTTAAGAACAAATAATAGTCTTAAAACCGTAAATTTTAGGACCATTTAATTTAAAAATCAAACAAGTTTTCGTGGCTGATCGGGTAAAAAGAAGTTTTTGTTTTTCTCATATTTTTCCGTGGTCTTCTTTTTACGCGATTTGCCACGAAAATGTGTTTAGTTTTTAAATTCACGGGTACTAAAATCGGCGTTTGTTGGTACTATTTGGCTTAAAAATTCCGCTGATTGACGCTCACGTCTGAAGGTGATCTGGCCTGAAAGACAAAAGTGCTGTCGTAGATCACGCATGGTTTCTTTTGAAGCATCCTTGGTATGTGCAGTCCTGAGAGTAAGAAAAAACTTACCCTAAGGTGCAGTCTCATGACAAAGTAAAGGTTTGATTTGACATCGATGTACCGATCGCGACCGCGATCTCCAAGTGCATATCTTTGGTATGTCTGTACCCTAAAGCGTGGTGTCTGACAACCCGATATTTTTCCTTGATAAACTGGCCTAAAGTCGTTCGTGATGGAAAAGTTTACAGTGTTGGCCTGCTCATCTATTATTCCAATTTCCTCGAAAACCATCTGAGCCTCCCTTTATTCAGCTGAGACACGACCGAACGCGTAATCTCCTAGAATAACATTCGCCGCATCGATTTTATAACCTTTTCGCACATGTATGCCAGACCAATTGACAAACTCACGTATAAGTACATTTATTGTTTATTAGGGACTTATTGCAATAAATAGAGATAGGTATAATCTATCTATTTAGCCTTCTTCAATCTATCTTTGGACATAGGCCTCCCCCAATATCTTCCACTCTTCTCTGTCTGTCACCGTGTTCATCCATCTAGTTCTCGAGTGTTTCTTCAAATTGTTCGCCCATCTCATTTGGGGTCTTCCCCTACTTCGTTTATTTTCCCAAGGTCTCCAGTTTACAATACATTTGTTCCATCGATCGTCTTTCTGTGTTCTCCTCTGAGATCCCTTACTTTTGTTTTATTTCTTATCCATTCATTCCTTTTTCTATCTGTCAGCTTTACATGTAACATTTGTCTTTCCATTGATCTTTGGGCTTTTGTAACCTTATCCATGTTTGATTTTGTTAGTGTCCAGGTCTGGGATCCATAGGTAAGTACAGGAAGGATACATTGCTTATACACTTTCGTTTTGAGGTACTGAGGATATTTTTTATTTTTTAATATATAGCTTAATTTACCGAATGCTGCCCAGGCCAATCTTACTCGTCTCTTGACTTCAGCTGTTTGGTTTTCTTTTTTCAGTTTAATAATTTGTCCCAGCTATACATATATATTCCTCTACTTGTTCTATTTTATTTTGGTTTATTCTGACCGTAATATCTTCATCTGTGTTTGTTATGATTTTAGTTTTAGTGTAGTTCATACTTAAGCCTATATTTTTAGCTGCTGTATCTAGTTCTTCCAGCATTTTTATCAGTTCTTCTTTCTTGTCTGTTATTAATATAAGGCAATAACATCAGCATATCTTAGGTGGTTCAAGAATTGTCCGTTTACTTTGATGCCTATTTCTTCCCAATCTAAACTTTCAAAACCATTTTCTAGGGCCTGCTTTAATAATTTAGGGGATATTGTGTCATCCTGGCTGACACTTCTTCTTATGCGGATTGGCTTGGTTCCTTCTTGGATGTTGATTAATGTTGCTGCTTCGCTATATATATTGGCTATTAAGTTTGTATATCTGTGATCTATTCCGCTATTAACTAAAGTTGCTTTTACTTCCCAGTGCTCAATGCTATCGAAAGCTTTTTCGAAGTCTATAAACGCAATATATAGTGGAATATTATATTCATTAGCTCGTTCTATTAGGATTTTCATGGTTAATAAGTGGTCAACTGTACTGAAACCTTTTCTAAAGCCTGCTTGTTCCTTTAATTGATATCCATCAAATTTTGTTGTTAGTGTATCTGTTAATATTATCGTGAAAAGCTTATAAATTACATTGAGGAGTGTTATAGGTCGATAGTTTTTTAGGTCTGTTCTATCGACTTTCTTGTGTAGAAGAATGGTTATGGATTCTTTCCAGTTGTTTGGGATTATTTTTTCCTTTTAGTATTTTATTCAGGAGAATATAGGTAAATTAGTCTGAAGGTCTGATGAAGACAAAAACCATTGTCGAAACGTTACCGATGGATTAAAACGTATATTTACCAGAACAACAGTGTCCTTATTCCCACTAAATTTACCTATAGTTGCATTGCAAGGACGTGATAAGTTTACCAAATTCAGGAGAATATGGAGGGTATTAACTACAGCTTCACACTTGAGCATTTCTGCCGTTACTCCGTCTTTTCCAGGTGATTTAATATTTTTCATTTTCTTTAATGCTTTCTTTATTTCCGCTTTGCTTATTTCAGGTTGTAATCTGAGTTTATGTTTCTTATTTTTGGTTGGACTTTCTTCATGGTCTCTCGTGATGGTTCGCTTTTTGTTTGGTATAATTCTATATAGAATAGTTGTGTTTATGATATCCTCTTTAATGTTAGTTTCTATACCGTTAATATCCTTTATTTTAATTATTTCATATCTACCTAAAGTCGGCCCTAGACATTTCATATTTCTGTTATTTTTTACAACTCTTTATAGCAGTAATTGTGCCGGGAACTATTCTGACAGTTTCGCATTATAAAAACAGCTGTCTTCTATCAGAAATAGATCTTTGTGTATTATAAGATCTGGGAATTAATAGTGCCGCCACTATTAATGGAAAATAAACGACTGGATTTATAAACTGTCAGTTTTCAATGGAAACCTGTCAGAATAGTGCCCGGCACTATTATTGCCTGGCTTTATGGCAATGTCCCTATTGTCTTTAAAAAAAATGTAATTAATATTGTCACCGCGTCCTTTTTTTATGCGATCTAATATATTTTAACAAAGCATCAGGAGGCAGGGTAGTCCCGTGGTGTGGTTATTGGCTTCACACGCATAAGGTACCAGGTTCGCGTCTCGAACAACGACGCAAAAAGAAAAAAAGAGCTTTGTGGTCCTGCCGCCTACTGCCTTTTCAGCGTTACAACATATAATTCGTATAAGCGTTACAACCCGAGAAGAGCGATCGTTCGGTCTTCTCGAGTTCAATAGGTATCATCGAAATGGCGGGCGATATCATGTACATCGAAAATATATGAAAGTGTAGTCCAGGACAGTGGTGGCTTGTCACGTTATAAATTGGGAGGGCAGAAATTTATATTGCAAGGAAAAGGCGATAAAAACTTACCTAAACACTTTTATTTTAGCAGTTTACAAACAAGCAGCTACTTGTTGTAGTTTTTAGTTTATTTGTTTATAGATAAAGTCTATTCGCCCTTCTTTTAACTGCGCAAAGTGCTCGGTTTAGCACCAGTTTCAGACTCATCATGGCCCTGTAGAGCAACCCCAAAAATGTTCGATAATGTTTTGCCTATAGGCACTATTCAATTGGCACCTAATATCAGTCTTGCCTAGCATAGAAAATTCTATGTAGTTATATAAATAAGTAGCAATTACTTTGTGTCTTTAACTTTTAACTAAAGTGCTTGATATCACACATTCCCTTTGCCACCCACGCAGGATCACTTCGTGGATTGTTCATAATACGACAAATAAAGCAAAAAAAGCATTTCGGTTTTCAGAACCGCACAACCAGTTTTGAGCATCGAATTATTTTTATTACTTGCACTAAAATTTTGGTTAATTTTTAGGATTTTTAGATCCGGTCTATGTGGCCCTAAAGATTTTATTTGTAATCGAAGTTCATAGGTCAACGTATTTGAATTTGCACAGCTAATTATGTAATCGACTGTCTTTATTTCCATTTTATAAACAAACGAGAACAAAAACAAACAATGGCACGCGACCGCCAAGGCTTTTTACTACTGATATACCTCAAACCAAAACAAACTCATACGTCTTCCCTAAGGATAGAACCGGCAACGCTAAGAAGGGCAACATACTTTTTCGCACGATGATGATGGCCGACTTCAAACTAAACATTGCTCCTACTCCAGCTCGAGAACATTCACCCATACACCGCTAAAAAACGAGTGAAATTGAAGCCTTGCCCCGCGCGGCACTGCCGGCTTGTAATTATTTACGCTAAAAAAGTTCACCCAATTAACCACAGATATAAAAAGAACTAGACAATCATGTCGTAAGGGAAGATTTAACTTTTTTTAAATAAATCAATTAAAAAAACTGTCTGTTGTCTAGTTTTGGGAGGGCACTGCCCTGTTGCCCTCTCTGTATTAGTCGCCACTGGTACAGGAGCTAACACGCAGTAAAGTATAGGCTTGTATCTGAACTACACTAAAATTATATAAAATAACAAAGACAGATAAAGATATGAGAATAAACCAAGAAAGAATAAAGACAACAAGTAAAGAGATACTATTAAATTAAAAAGGAACCAAACAGCTGAAATCAAGAGGTTCATTCAGTGACCTGGGCAGCATTCGATAAATTACGCTACATATTAAAAAAAAATATATCCTCAGTGTCTCAAAACAAAAATTTCAAACATGTATAAAGTAACAAAAGGCCAAAGATCAATGAAAGGACAAATGTTACATGTAAAACTAACAGATAGAAAATTGAATAAATCGTTAAGAATTAAAACAACAGTAAGGGACGCGAAAGGAGTATATTAGATAAGAAGACAATTACTAGAATAAATGTATTGTAAACTGGAGAGTTGCACGCCTCTGAATCCATCTAAACAAATAAAGTTTTTCCCATATTTCAATGTTTTTTAAATTTATAATATCGCGTTTTAATTTTAAATCTGAGCGATTGGATTGTATGTGCTAACGGAAAATTCGTTTAAAAAAATCGTTGAGTAAGTCTATTTGATCCTTTTGTTTACATTTCCGCCAAATTAAATTGTAAATCCCTATTTTGGGTATTAAAATGGGAATCTTGGCTCCATAAAATTCAATAAACCCTCTGTCTAAATACTCATAAAAAACCCGTACAGGGAAATTTGTAATGGGCTACTTATATTTTGTTTTTAACTAGATTTATAGTTATAGTACCAATGACATTTAAAAAATTGACTGACATTTTGGATGTCACAAAAAAATTAAAAATGCCAAGATACAGTACATATCATTATTTTTGAGATAACTTTTTACAACTTTTTTTCGTTGGCCTATGTTTTTTGTTATGGTAAACAGCTGATAACTGTCAAAAAGTTATCTCAAAAATAATGAAATGGGGTATATCTTAGCTGGATTTTTCATGTACGGGATTTTTATGAGCACGAGTGTACGCATGTCACCACAAATTAGACGTATCGTGATAACTGTGTATAGAAAAAAACTATTTTAGGTTTGGTCTTGCTATTGTAAAATATTAGAAGATCTTACAAACAATCAAACAAGTTTTCGTTGCTAATCGGGTAAAAAGAAGTTTATGTTTCTCCCATATTTTTCCGTGGGTAGCTCGAAGCTGAACCTCAGGGGAGTCCAAGATCTAATGGACACCTAATAAGTATTGACAGTTAACTGCTTCGTCCTTATAGCTACGTTTACATTTGGAGAATTTACTGGCGGAAAGTACTGGCAGCCACTGAACTTTTGTGTTTACACGTTTTCAAGTTTACTTGCCAAGCAGTTAAAAACAAAAGTTGGCGGTAGTGCGTGCAGCTGCTGTTAAATTTGTTATGTGTGAAATTGGCAATAATTTAATAAATAAGTTAAAACGCAAGAAAACTAGGAAAAAACGAGTTTGGGTTAGAGATTGGATCAGACGCAGAAGTACTTGCATCAGAACGACTCTTAAAGGATATATCAACTGAAGATCCCGATTTTTATAGGAATGTCATGAGATTATCATACCAAAAACTTAAAGAACTGTTAAGACTAGGTTAACATAAACTGACCAAATCTTGGTCTGGTGCTTGGTCAATGTGACCCCTTGCGAAGTTAATTAGACGGTTTTGTCTCGAATCCTATGTCTATAGTGAGAAAACCCTCGCAAGAAGCGCCATCTACCGAGATACGAGAGAAACTAGAACAAGAGCAGGCGAGATGAACTGCTATATATATCGATCGATGAAAAGATCGATTTCAGAGAAAAAGAAAACATCCGTGACCTACAACAGCTCTTCTGCCTTACAGGCCAGACCAACGCCGATTAGCGTTTTTACCCACCAACAATTAACTTCGCAAGGGTGTCACATTGACCAAGCAGTGTTCTGAAGATTCCCATAAGGACGAAACAGTTAATTGTCAACACTTATTAGGTGTCCATTAGAACCTGGACCCCCGTGAGTTTAAGCTTTTGAGCTACCCACGGAAAAATATAAGAGGAACAAGAATTTCTGTTCAGCCGATTAGCCACGAAAACTTGTTTCATTTTTAAATTCACGGGTACTAAAATTCAAGCTTACAAACAATCTGTCATTTTGGGAAAAATTGCAATTAGTGAAAAAATTATTAAACATGATTTTTTACAAATATATCAGAAAAATCACCTGTTAAATAACCTGCTCTTTTCATATTGGTCCTTTTGCACTCCACAATAAATTTTCCATTACAACCAAATCTGCTGATCAGTAAAACAAGGTTATGGCGTTTTGAAATTCAACAAAAGAGCCCCTAAATTAAAAACTGAAATAACGTTTTTGCCCAGTTAATGGCGCGGCTTTAACCAATAAAACTTTTATTCCATTTCTGTGCCAACTGCGCCATTGCCACATTTAGTGGGTCCAATAAAATGGTTAAGCCGCTACAACCTCTATATATCCTAAGCTTCGTACATACCTGAAAAAGATTTCTTCTATAAGCGTGCGGAAAAGTCCACTTTTCCGCACGCATTTTCGTGTGGAAAGTGCCACTTTTCCGCACTAGTGCGGAAAAATATTTTTTCCGCACTAGTGCGGAAAAGTAAATTTGTTACGATTTTGAGGTGTTCTATAACATTTAGACCGTTCAAAATACATTTGTATCTTTCCTACCACACGAAATTTCCTAAAAATATTCAAATTGACTAAAATTCTGCTATATTTTCAATATTTTCGATAAAATAAAGTTTTCAGTAAAATAGGTTTAAATTATAAGTTTTTAACCTCCCCGGTATAAATATCGTCATTGTCAATGTCAAACAACAATGAACACTAGTGGTTCATTGTTCATGGTTTTAGATTTGGCATCTTAAATCACCATAGCAACAAAGTACAAACAAACTGTCAAAACAAAGCCAATTTTACAGATACAAGCGTCTTTTGAATTTTTCAAACAAAAAAATCAGATTTTCAATGGATTTTTCGGACGAAGATCTACCCCAGTCAGTTCTAGAAGCCGCTAGAATCGCTAATTTGGACCTGCTTCCTTCAAAATCTCGTCACAGGTATGAGAAGGAATATAGTTTGTTTGAGAGATGGTGCCACGCTAAAGGCATCAAATCCCTTCAAGAAGCTGTTTTTTTGGCATATTTCTCCGAAATTTCCAAAACGTGCAAACCGAATACCCTTTGGTATTCTATGCGCAAAAGTGTAATAAAACTCAGAAAAAACGTTGACTTAAGCAATTTTTTTAAAGTTACGGCCTACTTGAAAAAACAAAACGTTGGATTCAGACCCAAGAAGGCAAAAATCTTCACAAAAGAAGAAATTTTCAAGTTTTTAAGCGAAGCTCCTGACCTAGTTTATTTGCATATGAAAGTTGCCACGATTTTTGGTTTGGCGGGCGCATGTCGCCGTGAAGAACTAGCAAAAATGTGCCTAGATGACATTGAAGAAAAAGGAAATATGATCATTATAAAAATTCCTGACTCAAAAAACCATACATTTAGAAGTTTTGCTATTTCAGAAGAAGCCGAGAATGGAAAACTTCTCCAATTGATCCGAAAATATGTCAACTTAAGGAAACCAGAGACCCCACATAGACGGTTCTTCGTAAACTACAAAAAAGGAGCATGTACGGTACAATGCATTGGAATTAATACATTCGGTAAAATGCCATCAGATATCGCATGCTATCTATAGCTTTCAAATCCAGAATTATACACGGGCCACAGCTTCCGACGTTCTGCCGCAACAATGTTGGCAGATTCAGGCGAAGGCATAACCAATATCAAACGACTCGGTGGATGGAAATCTTCAAGTGTCGCAGAAGGGTACCTTGACAGTTCAACTGGATTCCAAAAAAATATTTCGAATAAAATTTTGAAGTTCAGCCACCCTGGTCCTTCAACTAGTCAGCAACTTTCTTCTACCATACAACCTTCCAAAGTGCCTCAATCCAGCCCCAAATGCATGACCACAGTTGCAACAGATGTTTCCGAAAACTTGGAGAACGCAGTGGAGAACCAAAACCCAAGTTTCAAATCTGCCACTTCATTTGAGAAAACACTTGCCTCTGCTATCAACTTACAGCACGCTACAAACTGCACCTTTAATATTAATGTTAATAATAATAATTGATTTGATTAAAATGTTTTGAATATAAATAATTTTCTGATTAATTTTTAGTTTTTTCCTCACGCTTATAGAAAAAATAATGTACCTAACTCGTGCGTAAAGTGTCTTTTCCGCACTTGATTGCTGGCCAAACTCCGCTATCGCGTCGTTTGGCCATCTGAAATCGCGTGCGGAAAAGAGGCACTTTCCGCACTAGTTAGGTAAACTACTATTGCCGAACGACGAACAGAAAAACGAACCGAATATCAAACAAAACGGCAAGATCTGTTTTGATTTCAACAATCTAAGCAACGAATGGAACGTTGGTGCTATTCCCATATTTGTTTTCAATTTTCTCCGTTTAAAATTTAAATATCTGTTAGCCGTTTTGCCCTTACCCACACAAACCTGTAAACTCATTCGCACTGAACATTTGATTAGTACGTCCCGTCGTTCGGCGAAATGTTTAGATCTGAACATGACGCGAATCTGCAGAAGAAGTCGTACACTATCTTAGCGGAAGCTAGCACATATGCCGAAAACCTTGGAATAGAGTTAAAGGTGCCAAGGTTAGTTGTGCGACAGGAAAATCGTATGAACCTACCGCAAATAATCCACTCGAGCACGTGAAAAAATATTTATTAATAGCTTGTATGAATGTATGAATGTACGGTAGTGGCGGTTAGCACTCTTAAACCATCTAACCTGGCACCTAGGCCGCCTTTCTTGGCCCGTTGTGTACCACGTACCTACTGAATTCGAACCAGATAATAATTTAAATAGTATCTGGTATATAGAACCCAGTAAACTTCAAGTTATATTTTACGCCAGAAACTTAGTCATCATGATATACCATATAATGCCATGGTTTCTGATGGGTCATAAACTTTTTGGCATAATCAACAGGGTACAGAGAGCCACAATGTGCTTGCACTAGCTGCTAGCTCCAAATAGGCACTTCATATACCCTGTCCCATGTAGCGATTTCCTGAATGGCCAGGTCACCTAATCCATTCCGAGAATCACCAGCTTAACCTACAAGGGGGTAGGTACCATAGATGTTATCTGGTGTGATCCCACAGGTTACTAGTTTTAATTTTTTTTTATAAAAATACTGGTTAATGCTCGTCCGTTACCAGACTACCCATTTACCCATTGGTCGAGGCCTCTCTAATCGCCTCTTACGACAGGCCTAATGGTTACCTTGGTGCTATTCTTATTAAATCATTTAATCGAGCTTGACGATGAGGCTAAATTATGGTAGAACTTGTGGAGAGACGAAAAAATTAAGAGGAGTTAAAAAGTTTGGAAGTAGAAGAAATTGAAAAGCAAGTGGTTTTGCCAGCATTGCCACGTATTATCGTAGAACGATATTTTCAGAGGATAGATTAAGCGGTTTGTGCATGCTGAGTGCACAAAGGAAATGGGTTTGAGAAAAAAATAAACACGGAAAAAAGGGGTTTTAAGCAGATTTGCTGATGATCCCAGACGTTTTAGGTTAAGATATAGAAAACAGTTTTCTTACTTTTGTTTTTTTTTGTTTATTTCAATAAATACCTATTTTATTTTTATTGCATTTGCATTGCGTACGCCCATGTTATACATATATGGTTCTTCAATTTGTAACAATACTCATATATTTGAACCTAAGCCCTGATCTTTAGCAACAGATCTTTTAGATCCAGGTAAGTAACGAACCGAATATCAAACAAAACGGCATTATCTGTTTTGATTTCAACCATCTAAGCAACAAATGGAACGTTGGTGCTATTTCCATAATTGTTTTCTCCGTTTAAAATTAAAATATCTGTTAGCCGTTTTGTTCATCCAAACCTGTAAACTCATTCGCACTCATTATTTTAAATATTTGCAACCCGTTTAAACTAGTGTTTTGTTCGTTGCTCGGTTCACTCTTTAGTACGTCCCATCGTTTGGCGAAATGTTTAGGTCTGAACGTGATCGCGAATCTACAGAAGAAGTCATATACACTATCTTAGCGGAAGCTACCACATATGCCGAAAACCTTGGAATAGAGTTAAAGGTGTCAAGGTTGGTTGGGCGACAGGAAAATCGTATGAACCTTCCGGCAAATAATACACCAGAGCACTGGAAAAAAATCTTTATTAATACCTTATTTGGAGCCTCTGATGTTTTTAAAGTAATGATTTTCCGATGAAAATCTACCGGTTTTCGAACTGTTGACACTACGTCCGTTTTGTGACAAGCCAACTTGTCATTCAGTAAATTCAAGATGCGCAATAAACAATTTTCTGAATTTTATCATTTTGTGCCCTATCTCAGATACCGACGTAACTGACTGAAAATCCAAAAAATGAGATATGCTACCAAAATGTTTCCCATAAGTGCGATTTGCAGGCAGTAGAGTTGTTGTTGACGTATCTACCGATTTTAATACAGCTGATTTTTCAATTTTCGCTCTCTTGAGAAACTCATTAAATGCTAGTTGCGTCGGTAGGTGAGATAGGGGATGATTTAATCGAGCTTGACGATGAGGCTATATTATGGAACAACTTGTGGAGACGAAAAAATTAATAAACAGGAGTTAAAAAGTAGTTTAGAAGTAGCAGAAGTTGAAAAGTAATATTTTACCAGCATTGTTATGTAGTACCGAAACGATCTTTTCAGAGGATAGATTAAGCGGTTTGCGCATGCTGAGTGCATTTTAGAAAACTGATGTGTATGTGTGTTCGTTTATTTATTTTCATTTTTTTTTGTTTATTTTAATAAATACCTATTTTATTTTTATTGCATTTGCCCCTCCCTAAGTTTCATGCTGCGTACGCACATGCGTACATGTATGGTTCTTCAATTTGTAACGAGACTCATATATTTGAATCTAAGCCTTGATCTTTAGCAACAGATCTTTTAGATCCAGGTAAATAATGAACCGAATATCAAAGAAAACGGCAAGATCTGTTTTGATTTCAACAATCTAAGCAACGAATGGATCGTTGGTGCTATTTTAGTCTCATAATTGTTTTCAATTTTCTCCGTTTAAAATTTAAATGTCTGTTAGCCGTTTTTTCTTCACCCATCCAAACTCATTCGCACTCATTATTTTAAATATTTGCAACCCGTTTAAACTAGTGTTTTGTTCGTTGCTCGGTTCACTCTTTAGTACGTCCCGTCGTTCGGCGAAATGTTTAGGTCTGAACATGATCGCGAATCTTCAGAAAAAGATGTACACTATCTCAACTAAAGCTAGCAGATGTGCCAAAAACCTTGGAATAAAGTTAAAGATGCCAAGGTTAGTTGGGCGACAGGAAAATCGTATAGACGTTCCCGCAAATAACTCACCAGAGCACTGAAAAAAATATTTATTTATACCTTATTTGGAGCCTCTGATGTTTTTCAGGTAATGATTTTCCTATGAAAACCTACCAGTTTTTGAACAATTGGCACTATCTCCGTTTTGTCAACTTGTCATTCAGTAAGTTTAAGATGCGCAATAAACAATTTTCTGAATTTTATCATTTAGTCGAGGATAACGAAGAGCCTAAATTATGGTACAAATTGTGGAGAGTCGAAAAATTAATAAAGAGAAGTTAAGAAGTTTGGAAGTAGCAGAAGTTGAAAAGCCAGCGAATATTTTGCCAGAATTGCCATGCAGTACCGTGGAACGATCTTTTCAGAGGATAAATTAAGCAGTATGTGCAAGCTGAGTGCACACGGGAAATTAGTTTGAGAAAACAATAAACACGTAGAAGAAGAGGTTTGGTTCGGTTCTGCTTAAGATTTGCTGTAAGTGCCACACTTTTTCGATTTTTTAGTTTTTTTTTGATTACTTCAATAAATACCTATTTTAATTTATTTGCATTTGCCCCTCTTTAAGTTTTATGCTGCGTACTCCCATGCGCACATTTATGGTTTTTCAATTTGTAACGATACTCACATATTTGAACCTAGGTCCTGTTCTTTAGCAACAGATCTTTTAGATCTAGGTAAATAACGGTTTTTAGTGGATATTGTTCCATTTGAGGCATTAAAAACTAAAGCGGACCATCCACTGACTGACTAAAATGGAGATAAAATAGTTCATGGTTCGCTATGGCACAGATTTATCTTTAATATTTATCCTGGACCAACCTATTTAGTGGCATCATTCTATTATAGGGTGCTTGCAACTCAGATGGGCCACTGTGGCTTTGAAAAATGTAATATATCACCTGCATGCTTTGCTATAAGTGTAGTTAAAAGAGAACTTTCAATCAGCCCGAGCTACTTACTTTGCCTTATTTGAATCCCAAATGAGATATGGGATTGCATTCTGGGGACCTTGTTGTGTCACCATTTTTGAGTCAGTCTTTATTCTACAAAAGCGAGCAGTACGCAAACTATTTATTGTCAATCCTCAAGAACATTGTAGGCCACTTTTTAAAATTGCAGGGATATTAACGTTACCGTGTCTTTTTATTTTGGAGATAGTCAGCCTGGTTCATAAAAAGAAGCTTCAAGAACCAAATACTCAAACTGGTCGTTACTATACAACTCGTCAATCTGGGAACTTGCAACTTCGAATACCTAGGCTAGCTTTGACAAAACATTCCTTGATTTACGAAAGTATCAAATGATACAATCATTTACCCATCGCATTTAGACAAACTCAAGATTTAAAAGTATTCAGAAGGTTAGTACGTAATTGCTTTGAAACAAAAGCTTACTATATCTGCAATAAGTATTACACAGATGGGCTTGATACATAATTTGTGTAACTGTGATTATATGTCTTATATTTTTATTATATTTTTTTTATGTAACCTGAATTTTTTTTTAGATTAACATTGAATTTTTTTTTTGTAAATAGTTTCATTAAAACTTTTTAATCGATTGATTGTGCTGTTGTAATTGTGTACGTGTGCATATTCATAGTTGTCCATATTTTACAGAAATTTTAAAATAGTTGGGTACAATTTTAATTTATATTGACTTAAACATGCTCGTTCGAATTTTACTAGAATTGCGCTTAACTTCCAACATTCTTAATGGCCTAAATATAGATTGTGTGTGATTATGCGACTAAGACAATGTTGTTTTTATTAGTGCTGATTTAATACTATTTACTTTAGTCTTAAGTTCTTGCTTTGTCAAAAGGAATTAATTCTTCAGACAATAAAGCTTTTTTGAATTGAATTGAATATAAAGTATCGGAAACTCGCCTTGGTCCGATAATTAGAATTTTGTGGCATGGTCCTCTCTGATTCTAAACGCCTGATATATACATTGTTGTTGTTAATTGTAAGAAAAATAACTCGTCATAAAATTGTTTTAAGACAAAACGATTTTTTAAAACACTTTTGACCAGTTATATTCGTTTGTCCAGCACAACAAGCGCGTTTAAATAAAAGACGATTTCCAAAATTTTTGGCAGCAATCCAGATCGTATGGAATTAGTCAACGTGTTTATGTTGTTTGAGATCCAATTTCACATACACACTTTACGCCTAGTATATATGAATATTTTAAAATACTTACTAAAGTATAGGTATATCTAATTATATTATTTAAGTTTTATATACCAATGCAAATACGTTTTGAATGGGAAAAATTAATAGCACCTTAAAAACTAATGGAAATGCCTAAAAATATATCGTAGCCAACAGAAAAAATAAGTACCTAACACTTGGGTTGGAAAATGTATTTGAGCTTTTAGCAAAACTAGACTCTCTATTAAAAAAATTTGGGCGAGTTGTGTTACTAATATCATATCAAATTGTAATTTGCACATTAAAAGCAATATTGAAGCGATTTTTGTTTTTCGTTCGCCTGTGTTTACTCGATTTGCCGTGTGGTGAAGGCGTCCGTTGGTTGTCATGACAACATCGTATGACTTAGAAAGGCAAAAAATCATCATATCAGGTTCTAATTCGGTTTTTATTTTAATTATTTTGCACAATTTTCCCTGCGGATGATGCACTCTATGTTTTACTGATAAACCCATTTTCGAGATGGAACGATGACAAAAAACAAATTTTGAACTTTGGAAAGCCGTCCCCTATATTGAACGTAAATAAATCGGCTAAGGTTAAAGAAAAAATGTACATTCGACATTTTAAAGAATCGTGGTACTAAATTTTAAAGATAGACGCATTTGCCTGACACACAAGCAGTAGAATTTAGATTAAATTCCAAATCATCTTGAACCTACTACGGGGCAAGTCAACCAATTTAAATATATTTTTGAACCTTGAGTTTCTTGATGATGTAGAGTTTTTTGTAGTTATTCTCCGCTTAATAAAAAGTAAAAATACAAACTTTTAAATTTTTTGGTTGCATATTTTTTGAGTTATGCGTTTCCAAAAATAAAAATATTGACTCATTTTTAGCCTGCATCGGTTTCTTTAAACTTCTATAATTTTTAAACCATTTAAGATAATTAGCTGAAACTCGCTATCTGTAGAGAACGATTCACAAGCCAAACTTTAATGTGTTGATAGCCTCATTTCCTAAAAAAAAGGACAAAGGGTCTATGCCAAAATTATATTTTTGATAAAATCTCAACAACGGATTTTTTGTTTTTCTTAATTTTTATAAATTTTCTTCTTAGACTATTTGTTTACATGTGTGCGAAATTTTACCTGGGGATGATACTAGGATCATAGTTAAAAACATTTATTTATATCTTGATGCATATATTGTTTGACATTTTTATTACTATAAAAATTAATATCTAAAGTGCACATATCGTTATGAGGCATCTTATTTATGTAGCATTTATATTATAAAAACGTGGACACCATGGGCATCTGGTTTCACTACGTTGACATTTAAATAAAGAAACAATTAATTAAACAACGTTCTTACATAAAAACAAACTCATTATTTATCTCTTAAGCAGTGGTTGCGCGTGGAGTAAAACTTTAGGGGTGCACACAAAAAAATTATTGCAGCCACACCCAACCGGTGGGCGGCATCACGAGGGTGCGGGCGTTATCGATCGCCGCAATTGATTCACAAGAGCATGAACCGAAGTAAGGCCCAGATTCTGTGTACTGTAATATTCTATATTTCGTAATTAGAATGCGACTTAACATCAACGGTTCACAGAATTTGGATCCAGTTAAGCGCGGCGCCGGCGGTAGCCGACCTACGCTCGTTTCAACTCAAATACAAACACATACATACTGGGTATTAATTCTTAGTTAGTATTCAAGTCTTTGGTGAATTCCTTTTGGGGTTTATTAATACTTTATGATGAAATTATTAATTAAATATTGGTCAGATTTTAATATTCTTTAAAGTAAAATTTTGGAGTGTACGTGCATATGTGCACTTATGGAGGAACCGCCACTGCTCTTAAAATAGTGGCAAAATCGGCCGTGAGGAATTAAATATCAGAGGTGGGGTATTATTTTGACTGATAACTTTTTGTAAAAAACAAAAGTTGCGTAAACATGGGGTTTCGTAGCGTGTTTTCTCAGTCTGTTTGGCTTTGCGACGTATCCAATCTGGAAATTAATTTGATTTTACGTAGTTACCGAATTCGAAATGGTAGATTGATAATCGAAAAAAAATTGGTTGGTATTTTCTACTTAATGCTGCAACCCCTATGATGACCAAAATCATCCCACGATAAAGAGAAATTCCAGAAATGTGACAGAGTGGATGTGTAATATTAACTTAGGTGTCGAAAAAAGTAAGTGAAAATGATTAAAAACTTTTGAAATAGGCTAACTTATAGGTAAATTATTAAAGTAGAGGAATTGTCAAATAGTTATATTTAAGTTAAAATAAAAGAATTTTGAGCAACATCAATTTACAAAAATAAATTTTTAAATAGGAACCCACTGTCATCTCATAATAAAACATGGCCTACATGTAAATAAATAGTCTAGAAAACAAATATAAAAAAATTGAACAAAATAAAGAATCTGTTTTTAAACTGCATCGAAAATAAATTTTGTGGTGAGACCCCTGCATTTTTTTTACAAGAAGGATGCCACTAGGCATATCGTAATTAAGCTTATAGACCTACAAGATTACACAGCAACTTTTACCTTGATATGCCCAAGACTTTATGAATAACAAGGGTTTAAAGAAATCAAGTCAGTGCTAAAAAAGACGATTTCAGACATTAAAAAAAATTTATAACTCAAAAACTAGATTGCAAAAAAGTCTAAAATTTTGCATTTTTACTTCTTTCTGCTTTGTAGTACTTGTAAAGAATTTGACCAAAAATTACGAAAATCAAAAGTTACCAAACCATTGGTTGATTTGAGATGGACTTACCCTACGGAGAATCGCATCAATATGTAGTTTTCGAAATATAGTAAGACACAATTTTCTCAATAATTTGTGTTATAACCAAAAACTTCGTTGGAGCTTTCGTGTCTGAGATATTTACAAAAAACTTTTTTTAAGGCTGCTATATCATGGAGTTTACTTGAAAGCTACTTATCGGCTAACAAGGAACGTGTCAGATCCGTCACAGATTCATTTATTTTAAATTTAGGTTGGTATTATTTAGTTTAATGTAAATAATTTACTTGTTGGCTTTGAAAATGTACCATTTTTGTTACTTTCGCCATGTAATATAAGAATATTTTGATAAAGTTTTTTTCTATTTTATTCGAAATTTCGGAGTTCTACGAGCAAAACTGACTGCTTATTTTTTTGAGAAATCTGATAAAGCCAACAAAAATATTTTTTTAGCCTTTAACTCGTTTGTAGTAGCTATCAGCTATTATACCTTACATATTTTTGTCGGGTTCTGGAGGGGTAATTTCCCCCAGACGCCCCCCGTAGAGGCACCGGTGCTCATAAGTCGATAAGAATAAAAAATGCTTGTAACAATTTGTTTTTTTTTTAATTCATTCATTGCTTTACTACGTATTATAAAGCTAGTTCTTTTAAAGCAAGCTATTTTATAAATCTTATGAATATAAAATATACATTTAGGTACAGTGGCAGACGCAGGGTGTCCGAAAGGGAGGGACCAAGAAGGCAGCAAAAACAAAAAATATATTTTTTGTTGTTTTTAATATGTCTGAACTGTAAACTTAAGAACCAGATGAAAATAAAATGCGCCGCAGTCGAAAATTCTAATAAAAAATAAGTCATTTTTGTAAAAAAAAAACAAAGAAATGTTGATTTTAAGTTAAAATTTAGTTTCTTGTTACATTTAAGTTAAGAATTTATTGCCGCTTAAAAATGATATTTCTACTAGGGCCGCTGAAGCCCCTTTTACGCGGGGGCCCCGGGCACTGCCCCGGTTTGCCCAATGATAACTACGCCTCCCACAATCCATGTTAGCCAATAAACAGCTTGCAGAGTCGTAAAAAGTTTCTACTGGAAATATCATTATGCCAGAAACAGAAAAAAAACACATTAAAAATTTTTTGAGTAACAGTGCTACCAACGTAGGGTTAGTTAACTCTATTCACAGTGGTTGCTGGAGAAACAAAACTATGAGTTCACCCTAGTTTAAAAAATACACCGGGTTAGTTAACCCCTCAGAGTTACTCGCAATTGAGAAACCGGCCCTTACTTAAAATTACTTAAGATTGATTGTATATCGGTTTATTAAGGATATCCTTAGGGAAAAGTCCTTTATTTAATTTTAAAATACTAGAGAAATCCATGGATATCACGTTTTGCGAAAAAAAACAGATTATTCAAGATAGCGGTGGACAAAAAAAAAGTTTTAATAACTTTTGGTCAAAACCTTTTTGTTTGAGAGATAGGCCCACACAGTGCCATGCTGGATATTTTTTGTCGATTCTTTGTTACACGCAGATAAAAATTTGGGAAAATAGGTAAGTACGGATTTTTTTGAAATTAAAAATGTTGTAATTGTTATCATCAGTAGAAAATAAGAAATTTTTATTTTTGATATTTTTAAGAATCCGTAAAATGAAAAAGTTTTGCTTTAATATACTAAGGGATTCAAGTGGTAATATTTATCACAAGGTATTTAATATTGTTCGCACTTTGGCCTTTTTTGCAGAATGTTTCACATACATTTTAAACAGTTATTATACTACCTATGCGACACCATGTAATCTCCTGAGGACTGGTTTCTCGTAAGCGAGTCACCTAACGGCTAATTATAACTCGAGGTTAAACGTTGCACCACCTCAGGTCAGCACTTACTTTTGGTGTAACCTTGAGTTTAATTGACCCACGGTTGAGAGGGTGGGTTTAGCAATTTAACCCGTGGTATAACCTATAAAAAGAAAGTACATATAACTTTTTATATTTTTTCCAATTTTTTTTCCTATAATAATCTTTGGTAATGGAAGATTTCGAGGGACTGAGCGATGGGGGCGAAGACTTTTATAAATTAGTTGAATACCAAAGATGGCCTCAAATAATTCGATCAAGATTTAATCCTTTCGATATGTTTGATGAAAAACACTATTACAAGATTCAAATTAGGCAAAAAGACTGTCCTTTACATTCTCAAATAAATTCAAGAAGCCCTGGAGCACCCTACTGATAGGTAAGATGAAAATTTTCAAGATCCTGAGAGGTTGCTTTATTTTTTAAACTATTTTAAAACATTTTTGCACACACAAATACAGACTGAACATGAGATCTTACACACAATCCAATGGTGTAATGAACAAAAATTAGAACCAAAAAAACATTCAAAACTTTGTGGTTATAAAAGCTTTGCCATCATGTGACTGCTTTCGACCAATCAAAAATATGGTCAAATTGGCAACATAGTAAACAGAGCTACCAACGCAAGGTTTGTTAACTCCACCCACAGTGGCTACTGGAGAAAAATTTACAACGGATTGGTTAACCCCTCAGAGTTACTCGCAGTTGAGAAACCGGCCCAAACTTAGAAGCACTTAAGAATGATTGTATTCTAAATCGACTTATGAAGGATATCCTTAGGGAAAAGTCCTTTATTTAATTTTTAATTACTAGCGAAATCGATGGATATCACGTTTTGCGGAAAAACACAGATTCTTCATGATAAGGGAGGACAAAAAAAGAAAAAGTTTTAATAACTTTTGGTCAAAACCTTTTTGTTTAAGGGATAGGCCTCCGCAGTGTCAAGCTGGATATTTTTTGTCGATTCTTTGTTACACGCAGATAAAAATTTGGGAAATAGGTAGGTAAATACGGATAAATACGGATTTTTTAAACGTTAAAATTGTTTTAAATGTAATCATTATGTTTAGCAACAAAATAAGAAATTTTTACTTTGGAATGAAAAATGTCACTATTAATAAGGTAAATAGGTAATATACTATTAGGTATTTTTAATTAAATAAGACAGATAGGTATTTAAGAATATTAAATCGGTGCGGTGTAGCGTGATAGTCCAACAAAGTTTCCTTTGAGAACGTGTTCTATAATTCAGCAATTTACTATTTCAAATTGCATCGTATCCAATTGAAAGAGATGTCATGCCATTCAGCCGTATTCGCATGACTGGAAAACAAGCTTAGCTTGCTACAAGCTAAAGTCTGATAGCAGCTAGCAGGTAATTTTATAAAATTTTCCCTAATCAAACAAAGAGATGACGATGAAGAAAGCTAAAAGGAAAACATCCAAGTTTATTGGAGAATATATACAGAGGGTAATTTAAATTATGCATCAAATTTTAAGGGCTGGAAGGTGTAAGGTCAAAAGTATACAAAAATGTTAAATAATTTTTGATCAAAAGTTTTGTGTTTCCAATCTAAATCATTTGTCAAGTTTAAAGTGCAGGAGAACACAGTGAATTTTAAAAATTTCATAATTGATAACGTCAAATATTTTTGTGATTAATCGTGATCAAAAAATATTCTATCTGGGGGCACCGCAGTGCACCGCCAAGTTCGCGCGGAACCTGCTGTACGATCTTTTCTAGAAACATTTCAGCCCATATTTGATCTATCTAAAACTCTACTTCGGAATGAGCTACGAAACTCAAACTTTGCACAGTCGTCAATCCTCACAGAGTTAACAAATTTCATGGACTTCCATAAAGTAGTAAAGTACTTACGAAATTTCAAAAAACGTTGAAATATATATATATATATATATATATATATATATATATATATATATTCTACTCACTCATGTATAGATCATCAAAATTCTACTGTACTATAAACTATAAAAGAAAATTATAAAACTCAAAATTTTAATTAACTTCCCTCCCCTATAAATGTAAAGTTATGTAAAAGTAACATTCTCCACTGTGTGAAATCATAACAAAAACATTTTATGTAAAAAAAGCCAAGTACGCGAAAGTGGTATTCCGTAAAAAGAATTGAAATAAAAGTAATGGCAAGTTCTCCAATATATATTTCAAAATGTTTTTTTTTCTAAACTTGGCTATTACGGCTGCAAATGACTCTTAGGCACATTGCTAAATTGAAGATAAAGAAGTTTGGCTGGAATAGCAAAGTTTAAAAAAACATTTCGAAACTAGTAAGAACCTTTTATTTTGAAATTTGTATTGGAGAACTTGCCTTTACTTTTATCTCAATTCTTTTTATGAAATACCACTTTTGCGTACTTGGCTTTTTTTTACATGACATGTTTTTAAAATAAATAACCTGCTTAGGGTCATTATATCGTTGCTGTATCAACTGCCATCGCTTAAGGCGATTGACAGAAACTTCAACTAAATCCTCATCAGTAGGAGAAGTCAGAGGCTCAAGAGTTAAGAAATGAGCTGGTGTGAGACACTCAAGGTCATTTGGATTGGGGCTCATTTCAGACAACGCAACGGTCTCGGATTTCATGCAGCTTCATACTGAGTTAAAACTGTCATTATTTTCTCAAATAAAAGAACTTGGTGTGCAATGACACGATAAAGAAGGGTTGAAATGTCATTGAATGGATTCGGAAGCAGCCTCACAATAGTTCTTGATTAGCTTATTAGCACCCACAAAATTGGTTCCTTGGTCGCTATAAACGTCGCTACACCTTCCACGGTGAGCTACAAAACGCTTAAATGCGGCAAACATATAGAAAAATGTATACATTTTTGAGAACGATGTTAGTAGATGTTTAAATGTCCCTAATACTTACAAAATACTCTGCCCATATATGGGCACCTGAGCTCACACTAGGTACAATAGTTATAGAGTACGTGTGAGCTAATATAACTAAAAACTTAAATATATTTTATTAAACTCCAGACTCAATTACCTTTCGTTTGATACCACACAAGCCATGTTTTGACTTAAACTTTAATTTTTTTAATCTACCCCCACCCTTTTTTTAAAACTAAAACATATTTTTTAAACTCTAGACGCAATTACCTTTCGTTTGATATCACACACGCCATATTTTCATTAAACTCTAATTTTTGAAATCTACACCCACCCCTTTTTTTAAACTAAAATTTATTTTGTTTAACTCCAGACTCAATTGCCTTTCGTTTGATATCACACACGCCATATTTTCACATAAACTCTTATTTTGGAAATCAACCCCCACCCTTTTATTTGGCTTGTGTTCGGTAGATTTTGTTCATTTTTAAATGGGACCATCTCGACCCAAGACCCAACCTAGGTATCAAATTTGATTAAAATCATACAGACATACAGACAGAAAGACAGACACACAGACGGCGCAACAAAAAAGTTTCAAAATTATCTGAAACGCAAAGATATATAAAAATTTTTGAAATCGGATCACCATAGCTCACACTACTATAGTATAGTAGTAGTGTGAGCTAAAATAGTAATATTGACAAAACTTTTTTAAAAAAGTATTTGTTGATAAAAAGACAGTATTTAAATAATTTTAAATCTTTATTATTATCTTTACTGTAATGCATAGTTTCATAAAATGTTTGTTATAATTTATAATTCAATAGTCCAGATATTTAAGAATATTAAAACTAATATACCGGTGGAGCGTGATAGTCCAACAAAGTTTCATTTGCGAACATATTTTATAGTTCAGCAATTTACTATTTCAAATTGCCTCGTATCCAATTGAAAGAGATGTCATGCTATTCAGCCGTATTCGCATGACTGGAAAACAAGCTTAGCTAGCTACAACCTAAAGCTTGATAGCAGCTAGCAGGTAATTTTATAAAATTTTCCCTAATCAAACAAAGAGATGACGGTGGAGAAAGCTAAAAGGAAAATATCTAAGTCTACTCGGGTCCCGACTTCCAAAGATATACAGGGTCAGCGAACATATAACTTTATTTTCGGTAACAGTGTATAGCTTAAATGATTCACCAAATTTTAAGGGATGGCGAGGCATTTAAAAGAAGTTAATTTCTAAGTTATAGAATTTTTCAAGTATAAAAAGTGGGGAAAAACAACAAATTTTAAAAATGACAAAATTCACGTCTATAGTTTTTTGATTCATTGTGATCAAAAAATAAAAAAAATACTAAGGATGTGTAGTGTGACCAAATAATCTTCGCAAAAGGTATAAACGACTATTTTTTTAAGAATTAATTTTAATAAGTAATATTGCCACCACTTTTTAAAAAAATATATTTGTTGAAAAAAAAAACTGTTTTGATATTAATTTTAAATTATATACGTAAATGTATTTAACAATATTAAACTAATATATCAGTGGAGCGTGATAATTCAACTAAGGTTCCTTTGCCAACATGTTCTATAATTTAGCAATTTTCTATTTCCAATTGCATTGTATTCAACTCCGAAAGAGATGTCATGTCATTCAGTCATATTCACGTTGCTGGAAAACAAGCTTGGCTAGCTGCAAGCTAAAGTCTGATAGCAGGTAACAGGTAATTTTTCCTTAATCAAACAAAGAGATCTACATCTATTCGGTTCTCGACTTTTAAAGATATACCGAGAGGGCCAAAAAAAAACGGACATATTTTTTTCATTATAACGTTTGAACTATTCCATCGATTTTAATGGGACAAACTGCGCTTGGCAGATAATTCAGTTCTGACTGAATATATTTTTTTGTCCGCCATATCAAAATCCGAGATAGCGGAACAAATTAAAATATACCCTCCAAAGATGCTCGTTTATGTGTTTTAATTAAATATTTTTTTAAATTAGTAAAAAAGATGCATATTTCTCATGTATAACAAGGTACGAATCACCAAAATCGGTTCAGTGGTTATAAAAAAATATATTTTTATTTTAACCATTGTTTTGCATGTGGTTTACATTATAGATATTTATGAAAAAATTCACGTAATTTAAATTTATGGTCATAATTCTAAACCTAATAATACTATAAACTAAAAAAAGAAAAAAACAAAAAAAATAAAATAAAATTCAAATGTCAAATGTAATAAATTTCATTCAAACCGGACTCTACGGGAATGGTACCAATTATGGAAGCAACGTTACCTCTTTGCACTGCCAAACTGATTTTTTGAGTGATGAAGCTAAGAGTTTTCTTGTTAGGAATTTTTGAACTAATTTCCCTAACAAGCATCTTAGCTTCATCACCCCAAGGACCAAATGTTTCCACACTGAATGGACAAAAATAAAATCTTATATCATGTTATACGATTGCCTTGCTAATCATGTCTGCATTTATTTCCGTATAAATTCATTACTACTGAACCGATTTTAATTAAATAAAAAACATCCTGGTTAGAATTGATTGCTTTTTAAAGTTCATCGACAAAATTTATCGCCGTCTGCCAAGTGCAGTTTGTCCCATCAAAATCGATTGTATAGTTCAAAATTAATAACGAAAAAAAAATTGTCCGGTTTTCTTTGGCCCACCCGGTATAGTAAGGGTGCGTGGCCATTAAAAAAGTATTTCGAGAGCAGCTCTCGAAAGTATTTTTTAACAATTAACAGAAATTAAAGAAACTGCCAGACAGAATCAAACAATTTTATCAGACAGCTGGCGAGCAGAGAACTGCTTGCTAGTGAACAGATGAATTTTGATGGCTTAGAGGAACTCTCGTATGTCCAATTGACTTTGAGCTACTACAGTGGTATACCCACTCGCGACTCGCCTAATGACGCAGGTGAAGCGCTCACCTGTTTTTGGACTAAATATAATAATCAAAGACAGGACAAAAAATTAAAATCGGAGTCATGCAAAACCAAACGGGAGGTTGGTCACCATTAGTGTTGTAAAATTTCCAGAAATATATTTTCGGAAATATTTCCGGAAGTATTTCCTGAAACAATGGAAATATATGGAAATATATGAAATATTAAAAAAATAAGAAAAAAGGAAATATTTATTTACACAAAACATCGGAAAACGCAGAATGCTTAACACAAATCAGGAGTTATTCTTCAAAGAAATAAACAGAAATAAGGTTAAATTTGTACAACAATAATCTCATTCCTGACACACTACACTATTCACTAGTCGAGCAAGAGGCATATCTTCATCAGCATCACACTTAATAACATCGTCTTGCCAGTCTACTCCCTCAAAATCTTCAATGGTATCGGAAATAAAAATTGTTCTATAGTAAGTTTCATGCTTATAGGGTTACAAAATATAAAAGAAAATATTTTTTAAATATTTCCAATTTTCCAAATATTCCAAACACCCCTTCGGAAATTTACAAAATTTCCATTTTCATGGAAATTTTTCAACGGAAATATTTCCATTTACATCACTAGTCACCATATTACCTATTAACGGATAAAAACCCATGAGGTTTCCCCGCCGCGGATTCTGAACTGTCGAATTCTATAGCGACATGTCGTCCTCTCTTTCCATATTTTGCAATTAGCAGGCAACAAAACATATCGGTACGGAATTTCTCAGTGCACAGAATGCGGACCCAGCGTACAGACAAGCACTGATGAAGCGATTTGTGTTTTTCGTTCGCTTGTGTCTACTCGATGTGCCGCGGGGTAAAGGTGTCCTTTGGTTGGCAAAGACTCAGGTGTTTAACGTGCGTACAACAAAAAAATAACTGAAGTCTCTGCCATTTTGACAAAGCCGTAAAAAAATCAAAGTATAGTAGGTTTGCTGTGTGTATTGTAGGCTTCCTACCAGTGCCTAACTATTTTAACTTGTACCAACTCTTTATATTTGGGTTGGTTGTCAAATCCAATTTCCAGCTGTTCTAATATCTGTGTTTTAACCGATCCATCATTGCCAAACCGAGCTTTATCTCGTTAAATTTAGCGATTTCAGTACTACATTATTGTAAATAGGACACACAGAGGAAAACAATATTTTAGTATCAGATTGAGAGACCTTACTAAAAAGAGAAGACAGTTTTATTTTTGCAATAAAGTCCGTAGACCGCCGCTGCCTGAGATCCCTGCCTAATGGATAATGTCAATAAAAATAAATTCTCCCTGGGGATTTACCGTTTCTAGATAGTATAACCTACAATTACCAATTACGAGCAAAGCAGAGCGGCGAGTAATATTACAAGAATGACATAATTGTGTTTGTTTTAAAAATATCGTTTTACTCAAGTTAACCCAGTGGCGGCTCTTGACCTAGTGCCACGGTGCCAGGGAACTGTCCTAGTTTTCTGC
Organism: Aspidapion aeneum; assembly: GCA_963576565.1. NCBI lineage: Eukaryota > Metazoa > Arthropoda > Insecta > Coleoptera > Brentidae > Aspidapion > Aspidapion aeneum. The sequence goes on from OY755038.1 coordinate 205,062,571, forward strand.
AAAAACGTTTCTTTTATATTTTTAAAACATCTTTATAGGTATTTACTTTATTTTATACATTCCTTTTTAGTTTATTAATTATATGAAATTGGGGAACCCTGTGCGAATCTATGGATCACACTCGGACTCGACGTGACGCGATATATGGGACACTAAAACGCAAAGCAGCATAGAACAGGCTGCTCAATGAGTATGTGCCACTTTTCTGTTAGCTCCTTCGAACACAGCTTAAGATATACGTTATAAGATATAAACACACAGCAGTGCAGTAAACGTCACAGCAGTGCAGTAAAGATTACCTACATAAGCCAAAAAATAGATTTAAAATGAACCCGAAATAAAATGCGGTGAAAGAGGTTTTTCTACCTGAATAAAAGGGGGACGGAAAAACCAAACCACAGATAATTTTTAAAAAAATAGAATAAGGAAAAAACACGCGAACGCAGCGCCTCTTTTCAGCTTAGTGAGAACTTTAACCTAACGACCCGTCAAATTGCATTGTGTTTCCTAGGCATGGCCATAGATAAAGGATTTGCGGCGCGGTTCAGTGAGTTTTTATTAGATAGGCAACTCCGGCTGTTTGACAGGTCGTTAGCTCTGTGGCGCCCACTGCAGAGCTTAGTGACGAACTAAAAGGAGAGGCGGGAAATTTGAATCACCTTTTATAATAAATTTTCTTTAATTTTAAAGTTTTTTTTGAAATTTTTAATCAGTCAATATTTTATAAATACATACAATGTCTTTATAAGATATAAACAGATTGAAAATGATATATAAAATGCAATAAATAAAACATTTTTTAAATGAGTTTTTATTATTATAAAAAAAGCTACAAATTAACGACTAACTATTGATGAAATAATACATAGTCTAATTGATTGGTAAAATAAAATATAATGCAAAACCAAACACTGTCTAGTATATTTAAATTTGCTTTTAACATTTCTGGTGAGTGATGAGTGAATAAATAATGAAACAGTTGTTCGTGAAGAGAATCATTCTTAAGTGTCTACTTTTTAACAGCTCGACGAAAATCTGACATAATTTAAAAGTACCTCGTCGCCTTGGTTGTAAGTTGTGTGGGGTATGTTTCAAAGCAGTATATATATAGCTTATCAGTGGTCACACATATCATCGAAAAGCTGAAAACAATAAAAAAAATCAACTTATAACCACATTAATCATAGGTACTAGATTATGGAAAGATTTAAAATTAAGGAATAAATTTATTCAAAGTACATTACGCTGCTGGGTAATCCCTCGTTTACCCATCAATTAAGCCCCCCCCCCCTTTTACTTAATATCAAACAAAAGGGATAGACATAAAATTAACACTAAATTTGTGCTTAGTTCATGGGCAAATAAGGCACCTACCAGGTATTGGAAACCTGTATTCAGAGTTCCGTAAAGTAAGTGATAAGAAGTTAAAAAGACACTACCAATACAAATTTTATCAAATGCCAATCTAACCTCAAATGAGAAAATAAGAAAACTTACCTTAAAATTTCTCGAAAAACTATGCATTTTATACTCGTCTGAACTTTAGACACTTCACCCAGAAAAGCAACTAGAAATTCTTATTCTTTTATATTTAAATTGCAAAAGTTACAAATTTAACAAAATTTAATTTTAATGCGTCACAGCAGCAAAGATTACCTAGATAAGCCAAAAAGATAGATTTTAAATGAATCCGAAATAAAATGCGGTGGAAGAGGTTTTTCTACGTGAAAAAAAGAGGGACGGAAAATCCAAACCACAGATAATTCTCAAAAAAAATAGAATAAGGAACAAACGCGCGACCGCAGTGCCTCTTGTGAGCTTAGTGAGAACTTTAACCTAACGACCTGTCAAATTGCATTGAGTTTCCTAGGCATGGGCATAGCTGCTGGAATCAGATTGACCGCAAAACAAGTGCGCCCTTCATTGCATTAAAACAGCGCTCTGCCTCCCTACCTCCTACACCCGAGCGTCAAGGAATCATTGATTCGTACGTAATCGTGTAGGCAGTCGGAGAAAAATATTATTCATGGCAGTGGCGTATATACGCGCGAGGGCCCGGGGGGCCCGGGCCCCCCCAAAGCTAAGATTTTTTTAGATATTTTGCACATATTTCATGAATACAAACATAAAATAGCATAAAATACGGCCTTATGAGGCCTCGCCCCCCCCCCTCGAAACTGTCTCGGGCCCTCCCCGAAACTTTTTTCTATATACGCCACTGATTCATGGTATGCGTCGAGGTGAAAGAAAAAATTATAAAATAAGTAAAAAAATCTTTAATAAAGGTTTATTTTTTGTATTTTCTGAGGGGAGCGCGCGGCCATGCCGCCCCTGCCTAATAGTATCAATCAATCAATTGTAAGAATATACGGGCCGGTGCGAAGATATGTTTGCTTAAGACAATAAAAGCCTATATGAAAAAATGCTTGCGAGAAATAAAAGAAACGGCCACCAATAAGTACGCCTGGCAAGTGCAGAAGCGAGAAAGTGGAAGCAAATAGTTTCTCCTAAATAAAACGCAGTACTCCGTTCTACCAACCGGAATCTTTTGGCCGTTGAAAGCGACAATTGATGAATTTACTACTTAGATCTTCCGATGTACGCCAAAATACCATTTAATAATGGTTCGTTTTCACCTAGTTTGACATTTTTTGACCTACAAAACATTTTATTTTATTTTTGTTGATTTTTGAAATTTAATTTCAACCAGGTGTTACGAATAAACAACACTCGGTATATTGGGATAAAAAGACCAGATAGGTTTTTGCACATTCCAATTGTAAATATTAAAATAAAACTGGAGTAATTGTAAAGCACAACTGTCTCGATGTATGTCCTTGTTTAACAAACTTGATTTTTCATTTACCTATTTTCTCTAAACTGACCCATTTGAAATACGAGTACGACCTACCTTATATGGAGTGAACAATCGAGAAACTAAAACAACGAAACAGGATTGATCATTGCCTCCCCGTGGCATCAACTTACGGCCCTTGCCGAAGTAGAACTATTTGCTAACTAGGGTTAAAGTAAACATAATTAAATACTAAGTTATAAAGCCGCGATGGCGGAAAAGTTGACAGTGCCTTAAAAATATCCATGTGCCGTTAAAACATAAAACTTAAGTGAAGCTAAAAAAGAGTTAAGACCGCTCAGAGAAGACAAACCAAAATCGGATTACTCCATTTTCATGGTATCAATTTTAACTACTGTTTATTTTTTTTTTCTCTTCACATGTTGTAACATTTAGCATCATCGTCAAGTCCGTTTAAATGATAAAATTCTGAAGATTGTTGCACATCTTAAATTTACAGAATGAAAAACGGATGTAGTGCCAACAGGTCGAAGGCTGTCGAAGGTTTTCATTGGAAAAGCGATACCTAAAAGACATTATCAGAGGCTCCAAATAATACGATGTTGCTGTCCCCCAACTGTCCTTGACACCTGTAACTCTATTCCAAGGTTTTCGGCATGTATGTTGGCTTTAGCTAAGCTAGTGTTCATGACTTCTTCTGCAGATTCGATATGATGTTTAATTAGATCTAATACTCTTTTAATGGGCTTTCCACATTGCGATCAATCTAAGTTTTTAGATTCCAGGTTCCAAAAACGTAGAATATTTGCCGTCTTCTGACACTCAAATAGTACAGCAACACCTTTGTATTTTTGAGACCATTGTGTCTCACAACGGAAATGGATGACGAAAAAGATAAATTAACTAAATCGTTTACAGTATATCGTTTGGAATAAGTGTATCTATTGTATAATAATATGTAGATAGGAATACGTTTAAACTTCTTATTATTACTAATTGATTGTTTTGTTAGGAAATTATTAAATTATCTTTAATATTTAGGTCGGGTAAATGCCCCTCCCCACCCTCGGTGCGTACGGCCATGGAAGATAATGCAAGACCAACATTGTTTGACCAAAGAATTTACTTTGAAACACAGGATTTTATAATCTCATTTTATTTCATTTTTTTACGATCTAAAACCCTGCCATTTATCAATACGGATGAAAAAAAAACTTCTGGAACAAAGATTTTTCATCGGGGAAACTGAGAGACAAGGCCCAAGAAAATTGGAGACAACTTTATGGCCAATAAAGCCAAAGACCGTTTTAGCTCCCGAAATGGGACGGCGCGGCGCGTATAAATAAAATATTCCTCTGAGACTCATAGGATCCTGCATATTACACCTTTCCTTGCTTTTTCAGCAAGCTATCAAAAGCTTGTAAATGTCAAACCCAAATACGTTAGAGCATAAATACATGTTCAAAGAATCGAAAAGTCAAGCACTCATAGCTGGCTTTGGAAACAATAGCATATTTAAATAATTCGATGAGAATTTTCAAGTGCTCATGCGTGTGTCTTCTCATGTAGAAAAACAGCTGCTATGTGGATGGAGGCCATATTGATATTTTGCGGTGTTTTGCGTTTGTCGTGTAAAATTATGTTTTTTTTCTGTGAAAAATGGTAACTAATTCACGTAAAACATGTGCGGTTTGTGGAAAAATGTCCGCAAGAAGTAAGGGAGTGCCATTCCATAGGTAACTAGTTGTATTTTTCTTTATAATTTGTTAATAAAGTTAAGAGTCGTTTATAGATGCCACTAAACACTCTTCCCGGCGTCCACAATAAATCTGCACATTTAGTTTTAGCAAAACTACAATTTTAATCCACAATTTGATAAATTTTCACCCAATCAACTAGTTTTTATAAAAAATGATAGCCATAACCCTAAACATTTGACAATTGTCAATAATGTAGTGACTTAACGGAGTATTTTTCAAAACCACCAAAACTGACGAATGCGCCGTTACGATAATGTCTATACGAAAAAGGAACATTAAGAATTAAATAGGGGTCCTGGCTTCAAGCATCGCGTGTGAATGCCCCATATTACACGCGAAGATGAAGATCAAGTGTGAGCCGACGGCGAGTGTCTTAGTTTATCTGAGTGTCCATTACATGTGAGTCAATGTACTAAACTTTTTTAAACCGGCCGAAAACAAGCGCTTTTCGTACAATATTTGTGTGGAAACTGTCGGTTTACAGGCAGGTCCTTTTGGATAACTTTCCGGTCTCAAGAGAGACTGTTCAATAACCAAGAAACCAAAAAATATATTTTTACGGTTCCTCTTTTAGTCAAGGTGGGCATCATGTCATTTTCACAGTGCTTATGTTGACAGTTTTCAAATTGTCTTTATTTTGATAGGTTTGACATTTCTATGTAAATAATCTAAAATATAAAATAAAATTATGGAAAACTTGAAGAAAAGTCAATAATTACGTAAAATATTGATTTCATATATTACTAGCTTTTGCACAGGTACCTTAATTTACATGTGGAATATGTTTCTAGTGTTTCATATTGGTTTAAAAAAATAATATTTCATGTTAAATATGCTTGTTGTCTCTTATGTCGAAAAAAATACTAACGACATACGACTCTTGACTTTACAGGTCTTCCCAGGTTTACAGGTCTCTCCTGCTGGTCACTCTGTGAATTTCCTAGGTCGGCCTGTAAACTTTACGTTTCAGGTCTAGTAACGTAAATACCTATTTATATGTCCTGATGGGATTTTCCATAACCTCAAAATATAGATAGCGAATTTTCTGGGTTTTTGGAGGTAATGGAAAATCCTGACGTTACGTGATGAAACAGACACCGAATTAAGTTTCAGGGACCTCGAAATCATAAAGTATGAATGAACCGAACCGAACCCGGGGTCTGTTTCTGTTTTACCTTCACCACATAATTTTCCATAAAAAAGCGACCCCGAAAATACCTAGACCTCAGAGGTAATTTTTTCGATATTTTTGTGTAATCGTCATCAACAGTATAAAATTTTTTTTTTCCCAAAAAACCTTAAACTTAACAAATGTACAATTTAGTACCCGTAAATTAAAATTCAAGGAAATTTTTAATTTACGGGTACTAAATTTTACATTTTTTAATATTTGGCATTAAACTCCGTTGAATGACGCGATGCCGACGTCTTGATCTAGAAAGGCAATGTGTGTCGTAGGTCACGGTATGGATTCTTTCTTTCAATCGATACTTTCATCAATCGATGATATAGCAGTTTTACTCGCCTGCTTCTGTTTTAGTTTCTCTCGTATTTCGGTAGATGACGCTTCTTGTTGGGTACATGACTTTGTTTTCTCACTAACAATGTAAGGTGAGAGATAAAGCCGCATACTTAATTTATGAAGGGTGTCACATCGACCAGCAGTGTTCTGAGGAGTCCCATAAGGACGAAACAGTTAACTGTCAACACTTATTAGGTGTCCATTAGATCTTGGACCCCCGTGAGGTTAAGCTTTCGAGCTACCCACGAAAAAGTACTAGAGAAACAAAAAACCCTTAATTTTTCTTTTTACCCGATTGGAAAGAAAACTTGTTTGAACTTAAACTTAACTTTATTGATATTCATAACGATAAAAGAAGGAAGTAAGTTTTTTTTTGTTTGTCCTACGTTTTGTTCTTTGTAATGTCTTTTTGTTTGAGCACCTGCCTGAATTAATTCGGGAAGTTTTATAAACTTTTTCAATAGAATTAAACAAAGTATTTACTTAATTCTTTCACAAAAAAAGGTTTAGTATCAAATAAAACTTTTAAATTATTCTTTTCAACAACAAGAATTTTTTAAAGTAGGGGTGAAATTTGTTTGTGATTTTGCTTGCAAAAATAATTTTGTACTTAATTCTATTTTCAATTCAATCCAATTTATTTAATTTAAATTGTTGTAATGTCGCCAGAGCTGTCACAAGTACATTATGAAAGTACTTCAAGTACAAGTACCAAGTAGATTCAGATTTGTAAAAGTACTTGAAGTACTAAGTACAATTTGTTTTCAAATGTAATTCAAGCACCAAGTACATTATAAAAGTACTTTTTTTGAGGATAAAAAATTTCAAAAAAGATTCAAAAAGATATTTTCAAAAAATGCTAAAATTCGTCAAAAATGTTAAAAACCGTCAAAAATGTAAAACATGTCAAAAATGTTTACAAAAATTTGGACCTGAAAGATTATATTTTTTGGAATAATATTGTGTATTTTCTAAACTCATCATTTTACATATAAATGCCTTGAAGTTACCCCTTGTCTTCGGCGCATTAAAGTTATATCTCACCTATTGCACTTTAAGAATATTTTATTTTACTTGAAGTACTTCGAATGTACTTGAAGTGCTTTGAATGTACATTGTTAAAAATACTTCAAGTATCAAGTACAATCACCGGATTGTAGATGTACTTCAAGTACAGTATTTGAAGTACTTGTAAGTACTTGAAGTACAATTTCAAGTACTGTACTTGAAGTACCTGACAGCTCTGAATGTCGTTTCCCTAAATCATATTTTTCTAAAGGTTTTTAGTAAATTATGAAAAGACGAAAAAACAACCACTCGTCTTATGGCAACGTTTCGTGTATAACCTCAGATGGCGGTTAGCACTCCTATTGACAAATGGCCCGGATGATCAGGCAACGTATTCTAACTGATGTAGGGACAAGAATAATTGTAAAAAACTTGTTGTTTAAATATTTTTATAAATTTTGCAAATGATTTTTTTTCTGAACGGACCAGACGACAAATCACCAGGAAATATTCGTGCGCATGCGCGATGGCCAGTGAGCTTTCTATTACTTAAATAAATTGACTAATAATTTCAGTTCGTTTATCTATTGCTATCCACGGTCCCTAGAATTAGACCGGTCTTCGGATCGGATTTGTCGAATTTTTCACGCCACTGGTTGTCTAGCTGATTTTTGTACCCAAATTTTAGATATGTTATCTCTTTAATCAACAATTATTATTTTTGGAATTTTTTGAAAACTAAGGCAATTTTCCTACTGTTTTTTAGTATAAAATAATATTTTATGGCGGCAGAAGGACAAGCCGGTCTCAGGGCGGGTAGATCTGATCATCTCTTTTGTATAACCCAAGTTATTGAAAAGAAAATGGCATACGGATAAGAGCTGCATCTGCTTTACGTCGATTTGCAGACGGCATATGATAGTATACCACTAAATCTACTTTGGAAAGCGTTGGAAAACACAAACACAAGCGTACAACTAGTTAAGGCCATCAAAGAGTTATACCGCAATAGTAAGGCAAAAGTTAAAATAAAAGCAAAACTAACCAAAGGCTTTCAAGTAAATAGGTCTTAAACAAGGTTGCTGTATCTCGCCTACGCTCTTCAAGATATACTTGGAACAAGTCCTTAAAGTATGGAAGAGAAAATGCCAAAACATGGGAATTCCGTTGGACGAAACCACCTTGTATACTTTATGTTTCGCCGATGATCAGATAGTGGCTCAGGATTATGACGACCTCGAATATATGACGCGAAAACTAATAGAAGAGTACAATAAGTGGGGACTAGAGGTTAATCTCAATAAGACAGAGTATATGTGTATCGGTGGAATAAAATAGGATCTAATCTTAAATACCGGGCAGCGAATTCAGTCCTGTGATAAGTATAAATACTTAGGTCTAAAAATTACAGCTGACGGAACACTAGACAAAGCTATAAAAGATCGAAACGTACAAGGAAGAAAAGCAATAACTTTATTAAATGGAATGATTTGGGACCAAAGGATATCAAAACATAACAAAAAGCTTATATATAACACCATTGTAAAAAGTATTATTACATACGGCTCAGAAGTATGGCCAATCAAGGATAGAACAGAAAAAATGCTTTCCGCTACGGAGATGGACTATTGGAGAAGAGCAACAGAGAAATCAAAAAGAGAAAGAGTTACAAATCAAAGAATAAGAGAAAATATGACAGTGGGTGAACGTACTTTAGTGGATGATAGAAGAACAAAACAACTGGTGTGGTACAGAAATGTACAAAGAGTGAATGATGAAAGACTACCTAAACAAATACTACAATGGAAACCAACTGTCCGAAGAAAATGAGGACGGCCAAGGAGAAGCTGGAGAGAAGGAATAGACAGTGAAATAAGAATAAGAGGCCTAGATGATGAATTATGGGCAAACAGAAACGAGTGGAGATTGGGTATCGGAAGACGTAGAACGTTGTGAAACCGATAAATATATATATATATATATATATATATATATATATATATAATGTTTTTGAGACACACCAGGGATGATTTTTTTTAGCCCGCTTCATTTTTCTTTACACAAAAATTAAAATTCGAAGAAAATAATGTGTTCGTGTCAGCTTTAAAAGTAATGAACCTTCGTTACTTCCCAAGTCCACGGTTTAACTTTGATACTAAACAATCACATTCAGTTTGACTTGTATTTTAAGTTTTGTTTAATTAAAAATAAAGCGCGCTAAAAAGAATAACGACAATACGTCTTAAAAATTATATTTTATAAGGTTGTACTAAAAAACAGTAGGAAAATAGCCTAAGTTTTCAAAAAATTTAAAAAAAGATTAGTTTTTCATATCATTTCTAACTTTTCTTTACAAAAATCCGCTGGACCACCACTGGACTATACGCTGATGCTTCGTACAAACTTACACCAAGAGTTTAGGGTCACACTTCAGCGTTAGTGGCTACTAAAAGTCTTGCACCATTAAAAAGTGTCACTTAAAACGCCAATTTATGATGAAATATGGGATTATTTAGATTGTTTTTTAATTTTTTTTTTGTTTTTTTTTTATCTTTCATGTGTTTTTTGTGATTTGTGTTAATTTAGGTGAATATTTTTCATAAATGAACTATCTGGACAACATTTTTTTAAAGTTTTATGTTGAGCAAATGATATAGAGGTTTTGGAACCGGTACAATTTGGGCTTCCATTTCAAAAAATATATAGGTACCCATGGACGCACCCAAGGATGCATTGTGTATATGTCTTTGCGAGATATTAGCAAAACAAATTAAAAAAGATCACAAAAACACACAAATAAAAAAATAAACAATAGGCGACGCGACAAATCCACCTCATTTCGTCATTCGGCCAAAGCAATTTCTACTAAAATAAATTTGGCAACGCTACTTTCGTTAGTGGTGTTCAAAATTATTGGTACAAGTGAATCCACACTAAAAATAAAAGTCACACTTTAGAAAGTGCTTCTTTCTGTTATGTTTGGTGCAAGTGGCTATAAGAACTTTGCTGAACGACGAATAGAACAACGAACTCAACAAAAAACAAAACTGCGAACGGTCTTTTTGAAGTATAAACTTCTTTATGTAGTGTGGTTTATTTTGCTATATTTTACTATAGTTACCTATTTTCTATTAGATAAGCAAGGCTTTGGCAATGTATAATTTAAATATTCTAGGACAATAAAGCTACTTTTGAATTTGAAAATTTGAATTTAGGCGCCTTTAGTACTTTTTGTGGGTACTGAATTGAACTGAGCTTGAAGTCGGCTCGAGTCGACTAACTGTGAGAGGAACAGTCAGCAGAGCGATATGATGATGCAGATGAAGGTCACTACGAGCAAAATTTACCAGAGTAATTTATACCCAATTATAATTATGTAAATGTTATTACTTTGCATATTACTTTGTCAATATACAATGCAAAAAATCTTATATTTCGTATTATTAATTTCGCCTGGTTGAAGTTTACACTTCCGCCGAGAGGACTTAAGCACACACATTTTTTTTTATTTCGACGATGGGAACAATGAACGGAACGTCTGTGGTGTTCCCAGAAATGTTCTCAGTTATCACCTTTTAAGATTCCAATGACTATTTACCGTTTTGTTTTGACTCATCTAAACTTGCAAATCCAACCAAACCAAACCAAACTCATTCGCGCACATCATTTTTGATGTGTCGTGGAGAAAACATTTGATGGGAACCCTGCAAACCGTTCGCCGTATGAGTACGATTTTCTCTATCGACAACGATAACGGGGCATGAAGTGCTTATCAACTTTAACCACGGTTTTCTAACTGTCTATTGTTTTGTGTCCCTATTGCTGACACATCCATATTTCAATAAGATCATACCTTTATAAAATATGCAAGTCCTACTCCATGCATATAGACCCAAAAATGTAAATATGAGCCAAAATCTCATACATTTTTATTCAATATTTGAGTGTCGTCGAGATGCTTGCTTTAAGGTGCTTTATACTCTTTGATATGAGCAACGTCAAAGAAAAATAACTTTGAAACTAAAGTCTTTCATGTCAAACGCATTTAGATAAAATCAGATTAGGGAACATTCATAAATACCGTAACGCAAAGCTTTACGGTGTTTGACCTCTTCCCCCTTCGTAATGTATTTTCACGAAAAAACACCAAAAAAACATTGAGTTGAACGCAAGGCTCAACCTTCCCTCTCCCCTTGAGCGTTACGTAATTTAAGAATGAATCCCTTTTTTCCAATGGTTCAGGATGAGATCAGCTTTTTTCCATTATATTAGGGAGATTTTAAAATACTTGTTTAATATTTTGTCATTGCTTACTAATGAAGCTGCGCAGTAGCCGCATGTCATTTCTTTATTATTATTAAACATATCAAACGCCGTTAAACAAAATAATAGGGACATTTTGCAGCTTCTCGCTGCTTTTTTCTTATTTACGTTCACGCAGTGTCGTAGCGTGGGGGGGGGAAGCGCGGGGGGTTTGTCGCCCCCGGCCCTGAGGCTACTGGCCCCCATAAATGTCGTAAGCGCCCTAAGCTTTATTAAGTAGCAGGGCCGGCAGCTGTCGCTTTAAATTAAAATTTTTTTTTGGTTGCAAGATTTTTGATGGGCGCTCTTTTTATTTGTCGACCCTCCCGCCCCTTCAGGCACGCTAAGCCGCTGCGGTCACGACGCCCGGTACTTACGGTGGCCGTCCTCTATTGTTACCGTTATTTTTTATGGTTAGTTTTGTATTGTTTTTTTTAATGCAGTCAAGTTTTTTACTAAAACTCGGTAGTTTTGTTTGTAAAAGGCCATACACCTAATAAAAAAATAAATAAACAAATATAAATAAACGAAAAGTTACAGGTGTGTGAAACTACTAAATTAACGTTTGTGTTATGCTTATCTTTAATGTTCCAAAAATCATATTTTTTGCCCTGAATGTTACCGTTATTCTTAGTAACAATAACAAAAATAGCAGACACATTTTCTCTTATTTTAACTGACCCAAAATGTCCCTAATCCTTTTATACTCTTATCCTTATTTTGTACATTTACCCAGCATGTTTTTCTAATTCATAAAGTAATATTAGGTTTAGTTCGTAATTGCGCATTTTGGACTCTCGGCGATCAAGCAGCAACGCAATAATGTCATCCATCCTTTTATTTTAACGCTCCATTAGGCGGTGGATTACATATGTAATCCACCATCCATTAGTCGGGTCGATTACATATGTAATCCAGCCTCCATTATGCGGGTGGATTACATATGTAATCCAAGCCCTTTTAAGAAGTAATCAATTAAAACCTGATTTGTGGGTGGGATGGCCCACTTGAGTAGCTGTCAATCATACGATCAAGCATCCCCCAGAATGGAATTAATAGTCGGAGTGCGCATTGTTCTAAATTAGCGGGTGTCAAATACGACTGAACTACCAATTGTAATCCATGCGCCTAATTGCGGAACATTTTTGGCGTAGTGCATTTTTATATTTATTTGTTTATAAATTTGTATATTTTTTTACTGTTAAGTTTATCTTAAAAATAAGTTTACACTCAACCATAAAAAATAGAGTTTTGTTTTTTTTTCTTTAATTTTTGGTTTTGCTACTATTTGTAACGAACTAATAAACGCCTTAAAAAAAAAACACGTGTACCTCTTTTAATTTACCTCATAAATTTTAGGTAAAATATATGTTTAGATGTATTTCGTGCATATAAAATAACATAAACAAACATAATATATTAGACCTAAATATATTAAGTAAAACAAAGCAGAATCTAAAAAAATTGGATTACCTTTGTAATTCACCGGCCTAATCGCATGATTAGAATCCACCCGCCTAATGGAGGATTAATAAAACAATAATTTCGGTAATAAGGCGCTGACTCGTGACGTAGCTTTAAATTTGCGCCCCGACATAAATTGTAATTTTCGAACATACTCATTTGCATCTCTTTTTAAAGCACAGCTAATTTTTTATTGCTGTCCAACTCATAGCGCTACACAATGGGCTCCCGGACCTAATTTTTGACCAAAATTAGAAAAAAATAAGAACCGATAAGTATGACATTTAGAACTTTTAGTATTAATCGTCGCTAAATATGAATCCTGGCTTAAAATTAAAAAATACTTATTTACCAATGGGTATATCAAATTTGGAACTTTGGCGTGTCTAAAGTCGCTGATTATAATTAATTATTTATGAACCGATTTGTGTCAAACTTGATACTTGGGGTTGTTTAAGGTTAAATTGAGATCATTGTGTAATGTCTAATAAAGCTGCGTTGAAAAGGATGAAGAGTTTGCAAAATATTATAAGCTAAAAATAAAATTTAAAAATATTAAAGAGAGTTACATGTTATATGGTATTATCTTTTAGCTGTACCAAAAACTAGAAAATAATACGAACGTAACCCTGACTTTGTAGCGGATAAGAACCTGCAAGTGTAACGACTGCACAATCAAATAAGAATGATTTTTCTAGAAAAATGTGTTTTTAAGTCCCACAAAATAAATATTTTTAAAGCGCCCACGTTTTTATACTAGTTTGTTAAAAGTCACGTTTGGTAATCTGCTGCCACAGTTAACTTCATCAATAATTTTTGGTTTTTGAGATATTGCAGTTGGTATTTCTAATGGAGTGGCCTTCCTTTTATTTGATTTTTGAAATTAGTATAAAATTCTCTTCGTGAAGAAAAACGTGTCATACTAAACATTTTAAAAAAATATATTTTTAACTTTTTATATCTTTACATTATTTTTATTTTTTATTATTATCTATTTTTTCTATATTTATTTATTTGGGTTAGCCTAAAGTGCTTTAAAAATAATAGACACGCACTTTTATATAAAAATATAGAAAATAAAACTCGTTTTTCTCGAAGAAATCCCTTTTTAGAAAATTATTCATTTGGCATCAACTTGTGGCAGTAGATTTTAAAGTATAATTTTAATAAAAATTTCAAGAAAAGAATTGATGACTGAACCAAAATTTGTATTCAACAATTATAAGAAATCTATATGTTTATAGAATTTCAGATATGCCAAGCAAAAACCATTGTCTTACCTGTCTACACATTAAACTTGGAATTAAAATGAACAGATATAAAATCTACTACCTCCCTCTACAAGGTTTATTTTATGCGAATTTTATACCGCCTAAAATATTGTCGCAGAACGGCTTTAAATCTTGATCAAATCATCATACAAATATAGTACTTTAACGCGTTCCTTTGAAAGGAAAAATGGCACTTCTAAAAAATAACCGAAAATTGCGTCAATCAAATCATAATTTTTTCAAGGCCTACTAAACTATCTACTATTTTTTAGTAAAGGTGGTCGACAGTTTCAGTATGTTTTTAATTTAACCCTTTTTGACCAAAAATCAGATCCGCGAGCCTACTGTGCGCTGATGGAAGGAAGTCGATTGACATTGATTGTCAAAATGGCATTTTATAAACACTTGTCTTTTCAGAATAAGCCCATGACTGTTCTAGATTGGTGTGCGCTCGTCCCACTACATTAAGTTAAAAAGAGAGAGTAAGTAGCTGGATGACAATGTGTGAGTTTAGTAAATAAAACGAGTGAACCACTGTTTAGTTACTAAACTCATGTGTGTTTAAGATTTTTAAGCGCCCATTATATTACATTAGTTTAAAAAGAGATGGTAAATAATCGGATAATTATGTGTAAGTTCAGTCAGGGATACGATTGGATTAATTGGTGGAACGTTCCAGAATCTTATTTTGTGCCGGGGTGCCGTGCTACGTCACAGTCAGCGCCTTATTAAAATGAAGATAAGCGCAGACAATAATATTGACAAATACTCGGTTTTGACTGGTATAATTTTACAGTTACTTTAAATATCGAAAAATAACTAGACAATAGGAACTTATTGCAATAAAGCCAAGCAGTAATTGTGTAATACGAACAGCTGTCTTCTTTAAAATTAGGTCTTTGTGTATTATAAGAGCCAGAATTAATAGTGCCGCCATTATTAATGAAAAATAAACGACTGGATTTATAAATTCGACTTTGGTATGTCAATTTTCAAAGATCAACTGTCAGTTTTCAATGGAAAACTGTCAGAATAGTGCCAGGCACTATTACTGCCTCGCTTTATTGCGATAGATCCCTACAGTCCAAGTATTAAACATCTCAAATTATCCCTAGTGCCAACACTCTTTAAATCTTACTGCATATAAATCTCCATATTTACCTGAAAACGGTCCATGCAAACCGGAAATCATGTGATCTATTTATTTTTGTTTTGTAATAATACGAATATATGGGGAGCAAAGAGACTATATTTTGTTACAAAAGAGAAGAAGAACATTATAAATATATAGTGGGTAAATTATAAATAAAAATAAATACAAGATGTTGACATCGCGAACAGAGCCGAATGGGATTCGAAACAACATAATTGAGCTCCAAAAAAAATCTGTATTTGTCGAAAAAAAAAACAGAAAAAGTGTTACTTTGTTACCGCCCAATAAAAGTGTTAACAAAATATTTATGAATACCTACCGTACCAAATAAAAACTACACAATAATACAAGTGCACAAAATCCTGAAACATCTCCTCTTTATGGTCCCTAATTTGTTATCCTACCTAACCACACAGCCTATCCAGGCGCGGATCTACGGAAGGGGAAAAAGGGAAAATTCCCCCCCCCCCCAATCTCAAACTAGAATATTTAGCTTTTACAAACAGAATACACCTCCTGGTCACTGCGTAAAATAGTTTTATGCAATATTTATTAAGATATTTACCCCGCCCCCAATAAAGTTCCTAATTCCACCCCAGCCTAATCAACCATTTTTCATCCCCTCAACTCCCTTTTTTATTACCTAACCTTACCCATTTTACCCGAAGGGTGGCTCGGTATTTCCTTTTGGTGTACAGGTTAGGGGAAGTACCAGGAAATACTTGGGAAGTACTGGGAAATATACTAGGAAATACCGGAAAGTGCTTGGGAAATAAAATACTACGAAATACCATTAAAATTTAAGGAAACACTGGGAAATACCAGGTTTATATAAAATCGGCGATCGAGCCACCCATCGATTTTAACCTCGTAGCTCCTGTTTTAATTAAAGTTTAGAAAAGATGTTCTGTAGCAGTAACACAGTCCCCTTATTAAAACTTAATGTTATAACCCATTATATTTGAATATTTTTTCGGATTCTAATTATAACCGCTAGAATTAAGACCCAGTTCTGACTTTCCTGGTACGGTATCGTTAATCGATTTAATTTTATTTAATTCAATATTAAATCACAATAAATTTTACAGTAGATCTTAAACCTAACCTTTAAAAATTTAGTTTTAGCGAAAATGCCTCTACCGGCATTGAACTATACTGATGGTTAGATGCTTTCCTTCGGAGAACTTGTTTCTGTTGGTTTCACACAGCTTATGTCATGTTGTCACTAAGCTCAAAAAAGGCGCTGCGGTCGCGCGTTTGTTCCTTATTCTATTTTTTTAAAGAATTATCTGTGGTTTGGATTTTCCGTCCCCCTTTTATCCAGGTAGAAAAACCTCTTCCACCGCATTTTATTTCGGGTTCATTTTAAATCTATCTTTTTGGCTTATAGGTGATCTTTGTTGCTATGACGCATTAAAATTAAATTTTGTTAAATTTGTAAGTTTTGCAATTTTTAAATATATAACAATGAGAATTTCTAGTTGCTTTCCTGGGTGAAGTGTCTAAAGTTCAGACGAGTATAAGATGCATAGTTTTCCGAGAAATTTTAAGGTAAGTTTTCTTATTTTCTCATTTGAGGTTAGATTGGCATTTGATAAAATTTGTATTATTGGTAGTGTCTTTTTACCTTCTTATCGCTTACTTTACGGAACTCTGAATACAGGTTTCCAATGCCTGGTAGGTGCCTTATTTGCCCATCAATTAAGCACAAATTTAGTGTTAATTTTATGTCTGTCTCTTTCTTTCGATATTAAGTAAAAGGGAGACACATACAAAATTAACACTAAATTTGTGCTTAATTGATGGGTAATCGAGGGATTACCCAGCAGCGTAATGTACTTTGAATAAATTTATTCCTTAATTTTAAATCTTATCTTACCGTAATCTATATAGTACCTGTGATTAACGTGGTTATAAGTTGATTTTTTTTATTGTTTTCAGCTTTTGGATGATATGTGCGATCACTGATAAGCTATGTATATACTGCTTTGAAACATACCCTACAAAACTCACAACCAAGGCGAGGAGGTACTTTTAAATCACGTCAGATTTTCGTCAAGCTGTTAAAAAGTAGACATTTAAGAATGATTCTATTTACGAACGACTGTTTCATTATTTATTCACTCATCACTCAACAGAAATGTTAAAAGCAAATTTAAATATACTAGATAGTGTTTGGTTTTTCAATTTTATTTTACCAATCAATTAGACTATGTATTATTTCATCTATAGATAGTCGTTAATTTAGTTTATATTTGTACCTTTTTTTTATAATAATAAAAACTCATTTAAAAAATGTTTTATTTATTGCACTTTATATATCCTTTTCAATCTGTTTATATCTAATAAAGACATTGTATGTCTTTATAAAATATTGACAGATTAAAAATTTCAAAAAAACTTTAAAATTAAAGAAAATTTATTATAAAAGGCGATTTAGATTTTCCGCCTCAACTTTTAGTTCTTCACTAAGCTCAGTAGTGGGCGCCACAGAGTTAATGATCTGTCAAACAGCCGGAGTTGCCTATCTAATAAAAACTGACTGAACCGAAGCAAAAATCCTTTATCTATGGCTTATGCTCTACAGGGAGCTATTGCCTGCATTCACCTGAGGATGTCCCTAGAAGGCCAAAACCAGTCGTGGATTGGGTTGGATCACTGTTTCTGCTTCTTTTCAGGACTTGTTCCAAACAAGAATGCTTCATATCCTTCTAATCGAAGTTGGAGAAAGTGAAAACGACATAATTTTAACAAATTCCCAATAAAAACATCTAACTATTAGTATAAGTTAATGCCGGTAGGGGTACTTTCCCTTAACATCTGACAGTATGGAGTAACCGGGCCCTGACAGATGGTAGCTCGATCAGTAAGCTTGGTAGGGTAATCGATTACAGGCTAAATTGGTTCGACCATATTAAAAGACTAAAGGGTAAACTTAGTTCTGGCCTCTTTGTTTTGCAGCAACTAAGAAATTTAGTTGAAGAAAAATATTTAATTACAGTTTATCATGCACTATTTCATTCCCACCTGAGTTTCGGAGCTATTCTATGTATCTTGTATAATTTTTAGATTGCAAAAGCAAGCAACTCGTATTATTGCAAATTCGTATCAGGCCATTGCCCTGTGTTTGCTTGTACCAACAGCTCATTAATATACTTACATAAAAATCGTGAGTATATCTAATGCAAATCCAAGAATTACAATTATTTAAGTAGATTTGGCAGTAATTTACTAAAACCGCAACATGAACTAAAAATGTCTGTCGACCAGGGGCGCAACTAGCTCGATAAATTCGAGGGGGCTACTGCCCCAGGTAATCATAAGTGATACCACAGTCAGTCATAATGTGTTTTGGGGGGTTAACTTCAAGCTAGGGGGGCTTAGCCACCCTCCCCCCTAATTGCACCCCTGCTGTCGATAATAGTCTTCATTATGATTTATACAATCTTTTAAGCCAAAATGTAAGAACGCTAAACGATATATCATTCAAAAAGAAAATAAAAGAGTACCTTTTTGTTCACTGCTTTTAGGCAGCGACTGAATATAACACAGATCTCATCTAGTAAACAATAAAGTCGAGGGGGAATTTGCTACCCCAAAAAACATACAGTGGCTTCCATTTTAAAGGTATCCCTAATGATTCCTAGGTGATTTCCAGTGATTCCCAGCGATTTCCAGTGATTCCCAGCGATTCCCAGATGATTCCCAGTAAAATGTACAGTAATTACCACCCGCGAATTCCCACTCGGTTTAGGAAAATTCCGGAAAACGCGTTAAATGTTTTGGAAAACTCTAGAAAAGTCTGAAAATGTTCAGAAAAACTCTGGACAAGTTCAGGAACAGTCCAGAAATGTTTAGGATAAAATTGGAGCATTTTAGAAAAAGTCTGGAAATGTTTAGGAAAAGTCTCAAAAACTCGGGAAATGTTCAGGAACACTATGCAAGTGTTTAGAAAAAGTCTAGAAAACTCATAAAATGTTCTGGGAAACCCTGGAAATATTTAGAATAAGTATGGAAAACTTGGGAAATGTTCTGGAAATCTTCAGGAAAAATCTTGAAAAAATTGGAAAATATTCTGAAAAACTTTGGAAATGTTCAGGAAAAATCTGGAAATGTTCAGGAAAAGTATGAAAATTACCACAAATTTTTTAGAAAAGAAAGTTCTAGAATAGTTTAGAAAAAGTATGGAAATACCCTGCAAAAAATTGGAAAAATTCTGGAAAAGTTTAGAAATGATAGAAAATCTCCGGAAAAAAAGTTCAGAGAAAGTATGGAAAAGTCTGAAAGTGTCCTTAAAAAGTCTGAAATTGTTAAGAAAAAGTCTGAAAATGTTCACGAAAAATATAGAAAACTCTGAAAAAGTTTAGGAAAACGTCTGGAAATTTTTGGGTAAATGTCCAGGAAAAGTCTGGAAACCTCTGAAAATGTATAGAAAAGTTTTGAAATGCGCTGGAAAAGTTTAAAGAATTTCAGGAAAGGCAGAAAATAATTAGGAATATTCTGAAAATGTTTATGAATATGACCCTAAGGATAAGTTTATTTCACAACTTTTTTTATGCCTACCAAAAACCTAAAAAATTGCGATTAAAATAAAACTTGTTTTATGTTTGTTCCAAAGTTGGCCATTAAAAGCATTGTCTGTTTCCTTTTCCCACAAGTCTGCTGCCGGACACCTACATTAAATTGAATTTTGGCATGAAATGGTCGGAAATTATATTTTTCTTTTTATTTTATCTTCTAATCTAGTTCGTTTAATGTATAATGTGTTCCATTAATTACAGCGATTACCAGGTGATTACCAGCGATTCTCAGGCGATTCAAATGATTCTTAGCGATTCCCATATGATTCCCATGTGATTCCCAAAAAAAAAAAAACAGTGATTACCACCCGCGAATTCTCCCTTCGATAAAGTACAATTTTTATTTTTTTCCCCTTTGTAATTGACTTGATACACTTACATTAATTATGAAAAACGTAGTCAATAAATGAACTTGAAGTTGAACTCGGAGTAGTTGTTTCTGTTGCTCTCACACTGGTAGCCTAATTTTGGAATTTCCAATAAGTCCCTAACGTCAGGTAAGTAAATCTAAAACTACACACACAAGTATCTTCATTGTAGAAAATATTCATGCCGGATTCCATGCATTTCCTAACTAAAAGTTTTGTGTCGTATATGCAATATAATATAAAAGGAACTTTTCGAATGCATTTAAAATTTGCCTCTCAAATAAGAGAGTATTTCCTCAAAATTTGTTGTATTGCGCAACTTTTTGAGAAAAGTTTTTCAGTTCCAAGCGCATCATAACTTTTATACTCCAATTCATACGGGCAAAATTTTGTTTACATAGGAAATTTAAATAAATTTGCAATACCTACCTAGTTTTACTTTTAGCAAATATCCTAAATAAATAAATAAGTAATACAAAATTGAAATTTATTTTCACTTCCAACTATGCTTTTTCTCTATCGTTTTTAATGGTCTGGCACAAGACAATAATTTGGAGCTGTATTAAAAGTAAATGCATAGACACAACCTTCTATAACAAAAAGTGTTTCCATATACTTATTACAAAAGTAGCATTATTTTGGCAAAAAAATTAAATTATTCGTTTTTAAGAAACTTAATAAAAATATTTTTTTATCAGAACCCGTAGTAAAATGATGGAGTATTTCTAATAAGATTTACTACTGAAGCTTACCCACTATAAACTATATTTTATATATTTATCTAAAATAAGCCCAAACACATTAGAAAGCGTGATGGTGTCAGTATTTGCACAGTAATACAAACTCCAATCTAAAAATTCGTATCCTAAAAATTGGGCAAGAAAAATAAACCTATTTTTTCTTTCCCAGCCCGCGTACCAAATTTTTTTTTAAATAACGGAAATGTGTTATTTGGGTCTATATTGACCTATCTTAGCAATATCGTCGTGATGTCTGTCTGTGTGTGTGTATTATTTCTGTTCGTAACACGATAGCTCCGAAACCGCTTAACCGATTTTCATAAAATTTTCAGGTAAAATAGTGTTTAACACTCTTACAAGCTGATTAGATTTTTAACATCGACAATTAAATATTTTTAAAAGTGCTAACTTTTTAACGGATGATGATTTTTACATTTTGCTCAATAATTGGTGGTACAACCAAAAACTTGGTAAGAACTTTAGTTTCTGAGTTTAGGGATGCATGCTTTTGCTAAATAAGTATGTTTTTTTCGTTGGCAAAACTACAAGTGTAAAGCGATCCATTGGCGATCCTACGGGGGAGAGGGGGTTAATGGGGTAGTCACCCCCCCCCAGAAACCAAAAAATATGTAGAGTATAAGAGCGACTAGCTATTACAGGTAAGTTAAAGAAAGACTTAAAAAATATATATATTTTTGTTGACTTGCTTTATCAGAAAATTAAGAAATAGTCTGTGGAAAAAAGTGCACACGAAAAGAAGTGCGTGCGAGGAAAAACTTAAATTATAACAATAATAACTTCGGCAAATAAAACAAGAAAAATTCTCTACATCTTGATGCACCGAATCCGAATAAGGGTTGTTGTGCCGGTACACACCCAAAATTTTTAGTAAATTGCAAAAAACTTGATCAAAGTATTGTAATATTACACAGTGAAGTTGCAAAAATGGTACATTTTCAAAGCCATCAAATAAATTTGCTTCGGAGAGGTTCTTAATATATATATTTTTTTCGGCGGTTTTTGCTATTTTTGCAAAGACAAAACCAAAAAAAATTGTCACAGTCAGATGAATAGGTACTTAGCTATAATTGTGATCCAAAATTGTGTTATATCCATTTTTGATAAAATTACATAAGTTAAGGTTAAAAATAAAAAATAAAATAACCTCCACCAATGTTTAAAAAATATAAAGCTTTACAAGAATTTAATGTTTGCTTCCTTAATCATTGAAAAAGTATCAATGATATTTTATTAATACGTCTCCGTAGAGACTTATTTTTATTAACAAAAAATATCAATAAAAACATTGCGTTTAATATGGCATTATAAATGCTTGTACCAAAAAAATAGTTTTTCCTAAAAAAAATTGACCGCATAATTTTTTTTAAAAATATTTTTATCTCCACTTATTTCTCTTATTCTAATACATGAGTTTTGAAAAAGAGATTTTAAAAAAAGTGTAAAAATCGCTTTGAATCTCGAGAAAGTTCCCCTATGTCCCCTAAAGTTACGCACCTTATATACTACCGAAACCTGATGAATTTTATCTGTCCAATTAGGATGATCAAGTAACCTGTCAAAATAGGTACCATTCCAAATCTAAAGACATTAAAATTAATTTCATTTTAATTTTTCCATACGTCAAAACTTTTCTTTGTTTGATTTTCTGGTGCGCTGTTTTACTATTGATTTCAAGGTGCGCTTTTTTCTCTGCGCGTTTTTTTTTGTGTGTTCTTTTTCTGTGTAGATTTTTTTCCTGTGCGAATATTTACTCTTCGCTTTTTTCCTGTGCGTTTATTTATGGTCATCTTTACACCATTACCCCCCAGACTTTTGTTCCAGACCGGCCCTTGATGCGATCTCATGAAATTTAAAAACTAATAGCTTAAAAACTATACTATAACATTCTTACATTTTATTAATTCGGTTGAGATCTATGATCCCATGTATTTTGTGCGGAATTCTTTAAACAATTTTATGGCATATTTACATTAGAAATGTGTTTTCTCAAAATGGAGGTACATTACGCAGACAATTTGTTCAGTGTAGTATATTATATTAATAAAGAGAGACGGTGTCAGAACATTTTTTGCTTTCCTATTGACAAAATCGGGAGTAAACGGGAGAGTAAATTAAAAACGTATAGCCGGCAACCAATGTAGAAGCGGAAAAAGAACAAAAGCGGAGAGTGAAGCACTGCGCTAAATGAACTTCATAAGAATACGAAATCTCTTTTTATTTCTAGAAAGGGGCGTTTTGCAGAATAATCGACTATGACAGCACAATACACTTAGTTTTTAAAGCTATACAGCTACAGTTACTCCATTGAAAATTGCCACATAAAAGGCATAAAAGTGGCATGCGCTTCTTTAGTCATGATTTTCAAGAGTTTGTGCAAAAATTTAAAATTTATTCTAAAATTTTTTAAAACATTTTAGTATTAAAAATTACAATTTTGAAAACTTAAAATATTTTTGCTATTTATCGAATAAATAAAAAATCTTTTGCTTTTTTTTTAATTATAGGGAAAGGAGGTAGAGTGTGATCAAATAACCTTTGCAATAGGTATAACAATTTTTTTTAAGAATTAATTGTTTTCAATTAAATATAACACTGAGCACTGGGCAGTAAAAGCATCTTTAATTAATAGTCGAATCGATCACATACACATACTTAATAGCCAATATATGTAGCAAAGCAACTACATTAATCAAAATCAACGAAGGAACCAAGCCAATTCACATAACAAGAGGTGTTAGACAGAGTGATACAATTTTTCCAAAACTATTTAACCAGGCCCTAGAATTTAAGGCATCAAATTAAGTGAACAATACTTGAACCACCTACGATATGCTAACGATATCGTCTTAATATCAGATAAGAAAGAAGAACTAATAAAAATGATGGACGAACTGGATACAGTAGCTAAGAATATAGGCTTGAGTGTGAACTACGCAAAACTAAAATCATAAAAAATACAGATGAAGATATTACGATCAGAATAAACCAAGAAAACATAGAACAAGTAGAGGAATATATAGGTATATCTGGGACAAATTATTAAACTAAGAAAGAAAACCAAACAGCTGAAATTAAGAGACGAGTAAGATTGACTTTGACAACATTCTGTAAATTAAGCTACATATTAAATAATAAAAAATATCCTCAGTACCTCAAAATGAAGGCGTATACCGAACCGAACCGAACCGAACCGAATGTATTCTTCTTGTACTCACCTATGAATCCCAGACCTAGACAATTACAAAATCAAACATGAATAAGGTAATAAAAGCCCAAAAATATCAGTGTAAAGACAAATGTTACATGTAAATCTAGCAAATAGAAAAAGGAATTAATGGATAGGAAATAAAACAAAAGGAAAAAGAATAACAAAATTAAAATGGAAATTTGCCCATCATATTATCAGATAGAAACACAGTCGATGGAACAAATATGTTGTAAACTGGATACCTTCGAAAAATAACAGAAGTAGGGGAAAACTCCAAATGAGATATGCGGACAATTTAAAGAAACGTGCGGGAACAAGATGAATAAACACGGCGACAGACAGAGAAGAGTGGAAGATATTGGTTAAGGCCTATGTTCAGATGCATCGAAGAATGCTTAAAATAGATAGATATAATTATAAATTCACTATATTTAATAAGTGTTTTTTGTTTTTAATTAATATGTAACTGATCGAAAGCAAGCACTTTCCATACAATTTTTTATGTGGAATGTGTTACTCTATAGGCAGGTACTTTTTGAAACCGGTAATGAACTACGAGACTGAAATTTTTATTTTTAAGGTCCCTTATTTAAGGGTGTATTCAGCCCAAATCACGAAATCTATGCTGGAGACGCCAGGTTTCAAGATACAGTGCAGTGTCCGACCTATCCACCTGCCTACTACTGGGGGAAGCCTGGCAATTTTCATGATCCAGTGACGCTACCTACTACTTAGCACGAAGACACCTCCCGGCAGATAAAACTACTACTTAAGGATGAGTAAACAGGCACTTGTTGTTTCGACTTACTTATATAAAATGGAAAGTGGGCAAAAGAAAGAATTGGGGCATAGAAAAAACGCCTAATCTAGCATACTTGTCGGACTTACTAAGGACATTCATCGTATCGCAAGCTTTAGATGACTGTCTTTAGGAGTGACTGGTAACGCTGTCTACAGGTACAGACAACTTCTTAAAAAATTGACTAATTAATCAACATTTAGAGATATGGTTAATTTATTTACTATAATTATTTGTTTAAATTTACTGTTCTGGTTAGGTGTATTCTGTGGAGTTTGCTCACATCGTTTTTGCTCTGAACACCACTTCGCCACTCAAGATTTTAAGTTCGTAAAAGAGATTTTATTTTTCACTCTCTTCAAAAGTAGATGTGCATATTCGGACAAGTAGGTATTTCAATTAAATTTAAGGCGACATGAATTCAAAATTTTAAAATAAATACTGTAGTGAAAAAAAAGCTATAAGAACAGCAAAAAAGGGTCGTAAAATTTCAAGTGTCCAGTATAACAACCTATTCCTTTAAACCCTTTCTTAGTTCCGGTTCCAGGAGATTTTTGCGCCAGAAGACAAATATCGCCAGTCAGGAACCTGCAGAATGACAAATCAATCAAGAAAGATTCTACCTGCCGATAAAGGAAATGCGACGATGATCATGGACGTTGTGACATATCACAAAAAGATCGAAGAAGTTCTGGAGAAAGGAGATTACAAACTCCTACCTACCAAAAGATCTAACTACAATCACAGAAGGATGCATCTACAGGACGTTAAAGAAGAAGGATATACCAATTCGACCAATAAGTTATCTGACAGATCGTAAGCAACAAAGGTTAATGTGGTAAAATCAACAGGTCTAGCTAATGAACATGATGTATCACAGGGTAGTGTATTGGTTCCACTATTATTTATTATTATGTTAATGATTTACCTAATATAATACAATCAGATCATATGGATCTGCACAATTTTGCTGACGATGGTTTTATTTATGTCTTTCCTTGTCTTGTCTTTGTTCAAAATACTATCCTAGTCTTCAAAAACTAAACCAAAATACATTTACAAATCTCCTAAAAATTAATATTAATAAGACTAAAATGGTCTACACTGAAATCGTTTTAAATGATTTGAAGATTAGAATAGATGGAGGTTCGGGTCACTGCATCCTGGAGGCCCAAGTCTCCCGGATGTAGTGACTCTAATTGAGGTAACCCAATTAACTTAAATTTTGGCGAACTACAGCAAGATTTTGCTTAGTTTAAACACTGTGTATACCTACACACACACCTATACAATGGAACAAATGAATTGTAAAGTAGAGACCTTGGGAAAATAAAAGAAGATCGCAAAGACCCCAAGTGAGATGGAGGGGAGATTTGAAGAAACATGCGGGAACTAGATGGATAAACACGGCGACAGACAGAGAAGAGTGGATGATATTGGGGGAGGCCTATAATCAAAGATGGATCAAAGATGGCTAAATAGATAGAATACACCGTGGTTTCCCCAACAAAAATTAACTTTAAAAATAATTAAAAAAGATAACTTTTGTGCCAAATCTGCCCTAAAATTGTTTTCATTGTTCCTTTTGTCGTTCCAAACACACACAGAGCCAACTGGACCGTAGTTTTGCAAAACCAAAAACAATAAATCAAAACTTTAAATCGCGAAATCTCGTTTACAGGCTCAACCCATTCGGAAAGAGGTAACTCGATTGTTGTGTGAGTTGCAGAAAACAAATGAAAATAAATTATAATTGTGCGGTCCGTGTATGTGGGGATAATTCTGACATAGAAAGAGGGAAATGCAGATTGTTTAGGTAAAGAAATACGGGGTTTAAAAGCAGCTGTCAGTTGCTACAAATGAAAAGGTGAAGTAAAGGTGCGTATTCATCAGAGATATTATAGTAAAATTAATAGAGGAGTTTTACCCTACAAAAGGTCCGGTAGTTCTGAATTTTGGATATGTTATTAAGGTCGAAAGGGTAGTTAAAAATCTGAGTTTTCATCACCCCCACCCGTGTGCTTCCTCCGCCATCTTGAAAAAACCATCAAAAATTGGCACTTTTTGTAGTTTTTTGCCTGTAACTTCGTTCCAGTACACTAAATCGCAAAAAGAGTTATATGAAATTTTTTAGAGGATATAATTATCTACAATTGGGTGGTTCATTTTATTTGCTACAATATTGTATAACACATTTTGTTCTATAAACCTTGGTTTAAAAAAAAATCGAATAAATCATGGAAAAAACATGAATATTTTTTTACTTTTTTAAATTACTTCAATTAACGGACGCCGCTGAAGAGTTTATAAATAGTTGACCCCCATCGAGTTGTACCTTTTTCAAAAGGAAATTTCATTGTCTACAATAAAGTATATTACACATTTTTCTCTTAGAAGCGTATTTTTTGAGAAAATTTGAGAAAACTTGAATATGTTAGATTTTGGGGGGTCTGGGGGGGTTTTTGAAGAGGTGGTTAGTTTAAGAAGGTGTTTGACTCCTAAGCTCTCTTGCCTTTTTGTACGTCACTAAATTTACACAAAAAAATAAATATAAATAAAAAACGTGCCGTTTAAAGCACAAAATTAAAAAAAATATATTATTTTCTAACTTATTTACTTAAGTTAAAAGTTACTAACTCCATTACAATATTTAAAAATACATTTAAAGAATGGATTTTGTAGCTGACAAAATTCTCTACAAGATATGTTTTTAGAACTTTTACCCTAGAACAAAGTATTTCGGAGCTTATGCCGTCTAAAGTAGAAAAAATCTGAAAATTTGCCCAAGCATGTGATTTTAGTCATTTTTGGAAATTACCTAGCTTCGTTACTACTGCTCGCAGAACAACCATGGTACCACCCAATTGTAGATAATTATATACTCTAAAAAATTTCACAAAACTCTTTTTGCGATTTCGTGTACTGGAACGAAATCGCAAAAAAAAAACTAAAAAAAGTGCCAATTTTTG
Source organism: Aspidapion aeneum (assembly GCA_963576565.1). Classification (NCBI taxonomy): domain Eukaryota; kingdom Metazoa; phylum Arthropoda; class Insecta; order Coleoptera; family Brentidae; genus Aspidapion; species Aspidapion aeneum. The sequence continues at coordinate 205,090,551 of OY755038.1, forward strand.
ATGGTTTTTTCAAGATGGCGAAGGGAGCACAGGGGTGGGGGTGACGAAAACCCAGATTTTTAACTACCCTTCTAAGCTTAACAACATATCCAAAATTCAGAACTACCGGACCTTTTGTAGGGTAACCCCCCTATTTTGGCCTCTATTCATTGAACTATTAGAGAAGAATAGATAGCCTTTCGACGAAACCGAATTTTATGGACCATGGAGATCTATTAGTCAGCCATTTTGTGGTGATATTCACCTAAATTCTTCTCCAATAGCAGCTTACTAAATTAGTTCAGGCCCTACAGGGTCCGATACTGCGTTTAATTATAGAAGCAACCACACTTGGTATGGATAGACATAAGACTCGCCCGAACATTTTACGAAAGGGAACCACCCCCCAACCATGGCGGGGGGTGGTTCCCTCGCTTAAACGTGCTTTTTGACGGTTTTTTGCTAATAACTCGAAAACGGTCAACTTTTATAAAAATATTCTAAAGATCATTTTGCAAGCGGATAAAATTTCCTTCTTAACCATGTACCTTAAGTACCCTCTAAAGGCAGTGGTGCGCATTCCATAGGCCTACGAAAAAAGGGGAAAATGTTTAAAATATGTTTTTTTATTTTTTGTGTGGCATTTTGTGTCCTTAACACATTGTTTTTTTCAAAAAGTATTTCTGTTCAAAAACCTTTTGTTTACAGTTAAATATTTAATAAGTTAGACGTAACTTTTTAAAGTTTTTTTTTTTTTTTTATTTGTCAAACACACTGTGTTTTTTTTAATTACAATCTAGTCAGTAAGACTAATTAGCAATTTTGTTTTAACTTAATTTACTAGAAAAGTCAGATTTAAACTTAGGGTTCACTCAACAGTTCTCCCCGCTTTGTTTAGTCTGTAACTCACAATTGTGTTGTGTTTATAGCATTATTTTGTTTTATGTGTAATTCACTTAGTTTACTAGCTCAAACGGCTTCACTCTTTTTAGTCGTCGAACTAGCATAGTATTGTCTAGAAGCTGAATTGCTTCCACATTCACATGCCGATGGAGTCTATCTTCATGGCTTTTTGCGTACTTTTTTATAGTCTCTGCTACAGTTTCGATTTTTAGATCTCGATGAAGGTCACTATTTCGAACGTACCAAGGTGCATTCACAATGTTTCTTAATACTTTATTTTGAAATCTCTGTACAACTAGAATGTTACTCTCTTTAGCACAACCCCATAGTTGAATACCATATGTCCATACTGGTTTCAGTATTTGTCTATAAAGCAGTAACTTATTATGAATTGTTAAATTGGACTTCCTTCCAATTAGCCAGTTCATTTTTCTATACCTTATCTCAAGTTCTTCTTTTTTTTTCTTAACATGTGCTTTCCAGCGCAATTTGGCATCAAGTGTCATACCTAGATATTTTGCCTGATTCGAATATGGTACTGGAATGTTGTTAATTGTTATTTGTATGTGATTTATATTTTTGTTTGTAAAATCAACATGAATTGATTTGGTTTCATTTAATTTTATTCGCCAGTTTGTGGTCCAACTGTGAATTTGGGTGACTGCATCCTGAAGTTTTTCTATGCATTTTTCAGTAGATTTTTCTACCGTCAATAAACCAGTATCATCGGCAAATGTTGCTAAGTGACAATTTTCTGGCTTTGGGATATCACAAGTGAATAATAAGTATAGATAAGGGCCTAGTACGCTACCCTGGGGCACGCCTGCTTGAATTTCTCTTAAATTTGAGTATGAGTCTTCCTGTTTTACTCTAAAATGTCTATCAGATATGTATGATTCCAAAATATCCGAATATTGTTTTGGCAGAAACCTTTTTAGTTTAAAATTAAGGCCTTCATGCCACACTTTGTCAAATGCTTGTGCTACATCTAGAAAAACTGCAGAACAAACCTTTCCCTCTTCTAGTGCTTTTTCTATTATATTAGTAATTCTGTGTACTTGATCAATCGTGGAATGCTTGTCTCGAAAACCAAATTGATGAGATGGAATAATTTCTTGTCTTTCTATGATGGGTTTTATTCTTTTAAGCAATAATTTTTCATAGAGCTTGGATATAATTGGCAGCAAAGATATTGGCCTGTAAGATGACACGTCATGGAGTGGTTTTCCCGGTTTTGGAATCATGATAACTTCTGCAACTTTCCACAGTTTAGGTACATACCTAAGCCTAAAAGACGCATTAATTAGGTTGCATAGTTTTACGATAGCTTTTCTGGGGAGTTGTTTTATGACTACCCCGTTAATAAGATCATACCCTGGGGCTTTTTTCGAATTAATATTTTTGATTTCTGTTAATATTTCTTTTGGTGATGTAAGCTTAATATGGTCCTCGATTTGATGGGGTTCATTTAAATGAAAGTGTTCATTTGGTGCTTCGTGGGGCTGAAATGTTTTTTCTAAATGACTTGCAAAAATATCTGCTTTTTCTTCGTTACTCCTTGCCCACTGGTTGTTAGATTTTCGTATGGGTGGAATTTGGATAATTGGTCTTTTAAAATCTTTGGTTGCTTTCCAAAGGGAATAGTCGGTATTTTTATCATCTGTAAGTTCATTAAGAAAATGGTTAATAGATTCATTTTTTATTACTAGAATTTCTCGCCTAATGCGCTGCGTCATGTTGTTGAGATTTGTTTTGTCCCGAGGATCACGGCTTTGTTGCCACTTTCTTCTTAGTTTCCTTTTTTCCAATATAAGGTCTCTAATTTCCTTTGGATAGTTTTTTCCCTTAAAAATTATCTTTGGTTTTGGACTGTTTTCCCAAGCTGCTTGTTGAATATTTGTAACAAAATAATCAACTTCTTTATCGATTTGTTCTGGCGTTTGCAATGGTACTGATAAGTTTATTTTTTCTGACAGACTTTGTTTAAAACTAATCCAGTCAGTCAGTTTATTAACTAGTGAGATATTTGCTTCTTTCTTTATTATGTTTTTACTAAGAGTTAGAATAATAGGTGAATGATCTGAGTGTAAATCAAAACTTTCTTCTATATCTACAAAACTTAAAGATATATTTTTTACTATAAAAAAATCAATTAGATCTGGATTTTTTCCTGGATCTGTTGGATAGTATGTGGGCTTACCAGTTGATATCGGCTCACATTGATATTCACTAATAGCTTGCAAGAGTTATTTTCCTTTAGAATTCGTCAGTCTAGATCCCCAGTAGGTATTTTTTGCATTAAAGTCACCTCCAATTATAAAACGGTTTCCTAATTTTCTGAGAAAATTAAGATATTGATTTTTCTTTAGTAAGTGCCTTGGTGGTATATAGACAGCACTTATGACTAATGTATATGTTTTGGTTTTTACACTTACTAATGTAGCTTGAATCTCTATGGTTTTATATCCCATCTCCTCATAGTGTGATATATTTTCTTTAATTATTACAGCACTTCCCCCATGTGCAGTATTGCTAGGGTGAGTTGTATGATACACTTTATAACCTTTAAATTTAATGTGAGACTGGTTAGTGAAATGCGTTTCTGACACAAGACAGACGTCAATTTTTTCTATGTCTAGAATAACTTGCAAGTCTTGCTGATGTTGCAAGAGACCATTGGCATTCCAAGCTAGGATTCTAAGATTACTGACCATTTTGAGGCATATTGGTAGCTCCGTTATTGCTACTTTCTAGTTTAGTGAATCGCTCATCAAGTTTGTTCAATTTCTCCAAAATTAATTGTAGTGTTTGTTCCATAGTATTTTGACTACTGATATTAATATCAGGTATAGTAGCTGTTGCTGCTACTTGGCTGTATGTCCTTGTCACAGAGTTTTGTGTGACTGTGTTTCTTGTCTGTTGGTTTTGTCTATTTGTACTCACGTTTGGTATGAGATTCGGTTTCTTAGGTTTATTTTTCAATTTTTGTATTTCCTTAGCAACAAGGCATCCTCTGTAGTTAGCAGGATGCTTGCCTCCACAGTGGATGCATTTTGGCTCAGATTCTTTTGGTTTGGGGCATTCTACAGTAAGATGTTTCCCCGTGCATTTTACGCAACGTGGTTCTTTAGCGCAATATTTTTGCGTGTGTCCATAAGATTGGCATCTTTTGCATTGAGGGACTAACTTTGAGGTTTTTAGTGCTTTTATTTCCACTTCAATCCCAAGGATACTGGAAATTTCAAAAATTTTGTTGATATCTTCATCGTGGCTAAATGTGAGCATAAACATGTTAAGAGGTTGTCTTGTTCTCCATTTAAGTTTGTTGCTGGCCTCCAGTGCCTTAAAACCTTTTTTTTGTAGATCAGCTACAATTTTTTGTGTCGCTTTGAAATAAAAATAAGTGTATTTTTTAGAAATCCTCAAATCAAACAAAAATTGGAAAGCAAAGTTTTAAAACGAGACGTGAGACAGTAAAATTTAAGAAAATTAAAAAAAAATTTGTTTTTTCTTCTCATTTATTTAAATTCCTATAAAAGGTGCGCCACTGATGTAATGGGGGGCATGCTCAGGGCCGTATCTGGACCAAAATTTTATGGGGGGTTAGGCCAGTGGAATTTGAAAAATTGCGGGTTTAAAAAAGAACTACAATTTTTTAATGGGTTTTAACGAAAAAAGGGTTAAAAAACACATTCCTATTTATTTGTCGGAGGGGGTTTGAACCCCCAGATACGGCCCTGGGCATGTTATACAACCCACCACCACTTTAAAGAAGGTCAACTAGAAAAAAAAATTTTTAAGTTATTTCTAACCAAAAATAATTTTTTGCTCACTCTCATTTTTATTTACTGAGCTACAAAAATGAATGTTCAACATTTTTGTTTGATTTAAGGATTTCTACAGACACATTCATTTTTATTTCAAGGCGGTTATTTAAAAAACTATGTCTAGTTTATTTAAGTATTTAACTGTATACAAATGACCTTTAACCAAAAATATTTTTTTGAGAAAAAAATTGTGTTAAAGATAAAAAATAAAAAAAAAATATTTTCAAAATTTTCCTCCTTTTTCGTACGCTAATGGAACGTGCACCAATGCCGTCAGAGGGCACTAAGGTACATTGTCAAAAAGGAAATATTATGCGCTTAAAAAGTGATTTCTAGAAGATTTTTAAAAAAGTTGACTGTTTTCAAGTTATTGGCAAAAAACTATCAAAAAGTACGTTTAACCAAACCACACCCCTGCCATGGTTGGGGGGGGGGGGGGGTTCCCTTTCGTAAAATGTTCGGGCGAGTCTTACACGTCTATCCACACCAAGTGTGTTGCTTCTATCATTAAAAGCAGCATATTGCTTGAATCTCGGAGGTAGGGCCAGAACTAAATTGACTAGTCACAAAAAAAAACCTTTTACATTTTTGCAGACGACATTGAGTTTTTGGTTATTAAAAGTGCTACACGAATCACTTCTGTTTATTGAAATTACACTACAAGGCCTAGTCTAATAAAATCGATCCGTACTTACTTCTTGTTCTTTCGTAGGCATCCAACACCAATAGTTTAAAACAGTTGTTTTATTTTTGTTGAGCGCATTGTTTTATATTGTTTGGTGGTGAATTTTTTAATAGTTAGGTGCCAAAGCTATGCGCGTTTGCCTTTACCAAACGAAATTGCTGGTATAGAATATGTATGCAGAATTTCATTGAAATCGATTAAGTAGATTCTGAGATAAGCGATAACAAAAAAACCCCTTGTTCTTTTATTCAGGGTTATTAAGGCTGATATAGACAGACAAAAACGAATGATAAAAAGAGATAGGCATAGGATAATGTTGCCACTAGAGTTTAAAAGTGGTAAGTGTAGATAACACAAAACAAATTCATTTGTTCTGATTTGATATTTTTATACTTTTCACGTTTGGGTAAATAAATTGATTTTTATCGATTTTTCTTGGAAAATGATAAAAATTATATTAAAAATTGTTTGTTTCTAAAAAATTTTCATCCAATGACGGTTGGTTTGCTCTATGAATTGACTGCTTTACAGAAATTTTCTTTTGTTATTTTTAGTTCGAAGCAGATATCGCAGCATTTGGTTATACTATAATTATACAGGATGTACCAAAATTAGACGTCAATATTGTAACTGCTTATACTCCAGCCCAAAACGGAGATAAAAGTTCTTATAAATTAAGGTCCAAAATTGCTCCGTTTCTGAGATACCGGGTGTTAAAATTAAAACACTAAAATCTAATTTTTTAAATTATATGGACAGTTTTACACAAATTATTTTCAAAATTGGTACGCGGAGGTTTTTGGGGATGCGTATGCGTAACCCGAATATTTATTTCAAATACCAAATTGCAAAATAATGCAAGGACCTAAAACTATAAACAACAAGTAAAATTAAAGAAAGAAAAATAAGAAAAAAGTTTTCTGCTTTTCTATTTTGCAATTTGGTATTTGATAATTATATTGGCAATCGCCATTTGCGATCAAAAATTTGAACACACGAAAAGGTGATCTCATGCCTTAAGACGTTGCTTCTTTACGTCTAATTTGAGTTATCATACCTTTGACAGTGAGAAAGAAGAACTAAAGAGATCAGTTGGATGACTTGGTCGAGTTAATACCCTGAGAATTTCTCGTTCTTGTATTGAGACGTCGCATTTTTAGTTCGAAGCAGATATCGCAGCATTTGGTTATACTATAATTATACAGGATGTACCAAAATTAGACATCAATATTGTAACTGCTTATACTCCAGCCCAAAACGGAGATAAAAGTTCTTATAAATTAAGGTCCAAAATTGCTAAGGTCCAAAATTGCTCCGTTTCCGAGATACCGGGTGTTAAAATTAAAACACTAAAATCTAATTTTTTAAATTATATGGACAGTTTTACACAAATTATTTTCAAAATTGGTACGCGGAGGTTTTTGGGGATGCGTATGCGTAACCCGAATATTTATTTCAAATACCAAATTGCAAAATAATGCAAGGACCTAAAACTATAAACAAGTAAAATTAAAGAAAGAAAAATAAGAAAAAAGTTTTCTGCTTTTCTATTTTGCAATTTGGTATTTGATAATTATATTGGCAACCGCCATTTGCGATCAAAAATTTGAACACACGAAAATGTGATCTCATGCCTTAAGACGTTGATTCTTTACGTCTAATTTGAGTTATCATACCTTTGACAGTGAGAAAGAAGAATTAAAGAGATCAGTTGGATGACTTGGTCGAGTTAATACCCTGAGAATTTCTCGTTCTTGTATTGAGACGTCGCAGCCTGCATAGATGGAAGTTTTCCGAAAATTTATGTAGGGCTTCGGTAGTTCAATGCTGAGAATGTTTGCCTAGAGAGCAAGAGATCCCGGGTTCGAGTTCCGGCCGAAGCAGAAAACTTTTTTCAAATTTTTCTTTCTTTAATTTCAGTTGTTGTTTACCGAATATTTATATTTGACTAAAAAGCCAGTATTTGATACGTCTTAAATTTGTTTCAGTAAATGGTATCAATAAGTATATGACCCATATAGAGTGGCCACCGGCCACTGAGTGTCAGATGACGCTGAAATAAATTCGTCTAGTACGCAATATTCAGAGACAACTACTATGATCTAATGGCATTTGTATGATAGGCATGAACCTTGGAACTCGCATATGCCACTAAATCGTACTAGTTGTCTCTGAATATTGCTTAACCAAGTAACATTTCTTTGTTTATAGCAGAAGCTAAAAGGTTGCCAGCGCATTTCCTTAAAACCATTAGTTTCAATAATTGGTCGCTAGCACGTTCCCATTACCCTTATATACCCCTTAGACCTACTAAATGGGACTCCCGAATTGGTGGCGGCAACCTATGTAATAAACTCACTATAAAACCATAAGAAATAAACTCTAGCTTCGCCCTCTAGCGGTTCCACCAGTATAGAACCTTTTAGAGCCTAAAGCTATTATGCCAGGTTCTAAAAGCAACTCAGAAACGTCCTCTACCCTATTATAAAACTAGATTTAGTAATTTGATATCCTGGCGATTCTGTTGAATACCATAATACCTTTAGAGTAAAGAATTTTTCCTATAAATGTTTTAGCGATATTTTGGATTCACAATGGCTATATAAAATAATTAAAGTCCCAAAATTATTTTATCACATAAAAATATACCTATATATGAGAAGTTTGTCGTTTTGTTGATCATCAAATTGCCTGCCAGACTTATTTTTCTAATAAAATCGTATCTGAAAAGCTCTCAAAACAAGCGCGCCGTCCCAAAAATGTTTTTAATCGTTTTTTGATAACAAAATAACAAATATTTAAAATAAAAAAATAATAATTTACACTATTCACCATTAAAAAAGTCTGTTTGGTTTACATAAATCAAAATTAAAGTAAAATTATTGTTAAAAAACACTGCTAAAACGACTAGATAAATATTTTCTGTTTACAATATTTCTGAAATAATTTTATATACGCCATTATCGTTTTATAGTGGTCACTGGGTTTTATTTGTTACTCTATCGCAACAAAGATTTCTAAGTGCCCTTATGAAACCAATAAAAAAGAGAAGGTAAACATAGTCAACATAACCTCACTTAATTTTTTTGTATTTGTTTTTAAAGTGTTAAAAGCGTATAATTCAACACTTTTAAATGATTTATATCGTGCAATTTGCACACAATCAAGAGGGCCAATGCAATTATATCCGTTGTGTCTGCAGGTTTAAACCGGCCTTTTCTATGCCCTACCCAGGAGGACGGAAGCTCAACAATTATTAATTATTGTGCTTTAAATAATCAATCTTGCAATAGGTAGGTACCAATCTGTATTATTTTTACCAGAAGTACCTAAATAAACTAAAACACGAAAGTATTTATTTACTTTTGTTAAAACTCTTAAGGAAACAAGATTTTATATGGCCGTCTATTTAAATAATATTTAATATGCAGCTATGGGTCACTATAAATACAAAAGAATTAAGTTTACCTTTAAGCCTTCCTATAAAACCTTTTTAAAATGCCTAAAAGTAATGGCAAAAACCAAAAGTTTTTATTTACCACTCTTAAAAACCTTAAGGAAACTAGGTTCTATATGGCTGCCTATATAATCATATTTACTATTAAACTACTGGTAACTATAAAAACAAAAGGATATAAGGTAACCTTCTAGCCCTATTATAAAACACTTTTGTTATGACCTAAAGTAATGAAAAAAACAAAATGACCAAAGTTTATATTTGTTTCTTTTTAAAAACTTTAGGTAAAAGGGTTTTATAAGACCACCTTTATAAATCAGAAATCAATAAAACTGAAAATATCTCAAAGGAACAGAAGGAATATCAGTTTTATTATACTCCCTTTATAAATCACTTTTTGGTTGTATAACACCTCTTTAGGCCATAACAGCACCCTCTATATAACCTTGAGAGGTAATAATGTTACTTGGGTACTAGACTTATTTATTTCAACGCCATCTGCTCCTCAATGTTGCAAGGCTCGCCAGTTGCCACTCTATATGGGTCATATGCTAATTAATGGTATATAGTTAGTCGGCTTGACTCAGCGTGCCTTACATAAAGGGTTGAAACAATGTTTTGCAAGTCGCAATAATTTTAAAATATAAAGATAATATTTTTCCATTATCCATTGAACGAAAGCAGTTAAAATCACAGCAGAGCGGGGCATAGAGCCAAGGAAAATAACGTTTAATGCGAAAATCTCTATCGCCATTTGGAAAACGCCCCAGGAATTCTAATGTTTTCGTTAAACCGTTTGAATTATACAAATGCCTTCTTGATGTAAAGTTAACGGTTTTACCAAGTAGAGCCAAAAAGTCGTTATTAGTAATTAAATCGGCCCAACAGTACACAGTCTCAGTATTATTACGCATAATCCAAGAAACAGACGGATAACTCCGTGTCAGTGAAGGGGGCATCGTGTTTGTTATTTAGGCTTAACTTTTAAAGACCTGGGTCCAATTTTTGTGTGTCAAGGGCCTCGGTGCGCCAATGTTACAGTTTGAAGGACCACTGTCCGATTTTTGAACAAATACAGCACGTGGCTTGATCTCTTGTTTAATTAGTCAATGCTTACGCTAAACAGAGAGGAAAACCATTTATTTACACTTTTACAGTCAAATAACAAATAACTTTAAAGATTATTAACAGTGCAAGAAAACTCTTATCTAAAAACCTTCTTTTGTCCAAAATTCCTAGACTCAAACTTTCTCAAAAAAGAGTTGCCCTAAATTTAAATGAATTTTTTTGGTAAAATGTTTATTAGAACCTGAAATATTTATACAAAATATATGTATGTATTCTATAAATTTATAGTTTCAGTCATTTTTTATAGAACTTTTAACAAAAATGGTGTCTCAAACTCAATTATGTTGGTTGGTCACCGAAAAGACAAGGAAAATCCAGACAACAATATTTCCAACTTTGGAGTTCAGCTTTAGTTTATTTCCACCAGACGTATCCTTGAAATAAACAAGCTTAATCAGCCTAATCTTTTCTTTTCATTTTATTACTCCTCTAGCTCCCTACCACTTCTGTAATATAGATGATATTATCTGTGTTTCCACTCCAAATAGTAAATATCTACTGCACGAGGTTTCAAATTGAACTTTTTATTTGTTACGCATCAGTCCAGAGCAACCGCATCACCCAATGTCGTCTGATGACTCTACTCTCCCTTTGTTTAAAACTCGTAGACAATGATTGAGTAGAAACACAAATTCGGACTTCCATTGTTCTCATTTTTTTAAACACAACGTTTTGGTTAGTAAATATTTTCTCTAACTGTTTTCAAGTGTACATTAAACAATCCAGTCTACAGGCTACTACTTATACTACTTGGTGTGCAGTCAGTCATGTTTAAAATAAATAAAGTCAATGGAAGTCCGAAATTGTGATTCTATTCTACCCTCTGTTAGGTTCCTTTCTTCCTTACCACACTCCATACTTTTGCGGAGGCCAAGAATGTTTTATTTTATGCTATTTTACTAAAATCTAAAACAATCAGGCTTAGGAGGGAGCCGGGGAAAATGTTTGTATTTGTCAAAATTACACAATTTTTTTAAATGTAGAAAAACAAGTAAAGTATATGAAATGACATGGTAGAAATAAGGACACACAATAACAATTAACTATACTTCAACCACCATTGAACAACTTATCGTGACATTAGCTATGGTGCGTTATAGTGGGTGTGATTGTTAAAACAAAGGTCGATAAAGGACAGAAATAAAATAAGAATAAGGCGCTGACTGTGTCGTAGCACGACATTGCGACACAAAATATGATTCCAGAACGTGCCACCATCCAAGGCCCCCTTGTTTTTACAGAAAAATGAACAAATCTAATCCTGTCATTGACTGAACTTACACATTATTAATCGATTATTTATTATCTTTTTTAAACTAATGTTAGTAAGGGCGCCTCATAATCTTAAATACACATGAGTTTAGTAACTAAACAATGGTCTACTCGTTTTATTTACCCAACTCAAACATTATCATCCAGGTGCTTACTCTTTCATTTTAACTGAATGTAGTGGGACGGGCCCACACCAATCTCAAACAGTCATGGGATTATTTTGCATAGAAATGTGTTCACATCACATCACAAACAAACTATAAACAAGTGAAATTAAAGAAAGAAAAATAAGAAAAAAGTTTTCTGCTTCGGTCGGGGATCGAACCCGGGATCTCTTGCTATCTAGGCAAACATTCTAAAAACTGAACTACCGAAGCCATACATAAATTTTCGGAAAACTTCCTACTATGCAGGCTGCGGTGTCTCAATACAAGAACGAGAAACTCTCAGGGTATTAACTCGACCAAGTCATCCAACTGATCTCTTTAATTCTTCTTTCCCACTGTCAAAGGTATGATAACTCAAATTTAATTTCACTTGTTTATAGTTTTAGGTCCTTGCATTATTTGCAATTTGGTATTTGATAATCACAAACAAACTTGCATAGGCCGCAGAACGCGTAGCATAGGGGCTTTCAATCAATCAGCGATCGAATAGTCGCGCCATATTGGATTTAAGCATGAAAAGTCCGTAGCTGATTGGTCGGAGCTTATGCTATACGCTATGCATTTTTGTGTGTGATGGGCTTAAGATGGCATTTTTACAATTAGTGTCATACGCCTTTCTTCCATCAGTGCATAGTGACCTCGGATTCCTGATTTGTCGCTAAAAAGGGTTAGATTAAAAACATACTAAAACTCTCGAACACTTTTATTAAACAAGAGTAGATTTTAATATCAGAGTTTGTCCAAAACATTTTTAACAGGCAAAAAGTAATGTTCATAAATGTATTTTAAACCAGATTAACCTAAAAATGTAGGCAGCAAGTGCTTAATTTGCTTATATTAAAAACCTAACTCTAACTGGACCATAACGCTATTTTTAAAAATCATCAAATTAATTTTAAAAAATCGAAATTAAACACTGGGCAGAGGCACTAAAACCACACGAAACAAGGCTTTGTTTGTCAACTACGCTTGAAAATATTCACGTGAGCCAAAATGATCTAACAAACATCGGTAAAGAACTGAAATTTAATAAGAATATTATGCTTTAATACTGATCATATTTATTCCGTACACTGTGAGTACAACTTCTTCTATTGCCACGAGCAAGGAAAATAGATTAAAATTAATTTTACATCCTCTCCGAGGATGCTCTTAATTTCCGTGATTTAGGCGAAACACAATGCTTTTATTAGAATTTATATTTCGCCAAGCCGGAGCCTTGCTTGTTTAAAATAAATTTGCAGCTATGTTTTGTGAGTTTTCTATTGTTATTTTGCTGCTGTTTAAATCTCACTTAATTTGCAAGATAATTACCTAGCTGACATCAATAAAATATTAGCCTATTTCATATATACAAATTTAGAGTAAGAAAAAATATATTTCTCTAAGTATACAATATCTAGCGGCCATAAGAACAATAAAGGATTTTAAATGTATGTCACAGCAAGTCTAAGAGTGTAGAAAGACTCTAAAATGAATAGCTTAAAATAACAAAATTACACTGATAATGTGCGCACCAGGACAACAAGACGTTAAAGGAAATGAGGAAGCAAATAGCCTCGCAAAGAAAAGAGCGGCAACATCATATTGCGGACCAGAGCACTTTTGTGGAAAAATGAAACACCACTACGTAAAAAAGTAAATGAATAGAAAATTAATCAGTTTGTCAGTTGGTGCCTCTCGCCTCTCTCAAAAACTTTTCCACTCATGTAAAATATGTCACTCGAAAATATAATATGTACTATTTTAGGTTTTGTTTTCCTGATCCTTAAATTTTTTTAAATATTAATGCTAAAGCATCAAAAGACACAAAAAATACTCTCTTTAAGATTAAAACATTGTTTTTTTTTTAATAGCGTGGTCTCGATGACTAACTCATACATTTTATGCAGAGAAATAAAAAAGACATCGCATTCCGTAATTCACATACAGACCAGATATATAGGAAGGAAATGGATTATACTTTGTCCCTGTGCCCTGAAATTTCTTGGGCGTCCATTTTTAGAGACGTCACTACTGGCAGTCTATAGTCCATTTGTTTATAACTAAGGAACGATGTATCACTGAATTGTTATTTCACTGAATTTTCCTTAAAAGAACAAAATGCAGGTAAAGTCTTCTGTTCTGCAATTTTAGTGGATAATATTTGTAGGAAAAGAATGCATCTACCTATTAAAAACTCCAGAACCAAAATATATAAAACAATGTGCCCGACAAAAATAAAACAACTATTTCGGTTGCTGCTTAAACTACAAACAGATGTACTATCGATCGGTTTTAATAGACTAGGCCATGTGGTTTGATTCCAGAAACAGGAGTGATTCGTCTTAATGGAATACTTCTTTAGTTTAGACTTAACAAAAACGATTGTCTTAAGATTATTCTTCTAATACTTTTTATAACTAAAAATTCAAGTATTTATCTCTTTGCAATCTTGTAGCGGAAAAAAAAGTAAATTAATATTTATTTCTTATTGTGACTAGACTATTTAGCAACCTGGTATTCGGAAAGAATTCATGGGAATATAATCACAAAATGGACGACTGACAGATCTCATGATGGCCTCCGGCTGCGCACTCATCTAAAAACTATCTATTTCCCTCCCATATCTCTGCTTTGCACGCACGGCTAATTAACGTGAAAGAAGGTAATATGTTGATACCGATAGCATATTCCATTTTAGCTAGGGGTTATAATTAAGTAGTACCACTTTTTAATAAACTTTGCTAGCTTATTATAAATATTTTTTAGTATTTGTTTCTTATCATGTTACTAAACTAAGTAAAGGCCAAAAAAAGTATTTAATATGATCCTGTAAAAATATCATTGCTTGGTTTCATATATACTTTTTACCGTTTTTTATTTTTAAAGTATTTTTAATAATAATGCTAAACCACAAAACACTCAAAAAATACTCTCTCAAAGTTTAAAACATTGTTTTTTATTAATAGCGTGGTGTAAACCGATGACTACTTATCCATTTTTTGCAGAAAAATAAAAAAGACACCACATTTTGTAATGCACATACAGACCAGAGACATAAGAAGAGAATAGATTACCCTTTCTTCCTGCGCCAACGATGAATCACTGAAATGTTATTTCACTGAATTTTCCTTAAAAAAACAAAACGCAGGTAAAGTCTTCTGTTCTGCAGTTTTAGTGGATAACATTTTTATGAAAAAAATGCACACACTATTAAAAACTTTACAACCAAAACATATAAAACAATGTGCCCGACAAAAATAAAACAACTATTTCAAGCCATGGGGGCTGCTTAAACTACCACCTGATGTACTATCGATCGGTTTTAATAGAATAGGCTATGTGGTTTGGTTACATAAAACAGAAGTGATTTGTGTCAATGGAATACTTCTTTATTTTAGAGTAAATAAAAACGATTGTTCTAAGATTATTATTCTGATACTTTTAATAACTAAAAATTCAAGTATTTATCTCTTTGCAATTTTGTAGAACAAAAAAAAGTAATTGATATGTTATTTCTTATTGTGATTAGTCTATTTAGTAAGCTGATATCGGGGAAGAATTCACTTATCTATTCAATATTTCGATACCGTTAGTATATTTCATTTTAGCTAAGGGTTAATAAAGTAGTACTTTTTAATAAACTTCGATCAATTATTATTAATATTTTTAGTATCTTTCTTACCATGTCACTAAAGTAAGTAAAAGCCAAAAAAATTTATTAAATGTGGTCCTGTAAAAATATTATTGCTCGGTTTTATATATACTTTTTGCCGTTTTTTTCTCTCTAAATTATTTTTAACATTAATGCTACACCACAAAAACTTTCAAAATATACTCTCTCTAAGTTTAAAACATTGTTAAAGCGTGGTGTAAACCGATGATTACTTATACATTTTATAAATTGAAGAAATAGTCTATGTTGGGTGCAGGTGATTTATAAATCAAACAAGTTCAGCCGTTCTCCACTAATTTTATTATTACAACGACATATTTCGAGAGCGTACGCTCTCATCTTCAGGTTGTACACTAAAAGAAAAGTAGGTCTAATAAATGCCAGGTACCTACAATTTGTATAAAAAATAATAACGCAACTATCGATCGATTTTAATAGACTAGGCAATGTTGGTGTGGTTAGATCAAGAGAATACCTTTTTATTTTAAATATAAAAAAAGATTGTGTTAAGATTAGTTCTCTAATACCTAAAAATTCAAGTATTTATCTCTTCACAAACTTGTAGTAGTAGTCATTTGTCATTTCATGGTGACCAAATAGGCCAGTCGTTCAAGCGAAAAATAGACCCCCTTTCAAAAGGTGGTTGTATATCTTGTGGGGGGCAACTCCATCCGCTATCTTAAATTGATTGTGTTTGCACCTAGCTATTAAAAACGTGACCACCAAAAAATATAAAACAATGCCCTCCTCAAAAACAAGACTTTCAAACCGTGCGTGTTGACTGCTACTATAATATAAGACGCAACTTTCGATCGATTTTAATAGACTAGGCAATGTTGGTATGGTTAGATCAAGAAAATTGATTTGTGTCAATATAATACTTTTTTACTTTAAACATAAAAAAAGATTGTGTTAAGATTATATCTCTAATACTTCTAATAATTAAAAATTCAAGTATTTATCGCTTTGCATACTTGTAGTATGTAAAAAGGCAAATGATTTTTTCTTTCTTATTGTGACTAGTCTATTTGGTAAGCTGGTATCGGAGAAAAATTCAGGGAAAGATAACCCCAAAATGGTCGAATGGCAGATCCCCATGTTTCGGTTTGGCTGCGCACTCATCAAAAAGCTATCTATTTCCTTCCCATATCTCTGATATAGACCGACGACACAACACAAAAGTGAATTTGATGACGCGATTACTAGTTCCGTCCCAATGACGCCATTGTGTGGATTTCCACGATTTTCGTATGCATTGACTTTATTTCCTTCCCGCTCGAGTTAGAGATATATTTTTGTTGTGTCAGTTCACGTTTTAAATCCATTAACTATAAGTAAAATAATAGTTTTTTGTACAAACAGTCATTTTTTGATCTTTTATGGTTGCTAAATAGGCCAGACATTAGAGCTTACAAAAGTTGGTGTAGTCGCGATTTTGACATGGATTGTTAATATTATAGTCCTACAAAAATTGAGTTTTCGATCTTGGGAGTGAAGGGGGGGCGGCTCCCCCCGACGGCTTAAATTTAGTGGGCATGAAAAGGTTGATTTTAAATTATCTGGTCCCTGTACAATTTAGAAAAAGAACTTTTAAACAAAAGTTAATGACAAAAATTTTTCTACAAAAACGCTTTTGTTCGTTTTTTTTGTCAGATCAACGGTTTTCGAGTTATGATGCTAAACATTTTGCCCCCAATTTGGATTTTGACCAATTTTTTATTTAGTGGCCTTTAACTTCAAAACTGCAGATTATTGAGAAAATTTGTAGTAACATAAAATATAGGCTATTAGTTTATTTGAGATATCACTGAGTTTTCTGGGTAGATCTTTGTTGAGATACGAACCCTGAAGTGTTAGCATTACATCCGTTTCCTATGTATTTCAATATTACAAAAACTGAAATTATTTAGTTTTATGTCAGTTTCTCAAAAGGTAAGCATTTTAAAGAAAGTTAAAGAAACCTTTTGTTTCTCTCATATTTTTGCGTGGGTAGCTTAAAAGCTTAACCTCACGGGGGTCCAAGATCTAATGGACACCTAATAAGTGTTGACAGTCAACCGTTTCGTCTTTATGAACCGAACCGAACCGAACGGAACCGAACCCATTAGAAAACTGCTTGGTCAATGTGACACCCTTGCGAAGTTAATTAGACGGTTTTGTCTCTAATCTTATGTATATAGTGAGAAAACTCTTGCATCAACCGGGATACGAGAGAAACTAGAACAAGACCAGTCGAAAATAAGCTGCTATACATATCGATCAATGAAAAGATCGATTGCAAAAAAAATGAAACCATCCGTGACCTACGACAGCTCTTCTGTCTTTCAGGCAAGCAAAAGCGGCAATCAGCGGAATTTTTATGCCCAATAATACAAACGTAAAATTTTGTACCCGTGAATTTAAAAATCAAAGCTTTATTAGCAATGTTTTTCAAGCAGCAGTTATAACTAGGTTGACCCGGGTGTTCTTAGTTTATACTGTATTCAGTATATTATTCTAACTTTACCCGTAACATAAATATCCTACTTTAAATCAAGTTTGTGCGTCAAAAGCATCCTATACAATGCTCCTCCATCCTACATGCCCTAAATTTTAATTCCAAACAGACATTTAATAAAATTATGTGTTCTGTCTGTGTGTCTGTGAAATTTGTCATAACGTATACAGGCTGCGAAATGCATGTGCGATGTAGGCACGCTTTTGTGCTGTAACAATGGCAACCGCTAAAATGTAACTGTGCGGAAAATTCTGTGTCACATGATCTTCTCTGCATATTCCATTAATATGATAATTATGCTAATGTATGACTTAGGCAAGTAGGATTTTTTAGTCTAACAACAAGAGATGCATCTCTATTGTGGCCAGTCCATGACATTATGGATCTGTATGTTACGTTGTAAGAGTACTGAAGAAAATAAAAAATAACAAATCATTTGGAAAAGACGGAGTAACGACGAATATGCTCAAGTACGGTGGTAAAGCTGTAGTTAGTATCCTCCATATTATTCCAAATAAATCAATAAAAGTCAGAAAACAGTTTGATACCTGTTGATATTTCTTTCTGTTTATATAACCCTAAAAAAAACTGAACATAAAATTAAAAATGGCGATAAACCAATAGCAAGCAAAACATTTCAAAAAAAATTGTGTGTGCTTAAGACCACACGGCAGAAGTGTAAGCTTCAACAAGGCGAAATTAATAATACCGGCCTTCATCTGCATCATCATATCACTCGCTGAATGTTCCTCTCACAGTTAGTCGACTCGAGACGACTTCACCCGAATGAGCGTTACATAGCCGAGCCTGACGGCTCAGTTCAATTCACTACCCTTAAAAACTGCTAAACGCGCCTAAAGAAGTTTACACTTCAAAAATTGGATAATCCTTTTATGTTTAAGAAGAAATCAAAATTCCTAGACTTGATAATACGTTTTTATTTTACTTAAGAAATAAGTTTTAGAAATCCTACGCGACTGTAGAATGAACAAATGTAAAATTCATTTAACAAAGCACTTTGCCAACAAAAGAACCATTTAAGTAAACAAAAGAAATCTATTATTTTTATAAAAGAATTCTGGGTCAAAACTTATCAGCGCCAGAAGCGGACCAAAAAAAAAAGCTTTTTTTCTCGCCTTGCGGCAGCTTTTGTAACTTAATCTTGATTGCTTCGACTCTATCAGGTCATAAAATAATTCGCTAAAAAGTGGAAGCATATATCTTATCAAAGTTGTCTTTTTTTTGTGAGAATGCAAACATTTTGGAATCTACTAGCGACTCTGTTGTGCACTGGTTAAATTTGAAATTGATAATCATCTGTTAATCGTACGAAATTGAAGAATAGCAAATAGGCTTAGTAAACAAATGTAGTTCACTAATGATAGGCCATAGAAAAATAAAGTTTTCATACTTTAATTCTGTGTCTTTAGTGTAAAATAAAAACTATAACCATGTCGGTTTCTACACAAAAGGATTTCCCCAAATTTTATTTTTATTTTTTAATTTGTCAAACACTCTGTATTTATTGTATTACAATACAATAGTCAATAAGACTAGTAACTTAATTTACTAGAAAACTTAGATTTAATAGTGTTCACTTAACAGTTCTCTCCGCTTTGCTTCGTCTGCAACTCACAATTGTGTTGGGTTTATAGCATTATTTTGTTTTATATAATATATTTAGTTCACTAGCTCAAACGGCTTCATTCTTTTTAGTCTACGAACAAGCATAGTATTGTCTAAAAGCTGAATAACTTCCATATTCACATGTCGATGGAGTGAAAAGTTTCGATTTTTATGTAGATGAAGGTAACTATTTCGAACGTACCAAGGTACATTTACAATATTTCTTAATACTTTATTTTGAAATCTCTGTAAAACTAGAATGTTACTCTCTTTAGTATAACCCCATATTTAAATACCATATGTCTATACTGGTTTCAGTATTTGTCTATAAAGCACTAACTTATTATGAATTGTAAAATTGGACTTCCTTCCAATTAGCCAGTTAATTTTTATTTAGACCTTATCTCAATTTCTTCTTTTTTTTATCATGTGCTTTCCAAGGCAATTTAGGTATTTGCCATATATTTTAAATCAAACGAAATATATCTAAATTCATAGGGACGACCCTTCTAATAAATTTTATAATCTTAAAAAATCGTGTAACAGACCCTGAACCAAGTAATTCAGGTATAAAAACCGGTAAAATTTTTAAAATTTAAAGCGGCAGCGAAACGACCGCTCATTGGTCGTGACGTCACATCGCATATAAACATGGGTCCCGTCTATGGCAACACATTGCCATTATCGATTTTTAGGATTTTCATTGTTGTTTCAGCTGTGTTCTGTCAAAGCTGTGTTGTTGTTTTGTAAGATTTAATTTGTGGTTAAATTGCGACGAAATTGTTTTATTCGCTTAGTTAAATAGGTAGTGTTTTTGATTAGATATTTAGTTAGGCATGGCCGCCGAAGGATTTGTCAAAGCTTCCACTAACAATTTACCATCTGTTGATATGTTTATGGTAATGGATTACATAAAAAAGGACGAATGTTTTAATTCAGCTGAAATCAGGGGTGCAAAAGCAGCGATGTAAGTATTTATGTGTAAAACATGTCAAGACATAAAGAAAAAAGACAAATCTACATCATGCTGGTTGGACAAATATTTGAGGTTAAGATTATTGTTGGGGTGGGTCGATTTTTTGAAAAAAACAAAAAGGAACTTAAAATAGGCCTTCCAAATAGTGTTTTACCAAAAAAAAAATTCGGATTATCCAGTATTTTTTAAGAAAATAGATAAATAAAACCTTAAAAAAAGCAGGTGTTAAAAAGCAAACAATCCCAATGTAAAACTGTCTCTGCAGGAATTTGAAAATGAGAATACCTATTAGATAAAAGGCAAGATTTTTAAAATTAAAACTTTCCTGTGGGAGGTTGAAATTGGTGTTAAACCAAACCGAAACCAAACCTAACCTTGGACAATTGATCGGAAACCTATCCTAACCTATTTGGGATTGTTTGTTTTTCAAGTGCTAATTTAAAAAACAGCACTCAATTTGGGCTTTTTCTATTTGCCTAACCAACACAATATTTGCCAATATGAATGCATGATATTTTGCAATGTTGCCACATTTTAGAAAAAACAAGACAAAAAGATTAGTAAATATACTCAAAAATCAAATGTAACCTAACAAAACATAAAAAAAACTAACAATAAATCTAAAAAACTAAACTTAACCTAGCTCTACCTAAACCAACCAAACCCAGTCATACCCATCCCAGCTAAACTTAACCTAACCTAAGCCAACCTAGACCCACCTAACCTAACCTAGTCCCACCTAACCTAACGTAAACCAACCCAATCCAGCTGAACCTAACCTAATCTAAAACTAACCTCTTCAAAATTGAACTTGAGTATCCCCCTTGTTGTATTGGTATGTGTGCATTTTACATAAACAGTGTTGTTTTTTTTTAATGATCTGTACCTAAATAAGTTTAGATACTGCTAAATTAGCATTCTCAAAAAATGTTGTTTTAGTGTCAGTATAGTGCACCGAAACCATGGTTATTTATTATTTTTAGGGCGTCACGTAAAGAATATGGAGATAGTGCTGTTGGATATGTTGAGCTAAAACGAGAGGGTCAACTTTGTACTGTACAATGCAAGATTTGCCCCGAACATAGAATCCGTTCCAAAAATTATGTTGTTTCTTTAAAAGTGGATGAAGTAAATGAAAGTATTGTGAGCGTTGAATGCAAGGACTGTGCAGCAGGTGCAGGTAACTAATTAAATATAAACGCCATCAATGACATTTTATTTTAATGTTTTATTTCTTGCAGGTGGTTGCAAGCACGCTCTCGCATTTCTAATGTGGATGCATCGCCGGACAGAAGAACCTTCACCAACAGAAGTTACTTCTTATTGGAAAAAACCACGACTATCTGGTGTAGGAACTTCGCTGAAATTTACCACAGCAGGGGAGTTCATGAAGAAAACCATCAACCATCCAACTTGTGATGTCTCTTCCTTTCGAAATGAATTAACCAGTATTGGTGAGAGTTCAAACTTAACAGGGCATTTGCTACAATATGCTTCCACAACATATGAAGATGCCTTTGAAAATCTTTCATTGTACAAGCTAATGTTACAGTTTAGAAGTATGTACTGAAGCAGAGAAGAGAACAAGAGCCCAATCAGCAACCCCATTATGGCATGAACTACGATTTGGACGTATCACAGCTTCCAAATTATTTGAAATTGCTCATTGCAAAACTCCAGATGGTACTTTAGTGGAGTCAATAATAGGTGCTTACAAAGTGAAGGATACCAAATTTATAAAAAGGGGAAGACTTCTGGAGAAGAAAGTTTTAAGGTGTGTCGAACAGCAACAACAGTGTAAATTTAGTGACTGTGGATTTTTTTTAATGCCTTCATTTCCTGTTCTTGGAGCATCACCCGATGGTATATCAAAAGATTATGTTATTGAAATTAAGTGTCCAAGCAGTATAAAAAACATAAACTCTTATATAAAAGACAATAATATTACTGCTAAATTTAAGGGACAACTTCATTTGCAAATGTTGTGTGCTAATAAAAAAAAAGGTTTATTTTGTGTTGCATCTCCCGACTTTGAAGAAACAAATAATGTGCAAATCTTAGAAATTGATTTTGACCAGCAGTTTGCAAACGAGCTAACTCAATCTGCTATGGAAAACTGGAAAAATTTTGTATTTCCAAAACTTTTTGATAGTTGTCAATAAATAACTAAAAAACCAAATTTGTGTTAATTTACCTAATTTTTTAAGTTTGTTGTGTGGAAAAATGAGGATATTGAAATTTTTTAATTTTTTAACTGATCAGATTTGTATTTTAATTATTTAAGGTAATTTATAAAAACTAATGATACCATTTTGAAAAATAATGTTCATGATACAACTTGTTTTTTTATTCAATAAATTTTACATGTCTAGTATTAAAATTACAGTAAATATTGTGACCCTTGTTTTATAATTGGGTTCTGTAAATTGATTAAAGCACATGCAATTTTAATTACTGCATCAGTCTGAGCAATTAAATTATGGTTAATTACAGAATGGGGCTTTAAATACTGAAATTCTCTTATTCGCCTAATAACCCGCTCAATATGTATTCGCAGGCTGGCTATCCTTTTGCTTTCCATTACTTCAGCTCGAGTTGGTTTTGTTGATGAGGAAACACTTGGAGGTCTGACCAAAAAGCACTTCTGTTCATGCAGCAATTTGGCAATATCCTTAAAACCTCTGTCTGCCATGACACTTGATCCAGCAGGTACTTGGTCCAGATACCCACATGTCTGAACTAATAATGAATCAGTAATCCTTCCACCATATCCAATACATATATAATTTATAAATCCATCTGGTGTTGATGACACTACATATTTTAAAGTATTACACTTTTTGTATTCTGACCAGGTAAGAGCTTGCTGTATTGGGTTAGTCGGTTTTTCTATCTCTATTTCCAGGCAGTCAATGATAGACTGAACATTATGATAACGAGCTCGAAATGGGATTGGCAAAAAATATTTAATTTTTTCACCTGGTGGCCAAAATATTAGTGTACTCAAATAGGGTTCTAATTGAACCAAAGTCTTTGCAAATATTTTTGATGCATTTCCTGTGGACATTCCAAACATGTGACCTAAACGTTGAAATGGATCGTTTAATTTTATTTTCATCAGTGTCAGATAAATATTGTCCTTTGTTAAGTTTGTTTTCTCACTTAACAAGTTCACTAAATGAGGCAGCCACATATTTGGTACTCCCAAATAAAATTTTGCGTTTTTTTCTACTACATAATGTGTCACATTTAGTGCTTGATTTTCCTGCTCCTGTTTGTCTTCTATGTTCATATCACTACTTGCTGCACTCGTGCCTGATGCAAATGAGCTTGACTGAGACTCACTATAACTTTTTTCGTCGCTTTTTTCACTACTGCTACTTGCTTGCAATAATGATGTCTTTGCACTCTTCACTTTCAAAGGTGACGTAGCAGTATTTTTACTTAAAACACGCATTGGAGAAACTGCCGAATGCTGCACTGCAGTTGTTAATTTGCACTGTACATGCTTACTACGAAACGAAGGCCGAACTTGAATGCCTATGCTTTTTTGACAATGTAACAAGGTTGCAGATTCCTGTTGCACTTCCGCAGGTTCCTTTTGAACTTCCACTTGTTCCTGTTGCACTTCCATTGCTTCCTGTATCTGAGCTGTACCTAAAAACATTGGAAGTTTAGCAGAGTTAGCAATAAATTATAGCAGCAGTGTCACCTGCATATACAAGGGTGTTTATGTGGGTAATTACCCCCCAAGATTGGAAAAAGGTAAGGATTTCTTTACAAAAAAAATTTTGCCTGTGGCACATAAATTATTACTGATATTGGGACGCGGAAATTTGTTCGAAAACCATTTGTTCGAATACAATAGTTCTAAAACATTTTGTTCGAACAGAAATTTGTTGGAAAAAATTTTGTTGGAACTTAAATTTGTTCGAAAACATTTTGTTCGAACAGAAATTTTTTCGAAAACATTTTGTTGGAACAGAAATTTGTTTCGAAAACATTTTCTTCCAAAAAATTTTTGGCAAAAATTTATTTTTGAAAACTTTTTTCTCAAATAAAAAAACTCGAACAAATTTCCTTTCGAACAAAATGTTTTTAAACAAATTTCCGTTCGAAGAAAATGTTTTCGAATAAATTTCCATTCGAACAAAATGTTTTCGAACAAATTTCCATTTGAACAAAATATTTTTGAACAAATTTCCTTTCGAAAAAAATTACTTTTGAAGAAAATGTTTTCGAACAATTTTCTGCTCGAACAGAAAAAATTCGAAGAAATTTCTGCAACCCACTGATATTGTACCAGTTTTAGTAAATTTGTAGATTAAAAACCTCAAATTTTTTTGCCATATAAAAAAAAATTGCATTATCTGCAAACATTTATCTGTGCTTTGACTAAATTACCCCTCCCAAGATCAAGGCCTAGATACGCCAGTGAGCAGTGTGAAAACTTACTAGTTGAGGGAGTATCTGAAGCTAAAGGCTGACCAGCAAAACGTTGCTCATCTGCTGCTTGAGCTTCTTCTACTAAACGTTTTCGTTCTCTCTTTACAGGCAAAGTACGTGCAGGAGCATTAGCTGCAGTTCTCTTCCGGTCTGGTTGGCACTCAAAAATATGTGGAACAACGTCTCGTTTCATTATTATTTTTCCACCCATCAGTTTAAAACGTACATAATTTTCCATGTCTTCTTCCAACTAATAAAGAAAATTTTATTACTTTTGTATAAGATAACATAACCTTATTTTTAACTTACCTTAAAATGGTCTTCACAACAGAAAAATTCACTTTTGGATTTGGGCATATCACGTCTTGCTGCTGAAAACCATAATTTCTTACGCCCATAATCTTGAGGCACACGTACAAAAATTTTGTTTGGTGTACTAACAGTTGTGCTTGTACAACGGGGCACAAAACACCACTTATTCTGAGATCCGTACATAGCCATTTACCCATGTAATCTTTTAAAAATTTGAAAATGCAGTCCCTAAACTGCTTTTATACAAACTTTTGATTGTAGGCATGTAAATAAAAAAGTCTTGAATAAAATTTCAGTACACTGGAAACAGTTTAACATGTATAAACTACTTTAAACGCCTTGACATGCTGTGCTACACTGTTTATATGCGTTGTGACGTCAGAGGGGCGTAACCTTCGGAAAGCTTGTTTTGGCGCGAATTTCAGGCGTTTGAATTTTAATTGGAATTTTTTGCTTGAAATGTTTAAAAAATTTTTTTTTTGATGTTACCATAGAATTTATAGGTATATAAGCTCTCATTTTGCCAGTTTTCAAAAAATATGAAAATACCTAATTGTCATATTGAGATATATTGACTATATTTGAATATGGTACCGGAATGTTGTCAATTGTTATTTGTAAAATCAACATAAATTGAATTAGTTTTACGTAATTTTATTCGTCATTTTGTGGTTCAACGGTAAATTTCGGTAACTGCATCCTGAGGTTTTTCTATGCATTCTTCAATAGAATTTTCTACCGTCACTATACGAGTATCATCGGCCAATGCTGCTAAGTGACAACTCTGTGGCTTTGGAATATCGCAAGAAAATAATAAGTACAAATAAGGGCCTAGTGCGCTCCCCTGAGGAACGCCTGCTGGAATTTCTCTCAAATTTGAGTATGAACCTTCCTGATTTACTCGAAAATGTCTATTATATGTGTATGATTCCAAAATATCAGAATATCATTATTGCAGAAAACATTTTAGTGATTTTATTTCCCCAAAATAAAATAACTTTTAGTCAGATGCGCTATGATAAAATTAATCCTAAACATCAGATAGATGTATCGGTTTTATGGCAAAGTAGGCGCCATCTAGTAGTTAACAGCGTGGTACTTTAAAATACAGAAATATCGTTGCCACATGTTTCTGTATAGGTTGAATTCTGTACAAGACTCCTTTTTACATTTCTTTTGGAGAAACTTGTCGACTGAGGATGGATCGGATTTTACACCCTGGTTTTAGGTTTCAAAGCTTTTGCGTTCGCCTACTTGAATAAGAGGGATAACTTAATATACGTCCTTCTACTATATTATTTTCGCCCTGTTTTATAAAAATTATACAGGGTAAGCAATTTATGTTTTGTAAACTTTTTTACTTGGTTGAAACTATAACTAAGTACCTAAGAATTACGAGCATACCTCTCGGTTTTTTTGTATTAGTTAATGTATTTAGTTTTTGATATTTTTTGGCTTTACGGGTTACTACAGCTTTGGAACTATGAAAAGAAGTATTCCCAAAGTAGCTAAATCCTACATTATAAGCCTGTTTAAGATCTACAAAAACACCTTATCTATATGTTGTATTCATAGGCTTTTCTACAGATTGCATCATAACAAATATTTGATATTTATAGATCTGTTGGGGAGGAATCCCCATTGGTATTCTACAAAAGCCAGCTCAGAACACTGGAATAGTCTGTTGTATAAAGCTACTGAGATTACCTTATGAACTACCGTAAAACGAGGTTACTTTGCGCCACCTGGTCCTACTTTGCTCCATTGCGAAAAAAAGTTCTTAGATATTCCACATTGAAAATCTGCGCATGCACCACAACGCCACCACATGTGAATTATCCGTTGCGAATTTGACTTTTCAAAGACGTGGTAGCCGCTGTTTTCCGCTTAGTCGTCTCGAGTTAATACCAGAGTGAAGTGCAGCTTGAAATTGCTTTAAAATTTGACCTCGAAAAATTTGGTGTCTAGTGCAGTTATCGATTTCTATGCAATAAAAACTTAAAAAACCAATATTTTTAAATTTTTATTCACCATTTTGATTGTTTGGGGAATAGCTAACTAAATACTGGGTGTTGTTTGCGCCAACATATAAAACACCAATCTTTTTTTTCATATTTTATAAAGTGGGGCAAAGTAACCTCGGACTATGGGAACCTTTGCTCCACTTTTCAAGTTAAAAAAATATTTATAATACTAAGTATTTTGTGATAAAAATGTCCTTTGTTAATTACCTATACCATGTGTTTTTCATTAAACCAAAAAAACCTTTTTATGATATAATTTTTGGTTATTTCTTTGAATTTTTTGAATTAACTCAAAAAAGTGAAGCAAACTTACCTCGTTTTACGGTACGTTAAGCAATGTGATACCTCGGTAGTTTGGCAGTTTACCATTTTGTATTCGATAAGAAATAAATCCTTGTTTAAAGGGGGCACTACTTGATTGTATATTTATAGATAGATATACAGCGTGGCCACATGGTGGCGCGCCTGAGCATTCAAAGTGGCACGCCAGGTTTTTCACAAATAAAATAAAAATTAAAATGTAATTAAACCAATCCAAAAACTCACAGTAAGCGGACTAAACTAAATTATTCAGGTGCAAAAATCACATTTGATTTTGCTATTTTAATTCTTTCAAAAAATATTATAAGAGTTGAAAAACACAAAATATTGCTTCAACCAAGGCCGTCGATAAGGGGGGAAGTAATGGGCGTAGTTACCTTTTCCCCGTAAATAGAAATATTAGATAATTTTTTATTACATTCCCTGTGTCAAAAATCTTAACCCCTTCCAATAAAAAAAATCTTGACGCCTTCAACAAAAATGAGGGGACGCGCAAATTTTTTGAAGTTAAAAAATTAAAGGCCACCTTTGACATATCTCAGAAACAGAAGCTCCTACAAAGTTCTTAGTAATAATATAAATTATTAAGAAAAACGTGTTCTACTATATTCCGAAAACCGCATATTGAGGCGATCCCTTAAGAAGAAAGCTTATTTTCCATTTTTAATATATCAAAACACTGCCAGTAGTATTAATGGATTTTAAATAAACTCTAACCAGCTCTTAACAGTATTGAAGTTGAAAGGTGCCTATTATCGGACACTTTTTTTTTAGCGTATAAAAAAAAATGTTCAGCTTTATATCAGAAGTACTTGTTGGCAAACAATTATGTAACCTATTTAAAAAAATTTAAATTTAAAATTTTAATTAGAAATTTATTATTTTTCGGATTTAATTTTTAGTTTATCATTCCATGTTAAATTTGAAAATTTGAAGGCAAATATCTCAAAAACTAATCGATGGATTTTCGAAATTTTTACACGGTTGTAAAGATATTCAAGAGAGCTTCAAAATAAGGTAGGTATCACTAGACCCACTTTCCCAATTCAAAATATAGGAGTAAAGTATACCCCAGGAAGGGGGTTCGTGCTACAAAAATTTCAAGACAGCCAAAAAGTGTCCCCCTCAAAAACTATATCGACGTGTCCGAGGAATTTTTCGAAAAAATATACTAAATACCCAAAAACGCCTCTGTTTCGTTTTCGTTGGGACACATAGTATATACCTTTCATATAAAAAAGCGTTCAAAAAAGAAAAATTTTAATAATCACTTTAACTAAAAAACGGCTTTGAAACTCCTATGGGATATCTGGAAAGATTATTATTAAGCTTAGAATTTAACATTACAGTCGAAAATAATTTCTTTTGGTCCTAAAAATTAGCCATCTGATATCCGAGACCATTATTCATTAGGCTTTACTTTTATAAAAACCCTTAAAATCACCAAATGAAAATATTAAATTTATGTAACGCTAAAACTGAAAAACACAATTTTATGGCGAACGCAACCGCTTTCAAGGGAAAGTTGGCCCACGCGGAATTAAAGTAGGAGCCTATGCAAAATATAGACCTCACCCTCGCACAGTGGGCTCCTTAAATGGGTAAAATGGTAAAAGAAACAGCAAGTCTAAAATTATAAATTTTGGTACCAGTGTTGTTAAAAAACTATAAGCCTTATTTTCCATTTCGAATTTTGTAGCTAGGCAGTGGCGGATCAAGGATGTCCTAAGCGGGGGGGGGGGGGTAAAAGGGCCAAGGAGGCAGTAAAATAAATGTGAACTGTGAAGTCAAATGCAAATAACATGCAATACATGATAAAATGCGTCTCAGGTGAACATTTTTGAAAGTTAAAAAAATAATAATTTTATAAGAAATTGCGGTTTATGTAGCTAATGTAGAAAATCTAGAAATAAAAAATATAAGCAAAACCCCCTTCCCTCGCCCTGGATCCGCTACTGAAGCTGTTGAATATCTTCTATCGGATTGCTTGGGCTCTCCTCCAAATAAAACGCATTAATATTTTCAAGCATTTATGGTTCGCCTAAAAACTATATATTTTTAATACTCGCGGTCATCTGCGGTGCATCTAGTCTACAATTTAAAAAAGTAAAATGCTTAGAAAGTATTACTTTTTTTATAATCTTAATTAAATAGCGCAAAAAGAAAATAATTATATTTACAATTCAGCCTTTAAACAATTAGGCCGCAATAATTGTTTAAGATGATTATATCATGTCTTTTTATGAATGTGAAATGCTTACTTATATATCGCTTCTCCATAAAAGTTAGAACAGGTATTTTTGAGCTTTTGCTTAAAAAACTACGCAAATGTTATATTGAATAAACAAATTGCCTCGCAAAAATTCCGATACAATATAAATTCAAATAAAACTGTTGAACATGTTTATGGTTTGGACATTTCTTTCTTGTCACATTGCCGTTCACAAAATCCTGCAAATATTTTTTGCTGCAGGATGGCCCATTGTGCCTCGTCTGAAATTTACAGTGCATATTATTATTTTTGAGACAACTTTTGCAACTTTTTTTCGTTGGCCTATGCTATTTGTTTTGGTAAACAGCTGATAACTATCAAAAAGTTATCTTAAAAATTATGATATGGAGTATAATCCACAAAATAAAACTAAAAAAACGCTTTGCCAAACATAGGAATGTCAAAAAAAAATGTCAAGTTGTAATTTTTTCGAAAATAAATCAATCGAAAATAAAAGTGACGAAAATTATATGCTCGAAGCGTAGTTTGGTCAATCTGTAAAAATTTCCAAAATAAAACAGTGGAAAATATCTGAAACGAATCGTAATTTTATCGATCTGTAACGTAAAAAAGTTGAACGGTAGCAAAGTCGAATCTTAAAGTCATCAATCATATGGTAGATCTTGGTTGTATAAATCTGAACCAATTATTACCCCTGATTTATAGTTCGTGGACGGATTTTAGCATTTATAGGTTGCCGTCTTTCGTTCGCAACCGTTCGGTAATAATAACCTAAAAAAAATTTTTTTTTAAGTTTTTTTGTTTAAAATGGAGCTTCTAACCTTTTCTGACTTAGCATTTGTCATAAACAAAAAAAAAATAAAAGGAAATTACAAAAATAAACCAACTAAGTGTGACGTACGTGGCCGACTACGAATCTCTAATGGCGAAGGATAAAGATGAATTATCTCCACTTTTCGCGAACGGCAAGGCCGAACTTTGCCCAACTTTAACGAACGGCAACTTATAAATCAGGAGTTATCCTTTGAAATTTGCAATGAATTCGTTCTATAGAAAGAAACCGCAACGAAATTGGACATGGCTCAGGCCTAATGGAATAACGAAAAACGAAATTGATTACATACTGACTACTGAGAAAAACATCATTAGATATGTAACAATCCTCAACCGCTTTACAACAGGCATTGATCATAGGATGGTCACAACAAAAATCTGCATTAACAGCAATTTCGTAATCAATAGAAAAACTGATAATAGCAATGAACAACTTAACATGAGTAAACTTACACAAATTAAACCTATCTACAAAGAAATGCTAAAGGAACAGCTAACCCAAAACTACGAAAATGAAAATATAGATGAAATAAATGATACGCTGACAAGAGCTATGACCAAAGTAGGAAAAGATATGGTACAAAAAGATAAAAAGAGATAAAAAAAAACAAGTAAACGGACAATACTGAAACCACCTATGCCGATGATATTGCATTAATAACAGATAAGATAAGAAAGAAGAACTGATAAAAATGCTGGAGGAATTGGATACAGCAGCTAGAAATATAGACTGGAACTGCACTAAAACTAAAGTAATAACAAACACAGATAAGGATATCACGATGAGAATAAACCAAGAGAAAATAGAACATGTAGAGGAATATATACCTGGGACAAATTATTAAACTAAACAAGGAAAACCAAACGGCTGAAATCAAGAGACGAGTAAAATTGGCCTAGGCAGCATTCGATAATTTAAGCTACATATTAAAAAATAAAAAATAACCTCAGTATCTCAAAACGTAAGTGTATAACCAATGTATCCTTCCTGTACTTACCTATGGATCCCAGACCTGGACACTTACAAAATCAAACATGGATAAGGTAACAAAAGCCCAAAAATCAAAGACAAATGTTACATGTAAAGCTAACAGATAGAAAAAGGAATGAATGGATAAGAAATAAAACAAAAGTAAGGGATGTAAGAGGAGAAGTAGCAAAATTAAATTGAAATTTACCGGTCATAATATCAGACAGAAAGACGATCGATGGAACAAGTGTATTGTAACCTGGAGACCATGGGAATATAAAAGAAGTAGGGGAAGTCCCCAAATAAGATGGGTGGACGATTTGAAGACATGGAGGAGCTAGGTGGATAAACACGGCGCGGACAGAGAAAAATTGAACATATTGGGGGAGACCTATGTCCAAAGATGGATCGAAGAAGGCTAGATAGATAGATAGATAGATAGAATTATTATCCTGACACAATGAAGCGATATTAAAGACCTCAAAGTGATATCAAACTTCTAAAAACTCAAAAGATCTTGAATATATGTAAATTCCTTAAATTAGCTATCTTTTCCTTTTTTTGGGAGGTCTAAATCAGTATTGAACTAACCGGGTCAATTGATTACAAACGTTTCCTAACCTGTCATGAGCCTCTGTGCTGTACAAGCCGTAAAAAACCGAAGTTAATTTATGAATGGCTCTTTCTACCTTATATTAAGATGTATCGATAAAATTACGCTTCGTCTGAATTATTTTCGATTATATCATTCTCGACATTATTACGAATCGATAAAACTAAGTTTCGTTTAAATTATTTTGGTTTATTTTATTCTCGACACTACTACTACTATGTCGCTTTAGAACCTTTTTGTACGTTGTCCGACGCCTATTTTGCACCTCCTTCGATCCTGACAATCAGCTTCCCTCAGGTTTTTTTGACTCATTGATCTTTGGATTTACTGTTGCCATTCCAGTTTAGGACGCCCTCTTTTTCTGCGCCCTATTGGTTGCCATCCTAGGACCTGTTTTGGTAATTTTTCGTCGTTCATCCGTTGTACATGGCCGTGTCATATCAGTTTTCTTTTAGTGATGGCATCCGTTATGTTTCCCTCGATTCCCATTATTTCTTTTATAATCTTATTTCTTATATGATCTGCTCTAGATATTCTCATTGATCTTCCATTTTTGCTTTTATTTTTTGTTAAGCGACAAGTCTCTATTCCATACAACAGGGTGCTTTTCACCATTGTTTCATATATGTTAAATTTTACATTCTTTTTTATCTCTGCTCCATAAAATACTGTTAAGACAACCAATAACCTTTTTTGCTTTTACTGTTCTTTTTTCCAGTTATTTGCAGTCTGTTCCTGTCTTATCAAATGTGACACCCAAGTATATATACTCATTGCATGGAGATATGGTTTGTCCATTGTCTAGTTCTCTCTTGATTCGTTTCCAATACATAAGTACTGTGTCTTGTCCACGTTCACTGTTAACCCCCACTTTTGGTATTCTTCCGTTAACTTTCTCATCATATAATCCATGTCTTCTTTATTATTATCTACAATTACTTGGTCGTCAGCAAACTGTAGTGTGTATATGGTAAATCGGTCGTTAAGTTATATTCCCATGCCTTGTACTTTAAGTTTCCAGTTTTTTAGAGCTACTGCGATATATATTTTAAAAAGAGTTGGAGAGATACAACATCCCTGTCTTAAGCCTTTCGTTACCTGGAATTCTTTTGAAAATCGATTTCCAATTTTAATTTTAGATTTTGATCCTTTGTTAAGTTCTTTTATCGCTTTTATATATCTATGATTGATACTAGTTTGTTCTAACACTGTCCATAATTTTTCTACTGGAACGGTATCATATGCTTTTTGTAGGTCCACAAAGGTAACATAAGTCTCTGTATTTCTGGCACTCCTTTTCTCAATTACTTGTTTAAGACAAAAAACATTATCACTACAAGATCTGCCTGCACGAAACCCACTTTGCTCTTCTTCTTCTTGAACATAAAAATCATTCTCTATTAGGTCTCTAAGAATCCTACCGTACAATCTAATTAGAGTACTGTTTACTGATATTCCTCTGTAGTTGTTGCAATCCAGCTTGTTTCCTTTTTTATGTGTTGAGGATATGAATGCTATTTTCCAATCATCAGGTATTGGATATCCATTTATGCATTGATTGATAATATATCTGAGATTTTCTAGGAGTTTCTTTGATCCATATTTGAGCATTTTAGCGTATATTCCCCCGGGTCCGCTTGCTTTTCCAGATTTACGCTTTTTAATACTATTCTTTATCATTTCTTTTTCGATAATTACTTCCTCTCCATGTACTTCTATGTTTATTCTCGACAAAATTACGTTTTGCTTTTCGACTTCTACATTTCGACAATACATTTCTTCATGTTGTTGGGGGCCGTCAATGCTTTATCATTTACTCTTGATTCAGATAGAGTCTGTCAATCTAAAAATAAGCTGGTAATCTGATAAGGAGAGTGAAATCTACAAGGAACGTCATAAGTGGGTGGACAAATCAAAAGGGGTGATTACTTGGCTTATTTTAAGATAAGTTTTGGCAAAATCCGTAAAAATTACAGTTACAAAAATAACAAATTGAACTTCAGAAAATACGAGAACGATTAGCTCATTTACGCAGAACATCGTGAAACTTAGCGGTGGTTTGGGGGCGAAAAAACGAGGTCTTAAGGTGGCGCCACGGTGACCAGACTTCGAAAGCTCGAGAAATCAAACCGGCAATGCAAGAGCGCAAACGCCAACAAAAGACAGTGCTGCCAACACAAGCGGGAGCAGAGCATCAAACATATGCTGCGGTGACTTTTAGGTTTTTTAGCGATGTATGTCCGCAATCCATTTTAAGTAAAAAGTCCGTGATGTTAGGTATTAAACTAAGACTTAAATGCGGCCAGTGCAGTTAAAATATACAGGGTATCCTATTTAAGGCGCTCCACCCGGGATTTCTCGAGAACAGCTAAAAATTTTCAAAAATGCCGAGACAAGTCGATTTTGTTTGTGAGGGGGAAACTTTCTCGCGATTTTGTGATATCTCTATCTGTCAAATCCTAGCAAGTGCGCGTTTCATCACTTTAAGTTGGGAAAGTGGGCCAAGTGACACCTTATTGGAAAGTTCATTCAATTCTTTATTCAGAACTGATTTTATTTTTTACATCAAACGACTAGTTTCCGAGTTACAATGAAACCTCTCCTCGCGGACACCTTTATTAAACGGACACTCCCTTTAGCCGGACAAATTTGTTAGAACCAAGCTTTTCTCTATTTCCATACATGTAAAATTTACTCCTATACCGGACACTCTAATAATCGGAAGCAGACAATTTTTTTTGGTTAAAAAATTCTGAAACCCTCTTAACCGGACGGAAATCTGTGATAACGGGACGGGTCACTGCACGACATGAGCAGTAATATTATGTAGTATGTTGGCAACAACGCACTATGGAGCCGAGGAATTATCTTTTTCCGTTTTAATGCCGATACTAAATACTTCTGTCGTATTTACAAAATATTTAATTCGGCGGGACTGCTGTGTTTTATTTTTATTATTTAGTTGGGTAGTAATAGATTTCTTTGAAATTACGCCTTGTAAAAAACTGCTTAGTTTACCTAAAAAAATAAATGTTGTTAACGTTTCGGAGAAGGAACATTTATCAGCACGAAAGATCGCTGAAAAATTTAATATCAGAAAAACTCAAGTAGCGGAAATTATTATTAAATATATATTAAAATTTCGCAGTTCCATCTCATAAGCGGACACCCCTAATAAGCGGACAAAATCGACCGAATCGTGAGTGTCCGCTTATAGGAGGTTTCACTGTATTTGATTTAGAGTTTATTAAATGAGCAATCTGAACTAAACGCATAATTTCACTTAGACCTGTACAACTGCATTATTATCGTTATAAGGACTACGTAATTCATAGAATCGTCATTTCTCCCCCGTCTTGCCTTCAAATTTGACCATAAATTTCTTTTTTTTTAAATCAAATTAATTCTTTGTCTTTCTTCTGTTTTACTAGAATCATTCCAAGGTTAAATTTTTTAGAATACCACAAAAAAGTAAATGATAAATTCTTCGTTGTTTTATTTTAATAATTTTTTAGATGTTTAGGATTAGTCTTAAATTATTTTCTCTTTGAAATAAGTTTTATTTTAATTCTACGAAAATTCTCTTCACAAAGAAATTGAGATTTTTACCAAGGTTATGATCAAATTTGAAGGCAAGTGAGGAGAGAGGGGATAATTTTATGTATAACATAGTTCTTATAATGATAGTAATGCAGTTGTGCAGGTGCATGTCTAAGTAAAATTGTTCGACTAGTTCAGATTGCTCATTTAATAAATTCTAAATCAGTTAACTCGAAGAATATTAGTTCGATTTGA
Organism: Aspidapion aeneum; assembly: GCA_963576565.1. Lineage (NCBI taxonomy): Eukaryota > Metazoa > Arthropoda > Insecta > Coleoptera > Brentidae > Aspidapion > Aspidapion aeneum. The sequence continues at coordinate 205,126,274 of OY755038.1, forward strand.
AAAATAAAACCAGCTCTGAACACAGAATATTACTATTAATACGTAATATTCCAATACTCCCTGTTACCTATTTACACAATAGTTGGCGTTTGATGCAAACATTCAGAAATAAAGATACGAAAAAAGCACAGATACCAAATTTACATAGATAGAGTTTTTATCAACTGTACGCCGATGATTTGACGTAACGAACACAAGAACAAAATAATATTCATGCGTAAAAGTATAACCAATCAGGACATTTTATCTTAAGGACCCCAAAAAGGATAGACTTATACCCAATGATATTGCTTTTTCAAATATGTTTGCTTTCAGCATCGTAAGGTACCGTAGGTATTGCAGTAATATGTACTATATGGAAATAATGTGCATATGCCTTTGAAAGCAACCAATCAGGTCTTTTTTGTTTAAGGACCCCAAGGCCCTCATGTTTGCATCATGAATGGGCAGTTACCGTGGGTATTGGAATATTATGTATATGCATTTAACCCACTTAAAATCAAGGGGTGAGTCGCGCCCCCGATAGGTGTTGATAGATAGAGATTTCGCAAAATCTTTAAAAAAATCGACGTATCTCGGCATTTTTTAAAATTTTTAGTTCTCAAGAAATGCCGGGTGAAACGTTTTAAATGGAAAACCCTGTATTTGTTACTAATAAAATTACAATAATTTTATTTAGGTATCTTAATTAGGGACATATTAAAGGTTGGTTTAATAAAATTTAAAGTGGAGGCCTTTCTTCCTCTATAAAGCGGCGAACATATTTTTCCTGCAAAAAACCGAGGATATAAAAATTCTCTGTAATAAAAATCTTTATTTCAAAACCGCGGTTTTGTATACAAATGGCAAAAGTTAGTGTTTTAAAGGTATATTGTACGTTCTATAGCCGAGATTTTTATGGACAAATGTTTAAAAACGCTCGCTGTCGTAAAATTTATATAAAGTTATTTCAGGACTTTCAGGTAGGTATTGGGTCAAATTCAATTTAAAGGACGTTATAAATTTCGACATCTAAAATATTACTTATTATTGTTATTGCTTTTCTTCCAGAATTACTTTGTAAACAGGACGAGAATGACGACTTTAAATGGAATACTGCTTCTAGTGAGGGCTGTACCCAGGAAAAAAATTCGGGGAGGGGGATAAGAAGTTTAAAACAGAATTTTGAAAAATTTGCTTTTTGTTTTGGGAGTTGTTAATTACTAGCATGTTTTTCTGTACCAACCAAAAAAGTCGGCAAAAATTCTTAATTTTGCATCCTGTCACTTGTGTCCCTGCATTAATATTAATGTTCATCCTGGATTAAAATAAATAAACGGACTTGAAGTATAATGGATCTAATACCTTTCCAAATAAAAGGTATTGAAATTCCATGTTGTGTGAAAAATATTGCTTTAAAATTGAATTTTGCGTTTCCTTTCAATATTTTAAAAACCAAAGTTCTGATAGTATTTAAAGTTATTACAAAAATGATTGCAAAAAACTTTATGTAGCGTAAATTTTCAATATATTTTGTGGTTTAAAGGTTATATCTGAGGGCACGGCAGTGCCTCGCCAAGTTCGCGCGCCGTAACCATCTTTTCTGGAAACATTTCAGCCGATATTTGACCTATCTAAAACTCTACTTCGGAATGAGCTACGAATCTCAAACTTTGTACAATCGTAGATCTCCATGGAGGTAACAACCTCTCCAAGTTTCATGGAATTTTATAAAGTAGTAAAGTAGTTACGAAATTTCAAAAAACGTCGAAATTGCCACTCACTCACTGACTCACTCATGTATAGATCATCAATATTCTACTGTACTTCCAGACATGCTACAAAGCTGAAATTTGGCAGACTGATAGAAATTATGACCAAACCCCTGGAAAAAATCAAAAAACCCCAAAATTTTAATTTACTCCCCTCCCCTATACATTTAAAGTTATGCAAATGTAGCATTGCCCACTTCCAGAAATGCTAGAGAGTTGAGCTTTGGCAGGATGATATGAACTATGATAAAACTATAGGGAAAAATTAAGAAACCCCAAAATTCTAATTTACTTCCCTCCCCTATAAATGTAAAGTTAAGTAAAAGTAACATTGCCTACTTCCAGACATACTAGAGAGCTGAGCTTTGGAAGACCGATAGTAACTATGATAAAGTTATAGAAAAAAATTAAAACACCCCAAAATTCTAATTAACTTCCTTCCCCTATTAATGTAAAGTTATGTAAAGGTAACACTGCCCACTTCCAGAAACGCTAGAGAGCTGAACTTTTTAAGACTGAAAGGCAATAAGATAAAACTATATGAAAAAATTTAAAAACACCAACATGTTAATTTACTTCCCTCTCCTATAAATGTAAATTTATATAAAACTAACATTGCCCACTTGCAGAAATGCTAGAGAGCTGAGCATTGGAATGCTGATAGAAATTATGATAAAACCATTGGAAAAAATTTAAAAAGTCCAATATTTTCATTTACTCTCCTCCCCTATAAATGTAAAGTTATGTAAAAGTAACATTACCCACTTCCAGAAACGCTAGAGAGCTGAGCATTGGAAGACTGATAGGAACTATGATAAAACTATAGGACAAAGTTTAAAAACACGACAATTTTAATTTATTTCCCTCCCCTATACATGTAAAGTTATGTAAAAGTAACATTGTGCACTTTCAGAAACGCTAGAGGGCTGAGCTTTGGAAGGCTGATAGGAACTACGATAAAACCACATAAAAAAATTAAAATATCTCAAAAATTTAAGTAAGGCATTGCAAAAGTTTTGAACAATATTCCGCATATTTTACTACTTTAAAAATTATGTATTATCCAATTCCTTTAAAAAAGAAGTGAAATCATAACAAAAACATTCCATGTAAAAAAAAGCCAAGTACGCGAAAATGGCATTCCGTAAAAAGAATTGAGATAAAAGTAAAGCCAAGTTTTCCAATACAAATTTCAAAATGAAAGGTTCTTACTAGTTTAGAAATATTTTTCTAAACTTGGCTATTACGGCCGTAAATGACTCTTAGGCACAGTGCTAAATTGAACATAAAGAAGTTTGGCTGTAATACCAAAGTTTAAAAAAACATTTCCAAACTAGTAAGAACCTTTCATTTTGAAATTTGTATTGGAAAACTTGGCTTTACTTTTATCTCAATTCTTTTCACGGAATGCCATTTTCGCGTACTTGGCTTTTTTTTACATGAAATGTTTGTGTTATGATAATTTTTTAGATATTGTACTCAGATTCATTCTAATCAAATCTAAAAAAAAAAACATATATTTTAATGATTTGCATATCGCTAACTAAAAAAAAATGGCGCCAGCAGGCGCGTACAGCCATTCATAAGACCTAGTTGTCCTGGTGTTAGGGAAGCGTTAGTTTACGTTACGTCCGATATCATACTAATCGAAAGGGGGTTCGGTTCGGTTTTTAGTAGTTTATCCTTTATTGCTTGTGCGATAAATTCGCCAAATACCGTCCTCTAAACAAATCGCGTAATACCTACCTATTCGCCGACCAATACAGGAAACGCCAGACAAGCGAAGGAGTGTGTGACCGGATACAAAAAATCCCGTAGGGACTGGCTACTCCGTAGAATACGAGGATAGGTAGAAACCATAGTGGGAGTCCTCACCGGATACTGCATCCTACAAGGACACTTTGCAAATATAAGAGTGAAGGAGGACGCGACGTGCGAGCGATGTTGGGCCGAGGACGAGACATCGGCGCTTTTTCTCACATCATCTGAAGCATACAAGGAGACAAGGAGACAAGAAGAGAGGGATTCAAAGAGACCTTCCTAATCTGGCCCGATATTCTGGCCTTTATGCAGAAGACGGGCAGATTTCTCTCAGCGAAGGAAGGACACAGTAGGGGAGATGCCCGGTATTTGGCGAACAGGGCGCTTCATGTGCGTAGTTGCCAGGACTAGAGCCTACCCCACTTATTCGCTGTTGTGTAGTATAGCCATTTAGAAATAACTGGCCAGTAAACTTATTTCCTAAAAACATGTCTATTTCCAATGGAGTAAAGGGCAGTCATGAAGATTTTTATTGGTCAATATTTCCTAACGGATATAGCCCGTTAAATTATTTAACACTGTTCCAAGAGTGTGCCGAGAAATTTATTAGAGAAGAAACAAAGTTGCCGTAAACTTTTTTTTCAACAAAAAACACAAGTATTTATTTAGTGTGTTTCAATTAAAACTTAACAGATATTTTTTCGCGTATTTCTTGATAGAAATTTGAAAAAAAAAGGAGACACTCTTTGGCTGTCATAAAATGTATGTAGCAGGCGCCTCGTTCGAGGTGTAAAAATTACTTGATTCCTATATTTTAAACAGGGACAGTTGGTTAAGAGTAACCTTGTTTTCAAGGTCTCTTGAATGTTTTTAGAGCCTTTAGTAAAAATTTCAAAAATCATCGACTCGTAGTTGGAGCGATTATATTTTAGTATTTTTTTATTTCTCCAATTTTTCTTATCGCTTCATGGAAAATTTCAAATTTTGGAGGTAAATATTTAAAAAAACGAGTCGACAGGTTTTCAAAGTTTTAATAACGTGCTAAAGATATTCAAGAGGCCTTTAAAAGAAGATATCACTAGACCTACATTCTGTATTAAAAATATAGAGGTAACAAGGTTTTACCTGGAAGGAGAATAAAGGGAGTTCCAGCCCCCCGAAATAGTCTTTAAAGTAGGTTAAGAGAGATAGTTGAGTAAATTAAATGGCGGTTGCCAAAGTTATGAAAAAAATTAATTCCTTGTTTCAAAAGAAATAAAATTAATTTTGATGGATTCACTTTAAGCGAGACCTAGTCAATTTCAACTGTAATTTTTTTTTAACCTATCACTTCAAAACAAAATAGTGGCTATATTTCTAAAAATTAGTTTTTTTTCGATATTTAATTTTGCGCAATATTTATTTTAGTACTTCCTGTTAAAGGTATTGACCAGCTCATTAAACTGAAAAAAAAATAAGTTCGCCAGCCGACACACCAGACCTTCGTAACCTAAGACCAACTATAATTTATACATTTTTCTTTAACTTCCAGTATTTTTAAAAAATTGCAATTTGACACATTTAATATGGCGGCCGATGTTTAGATAAAAAAAGTTATTTTTTCATTCTTGTTTGACAGAACTAGTGTTGCCGTTTAGTATTTTAATTTATACTAAATAAGAGTAAATTATTTTAAAAATTCCATAATAAATGACATTATTATGTCTAGTATAATCCAAGATGGCGGCGTTCAAAATATAAAAACAACAGTATTTTTTTGGGTGGTAAACTTTAAAAAAAAATGTCATTTTATATTACTCTAGACTAGTTTTGAATTATAAAGAACAAAAAAAATACAGTTCATTTATTTTTTAAAGATTGTAAAAAGTTAAGAAAACGCATTTTCATTTTTTTTCAGAGGTTAAAAAAATACTGGACAAAACAAGACTCGTTAAAAAAACAGATTTTTTTAAAATTGTCAAGAAACTACCGGGTAATTTACATTTTTTGATCTGGCAGTACCGTTTAAATAAGCAAAAAAGTGTTTTTAAACATAAACAAAAGAAACTATAATTAAGTTTTAAAGATCGCGGTAAGATCAAAAAAGAGCTTAAAACTGGCTCATAATTTTTTTATCGCCAAATAAATGGGTAGTTTACTAGTTTAACCTATAAGCAACAAAAAAACAAGAAAATAGCTGATTTTTGTCTAAACATACGTTAAAAATGTATTTTAAAAGATATGCAATAAGATCGGAAAAGGGCTTAAAACTGCCTTACTGCAGTGCCACAGCACTCATAAATTTTTATGTAGTTTGTTTGGTTCGTGAGGCGACTTCAAAAACACGACCATAAATCGACGGTAAAAATCCGTGAACTAAAATAAAAAGCTAGAAGTTTGCCAAAAATATGTGTCATCTTTTTTCCTTTTTCGTAGATTTTTTATGCAAATGTGACAAAAATAAATTAACCATTTTTATTACCAATGATCTCTATATATATAACTGGATAGACCTTTACATATATGCAAAGTGACGCAAAAATTTGATATTTTTTGTAAAGAGAGCACGTTGCGCAGGAGGTGCTACCTTTCCTTTTTTACTTTTACTCTCCGATGATATTCTGTGGTTTTTAAAGTTCGCGGACGTCTGATTTTTAATATTTAACTGGATTTGGTATTAATAAAGTTTTTTAAATAATCAAAAAAAAAAACGGCTTTTCACTCCTATAAAACTCGTTTTTACAAGCAACGCACCGTGTTCCCATTTTTTATTTTTGTTCAACAAAAACAATTTCAAAAATATACTGACAACATTTACAAACACTTTAATGACAAATCACAAATGACAATCTCCTTGAAGTATTAAGTTCACAGAATACCACCGGTGATTAAAACTAGAAAGAGAAAGGTTGCACTGTTTAGCATTCATTGTATGTTCTCACTCTAAAAAATCTCTTTAAATTTTTGCCTCAGTGTCCCATACGTAATGTATAGCCTTGGCCGTTCCAGTTTCTTCGTATATAATTCATTGTTTATTACTTTATTTTAGTGAACGTATCATCCAGATAGCAGAAGAGATAAAAATGTTTTGTGTCTAGGGGGAAGAAATTATTTTATGCACTTTAGGGACTAAAAAAAACCCTAATTTCGGAGGCTAAAATTTACCCTTTTAAATCCTTGGGATTAAGACTTACCTGCCAAGAAACACCCAGATTTGGAGTTAAATATATCTAAGAGTATTGTGAAATAAATGCAAATAGTACAGGGATGCGATGCTCCATTTAAGAGTTATCATATTTTCATATTTTATACTGTCAAAAAACTGTCATTAGCATCAATGGATTTTGACCAAAATCTAATAAGCTCGATACAATATAGAACACTTTTTTGCTTGAAAATCTCATAAAAATCGGTTTAGCGATTTAGGAACTATCGTGTTACGGACAGACTTACTCACACAGACAGACATAACGACGATATTGCTAAGATAGGTCAAAATACACCAAAATAAAACATTTTCAACGTTATCTAAAAAATTTCGTCTAAAATAATACCTTTTCTGGCCATTGCTGCGCGACCTAAGAAGGTAAAAAACTATTTTTATCGAGGGTAGGCAACGCCTTTTCACCTACATTATATGCACCCTACTGCTGTCTATCCCCTAAAGTAAGAAAATTACATAAGAAGAAAAAATAGAGTTAAGTTTAAAATTGTCTCCAAATATGTAGCTATACTTGGAGTAAGCTAAGCCTAACTCCATAAGCAAACAATTAAGCCAATAATACAATTCAACGCATGTCAATAACAAACAAAAATATGGCACATTTTGTGTATAATAATTGAATATAATAAAATGGAGTTAAGCTATTCTAATAAAAACTGCGTACTAAAATTATACACGACTAGGACTCTCTTGTCCGTTCAACGAGTATAAACTTGACTTTAAAGACAAAGAAGCCCGCTATCTTCTGGACAATCCGTGCCTGTGTTTGGTGATCTGTGGTTTCTCTAAATAACCAAACAGTCAGATATCTTTTTAAATGTATAATAAAGCTACAAATGCGCTTTTTTAAGACGCGATGGTATTTTTCCAGTATCTATAGATTTTTTAAGTCTTAATGAAAATTGTTTTCTATTAGTTGGTAGTAGTTCGATGATATAAACCCGTGTTTTATCGAAATATAGGACGATCAGTTTTAAACCGCATTTGTTAGTAGAATTTCGGGTCAGGACCAGATTTAGGGGCGTAGGGGCCCAGGAGATTAAATATAGTGAAGGCCCTTTTATTTAATAAATATATTTTAATAAATTTATTTTCACATTTAAATAACAACTTTCTATTTATAGGATAATTTTTACCTTCCTTTACCTTCCTAGCCCGCGTAGCAATGGCTAGAGAAGGTTTTATTTTTGACAAAAAAAAATTTGTTTGAGACAACGCTGAAAATGGGTGACTTGGGTGTATTTTGACTTTTCTTAGCAATATCGTCGTGATGTCTGTCTGTGGGTTTATGTGTATATTATTTCTGTCCGTAACACGATAGCTTTTAAACCGCTAAACCGATTTTCATAAAAAATTTTAGGTAAAATAGTGTTTGACACTCTTACAAGCTGATTAGATTTTGGTCAAAATCCTTAATGCTGACAGTTTTTTGACAATTAAACAATTTTTAAAATGCTAATTTTTTACCGGAGCATCGTATCAATATGCGGGTTTCGGAATATAGTAGACAATATTTTGCTCAATATTTCGTGTTATAACCAGAAACTTTCGTTTCTGAGATATTTACAGAAAACTGTTTTCAAGGCTGATCTATCATGATTTACTTGAAGAGTGCTAATAGGCTAGCTAGGAAGGTATCAGATCCGTCATGAATCCATTTATTTTTTGTGTAATACACTATTCTTTTATGACAATTTTTAGATGCAGAATTTTTTTTCCCTTTTTTGTTATAACTTCGTTAGAAAATACGGTAGATAACCAACATTTTGTGAAGTTATGCATTACAGTAAATGTTAAAATTGAGTTTTGGAATTAGTCTTGTTTTTTCTGAATAAATTGAAGAAATGTGAATATGGTTCTTATCGTAAGTAGAGGAAAGGTGCCTATTATTGCATAGGTTCCTAATATGGGATACTCAAGTATTTCCTAAGCTACTGGTCCGATCTACCTGCTTGTGCATGTACCGATGCTACACCAAGCTGTACAGATTCTACATAAATTACAGATTTCTGCGGCAAGTTTTTATTTGCTGTTCAGTTGTTTACGTGAAATCATAGTGCACGAAAATTTTACCGCTGCTGATTATAGGTAATTATTATTAGTATTCTTAGAAGGTAAGACAAATTATTAATTTGATATATATATATATATATATATATATATATATATATTTATATCATTTGATTAAGAATATTGTAAGGTTTTATTTGATGAATAATTTATTAGGTTTAGTGCAGTCTTGTCTTTTAAAAAAGGGTGATAACCTCACATATAATGAATGCCCTAATATCCGACAATATGGGTTTCCCAATTTTGTTTTTAGTTTCAAGCGTTGACAAATTATTTTTTTATTGCAAAAATATTATGCTAGTGTATGGTTTTAACTGATTAAAAAGTATAATAGAAAAGTTTTAACTTTACTATGGGTTCCAAATATCGGACATTTGCGATATTGGGACTACCTCCTATCCGACATTACGACACCATTTTTAAAATGGTGATTTTTGTATTCCAAAATATATTTTTATCTGTCTCAGAAAAGAATTAAGTTTGACATTTGGCATTTCAGAATATTGAAAGATATAGATTACGTAATTGTTTGCCAACACGTACTTCTGATATATAGCCGAATTTTTTTTTATAGGCCAAAAGAAAAAAGTGTCTCATAATAGGCGCCTTTCCTCTACTATTTTTTGTAGTTATGATGACGCTTTTGGATAGATACGTAAAAAGGTACTTTACGTGCTTATTAAAAGGCAAAATATTTTGCTTCTCCAGAGACCATTTTAGTCCGGGGCTATACCGTCAAAATTTGGCCTCCGTTATTAATGATCCCACCCACACAGACCCAAAATTTTAGTAAAAAAGTAAGGTTAAGGTGTCAAACTATTTTTTAATTCTGAACTGTTTAAGCTAGAGTAATAAAACTTGGCAAACACATCGGCCATCACGTACTTATTCTTCTTTGTCTGTCAAATTTTTTTTATAAGACTAGGGGCGCAAGGCGGCCAAATGTTTTATGTCTTCTAAACTATTGCACTTGCACAACTATGTCTTATCAAATGGGTAGCTCATACTCTTACCCACAGATCTGCTATATAAAAAAAAATCGAAGCTGTTAACGAGACCCCTAGGTAGGGGCAAAAATGTTTATAAATGCTACCGCCCTGCTTCCTCCACATTAAATTCGGCCCTGTTTCAGGCATATATCAGGTACGCTGGTTGGCGGATCCCGCTTCGTGTGCCGGGAGCGCCTCGCCATACAGCTTCGAAGATAAAATGCTAATCGGATTAGTTATGACTTTGTAGCTGACCAAGTACGAAACTATAAATTTGTCCCTTGGCCAATAAGATTTTACTAAGAGATTAAATAAATTCAAGCACAAGTAGAATTCTCAATTTCCATCAATTTATTCGTAATATACGGTTTCGCAAATTTTAACATTAGACCTAGTGCATCGTGTAATAAAAGATGAAAGCTATTTTTGTTGGTTCAAGACTCATTAGTCGAACTACATGGTGTCCCAAAACGTTCCACCCGGAATTTCTCTTAAAAAATGCGGAGACACGTCGATTTTGATAGTGAAGAGGACGCTTTTTCGCGGTTGGTGATACCCCGCTAGAAAGGTCCTTCAATTCTTTATTCAGAACTGATTTTATTTTTCATATTGAATTACTATTTTTCGAGTTATACGATTTAAAATTTATTAAATAAGCAATCCAAACTAATCGCATAATTAATATTTAATATTTTTGTGTAAATGTAAGTAAGCTGGCATACAAAAAAAAAGCTTTTTATACAGAGACTTCCATCACAGTATTCCTAAACACACAACTCAAACGTGTTGGTAACAAATTAAAGTAATTAATTTAAAAAAATCAAAAAAACAGCTGGTTATTGGGTAATTTTGTACCCAACTGCGACTAGTAGTTACAAGTAAATTTAGCAGTTGGGTTTTTTTTATTTAAAATTTTTTTTATTTCCAATTTTTAGGTTTAATTCCTATTCAGCCTTATAAAAAGTACTATGCATGTAGGAAAAAAAATCTGAAAGTGTATGCAGAAAGAATTTTTGAAATCGTCCTTAAGTTGATAAAATTATGCAAATATGGCTTTTGAATAGGGTGGGGGAAATGACAGGAGGTGGATGGGTGGGAGCAGGGAGGACTACAAAGTAACTGCAGCAAATTAGAGGACATTTGCAATGGGTGATCAAAGGAATTTCAATCAAAGCGCCTAAAATTTAGATAATTTGTATGCCTTAAAGCCTACATCATGTGTGTACATAATATAAATTATTTGTAATATTTAGTAATTTCACATGCCTTGCACGCTCGTTTGCAGCGGCCCTGCTTCCTCACAGTCACGGGATTTAAGACTATGGGTACAGACCTAAAGTGACCTAATAGGTAGATGTCGCCACTAGTGTAGCGAAGCTGGCAAAAAAGCAATATGAATTGACCTGAAGCACAAATTATGTCACGGCAATTGGTACTGTTTTTTGTTAGCTGCCTGCCTTTTTTTACTTTAGTAGTTTCTTTTGTATTTGGTAGATATCACAACTTGTGTAAAAAGCATAAGGTACCAATATCGTAGGATGAGATTTATATACCGTCTCTTAAGCTTTGCAGTGTTCTAAAAAGTCGCTTAAGGATGAACGAGTTAACTGTCATGTGTCCATTGGTTCATGGACCCCCGAGAGTGTACAGGGTGTCCCAAATTGGGCACTTTTAGGGGGTTCAAGGTACTTCTAGGGGAGACAGAAAAAACTGACCACGCATTGCGAGGCTCAAATTTCAAGAAAAGACTTAAAGTGAAAACCGCATTTTGAAAAATTGGCTCGTCTTTGAGCTACGGGGGCTTTTTGAAAAGTCTGCATTTTGGAAGGGGGTCTATAACTTCGTTATAAGTGGAAATTTTGATTTAGAGTAAATTGCAATTTTATAGACTTTGTCACGAGGAATTCACCCGCAAAATTAAATTTTAACTGTCACTTTTAGTTTTTGAGATATGACATAAAGTTGCATTTTTTCTTATGGAATGGCCTATATTTTAATTAATTTTCGAATGCGTCATTGAATTCTTTTCAAAATGATTTAACATATGTCATGGTTTAATTGAGCGGTTTCGGAGACAATTAAAGTTTTTTATTTTTATCTAGTGTGCGTTGAATGACGTCATGCGCCATTGACATGAAAACCTTGCGGTCAAATCCTACTTCAATGCTCCTATAGTTTTGTTGTCTTATACTATGCAAATCAAGTTGGCCTTACGTCTCGGCGTTTTGTCATTGTTTTCAATTGTTTAAACAATTTGACATTACGCTTTGATGGGAAATTATTTTGCACAAAAGCGTTTTTAATTTTATTTTAAAATATGTATCAAAACGATGAAAAGTATGACATGTTAAAATGTTACTGTGTAAAATAATAAAAAAACTGAAGTGCCTTGACCTGCCTCAGCAGGAAATCATAGTGCACTAGAAATAAGTGAAAAAGCTGAATATCTCCTAAACCGCTCAATCAAACAATGACATATGATACATCATTTTGAAAAGAATTCAATGACGAATTCGATAATTAAATAAAATATAGGCTATTCCATAAGAAAAAATGCAACTTTATGTCAAATCTCCAAAACTAAAAGTGACAGTTAAAATTTAAATTAGCGGGTGAATTCCTCGTGACAAAGTCTATACAATTGCAATTTACTCTAAATCAAAATTTCCACTAATAAGAAGTTATAGACCCCCTTCCAAAATGCAGACTTTTCAAAAAGCTCCCGTAGCTCAAAGACGAGACGGTATTTCAAAATGCGGTTTTCACTATAAGTCTTCTCTTAAAATTTGAGCCTCGCAATGCGTGGTCAGTTTTTCCCTGTCTCCCCTAGAAGTACCTTAAACCCCCTAAAAGTGCCCAATTTGGGACACCTTGTACAGCTTTCGAGCTGCCCACGAAAAAATACAAGAGAAACAAAATCTTTCTATACCCGCTTAGCCACGAAAAATTGCTCTAATATACATAATTTGAAAAATCACGCAAAATACTTCTAACTGATGCATGGGAACCGTGGCCGACCATCTTAGCGCGTTGGTTCGTGCATATGGTTGTAGTGCACGCTGCTTATCTTGTGGGTTCGAGTCCCACCTCGGCGTATTGTTTTTGTAACGTCCCAACAAGGCATATTTCGGCAAAAATTAGGCTAAAAAGACTGGACAATTGATCTTAGCTTTGGATGAAAAATTCAGTATAAAAAAAATCTTCTAACTGATGCAAGTTATTTGTAATAAGATTGAGTTTGACAGGCTTAGGTTTAACAGTTATTTATTAATCTCAATTCGCCAAAATATTATTATTTATTGCTTGAACCTAAATAGAGAAGTAATTTAATAAAATTTGCGAGATTACAATTTTTCTTTTCAAAATTAAATTGCGCCCTAAAAATCTAAATCGAGCTCTTTGAAACCGGAACAAGCTTTTTATAGAGAGACAGATTAGCCTATGCGAAAAATAACCGTAAACTTAAAAAATTAAAAAGTGCTTTTAGCACTAGAAAATTGTATGAAATTATTTAATGTAATTCAAAAGGAATGAAAAAATAAATGAAACCTATTCATTCATTCAACGAGTTAAACAATAGCGAACCATGTAAACTGAGTCCATGGCGGGACGAAAACGTCCACCGGTCTATAAGGAAGAAAGACATTTCGTCACAGTTCAACCAGACCATGCTATCACCGTCTCCACGGCGTCGCGTCGGTTCGTAACCGCAATTCTTACTTCTTCGCCAGCGGCGTAGCGTGGGAGGGGGGGGTTTGCGCAGGGTTCGGCGCGCCCCCGCCCCAAAGGCAGTGGCGCCCCATGGGTGGCCGAAGCGCCCTCAGCTTTAGTAAGTCGGGCCGGCAACGGCCAATTGAGTGGGCGCCAAAGGAAACTAACGACATGAGTTTGTTTTTTGGTGGCAAGGTTTGTGAGAGGCGCCCGTTTGAGCTGTCGGCGCCCCCCTCACACATGATGACCTGTTTTTATTTGAGAGGCGACCTTTTTAGCTGTCGCCCCCCCCCCCGCCCCTTCGGGCACGCTACGCCGCTGCTCCTCGCTTCACAGATTTAGAAGAAAAGACAATCTCGATCTTATAACGCGACCTCGTTAGATCTCCCCTGATATCCCAAGTCAGCTCTTGTCTACCTGCCTATAATTTCTCTTCTGGTGTTCCCTCTTTTTTTAGCTTTTGGGACTGTCGCGTTTTGCTGAGATCGAGGTACACCATTATGTCCCTATTTTTATCTAAACATCTGCTAAATTAGTTTTTCTCTTTCTAGGCAGAATCTTCATGGTCACCATAGCTATTACCCTAATGATATAATGTTAATCTACAAGTTCTTTAATTAATATAATAATAACTTAATACCCAAAAAAATGATTTAATAAGTAAACCTTTTAGTATTGACAAATTTTTTAAGAATATGAATGGCTTATATTATTGTCCAACTATTTTAGAGGCTAGTTGCTTTAATACAAACCAGAGAAGGTCTACCTCTCCATTGCTTCGCATAACATTTCACTATGCCAACTATGGAATTTACTTCCCCCTCACTCGAAGTTTAACATCATAATTATAATAATCTTAATCTTGATCCATTTGTCGATAGCCTTGCTTCTTTCAGATCTAGAATAAGGTAGATTACTCAAGACTGAATGTAAAATATATGTTATTATTTTTTGTTATGTTATATTTTGTTAAATGTTGTTTTTTTTTGTTAAGATATAAAATTTTGTTTGCTATCTGAATGGTTCTGCCGCAAAAAAAAATTCAATAAAAACTATGCCTCTAGGAATTTAATATAATCATACACTACCACTAAGTATATTAGAAAATTAACACTATTGCATTGTTTTAATGTAGAAGTTTGTTTTAAATATACAGTGTTGTAACAGGGGCCTGTGTGTGACAGTGGTACTGTCACCTCAAGTGGCCAAGGCTTAAATGTTGTAAGCTACCAACTTAGGCTACAACTTATATAAATTATGAAAAGATTAAATGTTACTATATGTTATTAAATTTACACGATCTCGAAAGGGAATTTGGCGGTTCTTGGAGGAAAAGTATGCTATAAACGTTTTTCTCAAATGTATAACTAATAGGATAATCATACATACCTTTTCAATGTTCTTCTTGTAGCTTCACACTTTCACTTCTTATATTTATTAGTTGAATATCGACTTTTTACTACTATTAAACTTTTGTATTCAAATATTTACACTTCTTAAACTTTTAGGTTTTATAAACCTTTTATAAATTTGTTGTAAATATATATATTTATCAATTATTATTATTATCTTAAACGTTGATTGAATGAGTGAAACTATTCAATCAACTGTTTAATTTACTTAATATTACTGTTTAGGTTTGGGATATGTTATTAATTAAAAATGCCGATTTTAGGGCAACGAATGGTTTGTATTTTGTTGATAAAAAACCATAAAACAGTTAAACACATTATTTCAAAACACTGGAAACAGTAATAATTAATGACTTTACAATCAATAAACTCTAAAAGAAAAGACCAAAATAATTATGAATATTAAAGTTACCAGTTTTATACAATGTTAAAATAATTGATAAATTTCCCCAGTTGAAATAAAACCCACCTTAAGAAGTGTGAATGAAAGCATACCGTACTAGGCAAAGACAAACTAAAGAGTAAACTCCCTGACGACTTTCGAAAGTTTCCCGTCTCAGTTAAAGCGACCCTGCGCTTGAAGGGACAAATATCTTGGCGTTGATTGGCTAGAATTCTACTCCCTTTCGCTTTGGCGGGAAAGAGATAGACTGCGCTTTAAGCGCTCCACTAAGAGACAAAATAGCAATGCCAGCCAGACTTAAAAACCCGTTAGAAAGTAAAATTACACAGTGTGTTTTTTTTTTAATTGAAAATAGTTTAAAATTTGTTTCCAGTTACAAAATAAGAATTATTTTGATGTTAGTGGCTCAAAGGACATATTAGCCGAATACAACTTTTATTAAAATACAGCGAACCTGAAAACATGCCTAAAAACAAGTCGCCGAGTTGCCATAAATTTTACTTAATCTTAACCTAGTCTTATGCTTAATTAATGCTTGTTGATGACAAAAACAATATTTAATTAAAAATCTTTAAAAACTTATAAATGGCAAAAATACCATTTATGCTCAAATCCCGTTTTGTTACAGTGTGTTAACGGATTGAGTGTGAGTATAAATGATAAAACATTTTGAACTTAGATTCTGGGAATGGCTCCTACTTGGTCTGAAAATAAGATGTTAAGGAAATGAGCCAAATCAATTAATATACAGCGTGGTTTGGTAGGGTAATTTGTAAAAGTGTTAAGAGTAAAGTAAAGGTATCGAAATTTTTTTTAAAGAAAACATGTTTAAAATTAAATGTTACGGCAGATTATCGATTTAAAAAAAAATCAAGCCCCTTTGATTTTATAATTTTTTTTTTAAGAACTGATCCCTAATCCTTCACGATCACGACGCATCAGTTATTAACCTGATAAAGACACATTAATATTGTGTGAACGTGTTTACTATTGAAAAATATTGTTTAGGTTTTAAAGAAAACATAGTGTATGTAGAGAAATTTTGTCATACCTTGAGCGCCATGTTTTAAAATTGTCTTGAAATGTTGTAGTCTTGAAATGTTGTAGTTTTAAACTAGTTAACTTTTACAACTTCCCTTCGCGTCACTTTCAATTTAAAAAAAATTATTAAAAAAGCGTGACAAAAAAAGACGCAGAAAGTTATTACTTCTAACAATTCTTTACCTAGAGGGCTTTTAGAACAGGCTTTCGTGCCTTTTTTTGATTAAAAAACATATAGAGAAAACACGTGACAAAATAATATGCAAAAAATTAGTAGGTTTGAGAAGTCTTGATTGAAAATTAGACTTCCCTCAATGGTTTTCTTTACAAAGAAAAGAGTACCATAAAAATGGACTCATGTAATTGTGGTTTGTGTCAGTGGCAGATCCAGGGGGGGCACTAGGGGCACTTGCCCCCCCAGAATTTTTGAATATACAAAAAATGAGTAAAACGTAAGATTTTTGCTAATAAAAATTCAAAATTTTTGCTTGTGGCACATGAAAGTGTCTATTGTTATTATCATCGAAATTACAACCACTTTTATTAAAAACTTATCCTGAATTTGTAGCCTAAACTTGCAAAATATTTTGTAAAGATATATGTAAGATTTATGACACTATTTAATAAAATGCTGATTAAAAAAATATATACCGTTTTTTACCAACAGAGAATGCCACCTTAAGTGCCCTCCCCCCCCCCCCCCGAAACCGAACCGAACCGAACCCCCCCCCCCCCCGAGAAGCACCTCTGGATCCGCCCTTGCTTTGTCTTCTTTCGGCGGTCTTAACTCCTTTTTGTCTTCATTTAAGTTTTATATTTTAACGCTACTTAGTTATTTTTAAGGGATTGTTGAGTTTGGCGCGATCGCGGCTCTACGATTTAGGTATTTTTGATTAGGTTTAACACTAACTAGCCAGTGGTACAGGGAGGTAACTGGTTCAAAATATTGAAAAATGCACACTCATTTTTGTTGTTTCAGGTCGTCGCTTATTGATGCCAAAGAAGGTACTGGTATTTTAAATGGGACAGTTTAGAGGAAATAGCTGAACAAAATTTTAATATTTACAATTGGAAAATGCAAAAAGCATATCTGGTTTTTTGGTTCCACTATACCGAGTGTTATTTATTTATTTCTAACACCGGGTTAAAATTAAATTTGAAAAAATAAATAAAAATAAAATAAAAACGTTTTTTAGTTCAAAAAATCAAAATTATAAGAAATAATTAAACCATTTACTGTAGATTTTGCTGGTTTAAATTCATAAATTTATAAAGTTTCTCTTAAATTTTAGGCCCGTTAGTTCGTTAGGTTACTGGTGTACACTTAAGAAGAGGCGAGCTTATCTGCGATCCGTTCGTTGTTAGCGAAGCTCAATATTAGAGTTTATAGAGTGTATGAAAGAGCCATTTCGCTCTTCGGTAATTGCGAGGAAACAATTCTTTATCCGAAAATATTGAGCGCTTTGTTGCTGCAGCTTGTCGGTAAATCTCTAACTCAGAAAATGTAAATTAAATGCGTGCTTAAAAAACAAAATTAAACAAAAAACCTTTACAAAGCAAAAAGGTTTGGTTTCTCTTTTAATTTAGCGGTACCAATTCAAAAAAAAAAATCTCACTTCTTTAATTACCCACTTGGATTGAAAAATAACTGAATCGGAACTACCAACCATCGAACCCTTAAAGAAGGGTACCGTAGTAGATCTATTGTGTGTATAAAATAAATATAAAAGAGTTCTAAAAACTTTACAAACTTTATTGAATACACAATAAAACTCTGTTGCAATTTACCAATTGTTACAAAACTCTTTTTATGACCTATAAAACAAACAAGACCCAAAATATTAAAATAAAACTTTAACTTACCAAAATAAAAAACTACAAAATGTTCTTCATATATACAAATCTTATGTTTCTTTACTGACTATTTATTTTAGAGGTTTTAGTTTAAATTCAACAAAACTTAGAATGTGACTAACGACTTGTCTCCTCAAAGTTTGGGTTATTATTAACAGTAGGTTGGACCTAAATTATCCATTATCCCCTCTTTGAAGAGCTTGGAGGAACCAAGTCAGTGGCATTGCTGATAATCCTAAAGTTTACTTTACATTCTAGCAACATTTTCTTATCTC
Organism: Aspidapion aeneum; assembly: GCA_963576565.1. Lineage (NCBI taxonomy): Eukaryota > Metazoa > Arthropoda > Insecta > Coleoptera > Brentidae > Aspidapion > Aspidapion aeneum. Next base: position 205,144,743 of record OY755038.1, read on the forward strand.
ACAGTTTTTCCATAACCTATCACTTTGAAGGGAAAACCCTCTCTCTATTTGATGTATCCCCACGCTTAACCATTACGACTCCCACTCTTCACTTTTCAGTAGTTTTTCTCGTATCAACCACCTGCTGGCTGGTAGGCGGCAACCAAATGTTTACCATTTTGGAGGGAGGCAGAACCACTTTTTATCTCAAACCATGTTTTGCGCTTTTCGTTTTTCTCAGCTGGTTTCGTACAGTGGCACAGTGAAGGGTAATTTACATTTTTGACAATACTAATTGACTAATCAGAAACCTCCCTGGACATCTTGAATTTTCCACAGTGGACCAATTCTTATAAAATGAACGTATAAAATCAGGTTTGGCAGAATATCTTTCTGAATGTAATGATTTTTTTTTTATTTATTTTACTAATCAAGAATCTCAAATTTAAAAATTTTATGGTCAATAGTTTTTTTGAAAATCAGAAACCGGCTTAAACAAACACTACTTACACAAAGGTCTTTAAAATAAGGTTTGAATAATATCGCATTGTGTAGTTTTTGTAAAAAATAAATTAAAAAAAATAATATATGTACATATAAAAATTACAAAAAGGGTCCAAGACCTAATGGACACTGACAGTTATCTGTTTTGTCCTTAAGGGACTCTTCAGAACACTACATTATGTAATATGCACCTTATTCAAAAACCATTTTAAAAAACTTTGTAACATGCCATGAATCTTGGTGTAGGCAGTTTTTGAGAGATCTGAATTTATTTAGTATACGTTTAAGCTGAATTGCCAGATTTTTGACTTAACAAATGAAATAAAAAAACTAAAGATCAGAACATTTTAAAATTTGGGATGCTTTCTCTTCTTGACTGGTAAATTGGATGTATGCAAGTCGGAATCGGAAAGAGTGTCTGTCAAACCCAAGCGCTGATCTGAGCCACAATCTAGGGGGGGGGGGGGTAATGGTCGACGGAAAACAATTTATGCAATTATTTATTTTTCTAGGGTAATTATGCGGGCAGCTCGTTATTTATGAACTAACTGTGTATATAATTTTTTTCTTGTGGGGGTAATTCGAGGGGTGGCTCAGTATTTCCTTTTAGTGTACAGGTAGGCTATGGGAAATACAGGAACTACTAGGAAATACGTAGAAGTACTTGGGAAATACTAAGAAATACCTTGGCAACTTTTGGCAAATACTGGGAAATATAACGGGAATTATCGTAGGTGTTTCCTTTTGGTGTACAAAAATTGACGATCGAGCCACCCCTCGGGGTAATTACCACGTTACATTAAGGACACTCATCATAAAGCCATAGTTTGCTCTACAATGAGTGTCCTTACGTTACCCACCCCTCCTCTAAGCCGCACTTGGTCAAACCTCTTTTTTTTTTCATCAGAACTGGCGATTCTTCCAGGCGTCTAGGGAATTTTTTACCCCAGATTTGGAGTCAGCGTCAAAAAAACACATAAGAATAATATGTTCTGTCGTGTACGGATCTCGAAATTGTTTTTTCTTGTGAAATTATGTTATCATGAAAAACTGTAAAGTCTAACGTAATAATTTATAAACTGGAAAATAATTTTTCTGCCTTTTTAGAAATCTACCAACTGTGGCTGCAGAGAACCGGGCTTATCTTTTATTGTTGCCTTTTTTTCGTTTGTTTTCTTTCGTTGTTCTATCCGTATGCAGCCATATTGGCGAATTTTTTTCGTTTGGTAGACTGTTGGTTAAAATTTTGCAAAAATATCCAAAACCATTGTGTTTATTTCAAACATATTGTTACAAATAAAATAGACATACATAAGAATTTTTGGTAATGCAACCTTTTAATTTTTGGTTTTAAGAGTTCTACCAAAAAATTATTTTCTGTGTATTCGATATTTCAAAAATGTCAAAAATGACAGTCTTTTTCGCTGTATACCAAGGTGTAGCTACTTAGTTATTTGTTGTTTTGTTGAGGATGTATATAAGTGGCACCGCGTCATAGCTATGGTAAACCAAGTTTTGCGGCAAAATCTATGTAAAGAAGCCTGTTGTTTCACTTTGTATCTGCAGTGTGCCGCTTTATATATAGAACACCGAGGCCTTTTAAAGGAGATATAAAATAGGTACTTACCAAATAAATAAAGATTCGAAACATAAAACGGAATCCAAAATTATATTAAAATGTGCGCATATATTGATTTTTTAAAACAGTCAAAACAACAACGAACAGAACACGTCATAGCCTGGCTAAGTCAATATGTTCGTAACAACCAGACAAGAGTATATATGTTCCTTTCTAATAAAATCGTTTAGAAGAAGACATAAATAATAAGCAGCAGTGCCTCGTTTTGGGTATCAATACCAATAAAAAAATTACAAGAAGTGCGGGCCACTGTATGTACCCCTCTACTCCCTTCCCGCCCATCAAGGTTTTGATGACGCGGTACCACTTTAATACAACATCAAGTATAGAGGTTAATAAGATTCCAGTGTGTTTCATCACGGTATGTCAAACATCCGCGAACAAATAAATTCATAAAATTTATTCGATAAGTAGAATTAGATAAGAATAAATAGCATTTTCTGCGCAGCGTGCTCTTTTTAGAAAAAAAATATTTAGTATTTTTGCGTTATTTTGCATTGCGTCAAGGCCTGTCCAGTTTAATACAGATCATGGTAAAAAAAGCCGATATTACAAGTACAGTTCAATGAAAATAAGTTGTAAAAAGTTATTATGTAAGTATATAAAAATAATAAAATAAACTGTAGCGTTGAGCATATCTTAAAAACTTTTCTAATACTATTAGAAAGTAGCAGTGCTGATCAAAACCGACCTATTTACAAAGTCGTTAACAACCAAATCAAACAATAATTTTCAAACTTATTGTGTAAACTGATGCATAGGTACCTAAGCAATGTTTTCTGCATTAATAAATTAAAAGTTTGAACGAAGCTAACGCATTAGGGTCTTTTAACAACACTTTTAACGGGCGTTTTCAGCTCTTGGCGCTAGACATAAATTGTAAATGGAGCTCTGAATTATTTAGATCTATGTAAAGAGGCTTGTTTGACAAACAAATTTTCGTTTGGAGTAAATTTAGCCATGTTCATACACATATCTAGTAAGCTTTCATAGAAAAATAAAGGCATTCCTGAATGAACATTTTTACCTTACTAGGCCTCGCAGCAATGGCTAGAATAAAAGCACTGACCCTAGTATCACCGGACGTCCCAGGAACGTACTTTTTAGGTCCCTTTGGGTCCCAACGTCCACATACGTAAAAAGTTGAAAACGTTTAAAATGAGACGATTAAAAAATGTCCATTTTGGACGTTTTGAAAACATACTTTTTAAGTCTTTCTAGTTCCCCAATATTCCCGTACCTAAAAAGTGCTTCTTTAAAACCTATTTATACGGACTTTTTAAAAACTCGCAAAGTAGGACGTTTTCAAAACGTACTTTTAAGGTACCGAAGGACCCCTAACATTTGCATACCTAAAAAGTACGTTAAAACGTCCAAACACGCAAATCAGGACGTTTTCAAAACGTACTGTTTAGGTCCCATAAGTACCTATAAAGTACGTTTTTAAAACGTCCCAAGAATAATGTTTTAAAAAAATGCAATTAAGGACGTTTTTAAAACCTACTTTTAAGGTCTCTCAGATTTCTCACACTAGCATCATAATCATTATCTAGGCTGATCAGAAAAAAGTAAATTTTAAACTTATAATATGACTTACCTTTACTGACTTGTAGATATACAAGACGTTACGTTCTCAGCTAGGACATCTAGATATGTTTTGTTTCCTATGTAATACCGTCAATGACCAGTCAATTGCTCCCCAAGTAACACAGCTACGTTTTCAAAACGTCCATTTCGGACCTAGAGGTCCGATAGAGGTCCCCGAATGGTCCCTGGAACGTTTTCAAAACGTTTAAGAAACGTTTTCAGACGTTTGTCAAATTTAATTTTTTATAGGTACTTTCTGCAAAATTTGGGAACGTTTTGGGCCATTTAGGACTGGGACCTTTGATATTGGGCCCTATTAAAACTTTACTTTACTCCAAAACTTTACTTCACTCAAATTGGAGTGAAGTAAAGTTTAATAGGGTTTAATATCAAAGGGCCCAAAATGAAATAACCCAATATGTAAAGGCCCATAAAAGGGGGCTAGAAGCCTTGACTTTATAGGGTTTCTGGAACGTTCTTGAAACTTCTTCTGAACGTTTTTTAACTTCCTCTGAATCATTTTTAAACGTCCTCTAAAAAGTTTTTTGAACGTCCCCTAAAACGTTTTTTCGACGTACCTTGAACGTTTTTTGTACGTACTCGACACGCTTTGGAACTTTTCCAAAAGTCACTGGAACGTTTATTAAACGTTCCCAAATTTTTCTGAAGGTAAAAAAAATTACATTTGACAAACGTCCAAAAAATATATAAAAATCGCAGCGAACTTTCAGGGACCTCTATCGCACCCGGAGGGACCTAGGCGTATGGTTTTAAAATGTCGTCCCCTAGGTCTGAAATGGACGTTTTAAAAACGTTTTTAAAACGTAGCTGTGTTACTAGGGGAGCTATTGACCGGTCATTGACGGTGTTTATACAGGAGAAAAAAAAAACATCTTTGTTTGAAACTCGTAGACATGGATTGTGTAGAAATAAAATTTCGGACTTCCATTGTCTTTATTTATTCTAAACCACGACGTTTCGGTTAGTAAGTATCTCTAACCGTTATCAAGTGTAAACTGTTTACTTTTGATAACGGTTAGAGATACTAACCGAAACGTCGTGGTTTAAAATAAATAAAGACAATGAAAGTCCGACATTTTATTTCTAAAAAAAACATCTCGATGTCCTAGCTGAGAACGTAACGTCCCGTATCGGACCCTGAGGGACAAAGGCGTATATTTTTAAAACTTCGTCCCCTAGGTCCGAAATGGCCTTTTTAAAAACGTTTTTAAAACGTAGCTGTGTTATACAATATATACCGGAAAAAAAAATATCTCTCGATGTCCTAGCTGAGAACGTAACGTCCCGTATGTCTACGAGTCAGTAAAATTAAGTTATAGTACCAGTCAAGTGTATAGCTGATACGTATTTAGATTATGTATTTAATATTTAATAGTTATTGTTATTGTAAATAAACCTATAAAACCTAACCTAAACTGTGTCGAAGTCACGCCAACCCCTTTCGTGCCAATTTTATATTTGTTGAAGACCCTTTAATCGTATGTTTATAACTTGGCCAAATTTTATTCTTGGTAGGATTAGAAGGAAGAACTTGAGGCGGTAACTTACAACAGAGGATACGAAATAAACTAAATGGAGAATTTCCATTGTTTTCTAAAAGCTTTTGTTTTAATCCAAGTTTCGCCTCGTGTATGAAACTTACTTACCGTATTAACAGTTGTCATGTCTTTCCAGGAAGCCTCCGAATCTGATGCTACGCTGTCACTCTAAAATAAAAAAAGTAAAAATTAATTAAAGTGAACATAACCAGACCGAAGTCACGAGGACAGAAAAAAATAAAAGAAACTTTAAACACTACAGAGCGAAAATTATGGTAGACGGCAATAAAAAGTACATCAGGAAGAAACGATTTAAGTTATTCCATAGTGTATCATATACCAAAGGATAAAAGTGCCACTTTTTACTAAGGCAAAGAAAACACTTTTATCACAAGGCATATACGCAATTTTTGACACTTTTGGATTTTTTTCCGAGTTTTTCTTATACAGTTTAATTTAATTATTTTAAGCAAGAATTATATTCACACTGACTATGCGACATTTAAGCGTCGAGCCAGTTGGTCGAAAATATACTTTGGTTTCTCTTCTGGGTAGTTAATTTGTAGTTAGTTTGTTAATGATTCTGATGATACTTTTTAAATTCAGGTAGCTTAGTGACATTATGGCGTTACAAAAATGGCCGAACTTGCGAAAATTGTAAGGGCGGATTTGTAAAGTAATCTAATTATAGAACTTTTCAAGCGGCCGACTGTTCAGTTATTGGTTCTCTTCGTTTAAATGCGAGAATCAAACAGAGACAGAAATGTCAAAAAATCTGAATTTTTTATTGTTCTATTAACTATTAATAACCCTGCTCCATAACTAGGTTATTTTGGTTTAAAGGACAATAAAAATTCTTTAAAATTTTACTTTTTACTGTGTCTCATGTAAGCGTTTTCGACTTTTCTTTTTTTTCATAAATTTTATGTCTTGTGCAATACATTTTTTTTTATATGTAAGTGCAATTAAATGGTGCCAAAGCAAAAAATACATGTATATTACGTGTTTAAATTTTTTTATATATTGACAAAAACACCCTGTATGTTCTTACAATTACAAAACTAAGTAACACAGTGCACACCATGTTAAAAAAACGTTCCTACAGTTATAACAAGTAGAAAAACTAAGAAGGTATCTTAAACTGCATTAGTTGTATGAACAAAAATTTGAGACTGCCACTTTTTACATGATTTTTTTAAATATTACCATTTATAGTCTAAATTATGCGCATTTGTAATGACGTCACCAGGTGAGAAAAACACGTATCGCGTAGAAATTTTTGTCAATCAATGTTTTTTGATTGACAGTGACGGATACTTCATATAACCAATTACCTACCTATTTAAATCATAGATACTACTTTTTTTTTAAAAAGTTTATTGTCACCGCTGTTTATAATATACTAAACAAAGATAAACAAAAATGACGTCATTACAAAAGGGTATAAATTGAACTATTTCTTATGGTATATTACAAAATTACGCAAACTTTAATTTTGTTGTTATTTTTTGACATTTTTGGGAAGCGCTCTCTGTTTGATTCTCCCATTTAAACGAAGAAAACTAATAACCGAACGGTCCACGGCATTGGACTGCTTGAAAAGGTCTCTTGTCTATCGATTACATCGGTTTTTTGAGATATGATGTATGACATTCATCTGACATTTTCATTCGGTCCAAGTATAATGACTGCAAAAAAATAAAATCGAACGCTATGAATTTTTAACAAAAAAAAGAGCAAAATATTTAAAAAATAACCCATCAGTTGAACAAAAATCATACAAATTTTAAAACAGCATAAACCATAATCAATGTTTGGTACGATACTTTTTAATTGTAGCTCTAGCTTAGTGACGCAACATCAGCCAATGGGCAAAAATTATAATACACCGTTCTAAAGTTAAGTTTTTTTTAAGGAGTAAAGGAATCATAGAAATTTGGATACAGCAGATGACCAGGATTGGATGAGATGATACTTTTTAAAGTTCAGTAGTAGTGATACTCTGACGTCACAAAAATAGCCGATAGGGGAAAATCCCATATACGCAATGGAAAATCCTAGTAAGCTGTCATGCATATATTATGGCGTAACATTTTAAAACACCATAAAGCCAAAATAGATTTTTAGATGCTACTATGACGTCGCAAAAATTTGCCGAATTGGCGAAAATGCCATTATATAATATATGGACACAATATAATTTTTTTACCGAACCACTTATGTATTCATATAAATGGACAAAATAGTAAAACTATGTACAGGATGTGACATTTTATTTATTGTTTTTTCCTAAATCGGTACTGAATATATATTTGACAAAAAAAATATTAATTTATTTAAAGAAACATTAACCCAACTAGCAATAATTGTGAAATATAAACAAAAACATTAGTTTAGTTATATTTATATCGATTTTGCAATTTTTCTCTTGTATAAGAAATATTTTTCTTTTTTTTTCAAATTTAGTCCACTGTCCAACCTAAACTTGGTAAAATGTATTATTTTTTATACTTTAAAAACTTGAAGTGGGGCCCCTCAAATCAGAAATGCCAATAGCGTACAAAAAAAAATATCTATACGTTGATGGTATCACGGGCCAAAACATAATTATGGCGGCCCTCGATTAATCTGTGCTTATTTAAAATTCCAGGCTTATAGCCCAAATAAATCGAAAATTTCACCAAGGTTGCCGTTCTTTTACGTGCTTGATTTCCGTATATTTTATAGACAGAGAGGGCTAATCGTAATCCGCAATGGGCATCGGTCGGCTCTGACCGAAAAGACGGCATAAGAAACACGCGTCTGGGTTCACATTCTGTGTACTATACATTAACGTATTAACCAGTTAATACGTTAATGATACTGTATAATTTAATAGCAATATGTTGGATCGCCTACTAATTGCGAAAAATAGAAAGAGAAGACGACATGTCTATGGAATTCTACAGTACACAGAATCTGCTCCCTGGTTGCGAAGCGACGGGAATTACTGGTGGACTATCTAACAAGATTAAGCTTAAGCGTGCAATACGAGGGACAACCCAAAAGATGCCGCCAAGGGAGAATAAAAGAACATATTTATTTATTTTGAATACTTTTATAAAAAATAATAGTTTCCATCATAGATTATTAAATTGATTTTTACAGACATTTAATATGGGAGATCATTGACCATATGACTTTATGGAGAAGTTGCCACTACATTCGGCAAAATCCTTTCGACTTTATTCAAATACGCACCTTAAACTCTAAATCTAAATTCTGTTGGGAGATACGCAAAATTACTGATGTTCTCCAAAGAGCCCGTTAAATTTCAATTTTCTTAGAGAACGAGAAAACCGCATAACGCACAAAAACCGCCGCGCAAATTAGAGGCAGCCTCAAAACGTACGTTTCCACGCCAATAACTTCGTGAGGGGGAACAGCTTTTGGCAATCTGGCGCGTACAAAACTACATTACAAATAACAGAACAAAAGTCACGTACTTAAGTTCGGAAAAATGACAAGTAACAGGAGGTTTAGGTTTTTCAAAAGGATCAAAAAAAAAACTAAAAGCGTGTAGTGATTCTCTGAAGTCACTAGAGTGTAACGCAGTAGTTTTTAAAATACACACTATATGTTTTTGACAATTTAAAAGAAACTGACATATAATTAATTTTGATGATAAGTGAAATTGTTTAATTATTTGTGTAATAAGTAGCTTAAACACAAGATAAAGTAACTAAGATAGTATTTTATAAAGTTTTTGAAAAATCATTAAGTAGTCTTAAAGTTAATTTCTTGAAACAAAAATACAATCATTATTAATTTTTAGGTTATTTTACTTGCAGTAGGGGAAATGAGGCAAAATGGGGTACGGGACTAAAACGGGGTACCGCAGTTTTAGGTAAACTGCTCAAGAATAAAACCTAAATATCAGATATTTTATCCCCATGACTGGTTCAAATTTCTGCAATATGATTGGTTCCGGTCGGCTGAGCTTTAGTTGGTTTTTGCTCAACATGCGATGTTGTGCGCTGTTTATTCTAAAAATAAATTGCGCATTTTGAGACGGTACATTTTTTACAGGCTTTTCAAAATTTTGTTTAGATTGAATAATTAGTGGGTTTATGCATTATTCATAAATAAACAAGTTGCCCGTTAAATTAGCCTATTACTGTGTATGATTTTTGTTTGAATTTAACTGGTGGTTTGAGGCAAAATGGGTTTTTTTCATGGTGGCAAAACGAAGTACCTTGTTTTACCTAGTAAGTTATACCCCATTTTGCCCCTTAAAAAATTATTTTTTGGTACCATAACTGGAAGTTGTATAAACAACAAGTGAAATTAAAGAAAGAAAAATAAGAAAAAAGTTTTCTGCTTCGGCCGGGACTCGAACCCGGGATCTCTTGCTCTCTAGGCAAACATTCTAAGCATTGATCTACCGAAGCCATACATACATTTTCGGAAAACTTTCATCTATGCAGGCTGCGATATCTCAATACAAGAACGAGAGACTCAGGGTATTAACTCGACCAAGTCATCAAACTGATTTCTATAATTCTTCCTTCCCACTGTCAAAAGTATGAAAACTCAAAAGTTAGACGTAAACTATCAACGTCTCAAAACATGAGATCACCATTTCGAGTGTTAAAATTTCTGATCGCAATGGGCGATTGCCATTATAATTCTCAAATACCAAATTGCAATCAGAAATTTTAACACACGAAAAGGTGATCTCATGTTTTCAGACGTTGATAGTTTACGTCTAACTTTTGAGTTGTGAATACTTTTGACAGTGGGAAGGAGGAATTATAGAAATCAGTTTGATGACTTAGTCGAGTTAATACCCTGAGAGTCTCTCGTTCTTGTATTGAGACATCGCAGCCCGCATAGATGAAAGTTTTCCAAAAATTTATGTATGGCTTCGGTAGTTCAATGCTTAGAATGTTTGTCCAGAGAGCAAAAGATCCCGGGTTCGAGTCCCGGCCGAAGCAGAAAACTTTTTTCTTATTTTTCTTTCTTTAATTTCACTTGTTGTTTATAGTTTTAGGTCCTTGCATTATTTGCAATTTGGTATTTGGAAGTTGTATGTTATGTTATTTGCAAAAAATGGGCGCCAAATTTGTGTAGGAGAGTCGACAGCGATGACTGGGTTATTGTAATTTACAAAAAAGTTTCACGGGCAAGACCTCAGAGGTAAAGGTAGCTCGGGGACGCGTTTCTGCCTCATTAGGCTTCATTCAGCCCGAGCATAACCATAAAATGGAAGGAGATGAAATGATGATGTGGATATCTGAAAAGAAATATGAAATATGGTGTTTAATGAGGAGAAACCAACTGTCAATTTGCAGCTTAGGTCAGGGTTGCCTCAGTTTTAAGGCTAATTTTGACGTCGCGCCGGAGACAGATATAATCTGCTCCCAGAAAACAGCCTGAGCCCTGGATTTTTTAAATTTGAAGGAAGTTCACGAGGTAAAAAGTTTTTACAAAAAAGTTTCACGGGCAAGACCTCAGAGGTAAAGGTAGCTCGGGGACGCGTTTCTGCCTCATTAGGCTTCAATCAGCCCAAACATAACCATAAAATGGAAGGAGATGAAATGATGATGTGGATATCTGAAAAGGAATATGAAATATGGTGTTTACTGAGGAGAGACCAACTGTCAATTTGCAGCTTACGTCAGGGTTGCCTCAGTTTTGAGGCTAATTTTGACGTCGCGACGGAGACAGATATAATCTGCTCCCAGAGAACAGCCCGAGCCCTGGATTTTTTAAATTTGAAGGAAGTTCACGAGGTAAAAAGTTTTTACAAAATAGTTTCACGGGCAAGACCTCAGAGGTAAAGGTAGCTCGGGGACGCGTTTCTGCCTCATTAGGCTTCATTCAGCCCGAGCATAACCATAAAATGGAAGGAGATGAAATGATGATGTGGATATCTGAAAAGGAATATGAAATATGGTGTTTACTGAGGAGAGACCAACTGTCAATTTGCAGCTTAGGTCAGGGTTGCCTCAGTTTTGAGGCTAATTTTGACGTCGCGACGGAGACAGATAAAATCTGCTCCCAGAAAACAGCCTGAGCCCTGCATTTTTTAAATTTGAAGGAAGTTCACGAGGTAAAAAGTTTTTACAAAAAAGTTTCACGGGCAAGGCCTCAGAGGTAAAGGCAGCTCGGGGATGCGTTTCTGCCTCATTAGCCTTCATTCAGCCCGAGCATAAGGTCTTGCCCGTGAAACTTTTTTGTAAAAACTTTTTACCTCGTGAACTTCCTTCAAAGTTATTGTAATTCTTTATGAATTTTGTAAATACTGAATTTAATTATTATAAATGTATTTATTATTACAACTTTTTATTTTTTTAATAAGTATTTTAATCTTGGTTTGTATTTTAATAAATAAAAGTTGTCTTACAAAAATGTTATACGGGAAAAAATAGGCAAAGACAACTTTTTAGAAAAACAAAAATAAATGTGTGATTGAGTTCTAAATCGCTTAAACTGAAAATTAAAATATAAAGAGAACATATCTAGCCAACTTAATTCCAAATGACGAACGCAATGGTGATCATTTAATAGAAAAACAAGCCTATAAAATTAAGTACCCCATATTGCCTCCTTTCCCCATATTTTAAGGAAAAAGAGACGCGACAAACCCATCAAATTCACTCAAAGCCACATTTTTTGGTTATCTTATTTTTTTTGCCAAGTACACTGGCTCACCGCTGATAACATAAATTATTTTCGTGAAAAATAATTTCTGTTGTCAGCGGTGAGTGACATCAATTTCATCAAATGTTGCATTTCACACACGTTTGTCCGTCACTCCCTGTAAATATTTGTCAAAAGTCGTTTAATTTTATTTTCCGACGCTTATGAATTAACAAGAACAGAAGGTGCGTTTCTTAAACCCGTGGCGCACCCACAAATGTGTCTTGGGGGGCGAGGCCTCTGAGGGGGGGGGATGAGGCTTCATAATGTGATATTTTATGCTATTCTATCTTTTTATTCATGCGTTAATATTTAAATTTAAAATTGGTTGTGAAATTATTTTTCTTTGTAAACTCACATTTTTATAAACGCGCAAATTTATATTCTTTGTAGCAAAATATATTTAAAAAAAAAAAGTTTATTTTTTTTTGTTATCGATCTTTGATAGTGTAACATCAGTCTTGGTATTTTACATTTCTTTGGCTAGTCACGTGAGTATAAATAACAAACAAAAGAAAATCAGAAAGAACATGGCAAGACGGGGATGTGGAGCAAAATAAAAGAAAATTAATTTATTTTTTATCCAGTGCCGATCGCCTTGGATGAAAGAGCTTTCGGAAAAGATGTATAACAGCCTGCGATGTCATTTATTTTGACTCCAATGTTTGTTTCGGCATTTTTTGCGTTAATTTAACTGCAAAACTAGGATCTGTCTCTTGTCAAGTACATTAACGTTTTCTTTAGCATATAGGAAATATAATAACTCGTAAAAGTAACAAGAATAATATAATTTTATATATATTACGAGATAAAATTACGTTACAAAGAATATACTCAACAAGGACTGACAAAAAAAACAAATTTCTCAGGGGTGTGATTTAGTAAAAATATAGGCTCTTATGGGAGATTGTAACTTTTTTCGCGATAATTTATTCCAATATTCCATCAACCGATGAAAAAGATCGTCAACATTAAAAAGATTTAAATGTTTAGTAAATTAATTTCGTAAATTACATTCTAAAAATACCTATTTTGATACAATTTGTTGTATTTTTTTTATATACTTAAATTAAAACAAAATCTACTGAGATCATCTCGCTTTGTCTCGGTCCAGGCGCCTCTTGCCGGGAATTGTATTCAAGTGTGACCATTTATGCCGAGTCCACACTCTCGCGGAGGCACAGCGAGACAGGCCAAGACGGAGAGTGTAGATGGACCTCTCGACTCGCTGGGTCTCCGTCTGGAGTCGGTTTTCTATACACGAGTCAAAGGATCTCGTTAAGATTATTCGAGGTTGAGGGAGTGCGACAGTGTACACTCTCGCGCACAATCCCGCGAGCTCTCATTGTGTTGTGTTGACAAGATGATGGAGAATTTACAACTGCAACTGACACTCTCGCTAATTTAGCGATTGTCTCATAACACAAAACGACGCACGTAAAAACTGAAAAAAGCGAGAGTGTAAGGTGGCCACTAGAACTACAATAACATTGCAGAATATATTTTTTCGTAATAATATTAAATGACCCCTTGTACTCAAACGATTAATATTTTTTGTACAATATTATTGACAGCTCATAAGCTTCAATATTTTTGGACTCCTCATAACGTATATGGTGTAACTTTTGCACTGTCAACCTTATTTGTTCTCAGTGCTAGTTACGTTAGTTTTGATTAGCAGTTAAACCAGAATAAAAGTATAGTCCATGCCATACGCAGTTACACTTTTGTGACTTTTCCAACCTCTATTTATCATATGCATACTGACAGCAACAAAAAAAAATCTGAAAAATGGAATGTCTTTGAGTTGTTTTTATCTGTGCATTTTTTTTTTGTCAACCTACAGTCAGACTCGTTTTATCCAGAGACAATGACAGGTTTACCTGTAATTTTATACCAATATGACATGTTTACTTTTTAATAAATTTCGGGTTAGGAAATATGTTTAATTCATGTCAAAGTCACAAAAGTGTAACTGCGTATGGCAAGGACTATATAAACCCACCTTAAATTTGTAAATACTTCCGAAGATATTTATTTATTTATTTATTTATTTATTTATTTATTTATTTATTTATTTATTGATTTATTTATTTATTTTTTTATTTATTTATTTATTTATTTATTGATTTATTTATTTATTTTTTTATTTATTTATTTATTTATTTATTTATTTATTTATTTATTTATTTATTTATTTATTTATTTATTTATTTATTTATTTATTTATTTATTTATTTATTTATTTATTTATTTATTTATTTATTTATTTATTTATTTATTTATTTATTTATTTATTTATTTATTTATTTATTTATTTATTTATTTATTTATTTATTTATTTATTTATTTATTTATTTATTTATTTATTTATTTATTTATTTATTTATTTATTTATTTATTTATTTATTTATTTATTTATTTATTTATTTATTTATTTATTTATTTATTTATTTATTTATTTATTTAAAGTATCAACAGCTTAAATGCCAATTACAGATACTGATCAAGGCAACGCGTTCATCTAAGAGAAGCACTCCCAAGAGTATCCATTTCTTGCATATTGACACAACTGTCAGATACTCAAAAAAAAAACACTAATCGACCCACATACAGTGTGGCTCTCGAGAGTATTACTCTCAGATGGACACCCAGCCTAAGAACGTCTATTAGCACGTAACTTATCATCTATCTTCTTAAATTTATAGAGAGTAGTAGTATCTATATCTATCTCTGCATACAAATTAAATAAATTACACATTTTATATATAGGTGAATTCTTATAGAGGTTAGTTCGCGGATAAGACAAATAAAATATTTTGGCATTACGAGAGTTAACACGGTTCAAAGCAAATGGTAACTGTGCAAGAATTTCAGGACAGTTGACAGCGTCCTTTAAAATTCTAAACATTGTACATAACAGTATTTTGTGTCTTCTTTCATTCTGAGAAAGCCGATTAAATATTTGCAAAAGGTTATCATTATCCCACCCCCTTTGAGGGTAAATACCATATTTCCTGAAATACATACATTTCAGAAACTTTCTCTGTACCCTCTCTAAAAGTAAAATCCACACATTATACTGTGGCGACCAGATAATAGAACCATATTCCAATATAGGCAACACCAGGCTGTCAAAAAGATGCAAGCCAACCTCTATTAAATTCTTTGGTGTTCCTAGCAATAAAGCCTGATATTTTTTGAGCACTCTCAATCTTAGTTAATATATGCGACGAAAACGAAAGAGTGGGATCAAATATTACACCTAAGTCTTTTTGTTGTATTACTCTTTGCAACTTTGTATCATTTAAAGAATAATCATAAAACATAATATCCCGGTTTAAGGAAAAAGACATACAGGAACATTTACTAACATTTAACTTAAAAGATATCATGACATATATTCCTTATTTTCAGTTAGAGTCCAGTACTGGTTGTAATCCTAATGAATATTCGAAGTGCACTAGAATATTTATACAGTTTTTTAAAACACAAACAGAAATTTTTATTGATAAATTTTGTAAATAAAAAAACTGAGGTTATGTAATAAAAATGTGTGGATAGAAATAGGAAGGATTAGTCATGTTGGACTAAAACCAAAAGTCCGAGACAGGTTGTTCATCCTGGGATGTCTGAGAGATCTTTGTGGTAGTCAAGAAGACCAATGGGGTCAACTTTAGACGAAGGTCTCAACACCAAACCACAGAAGCTGTGATGCTTTGCTATAGGAACCACAGTACTTAAGGTCAGATCATTCTTTATTTTAAGCATGAAAAAATTGGCATGTGTATTTAAAACAAAAACAAGAAAATGCTAATTAAGTTTTTCTTAAATAAGTAAAATTATGATAATGTAAACTTTAACTCATGAGTTGATGGTAAATCTAGTTTATTTGCTTAAGGTATTTAGTCTAAAAATGAGTAAACTGTATTTATTTAGGTAAGTTATTTAATTTTACATAAACAAGGAAAACTTTAAAACTAAAATACATATCGATCAATGTCTTCTGAGAGATTGCGTTTATTTGATTAAAATTGGTAGTAAATCCTAAACCTATGTGTCTATTTCATTTTGAATTCTCCTATCTACTTTTCTCAGCTTATGTAGCTGGTTTTAAACTGAAGCTAAGTGGCGCCATCAATGTAAACTAAAGAACTACTTTTAATTATAAAAGCTAACATCACAACTAAAATCATGGGTAAAACCCTGATAACAACACCAGTCATATGGTGAGCTTAGCCTGGACCCAAACAAAACCTTTTTAGGTTACAATGGCCTGAACAAGATTTCGCTGCAGCTATCGTGTTGGCGCTTAAACTTTAAAAACGGAAATGTCGCAGGTCAAAAGGTTGTCTTAAAAAAACAAAAATATACTCACGAACATCTTCTACCTAGGAACAAAGAATGTTGACTAAAATATATTGCACAATATTAACTCTATGCGGCTCATAAAACATTGCGCAATAAAAATAAAACTCGTTCAATCTTTTGCACAATCATTGTATAACCTTCAACACTAAGCCTATTCGGTCAATAATATTGCCCAATCTCTAATATTGTGCAATATTATTGACCGTCTAGGGGCTGCCAATTTTAACGGATATCAATCAAAGGAACAAGCAGGCTTTAGACAAGGTTCCAGTTCAGTTAACCAATTATTAACCATGAAAATCCTAATAGAACGGGCCAACGAATATAACATTCCACTATATATTGCGTTTATAAACTTCGAAAAAGCTTTCGATAGCATTGAGCACTGTGCAGTAAATGTATATTTAATTAATAGCCGAATAGATCACAGATATACAGATTTAATAGCCATAACAAACACAGATGAAGATATTACGGTCAGAATAAACCAAAAGAAAATAGAACAAGTAGAGGAATATATACCTGAGACAAATTATTAAACTGAAAAAAGAAAACCAAATAGCTGAAATCAAGAGACGAGTAAGATTGACCTGGGCAGCATTCGGTAAATTAAGCTACATATTAAGAAATAAAAATACCCTCAGTAACTTAAAACGAAAGTGTATAACCAATGTATTCTTTCGGTACTTACCTATAGATCCCAGACCTGGACACTTACAAATGCCCAAAGATCAATGTAAAGACAAATGTTACATGTAAGGGATGTGAGAGGAGAAGTAGCAAAATTAAAATGGAAATTTGCCGGTGATAATATCGATCGATGAAACAAAGTATTGTAAACTGGAGACCTTGGGAAAATGAAAGAAGTAGGGGAAGACCCCAAATGTGATAAGCGGACGATTTGAAGAAACAGGCGGGAACTAGATGTATAAACACGGCGACAGACATAGAAGAGTGAAATATTTTAGGGGAGGCTTATGTCCAAAGTTAGATTGAAGAAAGCTAAATAGATAGAAAGTGGGGCTGCCAAAAGGAATCCACTTGCTCTTCGCGCAGCTACCTTTGACAAAGAAACCGAAGCCGAGATCCGCAAAGCAATTCGAGGCCAGGCAAAGGCTTTTAACATTCTCGCCCTGGCTTAGCCTCGTCAAACGTTTAATGCCGGCATAAAGTTAGAAAGCAGTCAATTTTTTTTTAAAGTTAACCGAATTTCATGTCCCATTATCTTTAAACGGCAATAATAATATAGATCGCCTGTCCTCCTTTTATTATTTTGATGAATTCGTTTGACCTTTTTTGAGGGCCTTTACTTTATTTTATTACTCTATTTTTTAGAATATAGCAATTGAGAAAATTGCCTATACAGTATGTCCAATTTAGAACTATGTAATCTGGGGCACAAAAATAATATCGTGGAACTCAAATGTTTATAAACATAAATTTGCTAACTTGGCAAAAATGCTTCCCTTTAATCAGTGTTTGTGGCAAACTAATTGTTGACATATAACGGCTTTGTCTATATGGGACTTCTTCGAACACTGCTTGACCGATTATGTGACTTGACCCTTGCAAAGTTAAATAAACGGATATGTCCCTTATCTTACGTTTGTAATGGGAAAATACAGCAAGTAGCACCATCTAACAAAATACCAAAAAAGCTATTGCAACAGCAGGTTCGTAATAAACAGCTATATCGATCGTAAGCAGTTGACTAAATCTTGGGATCATTTGGCAGTCAAGTAATATTAATTAAAACACAACTGTTTATTGGTGTTACTAAGCAATACGAGGCTTTTTAGAAATTGTGGGGGACATAAGTGATATTTAGAAGACAGAAATATTTTATTATTCATTTTGTATGCATTTATCTATAAAATACGCTTAAGATTTTAGTTTTTTTAGTAAATATAATACTTAACCAAACTTTAGTTTGAGCACGTTTTTAGCTGTCAGAGTCAATTCTGCCATGAAAAAATGCGCATTGCCAATACCTCTACTACTTATCAATACTAAATATTTTATAATTTGTGAGTCCTAAAAATTTCGAAGGGGGATTGATCCCCCTTGATCCTCCCCTAGATACGGGCCTGGGTCCTAAGATAACGCGGGTGATGTCGAAACCAAAGTCCAGAAGAGTTTCAAGTGTTATCCATAAAATTTTGTTATTGAATTAGGCGCTGACTCGTGACGTAGGTTGACATTAGCACCCCGACATAAATTGTAATTTTGGAACATACTCATTTGCATCTCTTTTTAAAGCACAGCTTATTTTTTATTGCTGTCCAACTCATAGCCCTGCACAGTGGGCTCCCGGATATGATTTTTGACCAAAATTAGAAAAATAGGTTTTGTGACAATATTTTGTTTTGAAACGAGAAAGAAGTAATTATCAATCAAAATGGCGAATCCAAAATGGCGAAGTTTCCTATTTATGAACCGGTAAGTTTGAAATTTAGTGCTAATATTCGCTAAATGTGATTTTTGACCTAAATTTAAAAAAAAAACTTATTTACCAGTTGGTTTCAAATTTGGAACCTTGGCGTGTCTAAAGTCGTAGAGTATAATTATGAAATCAAACTTAAAAATTACATAACAAATCCAAAAGGGCAGAGTTTTCTATTTGTGAACCGATATGTATTAAAATTGGAACTTTCGAGTGTATAAAGCCGATAGATTTCTCACTCAAACCTAGAAAAAATATTATGGCGGATCCGAAATGGAGAAATGAATATGTATTAAATCTGGAACTCTGCGGTGTTTAACGTCGCTTATTATTTTTTTAACTTGCACGGCGGACCCAAAATCTTTATCCTATAGACTATCCTATATTTATAGACCGATTTGTGGCGAACCTAGTACTTAGATTATTTAAGGTTAAAGCTCACCGTGTAATGTGGAAAAAAGCTGCGTTGAAAAGGATGAGGAGTTTACATAACTAACTAACATAAGCTAAAAATCAAATTAAAAATATTATAAGAAGTTAAACGGTATTATTTTTTGGCTCTACCAAAAACTAGAAAATAGTACGAACGTAACCCTGACTTTGTAGCGGATAAGAACCTGCAAGTTTAATTAATGACTGCATAATCAAATAAGAATGACTTTTCTAGAAAAATTTGTTTTTATGTGCAACAAAATAAATATTTTTAAAGCGTCCACTTTTTTATACTAGTTTGTTAAAAGTCAGGTTTGGTAAACTGCTGATGATTTAAGATCGAACCGTTTACCTTAAAAGCTTTTTTACCTAATTCGTCTTTCATAAACAATCCACCTGTAAAAGTTAATTTTATCTGTAATTTTTGGTTTTTGAGACATTGCAGTTGGTTTTTATTATGGAGTGACCATATTTTTATTTGATTTTTGAAATTAGTATATAGTTAGTATTTTTATACATTATTTATATTTTTTATTAATATATATTTTTCAATATTTATTTGTTTAATTTAGCCTAAAGAGCTTTAAAAATAATAGACAAAACCTTTTGTAGCAGCAGATTTTAAAGTACAATTTTTGAAAAATATGTATACATACTTTTTATAAAAATAAAAATTTTTAAAACATGGTTGATGTGGGAAGCAAAATTTATGTCCAACATTTATAAGAAATCTATATTTTTATAGAATTTCAGAAATGCCTAGCAAAAACCATTGTCTGACCTGTCTACATATCAAAATTGGAATCAAAATGTACTGGTAGAAAGTCTAATTAGGAGAAAGGGGGGCAAAATGGGATACTTAATTTTATAGGCCCTTTTCTCCTATTAAATGGTCACCAGTGCGTTCGTCATTTGAAATTAAGTTGGCTAGATACGTCTAATCTTTATGTTCTAGTATTCAGTTTAAACGATTTAGAACTCCATCATACTTTTATTTTTATTTTTGTAAAAAGTTGCCTTTGGTAAAATGTGGCGAAACGGGCGGTTGTGTAATTTAGAATTAATATTTTTGTAAGACCAGTCTTATTTATTAAAATACTAAACAATTTAAAAATACTTATTTAAAAAATAAAAAGTTGTAATATATTGTAAATACATTTATAATAATTTAGTAATTACAAAATTTATAAAGAATTACAGCGACCAAGTCATCGCTGTCGACTCTCCTACACGGATTTTGCGTCAATTTTTTGCAAAGACAACATAAAATACGAGTTTTAGTGATGCTCTCAAAAAACAAAAATTTTTTTGGGGTATAGGTTACTAGGTATAACAAGGTACCCCATTTTGCCCCCATGAAAAAACCCCGTATTGGTCCAAAGCACCAGTTAAATTCAAACAACAATCATACATAGTAAGGACTAATCTTACGGGCGATGCGTTTAATTATGAATAATACATAAACCCACTAATCGTCCAATGTAAACAAAACTTTAAAAAGTCTGTAAAAAATTTACTTACTGTCACAAAATGCGCAAGTTATTTTTACAATAAACAGCGCACATCACATGTTGAGCAAAAACTAACTTAAGCTCAGCCGACCGGCACCAATTATATTGCCGAGAGTTGAACCAGTTATAGGGATAAAACATCTGATATTAAAAGGTGTTATTTTTGCGCAATTTACTTAAAACTGCGATATCACGTTTTACCCGCGTACCCGATTTTGCGCCCCCCTTTCCCCTACCTTTTTTTAGATTTATTTTATGAGAATTTTATACAACATAAAATATTGTCGTAAAATGGCTTAAAATCTGGATCAAACCGCCATACAAATATGGTACTTTAACGCGTTCCTTTGAAAGGAGAAATGACACTTCTAAAAAATAACTGAAAGTTACGTCAATTAAATCATAGTTTTTTCAAGGCCTGCTGGACTATCTACTCTTTTTTGTAAAGGTATTAAGAAGTTTCAGTATGTTTTTAATTTAACCCTTTTTGGCCAAAAATTAGATCTGCGAGCCCACTGTGTGCATCAGAAAATTCATTCACATTGATTGTCAAAATGGTATGACTGTTTTAGATTGGTTGCACCCGTCCCACTACTTTGAGTTAAAAAGAGAGAGTAAGTAGCTGGATGACAATGTATGAAATTAGTAAATAAAACGAGTAGACCAATGTTTAGTTATTAAACTCATGTGTGTTTAGTATTATTAAGCGCCCTTACTAATACATTAGTTTAAAAACAGATGGTAAATAATCGGATCATAATGTGTAAGTTCAGTCAATAACACGATTAGATTAGTTGTTGGTACGTTCCGGAATCATATTTTGTGTCGGGGTGCCGTGCTACGTCACAGTCAGCGCCTTAGAATTTAATTATTTGCCTCAGGTTGCTGCACAGCTAATCCATTTTCGTGACACTTTCTGTTACTTTATATCGTATTCGATGATTAAAGTTGATTGAAATTGATGCTAAATTAATATTTTGTGATCTAATTTGGTTTGGCACCTAATGTTGGCAAGCTTCAAACATGGAAGATTTATGACCCCTCCGGGATGATAAACGGAAGGGAAAAAAGGAAATTTTTATTTTAATATTAAATTTTTAGCTTTTATTATGATGTTGATTATCGAGTCGCGTATGGTAGTTAAGACGAAACTTTTTTTTTGTTAATAGATATACACGGTTTTTCACGAACATCGAAACAATATATTTGGAGAAACGTTCGGACACGTCGATTTCGTTTGCGAGGAGGACACTTTTTGGCTATCTTGAAATTTTTGTATCACGAACCCCCTTTGAGGGGTAAACTTTATCCCTACATTTTAAATAGGAAAAGTGGAACTAGTGATACCTTGTTTTGAAGCTCTCTTGAATGTCTTTAGAACCGTGTAAAAATTTTGACAATCCATCGATTTGTTTTTGAGATATTTGCTTTTAAATTTTTTAATTTTTAAATTTAATTATCTCAAAACTAATGAATATATTTTTGAAAAAGGATTGGGTTCGTGCTCGTCGCTATTTTGACATTTCGCTCTTCTGTTAAGTTTATTTTTAAATATGTTAGACCCCTTAGAAGACCTCTTGCTGTTCTTAATGACTTATTTTTTAATGTTGCTGATTTTATTAGATGTCGCTGTTTTGAATATTACTGTTTTAAATGGCGCTGTTTTCATACGTCGCTGTTTAAAATGTCGCTCAAATGAGACCGCCGTTTTAAATATCGCTCTTTTGAACCGGAGCCACATAGCTACTACAAAGTCGTGCGGCAAAAATAAACTACCGTTGGCGGCAGTGGTAGTGGATAGTTTTCCACCTACCGCTTACGGCATATTGCCCGTTCTTTTATTTTATATGAAAAATTACTAAAATTTTACTATAGAAACGGCAATGATGAACTTTCTCGCTAAGTTCTTTTTCCTGGTAATTTTTACTTTCTGGATTTGTGTGGTTATTTGCACTATATAACTTTTTGTATAAAAGCGGAAAATAGGTAAACAAAAGATCAGAGGAACACGAGCCGTAAACTTTTCATTCCAACCCACTTACATTTACTACGTTTATACGCGCCTAAATGGCGTTTTATTTATGGACGGATTAAAGTCAAATCGTTTTATTAAAGGCGTAGGTACTAGACGTGCTTTATTAAAAGCTCTTTGTAGCAGGTGATGGCAGGACTGCAAACCCCTACGAATCTAATAGAAATCGTAAATAGAAAAAAGCAGGGTCAACATCCCAGGTATTCTCCCAAAAGGATTGAATGACGTAATACGGACCTCTAACCAGAGCTATCAAAACGGACGGGCCACGATGTACAACTTTGTTAACGTCACGCGACAGCTGATTTTGTTTAAAATATTGAAGTTAGAATGACGGTTGTTGAATATTTAATTTTTTTTAATAAAGCCGGTTTTGAGATTGTTTTTACTATATTCTTCTAAAACATTTTTTTTAAATGTATAGTTATCCTTAATTTTTCAAAGCCGCCTTATTAGCTCACACAAAAATAAAATTTAAAGCAGAAGCGAATGTGTTCCTTTCTGCGTTGAAAGAAATCGGCTCGCCTACACCTATTTATTTATATTCGGCAACTTATTTAGATGTGTTTACAAAAATTATAACATCAAAAAATGATTATGATTTGGTGTAATTTTGTTTTAATAGATTAACCCTTGTATTTTTGCATTTTAAATGAACTTTATTGTAAAAATCATAAAAAAATTGAACAAGTTTAACAAAACAAATACCATAAAAATACAGATGTTAAAGTCAAATCCATAATTGAATATAACCGTTTGCGTGCGGTGCATGGCGGGCAATCTGAATTCAAAATAAGGAATGCTAAATCTTGAAGATTTTAAACTTTTAATCATTTTTTATCCTTACAAAAGTTTGGTGGAATATCGGGACAGTGTCTGGGAATATTTTGCTGAAGTTTTGCGAGAATCTGTAGTGCCGTTTTGAAAATATCACAAATAAACCTCTGTTCACCCATAAGACACAATGTAAAATTCAGACCAGAACTACAGCTGATATTTTTAGGATCGTGGCCTGTATTTTTTTGTTAGCCTTGCTCTAAAATCCAGAAAAGAATTAAAATTGACTAGGGCTACATCTAAATAGATGCTGTAGTTATTTTAAGATTTTGATATGTCAGTTATATATTTTTAGGTTAGAGAATCCAGCACATACATAAAAATAGCAGATATTTTAAGTTGGCAGCACTGCGCTCAATCGTTTTAAGCGTTTATTTGGTAAGATCAGTTTTAAAATCGCTTTAAAATAAAATCAATTTTTCAAACTGTCTTTATATAAAGGTGATTTAAGGGTCCCATATAAACAAAGTACTTATCATAAACCGCAACAAGACACACAACAAATTTTCCACGGTCATTTTCTACGGACAAATAGCCTTAAACATTAAAACGTTTTGACTGAATAACTGCCAGAACTAGGGTTGGCAGAATTTTTTGAGAAGCAGGAATAAAGTAAAATTTTTATATAAATTCTATTTAGGGAAAATTAAATCGCGATGGGACACTTCCACCAAACAGAACTTCATCTCAAGATTATAGTTATTCTATCTATCACCCAGTTTGTGTTTTTTTCGGTTCGGTTTATTTTTCTAGAATATTTTTTGCTAAGAAATCTAGGAATTATCTATACAAGGACAACAACCAGAAGTTTCAACAAAAAAATATATTATTTTGTAGAGGACTAAAGAACCATTAAGAAAGTAATAAATAAAATAATATAAAGGTATCTTACCTTATCTTATCTTATTTAATCTGCGGACTGACAAATCAGTCAAGATTCTACCTGCCGACAAAGGAAACGCGACGTTGATCATGGATGTCGAGACATACGACAAAAAGATTGACGAAGTTCTGGAGAAACGAGATTACAAGCAACTATCAAAAGATCCAACCACAAACATAGAGGGACGCATCTACAGGATATTAAAGAAGTATGCTGAAAATATCCCGGATGCCGTTAGATCTCGCCTGACTCACACTACAGTAAGGCACCACATTTTTATGGACTACCAATGATCCATAAGAAGGATATACCACTGCGACCAATTATCAGCTCCAAGGGCTCACCGTTCAGCACTTTGTCAAGGTTTTCTTGGACATAATTCAACCATTACAGGATAAGTCCGAGTCTTGTCAAAAACTCGGAACATTTTGTCGAGATTTCAAAAAGGATCGAATTTAATCCCGACGATAGATTTGTAAGTTTTGATGTAGAAAGTCTTTACACCAACGTGCTAGTAAATACTTAGTATCATCAATTGGAGCTCGGTCTCCGTGTGATTTTGTTTTTAAAAGATTAACGCTGGTATTTTTGGATTCTAAATTAAGTTTATTGTAAAAAATCATTAGAAAATCGAAAAAGTTTAACAAACAAATAAACAAACGCCATGATAAACACAGATGACAAAGTCAAATACATGTCAGATATGACAGTTGACATGCGGTACATGGCGGGTAATTTGAATTCAAAATAAGGAATGCTAAATCTTGAAGATTTTAACCTTATAATCATTTTGCATCCTTAAAAAACTTGACTAACCATTCAAAAACCATGCGCTTTTTATTCGCATTCATAATTTATTATCAGTCATTTCTATATATTTAAAATATACTGGACACATGGGATAAAATTCTGCCATTATAGGGAAAACCTGAGACTCCCTTGAGTTCTTATTAATTAAACTTATTTAATGCTCCACGTAGTAACTAGGTAACATTGTTAATGAATGCGGTGCAAACAAAGGATAAAACGCTGCGATGCTAAATTCTACCTGCCACAGAATCAGGACATCCATAGATAAATATACAGGGTGACAATTTGAAAACTCTCCACTAGAGATTTCTGGGACACGTGGATTAAATTTGTTAGGGCGACCGTTTTTGGCAGTTTTTGCGTATCTTCGAATTTTCTCACCCAGATGTGAAAAATTTTATTAATTTTTGTTTTATTTAGAACCTCTCAAAAATATTTTTTTGCTTTTTTTATGCATTTTATTTAACCATTTTTAAAATTATTTTATTTAAAATAGGTCAAATACATGGTCTAAAAATTTTTTGAGCAAACTGAGATAAAAATATTATTTAAGAAAATTTCTTTACTTTTAAGAAACTACCCCTAATTCGACACCCCGTAGGGGGTGTTACGTTTGAGGCGATACAGGTAAGCGATACATCAAATTAAAGCCTTTATCCTGTACTTTTAAAGGTGTTTACAAAATTGTATTAGCAATCGTCAAGTGTTTTTTCCAAAAATAAAAAAAAATCACGTTCTAAGGCTTAATGCGGGAGTTGCTGACCCCCTATGGTTAGGTTAGATGGTTAAAAATATGTTCGAAAATGTTGAAAAGTAGTCGATTAAAAAAACCAAAGTGAAGCTAACCTGAGTTTTCATTGGAGAGGGTTCTGTAGCATTTGCCAGATCTCCACCATAGAAATTCGTATTCTACGTTTTTTGACGTATCACAAGCGGGAACTAAAAACGGCCTATTTCAAACCTGACTAATACTGCAAGAAATTTATGGCGAAGGTACATTTTGAAAGCCATTACTCATTTTCTAATATTTTTGAATATCAGGTGCGCAGGTATTTTGGTAATGCTTCAACTTCTGTATAAAATTGCATACAAAATAAAATAAATCAATATCTATACTTGATGTTTAATTAAAGTGGCACCGCGTCATCAAAACCGTGATGGGCGGGAAGGGAGTAGAGGGGTACATACAGTGGCCCGCACTTCTTGTAATTTTTTTATTGGTATTGATTCCCAAAACGAGGCACTGCACTAATTAGTCATTAGCTTACTATTTTACTTGCTTTTTATTTATGTCTTCTTCTAAACGATTTTATTAGAAAGGAACATATGTACTCTTATCTGGTTGTTACGAACATATTATTGATTTAGCCGGGCTATGACGTTTTCTATTTGTTGTTGTTATGACTGTTTTAATGTCAAACAAATTGGGACCGACTTTTTACAAAACAAATTACCGTTTTTGCAACTAAATCAATATTTGCGCACATTTTAATATAATTTTGGATCCTCTTTTATGTTTCGAATCTTTATTTATTAGGTAAGTACCTATTTTATATCTCCTTTAAAAGGTCTCGGTGTTTTATTATAGACATATAAAGCGGCATACTGCAGGTACAAAGTGAAACAACAATTTTTTGGTGCTTCTTTACATAGATTTTGCCGCAAAACCTTGTTTACCATAGCTATGACGCGGTGCCACTTATATATATATATATATATATATATATATATATATATATATATATATATATATATATATATATATATATATATACATATACTCAACATAGTAATAATTATTAAATGTTCAAATTAGTCTTGCACAAAATACTACAGACAAAAAATTCTGAAAAAATAAATAAATATACCGAGGATATTACTTACTTATAAACAGGAAACATAGAAAGCAAACAATTAAAGGTTTAAGTTTGTCTGCCAGTATCGCAGAATTTTGAAAGAAAAATTATTATTGAATTTCTTTCTCATAATTTTTAAAATTCCAAAAATATTTCCAAAATCAAAACTGATGGTTTTTGAAAATTTTTACACGGCTGTAACATTTAAAACAGGGTTGATACCTATAATTCGACAAACTTTCCCTGTTCAAGTGATAATGGCGAAGCGTCCATTGTTTTAATGGGTCTACTGTTTCAATTGGTAATAGTTAAAAATATTAAAAATAAATATTTTATGACTATTGTAAAATAATTTTATTTATTTAAGAAGCTAAGAAATTACAGGCTTAATTTTATTGAAGACATCAGCATTTTCAGAATTTTGGTGTAGTATTTTGTGCAAGACTAATTTGAAGGTTTAATAATTATTACTAGATATTATTTTTTTGCATGCATTTTAATACAGAAGTTTAAACATTACCAAAATATCTGCGCACAAAGAACTTTTTAAAATTCAAAAAGATTAGGCTTGGCTTTTAAAATGTACCTTCGTCATAAATTTCATGCAGTCACTTAAAAATATATTTTGTAGGTCCCATTTTTGCAATATCAGTATCTCAAAGAATTTTGATCTCCTTTAGACATTCAATAACCATGTGCAGTAGAAATAACATATCTTTTAAAAGCAGCAAAGGATATGCTCCTTTCTATTCGACAAAAGTTAGCGACAAAAAGACGTATTACGGATCTGATTAGCCAAAAATTTAAATCAAACTTAAAATAATTTCTTTTGAGAAAGATACTGCGCCACTTTTGTTTTGGTGCCCTCAAAAAATTATCCTGGTTCAACAAAATATGCCAGTCCAAGACAAGCACGGAGAGCCCGAGCACTAGCTTTCCCTACAAAATGCTTAGAGTACCAGTACTAGTGATATACCAGTTCTGCATTTTTAGCTCACACATATACTATACTATAGTAGTGTGAGCTATGGTGATCCTAATTTTTTCGAGAAAAAAAAAGTTGCTCCGATTTCAAAAAATTTTATATATCTTTGCGTTTCAGATGATTTTGAAACTTTTTTGTTGCGCCGTCTGTCTGTCTGTCTGTCTGTATGTCTGTCTGTCTGTCTGTAACGACCAACGCGCATAACTCAAAAACCGCTTGGTCGATTTTAATGAAATTCGGTACCTAGGCTGGGTCTTGGGTCGAGATGGTCCCATTTAAAAATGAACAAAATCCACCGAACACAAACCACATAAAAGGGTGGGGGTAGATTTCAAAAATTAGAGTTTATGTGAAAATATGGCGTGTGTGATATTAAACGAAAGGTAATTGAGTCTGCAGTTAAACAAAATACATTTTATTTTATTTAAAAAAAAAAGGGTGGGGGTATATTTTAAAAATTAGAGTTTAAGTGAAAATATGGCGTGTGTGATATCAAACGAAAGGTAATTGAGTCCGGAGTTTAACAAAATATATTTTAGTTTTTGTTTTTTTGTAAGGGTGGGGGTAGATTTAAAAAATTTGAGTTTAAGTCAAAACATGGCTTGTGTGGTATCAAACAAAAGGTAATTTAGTCTGGAGTTGAATAAAATATATTTCAGTTTTTAGTTATATTAGCTCACACGTACACTATAACTCAAAACCTAGTGTGAGCTTAGGGGCCCATATATTGGCAGAGTATTTTTAAAACGATTCGCTAATAAAAAATAATAAATGAGTTTTTGCCACGTACACCAAACGAATTTGTAAAATCAACGGTTTTCAAAAAATTTATTTTTGTTTCCACCAATGTTTTACAAAATATACATTCTCCTTACCAATCCTGTCTGGATATATTTTCTGAGAAATTCATTACGACTGAACCGATTTTCATAAAATGAATTACATAATGTTGGTGATAATTTAGTGGTCTTTAGAGGTTATCATCGAAATTTTCCGCCGTCTTAGAACTGAAAATGACGAAATGAATCAAACTGGACCCTTCAATTATGCCTACTCTTGTTGTTCGTGCAACTTTAATTTTAAATTCAAATTTTGCGCCAAATTCCCGTATTCGGAAAACCCACACAATTTCAATTTGATTGGCACAAGCAAAACGCCAGCGCCATCTACGAAAAATGAATCTGCGCAAAAAGGCGTAACCAAAAAAAGATTCGTCTGTCGTATTTTATCGAGATCACCACGCAGCATGGTGATAAATTCTATTAACCAAAAAATCCAATAAAATTCTTAGAAAATCAAACTAAACCATTACACAAACAAGTGATTCTAGTGTGGATCGACTGCAACGACTGGGCCAGCGAGAGGAGCTCCTCTGGACGACGGAAACAGCTGAAAAGGTGAGTGCCAATCCTCTATATTGTCTTTGTGTGGCTCGGAGAAATTAGTATTTTTACATCGTCCTTTTAAGGATTTTTGCACCCAGATTTTATAAAACGGCCAGCGCTTACAGTCCCGCTGCTCTACCAACCTCAAAATAGCAACACTTGTGTTGCGAAAATTTTTTAGTTTGTAAAAAAGCAACTTTGCCACTCACAGCAAGGTATAAATTAATTAAATTGGTTGTACGCTTCTGAAAAAAAAATATTTTTGTTTTAATCATTCTTTAGATTATACGATTGCCTTGCCAATTCTGTTTGCATTCATTTCCTCATACATTAAATACTACAGAACCGATTTTAATGAAATAAAATACATAATGGTAAAAATTGATTTCTCTTTAAATATTTTAATCAAATCTTGCCGAATAAATGTCCTTTAAAAAAAAACTGGGATGATACTTATTACGTACCTTGTTCCTTCGGTTACCCGGTAAAATCTCTTTTTGTACACTGATGTAAGTTTGTTTCAAAATACTTTTAAAAAGTTTTATTTTTAGCTCATTTTCTGCTGAACTCTTTTTTTATTAATTATCTGCCTCCTTTACAGAAATTAAAATTAATTACTTCCAATTAAACTGATTTATATAAGCAATTTTTAAAATTTGTGGCGTTTTTATTGACGATTTTAACCTCAGTTTTAGCAGACGCTAGCAAACCGGAATTAGAGCTTCCTGCTAACAGGAGTGAGCTCTAAGTAGCATCGCAAATATTATTTTAAGGAATTAGGACGGCCGCTATGCTATTCGTTAGTGGGCCGAGGGCCTTTCCGATAAAACAAGCTCACGTAGACTTCAAATACTAGATAGCTAAAGAGCCCAACGAAGTTAAGTATAACTACATTTACATTTTCACTAGCATCTATATACAGTGAAACCTCCTATAAGCGGCCACTCACGGTTTCGTCGATTTTGTCTCCTTATAGGACATGTCTGCTCATAAGGGAGAACTGCGAAATTTTAATATATATTTATTAACAATCTCCGCTGCTTGAGTTTTTCCGATAGTAAATATTTTCAGCGATCTTTTGTGCTAATAGATGTTCCTTCTCCGAAACGTTAACATCTTCCATTTTTTCACGTAAACTAAGAAGATTTTACCAACTCCTACATATGAAATACTCGCGGCGGTGTAGTTTAAAATTGGCTTAACTGGGTTTGCTGTTCTCTACTGATGACGTGAAACACACAGAAACGTACGTCTAGAGATGCAACCTTGTGTAAGTAGGAAAACAACCAAAATCAACTCTTCCCGCTCCTTCTGACTCTCGCAAGTTAGGCACACATACCTTTGTGTGAAGTATAAAATTCGTTTTGATTTTTATCGATCCACACACAGCACGTTTTCCATCTTTCTTCTTTGCATATGTTTCGGGCAGTACGGCCTTTTAGTTGCTACGTGATTACGTGGTTTTAATACCACATTTAATGGACGAAACTTGTCATAGATGGCGCTTCGGCGTCTCAGACAAGACGATGCCAGTGTGCTTAAACTTTCGAGTGCTCGAGCCAGTCAGCTAGATGGCGCTACACCTTGTAGTTTACTCGCATTGCACCGCCGCGAGTATTTCATATGTAGGAGTTGGTTTTGGTTAAAATTGGCTTACCTGGGTTTGCTGTTCTCTACTGATAACGTGAAACACACAGAAACGTACGTCTAGAGATGCAACCATGTGTAAGTAGGAAAACAACCAAAATCAACTCTTCCCTCTCCTTCTGACACTCGCAAGTTAGGCACACATACCTTTGTGTGAAGTATAAAATTCGTTTTGATTTTTATCGATCCACACACAGCACGTTTTCCATCTTTCTTCTTTGAATAAATATTTATATTAACACTACAAAGGGTTATATTAAAAAGTAAAAGCGAGACGAAATGTAATGATTGTTTCACGAAAAATATAAAATTGAGCAAAAAGATTTAACACCATTAAATTTACATTTTTACTAGCACCTAATTTCCAAACTATATAAAATAACTTTCTTTCAAAAAAAATCTTAAACATCTTAATATAAAATATAACCTATATTCGTTGGGGTGCTAACTAATCGGAATTAACCGGTTCTCTGTAGCAAAATGACTTGGGGGCAATGGGGGTATGGTTGGCGTTAAAGGGACTACATAATATTCCTCGAGAAGTTCGCTTTTTTTCGTAATTTCTAAAACATCATCATCATTGATTCCTTTATTTTATTTAAAAAAATATAACCAAGGAATAAAAAAATAAACAACCAACATTCAGAGACAATAACAGGCTTTTAACACACCTGACAAACTTATTTTTAATTGATATGATTGTGTAGTTATCGGTAAGATCATAACAAAATCATTTCCGTAAAAAGAATTCAGATAAAAGTAAAGCCAAGGTGTCCAATACAAATTTTAAAATGAAAGATTTCTACTGTTTGAATTTTTTTTTAATCCTTGCTATTACAGCCAAACTTCTTTATGATTAATTTAGCACTGTGCCTAAGAGTCATTTGCAGCCGTTATAGCCAAGTTTAGGAAAAACATTTCCAAACTAGTTAGAATCTTTTATCTTAAAAATTGTATTGGAGAACTTGGCTTTACTTTTATCTCAATTCTTTTTACGGAATGTCATTTTTGAGTACTTGGCTTTTTCTACATGAAATTTCCGTTATGATTTCACGCCATTTTTAAAGGACTTATATAATATTTAAGTTTTAAAATAGTAACATATCCCTTACCAAAAATTTTAAGGTTTTTCAAATTTTTTCATATGGTTTTATCATTGTTTCTATCAGGCTTCTTAAGCTCAGCTCTCTAGCGTTCCTGGAAGTGGCCATGTTACTTTTACATAACTTTACATTTATTGGTAGGAAAGAAAATTAAAATATTGGCATTTTTAATTTTTTTCCTGTAGTTTTATCATTCTCTCTGGAAGTAAGCAATGTTACTTTTACATAACTTTACATTTAAAGGGAAGGGAAGTTAATAAAAATTTTCAATCTTTTTTCTATAGTCTTATCATATTTCCTATCAGTCTGTTAAAGCACAGCTCTCTAGCGCTTCTGGAGTGGCTAATGTTACTTTTACATAACTTTACATGTATAGGAGCAGGGAAGTAAATTGGAATTTTGGGCTTTTCCAATTTTTACCAAGGGTGTGGTCATAATTTCTATCAGTCTGCCAAATTTCAGGTTTGTGGAATATCTGGAAGTACAGTAGAATTTTGATGATCTATACATGAGTAAATGAATAAATGAGTGGCAAGTCCGACGTTTTTTTAAATTTCGTAACTACGTTACTACTTTATGGAACTTGGAGGGTTTGTTAAC
The DNA here is from genome assembly GCA_963576565.1 of Aspidapion aeneum. Classification (NCBI taxonomy): domain Eukaryota; kingdom Metazoa; phylum Arthropoda; class Insecta; order Coleoptera; family Brentidae; genus Aspidapion; species Aspidapion aeneum. Next base: position 205,177,590 of record OY755038.1, read on the forward strand.
CCTATGAAGATCTAAGACAGTGCAAAGTTTGAGTTTTGTAGCTCTTTTCAAAGTAGAGTTTTGGATAGGTCAAATATGGGCTGAAATGTTTTATTTAAGAAAATATGGTACAGCTATTTGGATAGAAAAAATAATTAGCATAACTTGTCATTTGCGTTTTATCTTATATTGTTAACTCTTGACGTGGTTTCCACGCTTAAGCAGTATAAACGTTAGTTTTGTTGATGGATAACGTAATAAGTCTTCGTTTCATATTGATTTTGCTGAAACATTTAATTTTATTTACAGGGAAGAAATTGTATATACAAAGTTTAAGACTATAGTTGAGTATGTATATGGCACCGCGTCATAGCTATGGTAAACCAAGTTTTGCGGCAAAATCTATGTAAATAAGCCCCAAAAAATTGTTGTTTCACTTTGTACCTGCAGTATGCCGCTTTATATGTCTATAATAAAACACCGAGACCTTTTAAAGGAGATATAAAATAGGTACTTACCTAATAAATAAAGATACGAAACATAAAAGAGGATCCAAAATTATATTTGGATATTGATTTAGTTGCAAAAACGGTAATTTGTTTTGTAAAAAGTCGGTCCCAATTTGGTTGACATTAAAACAGTCAAAACAACAACAAATAGAAAACGTGATAGCCCGGCTAAATCAATCTGTTCGTAACAACCAGACAAGATTATATATGTTCCTTTATAATAAAATCGTTTAGAAGAAGACATAAATAAAAAGCAAGTAAAATAGTAAGCTAATTACTAATTAGTGCAGTGCCTCGTTTTGGGAATCAATACCAATAAAAAAATTACAGGAAGTGCGGGCCACTGTATGCACCCCTCTACTCCCTTACCGACCATCACGGTTTTGATGACGCGGTGCCAATTTAATACAACATCAAGTATAGGTAATACTAGAAATTCTTGCTTCCTAAAAACGGTAATTTTATACACTTGACCGCTGGCAGCATCGCGTCGTAGTCCGGGGCCATAGCGTTTTTTGTGGGCTTTTAGATAAAGATTCTACAACACCTATTTTATTCAATTACTAATAATCCCACCAACACTGCCTGACCTGTTAACAGACCCAAAATTGTCTTAGTCAAAAAGTAAGGTTAGGGTGCCAAAATATTTTTTCAATTTTGAGCGGTTTAAGCTAGAGTAATGAAACTTGGCACGCGTATCGGCCTTCGTATACTTATTCCTTGACTGTCAAAAAAATGTATATTTATGCCGCCATTATATATAGCTTCTTAAATATTGCACAACTGTATCTTTTCAAATTGGTAGCCCATACAATTACTGACAGGTCTGCTACATAAAAAAAATCGAAGCTGTTAACGAATCCCCCTAAGTAGATGCAAAAATTTTTGTAATTTGCAATTAAAAAAGCTAAATATTTGACTTACTCTGCCCTATATAAGCAAATTTTCACCAAACTGTTGCGGTTGACCACTTCCTAATTTTATATACTTTATACTTTGGTCCCGGCTTCTAGGGGCTGTAAGACGCCAACATCTTATTTTGACCCCACCGCAAAATAAAAAACAAAGTTTATTTGATAAAATTGCTTGAACTTTAAAATTTATAACCCCTATATAGGGGCTGCCCCTAAAGAAGAAAATTTTTGTATTTTGTGATATGTGACCGATCCAATTAAATATATTAAATAAGTGATTTTCTGATTTTGCGGTGTGGTCAAAATAAGATGGTGGCCCCTAAATTAAGAAGTGGTCAACCGCAACCGTTTGGTGTACATTTGCTGACATAGGGCAAAGTATAAGTCAATTAAGCTTTTTATATTTAAATTACAAAATATTTTGCCCCTATAAAGAAAGCCTAGTTAACAATTTTGTAATTTTTTTTATATGGCAGACCTGTGAGTTTGTACAAACTACCAATTTGTTAAGACATAGTTGTGCAGGTGCAACAGTTTAGAAGGTATAAGGCACAATCTAAAAACAAATTTTGTCCCCTTTTGCCCCTTAGGGGCAAGATATATAACGTTTTTTAACAACCGAAAAATTACTACGTAAAAGCCGATGTACGTTTCAAATTTCATTACTATAGCTTAAACCGTTCAGAATTAAAAAAATATTTTCACACTCTACACTTACTTGTTGACTGAGACAATTGGGCCCAGTTTTGCAGAAAGCGAACAACCCCCATAATAGTAAAATTAGAGCTAACGTTATTTTTCGATTTGTTTTAACCCATTCTTCAGTTTGCATAAAACGAGCAAATGCTATCTTAGCGATTCAAGGTCAAAATCTACTATTAAAAGAAATACCTATTTATTAATATTGAATTATTTTCCTGCAGAAATAATCCAAACCACTTGGCCGACAAATTACTTCTCAAAAATCATTTCTGTTTTGCTGTTGATTACAAAATTTTTGTTTTGCAGAAAGCATCCAAGCCACACTTCGTGTATGTTAGATGCCTTTTACAAAACTGGGTCCTCATTTTCCGTTTTGCAGAAAGCATACAATCCCCAAAAAATCAATGCCACACTTAAAAAAACAAGGTTTTTGAAAAATACTTGTTTTTTGTAAGTACTCAAACAAAAAAAAGGGTTTAACTGTAGCGGTTTATCAATATCTTGGCTAAAACAATTAATTTATTTAAAAAATATATTTTCTAATTTTCTGCAAAACACACTTTGTGTGGGTTGGATGCTTTTTACAAAACTGGGTCCTATTTGCATAATGCAACAACATTAGTTTTTTCTTTCTACAGCTGAAATACATAGCTTTTGTACACTTTTGCATTAAGCAAATCTCTTTTTACTTAAAAAACAAAAAAGCAAAAATTTCAGTTTAAATTTTTCTACCGCCAAAAGGAAAAATATACGTACTGAGCAAAGAAACAAAAACAATTTTTCCAACTTTCTTTGCGGTTTAAGGCATCTTGGAAAACACAAAGACTGTTTTAAATTTCAATTGTTTTCCTATACGCGATCCCTCGATTTTACGGTGGCAACGGTCGGTGGTGCGTTTTTTTACCATAGATAACATTAATATCTAGCATCTAGTTTTTATGGCTAATTGGGTAAAAATAAGGGATTTTTGTTTCTCTCGTATTTTTCCGTGGATAGCTCGAAAGCTTAACCTCACGGGGGTCCAAGATCTAATGGATACCTAATAGGTGATAACTGTTTCGACCTTATGGTACTACCCTTAAATGCATGAATTATTTTTTTTTCTTAATTTTAGTCGAAGAAAAATAAAAGTTGTGTATTAGGTCCAAACAAAACATGAAAAAATATATTTAAAAAAAATAATGCAGTTTTTAACAAATTTTATTTAAAAAAATGATTGTTACCAATTGGCAACAGTATGCATTTGGTACAAAAAACTTAGCTCTAAATTTCATAAAACAGATATTGCTTTTGTTAACACATAAGTAAAATTAAGCATGGAAATTCTTAAAGCAATTATTCTTTTTGTTAAAACATAAGTCTACTCCACATTTTTCACATTTGGTGTGAGTAAACCCTTTACAATTAGGATATTTGCATCGCATTTTTGCTGCTTGTATGATTGGCCAATGACCACCCATTTATGGGGTTTCATAGGCATATACTGCTTCATGTAGTGCTTGACTTTCGACTGTTCATCTATGCTGAGATGCTGCTCTAATGGCACGGAACAAAATTTCTTGTTAAAAAAATCAAGCAGAGGTCTGATTTTTTTACGTCTGTCATAACCTGGCTGGTCGCGAGGTATAAAATTATCGTTGTTGGCGAAAGGTATGAATCGTCTTATCTTCTCGAACATATTTACAGGCATCACATCTGCCACGGGTGCAAATCTTAGTTCTCTACTCCAAAATGACCTAAGGTTCGGCATATGAACCAATGAAGTAAAAATTATTATTCCAAGATATTGTTTTATATCGCTTTCAGCAAAACATGGTGGTCGCTCAGGTTTAGTTTGCACAGCATAAATGTTAGTCTCCTGCACAATCAAGGCAATCAGCTCTTTGGGAAAAAAATAACTGAAAAATTCATATGGGTTTTCTAACGATAGAAGTTCGTCAGGCAATTCAACATTCCCACGAAATCGTAATTGATCTTCATTTAGCTCTAAGCCCTGTGATTTCCATACAGGATTTTTCGTCATGGGCCCTTACTCGGGTTCGGAGCCAGAAAGGCAGAAAGGGGAAGATCATCTTCATCATCGAATTGGGCGTTGTCATTTTCTTCTACTTCCAATGGAACATCGCTTTCGTTGTCGGCAATTTGTTCTTCTTCTGGTAGAAAAGAAGGATCTGTAATACTATCTGTGTCGCTTTCTTCACATCCATTGTCACTAAGACCAGTAAAGTTTTCCCAATACTCGACCAGATCGGCGTCACTGAGATAGTTGCTCATACTGAAAATAAAGATATTATAAAAATATGAAGTTCTGGAAGGAGAAAAAAAAGAAAAAGAATGTTTATTTTAGAGGAGTGAAGGAGACAGAAAATAATTATTATGATGTCACACCTATACTTATAAGAATTGCAGAAAGTGATACTTTCACGCACTCGACGACAGTTGCACGAACCACGCAGAGTTAAGTTTGGGCAAGTTGTCAAGGGCGTAAAAGGCACTTTTCACACGTGTTAGGTACAATTTTTTTCCTACGAGCAGCAATTTCTCATAAAAAATAGAAAAATCAACAGTTTTATTTTACCTCAACCGAACCAGTTTACGGAATGCGACCCCTTCACCGCACAACGTCGTGTGGTAAAGTGCTAAAACGTTACCTTCACTGCACGGCGTGCGGGAAACGCTACGCAAATGCGCGCGTAAAAGTGCACTTTTACTCACGAGAGTAGGAAATATAATTTGCCAATTTTTAAAATTAGTTTTTCAATGAAGTGCATCAAAATTACTTCCCGAGCCCTGATTTTAGAAATTTAGAAGGTTTTCTAGAGGCAGGAGAAAGCACCCTTCACCCCTCCTTCAAGTGACCCAAATTTTTGCCAACCATCACTTTTTTTTGGGTACATAGGTACCAAGTATAAATATTACAAAACGTAGATAAAAATAATGAACGCAATGCATGATGTTGCCAATCGGCAACCAAACAAAATAATCTTTTTTTTTTAAGTCCTAAAATTATTCAGTTATTTTATGATAATCGTGAATAACATACCTGCTGGACACATAAACACAATTTTTCAACACAAACTACACATTTTTTCTTTACAAAATCTTCATCGAAAAATCTATAAAAAAAAAACGTGTTTACAACCGATATGTAGCCGACTAAATGATTTCCGAAGGTACTAATTGCGCAATCTATCAAAAAATGATTGTAGCTTTTTTTATGCTGGTATGTTGCTGAACGGATACAGTATCCGCTAGAGAGGTTTTCACAATGGCATAGGTTCTACACGGCATCATGTCAGTATGTTGCCAAAAAGCATCAATATGCATTTAAGGGTTAAGAACACCTTATGTTTCTAGTGAGCCTGCTGCTGTTTTAGTGGTAGATGGTGCTTCTTGCAGAAGAGGTTGATGTTAGAAAACTGTAGACTGCTTTGAGGCAGGAAACTCGAAAAACGTGTACAGCATTGTCAGTGGTGATAAATCGTGAATCATACAAACCCAAAAATTATTGTCAGTCATCTGTTTGGGTGTTCCAAGATGAAAAAAAAAGATGGTGTGACATTTATCTAAAAAGCAGGTCATGAAGCAACAATTGCTCTGGAAGATCAAAGGACTATTACTGCCGATTGGTACATCACCATTTGTATGCTAAAAGTCATCGCTGAGAATCGAAAAACGAACCCTGAACGACGAATCATCCTCCACCAAGAAAATGCAAGTTCGCACGAAGCACAAAAAACTATTGAATTTTTACCCAACAAACGTCGAATTGTTTGAAACTCGTAGACAATGATTGTGTAGAAATAAAATTTCGGACTTCCATTGTCACACACGACATTTCGGTTAGTAAGTATCTCTAACCGTTATCAAGTGTAAAACTGTGGACAATCCGTTATGCAGTCCCGACCTGAGTCCCAACGATTTCCATACCGAACCGACAATCAAGAATGGACTGCGTTATCAACGATTTCAGAGGAAACAGTCGATGCCTTCAAGAATGCAATTTTGACAGTATCAAAAAACGAGTAGAATTACAGCTTTAACAACTTGTTTGAGCGCATGCAAAAGTACATTAATTTTCGTGGAGAATACTTGGATAAACAATAAAGTCTATATAAGTTATCTACTGTTTTATTCCAGCTGTATATGCAAAACTTCAAAGATTCTGATTCTGATTCCTCTGTTTGCTTCATGGACTTCGGCCCCTTGAGGCTCCAGCATCCAGGGAATTGTTGACACTTGAAGGCGCAAGCCAAAGTTAACATCTAGGTTAACCTTATACCTCCAAGTTTACTACTTTGTTTAAACTATACTTAGTTCTTAACTAATATTTATTCACTTGTCTTGATGATTTGTACTTTATGTTTTGTATATTTTTATTTTAATGATTATATATTTACTTCTTTAAATTAAAACTTAATTAATTACTTTAAACTAAGTGTTTACGTTATAAAACTATTATTTTTTATTGTAATAGGGTGGACAATATTCTGTCTGGGTTCTCTTGTAATTCATCTGCTTCCATTGATTCTTCCATTGTATTTTCTGTCTATTTAATTTCTTCTCTAATATTTGTTTTCTCAGTGTTGGTGATATAGAACTTTTACATAATATATTATGCATAAACTGAGTCAGCTGTATGGGTAAACTATCTGTATTTCCAACATTTTTTTCATTATTAATTGATATTGGCCTAATAGGCGTGTGAGATGAACATTCCTCGTATCTAAAAGAGTGTAAATGTAACAATATATTTAAATTAAAAAATTTTCTAATGTTTTTGGCAGTGCTTTTTAAATTGTTTTGGTTAGGGTTTTTAATTATTTTTTTTCTAAAATCCAATTTGCAGTTTTTTTTAATTTTAGCATTCTCGTCCTACACTCTATTCTAGCCTTATCTCTGCACCCTAACGGCAGCGTTTAGAATCCCATGATTGCCTCTCTTCGTCCTCTCAGTTTTAAAACTACTAAACTTTTATATGGTTATGGCTTAGGGCGCAGTTTCATCATGGAGCCGTTGCAATTCCTGAGCTGCTTTCTCGATTCTTTACTTTTTAACATTTTTAAGGCCCTTAATGGAGTCACCTAATAATATACCAACCAATAAAAAAGCCAAAAACTATTTTATATTTATGAAATTCTGGGGGCATGGCAGTGTTCTGCCAAATTCGCGCAAACTGCTGTGCCATCTTTTCTTGAAACATTTCAGCCCATATTTGACCTATCTAAAACTCTACTTCCGAATGAGCTACGAAACTCAAACTTTGCAAGATCTTCCTAGAGTTAACAATCCCTCCAAGTTTCATGGACTTCCATAAAGCAAGAAAGAACTTCGGAAATTTCAAAACACGTCGAAATTGCCACTCACTCACTTACTCATGTATAGATCACCAAGACTCTACTGTAATTCCAGACCTGCTACAAAGCTGAAATTTGGCAGACTGATATAAATTATGACCAGACTCTTGAAAACATGTATGTAAAACTAACATTGCTCACTTCCAGAAACTGTAGAAAGCTAAGTTTTGGAAGGCAGACAGGAACTATGATAAAACTATAGAAAAAAATTTAAAAACCCCAAAATTTTAATTTCCTTTCCTCCCCTATAAATGTAAAGTTGTGTAAAATTAACATTGCCCACTTCCAGAAACGCTAGAAACCTGAGCTTTAGAATATTGATAGGAACTATGATAAAGCTATAGGCAAAAATTTTAAAATACCAAAATTTCAATTTAATCATAACAAAAGCATTTAAGTAAAACCAAGTTCTCCAATACAAATTTCGAAATGAATGGTTCTTACTAGTTTGGAAATGTTTTTTTAAAGTTTGCTATTCCAGCCAAACTTCTTAACGTTCAATTTAGCATTAAAAAACGCATCAGGTGACGCTGCATTTGAAACCGGTGCAAATCCATGGGCCATCACGTGATGCGTTTTCTGAATCGGGGTGGGCATGCATTGAAAAACATTTCCAAACTAGTAAGAACCATTCATTTTAAAATTTGTATTGGAGAACTTGGTTTAACTTTATTCTTGGCTTTTTTTACATGAAATGTTTTTGTTATGATTTCACTGCTTTTTTAAAGGATTTGGATAATATTTAAGTTTAAAATTAGTAAAATATGCGGGATATTGTTCAATACTTTTGCAATGCCTTATTAAAAATGTTGAGGTTTTTTTTATATTTTCCTATGGTTTTATCATAGTTCCTATCAGCTTTCTAAAGCTCAGCTCTCTAGGGTTCCTGGAAGTAGGCAATGTTAATTTTACATAACTTTACTAAATGTAAATTTTTTAATAGGGGAGGAAAGTGAATTTAAATATTGGTGTTTTTAAATTTTTTCCGATAGTTTTATCATAGTTCCTATCAGTCTTCCAAAGCTCAGCTCTCTAGCGTTTCTGGAAGTGGACAATGCTAATTTACATATCTTTACATTTATAGTGGAGGGAAGTTAATTAAACTTTGGGGTTTTTCTTTTATAGTTTTATCATAGTTCCTATCGACCTTCCAAAGCTCAGCTCTCGAGCGTTTCTAAGTGGGCAATTTTACTTTTACACAACTTTACATTTATATGAGAGGGAAGTAAATTAGAATTTTGGGGTGTTTTAATTTTTTTCTATAGTTTTATCATAGTTACTATCGACTTTCCAAAGCTCAGCTCTCTAGGGTGTCCAGAAGTGGGCAATGTTACTTTTACATTACTTTACATTTATAGTGGAGAAAAGTAAATTATAATTTTAAGGTTTTGAATTTTTTCTATACCTTTATCATAGTTCCTATCAGTCTGCCATTTCTGGAAGTGGGCAGTGTTACTTTTACATAACTTTATATGTATAGGGGAGGAGAGTAAATTAGAATTTGGGGTTGATTGATTTTTTCCAGGGGTTTGGTCACAATTTCTATCAGTCTGCCAAATTTCCGCTTTGAAGCACGTCTGAAAATACAGTAGAATTTTGATGATCTATACATCAGTGAGTGAGTGGCAATTTCGACGTTTTTTGAAATTTTGTAACTACTTTACTACCGTATGGAATTCCATAAAACTTAGAGGGGTTGTTAACTCTACGAAGATCTACGATTGTGCAAAATTTGAGATTCGTAGCTCTCTCCGAAGTAGAATTTTAGATAGGTCAAATATCGGCTGAAATGTTTCAAGAAAAGATGGTACGGCGCGCGAACTTGGCGAGGCACTGCCGTGTCCTTAGATTCCTTTCCCTATAAATATTAATTATGTAAAAGTAACATTGCCAAATTTCAGAAAACCTAGAAAGCTATGATAAAACTATAGAAATTATTTTTTTTCAACAATATTCCGCATATTTTACTACTTTAAAATGTGAAAATCATAATAAAAACATTTTATGTAATAAAAGCCAAGTACGCGAAAATGGTATTCCGTAAAAAGAATTAAGATAAAAGCAAAGCCATATTCTCCAATAAAATTTTAAAATTAAAGGTTTTTACTAGTTTCGAAATGTTTTTATAAACAGAGATCACGAGGATATTGCTAAGATCGCAAAAACACACACATAACACATTTTCCGCGTTCTATCAAAAAAAAATAATTCCTCGAAAAGAATACCTTCTCTAGGCATTGCTGCATGGGCTAAGAATGTAAAAATTAACAAACTAATTATACAGGCCTAGAGTTTTATAAGTTTAGGACTGAGCGTATTCAAGAAACTATTGAATTTTGCTAACATTTCGACTAAATTCTCTCTGAAGAAGACTTAAAATATAGCCTCTTGAATACGCTCAGACAATAATTAACTCTCATAAAATAATTATAGATAATTATGAAATTAGGATAATTCTGCCCAAATATGGAAAAAGGCTAGCAAAAGTTTCGATAATATTTTTTTTTAAAACGCATGTATTAGAACCACATGTATATATATATATATATATATATATATATATATATATATAGTATTTTTTCAAAAAATTATGCAATTTTTTTTAGGAGAAACTATTTTTTTGGAACAAACTTGTCTTACAGAGAAATATTAATAAAATATCATTGATATTTAAAAAAATAAATAAGCAAAAGTTGAATTTTTTTTAAAGATTTTTATTTTTTATACATTTGTGGAAGTTATTTTGATAGCCTATATCTCTTTAACTTGTAATTTTATCAAAAAGAGAAATATTTCTTATTTTTTCACCCCCTCCTCCAACTTTAAATATCTAAAAAACAGATGAGTGTTGATCGAGCCCCGTTAAACTTTGTTATCAGAAATAACCTCCTCCATCACCTGCTGAACTTTAGCTTCTAAGTATACAGGGCTCGACTCCGAACGTTTAGCCTTCATGAAAAGCGTATAAAAAAGGATGAACTTATGGAATGCAAGAAGTCAGTGAGGGACCAAAGACGCGCATATTCAGGAGCGTTTGCCGCTGTGACTTAAAATTCATTAATAGTTTTTTATTACTAAACAGGAGCCATCAAGGTAAGATTTCCACTTTTAAAAGACCAAGAAATAGGCATTATTATTTATTTCGTTATTTTAGCTTTAATCAGCAAACAATAAATCGAGAAAAATTAAATTTTTTAATAATTTTTTCTTCCACAAAAACCCTGCTCTATTATTAAAGTCTTACTACTCCTTTTAAAATTATATTTTTGCCCCTTAAATGGAGGGGCCATTCTTCTTGCAAATAAAAACAATAAGTTGAAATGCGGTGTTATGGTAATTGCAATTATTTAAGTTTTTAATATAAAAAAATTTAAAAATTATTTTACAATTATAATGAAATTACAAAAATGCAATTGAATTACTAAAGTGATTGTTATTATTTGTAAAAAGCTATTTTGCTTTTATTATTTGGAACAATTCACGTTTCGTACTGAATTTAAGGGGTAAGTTCGGAATGTAGTACATTTTACATTTTGTAAAATATGAAAAAGTGAAAGAAATAAATAACAAATAATTACTTTTTTTTATTTTGCAAGTAGGAAATAATTTTTGTTGTAATTAATTACACAGTTTTCTAAGTACATTCCTGTAAAGTAATTTGTAATGTAATAGTTACTTTTCAAAGTATTGGTTTCTAACTCTGGTTGAGAATAAATCGGTACACATAAAGACCAAGAAATTTGTTTTCCATAAAGTTGAATTTGTGGAATGTTTTGTTTGTGCGTATAGTAACCGCCTTTAACATTTTTGCCATGTCAGAAATCTCTACCTGTACACTTAATTACGGATTTGCAGTATTGATTATTAGTCGTACAGTTTAAATAATATCTAACAGATGGCGCTACAGCAATTAAAATCAAGAGGTTTTAAGGATTTTATGCATCGCCTTCTTTAGCCTACTCAGCCGGTAAGAGTAACGTCATTAGATCGCGAAAAGAAGACCATTTTCTTGAATTGCTAACTTGACAACAGCGCTAAACTATTTATCTATTAGCGATCTTACTTCAATTTACATATTTTTCAATGGCTAAACGATCGTTGACGAACCCTGTATATGTAAATTTTTAAAATATTTGAAATGTTTTCATTGAAACTAATGAAAACTTAAAAAATTATCAAAATATTTTAAACTTGACGATCTTTTATTATTAGTGAACTATTTTAAAAATTTTTGAAAATTTTTGGAAATTTTCATAACTGTAAATAATTTTTTTTACGTCACAGTATAGTAAAATTTGATGACTTTCAAAATATACCATTTTCGTAACTTCACCGTGTAATTTTTTCAATTTATTCGAAATTTTGTGGGTATCCTTTGTACGCTTTTTTCTGTGTGCACTTCTTTTTCCCACATGTGTTTTCTTCCTTGAGTGTTTTTCTGATAAAGCAAGTCAACAAAAATATATTTTTTTTCAGCCTTTAACTTACCTCTATACTTTACATATTTTTTCAGGTTCTTGGGGGGGTTCCGCCTTTACCCCTTCCGTAAATCCGCCAATATAAAAAGATAGACTGGGCGTAAAAAATATAAAGCATAAAATCCCAGTGGAGTTAGTGAACCCATGCTCTAAAGTAAAGGTAAACGAAATTGAGGTTCAATTTAAAATCTCCTATAGTTTTACTGCATGCAGCAACGATAAATGCAAAAGTTTTATTTAACTTTCTAGGGGTGTTCTAACGCTCCAATACGTAATACAAAATCATTGAAACATAATACAAAAACGATTTTTGTTTTAATTTTAATTACTGAGACTGTTGAAGCCGTGGATTATGTAAACAGTAGGCATTGACTGATAAAAAGCCTCAGAACGACATATAGTAAAATTTATAAACGAGTCTATCGTAGGTAAAAGATAAAAAGGTTAGCATGTGTTAAGGCTCGTCTATACCATGACGGATATGTTGGTTATTCTATTGCATCTCTATTCGCCTAGAGGCCTTTTTGCACTTGTTTTAATGCAAAATTGACTTCAGGGATTGAAAGCCCTTACCTATGGAAACACAATTCCAGTTATTGGACATCTGTCAAATTTATACCAAATAAAATATGGGGGCTCAAAAATTAAAAACAGAAGAATTTTCGAAAATTCAAAAATTTTTATTTTTTAACCAATTTTTTTCAAAGTAGTTTTATTTTCTTTTGATTATAGTGCAATTTTATAAAAACTATAACCTCAATATTATGTTTCTTTTCGTGTTTTTTGCGTGTTTTAGAGAACCTGGTGATTTAAAAAAAATCATAAGATACAAAGAAGATGTCCACGGACAAGTTGTATTATTTTTTACCATAAGTTAAAAAGTTTTCGAGTTATGCTCAAAAAACTACAAAAATCGCTTGAGGGTACCCCCAGATACCAAAATTTTACTTTTTCATAAAATTTAAGTGAAGAAAATGCTTCAAAACTTAAAAGGCCAATTCTTAACAATATAAGCTAATTTTTTTATGTGTTGTAGTTTATATTCTGTCAAATATGACGGTTTAAATATGGCCGACCTACGATTTCCTACCGACGTTTTTTTCTAGTTTTAGCATATTATATTTGTTTTTTGTAGTTTTGGTATATGCAGCAAAAATTGGAGGTGAAATACCTTTTTTTATGTTGCCGTTCGGTAACTCCAAAAACAGCTTAAAATATATAAAAATTAATATGTTTAAAACTAAACATAGAAAAAAATGTTTTTTTCAGCCGTTTTCCAAAAATAAGAAAAAAATAATTTAGGAACAAAAAGTACAAAAAAAAAATTAATAGACCTTTTGACTACACTAAAATCTATAGCATTCGTTTTATGTATTTAAAATGTTCGTTGTGCTATGTCTTAATACAAAATATTTAATAAATTAATTTTTTTCGTATGAAACATGCTTTAAAACAGCTGAAGTCAATTTTATTTATTAGGAAAATAAATCTGCAATTAAAAAATTAATATCAATCAAAACACAAAAATAACTTTTTTCTTCCAATATGGTATAATATTATTAACTCATGCCAAAATATAATGTGCTACTTTTAAAATTCGGTAGTAGTGCTTATATCAAAAAGTTGATTTTTAGCTCACACATATACTATACTATAGTAGTGTGAGCTATGGTGATCCTAATTTTTTCGAGAAAAAAAAAGTTGCTCCGATTTCAAAAATTTTTATATATCTTTGCGTTTCAGATGATTTTGAAACATTTTTGTTGCGCCGTCTGTCTGTCTGTCTGTCTGTCTGTATGTCTGTCTGTGTGTCTGTATGTCTGTCTGTAACGACCAACGCGCACAACTCAAAAAACGCTTGGCCGATTTTAATGAAATTTGGTACCTAGGCTGGGTCTTGGGTCGAGATGGTCCCATTTAAAAATGAACAAAATCCACCGAACACAAACCAAATAAAAGGGTGGGGGTAGATTTCAAAAATTAGAGTTTATGTGAAAATATGGCGTGTGTAATATTAAACGAAAGGTAATTGAGTCTGCAGTTAAAGAAAATACATTTTAATTTATTTTAAAAAAAGGGTGGGGGTATATTTTAAAAATTAGAGTTTAAGTGAAAATATGGCGTGTGTGATATCAAACGAAAGGTAATTGAGTCCGGACTTTAACAAAATACATTTTAGTTTTTGTTTTTTTTTAAGGATGGGGGTAGATTTCAAAAATTTGAGTTTAAGTCAAAACATGACTTGTGTGGTATCAAACAAAAGGTAATTTAGTCTGGAGTTAAATAAAATATATTTTAGTTTTTAGTTATATTAGCTCACACGTGCACTATAACTATAGTACCTAGTGTGAGCTTAGGGGCCCATATATTGGCAGAGTATTTTACTACTCCCCGATTATTACATAATGAATTTAAAAACTTAAATTATAGGTGACTTTGTCTTTAGATCTTTACTAAGTTATGACGAATAATTTTTTGCGGTCAAGATTTAACTAATTAATTAAGTTATTGTTATTAGAACACACACAAAAACGACCGTTTAACGAATGTTGACCGTTTAGAGCTCAAAAACTGTACATAGAAAAACTTAACTTTACCTACATTTTTTTCAGTTACATAACCCTATACAAAAATTATAGCCAATTCCACCCAGACAAAAATTTCCAATAAAGCCTGTGTAAATGGATGCAGTGTTCTTTATTGGTTAACTATGCAAAATATAACTATAACAATAAAGAAATGCCTTTTTCATTAACGGACTTCGTTATGTTATAGTTATAACTAATAACAATAACAAAAAAGAAGTGTCAAATAAACGTTTATAAGTTTCCTTATTAGGATGTTTTTGGTCAGGCACTTTAAATTAGGGTCACTGCATCCTGGAAGCCTGGCGTATTGCGTCTTCGTGATGCAGTGACCGACCCTACTTTAAATGCGAATTTGAAGTCGTTAAGATAGAACTTTTGGTAGCAAGAATAAAGTTTGGCAATAAACATAACCATATTTTTCATTGACATGTTGTTTTTTTGGACTTGCGAAAAAATTGTTCTATTGATAATTTAATTAACTTGGCTATTACGGCTGCAAATGACTCTTAGGCACAGTGCTAAATTGAACATAAATAAGTTTGGCTGAAATAGGAAAGTTTTAAAAAACATTTCCAAACCTTTCATTTTGAAATTTGTATTAGAGAACTTGGCTTTACTTTTATTTCAAGTCTTTTTACGAAATACCACTTACGCGTACTTGGCTTTTGTTACATAAAATGTTTTTGTTATGATCGAATTTTTCATGAATAGCTTTTGTTATGATCTAATTTTTCATGAAATGCTTTTGTTATGATCTAATTTTTCCAAAACAAAACAAACTTTTTAACCAATAAACCTGCTATCACAGGATCCCCACCAAGATTTGTTAAATGGCTCTTTAACATTACCTAAAGGTAGCCGTTATCTCACGCTAACTAGCGCGTTTCGTTACCTTTAATAAAAGTAACAGCGTGACAGAGCGCTGTCACGCTCACACAGAATAAAGGTACGGGTAAGAGCCAGGCAAGACCACCCTTTTTACTAAATGCATTGTTCCCTGCGACTGTCAGTATACTGGCGAGTATTTCTCTCCAACGGCTAGTGCTTTCCTGCATACCTGATATTTCATTATTTAGAGGACCATTTATGTTACATGTTACAAAAGTTAAACACATGTATATTGTTTGAAATAAAACACAATTCGGCTAATGTAATAAAAGGTTCGGAGAATGCTTCACTGTTTATATTAAACAAGCTTAAAAAAGCAAAAATTAATTAACATGATTTAGCTAGTATTTATTTAGCTGTATGACAGAAATGTTTCAGAATTACTGGTTAAAAAGAAGATTATAATAAATGCAGACTACTCTGAATATAGTAGCCACCAATGCTGACTCTACTAAAGATACAAAATAGTTTATAAATAAGCAAACTACGAGGGCTGTTTTTTATTTTGCATGCAGGAACATAGAGGGCGACACTGATTAAATGTCGTTACTAAAACTTAGCCCCAAACTTTACCTAAACGAAATTGAAAACGTCAGTACGATACAAATAGTTTTATAGCTACAGTGAATTTTTTAAGTTAACAAATCAGTCAAAAAATGGAGTTAAACCGAAAACATTTTCAGGCTATAATTTTTTTCAACTTTCGGAGGAGGAAATTATCTCAACAAGAATACCTTGGTGAGTCGATTTCTGTTTTCGGTAATGAAGCACCACATCAATCGACAGTTTCTCGTTGGTAAGGAGAACTCAGTCCAGGATAACATCGCGATATTCCCAACAAACATTTAAAGTTGTAACGACGAAACCCCAACTAGAAAAAATTTCTTAAAAGTAACCGCAACGTACTCCCGCTACGTCTCAGTATACCATACAGCGACGTTATAATTCCCTAAGTGGGGAACCAATTTCTGGTTATAACTACTTGGCCAAGTGTTTAAAGTCACTGTGGTAACAACTACACTACTACGTCGTAGCCAGGTATCTACTACGTCGTAGAGGCTGTTTTTTTCCGTAATGACATAAAAGTTGCGATGTAGTTGCAAATAATATAATCGTTTCTTTTTGGTAGAATTGTTACACAATATGGTGGACACAACAGTAAACAGACTCGCTTAGTTTTTTTGTTTGGTTATGGTTATAATATGTATTATGTTATCCAAAAGTGTGAGAATTTACGAGCAGAGGATCAAAATTCGAGTGCGACGCAGTTTTTTGTATAACATGCATTATATATATTGCAAAAAACCGGTGCGCCCGTAAAATTGAGCCGTTTTCTGGTAGCTGATGGAATTTTTGTGTTGTGATTTTGGAGGTTATGTTTTCATAATCGACAGTTAACTCCAACAAATGGTGTTTAAGAACAGCATATTTGGTAAGCTTCAACTAATTTGTTTCTAAAATAGTATAGCTCTTTAATATGAGCTCATAAAACGACAACAAAAATATTAAATTTTCTTTCTTACATAAAAACATGGCGTCCCAAACTATATTCCCTGATAGTCGAAAGGGTTACTTGAAAATGAGCCTAAGTTACGGCAACGTGTCACTTACGACTTTTATGTCGGCATTCCTTTTTAGTTCTAGATAACACACTCGAATTTCTACTCCTTCGTTGCAGAAACGTATTATTAACTAGCTTTCGCCACTAGAAAACGTCTACAGAGTAATAGGAACCACGCGATAAGTATAACTACTACCCTCAAGTTATTGGGGTGTCGCCACTTGTCATTTGCCGTTTCTGGCAACAACAGCACCACAGCTTATAGGTTATGTACGAACGTGAATTTGTGGTAGGTTTTAAAACAAAAACAAGATAAATTAAATTCCATTATAACAATAAATGAAGTGCCAATAAAAAGTGTTTTTTAACAATGTATGTTGCAGTCGAGAGCATGATCCCTATTCTAGAATTTCTAGGAACTGTTGGTCAAGGAACTAAAAGAACGTAGTCACATCAATGAAATCAACTTTTTGTTACCTTTTTTATTTACACATTGCTCTCACAATTTGTATGTAGTATTTTTTATTGTTTTTAGATATTTTGGCATTGTCAATATTCAGTAATTTTTATTATTATAAGCCCTATAAGTAAAAAAACAATCTCTGAGACTTGTTAGATCGCTTAGAAATCCGCATGTAACCACGATATATCTAACTTGTTTTTTTTATTAGCCGCAAACAGCACAAAAGTTCCTAGATGAAGTCTAGCATATTCCAGAGGTTATTTTAGGGGCCGTGCATAAATTAGATATTAAGGACCTATTGCAATTAAGCCTGGCACAAAACACAGCACAAATTTAAGTTTATTCACTTCAACCAAAAAGAATTATTGACCCAAGCTCAACACATAAAATGAATCACAGTGAGACGCGACACGTCAGCACAAGAGGCATAGATAAACGAATTCGGTTTAGTCCGCACAAGAGGGTTACGATGGCGATAGGGTGGTGCCACAGCACAAACCACGAACGACCGTAAAGACACTGAATAGAACAGCAACAAGTAGCGTAAAAGATTAAGGATGGAGATTAAGCATGGACCAAAGAATTCTTAAAATCCGTGTGCGGTACTCGATACTTTGGATCAATATTTTGCATTTTGATTGTTTTGCAAAATGGTCAAGCAATGAGCTCGAAAAAATGGACTGCTCAAGGTAGTTAAAAAAATATTTGCAAAACTATTCCTAATATTCCCATATTATAAAATGAGCCACAAAAAGTAGGGTTAAGAATGTGTGCGACAAAGATGCGACTTCAAAAAGTCTACGTTTTCAAAGTAGAAACAGGAAGGAGAGATTACTTTAAAAGATCGACATTAAAAAAAAGTCAAAGTAGTTGCGGCTTTAAAGATGATCCACAAAGTTATTTTGTCTACATTGTTACATCAGATGTTACTATGATGACACAAACTTTTGTGGTAAAAATTAAAGTTATAATGTAGTTGTCGGATACACTTGTTTGGGACTCCAATGAAGCTTAACTTTCTAGTGGTAATTAAGTAGGATATAAAAGTCTTAGGCGTCTAGGGCGACTACGAAATAACGACTACAAAGAAAGTAAAATTTTAGCAACGTCCTATTGTGGTAGAGAAGACTATCAGAATCGACTATCAAGAAACAATCCTAAGAAGTAGTTTAGAGGGTCGTTTTTACGAAACATCTACTATTTCCTGATACTAAATAGTAGTTAGAACTAAAAAGTAACAAATTTTGGTTGGGATCACCACATTTCTACTATATGAAAGTAACATAGCCTTTAGAACATGTAGCCGCTACTATAAATGTTAGTTGGGTTAAGGCTTCATTGGGAAATTTAAAGACGTTAATTCAAAAAATTTTGCAAGAAGAATTAGGGGTAGGAAAATTAGTTTTCCGCTGGATACCGCATCTGCTAACTGTGCCAGGAAACTCTAGACCACTTTCAGACAGAAAAGTTGAAAAACGTGTACGGCATTGTCAGCGGTGATGAGTCGTGGATTTACTCATACAAACCCCAAGATAGATAGAAAAGATTCCGCATGCATACAGTTTGTGATTAAAAATCTTGGCTGTAATGTTTCTGTGTTGGTGGCCTTATTATGTGGCCACTATTACGGTTCAAAAATTATCTTAATTAATTAGAGTGCTTTAAGGTTGAAAATTTCCGCGCTTGTGTGACAAAGTAAATTCAGCAGGAGAGGCTTTTGAAAATTTTCAATGAGAAAAGGAGTGCGTTCACGAATATCAACTCTTTAGAACAAGTGGTTGCACATCGGGAGTTTCTTTTAATTCTTTAATTTTTTCATCTCTTCTCTTTAATTTCTTTCTTTTTTTTTTGTTATATCTAGAAAAAATTATGATTTCTCGGAGAGTCTTATCAGTCAAATCGGCACTTTTGGTTTCTGTTAAAAGTAAAATATTCCCCGATTCCATCCAGTGGCGGACCCAGGATTTTCTGGACGTGGGGATCAAAGTGGCAGCAAACCCCAAAGTATTTATTTTTGGTGTTTTTTGTAGGTCTGACCTATGAATTAGCCTAAAGGTGGTTCAAATGCCCTGCAGGCAAAAAATTTTGAAAACTGAAGTAGATTTTGTTAACAAATTTAAATAAGTGATGCAGGACTAAAAACTAATATTTGTCTCGAAAGGGGGGTGCCAGGCCCCCTGCCCCCGGGATCCGCCACTGATTTCATCTCAATCTTCAAGCTTTTATGAGAATTAGTAACTGTTACCCACTAAGTAAGCACAAAATCGTAAAAAAACGTCAAATAAATGTAAAAAAAAATGTTTTATTGTGTTTAAAATTAGTCAAGTTTTGAAATTAAAAAAACATGTAGAAAATCCTAACTAAAATTTTATGTAAAAGCATTTTCAAAAATATATTTATTAATAACTTTAAGAAACCAACATATAAAAAACCATAACTTTATTAACATTAAAAATATACCTCCTCATTTCTAATGTTGCGTTGAATTTAAGATATATGAAGCTAATAAATAATTGGTTTTTTTAACATTAAAAAGATTTAAAAAAAAATAAAACTATAGAGGGCACTGCCTTAGTTCCACTTCAAGAAGCGGCTATTTTTAATTACGTTTTGCTGCGAGTTGATACGAATCGGTAATAGAGACGCTTTGAGTTATTTTGGTTAAAATATTTGCCTTTTGTAAAAACAAATAGAGTAGGGTCAGATGCAGCGAATAGACGGCTGCAAGACGGCATTCTTAAACCACTAATTACAAAATGATTGTTTACATAGAATTTAAAATTTAATTTTTAGAAGCTACAAGAGCCCAACTCTTTACTGAGTGTCGAGTTCACGAAACACGCAACGGACTCCTGCAGCTCTGCCATTCCAAAGTAGAAGACATTTATTTACGTTTTATCTTGGAGACATTTAAAAAAAATTCAGTGTTAATAAAACATTTATATTTCAATGTTCGGGAAACATTACTTTTTCACTATTAATAAAAACAGTACTTTTTAACTTTCCAAAAATATTTTAGAAAAACTTTCGTTTTTTGATGTTGGAAAAACATTTAATGTGAATGTTAGAAAAATATATTTTACGTTTTTCAAATAAACATTTTTTTAAAGTTATTAAAATGATTTTGTGTTTAGTGGATAACAGGTTAAAATAATTAGCAAAATGTATTTTTCAGGTTACATTTTTAGTCCAGTGTGACGCACCGGGACCTCCATCAAACTAGCGGATCATGCTTTGTCCAATGATCACAGGTTCAATGGTCTGAAGCAAAAGTTTTGCATTAGGAGTCGCATTAGAAAAACAAAAGTTTCTTGAAGCTGCATTTATTATGCAGAACAAAGAAGTTCTTAGTAAACATCAAACATATTAAAATCACTCCTTATGGAAGACAAGCGTCCTAGGATGCACGTCACACTTTAAAATAAATAAAGACAATGCAAGTTCAATATTTTGTTTATATTTGTGACAGATTTGTGGCTTGTGCATTTTGATAGTTCTGCATTAAGACCCTGGTTTCAAAAGTTTCCTCAAGGATTTTATTTTACCTATAATGAATTTTAAGTTATTAAATAAAACTTTCGGAAAGGTAACTTTAACAAAATTAACGTAATCTCGTCCATGGGTCAATGACTCCATAATAAAGTTGTGTGGTTTTGGAGTGTGTTATGTTGGGTTGTTTACGCTACGGTGCGGTGTGCTTTTATCAAGGGCTTACTTTGATTATATACACGCAAGTTTTTAGTGGACTGACAAAAATTACCTACTTGAAAATACAGGCTTTGCTCGAAAAGCGGCTTGTTTATTTTGATTTTACATGCTGCAGTGCATGCATCAACTCTTGAGTTTAATAATAACTAAAATATTTGGTTAATACGTGGTCAATTAGACTGAAATTACCTGAAAAAAGCTTTCGTTAGAATTGAGCACTGGGCAATAAAAACACATTTAAGTAATAGCCGAATAAATCCCAGATACGCAAACTTAATAGCCAATATATAGCGAAGCAACAACATCAATTAAAAATACACGAAGGAACCAAGCCAATTCTCACAAGAAGAGGAGTCAGCAGGGTGACACAATTTCCCCCGAGGGGTGGCTCGGTTTTTCCTTTTGGTGTACAGATTAGGGGAAATACCAGAAAATACTTGGGAAGTACTTGGAAATATACTAGGAAATACCGGGAGGTGCTTGGGAAATACAAGGAAATACCATTGAAATTTGGGGACATATGGGAAAATACCAGGAAATACCGTAGGTATTATACCGTAGGTATTTCCTTTTGGTGTACAAAAATCTGCGATGGAGCCACCCCTCGATTTTCCCTAAACTATTTAACCAGGCCCTAGAAATTTTTTTAAGAAACTTAGCTTGGGAAGAAATAGGCGTCAAAGTAACCGGACAATATTTAAACCACCTAAGATATGCTAATGATATTGCCTTAATAACAGATAAGAAAGAAGAACTGATAAAAATGCTGAAAGAACTAGATACAGCAGCTAAAAATATAGACTTGAGTATAAACTGCACTAAAACTAAAATCATAACAAGCACAGATGAAGATTATCACGATCAGAATAAACCAAAAAAAAAATAGAACAAATAGAGGAACATATGTACCTATGACAAATTATTAAACTAAAAAAAGAAAACCAAACGGCTGAAATCAAGAGACGAGTAAGATTGGTCTGGGCAGCATTCGACAAATTGGGCTACATAAAACGAAAGTGTATAACCATGTATCCTTCCTGTAAAAATATATGGATCCCAGACCTAGACACTTATAAAATCAATCATGGATAAAGCAACAAAGACCCAAAGATCAATAAAAAGACAAATGTTATATGTAAAGGTAACATATAGAAAAAGGAATGAATGGATAAGATATAAATCAAAAGTAATAATAGACAGAAATAAGGTCGATGGACCAAATTTATTGTGAACTGGAGGCCTTGGGAAAATAAAACAAATAGGTGAAGACCATCTCATTTGGGGTCTTGGGCAGAAGATTTGAAGAAAAATGTGGGGACTAGATGGATGAACACGGCGACACACAGAGAAGAGTGGAAGATATATGTCCAAAGATGAATCGAAGATGGCTAAATAGTTCGATAGATAGAAAATATCCATTCTAAGTGAAACTGATTCACGATTTGGCATTAGTTGCAGGTTTCGGTAATGACGTCATTAGACATAACCTTAAACATTTGACAATTGTCAAGTAATGTAGTGACGTAACGGAGTATGTTCCAAAACCACCAAAACTGAAGCATGCGCAGTAACCGAAATCCTATATATATTCGGTTTCACAACGTTCCACTTCTTCCGATATCCAATCTCCACTCGTTTCTGTTTGCCCATAATTCATCATCTAGGCCTCTTATTCTTATTTCACTGTCTATTCCTTCTCTCCAGCTTCTCCTTGGCCGTCCTCGTTTTCTTCGGCCAGTTGGTTTCCATTGTAGTATTTGTTTATGTAGTCTTTCATCATTCATTCTTTGTACATGTCCGTACCACACCAGTTGTTTTGTTCTAAGATCATCCACTAAAGTACGTTCACCACCTGTCATAATTTTTCTTATTATTTGATTTGTAACTCTTTCACTTTTTGATTTCCCTGCTGCTTTTCTCCAATAGTCTATCTCCGTAGCGGAAAGCATTTTTTCTGTTCTATCCTTGATTGGCGATACTTCTGAGCCGTATGTAATAATACTTTTTACAATGGTGTTTTATATAAGCTTTTTGTTATGTTTTGATATACTTTGGTCCCAAATTGTTCCATTTAATAAATTTATTGCTTTTCTTCCTTGTACGTTTCGATCTTTTATAGCTTTGTCTAGTGCTCCGTCAGCTGTAATTTTTAGACCTAAGTATTTATACTCATCACAGGACTGAATTCGCTACCTGGTATTTAAGATTAGATCCTGTTTCGTTTCACCGATACACATATAGTCTGTCTTATTGAGATTAACCTCTAGTCCCCACTCTTCTATTAGTTTTCGTGTCATATATTCGAGGTCGTCATAATCCTGAGCCACTACTATGGCCTGAGGGTCAGCGAAACATAAAGTATACAAGGTCTGTTTCATCCAACAGAATTCCCATGTTTTGGCATTTTCTCTTGCATACTTTAAGGAGTTGTTCCAAGTATATCTTGAAGAGCGTAGGCGAGATACAGCAACCTTTATTGACTTTCAAACCTTTGCTCAGTTTTGCTTTTATTTTAACTTTTGCCTTACTTTTGCGGTATAACTCTTTGATGGCCTTAATTAGTTGTACGCTGATGTTTGTGTTTTCTAACGCATTCCAAAGTAGATTTAGTGGTATACATTGTATATAAATTGACGTAAATCCTGACTACCCGAAAAAGGAACATTAAGAATTAAATTGGGGTCCTGGCTTCAAGCACCGCGTGTGAGAATGCATGGATATGTCCCATGTTTATGGTCTAACGTATTTGATTTGGCATGAGGTCAACTTTTATGTGTTAAATGTTCTCCTGCAACCGGCGTGACTGTCAATAACAATTTTTATACCAAAATGCAATAATGCAAGGTTTTACTCAAAACCGTAAACAACAATTTCAAACCAGGAGTAAAATTAAAGAACGAAAAACTATGAAATATTTTCATGCTTCTACGTTAAAGCATAAATACATGTTCAAAAAATCGAAAACTGAAACACTCAAAGCTTGCTTTGGAAACAATAATAAATTTAGAAAAAAAAACTTTTTGAAAACAAGCTTTTATAAAATGGACTAAAAAGCATAAAATAATTTTTTGAGTGTTTTGATATCATTATAATAAAAGCGATGGGCGTATTAAAGGAAATTTACCCGTTTTTTTTTCTAGCCGTGTTAACTCGAAGTTTAGTGAAAATCCAAATTCATTATATTATAACAGAGAAATATAAGGGTAGATAATTTAACCCAACCCAACACTACTCAAGCTACCCTTACATTTTTCTGATATGGATGGACATTATTACGCCTGCTTCATATTAGACAAATCATCCGCGACCGGCAGTGTGTCGATTTATTTTGTCACATTGAAAAAGAAGAGTTCGTTGTGGACGATCCACCAAATGCGCATGGAACGGCATTTACCTAATATTAAATACGCCCATCGCTTTTATTATTATGATATCAGAACACTCAAAAAATTATTTTATGCATTTTAGTCCATTTTATAAAAGCTTGTTTTCAAAAAGTTTTTTTTCTAAATTTATTTTTTAATTTTTAGATTTGTCTAAGTCTATGCAGTTCAGCTAGCGCATCGATATTGCAGAGAGTCTTTCCTGTCAATTTTGAAATATCTAAGTCTTCGATGAGAAGGCCGTCCAATGATTTGATACTAAACAAAATACAAACTAAAATTTTACCCCCTCTCCGCCCTCCACGTTAGGGGGGAGGTAGGCAGTCAGTGATACCACATTATTGGATTGTCATCGGAACTATAACGTTATGCGAAATTTAAAGTTAATCGGATACGTGGAAGTCAGATGAAAGTAATCAGAAAAACTTGACATTTAATCGTCCATTTTGAATCCGCCATATTGAAATTTTGTAATCTGATCAAAAATTCGTAATCCTCATCCTCAAAAACCCCCAGATACCAATTATGGTGGAAATCCAACAAACTAAACTTTTAACCCCTCTCCGCCCTCCAGGTTGGGGGTGAGGTAGGCAGTCAGTGATACCACATTATTGGATTGTCATCGGAACTATAACGGTATACGAAATTTAAAATCAATCGGATACGTGGAAGTAAGTAATCAGAAAAACTTGAAATTAAATCGTCCATTTTGAATCCGCCATATTGAATTTTTGTAATCTGATCAAAAATTCGTAATTTTCATCCTCAAAAACCCCCAGATACCAATTTTGGTGAAAATCGGACAAACTAAAGTTTTACCCCTCTCCACCCCCTCCACGTTAGGGGGAAGGTAGGTACCCGATGAAGCCGCATTATTGTATTGTCATAGGAACTAAGACGCTATGCGAAATTTGAAGTCAATCGGATGTTTCGAAGTTCTTCAAAAATGAGTCGCAAGATTTGATTACATACATACATACCCACATACATACATACATACATACAGGTGAAGTTAAACAAAAGCTTGTAACAAATTTCAATTCGCAGACGCGAATTTTCAAGTGCGCATGCGTGTGTTTTGTTACGTAGACACACAACTGCTGTGTAGGTGGACGCCATATTTGTTGTTTATTTACGTTTTGCGGTGTTTTGCGTTTGTCGTGTCGTGTATGTTGTTTTTTCTGTGAAAATTGGGAAATAATTCAGGTAAAATATGTGCGGTTTGGGGAAAAATGTCCGGGAGAACTACAGATTGGTTACTTCTCCAATAACTTGACTGGCCTAATACATTTTTTTATTATTTCTCTGTATTCCTTGTAATTTTTTATTTTTGTCTTTATTTTATTTAATTTTTTTGGGTAGTTGAAAAAAATACATTAAAAACTGCAAATTAAAAAATTAATCATAAGTATAAAAGTTATAGAGACCCTCCCAAAAATACCAAATTTGGGTCATCCTTTACCCAACTAATCAGCAGCAAGTAGAGTGTATCAATATTTGCCATAGGCTCGGTAAATTACTGGTCTTAATTAAAGTCAATCAGGTTCAGTATAGATATCAATTATAGGCTCATAATATTATATTTCAGTAAAATCTAATATTGTATCCGTCAAAAGCCGTTTATTACTTTGATTCATGCTAGTCAGCAGAAAGGTATTAAAACCAGATTTGCATTGACCAATATTTCGTCAGTTATTTAACATGTAACCAAACCAACTAAGCTCTAATATCATCGTTGCATCTATGTAGCATCAACATGCCATAACAAGTTATTTTTTGGTTATGTTGGCTGCAATGTATTTGAGGGCATACCTTTGACAGTGGGAAAGAAGAGTTATAGAGGTCAGTTGAATGGCTTGGTCAAGTTAATTCCCGGAGAGATTCTCGTTATTGTATAGCACAAAAATCACATCAACGTTAAATTCACGTGAACAAAAATAACAAAGTTTTTTTTTTACTTGAAAACAAACTTATACCATATAATATTTATTTTGTTAAATCTACATGATTAAAGATAACTTAAAAATAATTATTACAATTATAAAAATGTACTTTTTGCTGAATTTTCTGGTGCTGTTTATATAACGTGTTTTTTACCCTCGTTATTTTTATGTACCAAATTCACACTTGAAAGGTCCTCCACAACATGTTCTAAAACGCCACTAGATTAAGACTTCTCAAACCTACTAACTTTCTGCGTCTTTTTTGGTCACGTTTTTTTTAATAACGTTTTTTAACTTAAAAGAGACGAGAAAGGAAGTTATAACAGTTTGCTAGTTTAAGACTACAACACTTCAAGACAATTTCAAAGATGGCGCTCAAGGCAAGACAAAATAACTATATATCTATCTATATACATTATGTTTTTTTTAAAGCTAAACAAGATTTTTGAACAGTAAACACTTTCACAGAATATTAATGTGTCTTTATCAGGTCAATAACAGATGCGTCGTGATCGTGGATGAGGGATCAGTCCCTTAACAGGTTTTTGGAGTTTGGAGGCCAAAGCACTGCCTGATAGATTTCGTCAAAGTGAAAACTCCCGACAATAGGTGGCGTTGCTGCTAGTAAAATCTAAAAAATATTCGATAGAAAAGCAATGCAAGTCGCGTTTTAAAATTCGTAGAGAAAAGGCGTGAATCTAATGTGATTTTAAAGTTGATAAAAATCACTTGAAACTAACGTAAAAACATTGCTGTTTTAATTTGATAAAGGCGTTGCAACGTTATTTTTTATAACGTTAATGAATGACCTATTAAGCTTGTTTTCATATATGAAATAAACGTTTTTTTCTAGCAGCATTTAAAATCAACGTTTTTTTTCTCACGCCTTTTTTACGTGTTAAACACGTGATTGTGCTATGTGGGTAAGTTTTTTGAAAATTTATGTATGGTATTTGGTGGCATAATAAGAGAGCGTTTGCGTACAGAGCAAGAGATTCCTGGTTCGAGTCCCGACCGAAGACAAACTTTTTATAAATTCCTTTCTTTAATTTTACTTGTTGGCAAACCAACTGTTTTATCCGCTACTTCCGCTAGACATAGAGAGATATTAGCTATGTTTACAAGTAGACTCAAGTCATGCAGTTTTAGAACGTCCGCTCCAATCGTGAGTTTTAGAAGGAGCGAGTCGCGCCAAAATTGTAGCTGTCGACACGATTTTATCCTTTCCTCTTTCACGACTAAAACTGGACGGTTATATCTCGAGCATGTTAATACCAACATCAGTATTTACTAAAGGTTCTAAAACGCTAAAGTACTAAAGTCCTTAAAACTCGGTTTAGATTTTGGTTAATGATTTAACTCATTTTTTTGCCTTCAATGTAATAGTTTTTAATATTCGCATGATTGTTCAGAAATATTTTACCATATAGGCCACCTTTTTTATTGTTACAATATCATATCAGCACAAAACTTTTAAAAAAATAAAAAAAATATAATATTTTGGTTTAAAAATTGTAGCCATATTTAAACATCCATACGTCATGTCACTAGGACATGTCCAATAAAAACGGTGTAAGTCAGTACCAGCTGTAGGTCAGGGTTAGGCAAGTTTGCGATGATTAAACCGATGTTGAATTGTGTGAAACCAACAGAAACAACTACTCCGAAGGAAAATACCCCTACTGACATTAAATTATACTGATGGATTGATGCTTTCGTTGGGAACTTGTTAAAACTGTTAGGTTTTCACTCTCTCCAACGTCGATCACAACTATACGAATGATCCCCGTCTGGAACACGTCCTGATAATCAGGAACAAGTGATCCATGCCAATCCACGACCAGTTTCGGCCTATTGGGCCATCTCAGGTGAATGTAGGCGATAGCTCCGTGTAGAGCATAAGTTGTGTGAAACCAACAGAAACAACTACTCCGAGGGAAAATACCCCTATCGGCATTGAATTATACTGATGGATTGATGCTTGTTAAAACTGTTTGGTGTTCAAAGTAAAATACCTTTGTTTTAAAAGATATCGAAAAATAATGTTATAAAGAAGAGTTGTTTGGATTCAAAAGTTACGGTAGATTCTCAATATTTAGAAAAATCAGCAAACTGTGATTTTATGTCGATTATGAAAATTTTGTTTAGATGATTTTAGGCTGAATTTTCTGAAAATTGGGAATTGGTCGTAACTTTTAATTCTAAACAACTTTTCTTAATAACCTCCTCTGATATCTCTTAAAACAAAGGTACTTTACTCATAACACTTTTTATTTAATCAACCTACTAAACCACCCTGTATAATAATTGATTTGGCTCATTTTCTTAACATGTTAGATAAGACCAGGATTTTGGTATCATTTATACCTTACCGTAACTCAATTCGTGGACACACTGTACAAATATACAGCGTTTCTAGCACGTAGCAGCGAGAAGCATTCTGGGGATATTTTGACATTCATTTGTGTAAAGAGAGATGGAGGATCCGTAACTGTATGTACCTTTGGCCGAATTAAATCCCTTAACTAATCGCGACCACTAAGCCATAATATTATAGCTTCACATGTATAGCTAGCTAGCTTTTGCGTTGCCCCCGCCAAATTCAGTCGGTTTAATGTACCTCCATTTGAAAATGCAACGTGTTTGCGAGCAAAGCACTACCAATGACGGAATGGGACAACTGGCTGATGCCAATTAGGCGCTGCAGACTAGGCGCTTGCCAACTAGACGCCGCGCCGGGTCAACTTGGCGACGCATAATGGGTTATATGAGAGGACTAGCGCGACACTCAATTTTAACCCACTTCTGGACATCGGATCAACTTCAAATTTGGTACACACTTAAAGTTCCGATGACAATACAATATACTGATATTATGAAGTTCACAGCTCCCCCCCCTTTGAAAATGCTGGAGGGAGGCTACTATCTAAGTATGTCCGATATCGTTCAAAATTGGTATGCAGGGACTTTTGGGGATAGGGATCAAGATTTTTTAATTAGATTTTTAAAATTGTGAAAGTAACGCCCTCCTCCCCCTTGGACAATTTTGACCCTCTTGTACATATCCGATCAACATCAAAATTGTTGTGGACTTATAGTTATTATAAGTTACAGTGCCAATACAATACAATATTATAATGCTTTAAAGTTGGCAACCCCTCACCCCTTTGAAGAGGGTGGAAGAGGACCATCTAAGTATGTCCGATGTTGTTCAAAATTGGTATGTAGGGACTTTTGGGGATAGGGATCATGAATTTTTAATTATATTTTTAAAATTGTGAAATTGACGTCGCCCTTGTCCCTCTTGTAAGTCAATTTTGACCAACTTGTACATATCCGATCAACATCAAATTTGGTATGGACTTATAGTTACAGCGACAATACAATATTATAAAGCTCTAAAGTTGGAAACTCTTCACCTTTAAGGATAGTGGAGGGGTTTTCGGGGTTTAGGATCACGCACCATATTTTTTCTTATTTAGTAAGCTTTCGAACAAATTTTCACAAGTTGGGTCTACCAGTTGCAAAAGAGGTTGTTACTAACTTTTTACTTAAGTTTCTTAATTAAATTATAAATTTTACTTAAAAGGATATTTTTTATTGTCTAAAAATGGCAAAAAAGTTAAGATTAACTTTTCTTAATATTTGACAGGTGTCAAAAAGAAGTAGTTTTTCTTTTTTGATAGGCTTTCGAGCAAGGTGCCACAAGTGGGGTTATTTTATTTGAAAAAAAAAGTTTTATGCGAGTAGACCCCTTTGCAGGGGGTCTATACAAAAAAATTTCGAACAGAAGTATTGCTCGTTAAAAATCTTAGTCGAAGCACTTTAGGATTTTTCAGAATAATCTAAATTCAATCTGCTGTCGAATTTATTTCATTTGGCTGATACACTGATTGTATAAAGACCACGTACATGGTTGTGTTTAGAGCTACCCCCAAAAAACAGGGGCAGCGAGGAGCAGCAAATTATTTGTTTTTTTAGGTAAATAGACCCCTCTCTCTAATATTCTGGTGGAGATTTTACTAAGCCTTGCTAAGCTTGTTTCTGCAGGCTTTACAAAGAAAAATAGAGACGAAAATAAACGTAATATATTTCAAAAAATTTTAACCATAAAAAGGGTTTTGGAATTAGGAAATTACTAAGAGTTTTTAAAAGTGCAGTTACTGCTTATGCCCACTTTATACCCATATACCCAAAAACCGCTGTTTGTATTGTCATTTTTTTTATTTAAAAATACTGTAAAAATACATACATTTTTCTCTCAAAATATGTTTCAACTTGGGGCTCTGTTACAGAGAAATACATTAAGACTTTTTTTATCAGTTGCAGTTTTTTTATTAACTGGACTATCTGCAATACATTTGGGTGGGTTTGGTTATCATAATTTAAAAAACATATACAGGGCTAATGTCGTGCTAGCTCCGCCATATAACCCATTGTGCGACGCCAACAAGGCGCCGCCGGGGCAACTCAGCGCTGGACTAAAATATTTTTTACAACGCGGTTTGGTTACAACGGCGTTTGTTTGGGTTCGGTTTGGTTAGAACGCGGTTTGATGCAGTTTGGTTTCTCACCCTCAAGGATCACGCAAAAAAAGTCAGGGAATTTTTTTTTTAATATGTTAGGTGTGGTTTCGTTCGATTCAATTCGATTCGGTTTGGTTTGATAAATTGTATTGTTATCAGAACACTACACCATTTAACTCTACTTAACAACACCAAATTTCAAGAAAATTACGTAAAGGATTTTAACGATATTTTTTATTTGCATGCATGTTGTTTGCAGTAAGACCCGACTTTATGGAAAAGGTCTTTGATCAAATGGAGTCAGTTTACCTGCTGGTTAATCTATCTATTTATTTAGCCTTCTTCAATCCATCTTTGGACATAGGCCTCCCCCAATATCTTCCACTCTTCCCTGTCCGTCGCCGTGTTCATCCATCTAGTTCCCGCATGTTTCTTCAAATCGTCAATACATCTCATTTGGGGTCTTCACCTACTTCTTTTATTTTCCCAAGGTCTCCAATTTACAATACATTTGTTCCATTTGCTGGTTAATACTTTCTTGAAATTCTGGTTTTTTGGATTTGGAAATGGCTTAACTTTGAAGGCTGCTACGTTATTCTACTCGCATTATGAGCAGGCAACTGTTTTTCAAAAAAAAAAGGTAATGCCATAATATTGGCGGCAACACTAGATGAGGTCAGGAAAGATGAAGACGTGCAAATTAATATATGCTCCAGCAGCCAGGTCACTCTGAAGAAAGAGATACAAAGGGACCAACACAGGAAACGCCAGACAGGCGAAGGGGTGTGACAAGATACTCTGTGTCTCTTTACTGGATACTGGCTGCTCCGTAAAACACCAAGAGAGGTAGGAGCCATAGTGGGACTTCTCACCGGACACTGCGTCCTCCAAGGACACTTGGCAAAGATGACAGAAGACCTTCTGAATCTGACATGGCTCGATATTCTACCCTTTGTACAGAAGACGGGCAAGCTTAGCAAAGGAAGGACGCATTAGGGGGATACCCAGGGTTTGGAGAGAGGGCGCTTTATGTGCCTAGTCGCCAGGCCTAGAGCCTACCTTACACTACTAGCCCATCTCAGACTCAACCTGTGGATAGAAAGAAAAGACGTCAAGGCACCTAGTGACAGAATATAGGGCCTACGCAGGACTTATTGTTTTCTGTAAATGTCTTTGTTTATATATTTTGTCAGTTAGTTATTAAATAAACTTCAATTACATTCATATGAATTTTTACAATCAATGTAACTTAAAAACTACAGAACACCATAAATTGGCGACGAGGATGGGATTATGAGAACATGATGGTTCCGAGTAATTAGTTGATCGTAATTGATCAACATGTCTAATAATTTTCTGTTCATCAACTAGAATTTCATAATTTTAGATGCCCTTTTTACCACAAACTATTCCGATTTTCCATTTTTAATTGCCTTTGTAAAATCTCGCTTGAACTTTATCACCAATTTTCAATCTTTTTTTTTTAAAGACTCAATAATAGCATGCTTGTTTTCAATATTGAAACTACGTTTCACTAGGTTAATTGTTGTTCTAAATGATCTGTCAAACATTAATTCGCCTGGGCTTAAACCAGTGATTGCATTTGGAGATTTTCGTTGTTGCACAAGTAGTCTAACGTTTAGATCCCCAGATTCATCATAGCTCGCAGATTTTTCTTCAAAATCTGAACATATCTTTCGGCTTGTTTGTTTGATGCTGGATGAAAAGGAGCTATAATTGTTTTAAAAATTAACCCGTTAGAATTGAAAAATTGTCTTATTTTCATGGCTATAAATTGTTGTGCATTGTCAGAAATTACAGGACAGGTAATTTAAATTGTGCAAATATTTAGTATACTTATTAATTGTAGCTTTACTTGGTGACGTTTGTATAGGAATCGCTTCAAACCATTTAGTATAGGCAGTAGCAAAACATGTCACTACCACTAAATATTCAAAAACGCCTCGACCTTTTACAAGAGTAAGAAGACCTGTAGAAAAACTGAACCCTTGAATTTTGTGACAAGAGGAAGTGTTATGTATGTTTCGTTCTATATATTGTTTCCTAAAAATGTCGTTGTTTATACATTTTATAAGTCAGTCATTAAAAAAACTTCAATTACATTCATATAAATTTTTACAATTAATTTAACTTAAAAACTACAGAACACAATAGCAACAGGCACTCGAGGCACCTAGAGTCCCTGTGTGTTGACATATTTGGATAATATATCCAAATATGTCAACATACAGGCACCCTAGAGGATCCAACCCTTAGCAGGAAAAAGCTACACCCATTTTACTAAAATTATATTATCTTTAAGTTATTAAATTTGAAATTCAAATAAATAATTACAAAATGCCAGGGCCATTAGTTTATGTTTAAAATTAGAGAAACTACAAAAGACTTACGTTGGGAATTAATGTACCGTTTCATGATTCAAGCAGATAGGTAATACTAAAAAACATCTTAAAAGCACTTCCACTACCCCATCCGTTCCAAAAGTTTCCAAACAAGAGAAATGTTGGCAAAGTAGTTAGAAAAGTTACGAGGAAACTATAAAAGACAAACTACTATACCTTTTTTATACATATATTCTATGTAGGTAGGTAGTAATAAATCGACTTATATTGTATAAATACATACATTTTGAGATAAAAAAAACATAAAAACTCCAGAGCAGTAATCCCAGCCAACTTTTGGGGAAACCCATTCCTGGCTTAGGGTTTATTACCATACTTATTATATTCCAAGACATAAAAATGGTCTATATGTATATTTCGAATCTGAGAATCCATATATTAAAATCCTTAAATATTTTAGCCATCTCAAAGGCAAGACGAATCCATATTTTTTCTTATAAGTATTACTCACTTGCAGTGGCAGTTTCTCCATAAGTGCACATGTGCACGTGCTCTCTCAAATTTTACTTAAAAAAATACTAAAATTTAACTAATAATTACCCCAAACGGAATTCATTAAGACTGGAATATTACCTACAATTAATACCCGGTATGTTTGTGTTTGTATTCGTGTTCACACCACCTGCGGTGCATGCTGGCGGATGCGCTATATAGTTAGTTCGAATCTAATTATTCACTTTTATTTGCTCCGTAAATGTTGTGTCGCATTCTAATTACGAAATATAGAAAGAGAGGACGACATGTCCCATTAGAATTTTACAGTACATAGAATCTGAACCTTCCTGCGGCAGTGCCTAGGACAGAATCTGTGCAAAAACTAGCCTCGATGCCGCCCGCACCCCCGTGACGCTCCCCGCACCCATGGTTCGCGTTGCATGTTAGAGGAGCTCAAGGGCACTTTTAATTAGTGCACTTAGACAATTTGGCATAGTGATGTGCAACGATTACTTTTGCAAGTATTGAGTAGATACTGATACTTCCTAGTCGAGTATTAGATTTTATTATTATTTATATTATATTATCGGTAAATCCAATATATATAAATATTGGTCGAAATGATTACAAGTAATCCAAACTCGTTACTCATACGGCCGATGCCGATACGATTGATACGAAAATAACACTTCGGCTTCGGTCCCATCCGGGATTCGAGTAACGAGTATTTGGTGTCGAAGGATATTCGATTACTTCGAATCCGCCCATGTATCAGATATTAAAGTATCGAGTAGATAGTATTTGCACACCACTAATTTGGCATTATCGGTCGGCGGAAGTTTCTAATTCTGATAGCATTAGCATGCAATATTTAAAAACAATTAAATTTTCATCTTTGCCATTAGAAGAAAAAATACTCTGCCAATATATGGGCCCCTAAGCTCACACTATGTACTATAGTTATAGTGTATGTGTGAGCTAATATAACTAAAAACTAAAATATATTTTATTCAACTCCAGACTAAATTACCTTTTGTTTGATACCACACAAGCCATGTTTTGACTTAAACTCAAATTTTTGAAATATACCCCCACCCTTAAAAAAAACAAAAACTAAAATGTATTTTGTTAAACTCCGGACTCAATTACCTTTCGTTTGATATCACACACGCCATATTTTCACTTAAACTCTAATTTTTGAAATATACCCCCACCCTTTTTTTTAAATAAATTAAAATGTATTTTGTTTAACTCCAGACTCAATTACCTTTCGTTTGATATCACACACGCCATATTTTCACTTAAACTCTAATTTTTGAAATCTACCCCCACCCTTTAATTTGGTTTGTGTTCGGTGGATTTTGTTCATTTTTAAATGGGACCATCTCGGCCCAAAACCCAGCCTGGCTACCAAATTTCATTAAAATCGGCCAAGCGGTTTTTGAGTTATGCGCGTTGGTCGTTACAGACAGACATACAGACAGACAGACAGACAGACATACAGACAGACAGACAGACAGACAGACGGCGCAACAAAAAAGTTTCAAAATCTTCTGAAACGCAAAGATATATAAAAATTTTTGAAATCGGAGCAACTTTTTTTTTCTCGAAAAAATTAGGATCACCATAGCTCACACTACTATAGTATAGTATATGTGTGAGCTAATATGTAAACTAGGTATAATACATTTATTATTTATTTATAATTTCAATAATAATAGGTAGGTAACTAATATCTAACTAAATATCTCATTTTTTAATTATTTGCAAAAAAAAATCCGCCTGCGCCGCAATGTTTTATTTTAGCTCACACATATACTATACTATAGTAGTGTGAGCTATGGTGATCCTAATTTTTTCGAGAAAAAAAAAGTTGCTCCGATTTCAAAAATTTTTATATATCTTTGCGTTTCAGATGATTTTGAAACTTTTTTGTTGCGCCGTCTGTCTGTCTGTCTGTCTGTCTGTCTGTATGTCTGTATGTCTGTCTGTCTGTCTGTCTGTCTGTCTGTCTGTCTGTCTGTCTGTCTGTGTGTCTGTATGTCTGTCTGTAACGACCAACGCGCATAACTCAAAAACCGCTTGGCCGATTTTAATGAAATTTGGTACCTAGGCTGGGTCTTGGGTCGAGATGGTCCCATTTAAAAATGAACAAAATCCACCGAACACAAACCAAATAAAAGGGTGGGGGTAGATTTAAAAAATTAGAGTTTATGTGAAAATATGGCGTGTGTGATATTAAACGAAAGGTAATTGAGTCTGCAGTTAAGCAAAATAAATTTTAATTTATTTAAAAAAAAAGGGTGGGGGTATATTTTAAAAATTAGAGTTTTAGTGAAAATATGGCGTGTGTGATATCAAACGAAAGGTAATTGAGTCCGGAGTTTAACAAAATACATTTTAGTTTTTGTTTTTTTTAAGGGTGGGGGTAGATTTCAAAAATTTGAGTTTAAGTCAAAACATGGCTTGTGTGGTATCAAACAAAAGGTAATTTAGTCTGGAGTTGAATAAGATATATTTCAGTTTTTAGTTATATTAGCTCACACGTACACTATAACTATAGTACCTAGTGTGAGCTTAGGGGCCCATATATTGGCAGAGTATTTTTTTTGGGGTGCGAAAGCTCTTTACCACGCGCCGCCACTGCGAACTTGTGACACAGTCCCAGCAGTATTTCTTTACATTTTGCTTAGAAGTTCCTTAATATCATAGTCATAATAATAGATTTGAAAGATCACTTTCTAATTTGCTCTGGAAGAGGTATGTCCCACATAATGCATTTTCCACTTAAATTTTTGCATCGATAAGTCATAGGTGCGAGAGATAAGGTATACAATTCAAAAGTAATGGAAAGTATAGCCAGACTCCTACATCAACGCAACTCTTTCGATATAGGTGCCTTTTCTTTTGATGTACACCGTTTTCTTTCTGTGCCTTGCACACTTAGATCATATACTTTTTCTCATGCACTCTGATTTTTTTTATTAAATAATTAAATACCCTATAGCTGTACCTTTAAGCATACTGATGAAATAAATGAGTTTAAAGTCTAGTTCTAAACTGCCTCTTTTCTTTTGTGTTCCTAGGACTCCAAGGAAACTTTTCGACCAACTTTTAGTAGATATTTTGAATATCGATCCAATCTTATCGAAACTAATGGCAAAAGCGTAAAAAAATCTAGTCAATGCATTATTTATTTTACTACTTCGGTGTATAATAGTATTCCGATGACAATACAATTAATAATAAAGAAAATTAATATTTTTTGATTCCAGATAAAATAAATGGATCCATGACGGATCTGATACCTTCCTGACCCATTAGCACACTCCAAGTAAACTCCATGCTATATCAACCTTAAAAACAGTTTTTTGTAAATATCTCCGAAAAGAAAGCTCCTACTGTATAAGTTTTTGGTTATAACACAAATTTTTGCAGAAAATGTGCGCTACCAGATTCCGAAAACCGCATAATGATGCGACGGTCTGGTAAAAAATTAGTATTTTTTAAACATTTTCACTGTCAAAATCAAATCAGCTCGTTACAGTATAGAATACTATTTTACCTAAAAATTTCATAAAAATCGATTGACCGGTTTAGAAGCTATCGCGTTACGGACAGAGTTACACACACATACACACAGACAGACATCACGACGATACTAGGGTAGGTCAAAATATAATATAATTTTCAGTGTTTTCCAAAAAAAATTTTAGTCGAAAACAATACCTTCTCTAGCCATTGCTGTGCGGGTTAGGAAGGTAAAAATCAAAATGGCATATATAACATTCTTATTTAATAGCAACAAACAAACTTGAAACTGCGGTAGTTGAGGTCACTATACAATTTATGACTGGAACTTAAACCAATCAAATCGGTGGATTTTTTTATAAGCTAATACAATTAAGGACACTTATCGTAAAGGCAAGTTTTGTTGAAAGCGAAGCCTCATATTGATTTTCTATTTTTTGGTTATTATTTTTGTTATGTTTTCCTCGGTTTTACATTGGCGGCGGCTCGCAACAAAGTATCTTGAAACTTTATTATTATTAAAAAGACTGTGTTAAAAACTGCCCTTTATTGTTTCTGCTATATCTTAACTCTCCACTCTCCGTAGTAGTCCAGGAGATTAGCCGAAAAATGTAAAAAAATTTCAAAATAAAAACTCAAGATCAAGCCATTGCTACGCGAGCTAGGAAGGTAATAAAAATGTAATAATATGCTAGTAATGTAAATACCTACACTATAAAAAACTTACCAGAATTCAGTAAAATCAGCGAAATCTGGTGGGTAAATTGCAATTTAATTTAAATTTTACAGCTTGTATATAAGGCAATTCGTCCATCCTTCCTTAAAATGTCGAACGTACACTTTGTCTTTAACCTTAGCCGATTTATGTACGTTCAATATACGACACCGCTTTTCAGAGTTTAAAAGTATAGGTATATTAGTTTGTCATTGTCGTTCTACGTTGGAAACGAGGTTTTCTCGTAAAACCCACACTGCATCGTACACAGGGAACATTATGCAAAATAGGATCAGAACCGAATGTAAACAATACGCCGACACACAGATTACCAAGAAATCCAGGCGACATCACGGTCCCCACAATGGGGGACCGTGAGGCGACCTAACCGAGCCGTTTTCTGTGACCGTACACTATTTCAAAAATGGACGCAGGTTCATCACCTAACTCTTTGCCGAGCTAAGAATGAGCCACCAATACACTAGCGAGGAAAACATGTCAAAAATTATAACCCAAAAGTAGAAAATGAAAGTCAGGCTTCTCTAGAGACCCTGTATGTATGACATATTTAATTAACTATCCTATTTATGAACCGATTCGTCTTGCAACATAGTGCGTGGTACTAGTGACAAGAAAGTTATTAGAGTTACTTCCTCACTCCCTTTGCACCATAATTACCTCATCATTGTTTAAAGCACTTTTTTGCCACAGACTAAAAAAAAATATTTATCAAAACTTATCTATAGTACATAAAATAAAACAAAGTGTAAATTTGGTTTGGTGTGTCTTGACTTCTCTCTAGTTGTATAAATAATTTTACCCTTAAGTTTTAGTAATTTAATGGTTAGATATACCAAGATAAGGATGCTTATACCCATCAGCTTGCTGGTGTGGGTCTTTTGAATTTAAATTTTTTTCGCGGTTCACATACTCCAGAAGCGGAATGTATAAAAATTTCTCTTTGTTTCTTTTGCTATAATGCGTGTTATATGGTCAAAAAGATAACTTAAAAATATATAAAAATTAAAATGCTATAGTTTTAGAAATAAATAGTAACTTAAAATGTTTAACTAAGTAATAAGTTAATAGATATCTTTGATTACTCTGAAAAGGCAAATTAAAATTATTATATTATGAGACATTATTAAAAGTCTTTTAATCTTTAACATAATTCTTCTCATTGGAGTTACAGAATTCTTGACTCCTGCTCAGAAAACCTCTTTTCGCTGGATTTTCAACTAGTATTAGGAACTTTTTGAACCCTCGCATTAGCTTCCTGGGGGTATGAGTGTCTTTTAAAGGTTTTTGAAAGGTACGTTACATTTTAAGGGTGTTTTATGGGTAATTCAGATTGGGGTATTGGTTAAAAACTGATAGAGGTGGAATGGTCGGTTTCAGAGAATATGAGTGAACCTGAAAGTGATTATTTGATCCCTTCCAGTATATTTTTATTATTCCAGTTTGAATTTGCAATAAGCTATAGGTATAATAAGCACTGAAAATTGCTTCGGATGTACAGTACATTTCCGATTATCCGAAATAATATGTACCAAAGTGATTTCGGATAATCGAAATTTCAGTTAATCCAATTTTTTTTTTGAAAATATTTGATAAAAAACCTACTCTTTTTGCGCTAATAACAGACGTTAATACATACTTGTAACACACTGTCGGCTAACTAAAACGATTCGCATTTTATACCGTCGTATTGCCGTGAAACCCCGAGGGGAACCACCTAGCAGTATAGGTGAATCCCACACGCGTTTCTTATAATGCGAATTTTTTTGGTTAGTCGGGATTTTTGTTTTTAAATAGTTTGTTTCGGATAAATCGGACTTCAGAAAATCGCGATTCGGATAATCGCGATTGTACTGTAATTACATTTCCTTCTTTATCTTGTTTCAGCTGATGATGAGTCTCTTTAGACTCGAAACATATCCTAAATAAAACTTCAAGCAATAAGGTCTTTGGAGAAGACGTCGAGTTTTTTCTTTGCAAATCTAACCCTTTTAAGTTTGACTATGAAAAACACAATACATTTTAGGTCTAAAACCACTTATAGTCTCCAATTAATTAGTAGAAAGGACACCACGTATACTGTTGTTTTCCCTCGTTAAGGATTTCTAAAATAAGGTCGTATAATTGGGATTATCCACTCACCAAAAAGTTCTATGAAAGACCCTATTCCCGAGGTCCGACCAAACATTTTTTGCATCAGGAGTTATACGACCGATGTCGGTGTTACCCAGAAGGACCGACCTACCGAAACCTGATTACCCAATCCTACCGACTCAGCTGCGTCAATTAAGTACTAATGAACAACCACTTTGAGTTTATGTTTTAAGTATTCCTTATATTTTAATATTACTATCACAAGAGTAACCTTAAGACTGTGTAAACTAGTACACCCGTATTTACTAAGACGTTAAAAGTTTTTAGACCGGGTTTAAGTATCATAGACTTGATACCGACCGGTTTAAGTGTACTTTTTTATTAACTCGCAGGTCAAATAAAGACTCGGTTCACCCTAATGTGCAATATGATAGTAAGCATTTCTCAAAAAGTTTCATCTCATATAAATTCAAATTACCTTTAGAAATAAAGAAAAACAACATAAAATGTTTGTAACTTTGTCGTTAAAAAAAATCTCAAATTATAGTACCACCCCTGAGGGGTAATTTAAAATTCGAAAAATAATAGAAATAATCTATGACTGATAGAAACGCTTATATACTATAAAATTTTCAAAGCTAAATAATACATAAATAACTTACAAATATGTGTGTAGATGCATTACCGTATTAAATACGTATCAATATTTAAATATTGTAAAAAGTACAAGAGATATTAGAATCCGTTTTCAGTTACACATCCACCAAAGCAATTGAACATCAGTTTAATCATCGCTAACTTGTCTAAAAAATTATCATGTAAAATATAGCGGACAGCTGATAGTGACTTGTGACGTTTGAAAGTTTAAATATGACTACCATTTTTAAACCAAAATATTATAATATTTTTATTTATTTCTAATCTTTGTGTAGAAATAATGTCTTTGTTACAACGAAAAAATATGACCCATATCGGAAGGTATTTATGAACAATTTATTGAACCAACATCTAGACTTGTAAACCTAGGATTGTACCACTCAGCACACTCACAGACCCTTTAGTAAATACTGGTGATAATGTTTACACTATATATATATCAAAGACAACTCCTCATTTCTGGTAGGTGTAGGTAATCAGGTTTCTGTGTGTTGTTCCAGGTAACATCGGCATCGGTTGTATAACCTGAGAGGAGCAAACACTTCATACTCTTCTCGGGTATAACTTACTAACCTTTCTTTTAACACTAAAATAAAAACGTGGGACGCATAAAAATGATTTGTGTGGAAAAATGTGTTTTCAAGCCCATAGACATATATCACATGCACACCACGTTGTTATTTAGGTATATCAAGTCGGATTTGTGTCCTAATTATTTTTAAGTTTTTGGTAAGTCTAAATCGTAAGTTAGCAAGTCCTTTGTATCGATCGATCACCCCAACACTCCCTTTCAAGCCAAGATAAAGTGCTTCTTTAAGCCAAAGATAATATCTTCGAGAGACAATGGGATGGACGAGCCAGATAACCACTTAAAAGTCCAATTGTTGATATAGCAATGTCAGTTTGTCGCCTTAAGATAAACTTATGGCTTTTATTGGAGGACACACTGGCAAAGGTTTGTGTGAACTTAATAAATTTACATTTTATTAGTATATTCTTTCTGGAATAGCTGTATCCTGTAAATAGAAAATCGATATTCAAAGGATTATGTTATGCACCTCTTTTCTAATCTTCGAGACATAATGGGATGAAGAGGCAACTTGAAAGGCTAATTGCTGAAATAGTAATATCAGTTTGTGGCCTTAATAGCCCATTGCACCGACTTGTTTTTTCGCTACTTACACCCGGTTTCCACCTATGCATGCCCACCTTGATTCAAAAAACGCATCAGTTCACGCTGCATGTAAAACCGGTGCAAATCCATGGTCCATCACGTGATATGCTTTTTGAATCGGGGTGGGCATGCTTTGGTGGAAACAGGATATTAGTCTAAAGTGTTCCTTATTAGGTCATATTATGATTATATTAAGAAACGCTTTAAGCTATGGAACCGAAAAAAAAATCGGTAAAATTGAGCCTCAGAATCTTGAGTTAAACTTATGGATTTTATTGGGGGGTATACGGGCAAAAATTTAAGTTAACTCAACAAATTTACAGTTTATTAGCATGCTTTTTCTAAAATAACTGTGTATTAAAAGAAAAAATCGGTTCTTAAGAGATAAGACTACATCTCTCTTCTTATCTTCGAGACACAATAGGAAGAACACTCAGTCACTTGAAAGTCAAATTGTTTGACACTCATCTAATTTTGTCATCTTAAAGCAAACTAATGGGTTTTATTGAAGGGTACACTGGAAAAACTGTGTCTAAATTCACATTTTTTTAAATTATATTTCTGAAATAACTGAGTCGTGGAAACAGAAAATCAATTTTGAAAGGCTTGGAATCACAGGGTCTCTCTACAGATTTTTGCACCCCGGGCAAAACCGACATTTTTAATAATTATGTATTTTTAAACTTTTTTTTTGGAAATGTTTGGCAAGTATATAAATTTGACATTTTTTTGGTTTTTGTTGACATCTATAATCGTACATTTTTGTCTCATTTAATTCTCATTTTTCTGACATGAAATTTAAAATTATTTGATATTTTTTAATGTTTGCTCTAACTGTTTTTTTGCATTTCCGATAAATCCAATCAAATATTACATTTATTTAACTTAGTAAGTTATAAAAATCATTATGTATTTAGTGGGCTCCTTGTCCTAAAATTTTAACCTTGCAATGGGAAATTAGATTTTAACCTAACCTTCATTAGACGACCCCAAAACCTCCTACATTTTTAAGAAATATGTTTTATGTGTATATTTAAGGCCAAAGTTAAGTACTTAGTTTTTAGAGCAATCTCTCAATAGAAAATATACTCTAACTTATCAGTTAAGAGGCTCACAGAAAAACTGTTTTACAAAAAGAAATTACTTAGCTCTAGACCGTTGTTTTACAGATTATACGATTATACAGCCTTCTAAATGACGTCTGCATTCATTTACTCATAAATGCATTATTTCTAAACCGATTTAGTAAAATGAAAGGCATCATAGGGAAAATCCACTGCTCATCAAAGATCACAAATAAAAGTTGCCACCGCGCCGCGTCGTCTTTAAATACAAAATGTCGGAGAAAATTAAACTTGACTTGACAATTCTGTCTGTAACTCTCCTCTTCTTAACCGATTTTAATTAAATAAAAACAACCTATCATGGTAAAAATTGAGTTTTATTTAAAAATACCTTATTGCCGCCAACTTAAAATGCAATAGGGCGAACTAAATCGAATTTAATCATAAAGGACTGACTAAATGAATTTGGCATACCATAAAGGATAACTTACTTCAAATAAAGGTAGTTTTGACAGCTCCAACAAACCCACTTTTCCCGGACTTTCCCACATTTTAATAGATCACACTTTATCCACTTAGATATTTGTCAAATACTTTACACACAAATAGTTTTGACAGCTCCCGCAAACACACATTTTCAAGATTTTTTAACATTTTGAAAGATAACTAACTATTTATCGAAACACGATAATTTATGCACATATTTATATAAGTTACACGTTTTGATTTTATGTATTTGCACGTCAAAATCATTGGTATTATTTAAATAATAGATATATATGCAAACATTTAACAGCAGTGGCGCACCCAGGAATGTGTCTTGGGGGGGGCCCCGACAGCTACAAAGCGCGCCCTCAAAAAAGTGGCGGCCAAAAAAACAAAAAAAAAAAAAAAAAAAAAAAAAAAAAAGGTCGTCATGTCTTTTCGCAACTACGCCACAGCTTGGGCTTGGGAGGGGCCCGAAGCCTCCTGATGTCAAATTTTAAGGTATTTTTCATGTTTTATCATCAAATATGTGGAAAATATATTAAAAATCTAAGGCTTGGGGGGGGCCCGGGCCCCGGGGCCCCCCCCCTGGGTGCGCCCTTGTTAACAGAACTAAATATTTTTTTGTTTGCAACATAATTATAAAGCAATAAATTAAAACACAACTAGACCAACGAAAAAAATACATGGTTATCCTCATTCGCGTGTTCTTGCGCACGTGCGTGAATCTTTCTTATGTTATTAATTTGTTAAATATATTCGAATTTAATTAAAATATTTGCACGCGCCGCACTCCGCTATTTCTTTATCATTGAACTGTCTTTGTTTATTATAACGCGCTAGAGTGAGACGAACGGCAGACAACAGGTGTATGGAAATTAATTTTCCGCAACGTGAGACGTCAGACGGTTTACGCAAAAAAAATATATATATTTTTAGCCAACAACCTTCATTAGAGTTCCCCAAAACCTCCTAAAACCATCGATTTTTAAACACACTGTACATCTTTGAGAAAAATGTTTTATGAGTATATTTAGGGCCAAAGTTAAGTATGTACTTAGTTTTAGAGCAATCTCTCAATAGAAAGTAGTATCTAACTTATCAATTAAGAGGCCTACAAAAAAACTGTTTTACAAAAAAAAACTTTAACTCTAAACCATTGTTTTCTAGATTATACGTTGCCCTCTTGCATTAATGTACTCATAAATGCATTATTTCTGAACCAATTTTAGTAAAATAAAAGGCGTCATAGTGCAGATCCACTGCTCTTCAAAGATCACAAAAAAACGTTGCCGCCGTCTTTCAATAGAACGTG
The DNA here is from genome assembly GCA_963576565.1 of Aspidapion aeneum. NCBI lineage: Eukaryota > Metazoa > Arthropoda > Insecta > Coleoptera > Brentidae > Aspidapion > Aspidapion aeneum. The sequence continues at coordinate 205,222,501 of OY755038.1, forward strand.
TCGGGCAAAATCAAACTTGACTTGACAATTAATTCTGTCTTTATTAACTTTCTCCTATGTTAACTATTTCGTGACAGATTTTAATTAAATAAAAAGGACCTATCATGGTGAAAATCCAGTGTTATTTATTGAGACCTAATTAGGTTGCCGCCATCTTAAAATTCAATAGGGCGAACTAAATCGAATTTAATCCTCCATAAAAGATAACTTACTTCAAATAAAGGTAGTTTTGACAGCTCCAATAAACCTACTTTTCCAGGATTTTCCCACATTTTAATAGATCACACTTTATCCACTTAGATATTTGTCAAATACTTCACATAAAAATAGTTTTGACAGCTCCCGCAAACACACTTTTTCAAGATTTTTCCACATTTTGAAAGATTAAATTTCACACACTTGCACATATTTATAGAAATTACATTTTGATTTTATGTACTTGCATGCACATCAAATTCACTGACATATTTTTATTTTAAACGATCCACTGAAGCGTATTTTTAGCAAATGTAAGAACTAAATATTTTATGATATTTTTTTGTGTTGTTTTTAAAGATCAAAGGCCATAAAGAGTCGTGGAAAAAGTCAGCGCGGTTAAAATGTTTTCGGCTTTTGTTTTGCCTATACCGTTTTTGAATTTACCCCTTTGAAAACCCACTCAATTTGTATGTAATATTTTGTTGTACTTATTTTATATCTAATATTTTATCTTTTGCACAGATTTGCAACATAATTGTAAAGCAATAAATTAAAACACAGGTAAAAAATAATAATTGCAAGACAACAACCAATGTTTGACCCCTTCCAAATACGCTAAAAGTTTTACGTAAGACCAACGAAAAAAATACATGGTTATCCTCATTCGCGTCTAGAAAAAGCATGAAAAACATTTTTGCGCACGTGCCTGAATCTTTGTTATGTTATTAATTTGTTAAATATATTCGAATTTAATTAAAATATTTGCACGCGCCGCACTCCGCTATTTCTTCATCATTTAACTGTCTTTGTTTATTATAACGCGCTAGAGTAAGACGAACGGCAGACAACAGGTGTATGAAAATAAATTTTCCGCAACGTGAGACGTCAAACGTTTTACGCAAAAAAAAAATATATTTTCAGCCAACAACTAACTTCACTTGTTTACATGTATCTCTCTTTATTCCTAAGGGTTAAAGAGAGAAAAACTTAAGCCGAGGTAAGTTTAGAATCGCGTGTATAAAAAGATGTAAGAACGCCGGCCATTCGCGTCGCGACGCGCGATTTTGACTGATATTACATTGAATTCCTTTGGACTATTTAAATTTCGGCCAACACAGTTTTGGTATGAGTAGAGCACAGAATAAAATAAGTAGGTACAAATAAATAAATAAAATCTGCATGCTAGATAGATAGATAGATAGATCTTTATTGCCATTATATTCACACAAATGGAAAGAAAAGTACTCTGCCAATATATGGGACCCTAAGCTCACACTAAAAACTGAAATATATTTTATTCAACTCCAGACCAAATTACCTTTTGTTTGATACCACACAAACCATGTTTTGAGTTAAACTCAAATTTTTGAAATCTACCCCCACCCTTAAAAAAACTATAATGTATTTTGTTAAACTCCGGACTCAATTACCTTTCGTTTGATATCACACACGCCATATTTTCACTTAAACTCTAATTTTTGAAATATACCCCCAACCTTTTTTTTAAATAAATTAAAATATATTTTGTTTAACTCCAGACTCAATTACCTTTCGTTTGATATCACACACGCCATATTTTCACATAAACTCTAATTTTTGAAATCTACCTCACCCTTTTATTTGGTTTGTGTTCGGTGGATTTTGTTCATTTTTAAATGGGACCATCTCGACCCAAGACCCAGCCTAGATACCAAATTTTATTAAAATCGACCAAGCGGTTTTTAAGTTATGCGCGTTGGTCGTTACAGACAGACAGACAGACATACAGACAGACAGACAGACGGCGCAACAAAAAAGTTTCAAAATCAAAGATATATAAAAATTTTTGAAATCGGAGCAACTTTTTTTTTTCGAAAAAATTAGGATCACCATAGCTCACACTACTATTGTATAGTATATGTGTGAGCTAAAAATGAAAGATGTGCTGTGTGTGTATCGATAAAAATTAAAAAGAATTGTATACTTCTCACAAAGGTGTGTGTATACACACACAGCACATCTTTCATCTTTTTTCTTTGCATATGCTTTGGGCAGTACGACCATTTAGTTGCTACGTGCTTACGTGGTTTTAAAACCACATTCAATGGACGAAACTTGTCTATAGATGGCGCAGCTGCGTCTCAGACAAGTAGGGTCACTGCTTTAAGATGACACTACGTCTTCGTGATGCAGTGACCCTATCAGACAAGAACATGCCAGTGTGCTTAAACTTTCGAGTGCTCGAGCCAGATCGCTAGATGGCGCCACACCTTTAAGTTTCCTCGTATCTCACAGATGCGAGTAATTCATATGTAGGAGGAGGTTTTGGTTCAAATTGGCTTACCTAGGTATGCTGTTCTCCACTGATGACGTAAAACACACAGAAATGTACGTCTGGAGATGCTACCTTGTGTAAGTGTAAGAAACCAACCAAAACCAACTCTTCCTTCTCTTTCTGACACTCGCAAGTTAAGCACACACACATTTGTGTGAAATATAAAATAATTATTTTTGATTTTCACACAAATGTACTGATACATGGTCGTCACACCCTTAATAATTTTAAAAACCCTAAACATAAGTTAAAAATATTTTTGTTAAAAGTGATTATAGTATAAATTTAAAGTTTTTGTAGAAAGACTTCGGTTCGGTTTAAAATGTAGTTTACAATTTTTAACACTAAACTGTTTCTATATAGATATGTAGTTCAGCATATGGGTAGAATTTAAAAAATATAAAAAAATTTGACGCAAAGGGTTGTCGGTACAATCATCCGTGGGTGTTTGAATAGGTTGTACATATAGCGAAGCGTAAATGTAACCACTGTTACCATTGGTAGGTAACAGTTAAAAATCTGGAAAATAAATATTTTATGAGTGCTATGAAATATTAGATTAGGTTTTTAAAATGTCTTAATAATCAGTGTTATCACACTACAATATTTTTAAAGAATTTCAGTGCTGCCACTTATTGTAATAAAACCTAACTTTATTTTGAAATCGGCAGTGACAGATTTATATGCAAAAAGCAGCTGCCTTCTTTCAAAATTCGGCCTTTGTGTATTTAAGAACCCGATTTATTAGGGACTGCTTTTACTAAATAAAAATTAGCGACTTTATTTCTAAATTTGACTTTGGTATGTTAATTTTGAGAGGTCAGTTTTCTTTGTAAATCTGTCAGAATAAAGCCGACTCTAAAATAAAGAGGTTTTAGTCCCTAATATCGTTTAACGTAAATGCCTAGATAATGCCTCACGCTAAATGGAAAATTTTTTTAAGGGTTTAATACCTAATTAGGTATCAAGGTAAGATCTAATAACTTCTGAGTTAAAATTTTACAGAAAGAAACAAAATTGTTTTACCCGTCAGCTAAAAAAACTTTAATTCTTCTAATTTTAAAAGACTAAAAAAGCCCCGTTCTGTTTAAATCTAATTCTAAGGTTATTTCAACTAATAGAAGTTAGATCTATTTTTAAGAACGAATTGAAAAGTTTTCAGATAGACACGCGGCTTTGTGAGTAAATACATATAACATTTGAAAAATTTAAATTAAATAATCTGATAAAAAGAGCTAACTATATCTCTAGTTTGCTATGTTACAAATGTCTCTCTCATTCTAAATCCCTCTCTGTCTCTCTCTCTCCCCTCTATCTTTACGTATTTTCCCTTCTCTCTCTCTTTCGCTATCTGTATCAATTGATACCCGGATTACATTCAACCTAGTCGACGTTAGTTTTTCACAAGATAATAATAAGGAAGTAGCTATACCGGGTGGGTCAAAATAAATCGGACAATTTTTTTTCATTATAATTTTTGAACTTTTGCATGGATTTTAATGGGACAAACTGCAGCAGATAACTAATCTGAGGTTTGACAAAATATTTTTTTTTGTCCTCCATCTTAAAATCCAAGATGGCAAACGAAATTAAAATGTACCCTTCACACAACAAGGTACGAATCAGCAAAGTTAGTTGAGTGGTTCTAAAAAAATATATTTTTGTTTCAACCTTGGTTTTGAATATTATACGATTGCCTTGCCAATCATGTCTGCATTTATTTCCTTATAAATTCATTACTACTTAACCGATTTTGATCAAATAAAAAACATCCTGGAGAGAATTGATTGCCTTTTAAAGATTATAATCAAAATTTACAGCCATCTTAAAATTTAAGATGATGTGCAGAATCATACTTGATTCTTAAAAATGGCGTGTGTATTCTTATTTTCGAAAAATGTTTTAGTTTTTTTTAATTTATTGAAAACCACTACTTTTGCCCTGCACAACAAGGTACAAGTTAGTAAAATCCGTGTAGTGGATCTTAAAAAATCTATTTTTGTTTTCATTCATTGATTTACAGATTATACGATTGCATTGCTAATTCTGTCTGCATTAACTTCTTTATAAACTCATTATTACTGAACCGATCTTAGTGAAATAAAAGAAATCGTGGTGAGAATTGATAGTTCTCTAAAGATTTTAGTCGAAATATGGCGCCATCTAAAAAGTTAAGATGTCGGACTGAATCATACTTGACCCTTCGTTTATTCTCATTTTCCAAAAATGTTCTTCGTATAAATATACCTTTGTACTTGAATCTACAACTTATGACCCGCTAAGATACTTGCTTTTTTGGCAATAGTTCAGTGTGAGTACTACAAATTGTTTTGTCTAAAAATGTTGTTTTTAAATTAAGACATGCATTTTTGTTTTGTTACGAATCTAGGACATGAGCCAAATTTCATTTTAAAAAAAATAAAGCAAACCTGACTGAACATGTGCATCGTATTTCATGATAGTGACTTAACAGTTTCATTTTCGTTATGAATGGTATCCAATTAAACAAAAAGAGCCTACTGAATCTAAAATTAAAAAGCCAATGCCATTATGAAAGACACAATCACGATCAGGGTCGGACTAAGTACGTCAGGGCCCCGGCGCGGTGGGTGAGCAGGGCCAAGGGCCTCGTAACCAGAAAAAACAAGGTGTGTTTTCTTCTTACTCGAACTTGATTTAAATTGATTGGGCTCAGTGGCAGATCCAGGATGTCGAGGAGGGGGGGCAGGGAGGCAACAAAAACATTTTTTTTTGCTATATATGTCTATAATAAAACACCGAGACCTTTTAAAGGAGATATAAAATAGGTACTTTCCTAATAAATAAAGATTCGAAACATAAAAGAGAATCCAAAATTATATTAAAATGTGCGCAAATATTGATTTAGTTACAAAAACGGTAATTTGTTTTGTAAAAAGTCGGTCCCAATTTGTTTGACATTAAAACAGTCAAAACAACAACGAATAGAAAACGTCATAGCCCGGCTAAATCAATATGTTCGTAACAACCAGATAAGAGTATATATGTTCCTTTCTAATAAAATCGTTTAGAAGAAGACATAAATAAAAAGCAAGTAAAATAGTAAGCTAATGACTAATTAGTGCAGTGCCTCGTTTTGGGAAGACGCTCGAGGGCACGGATTATTGAATTTAAACAGATACGTTTTGACCAAAGTTAAAGTGGTAAATCCAAAATGAATGCCGACATACGTTACAGTTTGACATTTCGTTATCTGCTTTAGAAATCTGAAGTCTTGCCCACACTTTTTTCCGTTATTTATATTTTTGCCAGTTTTTTTTAACTTAATTTGAGATGAAATCGAACTGTAGTAGTAGGTCCAAGAATTTCTTTCTTTTTTAACAAAAACACAACAAAAATAACTACAACTGACAGTGTCCGTCATTGTAATAGGGCCGCGCTCAACGATCCTAAACACACAGGATTGCTGATTTCCATATAGGTAACTCTATGTTAGCGTCGCTCAAGCGAGACCAACACTGCCTGTTTACGTCACCAGCGGACCAGTTGCTTTGTTTGTATTGAGAATTCGTGTGATTTTAAGGTGTTTTTGACGTTTATATCTCCGTTTTTTTGCGTTTTTTCATTAATTTGACGGTGTGGTTAAATATTTAGGAGGTAAATAAACCTTTAGAAATGTGAATTAAGTGAAAAATTTGGCTACTTTTGGCTTGTAAGTCCGTCCGTCCCTGTCATGAGCAGCCCACCTTAAAATCTTTGCATTTGGCATATATCAAATGTATTATGCGTTTGTTTCAACGATTTGTATTTTTAGTGTCGGGACTGTTCTTAAATAACGGAACGCTTAAGTGGGAGGGGGTTTTACCAGTGGCGGCTGCCACAGGGAGGGCAATGGGGTAGTGTCCTCCCAAAACTAGACAACAAACAGTATTTTTAATTGATTTATTTAAAAAAAGTTAAATCTTCCCTTACGCCATGATTGTTTAGTCCTTTTTATTATCTGTAGTTAACATCAAGCGATTAATTGGGTGAACTTTTTTAGCGTAAATAATTACAAGCTGGCAGCGGCGCGCGGGGCAAGGTTTCAATTTCACCCGTTTTTCAGCGGGGTAATCATTATCGTGCGGAAACGTCCGTTGCCCTTTGAAAATTGTTTCTAAATTAGCACGAAAAATAAAAAAGAGAGCCTAATTTCACTTATGGTTGTAATTTGTAAGTTAAGAACTATAATGAGAATGAATTATAATAACTATTAATATCAGAACTAAAATGTTTGAAGAGAAAGAGTGTAGGTACGACTGGAGATGACCGTAATTTGAGAATATTAAAAAAGACTGTTAATTAATTTGTATTTTGTATAAATTGTATCATAAAATGCCTTTTAGTTTTAGATCTGTAATATCAAATAAATACCTTTTTGTTACTTACATAATATAAGTGTATTTTATTATATCCGCAACAAAAACAATACATTATACATCTAATGATTTAAATTGATTAAACTTTTAGAAAAATCCTACTTCAGCTCTCAGAGCAAACTCTTGATTTATCAAATCATTTGTTTTGAATTAATAAAATTATTAATTATATTTACTAACACGAATAAAAAATTTGTGTACAAATAAGCAAGAAAAAAGCGGGAAAAACTCACGATTGCAATGTGTCTTAAATGAAGCGCGCTGAGCAGAGGTCCACTAGTGACGTCAGCAAGGCGCCGCCTACCGCTGAAAGATTCGAGCTAATAGGCAATCCTGTGTGTTTAGGCCGCGCTAACAACAGAGTATAGTAAGTTTGGTTAGGCTGCATAACGGGTTGCCTACAAGTGCACTTCTACTTCAGCCAAATTTTCAGTTTTTCAATGGTAATGTCAAACGCATGGTGTACCCATTGTTTTTATTTTGGTTGGTTGTAAAATCCAATCTCTGGATGTTCTATAATCTTTTTTCAAGGGCCGTCTTAGGAAATGCCACGTGATCACTTGATAAGAACAAAAACGAACACAACAACAAAAGAGGTTATTTTAAAAGAACGTCACTTCGGCCAATTTAGGCAGTTTTCATAAGGCCACTTAGACCGTGCAACAACCACAGATAGTTTAAATATAAATTAAGATAATCATAGTAATTTATAAGACAGGAACAGACTGTAAAGAACTGGAAAAAAGAATAGTAAAAGCAAAAAAGAATGTAAAATTTAACACATATGAAACAATGGTGACAATCACGCTGTTGTATGGAATAGACACTTGTGGCGTAACAGAAAAATACAAAGCAAAAATGGAAAGTGTCGAAATGGATGCAATAAGAAGATCAGTAAGAATATCTAGAACAGATCATATTAGAAATGAGATCATAAAAGAAAGAATGGGAATCGAGGGAAGCATAACGGATGACATTACTAAAAGGCAACTGATATGGTACGGCCATGTACAACGGATGAGCGACGAAAGATTACCAAAGCAGGTCCTAGAATGGCAACCAATAGGGCGCAGAAAAAGAGGGCGTCCTAAACTGGAATGGCAAAAGTCAATACAAAGATCAATGAGTAAAAAAAACCTGACTGAAGATGACTGTCAGGATCGAAGGAGGTGGAGAATAGGCGTCGGACAACGTAGAAAATCGTTATATATATAACCGACATAGTAGTAGTAGTAATTTATACAGTAATAGTAATTTATAGAAAAATAAGGTGATTGGGCAGCGCTGTCACACATTTATAGGACCAAAAGTTTATAATCATCTTCCTGAAAATATAAAAAATCAAGCAACTTTAAAACAGTTTAAATGTTTACTCATCAAGTGGCTGCAAAACACTTCAAAAATCGAAATTCATTCAGTGATTGACTTGAAAAAAGATTTACAATTATACTGAAAAAGAAAAAGAAAAAACGCAATTTAAGTATTGCTTGTTTAAAGTTTTATTCAAATTATTGTATTTAATTGTTTTTATCAGTTGAACGCATGAATTTGAGATGTTTGTTTGTTTCTGTGCGGAGGTCTTGGGTTTGTGTTTTTAGCATGATTTATTTATTTATTAGGTTTATATATTGTATACCTTTGGTACATTAATAAACTACAGTCGAACCTCTATAACTCGAACTTGAACGGACAACCAAAACAGTTCGAGTTATGGAGAGTTCGAGTTATAGAAACTCGAGTTAAAGAGGTTTAAATACGTGTAAAAAGTGCAGGGACCACTTAAAAGGTCCGAGTTATAGAGAGGTTCGAGTTATAGAGGTTCGAGTTAGAGAGGTTCGACTGTATTATTCTTATTATTGTTATTAATGTATTCATTAATTATCTTCTTAATGTTGATCAAAGAAGGGCCCCGGCTTACCAAATAATAACATTCTTTGACAAAAGTAGCCCCTATCGCCAGCTATACCGAGGCCCCGGCGGGGATCCCCACTCTCCCACCCGGGCCTTATCACGACATTTGTTTCAAAGCGCAAAATTAGTTTCTAGATAATTTCATATTTTCTATTACCTAATTATAAATTTGTTATACATGGTTAAAAGTAGATTTTGATGCTCTATTTAATGATGTATAAATCCAATATGGAGGCCATAAGAAATCACAAAGTTATGGGTATTATTATGGGTATACAATTGTGAGTTGCAGACGAAACAAAGCGGGCAGAACTGTTGACGAAACAAAGCGGACAGAGCTGTTGACTGAAGCCTAAGTTTAAATCTAACTTTTTTAGTAAATTAAGTTAAAACAAAATTTCTAATTAGTCTTATTACATACTAGATTGTAATACAATAAACACAGTATGTAATTGTGGCTAATGATAAAGAAGTATATGATGAGAAAGTTAAAAGAAGAATACCAAAAGTGGGGATTAACAGTGAACGTGGACAAGACACAGTACTTGTGTATTGGAAACGAATCCAGTGAGTTAGTACTAGAAAATGGACAAACAATATCTCCTTGCAATAAGTATGTATACTTGGGTGTCACATTTGATAAGATAGGAACAGACTGTAAAGAATTGGAAAGAATAGTAAAAGCAAAAAAAGTTATTGGATGTCTTAACAGTATTTTATGGAGCAGAGAGATAAAAAAGAATGTAAAATTTAACATATATGAAACAATGGACAAAAGCACGCTGTTTTATGGAATAGAGACTTGTCGCGTAACAGAAAAATACAAAACAAAGATGGAAAGTCTCGAAATGGATGCAATAAGAAGATCAATGAGAATATCTAGAATAGATCACATAAGAAATGAGATCATAACATAAAGAATGGGAATCGAGGGAAGCATAACGGATGACATCACTAAAAGGCAACTGATATGGTACGGCCATGTACAACGGATGAACGACGAAAGATTACCAAAACAGGTCCTAGAATGGCAACCAATAGGGCGCAGAAAAAGAGGGCGTCCTAAACTAGAATGGCAACAGTCAATCCAAAGATCAATGAGTCAAAAAAATCTGACAGAGGATGATTGTCAGGATCGAAGGGGGTGGAGAATAGGCGTCGGACAACGTAGAAAAACGTTCTAAACCGACATAGTAGTAGTGTGTGACAAATAAAAAAAAGATATTTTGTGTTTTGACTTTGTTTCGCTTAATATATAGTTTTTTTTCACACAAATTTAAAAATATAATATCCATAAAAAAAGTTCTTCCTCTTAGCATAATATGCGCATCTCAAGGTAATCCTGACTTTTTTTGAAGAGGAAATGTATAATTCTTAAAGGAGCATATCGGGCTTTTAGATGAATTCTACGGCTTATTTGCCTCCTTGTCCTGTTGCCCGGTAGGTCAGTCCGACCCTAATTTTTAAAGTAGAAATTTTGTTGGTAATTACAGCAAAAACTCGTGTTTAGAAAAATTCCTCCATTGCATTGTATGCATCCAAACTAAGAAAACATACCGTCACTCTTGACAATGTAGTGTTTATACTTTGTCCTTCCGATGTCTCTATTTTCAAACCTGCAACTGTTGAAAATAAATTTTCAATTTAGACTCCATACGATAGAACAGTTGTTGTTCGCCTCGAGTCTCTTTTCTAATGTGACACATTTAATTTTAAAAAGTAAATGGAACAGTTTAAAATAGGTTTTTAATTGGTTTCTATACTTGCTGCAATAGTTAAAAATCATTATGTCGGTATATATTGACACTTGACAAATTAAAACTGTTTAGGGGAGGGGAAACGAATGATTATGTACCTAAGCATCTATCTCTTTAGCCTTCGTCAATCCATCTTGATTCAATATCTTCCAATCTTCTCTGTCCGACGCCGTGTTCATCCATCAAGTTCCCGCATGTTTCTTTAAATCGTCCGCTCATCTCATTTGGGGTCTTCGCCCACTTCTTTAATTTTCCCAAGATCTCAAGTTTATATTACATTTATTCCATTGTCTTTCTGTCTGACATTATGACCGACAAATTTCCGTTTTAATTTTGCTACTTCTCCTCTGACATCCCTTACTTTCGTTTTATTTCTTATTCATTCATTCCTTTTTCTATCTGTTAGCTTTACCTGCAACATTTATTTTTCCATTGATCTTTTATTAGGTTATCCATGTTCGATTTTATAAATGTCCAGGTCTGGGATCCATAGGTAAGTACAGGAAGGATACGTTGGTTATACACTTTAGTTTTGAGTTACTGGGAATATTTTTTATTTTTTAATATGTAACTTAATTTACCGAATGCTGCTCAGTTCAATCTTACTCGATTCTTGATTTCAGTTGTTTGGTTTTCTACTTGTTCTATTTTTTATTGATTTATTTTGATTGTGATATCTTCATCTGTGTATCCAGTTCTTTTAGCATTTTTAGCAGTTCTTCTTTCTTATCTGTTATTAAGGCTATATCATCAGCATATCTTAGGTGGTTCAGGTATTGTCCGCTTACTTTGATGTCTATTTCTTCGCAATCTAATTTTTTTTAAACATCTTCTAGGACCTGGTTAAATTGTTTAAGGGATATTGTGTCACACTGTCTGAAATCTCTTCTTATACGGATTGCTTTGGTTCCTTCGTCGATGTTGATTGATGTTGTTGCTTCGCTATATATATTGGCTATTAAGTCTGTGTATCTGTGATCTACTCGGCTATTAAATTAAGATGCCTTTACTGCTCAGTGCTGCATACATGCATACTTCCCCTTAATTCCCAAACTATTTGTGCGTTTCGTATCTGATAATTTCGGATATAATTAACTAGAATGTTAGCTTTATTGTAGTAATGTTAAATGTTAATTAAAACAAAATGATTGGATGAGACTAATAAAAGTAAGTTCTAATGATGCGCACGTTTTTAATCTTAAAAAACCTACCTTTAAAATTATCAAAATATAATAATATTGGCCAAAAATTTTTGTTCAGGTAGACAGACAAAGTAGCAAACTTTACAACAAAATCATTGCGTTAGGCCAAGGAGTAAGCAAATGCCACGTTTTTAACATTATTTTAGAAATAATATACAGTGAAACCTCTCCTTGCGGACACCTCTATTAAGCGGACACTCCCTTTAAGCGGACAAATTTTTTGAAATCAAGCTTTTCGCTATTTCTTTATATGTAAAATTCACTCCTATAACCGGACACTCCAATAACCGGATGCGGACAATTTTTTTTGGTTAAAAAATTTTGAAACCTCCCTTAACCGGACGCGAACCTCTGACGGGACGGAGTGCTGCACAACATGGGCAAAAACATTATGTAGTATGTTGGCAACAACCCACTCTGCAGCCGGGGTATTACCTCTTTCCGTTTTAATGCGGAGATTAAATACTTCTGTCGTATTTACAACATATTTTATTCGGCGGGAACGAGAATGCTGTTTCATTTTTATTGTTCAATTGGGTGGTAATAGATCTCTTTGAAATAGTGCTTAGTAAAAAACTTCTTAGTTTACGTGAAAAAATGGAAGTTGTTAACGTTTCGGAGAAGGAACATCTATCAGCACGAAAGATCGCTAAAAAATGTAATATCGGAAAAACTCAAGTAGCGGAAATTGTTAATAAATATATAATACAATTTCGCAGTTGCCTCTCATAAGCGGACACCTCCAATAAGCGGACAAAATCGACGGAACCGTGAGTGTCCGCTTATGGGAGGTATCACTGTACTCATTGTGCGTATTATTACCCGATTAGACGCCATTTTAAATAAGTTTAATTAAAACAATTCCATAATGATTTTAGCACGAAATTTTGCTATGAATACCTCTTGGAGCTCTAAATTCTATGCATTTACAATAATATAAGATTTTTTTTTTAAATTTATCTCAACATTTTTTTTTAGGGTTTGGACACAAGGGGTGGCCCGATCGCCAATTTTTGTACACCAAAAGGAAATACCTACGGTATTTCCTGGTATATCCCAGTATTTCCTCAAATTTCAATGGTATTTCCTAGTATTTCCCAAGCAATGGTATTTCCTAGTATTTTCAATGGTATTTCCTAGTACATCCCAAGTGTTTCCTGGTATTTCCCCTAACCTGTACACCAAAAGGAAATACCGAGCCACTCCTCGTTTTAACACCAGCTTAATCGATCAGTGACGAAAATTAACAATCTAATTCTACTGTAGAGTCGTTCGTGGTAGTCTGTTCACTATTGTTTAGTAGTTTCATTAAATTGTTATTCAATTTGTGTTTATGTCTCTCGTTGTTGTAGTTTGGGCAGTCAATTAATATGTGTCTCACAGTAATTATTTCACGGCACTGGGCGAACATGACTGCATTGGTTTTTTTTAAAAATATGGTTGTGAGTTAAATTAATGTGACCTATTATTAACCTGGATGTTATTATTTGAAGTCGGCGAGATTTTGGTAGAAATGTTTATTTGTTTACATCGCATTGCCTGCATCAAAGTAAGCGGACAATACTCGAACCATCTGCAATATGCTGACGATATCGCCTTAATAACAGATAAAAAAGACGAACTAATAAAAGTAATAAAAGAACTGGATGCCGCAGCTAAAAATATAGACTTGAGTATGAACTAAACTATAACTAAAATCATAACAAACACAGATAAAGATATCACGATCGGAATAAACTCAGAAAAAATAGAACAAGTAGAGGAATTGAAGGCCTTGGTGCGAAAACCGGCCACATGCTAAAATTCAAGTTTTCGCAAAATGAAAAAAAAACTCTGAATTTGAAAATAAACTTGCAACTGTCCCAAATTTTGGTTCTAATACGAGTATAGAACTTATTGGTATTTGACCAAAAATTATTTTTAAAAATCTGGATTTGTGTGAACCTAAAAGTGCACTTGGCCGGTTATTGCATCAAGGTCTTCAATTATATCTGAGACAAATTATTTAAAAAAGAAAAACCAAACAGCTGAAATCAAGAGAGGAGTAAGTTTGGCCTGGGCAGCATTCGGTAAATTCAGCTACATATTAAAAAAATAAAAAATATTCTCAGTATCTCAAAACGAATGTGTATAACTAATATATCCTTCCTGTACTCACCTATGGATTCCAGACCTGGACAATTACAAAATCAAACATCGATAAGGTATGAATGAATAAGAAATAAAACAAAAGTAAGGTATGTCAGAGGAGTAGTAGCAAAATTAAAATGTAAATTTGCCGGTCATAATATTTGACAGAAAGACGATCGATGGAACAAAATTTATTGTAAACTGCCCACATACCACAAATCAAAACAACGTTAAAAACACACACTTTTTTAAGTTTAATAGGTAGCTTTTTAACGGTATTTTTAAAACCACGTTATTTTGGTGTGATTTTAACGTGGTTTTAAAAATAATATTAGAAAGCGACCTATTAAACTTAAAAAAGTGTGTGTTTTTAACGTTGTTTTGATTTGTGCTATGTGGGTGGAGATCTTGGGAAAATAAAAAAAGTAGCGGAAGACCCCAAATGAGATGGGCAGATGATTTGAAGAAACATGCCGGAACTAGATGAATATTTGGGAAGGCCTATGTTCAAACATGGATCAAAGGGAGATAAATAGATAAATAGACTGAATTAGTGCAACAAGAAAATCTGGCTTAAAATGCATTTACAAACATTACTTTTTTTCTGTTAAAATAAGTTTTGGACAAACTCTGATGTATTAAAAATAGAACTCAGCCAATTTACCTTTTTTAAAAGATTTAACCCAACTTTTTCGCTTCTCCACTGAAAGCACCCACTTTTGCCCATTGTCGTGTTGAACAGCGGGAATTCTATAAAATCGAACTTTGTCCTTATCTCCCTTATTTAAGGAACCCACAACGGCACAAAAAGTCGACATTTTTACAAAAAGTTGAAAATAAAACTACATGCGATTTAATGTAAACAATACTTTATTTGTCATCCACGATATGTAAACGCATCAGTGTGATGTAAACATAGTATTTATTGAAATCGATTTAACCCACATATAACCAATAGCCACAAGGCCAATCTATAACCTAAAAATAATAAATAAAATCAGTCGCTAACTAACTCTCAGACAGAGTCGTTATTTCCACCAGTCGGTAGGATCCTATCTATGGAAGGTATAAGAGCTTATAAAATCTTATTGCAGGATGGCACGAAGTTTGTTAGAAATAGAATTTACATTAGACCAATCAATGTAAAAAACAAATCAAATTGTAAGCAGACTTTGTCTAGAGATAATGTTAATAGCCAAGAACAACTTAGTAATTTTTCTAATAACTTAAATAATCAAAATTTAATACCATTCCCATCAAGTTTTTCTCAAAACTTTTCTAGAAAAATATTTCAAAATCATTGTCAATCTCAGAATGAGCCCTCTGAGTTGAATAGACAAAATTTCAGATAGTCAAAGTTAAGCTTCTTTTCAGAATATTTCAGATTGCGAGGGTTTTTCACCTGTGGTGATGGATTTTGACGAGTTTTCGGAAGAAAACAATAATTTACCAGGTTGTTCTGGTAGGGATTAGGGAGAATGGTTTAGCGACGTAAGTTCTTCCCCCAGTGACAAAACTAGTAGAAGCTCTAGTTTTAATAGTGTTAACAGTAGTTTTAGTATTGACCAGGCTTTATTAAATAAAAGCAATTTTGTAAATTTTAATTATAAGTTTGACAATACCATTGTAGGTTGTAATCATGTTGAAAATAGTACTCATAGCGAGAGTAGTCTGACCAAAACTTCTTCTTCGGAAGAGTGTTATAGCTTCGTGCCAGTAAATCTCCAAACAAAATCAGGAAGAAAAGTTAAAAGACCTTCTCGTTATGAGCAGTTGTAATATTGTAAACTGTATTTTTATTTTTCAGGTTAAAAAACTAACATTTTTGTTTTCAATTAGTAAGGTTATGATTACATAATGATAACCAAATACAACCAAATTTTTCACATCTTTCAAAATATGTCAAAAATCAATTTTAATTACAGAATTGTAAAAATTTTAAGTCAAATGTGTTATAATTAACATTTTTCTATTAAAATTACAAAATTGTAAAAATTTTAAGTCAAATGTGTTATAATTAACATTTTTCTATTTAAATTACAAAATTGTAAAAATTTCAATTACTTTAATTACATAATTAAAGACAAAAATGTTTCAATATATACATTTTGTATAATCTTAGGCTAAGAACTGTCTAATTTTATTTTAAGAATTGTTTTTAACTTTTTACATAAAAAGTGAACACTTATAACTCTTAAAAAAAAAGGATAAAGGATAGGTAAATAAAACTAAAACGACAAAGCTATTTAAAAAAAAATGTTTACTAAAAAATATTAGAACTACAGAGCTACCTACAAAAATAAAGTTTTGATGTCTTTTGTACTCAAATAAAAAATGAAATTGTCTTGAATGTAAATTGTAATTGTAATAAAAACTAATTATTGTTGTTAAAACAAAAGTGAAATTTGAGTGTGATAACCAAAATATGACTGTCATTATAGTTTAGAAAATATGTGATATTAGATTATAAGAAAGCGACTTAGGTTAGTGTAACTTAAATTTTAAACAAAATTCTGAATTTTAAATATGATCTAACAAAGTGACTCATAGTGAATATGGTGAGATAAACTTTAGAAAAAGAAGGATGTGACGTAAACATAGTATTTATTGAAATCCATTTAACCCACATATAACCAACAGCCACAAGGCCAATGTATAACCTAAAAATAATAAATAAAATCGGTCGCTAACTAACTCTCAGACAGACTCGTTATTTCCACCACCACAACCCCCCTTCATATTTGATAATCAGCACATCAGCTGATCTATTTATGAAGTTATCAGAAAAAGATCAATTGCTCCAATTTATTTTTACTTTCGGTGAATTTCAGGGTTAGAGGCAGGTACGTCTTAAATTTATCTGTACTGGGAAAGGGCCTTTAGGAATAAGTGCTGCAAGCGTGCAGGAATGTTGGATTACAACTGAACCAAAAGGTATCGCTTGAGTAAATTCCGGCTACTGATAATGGGAGCCCCGCACTCAGCGCCATTTTTTTTCTAAGCTTAAAAACTCCCATTATTAATTACCTTAGAATAAATACCTTTTAATATTTTTCAAAAAATGCCAAGTTAGCGGCTACGTCAACTTAAGATAATGGCTTTGTCTTCCAAAAGTTCCAAAATCCAAAGAATTTACTTAAATTTAAATCATAGTAAAAATTAAATCCAATTTTGACAACGTCAAATCATCGAAATTTTATTAAGAGCGTCTACTTTTTTAATCCAAGCCATACGTGTGGGTTCAATTGAATCCAATATGGCGGAACGCTTGTATCCGTCATGTTCCATTAATGGTTTTAATACGCTTTAGCAGTACAGATATATTTAAGACGTACCTGGTTAGTGGCTATTTTTTACTAATGTACATTTTCTACGTTGACTTAAATTATTTATAATATCAAATACCTAAGTAAATGCTTTTTGGCAGTGACTTCAGAAACCTTTCTCTTACACATTTTAAATGTTTTTTGCAACAATGTTGACATCATAGCCTTGACGTCACTGACCGAATTACCCATTTTGTTTGACATTCATAATATTCAAGCAAGTTTAGGGAAAAACGTTTCAGTTAAATAATAGGTCAGCGGAAAAAATACATAGAAAGCAGAGTAAAATAGCCAACATGTCAAATTTTTTTTTCTTAAAATCTCAAATCACACTTTACGCACATACGTTCCTCCGGAAACAAGTCCAAATGTGAGTTGGTTGCAATCGTTGGTATGTTTTGTTTAGGTGTATGTAGTTTGTAATGGGGGTGGATGGGTCTTATGGGAAAATAAGATAAAATTCGGTGGGCCGGTGCCTTATAAACCGGTGCCTTATGAACCGGTGCCTTATAAGCCGGTGCCTTATAAGCCAGTGCCTTATACCCCAATACATTACGGGCCGGTGCATTATGGGCCGGTGCTTTATGGGCGGGTGCCTCACAGGCGGTTCGGTTCGATTCGGTTCGGTTCGGTTCTGGTCACAATGTAAATGGACTTTACGCCCCGGGAGTTAGAATTAGAAAAGCGGCGGACCAAGAGAGATACCCAATATAGAAATAATTATGACAATATACTTGTTAGAAATAAAAATATTTTTGTGCTTAAAAAATGCATAAAGAATCTTGGCTATTTTATGCTATTTAGTAACACCGGGTACTCGAAAAAAATTGTTTAAAACAGAAACCGGAGTATTTTCTTGCGCAGATCCAGAGGTGTCCCTTCTCCCAGATATAAAAATTATTTTAAAATTCCGATTAAAAATAAGAAATACAGTAACCGCTTCAGTTTCTTACAAAATGTGTCTGGAGTGCCAGTTTTTTCACGAGAACGCGCATTTTGTCTTTCAGTGCTGGTAACTTTTAAAGTTCAGATCTAGTAAAAACAGTAAAGAAAAACCATCAAAATATAAACTCCACCCATAAATAATTCGAAACGTTGCCAAGAAATAATAAAAGTATTTTATAAAGCCGAGAGATAAAAAAGAATGTAAAATTTAACATATACGAAACAATAGTAAAAAGCACGATGTTGTGTGGAATATAGATTGTAAGATCAATGAGAATATCTAGAAAAGATCAAATAAGAAATGAGATCTTAAAAAAAGATATATTAATCGAGGGAAGGATATCGAATGACATCACTAAAAAACAACTGTTATGGTACGGCCATGTACAACGGATAAACGACCAAAGATTACTAAAGCAGGTCCTAGAATGGCAACCAATAGGGCGCAAAAAAAGAGGGCGTCCTAAACTGGAATAACAACAGTCAATCCAAAGATCAATTAGTCAAAAAAACCTGACAGAAGATGATTGTCAGGATCGACGGAAGTAGAGAATAGGCGTTGAATTACGTAGAAAAACGTTCTAAAGCTAGTACCCAAGTAACACAAATTGCTGAAGAACAGCTACCAAAACACTTTAACAGCAAAACTGAATGTAAAATAGCTATTACAGCTGTATGCCGTTTCACTTCTAAGCAGCTTTTAAAGTGTTGTCGTTGCTGATTAGGCAATCTTTATTTAGCTCTCAAGGTGTCCATGAGAGCTCCAAAATATAGCACGTTAACATTAAAGTAATTTTGTCTAGAAATAAACAAGAAACAATGGCAACTATTGCAAAATAACTATTTCCTGTAATGGACAGAGACTTTACTAAAATGGCTGAAGAAAAACTTGTTATGTTCTACACTACTGTGATATAATCGCGCAAAAAAGGCGGTTTTCATCGTCAAAATGTTTGCCAGGTTAACTTTTCTTATGAAACAGGTCAAGATGGCTCGTCAAAACGCAAGCGCCTCGAAAATTCAGAATAATAAACGTTTTTTTTCGGTTTTTGTTTTTAGGTTAGAAATTATTTTATTACAATTATCCTCTAAATACCTGATAAATCAATTCTTAGTCATATTTTATTGAATTTAGCACTTTCTAGAATTTATTTAGGCCCGGGATCCCTGGAAATTAATATTTTTTAGTCCATAAATTTAAAGAAAAATAAATTGGAAACCATCATGGCCGCCTCGGCCGTCTCATTGGTTTCAGCAGTTTACCTCTAACTTGCCATCTAACAATTGGCCCAATAGGTAATACGAAAAAAAAAGAAGAGTCACAGATGTTATCTTTCATCTTGGGCGGTGTCACAACAACAAAATAAACAAACATCTCAATTAAAAATTGTGCGAACGTTAGAAGATAAAGTTATTACGTGCCCTACCACAGTACCCCACCAGTGGGAAGCAAAAAACATTGTATTGGCCACCGCCATCAGAAACCCTTAAGCTGGGTTTATACAGAAACATAGCATATCATGAGACATAGCATGACATAAGATATCATTACAGAAGGAAACTGTAAGGCTGTTTCTACAAAAAATATAATAACATGACAACATACAAGCTTGGTCCAAGTTCTTTAAATATGAGGCCCCACACACTCTCAGTAATTGGTAATTGCAAGGGGAGAATTCCCACAGTGCTTGGTTCTAGCAATTGACTCTGGTGCACTCTGCTTGGAATCAGGTGAGTCTAAATAAGCAGACTACTAAAGCCACTTGACTTGAAGTAAAAAAAACAGAGTGTCATTCAAACCAATGAGATTAAAAAAATATTTTTTGATGTGATGGATTCAAACATTGTGTCCCTGAATGACATAATTTGTCATTAAGAAACACTATTTTTTTTTTGAACATTCTGATTTGACTGTTTTTTACTAAACACCGAGGGGTGAACAGCTCTCACAATTGATGTACACATTTCTCACAATCTTTACACAATCCCTCCCAATCACCCACAATCTCACCACAATCTGTACACAATCCCTCACAATCTTAGCAAAAGATTGTGGATTTTCACAATCAGTGTACACATTTTGGGGTTAGCTGGTCACCCCTTGGTTATTAAGTAGCAGGGCCGGTAATGGTAAATTAAGAGGGCGGCAAAGGAAACTATAGACATGATGACCTTTTTTTTTGGTCACAAGAATTTTGATGGGACGGCCCCCCCAGCCCCTTCAGGCACGCTACGCCGTCCCCAATCCCCTCACAATCTTGCCACAATCCCTCACAATCTTAGCAAAAGATTGTGGATTTTCACAATCGGTGTACACATTTTGGGTTAGCTGTTCACCCCTCGCTAAACACACTCTTGACTACTAATGTTCACTTGTCCCAAATAAGAAAAAATGAAAAAAGCATGGCACATTGATTGCCTTGCTTTTTTTAATTTTTAGTGAAAAAAGTTTTATTTATATTTTTTAATTTTAGAAGCAGTTAAAAGAAATGAAGTACAAAGTCCAGAAAGCAACCCAGAATGGGGCCCATTTGCTCAGCCCTTGGGAATGTCAGCAAGGAAGCCAAAAAGGGGGTCTGCTTGCAATTGACTCCTACTCATTTTACACAATTTTTTTTTTATAATTATTAAAATTAAATTATATAATGTACAGGGAATTAAACATCTTTGCTTTATTACCATGAATGTACGGTAGTGGCGGTTAGCACCCTTAAAGGATCTAACCTGGCACGTAGGCATGCCTTTCTGGGTATGTTGTGCTGTGTACTTACTGTGTATGACTCGGATAACAATTTAAATTCTATCTAGTAAATAGAAACCAGTAGACTTCAAAATATATTTTAGGCCAGAAACTTAGTCATCATGATATACCACATAATGCCATAATTATAGCCTTAAGCACTGGTGTACCTTTTGACATAATCAACAGGGTACAGAGAGCCACAAGGTGCCTGTACTAGCTGTTAGTTCAAAATAGGCACTCCATATACCATACCTTTTGCAAGGGCGCACCCATGGGGGGGGCCCCCCCAAGCCTTAGATTTTTAATATATTTTCCACATATTTGATGATAAAACATGAAAAATACCTTAAAATGTGACATCAATCAGGAGGCGTCGGGCCCCTCCCAAGCCCAAGCTGTGGCGTAGTTGCGAAAAGACATGACGACCTTTTTTTTTTTTTTTTGGAGACGGTGCGGTTCAAAATTCTACGGCGCGGTTCGGTTCGGTTGGGTGGGTGTTGGTTGGTGCATTTTTTTTTGGCCGCCACTTTTTTGAGGGAGCGCTTTGTAGCTGTCGGGCCCCCCCCCAAGACACATTCCTGGGTGCGCCACTGCCTTTTGACATAATCAACAGGGTACGGAGAGCCACAATGTGCCTGCACTAGCTGTTAGTTCAAAATAGGCACTCCATATACCGTCATATCTATATTTTTTTACCTACTGGTCAAAGCTTGTCTGTTACCAGACTACCCATGGGTCAAGGTTTCTTTAGTTAGCTCTTAAGACAGGCCTGGGGGTTACCTTGGTGCTATTATGCATATTCATAATCTAAAAAAATCTAATAAGAAAGGGGCCCCTCTTGCCTCCCCAACCCCCATGAATGTAAAATAATAAGTTTGGAATTATTGTTATAGAAATAGCGGTGAATGTATTAACATTTAAATCTATTTTTTTATATTAATGTTTGTAATTTGAAATAGCATGATTGGCTAATAAAGATTTATTCAATTCAATTCAATACACCATTGTATCAAATGTGTATGACAATTTAGATTTTTTGAACATACATTGTATAGACTTAAAAAATTATATGGTTTTCTTTTACAAAAAAATGTTTTTTTTTCTAACATGCCAAAATAAAAGTTTTTTGTACCTCTAAGAAGGATTTTTTGAAATACATTCTTTAAAATAAATGGAAATTCTTGAGAAACCATATTTATTACACAATTACCAAAATAGTTTTTTACTCAGTTATGTAATACACCAGAATGTGCCCTTTGTATTTAAAGTTCTCTAGAAAAAGGGGGAGAGGTGATTGCCTCCATCCTCTCTGGGATAACCACTGGTAAGGCAGGCCTTAGTAGGAATAGGTAGAGGAAATTTTTGTTATTAAGGTAACTAGGTAAATAAAAACAAGAAATTTATTTATTTAGTTATTCAACTAATAAACTGGCTTCTTAATGCCCAGGGTGCAGCACCTTAGACCACCACCACCAATACAATGGGTTACACATACCTTTTTGAGAGCCTGGCCTGATTATGTGCTAAGTTAAACCAATTCTACAGTACTTACTAAAAAATTTGTACACTTGCTGTCGGCAGCTCACATAGTGCACAATGATGACAAAGTTAGTGCTTAATTATATATCATCTATTAATGCTAAGCAGGCAGAAAAATGGAGGACCAATGTACCAAAATCAAGCATTATGTTTGTCCATGGTGCATTATGTTATTATATACACCAGCCCTTGAGTTACAACAAAAAACAGACAGACTGATGAAAAAATTTTGACAGCACTTTTAAGGTTCACTCAGGACTGAAAAGTACCAGGCAGGAACCCCTTGTAATGGCTTCATTGTGTGCCCCCTGACAAGGCATCGCACCAGGGTTTCAAGGAACCAGTCACTGTTTACCCAACTTTAGTTCCCTGTCAAAGATAAAGGGATACTCTAAAAGATGGGCAAATAACTATCTTTTATGGCTGTGAGTGGACATTTGCTTAAACAAACACCAAATTGCTTGATTAAACAAAAAACAACCAGAGATTAGGTTAGAAAAGAAAACAACAAACAGAAGGCACGGTCCGTAAAGAAACCGGTTGCGTAACTCGGTGTTTAGGCGGCCGGGCCGTGACGTCAGGGCTACGTCACAGTTTTGCTAGAAATCAGCAGTCAAACGCTGTTTATATCGAAATTTCGTCTTTTGCGAGGAAATTTTGTACATTTTGGGTCTTTTCGTCGTGTAAGTGTTTAAATACCTATTACGTTCTTACTATAAATATATTAAAAACTAACTAAAAGAACTGGTGAGTTCTTAAATATAATTAAAAATTTTAACAAACACAAATTTTCCTGTGTCGGTTGTTTTCTACCCATACAATGTGGGTCATACAAGGTTACAAGGGGAGCTGGGACATAGACCTTGAGGGGTATGGGTTTTCTCTCTATAATGCATCTGATATCTGCTACCAACACATAATTTTTAAGATAACTTTTTGATAGTTATCATCACAATCATTATAGGCCAGGACAAAGATTATGAAATGAACTTTATATACACATAGAAAATTACTAAGAGTTTAAAAAATACTCAATGTTGTTGGCTGTTTTTAAGGCGCCAGATGCTAAAAATAGTTCTTAAATGATGTACCTATTACACAGCATACCTACCTCTTCATGAAAAAAAATTAAACTTTAAAAAATAATAATTTAAAAATTTTGTAAAAATTGAGGAAAATAATATTGCTGTTAATTTATTTTAAATATTTGATTTATTTTCTCAAAGTTAAAAATAACGAAAATATTTCAAATTCAAAATTACGCTTAGACTACTTGCTACCAACTAAAATTAAAATACTTACGTAATTTTGAATTTAAAATTTCTTCGTTATTATTTTAAACTTTAGGCAATTTTTTTTTCAAAAAAATTGTTTAGAATTAAAAGGCCTATCAGACAAAAATATAAATTACAGGATATATAAATTTTTTTAAATATTTTTTGAAAAACACCACAAACCGATGCTCTATTTTAAAAAAATTTAAGTATCTTAAACAGCATTAAAAATTCTACTAGTTTGCCAATTTAAACTTTTTTCTATCTTTAATAATAAAAAAGTTAGCAATGGTGGACACTTAACTTGGAACACTCTGTATAACGCTCAAGCAGGAGGGAAGGAGAATTAGCCTTGCGTTACAGTCGATGTATTTTTTATGATATTTCTTGAAAATGCGTTTTATAGGGGTGATCAAATATCCTGATTCTTTGCGTTATGTAATTTATGAATCTTCCCTTACTGCCTTATTGACTTAGTCATTTTAACTTCCTTTTTTTTAAATTTTTTTGAATAAATTTTACACAAAAAAATCTAGTTTTAGTTATTTCCTACCCACCAAAAAAACCAATAATATGTGGCTAGTTTGCTTTAGAGTTCGGCGTAAAAAATTTCATTAAATTGAACAAGAGAGTAGGAAAAGTATTTATAATCGTGTCCTGAATCTGATATTTATAAAACTATTGGAATTTTTATCATAAATTTTTAAATGATTTAATTTTGTAATAAATTTTGGTATTTTTTCGGCTTTTAAATAGACCTATCTCTCTTTCTCTCATAATGTAACGTATAGGTCTTTCTTTATTGACCGTGGAACAGGCAAAATGCCGCGTCATTGGCTGGGAGTTACCACACAACCGGTTTCTTTACGAACCTTGGATCAGGCATGACAATAAATCTCCTTTTTTCAACAGTCATAATCGCACTGATCTTCTGGCCAAGCATTTTTGGGGGCTGTTCAAAAGTTTTGTAATAAACAGCTTAAAATACAAAATTGCTAAATTGTTGCTTTTTCTAGCTAAATAATAGGAATAAGAGCTTAAAATTTATGTTATTTAGCTAGCTAAATTTTAGCATGCTTATTAGCAATTATTTAACTTTAAAAGAGCAAGTCCTGTATAATATTACATCAAAAGCCATTTCACCCATAAACACCTGCTATCAGAGAGGATCTATAGCTAAAATAATTTCTAAACCACAACTAGGTGTTTTACAGCAAAAACTAAGCTCTGACAACACTTTCACAGCAAAGTTTTTGCTTTTAAACTATATTGTCCAGTTTGTGTTACTTGGGTAGTAGTAGTTTTTGTTAGTACAGCTGATGATTTATTTGATTAAAATAAAACTAGTTTCTGAAATGTTTCTTACATATTTTTTTATTTATGTTTAATTTTTATTCCGATGGTCGTTGATAAATAAATAAAACATACACTAGCAGTCGAAATACTATTCTAATTATTGTCTTGTTTCTATTTTAACGAATCCCTCGGCGACAACAATAGGCAAACAATTAATTATGCTCGAAAAAGCGATTATTTAATGTGTCTGTTTCTATTGTGTATTTGCCAAGGAATTTTCTCTATACAGCCAAACGGCGAGTTTTTTTGTTGGCTTTTGTAAAAGATTACCACGACCTATGTCTAGTTTTAATTAGAGCCAGACAATTGAACTAGATAGGTTTGGGAAGGTCGAGTAGCCACCGACAGCGGGTAGCCCGGACCCGTAAATACATTTTTTACTGCAGTACAGGTAAGTTAGTCGCTCTAAAATACCCTAATAAACAACTCAGTTCTAGTTGCGATAAAACAAAGTGTTCTGCTGTTTGAACCGCAGTAGCATGACTCGTGTATTTGGGTTTGGAAGTTATAGTCCATTATAAGCGCATCAGAAGAATGGAATATTGATGTCCCAATTGCAACGTCGACTAAAGCAACATGCTCAAATACAAAACAGTAACTGCCAAATTAAACGAAGTTTTATCTACCATTACTACAGCAAAAAGCTGCTCATAAGGAGCAGTCTTATTGCTTCTCCTCTGTACACCAGTGGTGGACAGATTCCTAACCAGACTTAGTAGAGAAGGATTTATCGTTACGCAAATAATATGGTGGTACTAATTAGAGGCAAGCATAAAAGCACAATATCAAGCCGAATGCAAACCGCTATGTATACAAAGCAGAATAAAGATCGGAAGTGTGAGTTAAGGCCTTTTACTTAGTTTCAACAAAACAATGTTAATTCCATTCACAAAACAAAGGAAGCTAAATTTAAAAGGACACATCTTGAAATGAACACAACTTTTCCAAAAAGGTAAAGTAGTTAAAGGTAACCCTCGATTTAAACTAACTTGGAAGAGAAACCCTAAAAAAATATTCTCCAGAGCCACAGGGGTCAGTTGGACAAACCGCAGACTCGTCGGCAAAACGTGGGGCTATAGCCCAGAATGGTATATGGGATATATCAGATGACCATTAAATCCACTTATTCATTTCTAGTATGGTAGCCAATGTTAAAACAGAAATCGGCTCAGACCGAACTGAGCAAAACTAGCAGGCTGTTGTCATATTCCAAGTAGAATAAAGACAATTGTAAACAAAAGTGCCCAAACATGGGCCTCAATGGGAAGCATATCTTAATACTTTGGGATAGTCAAGCGGCTATAAGGATCATACAGGCATTTATATGTGTGTCAAAACTACTCTGCGAATGTAAAGACACCTTAAGCGAATAACTCAAAAAATCAAATCACACAGATGTGGGTACCAGGACACCAGGTCGTTGAGGCAAATGAAAAAGAACACAGGCCTCACAAAAAACTAATAAAAAGCCATTACTTCTATTTAGACGAATAAACGGAATGAAAGAAGATAATGAATGTAATAAATAGAAAATAAACCAGACATTAACTAACTGGGGTCAAACTTTGGGAAAAAGATAATCAAAACGGTTTAAAACCATATAAGCAAAAAAGTCTAAGCAGCTTCTAGAAATAAACATGAACGACTTAAGACTAGTAGTCAGACGGCTAAACTATAGTCTAAATTATACGCATTTGTAATGACGTCACCAGGTGAGAAAAAAACGTACGGCGACAAACTCATGTTTTTGATTGACAGTGACGGATACTTCACATAACCAATTACCTACCTATTTAAAAAATGAATTAATTATAGACACTAATTTTTGTAAAAAGTTTATTTTCACCGCTGTTTATAATATACTAAACAAAGATAAACAAAAATGACGTCATTACAAATGCGTATAATTTGGACTATAACATTGCCCAGTGAAATACCTCCTGAAAACAACAAAGGTAACGCCGATAATAACAACTGCAGATTCTCCAGTAGCGCATCAGATATAGCGGAACATCACCCCTGCGAATGCCGTGTCTGGCGAAGGTGGTATCATATCTCCTCGAAAAAAAATTAAAACAGGATTTTTTAGGTTTTAAAGGTAATTTAAACGATTAGTTAGGTCTTACTAAAAATTAACTATATAGTAAATAACTTACCATTTATCATTTATTTTTTCTAGAGTGCCGACTTACCTAAAAGTAAAAAAAAAACAAAAATTAGGTATAATAAAAATACATGGACCTTCTGTTATTGCTAACTTTCGGAAACTATTATTGGTTTTAGAGGTAGTTATAACAAAAAGTGTGCAATTCTTCCACTAATTACGGTGGTGAAATCAGATCAAAATTCAAACATCGCGTTCCCAAGTTATATCAAAAGTATGTTTTAAAAAAAGTTCCATTCTTAATAAATTTAATAATATTGTCAGTTATGTCAATTACCCTTGACTGTGCCACTGTACGAAACCTCTTGGAAAAACGTAAAACGCAAAATATGGTTCTGTTAAGATAACAAAGTGGTTCGGCCTCCCTCCAAAATGGTAAATAACTAGTAGCTGCCAACCCCATAGCAGGTGGTTTGATGCCAGGAAAAGTACTGAAAAGTCTAGAGTGGGAGTTGTAGAAATTAATTGGGAATACATCAAGTAGAGAGAGGGTTTTCCCTTGAAAGTGATTGGCTGTGGAAAAACTGTGAGATTAGAAAGTGTTGTCTATCAAATGTCATTTTATCTCTGTTTTCGTTTAGGTTTACTTGTTTCCCTCATTAGCTAGAATGTAAAGGAAACTTTAGAGAGTGGATAATGAATAACTTAGGTCCAACCTACCGTTAATAAAAACCCGAACTTTGAGGAGGCAAGTCGGTAGTCAGATTCCAAGTTTTTTGAACTTAAACTTAAACCTCTAAAATATATAGTCAGTGAAGAAACATAAGATTTTTCTATTTAAAGAATATTTTGTAGTTTGTTATTTTGGTAAATTAAAGTTTTTATTTTAATATTTTGGGTCTTGTTTGTATTAAAGGTCATAAGAAAAGTCTTGTAACAGTTTGTAAATTGCAGCAGAGGTGTATTTTGTATTCATTAAAGTTTGTAACGTTTTTAAAACTGTTTTATATTTACTTTATACCCACAAGAGATCTACTACGGTACCCTCGTTAACCGGGTTCGATTTAAAACAAAATCTTACTCGACAATATTCTGGTATATTACTGTGTCCTTATTCCCACTAAATTTACCTATAGTTGCATTGCAAGGACGTGATAAGTTTACCAAATTAGGTATAATAAAAATACATGGACCTTCTATTATTGCTAACTTTCGGAAACTATTATTGGTTTTAGAGGTAGTTATAAAAAAAAGTGTGCTATTCTTCCACTAATTACGGTGGTGAAATCAGATCAAAATTCAAACATCGCGTTCCCAAGTTATATCAAATGTATGTTTAAAAAAAAGTTCCAATCTTAATATATTTAATAATATTGTCAGTTATGTCAATTACCCTTGACTGTGCCACTGTACAAAACCATCTTGGAAAAACGCAAAATATGGTTCTGTTAAGATAAGAAAGTGGTTCGGCCTCCCTCCAAAATGGTAAATAACTAGTAGCTGCCAACCCCATAGCAGGTGGTGTGATGCCAGGAAAACTACTGGAAAGTCTAGCGTGGGAGTTGTAGAGGTTAACCAAGATAAAGCCAACAAAATTTTATTTTTAAAATTTGATAATTTTTTCTTTTTTTGTTAAAAAAAAGAATCCCACTACTTTACTTTACTTTACAAAAACACGCAAACATAAATTTTAGTTTTAGATTTTTTAAAAAGTTGCATCTCCTAAAACTGGCGCCATCCCACAAATATACCCAAAACTACCGAAACTAACTTCGACAGCTTGACTGTTCTTTTAAAAGGACAGTGGCCATATTTGGGTTAAGCGTACATACATCAATTGATCGACTGTGGAAAAACTGTGAGATTAGAAAGTGTTGTCTATAAAATGTCATTTTATCCATAGAATGTAAAGTAAACTTTAGGATTATTAGAAACGCTACTGACTTCGTTCCTCCAAGCTCTTCAAAGAGTGGATAATAATTTACTATAAACAGTCAGTAAAGAAACATAAGATTTGTCTATTTAAAGAATATTTTGTAATTTGTTATTTTGGTAAATTAAAGTTTTTATTTTAATATTTTGGGTCTTGTTTGTATTAAAGGTCATAAGAAAAGTCTTGTAACAGTTTCTAAATTGCAGCAGAGGTGTATTTTGTATTCATTAAAGTTTGTAACGTTTTTAAAACTGTTTTATATTTACTTTATACCCACAAGAGATCTACTACGGTACCCTCGTTAACCGGGTTCGATTTAAAACAAAATCTTACTCGACAATATTCTGGTATATTACTGTTCTAAGTAAGCACTAAGTTAATACTCTGACAATATATGGACCCCTAAGCTCACACTAGGTACTATAGTTATAGTGTACGTGTGAGCTAATAAAACTAAAACCTGAAACTATATCTTATTCAACTCCAGACTAAATTACCTTTTGTTTGATACCACACAAGCCATGTTTTGACTTAAACTCAAATTTTTGAAATCTACCCCCACCCTTAAAAAAACAAAAACTAAAATGTATTTTGTTTAACTCCGGACTTAATTACCTTTCGTTTGATTTCACACAAGCCATGTTTTCACGTAAACTCTAATTTTTGAAATCTTCCCCCACCCTTTTATTTGGCTTGTGTTCGGTGGATTTTGTTCATTTTTAAATGGGACCATCTCGAACCAAGACCCAGCCTAGGTACCAAATTTCATTAAAATCGGCCTAGCGGTTTTTGAGTTATGCGCGTTGGTCGTTACAGACAGACATACAGACATACAGACAGACAGACATACAGACAGACAGACAGACGGCGCGACAAAAAAGTTTCAAAATCATCTGAAACGCAAAGATATATAAAAAATTTTGAAATCGGAGCAACTTTTTTTTTCTCGAAAACATTTGGATCACCACTACTATAGTATAGTATATGTGTGAGCTAATACTTGTTTTGCTACGACTACATATGATAATGATGGATTTCATAAGATTTGCATTCTCAGCAAACGTTAAATGTGCGGAAAAGCAGTTTCATTTGGCTTCTGCAAAATTAAAGACTAATTTTTACAAAAATTAGTATAGTCAAACAGTGTTCGTAGAAAAAATAGTGTACATTACTCGACAGAAAGTAACTTTCTTACACTCGCGTGTTGTTTCACTTGGCTGGCGCCTCCTCGTTTACAACATTTACGTTCATGTGAAATTTGTCACCTTTTTCTCTTATTATGTAATATACTATTCCATAGCAGACATGTTCTGATGGTTATTACAGGCAAATACGAAGTTTGAGTCTCCAGCCACAGGCGAGTATCTTAATTTACCTGAGCGTGTCATAGGTAAACTTAATACACATTTTTTTTTTAAATGAACATTTTTGAATTTCAAAAATTCTTATAAATTTTAAAATATTTGAGTTCTTCAATTAAAACTAAAAATAGTTCAAATTTTTGTATCAACCGGAATATAAAACAAAGTTTTATAGCTTGGCGCGCCCTGTACTAATCTACAGCTAATTTCAAAAAATCTGATACGGTATTGACGTGACTTTGATAAAATAACATTGAAATGCAATCAAATTTTGGCAACTTTTTGACAACTCGTGTCAGTTTTTTTAAAAATTATGTGAACGTCTAAAGCTTTATTATTATCCTAGGAGCGTAAATGAGCCATTACAGTCGTGTAAATATTATTGGTGGGTCGTAAGTAAAATAGAATATTATAAGATCCGAAATTTTCTCGTATTTTCTCTCGTTATTATGTTATTATTAATCCCATTCCATTCACATTAAATTCCATATTTAAGCCTGAACTTTTGTATGGTCCTAATTGCGAAAATTTGTTAAAATCGCGATAAAAGCGAAAATGTTTCCAACTTTTCAAAAGCTCTAACAAGCCAGCTTTGCTGTCCACGTACGTTAAATTGAAAACTGTTCTGCTACGCCATTGTAGACTATTATTAAGTTAACGTTTACGGTTTGTCAACAATATCGCGCATTGATTCGGACATTGTTATCAATTGTACTTAGGCCGTCGCTTAGTTTAAACTTTTGAAACAACGGTTTAGACGGAGAATTCGAGGGTTCTCTTTTAAATGTTGAATATACAGCTGGAAGAAAATAGTCGATAAGTTTTAAGGATTTTATTTTTTTTGAAGTATTCTCCACGAAAATAAATGGACTTTTGCATGCACTCAAACCAGTTGTCAAAGCTGTAATTCCACTCGTTTGTTGGTACTGTCAAAATTGTATTCTTGAAGGCGTCGACAGCTTCCTGTGGCGTTTAAAATCTTTAAATACGCAGTTCATTTTTTGATTTTCGGAAAACTATAGAAATCGTTGGGAGTTAGGTCGGGACTGTATGCAGGATTGTCCAACAATTGGACGTTTTGTTGGGTCAAAAATTCATTGGTTTTTTGTGCTTTATGGAAACTTGCATTGTCCTGGTGGAGGATGAATCGTCATTCGGGGTTTGTTTTTCGAAGCTTAGCGATGACTTTGGGCAAACAAATGGTGATGTACCAATCGGTAGTAACAGTCGTTTGATCTTCGAGAGGAATTGTTGCTGCATGAATTGCTTTTAAGACAAATGTCGCCACCATCTTTTTGGATACACTTCGAGAACGGATGACTTTTGTTGACTTTTCTTCATTTTGAAACACCGAAACAGAAGACACATTTATTTTATTACAGCTTTGACAACTGCTTTAAACGCGTGGAGAATACTTGAAGAAACCATAAAGTCTTTAAAAGTTATCTACTGTTTTATTCCAGATGTATATGCATAACTTAAAATATAACCCTCGTATTAGAGAAAATAATAATAAAATTTGTATGTGCGTGTAAAGTCTAAATTATACGCATTTGTAATGACGTCACCAGGTGAGAAAAAAACGTATGGCGTAGATATTTTTGCCAATCAATGTTTTTTGATTGACAGTGACGGATACTTCACATAACCAATTACCTACCTATTTAAATCATAGACACTACATTTTTTTAAAGTTTATTGTCACCGCTGTTTATAATATACTAAACAAAGATAAACAAAAATGACGTCAGTACAAATGGGTATAATTTGAACTATAGTAAACCTCTATTTATTTATTTTAAAAAATCAATTTTTTCTGGAACTTCACGAACCGCAAAAGCTTTGGTAATCTAGAATTCCCTTTACGGTCACTTACGACCAAGTCGCGGCGAATCATTCATCTAGTCGTAGTCAAATTATTGGCAGCAGCTTATTCGTAAGCGACTGCTGAGGGAATCTTAGCCTTAGCTCCGCCATACCGATTTATTGCAAGCTACCTGCATTTAGACCGCAACTAATTTTATCCAACAATGGCTATTTTCAGAATATGTAGAAATGTTGAATCAAATCATGAATTCGAATTGTTTTTATTTAGTTATAATAGCGAGAACCAGAGCGAGTAACTGGTAAAATGTATAATAATTAAACCTTAAATAAACCCCATATTAATTCCTGCTGTTATATTTTTTAACCAAAAAAATGTAACAAAACACAATTCTAAGATAAATGTTTTGTTTGTCATTTATATAATTATTTATATTTTGATATTGTCTTTTGAATCATCAAGAATTATTTACGTGCAAGACTAGGTTAAAAAGAAGTTAATTTATGGCAACTTGCGACTTGATAGATTTTCAGGACTCGCTGCATTTTTTTGATAGATTTTCAGGACTCGCTGCATTTTTTTAATTTTGTATTCTGCTAATCTGTCCCGGGATCACTAACATCAAAATAATTTAAACTTTGTAACTATAAAAAAATTAGCCAAGTAATTTCAATTTTTAAAAAGACCCAGTGTAATTTTGACTTGCAATGGATTTCGATTTGATCAACGCATCTTTGACTTATTCTGGTGTCTTCTCTGTTTGTCTAGAGTGTTTAAAGTACAATTTTTGTCCTTCTCTGTAAAACATTATGCCTTTAAAATTTAAACCAATCAACAGCAGGCCTGAGATACAAAAGAGGGTAGTTTACAGTTAGTCTCTAGTGGATTTTTGAACGCTTCACTTCGTTTCATTTAAGGGGATTTTCAACTGAGAAATGTAAAGTTTTGTCAATTTTTCATTTACACAAAATTATTATTTTTTTCTGTTTCGAATTATTTTAATCTTAACCATTTTAAGATTTAATTTTAATTTTAAATCTTTTTATTTAAATGTTATTTTCTAGTGGCTTAAAAATATCGTTATTTCTCTAGGTTTACTAAAACTTAATCTAAATATTTCTTTGCTTTAAAATCGGCATTTTCAATTATTATATACTTCCCAACCCTAAATTAGTAATAAATATATTAAACGCAACTTAAAAAATAAAGCTTATAATAGGTCGGTTAAATAATATTATTAAATTCTTTGACAAAACATTAAAACATATTATTTCTTTGTAGTGTATTTTGTTTTAAAATATTTCAAAATGGTATTTTTGGATTTTAAATTAATTTCACTGTAAAAAATCTAAAAATATTTTACTAAAAAAATAATTAAACGCAGCGCAGTTAGGGCATTTTAGTTTAAAACAAGGATTAGAATAACTTATTCTAAATATACAATTAGTACCTAATTAAAAAAAATTGTCTTGACACAGAGAAACTATGATAGGTTAAAAGAAATTACTTTTGTAATACTTGTTTTTTGTTTTGTTTTTTGTATGTATTAAAAGAAACTTCAAACGTTAAAAATCAATGTTTGTTACTTAGAATCGCGTTTGTTTTATTTTAGCCTATTTTAACAACTTGCATAAATCGATTCTAAATTGAAAATTGCAAATGTATAAAAAATAAATCAAATACAGAAACAAACATGTTTCATATTTGGAACATAGAATTTTCCACAAGTAGCAATTGTTTCTTTTTTTTTGCAATGGCAACCAAAAACCTACTGCGTGCCCAATGAATATTTGCTGAAACTTCTGGTGATAGAAATTTTTTTAAATTATATACAGAAAGGTTTTGCTAGATTATTGTATTTATAGTTGTTTTATTGAAAGGCCTAAACGGTTAAAACTTCATTTTTTATAATTTTTTTTTATAAAATTGGTTGGTTTTATTACCTTCAATAATATTATAAAACTTCCAGAACTTTGCTCTACAAGTTCTAAAAATTGGTGTTTGAAATATTTTAATCAATTATTTAATATATCTAACCCCGTTTTTCTATCTCTTTTCATACCTGGTTTCAACAAATATCTGACAAACATTATTTTCAATTCTACGAATTTTTAATTTTTTGATTAAACCTAATCATTTTCTATCCAAAAATGCGCATTTTATAAAAAGAATAATTTTGAAATTTCTAGTTGTATTACTGGCATTATTGAATTTCAAGTTACCTAGTTGTTGCACCAAGGGGACGAATTGATTTCGATAAACCTTTTTTGAGTTATTTTTTCTGGTCGACTACACTTTAGCAGCTGATTGAAATCAAAGCGAATTTTAGGCACGTCAATATTTGTATTTATAATTAGTCTCTAAATATATTGGCGCTCAGCAGAAGTTTGATAGTTGTTCAGATTGTGATTTAAAAGCACAAATATATCCGCCATCATGGTTTACTAAAACGTCGTAGAAAGGGCATTGACTTAAAGAAAACTTACGTTATTTTGCCATTTGCCAAAAACTGAATAAATTTCATATTTGATCAACATTTTTGTGACAAAAAAATGATCATTTTAAAAGTACAATTTACTTTCTATTTTCTTAAAATCATTGTGGCCCATTAAAATTCTGTGAATATTTGTCAAAATTAGTCAGTGAAGAAGCCCTCGCAGGTAATTTTCAAGGACGGATGTACGTTAAAAGGGCTTATAAAATTATTACATACCTACTAGTAATATCTTACAATTATTTGATACTTTCCAGCATTTAGTTTTAATTTTTCATAATCACGTATAAACACCATATAATTAAATGTTTGTTTTAGAAGAAAAATATCAGTTATAGAAGTGGTAAAGAAAGAAAAGGACGAATTTTAGTTTTATTACTTTTATTTTGTAACTTGTTATATCAATTCTTCATAAAAATTAATGATATACAAATAAGGTTTATAAGATGTGTTATAGCCACTGTTAGAAAACTACAATTTATATAAATTGGTGTTGACCTTAGAACATTGAACTACTAGAAGCAGCATAACCTCAAACCATAGGCAGGTTTGTCTAAGTAAATGATCTGATGAATCTTAAAAATGGTAGAAAACCATAATACAGCATTGAACCAGAGAATACTTTTTTATATTAAAAATGATTCAACATTATATTGTAGCAAGTATATTATTTTTTGAATCTTAATAGTAATAATACAAAATCGTGCAGGTATAAAACATTTAAAATTATGTGGCAGCTTAAGAACCGGCTGTTTGTTTACAT
This sequence comes from Aspidapion aeneum, assembly GCA_963576565.1. Lineage (NCBI taxonomy): Eukaryota > Metazoa > Arthropoda > Insecta > Coleoptera > Brentidae > Aspidapion > Aspidapion aeneum. The sequence goes on from OY755038.1 coordinate 205,258,073, forward strand.
AACAATGCTTAAAATATTTAACTACGCCTATATTTTGTTTACAGATAAATAAGCTGTTTACTTACTTGTAAAAGGACCGTTTCCTACAGCATAGCATGTTTTACACACCTCGCAGTTTTTTACCATATTGACTTTAACGCAATAAAAAATCACAAAATCACAGGCCTTTTAGCACGGATCACCTTTTAGTCCACAACGATTCCAAATACAATGACGGCCATCAACAAGAAGTGACAGTACGTCATCGACCACGCCATTGTTAGCGAGGTTGCCGCGCTGTTAGTTTTTTCAAACGTTTAAAGGATACAATTATTATTCATGATATTAATTTGACAAAAGTAAAAATAATTTATTGTATTTATTTTGGTTAAACTAGTTAGATAGACTTTTACATTTTATTTTGAATGAAAATAATGTTAATTTTTAAAGAAAATACCGTTTATTTAATTATGCCTTTTTAGTTATCTTATCATGTTATGTAAACGTGGCAATTTGGGTTCTTTCCCCCACTGGCCCCTTTGTAAATATTAGACTCAATCAATACGAAAGCATGCTGCTTCTACTTGGTTTAATGTTCGAAGGTGTTGACAATAAGTTATTACAACTTTTTTTAACGCACATATTTGGTTAATAAAGTCTTTATAGTTTTCACCAATAAAAAATAATAATAAAGCTTTAGGTTGACTTAAAAGGTGATGTAGTTTTGTTGGCGTTGGAACCTATTATAAAGACAAAAATGCTCATTGGGTGGCCTCTGGACAGCGAATGACCTAACCATAAAATAAAAAAAATCAAATGTGTAAAATAAACCGAGTCAGTGGAGCAGCTGTCAAAAAAGCATAATTGTCAACCAAATATTAAATGTTAAAGAAATCATGTTGCTGGCAATTGGAGCTCGCAATGAAAATCAATTTAGCTTTAGCTTGACTTTACATAATAATGCGAGGTTCAGATAATCAGACAAAATCGACGTCCGAGCTCGGTTGTGTCCCCATTCAGGATTTAGGAGCTGAGGAAATAAGGACAGCATTTAGAGGGCTCTAACTCACACTACTGACCTCTATTTATCATTTCCCAAAGGGAGGATATTACAGATAATTTAAGTAAGTTATTAAATAAATAGTGTTCATGTGATAAAATGTAAAAAAAATAAAATAAAATTATAAAAAGATTTGCGTCAACCAAGGCACCTGTTTATCTCCCTCTATAAATCATATTAAACACAAATAAAGATAGCACGATCAGAATAAACGAAAAGAAAATAAAACAACTAGAGTTCAGCCTAGGAAAACCGATGCCCACAGTTCAAATCCAGCATAAAATAAAATGTGTTATCTTAGTTTTCTTTGTTTGTGGTCTATGCCCAACCATAGTTACCTTCACCGTCGCACAAAGTGAGAATACTTTGAACATGTGTTCGTTGTTATGTTGGGTTAGGTCAGATGGCCGATCACTAACTGGCAAAGTCAGCTGATCTTACATAGATATTTCGCATGGTCTTTATACTTTTACACAGGTTATCTACAGAATTTGAAAGGTCATTGAACCTGACTGGCCAACTGTAATCCTGATTAAAAATTCTACGTCACTGGTTGCCTTAAACCATTTGTTTTATGTAGCAGCTGCAATCGTCCAGTTAAATACACGACTGGTCAAATTCTGTAGCCAACCTGTATAAAAGTATAAAGACCTTGGATATTTCGATCCGTTGTAGTAACACATCAAGGTCTTTATACTTTTACACAGGTTGCCTACAAAATTTAACCAGTCATGTGAACTTTAACTGGACGACTGTAGTGGCGTCATCGGGTTTCGATAAAACAAATGATTTAAGGCCACCGGGTAACGTAGATTTTTTAACCTGATTACAGTTGGCCTGTCACGTACAATGATCTTTCAAATTCTGTAGGTAACCTGTGTAAAAATAACCTTGGTAACATAAGCGTGAAAATAATTTGACGAAAATAGTCTTAACTCTACCTGTGTCTGTAAAACAATTATTTTGAACGCTCATTTAAACCAGCCACAGCTGTTTCTAAATCTTGCGAATGTGCCGATCTTTAAATCACTCAGTTCTTTCAGATTTTGAAAGTATAGAAGACTTTAAGCGGTATATCTCGTCCACTTCAGGGATTTTTTTTTGCTCAACCTGTTTAAACACGGTTTTTGTCCGTCCTTTGTACCACTACATTTATTGAAAGAGGTGACAAGTGAATTATGATTTTCTAGTTAATATTATGTGCTGTTTTAAGCAGCGGTTTTAAGAATTTTGAACCTATTATAAAGACAAAAATGCTCATTGGGTGGCCTCTGGACAGCGAATGACCTAACCATAAAATAAAAAAAATCAAATGTGTAAAATAAACCGAGTCAGTGGAGCAGCTGTCAAAAAAGCATAATTGTCAACCAAATATTAAATGTTAAAGAAATCATGTTGCTGGCAATTGGAGCTCGCAATGAAAATCAATTTAGCTTTAGCTTGACTTTACATAATAATGCGAGGTTCAGATAATCAGACAAAATCGACGTCCGAGCTCGGTTGTGTCCCCATTCAGGATTTAGGAGCTGAGGAAATAAGGACAGCATTTAGAGGGCTCTAACTCACACTACTGACCTCTATTTATCATTTCCCAAAGGGAGGATATTACAGATAATTTAAGTAAGTTATTAAATAAATAGTGTTCATGTGATAAAATGTAAAAAAAATAAAATAAAATTATAAAAAGATTTGCGTCAACCAAGGCACCTGTTTATCTCCCTCTATAAATCATATTAAACACAAATAAAGATAGCACGATCAGAATAAACGAAAAGAAAATAAAACAACTAGAGTTCAGCCTAGGAAAACCGATGCCCACAGTTCAAATCCAGCATAAAATAAAATGTGTTATCTTAGTTTTCTTTGTTTGTGGTCTATGCCCAACCATAGTTACCTTCACCGTCGCACAAAGTGAGAATACTTTGAACATGTGTTCGTTGTTATGTTGGGTTAGGTCAGATGGCCGATCACTAACTGGCAAAGTCAGCTGATCTTACATAGATATTTCGCATGGTCTTTATACTTTTACACAGGTTATCTACAGAATTTGAAAGGTCATTGAACCTGACTGGCCAACTGTAATCCTGATTAAAAATTCTACGTCACTGGTTGCCTTAAACCATTTGTTTTATGTAGCAGCTGCAATCGTCCAGTTAAATACACGACTGGTCAAATTCTGTAGCCAACCTGTATAAAAGTATAAAGACCTTGGATATTTCGATCCGTTGTAGTAACACATCAAGGTCTTTATACTTTTACACAGGTTGCCTACAAAATTTAACCAGTCATGTGAACTTTAACTGGACGACTGTAGTGGCGTCATCGGGTTTCGATAAAACAAATGATTTAAGGCCACCGGGTAACGTAGATTTTTTAACCTGATTACAGTTGGCCTGTCACGTACAATGATCTTTCAAATTCTGTAGGTAACCTGTGTAAAAATAACCTTGGTAACATAAGCGTGAAAATAATTTGACGAAAATAGTCTTAACTCTACCTGTGTCTGTAAAACAATTATTTTGAACGCTCATTTAAACCAGCCACAGCTGTTTCTAAATCTTGCGAATGTGCCGATCTTTAAATCACTCAGTTCTTTCAGATTTTGAAAGTATAGAAGACTTTAAGCGGTATATCTCGTCCACTTCAGGGATTTTTTTTTGCTCAACCTGTTTAAACACGGTTTTTGTCCGTCCTTTGTACCACTACATTTATTGAAAGAGGTGACAAGTGAATTATGATTTTCTAGTTAATATTATGTGCTGTTTTAAGCAGCGGTTTTAAGAATTTTGAAATTATTTCCGTACCTATTAAAGAAAAATTGTCTTGTTAAAGATTTAACTGTCTTAGTGTCAACTACATAAAAGCTCATTTATCTTTATTTTAAAATAAAGGTTAAATAAATTATAAAGCATACATTTTTGTAAGTTTATTGTCAATTTCTGGCTTACCCTGTATGAGTTCGATAAGGCGGTTATGAAAAAAATGCTATAAAAAAATACAGTGTCGCCAAGCCAGCCAGTAGTACTTAGTCACGCATTTTGAGTTATTTGCAAAGGCACTGGAGACTTCACATATAATTGAAAATCGATCCTTCTTGTTAAAGAAAAGGTAGCAAACAAAATTCAAATGCGTTGGAAGCAATAAACGTGACCAACCAAGTGAAATATCACGGTTTAATAGTTCTTGATGTTGTTAGTATTCAGCTAGAAGTCTGGATGGATACAAAAGCAATTTAAACATTTAAAAAAATATATGAAGTTCAAAACTCTAGTTCATTGCCATTGATATCAATAAAAATTTGTTTGACTGACAAATCCTGACAGATCCTCAGAATCGAAATCCCACCAGTTTCAAAATTCGTAACCTTATTTCACTCAAAATAACACTTTTTTTGATATTTTGATATTGATCTGATTGTGCATGATATTGGAGTCAACTAGTATTTATAAGCAGCGACAAAATTGACTATTATGATTGTACTATTATGTATTTAGAGCTAGTAATGACATTTAGATCTGATTAAGGAAGTTTAAGTAAAGATCGCCTTACACATTTCAATACGACCTTCAATATCTGCAAAGATTCTTAATTTCGAAAAGGGTGGACAACCCTACCATCTTGCTCTCCAGTTGATGAGACACATAAAACATATCTGGACCTCCATGGACTACAATCTTAAATGGCTCTTTCTGCGCAAATCTTGTTTCTTGCGAATTTGACTACGTTGACAAAAAAAATTAACTTACAAAGAGAAACTATACAAATGTGAACTAGAAAGTAGTACAATTCTTATTATCTCTCTTTAGGTTTAGTTTAAATTTTACTTAAAAAATTTATAAATCGTTCAAGTCCCAAACACGAACCGATTTAAGCGCCTCTGGTGGTTTTCACGTACTTCAGTTAGAAATTGTTAGCATGTGAACAAAGCTTCAGTAGGCTTATGTATACGGTATTTCTGCCAAATATTCTTGTGATTCAACAGAAAAGAATTTAGGTTTAACGATTTGGCTTGTACAACTATGGATGCAATATTGGCCATAACTTAAACTAACAAGACCAAATAGAAAACAAGAGAAGCTAATAAAAATTTGTTAATATCCGTAACAGGACGAAATTATTCAAAACAGTAAGAAACTAATCATAAATTACCCAAACTAATATGAGCTAACGAAAACATAAGAGCAGAAAGCAACGTCAATGGTGAAGCGAAACTTATTTATACCAACTCAACCTTGGATTCGTCTAGTGTCCAATACCAAGAAGAGCAACTAGGTCTACCGTATGGTGTAAATAAATAGTCTGGTAACAAACAAGTATCAACCAGTATTTAAGAAAAAGAAAACGAAAAACATAAATCTGACAACTTTTGAGACCACATCAAACAAAATATTTGGTAAGTGATAAAGATATGCATATGAATTGCATATAATAAAGCTAACCAATAAAAAAATGAATAACACAGCCGAGTAGAAGTCTATGGCACCAATAGACCATAGTTAGTATAATTATATTAGGAAAGTTTCCTGCAGAAATTATAAATAGATTAGGGACTTTTTAGAATATATTTCAGTTATTGTCTAAATTGAGGTGTGTCTAAGTATTAAAATAAACATAAGTAATTTGGTGTAACCTTAAAAGTTACCAATCTAGTTAGTAGTTCCTGATAACTGAATTGAAGATTGAAGAACGAACTGAAGCCACTAGCCGACTCGAAGAACAGCAGAGGTGTCTTTCAGGCTATCAAGGTGTTTTATGGCCTAAGGAGGATCTTGAGAATTAAATAATATATAAGCGTATTGAAAGAGGCAGGAGCAACAAGTTTAGACACCCTTATTTTCAAGCATCAACTTCGATGGATAGACCACATTATTGGCATACCCGAGTCACGTAGCAGATATTCGACGGTCAACTAATGGAGGAAAGAAGAAATCAGGAAGAGCAACAGAAAAGATAAAAGGAGGTTCTCAAGAGGAATGATGATGATGAATGATAAAATCCCAAATAGACACCAACAACTTCGAGACGGTGGTAAATGATAGAGCTACCTAGCCCCACTTGGTCCTTGAAGGATCACAAAGATTTGAACAGGAGCGACGCAGACTAGAGATTTAGAAGAAGGACCACAGAAAGGAGCGAGAAAATCAAAAGAGGCACGATCACGCTATCGCAGGAAACTAGGTGTGTCGGGACTGCGAAGGAGTGTGCGCTTCTAAAATTGGCCAATATAGCCACAACAGACTACGGCAATAATGAGTAGATGATCACTATACTCGATACTGAGTGACGGCCTATGATGATGATAATAATGATGACACCGGGAATAACAATTCGAAACAGATTGGCAAAAAAATAAATATAAAAAAGGCTGGACTTACATTTAGATAAAACACTCTCGGCCTAGACTTTCACGTCTTTAACGGTTACTTTCAACTCTTATTTAAGTACTATCGTAAACTTGTGCTCTTCTGAAATTTCCAGAGAATACACATAGGGGTTTTTTAATCACTTTGTAGTAATTGCTAGTTTTTCTATGAATTTAAAGTCAGTGTTCCACCCTGGAATGGAATATCGAAGGCAGAAAACGTATTTGATTGCAACATAGGTGGATATTGATTGTGTGGGCGGACTCCCTTAATGCTTGTCTGCCTGTAAATTGTTTGTCTGCGTGGGAGTCTCGTTACCTGTAGAGCAAAATGTGGTTTTCCGGGTGAATTAGAATCTAATGGTATTAGACACCAAAGAAAATTAATTAATTAATTACTAGGTACCTATTAACATTTCTACTAAAAAATAAATAAAAGCATTATGCTGTTGAGGTAGGAACTACAGTTCTAGATAATTTTTCTACATTTACATTCGTTCATGTGATTTGTTTTTAATTTGCCACTGTCTGCTTTTTGCAGACAATTTGCCAGCTCAATTCGGTGGACATCAAGATAATCTTAATCAGTCACTCAGTGCCCGGGAGAATGGGCGAGTTTTTTGACGTATGGCCTTAATCTGACATTTTTGTTTGGTTTGGAGTCCGATGACCATCAAAAAATAAAGAAAACCCGATGAAATCAGAATTTTTTTCTAAAAGAATCTACATAAGCACATGAAAACAATATTTTCAACATAATCTTCATCACATCAACCTGGCATGCTTCGGTCTGGTGATACCAATATTAACTCCAGATCTTCCTGATCAAAGTTTTGTGTCACTATCTATATCTTCCAAGATGTTCATCGCAACTTTGCTTACTTACCGTGGAGCAATCTGAATCTGTATTCACAAACGGATAGTAGTGTAACAGAATTTCCCATATTTTATTTTGAATATTTCTCAGATTTTTTGTTAAGGTCTATTTCTTTAAATATAATATAATATCGGCTAGAGTTTTTCCCATAGCAGAAAAACATGTGGTTCGTATATTTTACACTCTTAAAGACCAGACAAGAGAGCTTTTCTAATTTTGACATAATATTTGTAATTTTAGGAAAATATATAGCCAATAAATGTCACACTTTAAACAAACTCTTAAGCTTTAAAAATGTTAAGTGGCTTTTAGACTCAGACCCTTGTGTATTGATTTATAAGATAAGACCCTTGTCTATTGATTTATACTTTTCTTAATGTTTTCGGATTTAGTGACAGATATATATAGACCGAGAACTATTTTATATTTCCCTAAATTAAAACCAACTTTTCATAGTAGCTTTTCTTTATGTTGCGAATTTTCTTGTCACGATCATACATATGAACAGAACTTTTAAAGTTGATTATAGCGATATCAAAAACGACAAAATTGAGTTATTTTTTAGATTTGATGGACTTTGCTTCCTTATTTGATTTTCAGGTAAATAGATCCAGTTTTCACTGATTTTCCGTGTCACTTAATTTTGATCATATTGATTTCGTTTGGATATCGTAGTATTGCAAGTTTCAAAGGTCACGTATTGTTTTGAGCAGTGGTTCATTAAATACTTCAAAGTGGTTAATTAGTAATTACTAAATGTAGAAAAATCAAACAATTACTAAAGGCTATGTAAATATAAGATTTGATTTGTCATATTTTTTAAGAGAAAATTGGAAATTTTCTGGAAAATAGCAGTTGAGTTTTTCACCGGGTTTTCTCAACTTAGGCTATATGCCAACCCGGTTTCGATTTTAAAAGCAAAAAATCGTAGGCACTTTCTTTAAAGGCAAAGTGTTTTTTTTTAATTGGTCAATTTTGATAAATAATTAATAAATTTTAAACTGGACATTACTAGGATGTTCGTTTCATTTTTTAGATCAGTTTAGGTAACTTTTGAAGTAGCTTTCTTTGTTTTCCGAGATTAGGTAATCTAGGGTGACTTTGAGCTTTAACTGAATTTTCTTATTTGTGGGTGTTCCCGTGGGACGTCTTTAAGAGTAGGCCATCTTTACTTAAATTAAGTCAGGGAAAATTTGATGTTTTGTTCTTTTTTTGTGTCACTGACTTTATTTCATGTCTCTGTTTTTAAACACAAAAGTTTAGGAATAATATGTATATGTATAGGTTTTTTCCAATTTAGGTACGCCTACCCAAATATGTCAAATAAGAAGGGATAATCTGAGAGCAGTTTTTTTCAAGTTGTAAAGTTAAAATGTAGTTCCGTCTTAGAGTTTTGAAAAGTCAGTCGGGTTTTAAAATATAAGCGCGTGCTTTAAACTTTAACTTTTGTAAGTAATGTCAAGTATCAATTATTACACTGCCTCAACCCTTTCTTTATTTGACAAACTTGGATAATTTTAGACAATTCTGTGTATTTACTTTTGATTTGTGGGAAACTATTTTGGGATCAAAATGGGTTTTAAATCAGTTGATTAAAACATGGGTAATGTTGGTATTTTTATTAATTTATCAAGTTTTTGCCTATACTTGGGATTTTTATTTAAAGTCTAAAATACTTGGGAAGAGGGTGGAAATAGAATTGCCTAAAATAAAACATGATTTAGCTTTGTTTGTTTAATTTTGTCAAATAATTAATTTTGTCCCATTTTTCTCAAATTGTTTTTAATTTGTCATATTTTCATATTTTCATCTTTTTATTTTAAAATATACACTTGCCTAGTCCAGAAACAAGGCCTTTTTATTTAACAACAAAATTAAAAATAAAACTACAGATCTGATGAACAACCTATCGATTATTTAATGTTAGAGCAAGCTGAGTATAGTAGTGTATTATAGCTAAAAATTGGTAAAAAGCTAATTCAGATCAAATCAAGAAGTTTAGTTAATCTCAGATTGGCCTGATCTAAATAACTTTGATGGGCAGTTCATATCAGAAACATATCAAAACAAAACAGTGAAATATAGTGAAAAAGAAATATCATCCAATCGAGTAGCAGTTGTCTAGAGGTTTAAGATTTGAATTGGTAAGTAAGCTTACTCATGTACTAACAAGACTGTAGAACGCCAACATGGATTCAGCCCCGAGAACTACTTTGTTTTTCCAGAGGTCTACATTGTTTCAGATGAAGCGCACCAGGAAAGACTCGCATGTGTCATCTTGGTGTTGTGTTCCACTCTATCTCTGTTTCTATTGGGTTCATTCATTCATTACTATCTCACAAAATATTCACATAAAAACTAAATAAAGTAGTTGCCTTAAATAAATAATTAAATAAATATACATAATGACCGCTCGCCCGTTACAGTAGCTCCGAATCTATTCTGGCAGGAATGGGAATCGAATCCACCGACCTCTGATTGTAAAGTGGATGTGCGCTAACTGAGCCATTAGGGCCAGTCAAAACATTAATTTGTCTAATAAACTGTCACGATCAGCTGATGAAATGTTTGCTGCTTTTTTTTATTAGCCGAGAACGACATGAAGGGCTATCAAAACGGACGGGCTACGGTCTATCACTTTATTGACGTCACAAGCTAAGGCCTATATTTTTGATAGTCGCGTTACGGCAATATAATCTCAGATTATTTTGTTGTTTATGTCGGTTTTCGATAAATCGCAGTGCAAAGTTATTATTTTCGTGGTGTAATTTTGTTTTGAAATTAATAGCACTGGTACTTTTAGATTTCTAAATTAATTTTATTGTGAAAAATCGGTAAATAATTATCATATGCAATCTGAAGAAGTCAATCTGATGCTGCGCAGGGCGGTAAATTTGGAATGCTACGCAATGTTGAAATTTAAAAATGTCAACCTTTTAATCATCTTTAATGTTTAAGAGTATCCATAAGACCCAATGCAAAGATAGACCGAATAGATCTTGGAATATTGCCTTGCCACATTATGCGATGGGAGTTTTTTTTTAAACGGCTAAATTCCAAAATTTTTCTCGAAAAATTGGAACAAATATTTTTTTTTCTTGACTGACATAAAATTTTGTATTTTGACCGTTTAAAAAAAAACACCCATATATATTTACATTATATTAAATAAATATTAACGTGAATTTAAAACATTCCAAACATATTCGATTGAATTGAACCACAACCAATATGGGTTAGATTAAAAAATTAGAGGCCAAATGAGACACAGCTCTCTATAAATGGAGTATCAAAAAAGGTAACAGAAATTTTGAAAAAGAAGAGTTTTTTCAACTCGACTCGACAACATGTGCAACACTCACTTTATGGTAAAGGTATGCTGAAAAAATGTATGAGTAAAATGTTCAAACCAATAATTGCATTCCTTAAAAAGAAAATGGTCGGGTATAGACCAAAAAAATCAAAAATTCTTAGTGCAGATCAAGTTGAAGTCTTTTTAACTACAGCACCCGCTCACACATATCTTCTAGTGAAAGTAGCCAGGATTATTGGCATAGCCGGCGCATGTAGAAGAGAAGAGTTGAAAAATTTAACAGTCAAAAACGTAAAAATAGAACAATGTTTGATTTTGATCAAAATATCAGACACTAAAATGCACAGCAGCAGAAGTTTTGCAATCACTGGCGTGAAAAACTGAAACATTATCTAAAAGCACGTTGCTTTAAAACCAAAAGATACTACGCCCAGTGTGTGGGAATTTGGAAAAATGCCCTCCGACGTCGCAGCATTCTTAAGACTGCCAAATCCTGAGCAATATACTGGACATTGCTACAGAAGATCTTCTGCGATCAGGCTTGCAGATGCTGGTGTGTCCTGGGGGATGGCTTTCAACCAAAGTTGCTGAGGGGTACGTGGAAGAATGCAAAAAAGATATAGTCGGCAAGGTTTTAAAATCTTCAACTGATACATCAGTTAACCTTGCGTCTAGCGATTTTGTCCTAACTTCCCCATAGCAAGAATCAAACGTGACTTCTCAAACACTGGCTTCGGAAAACCAACAACAGATCCTGCCGATGCCATCAGGAAGCCAAATGACATCTGCCAGTAATTTCAGTGCAAATAATTGTACATTTACTATTAATTAAAATACTAATAAAATTTTAATTTTCAAGTAAATAAATTACTAGTATTAATTAAAATAAACTTTTTGAATGTTTTTTATTTCCCCACTCTTGAACAAAAACAATTGTTCCTAACGCTTGCGGAAAATCTTATTCCACACTCGACTGCTTTGACCGAACTTCTGCGTCGTTCGGTCAACTAGGATGTCTCGTGCGGAAAAAGTGGATTTTCCACACTTGATAAGAAAATGGCTATTTCTTAAAATCGATTCATGAGACTTACTAAAATTGTATACAAAATAAAAGGAACGTTATCCTTTGTTAAAAACTTGGATTTCCATTGGATAAATAGACCTAATTTGTTATGTGCTATTTCCAAAATAAAAACTCTTGTTTGCTCTTAACGTATCGGAAATTAAAACAATTTTTCATTTTCTTTTGCATAAAAAATTTTCAGAATAAAGGAAAAATATTTTCTATTGGTCAGTGGCGTTTGGAAAAATCTGCAATATCCTCTAAAAATACGATTTTAATACCACATTTATGGACTATTGAAACAGATGGTGCCGACACATAAATCTTTCGAAAATCCCCCTATAATATAGGCCAGTTGCCAACGGAGAATTTTTGATATCTCTACGATGGGATTATAATAGGTTTATTATTTTGGCAGTTTTTCCAGTTTTCTCTTAAATTTTGCATGTCGCCAAGATTTAAAAAAAACTTTAGGAAAATAATGAAAAATTGTTAATTTTATATTTATGTTTAAAAAGAACCATTATTTGTTTTTAGGTTGTGCATTTCACATGATTGCATTAGTCTCAAGCCAATATGATTTGTTACTTCCTCTCCAAATGGTCCTACCACTTTGCTTTGGGAACCACTTGAACTATTAAAATCGCCCAGCATTATTTATCAAGTTGGTTGAAGAACATTTGTTTTGTAGCTACTTGTCATCTGATGGTGCGTAGGCTGTTATTATGCTTATAATATCCAAGCATCTTCATTTTAACCCGAAGTATTTTTTCATTAATGCAATCGTAGTTCGTAATCTTATTTATGAGATTTTTCTTTGTAAAGTACAGTACTTTTGTATTTAAAACGAATCAAGTGAGTTTTAGACAATTTTGTTTTTTTGCTAGTTGTTATGGTAACTGTCAAAAAGTTATCTAAAATTATAAAATGAACTGTAGCTGCGTTCGGTATTTGCATCTCAGACGTGACGGATTTTTGGTCACGTGATTACAGATAAGTCTGAGCAAATTGGAATTAACGAACGATCCAGATCAAGTCGATCAAATTTTTATAAATGGTTATAACCTTAAATATAACCAAAAATATTATGTACATATTGCAACTCACGCCCAGCTATAATTTTGACAAAATTTTCCTGTGATGTCGGAAATTTATATAATTTGTTGTCTTCAACATCAAATAATTCGATTTCAATCTTTTTACATAAAAAAATTATTTTTGTAAACAAAACAAATACACAACATACACGTCACAATCTCAGATTAATCTGTTTCGTCGATCAAAATGTACGGAGCAACCAGATTTATTTCCGACTAGTCTGAGCAGAATTACCGAAAGATTCAGATCTACCTCCCCTAGATCTAGATGGAATTAACGAACGATTTCGATCAAAAAGATTAATCCGATATAAATACCGAACGCAGCTTGTATTTCAAACTAATACCAGTACCGAGTTCAATGACAAACTTTCATGAACTATAGGGCTTGGTGCAGGGCTACCCCGGGCTACCGAAACGGACGAGCCTCAAACTACCACTTTGCTGTCCACATTTTTTTTTTTTGATGGAGAAATTTTAGTAAAATATTTCTAGGCACTATTTGAAAATTCCACTAAACTTTTGTAAAAATGCAAATTTCCCGCCATGTACCGCATGCCAACTGTTATATTTGACATATATTTGACTTTGTCATCTGTGTTTGTCATGGCATTTGTTTATTTGTTTGTATTGTAAAACTTTTTCGATTTTTTAATGATTTTTTTACAAAACTTCAATTAGAATCCAGTTGTTGTTAATCTTTTTAAAACAAAATTACAATAGAAAAAAATAATTTTTTGATGTTTTAATTTTTGCAAACACTTTGTAAACTTAACTGTAAATATAGTTAAATTTTAAAAGTCTTTCGAATATAAACAAATAGATGTAGGTGACCCGATTACTTTCCAAGCAGAAACGAACACATTCGCTTAGGCTTTAAATGTAAATTTTGTGTGAGCTAATGATGCGACTCCACAGACCCACAAATTAAGGATTAATATACATTAAAAAAAATTGTTTAACAAGAATATAGTAAAACAGTCTTAAAACCAGCTTTATTTTTAAAAAAAATCAAATATTCATCAACCATCATTCTAACTTAAATATTTTAAAAACAATCAGCTGTGTTGTGACGTGACCAGCAAAAAGAAAACCAGCCTTCGCTGTGACGTCAACAAGGCTGTAGATCGTGTCCCGTCCGTCAGTCAACCACCTCGCTTGGCAAGCTTCGTCAAAAATTTCGATATATTTTCGATATGTTTCTAAGCGTAAAAATACTTTTGCGTCCTCCATGGCACGAACATACCACTTTGTGCCCACTTTTGGAAACTATAAAATAATGTATTGAAAAATTACTGTTCCCACAAAAAGGTTACAGGGAAATTCGGGTTAATATTTTGTGGTCGTGTGAAAAATAGGGTAAATAAATCGTTAGAAAGTGACATTATTCCACTTATTAGATTTTCACAAACATTCACACGCGTGTGAAATATGTCACTTTCTTCACTCGTTATGTAATAATGTCAAGTGGTGTAAAAGTGACATCCAAAATCTCGTTGAAAAATGAGACACCCTAATAAAAATTACTTTCTTACTAATTTAATTCCGATAGATTTTCTGTTATAAACTGATAGCAGCAGTTGTGGACCTCATACCTATAATTTATTAATTTTTTTTTATAAAAAATAGGTTTATAATTAAAATTTAAAAATTTTGATATAAAACTTTTAAAAACGTTACCGAAACTTTTGTCGTGTGAGTTCGTAGATCGGTTTGGCGCGTATCTTTCTATAAATAAATATTTTTGCACTTATTCATTGTATTTAAGTTAAAACAAAAACTTATATCTCAATGTTACCCTAAATGTATTATTTTTGCGTTAGACTGCGGGCGATCCGACTGTTTTACGTGAAATTTATCAGTCTCATATTTGGCCTGACAGATATTCCACGATTACGGACGGAACACTGATTTGTCAACTTTTCCGTTTCAATTAATTTAAGGGTCTATGTTTTATATTTTGGAAATTTTTAACATCTATTACCAATTAACACGTCTTGAGAACCATTGAGATCTATGAATCTATGAATGATCTATTTTACTGCAATATACAATATTAAATTGATAACGGGCGGGACAGAGAATATACCCTTAACATTTTAAATTAAAAACATTTCAAAATCTGGGATATTTTTTCATATAAAAAAATCTAGCACTTCATTTTACTAAAACATATGTTCAAATAATTAATAAAAGCAGGGCTATCAAAACGGACGGGCCACGATCCTCCACTTTGTTGACGTCACATCCGGGGCTGATTTTTTTTTGATGGTTGCGTCACGACACAGCTGATTGTCTTTAAAATACTAAAGTTGGAATGACGGTTCATGAATATTTGATTTCTTTTAAAAATAAAGCCGGTTTTAAGATTGTTTTTCTATATTCTTGAAGAACAATTTTTTTTTAATGTATAGTAATAATTAGTTTTTCAGAACCGCTTCATTAGCTCACACTAAAATTAAATTTAAAACAGAAGCGAATGTGATAAACACATATGACAAAGTCAAATACATGTCAAATATAACAGTTGGCATGCGGTACATGCCGGGTAATTTGAATTCAAAATAAGGATTGCTAAATTTTGAAGATTTTAACATTTTAATCAACTTGCATCCTTACAAAAGTTTGGTGGAATATGGGGATGGTGTCTGAGAATATTTCACTGAAATTTCGCGGAAATCTGTAGTGCCATTTTGAAAATATCATAAAAAAACGTCTGACCTCCCATAACACCCAATGTAAAAATCAGCCTCCGGAGAACAGCTGATTTTTGCAGGGTCGTGGCCTTGATAAAAGAAATAAATTACTTTTACACTTGGGTATGTTCAGATTGTTGTGAGAATTGAGAAAGTAATGTGTTTACGGATGGGACATTACGGAATAATTCAGTATATTTTATTGCAAAAATGTATTAGTTAACGACATTTAATATTTAAAAATTATGGTTTAACATTAAAATGTATTAATTTTCTGACTTTTCATAATAGACGGATGTCTATTTTCAAGAAGATTGATTCTCTTATGGAATTAGATCCTAGGTTTATTGCATTTGGGTATTAAAATCACAAACCAGTTAATCTTTTTTTACTTATCTGTGCTTAATTGTTTATTTTTTTTAGTTTTCACATTCTTT
This sequence comes from Aspidapion aeneum, assembly GCA_963576565.1. NCBI lineage: Eukaryota > Metazoa > Arthropoda > Insecta > Coleoptera > Brentidae > Aspidapion > Aspidapion aeneum. Next base: position 205,273,957 of record OY755038.1, read on the forward strand.
GTAAATATTTTTTTGTTGAAAATTAACTTATTTTATTTTATTTTTAATATATATAGAGAGTCGAACGAGCCTAGATCTAAAGAAAAGAATAATTTTCCAAAAAGATGGACATCTGGTATATTCTGAACAATGTGAACCATTAAGCAACGAAAATATACTTTAGGGTTCACATAAATCTTAAAAAGTAAAAAATAAGTTATTATTTTAATTTTCCTAAATTCTTGTCAAACTGTAAATAATATGGAGACTAACGTATAAGGTGGCATAAATATTTACAACGAAGATGGAATTTTTATATTTTTTGTTTACTCAACCTTATGGTATATACTTAAAAAAAACTACTTATTATAAAGACATTTATTGTTTCCAAAATTTCAAAAAAGTTGACCTGTACCGTGGAATGGCTGCTGACCTGTCTCATCACCCTGTCTCTCAACTTTTTGAAGGTATAGTATGAGACACGGTTTTATTTTTTTTTCTCATATTATAGGTCAAATTTCTATGTTTTTACGTTTGCAATATTTTCCTGATCATCGCTTATCCTTAAAAAAAAATTCCAGTTTTAAAGAGGAGCCTAAAATCTTAAAAATATAAAAGTTTTAAAAAGTGTCTCACTAGGGACTTATTGGAATAAAACCTGACTATTTTAACGTCGGCACGTCGGCTTTATTCTGACTGACAGCTGAACTCTCAAAATTGACATACCAAAGTCAAATTTAAAAATAAAGTCGCTAACTTTCATTTAATAAAAACAGACACTAATATATCCGGTTCTTAAATACACAAAGGTCAAATTTTGAAAGAAAGCAGCTGCTTTTTATTGGTTAATCTGTCACAATACTCCCGATTTTAAAATAATTTTAGGTTTTATTCCAATAAGTTTCTATTTTTACACCTCTTGACAGTATTATTAGTTACGAGATTATTTTTCTATCCCTGTTTTATTTCCATATTTTCCTCCCCTGTAATAATTCCAAACCGGCCTAGTGGCATGAATCGTGCCTCTGTGGCAATATAGGCAAAACAGATATATGCGTGCAAGCCCCTCCAGACGTGATAAACGATCCTTTTACTCCCGCAAATATTATTATTTACAACGGACTGATAAGGGCGTGTTCGAGGAAGTGATGGATTTTCCCCTGTCTGTTTTATCTATACTTGGGCGACAGGTATTTTCAATCAAAAAAACTGAGCACAGCAAATACATTGACTTTAAGTAGAAAAATTATTGCCCGCTTACTCACATTTTAGCTCACACACTGCTATACTATAGTAGTGTGAGCTATGGTGATCCTAATTTTTTCGACAAAAAAAAGTTGCTCCGATTTCAAAATTTTTTATATATCTTTGCGTTTCAGATGATTTTGAAACTTTTTTGTTGCGCCGTCTGTCTGTCTGTCTGTCTGTCTGTCTGTCTGTCTGTCTGTCTGTCTGTCTGTCTGTCTGTCTGTCTGTCTGTCTGTCTGTCTGTCTGTCTGTCTGTCTGTCTGTCTGTCTGTCTGTCTGTCTGTCTGTCTGTCTGTCTGTCTGTCTGTCTGTCTGTCTGTCTGTCTGTCTGTCTGTCTGTCTGTCTGTCTGTCTGTCTGTCTGTCTGTCTGTCTGTCTGTCTGTCTGTCTGTCTGTCTGTCTGTCTGTCTGTCTGTCTGTCTGTCTGTCTGTCTGTCTGTCTGTCTGTCTGTCTGTCTGTCTGTCTGTCTGTCTGTCTGTCTGTCTGTCTGTCTGTCTGTCTGTCTGTCTGTCTGTCTGTCTGTCTGTCTGTCTGTCTGTCTGTCTGTCTGTCTGTCTGTCTGTCTGTCTGTCTGTCTGTCTGTCTGTCTGTCTGTCTGTCTGTCTGTCTGTCTGTCTGTCTGTCTGTCTGTCTGTCTGTCTGTCTGTCTGTCTGTCTGTCTGTCTGTCTGTCTGTCTGTCTGTCTGTCTGTCTGTCTGTCTGTCTGTCTGTCTGTCTGTCTGTCTGTCTGTCTGTCTGTCTGTCTGTCTGTCTGTCTGTCTGTCTGTCTGTCTGTCTGTCTGTCTGTCTGTCTGTCTGTCTGTCTGTCTGTCTGTCTGTCTGTCTGTCTGTCTGTCTGTCTGTCTGTCTGTCTGTCTGTCTGTCTGTCTGTCTGTCTGTCTGTCTGTCTGTCTGTCTGTCTGTCTGTCTGTCTGTCTGTCTGTCTGTCTGTCTGTCTGTCTGTCTGTCTGTCTGTCTGTCTGTCTGTCTGTCTGTCTGTCTGTCTGTCTGTCTGTCTGTCTGTCTGTCTGTCTGTCTGTCTGTCTGTCTGTCTGTCTGTCTGTCTGTCTGTCTGTCTGTCTGTCTGTCTGTCTGTCTGTCTGTCTGTCTGTCTGTCTGTCTGTCTGTCTGTCTGTCTGTCTGTCTGTCTGTCTGTCTGTCTGTCTGTCTGTCTGTCTGTCTGTCTGTCTGTCTGTCTGTCTGTCTGTCTGTCTGTCTGTCTGTCTGTCTGTCTGTCTGTCTGTCTGTCTGTCTGTCTGTCTGTCTGTCTGTCTGTCTGTCTGTCTGTCTGTCTGTCTGTCTGTCTGTCTGTCTGTCTGTCTGTCTGTCTGTCTGTCTGTCTGTGTTGGCGTAACATACCTTGCGAGGACACACACCAACCCCTCACCGGAGTTGCGAGGACCGTTTACGTTGAGAGGTCCAATTTCTGGACCTCGTAACGTTTGGACCTTATTTTGGTCGTCCTCATAAAATTTCCAACATTTTGATATATTTCACTTAAATTTTTCCTGGTCCTCACAACGCATGTGAAAAACAGGAATTTAGTTCCAACAAATTTCTTGAGAGTATCGTAGAGGGCGCTTTTAGTGTGTATGCGAGTGGACCTAGAAATCATTGTGAGGACCCAACTCTCTGCGTGTGTATAAATTTTACACACACTTTGGTAATTTTAAAGTCTGGCCCTTACATCGTCGATTCTGTTCGGTTGGTTTAATAAAACTCGTTCACCGAGTGCATTTAAATTTTTTTTTTATAGTAGTAGCATTGTCTGGCCCTTACATCGTCGGTTCTGTTCGGTTTGGTTTGGATACCTAAACGCCTTTGATAAAACCCGTCCAACTAGTACATTTTAAATTTTTTTATAGTAGTGTAGCATTGTCTGATCCTTACAGCGTCGTTTGAAGATATAACGGATCTTTTGCATGTACCATTTTCTCTTATCTTTTATTTGACGCATGTGCAGTTACCTGGTTTAAACCTTATTCTTTACTAAAAGATAGTGTTTGACCTTACTTATTTTCGAATATCGCAGACTACTAGTTCCTTTATACTGTGCGTCCAAAAAGTCTGGAATCACCGAATTTTTGAGAAAATTACACGTTCTTAAGACAAAAATTTGAACACTATGATTCTTATTCTAAACCACGACACGATTTTAAAAAAAGGTACCTATGCCGTGTTTTAGAATAAGAATCGAAGTTTTCGAACTTTTTTCTTAAGAACTTGTAGTTTTCTTTAAAAAATCGATGATTTCAGACTTTACGGACGCACAGTATAAAGAAAGTGTTGCCGCTCATATAACGTTATGACAAAATATAATGTAAATTTAAATATTTTTAATACCAGACTTATTTCAAGAGCTACCAATGCGGGGTAATCCGGAGATTTAATTTTATGCCAACTATTGAACACTATTTTTTATAAAAACTGGTAGGTGTTGTTTGGCAACAGGATCAGAAGGAAATTTGATAATTTACAGTCAAACCTTCTCAAAAAATAAAATTTTGAATAGAGTATTACCTGAGACTGTGAACTGTTAAATTTACTTACTGTGTTTTTGATTATGATGGCAGTATACTTTCCTGGCGATTTTTCACTAATATTGCTTTTTCAGTTTTTTCCTTACTGGTCATCTGAACTTTTTAATTAATTTTGCCTACAGTACAAAAAGAAAGGCTTTTGACAGATAAATAAAGGGTAATGGATAATGTGTGTCTGCAAAAGGTCAAAATTGGGCTTCTAAATAACACGTAACATCTGTCATTTAATGTCGCATTTATAAGGGTAAAGGTCCCTATTATTATGCCCATATGAGCTTACAAACCTAAAGGCCTGTGGTTAGGTTGCAGAACTAAAACTATTTGTAAAAAGTAGATTTTAGCTTTTTTGGAAAAGAGGAAAAAAGAAAGCTGAAAACTTTTATTACTACAATCCTGGACGAAAACCTAATATTCTTTCAGGTTAGTTTAGATAATTTTAGGCTAGTTTCTGTAAAATTTTAAAATACCAATTCTTGTAAATTAGTAGGTGCGTGAGTAACTTTTAACGCCCGTACTATTGGACGCGGACCGAATCAACAAAACCAGTTCTTTTCAGAACCACAATCTTTCTTTAAAAAATCGTAAATTCCCAATTTATATGTCCTATTGCCTGCGAGGAAGCAAAACATACGCTCCTGGCTTCTTTTCCGGTATCCTAGAATTTTTTTTATATACTTTGTATTTCCTTCCAATTAGGATCAATCGCCGAGTTTCGCAAGGTTACAGCAACATTAAAGCATTTTAAACAATCAAAAACATCCAAATACCTAGTGAGGAATCGAACCCGGCTCGACCGAGTATGAAGCAAATTTTGCTAACACTAAGCTACGGATGATGATTGGGGGACTGGGAATTATAGAGAATGTCAAACCTAACCGCGCCAATTAAAGATTAGGGGTCTTTATTGTCACGGTTAGAATAAGTTGGCAATCAATTGACAACGGTTAGGTTTCAGACTCTTTAGAACCCCGGTGAAGAGTATGTTTTTAAAAAGGTCGTCTGACAAAATATACCTGGTAACATAATATAAATCAACTAAGTGAGTTTACATAAAAATTTTGTAAACATCATATGAAAACAATAAACTTAATATCAAATTAAACCTGCGCCAGGTTTTTCCCGCTGATTCGACTAGCGCCGAATCGCTCGCGCCGAGTTAGCAGTGCCAAATAGTACCTTTCCTCTCACAATCTATTTGGCCCGTATCACGCATGGCAATCCAAAATGGGTTGCGCGTAAGCAATTGAGGCGTGTTTTACAAAAACAATATATATCCAAAACAAAAAAATTTCAGAAAATAAAGAAAACGGTTTATTTTAAAACGAATGATTTTCTTAAATATTTTTTTTATTACACACAGTAACTATTGACTTACGAATTCCGTTCGTTACATAAGAAAAAACATTTGTTGCCTAATTACTTTAGAAAAAGAAAAACTTTTTGGACATAAGTTGTTTTTGCAAGAAAGAAAAAGTTAATACAAAGAAAACTACAAGGGACATATGTGCTTTTTGCGGAATAATAAAATTTTAACTGCTCATATCTTGGCACTTGTGACGTTTTTGCAGAATCTTATTTCATGGTCTTAAAGCCATCCATTTTTTCGACTAGATGACGCCACTAACTTATTTTCGTCAAATTTGGACTTATGCGGTTTTTGTAAAACACGCCTCAATTGTGACCCAATGTTATTCACGTTATGCATCCATCTCTGTAGAACACTGATTGCTGTGGGGCGAGGGGGTGCTAAAAGGTAATGTTAAAGCAAAATAGAAAGTCTCATCCTGCACTTCCCCAAATAAAATTCGATAAAAAAACGCAATATGGGCAGGGTTGGATGGGCTCAAACAAACCGGCCATGGCATTTTTTTTTATTCGGCCCTCGCAGAAAAATTTTACATAAAAAAAACAAAGTCATTTTGTGGTATTTTTGTTTTTGATATTATGAGGGTTTTGGTAATATCATCAGAAGTGGGTAAACAAAAAGTGGAACACCAAACTTTTGAACTACTTTTATAAGATTAGGTTCGGTTCGTGGGGGAGGTTTGATTCGGAGGGGTTATCTTTTTTTTCGTAGGGGGGATAAGGTCGTTTGGGGGGTTTGGAAACTATCAATGCGGATTGCGGCTATAGTATGATGATTCATTTGGTTATTTTTAAAATGTTATTCTGTTTACGGACGCCTTTGCAGTTTTAAAAATGAGGTTATTCTTACCTTGTTAAACATCATTTAAAAGGATTTATCATAACAAAAACATTTCATGTAAAAAAAAGCCATGTACGCGAAAGTGGTATTCCGTAAAAAGAATTGAGATAAAAGTAAAGCCAAGTTCTCCATTACAAATTTTAAAACGAATGGTTCTTACTAGTGGAAATGTTTTTTTAAACTTTGCTATTCCAGCCAAACTTCTTTACGTTCAATTTAGTACTGTGCCTAAGAGCCATTTGCAGCCGTAACTGCCAAGTTTACAAGCGCGGATCTGGGTCAAAATCTAGGCGGGGGTAATGATCGACAATTTTTTTTTGTCATATAATTTTTTTTCTAGGGAAGGTAATTCTCCTGTTTACCCTTATTTTATTAAGAAAAAGTGCATATTTTCTCTCTAGGGGGGGGGGGAATTACCCCGATACCCCCCTCAAATCCGCGCCTGCAAGTTTAGAAAAACATTTCCAAACTAGTAGGAACCATTCGTTTTGAAATTTGTATTGGAGAACTTGGCTTTACTTTTATCTCAATTCTTTTTACGGAATACCACTTGCGCGTACTTGTTTTTTTTTTAAATAAAATGTTTTTGTTATGATTTCACTCCTTTTTTAAAGGATTTGTATAATATTTAATTTTTAAAGTTGTAAAATATGCGGAAAATTGTTCAAAACTTTTGCAATGCCTTATTTAAAATGTTGAGGTTTTTTTTATATTCTCCTATGGTTTTATCATAGTTCCTATCACCCTTCTAAAGCTCAGCTCTCTAGTGTTCCTGGAAGTAGGAAATGTTAATTTTACATACCATTACATTTAAAGGGAAGGAAAGTAAATTAAAATTTTGGTGTTTTTAAATTTTTTCCTATAGTTTTGTCATGTTCAGTCCTAAAACGCTCAGCTCTCTAGCGTTTCTGGAAGTGGGCAAAGGTATTTTACATAACTATACATTTATAGGGGAGGGAAGTAAATTAGAATTTTGGGGTGTTTTAATTTTTTCTATAGTTTTATCATAGTTACTATCAGTCTGCCAAAGCTCAGCTCTCTAGCATTTCTTTTACATAACTTTACCTGTATAGGGGAGGGGAGTAAATTAGAATTTTTGGGTTTTTTGATTTTTTCCAGGGGTTTGGTCATAATTTCTATCAATCTGCCGAATTTCAGCTTTATAGCATGTCTGGAAGTACAGTAGAATTTTGATGATCTATACATGAGTGAGTGCGTGAGTGCCAATTTCGACGTTTTTTGAAATTTCGTAACTACTTTATGGAATTCTATGAAACTGGAGGGGTTGTTAACTTCATAAAGATCTACGACTGTGCAAAGTTTGAGATTCGTAGCTCATTCGGAAATGTTTCAAGAAAAGATGGAACGGCGCGCGAATTTGGCGAGGCACTGTCGCCGTGCCCTCAGATTTTAAAACAACCTAAGGGCACATTTTTTATAGAGCTTGGTTTTTAGGAAAATCGGGTGAGAAAAATGTATTTGCTTATTTTATTTTTTTAATGACCCTCATTTACGGACGTTGCTGGAGAGTTTGTTTACGAAGCTCCACTGCAAGAAAGTGTAGAATACGTTTTTGTCAATAGAGCTTAGTTTCTGAGAAAATTAGACAAAACCTGTAACAAAATTAATGTGTTTGATCATGGGCGTAGTCAGGGTGGGGCAGGGTGGGGCACTTGCCCCACCCTGGCTTTTCACCTGCCCCACCTGGCTTTAGCTCATTTAGTAAGACGAGAATTAAAGGGGAGCTATAAAAGCTTTCAATAAATATTTGATTGTACATTTTTTTTGCTTTGTTGCCCCACCCTGAGCGAGACCCTGACTACGCCCATGTGTTTGATGATTTGTAATAAAGTAATTTAATTTACGGACACCTGTAAAGTTTTAATCTGAAGCTAAATTTTGCGTTATTATAAAGAGTTTAAAAGGAAACTGTATTGGCTACAATCGACTATAGATTACAATTTTTGATAAATTTAAGATAATCGGGTAAAACATGTGACAAACATGTGGTTTTTTTACCCGACGCCGCTGGTATTAAATTGATCCCACTAAAATATATACATATTGTGGAAAAGGGAATTTTATTTTCTACAATACCAAAACCAGGCTTAATTTCTGAGAAAATTGGATAAAACTTGTAAAACATTGTAAGTTTAGTGATTTTTTAAAATTAATTTAAAACTCGGACCCCCTAAATTATTCTTCCTGATCTTGCCTTATTACATCATTTAAAAGGAAATATAATTGTCTAAAATAAAGCGGATATCACATTTTTGATATAGAGCCTGGTTTTTAAGAAAATCGGGTGTCCCAAGGCCCCTCCCCCCTGGCCCCTACACTTTTTTCAAACCACATAATATTTTTTCAAAATCCATAATATGTTTGTAATATCATCGAAGAAATAACTGGTGTTCTCTGGTAATATGTAAAATTTTATTTACTTCAGAAATTATACACTATTTAAGAACACGCGCCGCTGCTGGCGCCATGTTATACCTATATTATACAGTGTGTCCCCGGATGGAGTTGACAAGAGGAAAAAATCATTTATTTTTGATTTTACGAAAAAAACTCCCTCTTTATAAAAAAATCTGCTTGTTGAAAAACTAGGTAATAAAATATTTGATTAGATATACAGGGTGTTATTAAATTAGGAAACATGTAATTATTAAGAGGACAAAAATCGTTATTTTTAATTTCACGAAAAATATCACTTTTTATAAAAAATTCTGCTTGTCAACAAACTAAGATAACGATATATCCTTGATTAGAAGTACAAGGTGTTATCGAATTAAGAAACATAAAATAATCCAAGAGGAAGAGGACCGTATTTATTCAGTAAAGCAAAATGTTATGTAAACAAAAAGGTTTGTATCACAACATAACAAAATCTAGGGAAACAAAATCTAACCAGGTGTTAATTTTTTAAAGTTAATCATTTGATGAAAAAACAGTCCGTTCTGCTTTTGTAAACATTTTAGAATGTAAAACCTATTACTTGAAAATCAATATGACAATGAACAAAATAAATCTAGATTGATAGATTTTTTATATTACCATATTATATTATATTAGATTTGATAACACCCCATTATGGCAATCTTTATTTTTCAACAAGCAACAAGAATTTTTTATAAAGAGTGAGTTTTTTTCGTAAAATCAAACATATAGGATTTTTTCCTCTTGTCAACTCCATCCGGGGACACATTGTATATTTTTTTTGCTGTTGACTTCCTACCACGCCTTAGTATCGTACATCATTAAATTACAGCCCTAATAATATAATTATTTTGGTGACCACACCTATACGGTGTAAGTAAGGTGGAAACCTACCTAAAATTTTCAAAAATGTCAAAATAGAAAAAATCTGTCAAACAGGTCCCTACATTGTGAGGTCCATAAACGATGTGAGGTACTTAGGAATGTCACCTCGAAAAGTATGAAACTTGAAATGTTGCGTCGGTCGTTGCGCGGTCCGCTAGAACAAATGCCTAAGATAAGGACGATAGGGATCTATTACCCAGGCGGACCGATATTTTATGTATGATGTGTGGATTTTTTACGATACAAGGCCCTACGAACATATTAACCAATTTCAGTTCTTAAAATCCAAATGGTGAATAGAATCAAACTTGACCACTTATACGTCTTGTATATTTTGATATTTTGAGAAAGTTCTGAACTTATTCTCTCATTGCCAATTATGTCTGTATTAATTTGCCTCATTGACTCATTATTACTGAACCTATTTTGATGAAAAAATGCATAATTGTAAAAAATATATAATTATCCAGTTCGTTGCTTGAAATAAAGTTATTTTTCGACAACCACAAAACCGATTTCAACGGCCCCTAGCTTATTGTGTGGCAGAAATAGACCTTTTTTAGGTTCAATTTAGCACTGTGCCTAAGAGCCATTTACAGCCGTAATAGCCAAGTTTAGAAAAATATTTCCAAACTAGTAAAAACCTTTCGTTTTGAAATTTGTATTGGAGAACTTGGCTTTACTTTTATCTCAATTCTTTTTACGGAATGCCATTTTCGCGTACTTGGCATTTTTTTACATGAAATGTTTTTGTTATGATTTCACTTCTTTTTTAAAGGAATTGGATAATACTTAATTTTTAAAGTAGTAAAATATGCGGAATATTGTTCAAAACTTTTGCAATGCCCTACTTCAATTTTCGAGGTTTTTTTTTCCATGGTTTTATCGTAGTTCCTATCAGCCTTCCAAAGCTAAGCTCTCTAGCGTTTCTGAAAGTGCACAATGTTACTTTTACATAACTTTACATGTATAGGGAAGGGAAATAAATTAAAATTGTCGTGTTTGTAAATTTTGTCCTATAGTTTTATCATAGTTCCTATCAGTCTTCCAATGCTCAGCTCTCTAGCGTTTCTGGAAGTGGGTAATGTTACTTTTACATAACTTTACATTTATAGGGGAGGGGAGTTAATGAAAATATTGGCCTTTCTAAATTTTTTCCCATGGTTTTATCATACTTTCTATCACTATTCCAATGCTCAGCTCTCTAGCGTTTCTGGAAGTGGACAATGTTAGTTTTATTTAAATTTACATTTATAAGAGAGGGAAGTAAATTAAAATCTTGGTGTTTTTAAATTTTTTCATATAGTTTTATCATATTGTCTTTTAGTATTAAAAGGTTCAGCTCTCTAGCGTTTCTGAAAGGGGGCAGTGTTACTTTTACATAACTTTACATTTATAGAGGAAGGAAGTAAATTAGAATTTTGGGGTGTTTTAATGTTTTTCTATAACTGTATCATAGTTACTATAGGTCTGCCAAAGCTCAGCTCTCTAGCATGTCTGGAAGTGGGCAATGCTACTTTTACATAACTTTAAATGTATAGGGAAGAGGAGTGAGTGAGTGAGTGAGTTAGTGGCAATTTCGACGTTTTTTGAAATTTCGTAACGACTTTACTACTTTATGGAAGTCTATGAAACTTGGAGTAGTTGTTAGCTCTATAAAAATCTACGACTGCGCAAAGTTTGAGTTTCGTAGCTCATTCCCAAAGTTGAGTTTTAGATAGGTCGAATATGGGCTGAAATGTTTCAAGAAAAGATGGTACAGCAGCTGCATGGACTTGGCCGGGCACTACCATGCCCTCAGATATTCACGTGTCAAAAAGTGTTTAAATCCATAAGCAAATTGTTACATTTCATGGGCTCGGGTTAGGTAAGATTGAGCTACCCTATGCATCCTTAGCAAACTTTTGGCTCGAGAAAAAAAGTGCTACTTCACATATTCATTTATCAAATGATATGAATGCAAATACAAAAGTAAAATAGGAGTTTTGAGATGCAGTCAAGTGTGTAAGTTAATCAATTTAGCCGCCTATTAAAAAAAGCATTTTATACACATACAAGATTGAAATAGAGTTTTATACTTATACAAAATTATCACATAATAAAAGAATAGGACTTTGGGATACAATGCACAGGGCGACCTCACATCGTGTGCTAGGTCCGAATTTTCATAGGTCACATGTGCAAGAGTGTTAACGCACAGGTGGTAAACAAAATAATTATATTATATGGGGCTTTCCATGTCAAACCAGCCACCTTTTCCAATTTTGATTTAAAAAAAAATATTTTTTGTTCCTCTATAAATACCAATTACACCAAGATAAACAATTTTAAAAAAATTTGCGATTCCTTAAATCTACAGGGTGTTTATGGTTTATTATTATTCCTGAAAAAATACGAATTTTGAAAAAAAAAATTTACTACTGTTTAGAAATAAGAAAAAGCGGCTTTAAGAAAAGTACAAGACAATAAATTTAAAAAATCGTCATTTTGGAAATGTGACCCCTTTGATTTTTTATATTTTTTGAAAAAAGATGCTCCAATATTTTGTCTATTGCCTTTAGAAATTTTAGAGTGGGCTGAGAAGTATAAATGCCAAAAGAGAAAAAATCTTGTGTAAGTGCGCGGAGGCCTTGGCCGTACTTATATGTATATGGGCAAGAGAACAGTCCAATTGAGGCGCCCAACGTGTGAATCAATATACGTTTTACTGAAAAAAGATGTTTTCCTTTAAGGAAAATATCTTTTTTTTATTCTGAGACCCCCCTTGCATATGACATTAGCGGCGTCAAATTGAAGGGCCAAGACGGGCCTTGGCCTTCTACTGTTTAAAACCTTATCGGCTACCAACATTGTGGAACATTTTTCTAATTAGAATACCTAGTCCTGCACTGTTATATAACTCTGCGTTTTGGGAGGGAGGCTATCATTTTAATGTTCATACAAATTGAATTTCTGCTCAAATTTCATCTGAACTTTAAATTTTTAGGGTATACTTAGTCATAAAGTGAAATAGCCAGTGAAAAGTTTCCTTTAAAGAAACGTATCACTCAGTATTTAATTTTTTTAGGTATTTTTTTAGGCAAGTTAAGCCCCGCTCCCAAAGCGCAAAGTTTAAAAAAATCGCTTTTCTTTTTACTGAACATTTGAAAGGGAGGGTCGAGACTTTTCAAAGAAATCGAATTTGGGGCACCCTGTATCATAAGTGTGTGGAATAGGTACCTAGTCTAATTAGAAAAATGTGTGTCACATTTTCAACATGGCGGTTTTTTAAATTTATTGTCATGTACTAAGGTCATTGATGCGATTATTTGTCATTTTAATTATTTTTTCCTAATGCCTCTTGTTCTTATTTCTAAACAGTAGTATATTTTTTTTGCAAAGCTTGTATTTTTTCAGGTAAAATCATAAACCATAGATATGCTTTGGCCAATTAAGACGATAAAACACCCTGTAGATTTAAGGAATCGCAACATTTTTTCTAATTTTTTATCTTGCTGTAATCGGTATCTATAGAAGAACCAATAAATAAATTTAGAATTTTTTTAAATATTTAAGTGAAAAAGGTGGCTGTAATTTAAATGATGCCAAGGCCATCGGCGTCGCTAGACTACTGGCCGCCTGGAGCAAAACCGAACCGCCCTCTCCAGCTTTTTTCCTCATCAAATTACCACTGCAAGTCTTTGTGTTATTTCTTTACATAAATGGTGCCAGCGAGTGAACCCATAACAAAGTACTTCCTTGTTTAAAACTCGTAGACAATGATTAAGTAGAAAAAAAGATTCGGCATTCCATTGTCATTATTTATTTTAAACACGACGTTTTGGTTAGTAAGTATCTCGAACCATTTTCAAGTGTAAATAAATTACACTTGAAAACGGATAGAGATACTTTAACATAAATAAAGACAATGGAAGTCCGAAATTTTGTTTCTAAAATAATAATAATTGTAAAAAGAATCATGTGAACATAGGAAAGTCAACTATTTTTTTTAAATCGAGTTTTTAGAATACATCGTTCCCTACTTTTTTTACGGGAGTCATAGGAAAGCCCCTCTTATTTAAAAACGAAAATCAAATTTAGATCGGTTTGATAGTTTCCGAGGTACATTCCAGCGTATAGCCTTAAACATTTGAATGGGACTATCTCAGAAAATTTTGGATTATTGTTTTTGATCTACTAGACAGAGTCGCCGTCGGTTTGAATCAATTTCTTTAAAAAACCACAAAATTAACATTCCTCATCTCACCCAGATACTGCAAAGATGAGAAAACGGACCTTGTGTTTTTAAAAAGACCAGTTTTTAAATTTTCAGTTTTTGATCTACATCTCGAAAAAGAGACATGCGAGAGCAAAATCAGTATTACTTTTAATTAATTTGCTAAATCTTATTAAGCGATCAAATACAAAACAAAAAATTAAAATCGAATCAATATTTTGTTATTTTTTGAGCCGCGCCCCACCCCCCCCCTCCAAACCTAAGATTTTTTTTATGTATTTTCCACATATTTCATAAATAAAACGATAAAATAGCACAAAATACGACATCATGAGGCCTCCCCTCGAACCGAACCGAACCCCCTTCCAGGAAAAATTCATAGGTGCGCCACTGGGTATATATATATATATATATATATATATATATATATATATATATATATTTTGTTTTCTTTTTAGATATAGGGTGTCAAAATAAAATATATTTTTTTAATAACTTTTTAAAAATGACAACAGACAATTGACATTTTTTGGAATTCAGCATTACAATAAAAATAACAATTATTTTAAAAAAATTAATTCTCAAATCTGTTTTTTTTTTCATAACATAACAAATATGTTATAAAATATATTGCTAATATTACTATTCTTCATATTATTTAAGGTGCCTTGAGATATTAATGCAGGCGCCAAAGGTAGTTGATTATGGTAAATATGAGGACCAAAGTTTGACCATGGATTCTAGCTGAGAATAGGTCACAGGTCTTGATGTTACCAAGCCAGTTTTTGGGCAAATTTTTTTATCCTCCCCAAGTTAACGCTCTAGAGCCACAATGACACAGAAATGCATCAAAAATGTGTAAAATCTAACATAAATTATATTAGTTTTTTAAATTTTAGCTGCAAAACCCCCCAAAAACCCCCTAGACCCCCCAAAACCTAAAACGTTTAGGGATTTCCAAATTTTCTCAAAAAATAAACCCTCCGGGTTTCATGGACTTCCATAAAGTAGTAAAGTAGTTACGAAATTTAAAAAAAACGTCGAAATTGCCACTTACTCAATCACTCACTCTCTCACTCACGTAGAGATCATCAAAATTCTACTGTACTTCCAGACATGCTACAAAGCTGAATTTTGGCAGACTGGTAGAAATTATGACCAAACCCTTTGAACAAAAAAAACGCAAAATTCTGATTTATTCCCTTCCCGATACATGTAAAGTTATGTAAAAGTAGAATTGCCCATTTCAATAAGCGCTAGAGTGCTGGGCTTTGGCAGACTGATAGGAATTATGATAAAACTGTAGGAACAAATTTAAAAACAGCAAAACTGGCCTTTCCCATAAATGTAAAGTTATGTAAACGTATCATTGTCCACTTCCAGGAATGCTAGAGAGCTGAGATTTGAAAGGCTGATAGGCTATAATAAAACCTTGTGAAAAAATTAATCATAACAAAATTATTTCATGTAAAAAAAGCCAAGTACGCGAAAATGGCATTCCGTAAAAAGAATTGAGATAAAAGTAAAGCCAAGTTCTCCAATACAAATTTTAAAATGAAAGCTTCTTACTAGTGTGGAAATGTTTTTTTTAAACTTTGCTATTGCAGCCAAACTTCAATTTAGCACTGTGCCTAAGAGTCATTTACAGCCGTAATAGCCAAGTTTAGAAAAACATTTCCGAACTAGTACGAACCTTTCATTTTGAAATTTGTTTTGGAGAACTTGGCTTTACTTTTATCTCAATTCTTTTACGGAATGCCATTTTCGCGTACTTGGCTTTTTTTTGAAATATTTTTGTTATGATTTCACGTTTTGTTTAAAGGGATTGGATATTTAATTTTTAAAGTAGTAAACTATGCGAAATATTGTTCAAAACTTTTGCAAAGTCTAAAATTTTGAGGTCTTTTGATTTTTTCTCATGGTTTTATCATAGTTCCTATCAGCCTTCCAAAGCTCAGCTCTCTAGCGTTTCTGAAAGTGGACAATATTACTTTTACATAATTTTGCATATATACACCCTATATCATTATTGTTGAGACAACTTTTTACAACTTTTTTTCGTTGGCCTATGCTATTTGTTATGGTAAACAGCTGATAACTAAAAAGTTATCTCAAAAATTATGATATGGAGTTTAGGGAAATTAAAATTTTCGTGTTTTTAAATTGTTTTCTATAGTTTTATCATAGTTTCTATTTTCGTACTTTTAAAATAATTTTACATGTATAGGGGAGGGGAGTAAATTAGAATTTTGGGGTTTTTTCCAGGGGTTTGGTCATAATTTCTATCAGTCTGCCAAATTTCATCTTTGTAGCATGTCTGGAAGTACAGTAGAATTTTGATGATCTATACATGGGTGAGTGAGTGGCAATTTCGACGTTTTTTGAAATTTCGTAACTACTTTACTTCTTTAGTGAAGTTCATGAAACTTAAAATGGTTGTTAGCTCTATGAAGGGGTACAACTGTGCAAAGTTCGAGATTCGTAGCTCATTTCGAAGTACAGTTTTAGATAGGTCAAATATGGGCTGAAATGTTTCAAGAAAAGATGGTACGGCAGCGCGAACTTGGCGAGGCACTGCCGAGTCCTCAGAAAAACCGCAAAAGTATTAATAAGGCATTGAAAAAGTTTATTAGCTTACGAAATAAAAAATCTTTTGATTGAGATAAAAGTGAAGCCAAGATCTCTAATATAAATTTCAAAATGAAAGATTCTTACTAGTTTGGAAATGTTTTTCTAAACTTGGCTTGAGAAAAATGGGACATGGAATAGGTCCCTAATATCTATACGATGCTATAAGGATCAGACAATTCTATGCTATTATAAAAAATTAAAAAATGTACTTGATAAACACGTTTTATCAAAGGCGTTTAGGTATCCAAACCAACCCGAACAGAACCGACGATGTAAGGACCATACTTGAAAATTACCAAAGTGTGTGTTAAATTTACACAATACATACGCAAAGAGTTGGGTCCTCACAATGATTTCTAGGTCCACTCGCATACACACTAAAAGCCCACTCTACTATACTCTCAAGAAATTTGTTGGAGCTAAATTCCTGTTTTTCACATGCGTTGTGTGGTCCAGGTAAAAATTTAAGTGATTTTTAAAATTTTATGAAGAGTGCAGAAATACGGTCTAAACACAGCGGACCTCGCAGCTCCGGTGAGGGGTTGGCGTGTGTCCTCACAAGGTATGTTACGCCAACACCTATGCGTGCGTCTTTTGGTCATGTGTGAAAATTCGGTTACATTCCTACGATGTGAGGTCCAGTTAATCAAACCCCTTAACGCCGGGCACGTGCCTAGAGAGGGCCATTTGTATTTCATAATTCGGCAAATTCGGGTGCTTGACAGTTATTACAGTGCGTAATTATTTTTATGGTATATATATGCAAAATAAACCGAAATTATTCAGTTTTATGTCATTTTTTCAAAAAGTTACAGAAAGTGTGTATACATAATCAACTTAATTATGGAAAATTATCTTTTAAACGATGTATCACCAAAGTGGGCCAAGTCTACAGTTAGCACTTAATTGGTATGCATAAATTAGGGTTATTTTTTAAGATCACAAAAAAAAATATGTTTTTTTAGGTTTGATTCAGTTTTCAAAAAACCAAGCATTTTAGGGAAAAATCTTAAAAGACCTTTTTTAGAGAAAATAAAATGTTCATTTAAACGGTTTGTCACAAAATTGTTTTAAAGTTATTATCGACACTCCAGGGGCGTCCGCATATTAAGGTTATTTCTTTTATTATTAAAAAAAGAATTTCTTGCTTTTTTTATTTTTCTTAAAAACTAAGCTTTCTAAAAAATCGTATCGTAAATGCACCAGTAGTCGGCCCCCAACCGGTACTCGGCAATCTTGGTCATTTTTATAAAAAAATAAGAAAAATAATGTACAGTCGAACCTTTCTAACTCGAACCTTTCTAACTCGAACCTTTATAACTCGAACCTTTAAAGTGGTCCCTGCTCTTTTATATGTATTTTAACCAGTTTAATTCGAATTTCTATAACTCGAAGTCTCCAAAACTAGAACTGTTTTGGTTGTCCCTTGAGTTCGAGTTATAGAGGTTCGACTGTGCTTAGAAAATTCAGCGCTAATCCTATGCATTTTTATTCCATTTTTCTATTCATACCAAGAGTTTTTATATAAATAGGAAATACTGTCATTTTAAAATGACCGTGCCGTGTGTTGCCGTGCACGTTATGTTCGTTTAAAGTACGAAATTTTAAGATTTTTGTGAGAAATAGTATTTTTTAGCGAACTGTAAAGTCTGCTTACTAAATTTTAGATTGCATATTATTTGGGAGGTATTTTTGTAGTAATTTAAAGCTAAAAATCGTAAATAAATTGGTAAAAAATTTTTTTTAAGTCACAAGCTTTTATAAAATGCACTAAAAATTAAAAAATAATTTTCTAACATTCTAATATTATCATAATAATAAAAGTGATGGCCGACTGATGGAAATTTTGACGATGTTAGCACGATAAGATATCCGTATCAATTAAATATCACTATTTGCAAGAATCAATCTAGCACTATATGTATACCAAATTTCATCCAAATCGGATAATGGGAAGGGTGTCAAAAATGCATTTTCTATGGAAGGAGGTTCGGTTCGGTTCGGGTGGGAGGATATATTTTTTAATGTTGTATTGTCATCGGACCACTATGTGAATACCACATTTCATCCAAATCGGATAAGGGGAAGTGTGTCAAAAACTCATTTTTCTATTAAGGGGGTGGGAGTAGGGGTGGTTAGGATATTTTTTTCTTAATATTGTATTGTCATTGGATCACTATATGTATACCAAATTTCATCCAAATCGGATCACGGGAAGTGTGTCAAAAACAAATTTTTCTATGGAGGGGGGTGGAGGCAAGGGTGGGAGGATATTTTTTTCTTATTATTGTATTATCATCGGACCACTATGTGTATACCAAATTTTATCCAAAAATCGGATAACGCGAAGTGTGTCAAAATCACATTTTTCTATAGAAGGGGTGGGTGTAGGGGTGGGAGGATATTTTTTTTCTTAATGTTGTATTGTCATGGGACCACTATGTGTGTACCAAATTTCATCCAAATCGGATAATGGGAAGTGTGTCAAAAACGCTTCACAAGATTTGATAGTTAGACAGAACATCTGAAGCTAAATAAAAGCAAAGAAAATATATCAACAAGAAGCGACAAAACCTGAATGACAGTAATGCAGTACTATTACACTCAAAGAAAAAACTGTGCAATTTTTGTTTTACACTAACAAAAAAAAATCAAAACTTTACTAGCAAAAATACTGTCAGGAATCCCTGTAATTTACCGTGTTTGAATGGTAAACTTCCTCCTGTATATAGGGATGCATGTTTCACTTTGGCATGTTCTATGAGTTCTAGGATGTAACGAGTTTTAAAAGAGAAGGTTTGTACCCGTTATTTATAATGTGCGTCTTCAGCTCGCCACCGGCACGAGCCGCGGCTGACTCCAAATCATTTTATGCGACTAATCCATTTCTCTAGTGCCTAGTCGAAATTTTCTTTATGTTGACATAAAAGAACTGCATGTAGGTGTGTAATACACCAGAATGTGCCTCTTATTTTTGAATTTCTCTGGAAAATGGCGATTGCCCCCGCCTGTGACCACCTTATTTATTTTTATATTCGTTAGAATTTGTTTTATAAACACAATTTTTTGCATGTTTTAGCTGTAATTATTTTTTTTAATCGACTGGAAAACAAGTATTTTGCGTATACTTTTTTTTTTTTGGAAAATTTTCCGTTTTCAAAAGGCACGGAAAAAGAGACCGGAAAATCCATTTTTACCGTCCCTTTTTTAAAAATGATCTAAAATATAAAGTGACATTTAAAATTAAGCAAGAATTAATTGAAATATAGTCAATTATAAATGCAACCTATGGGTTTTTTGATATTTATAAATATAAAAGCTTTTGAGTAAGTGCTTTAATATGGCATGGTTGTAGTGTTTTATATCGTTTTTAAAAAAATATTATTTACATATTAGTTGTGTTTGTGCTGTTTTATACCGGTTTAAAAAAAATACGTACGATACACGACCGGAAATCTTTACAGGTCTAGTAACGTAAATAGCTATTAATTGTATTTTCTCCCAATTGTGGTTGGGTTTGTTCCTGTTTCTAAAACAATAAACGTTTTATAAAAATCTCTACTTTAACAAAATTTGTTTTATTGTCAATCCCCTTATATTCCTTTTTCTTATAATTTTTAAATTTAAAATGGCCGGGAAGAATCTTTAAACAATATAATATTACTTAGATTTTTATAAATATTACAATAATTATTGTGTATTTGTTAGTTATTATTTTTTCTATTTAATTCCTTAACCGATTTTTCTCGATAAAAATATATAACCGTTCTTGCAAACAATCAAATAAAAATTTAAAAAGGGTCGATTTTCTGTGACCACAGTTATATGATTATATAGGTGTAATGTCCCTCTTAATTTGATTTTTTCTTCGTGTAATAAAAATGCACCACAAATCACAGTTACACAAAATTTTTCTCAGTGTAATATAACTGCATTAGTTTCATTTGGTCTAAGCGTGACGTCACATATTTGTTTCCTATATGAACAATGTTCGCTTCTTGTTGATATATCTTCTTTGATAAAAGCTTGTAAAAAATAATCACAACCTAGTTTTTTTTTCTGATGGCCGACTACTGGTAGCGCATAATTCTAAAAATCTACTAGTCGGCCGGGCGGCCGACTGAATATTTTTTCAAAACCAGTAGTCGGCCCCTTGAACTACAATACTTTTAAAGACGGACTTCAGGATTTGTTTGGTTAGTATTCAGTCATAGTTTCTTATGCTGGGTTTATACAAATAAAAATAAATATAAATATTAAAATTTAAAAAAAATAGATATTTTTATTTTTGCGCATGTGTGAAATCGCATCGCATGACCATTGTTTTCGTTTTGATGTAGAATTTTGTTTTCATTTTTATGTTTTATTTCCATTTTAGGCATTCCAATATATGGGCCCCTAAGCCACTGGTTTAATTAACAAAATACTTGTTTTCTTTTTAATTTTTTTTGGTGTTTTATTACCATTTTAGGCAATCCAAGTAAAGCCACTGGTTTAATCTAAAGATACTTGTTTTCTTTTTCGTTTTTTTTCAGAGTTTTATTATCTACCATTTTAAGCAATCGAACTAAAGCCACTGGTTTAATAAAAAAATACTTGTCTTCTTTTTCGTTTTTTTTTTGGTATTTTATTACCATTTTAGGCAATCTAACTAAAGCCACTGGTTTAACCAAAAAATACTTCTTTTCTGTTTCGTTTTTTTTTGTGTTTTATTGCCATTTTAGGCAATCCAACTAAAACCACTGGTTGAATCAAAAAATACTTGTTTTCTTTTTCGTTTTTTTTTGTGTTTTATTGCCATTTTAGGCAATCCAACTAAAGCCACTGGTTTAATCTAGTGGGTTGTTGTTAACGGGAAACACTCAAAGAATATACAACATATTTAGGGATTTTTTTTAATCACAAAAAAAAGTATTGTTATCAAGTATTTTACCAATTTTTTGTAAAACCAGCTCTACCGAGAAAAACGTTTTATCATGTGTTATAGACAATTAAATTTTCTTTTGAACCATGTGTGTAGTTATAACATTTACATAGCCGTTAATACACCAGGGGCGTTTGTGATTAAAAAAAATTCACTATTCATGCGTATATTCTTTATGAGTGTTCCCTGTTTACAAAAACCCACTGGATACATTTAATTATAATATTTTCAACAAAATAGAGCAAAACAAGGTTTTTCCAAAAGCTTAGTTTTTAACAAAATAAATAAAAAAATTTTTAAAATTAATTAGAAAAAAATCACCTCAATATGCGGACGCCCCTGTAGTGCCAATAATAGCTTAAACACTACTTTGTAATACGCTATTTAAAAGAACATTTTATGTTCTCTAAAAAGGTATTGTAACATTTTTTCTCTAAAATGCTTAGTT
The DNA here is from genome assembly GCA_963576565.1 of Aspidapion aeneum. NCBI lineage: Eukaryota > Metazoa > Arthropoda > Insecta > Coleoptera > Brentidae > Aspidapion > Aspidapion aeneum. The sequence continues at coordinate 205,295,453 of OY755038.1, forward strand.
TTTTTGAAAACTGAAAAAAAACTAACTTTTGAAATTTTGGTAGCACGAACCCCCTTCGAGGGGTATACTTTACCACTATATTTTGATTAAGGAAAGTGGATCTAGTGATACCTTGTAATGAAGGCCTTTTTAATCTCTTTACAACCGTGTAAGATTTTCAAAAATCTATCTATTAGTTTTTGAGAAAATTGCCCTCAAACTTTCAAATTGAACATGGACTAAAAAAATAAAAATTTAATCAAAAATTTTATATTTTTCGGATTTAATTTTTATTTTATCATTCCATGTTAAATTTGAAACTTTGAAAGCAAATATCTGAAAAAGAAATCGATGGATTTTCGAAACTCTTACACGGTTGTAAAGATATTCAAGCGAACTTCAAAACAAAGTACTACTAGACCCACTTTCCCTATTCAAAATATAGGGGTAAAGTATACCCCTCGAAGATGGTGCGTGCTACAAAAATTTCAAGATAGCCAAAAAGTGTCCCCCTCGCAAACAAAATCGACGTGTCCGAGGATTTTTCCAAATTCGTTACCGTCTTTAAGATATAGGCCATTAACAGTTTTCGGTGAAAAAACGTGCATATATATATATATATATATATATATATATATATATATATATATATATATAAATCTTTCTTTTTAATCCGTCTTAAAATCCAAAATAGCGGACAGAATCAAACTTGACCCATTAAAGAGGCCCTTTTATTTTTATGATCCAGAATTTTTTTAGAAATAGTTTTGGATTTATAAAAAAAAACTTTATTTCTGCCACACAATAAGCTAGGAGCCCTTGATATCGGTTTGGTGGTTGTCGAAAAATAACTTTTTATTTCGAGATAAAGCAAACTGAACCGAACTGGATAATTATATACCTAGGAAAATGTTGATATTGATTTTTACGATTATGCCTGTTTTCATCTAAATAGGTTCAGTAATAATTAAGGAAATGAATTCAGACACAATTGGCAAGGCAATGAAAGAATGAGTTCAGAATTTTCTCAAAATATAAGAATAGACAAGCCCTATAAGGGGTCAAGTTTGAACAGTGCCCAAATTATTAATTAGCCATATTTACGCTAAGTGGAGTATTGAAGTTTACGCCAGCTGGGGCGTGTATAAATATTGTACTAGGCGTAAAGTAAATTTCATAAACAGACCTCTGTCCAAGAAATGTAGTTTTTATCCAATAAATTCAAATTTGATTTTTATTTTTGTAGAGTATCTATTAATTCAGGCAGTCCACGCAGCGACGCGCTGTCCAAATTTTTACCCTGTTAGGGCCTCGTGTCGCAAAAAATCCACACATCATATATAAAATATCGGTCCGTCTGCGAAATAAATCCCTATCGTACTTATCTCAGCCATTTGTTGTAGCGGACCGCGCAACGACGCGACATTTCGATTTTCATACTTTTCGAGGCGCCGCGACGCCGACGTCACTAAAGACCACACATCGTTTATGGACCTCACAACGTAGGGACCGCACATCGCATGTGAAACCTGTTTGACAGATTTTCTTTATTTTGACATTTTTGAAAATTTTGAGTAGGTTTCCACCTTACTGGAGCGCCTCAAAAAACACTTGTTTTTAAACATTTAATTTATCTCTATTCTATCTAGTGGTCCGCGCGACGCATGTGAAAAGTAGGAGTCCCCACAGCGCCTCTTATGTCCCTATAGGTGTCTGTCTGTCTGTCTGTCTGTCTGTCTGTCTGTCTGTCTGTCTGTCTGTCTGTCTGTCTGTCTGTCTGTCTGTCTGTCTGTCTGTCTGTCTGTCTGTCTGTCTGTCTGTCTGTCTGTCTGTCTGTCTGTCTGTCTGTCTGTCTGTCTGTCTGTCTGTCTGTCTGTCTGTCTGTCTGTCTGTCTGTCTGTCTGTCTGTCTGTCTGTCTGTCTGTCTGTCTGTCTGTCTGTCTGTCTGTCTGTCTGTCTGTCTGTCTGTCTGTCTGTCTGTCTGTCTGTCTGTCTGTCTGTCTGTCTGTCTGTCTGTCTGTCTGTCTGTCTGTCTGTCTGTCTGTCTGTCTGTCTGTCTGTCTGTCTGTCTGTCTGTCTGTCTGTCTGTCTGTCTGTCTGTCTGTCTGTCTGTCTGTCTGTCTGTCTGTCTGTCTGTCTGTCTGTCTGTCTGTCTGTCTGTCTGTCTGTCTGTCTGTCTGTCTGTCTGTCTGTCTGTCTGTCTGTCTGTCTGTCTGTCTGTCTGTCTGTCTGTCTGTCTGTCTGTCTGTCTGTCTGTCTGTCTGTCTGTCTGTCTGTCTGTCTGTCTGTCTGTCTGTCTGTCTGTCTGTCTGTCTGTCTGTCTGTCTGTCTGTCTGTCTGTCTGTCTGTCTGTCTGTCTGTCTGTCTGTCTGTCTGTCTGTCTGTCTGTCTGTCTGTCTGTCTGTCTGTCTGTCTGTCTGTCTGTCTGTCTGTCTGTCTGTCTGTCTGTCTGTCTGTCTGTCTGTCTGTCTGTCTGTCTGTCTGTCTGTCTGTCTGTCTGTCTGTCTGTCTGTCTGTCTGTCTGTCTGTCTGTCTGTCTGTCTGTCTGTCTGTCTGTCTGTCTGTCTGTCTGTCTGTCTGTCTGTCTGTCTGTCTGTCTGTCTGTCTGTCTGTCTGTCTGTCTGTCTGTCTGTCTGTCTGTCTGTCTGTCTGTCTGTCTGTCTGTCTGTCTGTCTGTCTGTCTGTCTGTCTGTCTGTCTGTCTGTCTGTCTGTCTGTCTGTCTGTCTGTCTGTCTGTCTGTCTGTCTGTCTGTCTGTCTGTCTGTCTGTCTGTCTGTCTGTCTGTCTGTCTGTCTGTCTGTCTGTCTGTCTGTCTGTCTGTCTGTCTGTCTGTCTGTCTGTCTGTCTGTCTGTCTGTCTGTCTGTCTGTCTGTCTGTCTGTCTGTCTGTCTGTCTGTCTGTCTGTCTGTCTGTCTGTCTGTCTGTCTGTCTGTCTGTCTGTCTGTCTGTCTGTCTGTCTGTCTGTCTGTCTGTCTGTCTGTCTGTCTGTCTGTCTGTCTGTCTGTCTGTCTGTCTGTCTGTCTGTCTGTCTGTCTGTCTGTCTGTCTGTCTGTCTGTCTGTCTGTCTGTCTGTCTGTCTGTCTGTCTGTCTGTCTGTCTGTCTGTCTGTCTGTCTGTCTGTCTGTCTGTCTGTCTGTCTGTCTGTCTGTCTGTCTGTCTGTCTGTCTGTCTGTCTGTCTGTCTGTCTGTCTGTCTGTCTGTCTGTCTGTCTGTCTGTCTGTCTGTCTGTCTGTCTGTCTGTCTGTCTGTCTGTCTGTCTGTCTGTCTGTCTGTCTGTCTGTCTGTCTGTCTGTCTGTCTGTCTGTCTGTCTGTCTGTCTGTCTGTCTGTCTGTCTGTCTGTCTGTCTTTCTGTCTGTATGTCTGTATGTCTGTCTGTCTGTCTGTAACGACCAACGCGCATAACTCAAAAACTGCTTGCCCGATTTTAATGAAATTTGGTACCTACGCTGGGTTTTGGGTCGAGATAGTCCCATTTAAAAATAATTGGAAAATGGTGGAAATCTCCATTTTTGTGAAATTTCAGGGTGACTATTATGATTTTATACATATTATTTTTATTTTCCTAAGGTTTACTTAATTAAAAAAAAAAATCTTTACTTTAAATCTAAAAGTACCAAATTTAATATATATCGGCTAATAAAAAGAATTTGATCGCCATTTTGACGTTTCGCAAGCTTGATTAAAACATTAAAGCACATAATCAATAATCTTAGATATTCCAAAGTTTCCAATTTAAAATATAACGGTTCATAAAGGAAAAAATCAGCCATTTTGGATTGGTTATTTTAATTTTAATAAGTTTAATTTAAAAATCATATGCAGCGGTCTTATACACCGCAAACTTTAAAAATAATACATATCGGTTCATAAATGAAAATGTCTGCCATTTCCGATCCGCCATTTAGATTTTTCCAAAGTTTAAATTAAGAAGATTAGCCACACTAAACACTACAGAGTTCCAAATGTAGTACGTATCCGTTTTAGGTTTAATTCAAAAATCACAATCAGCAACCTATAAGACCCAAAATTTATTAAATATCGGTTTTAAAATGAAAGAGTCCGCCAATTTGGATTAGCCATTTTGACTTTTACTTTAAATTTAATTCAAAAATCATCATCAGTTGAATTTTAGTGATGTCATCCGTTATGCTTCCCTCGATTCCCATTCTTTCTTTTATGATGTCATTTCTTATGTGATCTATTCTAGATATTCTCATTGATCTTCTTATTACATCCATTTCGACACTTTCCATTTTCATTTTATATTTTTCTGTTACACGACAAGTCTCTATTCCATACAACAGCGTGCTTTTCACCATTGTTTCATTTATGTTAAATTTCACATTCTTTTTTATCTCCATAAAATACTGTTAAGACATCCAATAACCTTTTTTGCTTTTACTATTCTTTTTCCAGTTTTTTACAATCTGTTCCTGTCTTATCAAATGTGGCACCCAAGTATACGTACTCATTGCATTGATATTGCTTGTAAATGTGGGTGAAAAAAATCTGATTAAAAAAGTGCAAATTCGTCGTCGTCTGCTCTTGTGGGAGTATATATTATTTCCTCAATTTTGGGTTTTGGAATAATTTGTAGAAATCACGTACACGCAATTTGTAGTCAGTCTGTCACCGACAAAAATAAACGATATATCGCGCTTTGAGATCACATATACTTGATTGAATTAAAAAAAGCACAGAGTTAAAAAACTAAAATTGACACATTAGGTTTGACGATACCTATGTTATTGAGCGGTTAAAAAGCGACAGAATGGGCTCGGAATAGTGCCACTTTTTCTGAATTGAACCGTAAATTGTATGTTCGAAATGATTAATTCTAGACAGTAAAATTATTAAATGTAAAAGAGCACAACGTCAACAAATTATTTGTTTAACAATGATTTTGTGCTGAAGAGAACATAATATAAATCAGTAAAGTAACATTAAAATATTAAAATACTACCTAGTATTATTTTATTTTATAACTAAAGTTAATTAATAAAACTATATCGTTTATCTGGAAGAATACTGTCACAACTCAAAAAAGTAAAATTTTTAGGAGAAGCAATTTAAATTAAATATAAATATTTATCGATTTATTGAAGTTAATTGATTTTTTTGTATACACAGGTTTTTTAATTGTATTTGTCTTATTCTAAAAGAATTTAAACTTTTAAAAAATTCTTAAAGTGACTTACTTGCGAGCTAGTAGTAAATTGTCACAAGTGTCATCTCAACATAAAAAATCTTAATCTTAAGGCCGCGTTTCACGAAAGCTTAAAACATTTATAAATGTTTTGAACTACTCCTGTGAGCATTTTATTATGGATAAGGCTAACGATCTTGGGACTCATGGACAACTTCTAATGTTGCAGGATAACGGACGTTATTTTCATCACGTCGTACAAACCCAAATATGAAAGAATACTGCCAACATGAACACAAATTTCAAGAGTTCTTGTTCTTGTTCAAGCCTTGGATTTGATCCATTATAGGCCCTTTTTTTATGCCAAACCAATTTAATTATCTCGAGAAGAAAGTACCTCTAAAACAACCTTGCTATCATTTTATCGGTCCTGAACATAAGCTGGCACAAGAGAAACTTGATAGGTTGGATGGTTGACATTGGAAAGTCTTAAAGCTCAGCATCTTCAATAGGAATCCGACGTCCTCCATCTCTATACTGAATCCTCCCATCCTCTATTCTCTGCTGCAAGACATTTAGTTGGTGTGACAGTTCCAGCATTTCCAGCATCAGCGAACAAGTTGTTTTCACAAAATCTTTCAAATGAGCGATATGGTACCCAATTAAATCTATTGTAACGATTATCCCAAAAAGGCATTAAATCGTCAGTATACTGGCAAAATCCACTAAGTAAAAAAAGTTAGTTTTGAGAAAATCACATTTTAAGAATATCTTAAATTAGGAACCACATTTTGAAACAATGGTTTGAGTGAGAAACTTCTGATTTTACCTGAATAATCTATTGGATGCTAGAGAACGTATGTAACTATGTAAAAAACAGTTTTTTATTAATTAACTATTTTTTATTGATTTTGTCAAGTCTGTGATTTAATGTATTTGTTAAATTTGCTTTTAACGGCCATGCTTAATCACGGCTGGTTTTACTAAGGTAAAGACTTATAATTTTTCGTTAATAATATGCAAATATCTCAAAAACTAAAAAAAAAATGACTTAGTGTATTTTGCTCGCTTACCGACGAAATATTCCGTCAAAGTTATAAATTGCATGTGGAATTTTTAGTTGACGCAATTTTGTCTAAACAATTACACAAACATCGTAATGGATTCGTTGCCCTGGGTTCCCAGACCAAAAACTCGGTTAGCGCTGACCGATAGAACGAATGCTGGACTTTTGCGAGGACGTAGAAGCACGGATCACCTATAGGTGGTCCGTGGTAGAAGTTAGCTGTCACGCAAGAGGACGGACATGGAAGCGGAACAGTGAAGGTGACGGTGGCTTTTTGGATTGGTAAAATAAGCACCTCAAGGGCCCAGGCCAGGGAATTTGATTGGCCGAGTAAACAGAGCGCAAATAAGTGTAGTTTCTATAAAAAGTGCAGTGCCGGTTACAGGATTAAAAGTAAGTTAATTATACCTGTATTATCGACATGTGTAAATCAGAACCCAAAGTAACCATTATAACAAATTTTAACCCATAGAAATATCATGTTTTCTCTAGACAGCGTTTCTCGTCCCTGGATCTTTCTCTCTTAAGGAAACGATCGATCCCGAAGGACCCAGGAACCAACGCGGCTTAAAAAATAAATATTTCTTTTATATTTATGCAAAAAGAATATACATTTTTAATTGAAAGTTGTACACAGAAAAAAAATAGTTCTTCAGTTAAGAAAACTAGTTTTCTTGAAAAAATGATCTTGAACCAAAAGCAAAAGTCTCCGAACAAAATGTTTCGTTTCATCTAAGCAACCCGCTTGTTTTGGGAAAAAAAAATAATTGCCTTGGTAAATTGTTTTGGTTTAAAACAAACTGCCTTTAGCGAAGAAAAAGTGGTTTTGAAGCAAGATATAAAATGTCTTACTAATATCTTCTTAACATAGATAAAGCTTTACTTTGCTTAAAGACTTACTCAAAGCGGTTGGTATAATACTAGAAAACAAGAAGGTTGCCGCTTCCGTTCAAAACAAATCAATTTTCTTGGATAAAGGCAACTTTTATTTTCAACGGAAACCAGCAGTTCAAGAGAATAGTTTTTTTTTGTTAAGAAAATATCGTCGTCATTTTTTTCTTCGTAGCTTTGTTAATAAGCTAACTAAATAAAAAAAAATGAAGTTGAAATTCATTTTAAACGCTTTAATTTTGCTAGTTTCCTTAAGGCAGCGGGATTGAACAGAAACTTTAAATTTAAACAGGTTTTTCCAAATTTCACATTCTGGACACAATGCAAAAAGATTTACCGTATAAAAAATATTATCAAAAAATAAATTTTCTGCAGAATCGAAGGAAAAATTACTTGCCAACTCTAATCAATATTTCTAACAATATTGCTCATATATATCTTTTAAAAGGACTTTCAGGATCCACCTGAATTATTTTTCTTACGCAAGGATACAAATCATATTTTTCCAAAGATACGATGGCGATGTTTTCCTTGTGGTAGTGGTAAACAAAATTTTCAGGATATACAAGGCAGGAAAGCGATCGTTTGTCAGTCGAAAAACACCACCCTTCCGTTCATTTATCTCATATACCTACCTATTTATTTACTGACTGCTATATAATATACCTCTAAAATATAGCATTAATAAGTGCCAACAAACAATCTTTTAAAATTCAGCTGTTTTCTCAAAGGTATTGAGAATAAGATATTTTTAGCGATATTTTTAAAACAACCCAAGAATACACATGCATACGTTATTATTGAGGCTGCGCAATAGCAACTTACGTTCGTTTAGTGTGGTTGTGGAAAAAAGTTCTAAGAAGCAAAACATCATAATGACAAAAGATGAAAACGACAAACAGATTTAAAAAAATTAAAACTTGAGCTGACCTGATTCAGCAATCAAGTTAAGTGAGTATACTAACAAACTAACCTGATCTGGTCAAGTTAGAAAAAGCAACCTAACCTAACCAAGTCAGGTTTTAATTTTTTGTTGTTGAAATTTGCATGTTCTTAACTTTTTTTAATTTTTTTTCTTTTTAATTTTTTTAGCATACTTACCTAACACGGTCAGGTAGGGTTGATTTATTTTTTAATATTTCGCTTTTTTCGTCTTTTGCCTTTTAGATTTTTTTTTACTTTTTATTTATTCTTATTTCTTTTCGATCCTTTGTGTATTCTATCTTTTGTTCTTTGCACTTTTAAAATTGTGATATTTTGTATAAGATAAAAAATATATTATAGCCTTATATTTTCTTTTGTAAATTGCTCCCTATCATTGATACATTTTTTCATTGTAAGAAATGAGGGATGTAAAAGCAAAGGCGGCAATCTCTCTTTTCCAAAGTTTTCAGGAGCATCAACTGTGCTAATAGAAAGCACTAATAACACTAAAATGACAAGTGATTCATTTAAATATGGTTTGGAATTTAGTGCCAAGGAAAAGTTGCCTAAGGAGTCAATAATTATTGTTTTTTTTTAAATATTTTAGCTTTTGTTTCCAATGCATGGATATTGCCCGTTTTAAAAATGAACTATAAGGATATTGCCAGTTTTCAAAATGATCTATGATTTGATAGATAATTAAACTAAAATATTTGGAAGCTTAGGAATATATTAACAAGACTCGGCGGACTCTGACTCCTCAGAAGTATCCTCAAGATTTTTGGTGTGACAGGAGATACATTAACTTTCAATGACACAAGAAATAAATATTTTTTTGGCAATACTAACTTTGTAACCACTAAAATAGTTTAAACGACACACAGAAATAATGTGAAACCTTCCAAAAATACACATGGACTGGACTGAATGATACGTGTCATGTGAGTTCGTCGCGTGAATCCTATTGGTCGGAGCGGAGATTGCCGTGTTTGATCCGTATTCAGCTATGGATATTGAAACTTTTGATTCCAACGCTAATATTTTCAATGGGATTTGAACAAGGATATGACCGGTTTTGATTTTTACTTTTAGTTTTATCTTAAAGAGAATGAAAATACCAATAATATGGTATCCCTAACTCAAAACATGAAAAAGTGGAGATTGTCACCTTTGATTCTACATTCCTCAAATGTCAAATTTATAAAGCAAAGATTATTAGCAGAGAAGAGCCAATATTACCCAGGCCTAAAAGTATTGTCCAAGTCAAAAGCCAACTCAACAATATCGTATACTTATTTAGAAATGTTATGCCGCCATAGGTATATGATTTATTTATCCCTCTAATATCTGGGTCATGGATTTTGAAAATTTATGGTATTTTGGGATAGGACTAGTGGGATTAAAAATAAAATATAAAATATCGGGATTTGTATGATTTACAGTAGTACTCTGAATAACTAAATGATAATTTATAAATCCAAAAGAGAAAGTACAAGAAGGAGAACGAGAGAACGAGAAAAAGATACAAATAAAAAAGAGAAAAAAGAGAAAGAAAGAAACAAGGATGAAAAAGAAAAAAAGAGTGAAAAATATAAAGAGATAAAAAACAATCGAAAGAGAGAATAAAAAAGAAAAAGAGACAGGAATAGAGAAAGTGACGCCTTAAGATCCTAAGCGATATCTTCATACGTTTCATGGATTTTTACTAAGATAATAGGGACTTATTGGAACACAACCTGACTATATTTTAGAGTCGACTTTATTCTGACACATTCATACAGAAAACTAACAGCTGACCTCTCAAAATTGACATACCAAAGCCAACTTTAATAATAAAGTCGCTAACTTTCATTTAATAAATACCGACACTAATAAATCCGATTTTTAAATACACAAAGGCCGAATTTTGAACGAAAGCAGCTGCTTTTTATATGTAAATCTGTAACCATAGGGTCGATTTTTTAATAAGGTCAGATTTTATTCCAATAAGTGTCTAATATATTGTATGTCATTTATAATAGTGCAAAGCTAAACGACTTACAATGTTTCAGAACAGCGGCGTAGCGTGCCCGAAAGGGGGGGGGGGGGGGGCGACCGCTAAAAAGGGCGCCTCTGAAAACAATCTTGCGACCAAAAAAAAAAAAAAAAGCTCATCATGTGTGAGGGGGCGGCCGACAGGTCACAAGGGCGCCTCTCACAAATCTTGCGACCAAAAAAAAAAAAAAGTCTTCATGTCGTTAGTTTCCTTTGGCGCCCACTCGACTGGCCGTTGCCGGCCGACTTAATAAAGCTGGGGGCGCTTCGACCACCAATGGGGCGCCACTACCCTCGGGGCGTGGGGGGCGACGAACCCCCCGCGCCCCCCCCCTCCACGCTACGCCGCTGTTTCAGAATCAATCTTGGTCACAGGCTTTAAAAATTTGAAGTCTGTGATCTTGGAAGAAAATATTCATATGTTTCAATACATAGAGAGGGTTATTAAGTAACATGCTAATATTTAATAAAGTAATTATTGGGTCCATTTTTAGAAAAAATCTTAAATTTTAAAAACAGGGTGATTTTCAAAAAATCTCCTTTTTATTAATATGTTTATACTTACTGCTCTGGATATTTTTGTGAAATTTAGAACATAGTTCCTATTTATCAATAGGGATTTTTTGACGCATAAGATGTTTTTTTATTTTTTCAGTGGCGTTCGTGCGGGCATTCCCCTTGGTACTTTTGAATCAATTAATTTAATATTTTTATACGAAAACCGTACATTAAACGAAAAAATCAACAGACGACATTTGCTTAGGAAAGAGAGAACTTTAAAATCTCTATAAAATATTTAAATTTAGTTATCTACAATTAAGGTACAATTTCAAGATAAAGAATATATAATGTCAACCTAGATATCTTTAGCAATTCCAGGCATTTTGTATCTTTCTTGTTTTATTTTATTCAGCAGTGTAATTTAGATTGCAAATTAGCCACTTTTAAAATATTTTAACGATAAATGACCTACTTTGCAGCACTGCAAAAAAAAACTAATTTTTTTTAAATGGTTTATTTTTGTATGGTATGGAATGTGCTTATCAAATAAATTTATATTTTTTTGTTGCTCGTGATCAAAACATTATTTTTTCTAGCTAGTTTGGGATTTTGAAACACATTGCGACTGTCGCAACTTTTTCATTTATAAATAAAAGAGCAAAATAGACTTTAATATAAATAAAAGAGTGTGTTCCACAGTGTGTTATGTTAACCTTAACTGATAGATTAAATTTAATTTAAGTACATAAAATCTAAAAAATATCCGTTATAAAATTAGTGTTTTTGTGTATTATAATAAAATTGTCAAAGATTCCTTTTATGTGGTCAAACTCAAACTATAAATATTGTTTACTGACGTAAAAATTAATCTTTTTGCTCTTTCCAAAAAGCGTGGGGTGATCCCACTCTCTGTGAAAAACAACGATTGCGGAAACATTAAACAAAATAAAGTTTTTAAAATTTTAGAGATAGCGCACAGTGTATCGTTTAATACATGCTAGTGGGACAAAATTATTTTGACAATTTTCATAACCAATTTTGATGTAATAATTTACTTTAAAATAATATTTTTGTGTTTATATATTATTAAGACTGATCCCACTTTGAATGACAACAGTTTTGAAGGCTGACAGATCTAAAATTTTGACTATAAAAAAAATATAGGCTGATAAGAAAATAATGGAAATGTCAGTCTTCGACAGTGTTGCTTTTCAAAGAAGGATCGGGCTTGACAAAGTGTAAGGGGCGATCTCTTATACAACGTGACTCAACAAGAATATAATAGAGGGTTTTTCTTTTTATCTTAAAATTTATGTAGCACCCCCCCTTTGGGGGGTACAGTATACCCTTATATTTTAAATGGGAAAAGTGGGGGCCGAGTGATACCTTGATTTGAAGCTATCTAAAATGTCTTTGTAACCATCTAAAAATTTTGAAAATGTAGTGATTTGTTTTTGAGACATTTTCCTCCAAAATTATAATAACTTAACTTTGTTTTGGCCCATTTTTTGTTGGTTTAATCTAGCTTTCTTCCAACTATAACTAAATATATACCTCTGTTTTTGTAGGGTGTTATTTTGCGCTACCACATGTGTCAAATACCCGACAAACTTTAAAAAAATTCCCGTCGTAAAATCGTCGGGACTGCATTCAAAAAAACTAATTTTATGCCTAACGTAACAAACACAAGAAGTTAGATAGAGAATAGGGACTATACCACTCATAGGGAATAATTCTAGTTTAAAACTAAAAATATATTAATAAAGATTAAAAACTGCGTTGAACTAAAAAGAAATATTTGAATTCAAAACAAATTGTTTTAAGGTAAAACAATTTATTCAAGAAAAAAACGTGTTTTCATTGTAGACAAAATTTTTTACCGTGTATGTGAGATAGATGCAGTATGTACATGACAGTATAAAGATTCCTGCCCTTGAAAAAGAGGTATCAGGCAAAATTTGGTCCTGCTAGAGGAAGAAAACTTGCATCCTAAGGGGCACGTGCATCAGTTTGATATGTGGTGTTTTCGAAAAGGGCGCGCCTTCAACTCGGAAAAACTTTTGGGCTTTTCTCATTTTTGTTAATAAGGATATACACTGAATATCGGTTATAACGATATTGAGAGGACCGCCTAATTTCAGGCGTTATAACCGAGCGTCGCTATGGAGAAAAAGGAAACAAAATGGGTTACATATGAGGGGGTTCAGAATTGAAGTGGATCAAGTCCAATTTCGCACTATTTTAAGTTAATCCGCTTTGAAGGTATATTAAAACAATGTTTATTTCAGAAACCAAATGAAAACCAACTCTGACCGCTTTAATGCGTAAAGTGCGACTTGATTCACTCCTCTACTGAAATAAACATTGTTTAATATACCTTTAAAGATGATTAACTTAAACTAGTGCAAAATTGGACTTGATCCACTTCAATTCTGGACCCCTCATATAGAACTCGGTCGGGACCTTAATATGTCGTCGCTATAACCGATATGTCGTAATATCCGATATCGTTATAAGCGATATTTACTGTAATATAAAAAATGTCAAGTTTTGACACGACTTTTGTGCCTCAAGCTTGCACTGACCGATTCACTGTGAGGCGTGGAAAGCGAGAAAAAAGAATACGGGGGAGTAAGTCATAAAGGAAGAAATGAACGTGTCTGTTTTTAAAATAATGGCATCCAACACTCCCTTTTGTACTTTGTCATTTAAATTTATTTCGAGCAGCTTCCTTTTGGTTTGTACAATAAAAACAAAGCCCCAAAAAGTGAAACTTCTACTCTTAGTGCAGGCGCTAGAGGTAGTTGAGAATGCAAACTGAGGGGTGTAAAATCAAAGGCGACAATTTTTTCAAATATTTTCAGGAGCAGCAAAAACTGTGGAAGCTAATAGGACGCACTAACAACACCTAAATCGCGAGTGATTCATATAAATCATATACATAATATTCCAATACCCACTCTGCAACAACCCATTCATGATGCAAACATGAGGGCCTTGGGGTTCTTAAGCAAAAAAACCTGATTGGTTGCTTTCAATGACATATGCATATTATTTCCATATAGTACGTATTATTGCAATACCTACGGTACCCTACGATGCAGAATGCAAACATATTTGAAATAGCAATATCAGTGGGTATAAGTCTATCCTTTTTGCGGTCCTGATGATAAAATGTCCTGATTGGTTATACTTTTACGCATGAATATTATTTTATTCTTGTATTCGTTACGTCAAATTATCGGCGTACAGTTGACAAAAACTCTATGTAAATTTGGTATCTGTGCATTTTTCGTATCTTTATTTCTGAATGTTTGCATCAAACGCCGACCATTGTGTAAATGGGTAACAGGGAGTATTGGAATATTACGTATATGATCTAAATATAATTTAAAATCTAGTTCCAAGAAAAAGTGAATAATTATTGTTTTTTTTTTAATATTTCAGTTTGAAGATTGGCACTTGTTTCCAATGCGTTTCCAAAAATGTTGCTAGTTTCGAAAATGAGCTTTGATTATATTGCCGGTTTTGAAAATGAACTATGGTTTGAAACTGACAAAACAGTGTTCGAGGTATTAATAATAAATATATTTGTGTTATTTACTTACTAAAACATATACAAGGTGACAAATTAAAAACGATCCAACTGAATTTTCTCGAAAATTATTAGGAAATTAAAAAAACGAATTTGTTTGCAAGGGTTAAGATAGAATTATAAAATAAAAATTAAATCTGAAAAATACAAAATTTTCACTAAATTTTTATTTTATCAGTCCATGTTAAATTTGAAAGTTTGAAGGCAATTTTCTCAAAAACTAATGAATAGATTTTTGAAATTTTTACACGGTTGTAAGGACATTTAAAAGGTCTTTAAACAAGATATCACTAGACCCACTTTCCCTATTCAAAATATAGGGGTAAAGTATACCTCTCGAAGGGGGTTCGTGCTACAATAATTTCAAGATAGCCCAAAAGTGTCCCTTGCAAACAAAATCGACGTGTTTCGGCGTTTTTTTAATTTCCTGAAAATTTTCGAGAAAATCCTTTTTAAATTATCACCTTGTATACTGAAATTAAACAATGAGTATCAATAATTAAACTAACATATCTGGAAGTTTAGGAATATATTCACAAGATTGGGTGGACTCTGACTCCTCAACAGGATCCTCATGATTCTCGTTTGGTCCTTGTTCATCACCTTGAACAAGCTCTTTGTATTAATGCATTAACTTACATGGCACTAAAAATAAATATTTTCTTGGTAAAACTAACTTTGTAAACACTAAGTAGTTTAAACGACACACAAAAACAATGTGAAATCTTCAAAAAATACACATGGACTGGACTGAATAGCATGTGTCATGTGCGTGCGTCGCGTGAATTCTATTGGCCGGAGCGGAGATTGCCGTGTTTGGTACGCATTCAGCTATGGATATTGACAATTTTGATCGCAACGCTAAGTTTTTAATGAGATTTGAACAAGGATATTATACCAATTATATGGTATCCCTTACTCAAAACATGAAAAATTGGAGATTTGCCACCTTTGATTCTACATCCTCAAATATGAGGACCGCAGTTTTACAATGATGCTTAAATTTAAAAAACTAATTTCAAAAAACTAATTTCATTTTATTTTCAGGTTAGATTTTACACATTTTTGATGCATTTATGTGTCATTGTGGCTCTCGAGTTTCAACTTAATTTGGACCAAAAAATGTCCTGGCAACCTCCAGATCGTTAATCTACCTATTCTCAGCTAGAATCCATTGTCAAACTGCGGTCCTCATATGTTGCATTCTCAACTACCTCCAGCGCCTGCACTATATGCCAATTTATGAACAGCAAGCTACAATAGCGCATTTATGCTTTGAAGTTTTAAGGGGCTTGATTATGACAAAAATAAATAATACTGTGTAACAAAATATATATAAGATACACTAATATATAAGTTAAGTTCCAATAATTCACAGACGGCTTTTTAAAAACTAATTTTCTTTATTTAGTAAAACTTATTACTACTACTATGCTACTACTGCTATAGCTAGAACTTGAATCAATTATCTGATTATGAAATGTGCTTTTATATGCTGACCTTTCACTTAAATGATAACATAATGATATAATGTTAAAAACAACTTATTAAGATATTAAACTAATGATGTACATAATGATATTTGGTTCTTAATTATAATGTTAAAAACAACTTATTAAGATATTAAACTAATGATGTTTTAATTCCAAAGTTTAAAAGCAATTTACTTATCAATAACAATTTCATAATTGTTATTGATTTTCTTAATGTTCTTTTAAATACTAATTATTATTATTTTTTAACACAGAATAAGGTGGATGTATAGAAGTACATTACTCCTCCTTCCTTAAAAAGAATCGTGTCCTCACGATTTCTCTTGTAATTCTATATCTTCATCTAATTGTTTATCTTCTTCTAACCATCTTTTAATAGTATTTCTAGATATTACCTTATTTCTAAAATATTTTTGAAAAATATAAACTATAGTAACGATAATCAAAAGGAGAATAGAAAACAATAAATAATTATGCCCATTTTTCTGAAAACTGTAGGTTTCTAATTCTAATGGTTGAAAAAGATTTTCATTAATTTTTTCTGGCTGCAATACATGATTTAAATTCAAATTTATTTTTGAAGTGCTTCTAAAAGGTTTTAGTTCAAGATGATAATGTTCAATAGTATTAATTTTTGTTTCATATCTGTTTTGATTAAGAACTACTGTACAATTTGATTTAACAATGTTACAGTTTTTCACGTCTTTACGTACTATCTTTTGACACAACTCTAAGATAGGGTTAGTTTTTGAAGTGCAATAAATAATTTGTTTATTCTCCGTTTGTATGACATAATTATAGGAATTAGAAATTTCATGTTGAGTAATATTAAAGTTATTAATTTGATTATAGCAATACCATTTATGATTATTATTTTTACACGTTTTAAACCAATCTGAATTACAGACATAACTTGAAGGTATTGTCATTAATAAATTATCATAAGGAATCGGATAAACAATTGACATTTTACAAGTGTAATCCCTAAAAATTGGAATTCTTATAACTAAAACGAATACATTATCTTTGATAAGAATTGCGGTTTTACATAATTGTACTAACTCTAAAGGCTGTCCTAATGGCCATAAAAAGGATTTAGGATAGTGTGTTCGTAAGTATTCCCAAAGTAATTTAATTTCAGTCGGATCCAGAATTTCTAAATTTAGTGTTTCGGTCTGGGAAAATGATATTGTTCTTTCTAACATTTCTAGGTAGTTTTTAATTCTTTGTACTTGTAAATTAATACTCAAAATATTCCATGTTTTATCAGTTTCATTATATCTTTCGGTAAGAACTCTTTGTAGTTCGCCTGAATGAAAATTGATATTATTTATAAGATCATTGTATTTGTTTGAAATGTGTTCGGCTAATGAACTATAATCATTTAATCGAGATGTTAATTTATTTTGATTTCGTGTCAATATGTCGAAGTGTTTATTTATTTCTTGTAGATCTTGCTCGTCAAGATTTCCTGTTACGAATTTTATTCCTGTACCCAAGAAATTTGCTAAGCCGCGTTTTTCACGATTAGGAATTAATTTATGATATGTAGCAAAACAATTTGATATTAATTCGTTTGTTGCAAAAATCTGTTGTTTTACATAAAAGTTTATTGATCTATTTATAATACTAAATGATTGATTTAAAATTTGCAATGTTTCAAAAGTTTGGGATCAGTTAAAATTTACATAGGTAGAATGAAGGTGGTCTTGTATGTAGGTTTGGTTAGATAGCGTTTCTAAGTATGTAGTTGCGTTAATTGGTGTTATTTCCAGAGTTTGAACAGTCTGAAGAAGTAGGAATCTGAAAAGAAAGATTCTTTCTTAATCTCTTTATATGTCTTATATGTGTATTAGTATTTCTATTTTGTTTGGTTCCTACTGTTAATATTGGTCCTTTTTGTCCTTTTATGGTTTGCTTTTTGTAAAGTGGTTTGTTCTTAGTATTAATTTGTTTGTCGCGTATAAAAACTATCTGGTTATTTGAAGTGGATGGCATTGAATCGGGTGATACAGGATTTTGGTTTTGTGTCCTTTTTTGTTGATTTTGTAATGTTTTTTGATAAATTTGTTCATAAAAAGGTAAAATCTCATTTTTGCGTTTTTGATTATATTCTTCGTAAACTGTCATTTCACTAATTTCTGGTTCAAAGAAACAAGGTGAGTTTATGAGAGCAAATGGTGGATAACCAGTTGTGGAGTGGATGCTATAATTATAATTTAAGATTACAGTAATCATAAGTTGAGCTAAGGATTCATTAGGGGTATTTTGATTTTGAATCCTTAATTTTTCTGTTAATGTGGAGTGTAGCCTTTCTACGATACTATTTGAAGTAGAATTACAAGGGGTAGTAAAATGAGTGTCTATGTTAAAAAGAGAACAGAATTCTTTCATTATATTATTGTTAAATTCTTTTCCATTGTCAAAGACTACTTTTCTTGGGTAACCATGTTCAGAAAAGAAATGACGAAGTTTATTTAAGATTGTTATGGCATTTTTATCTGATATGGCATAAGCTTGTGCAAATTTAGAAAATGAGTCTATGATAGTGATAAATAGTTGATTACTAAATTTATAAAGATCGATATACAGCGTTTCAAATGGTTTAGGGGCTATTAAAGGTCCTTGAAAATTTAATTTGTAAGGATTTCGGTCGTATTTATTTATTAAACATAATTCGCATTTATTTATGTAATCTTGGATGGACTCTCTTAATTGGGGCCAATAATATTTTGTTTTAAGATGATTATAGGTTTCGATTATACCATTATGATTTTGTGAATGATACTGTGAAATAATTTCTTTTTGTTGCGTTTTGAGAACAATGTCAGGTAATAATATTGTTGAAAATTTTATGCGTATTTTGCTATTGCCATTTTCCTGTAAAAATTTAATAAACTCAGTTTTTAGAGTTTCATCACGGATAAATAAACAAAAGGTTTTATTGTCAGTTAAATGTTCCGTTAGGATTCTCATAAAGTGTGCATTTAAAGAATCTTTGTTAACTGTTATTACTTTATGGTTCTTTTCGAAAGGGTGGCTAGAGAAAACGTGATAATTTTGACCAATTTTAATGACTATACGTTGGTTACTGTAATTAATAGGCAATTCCGAAATAGACAGATTGACATTTAATGCACCACTGTCACTATGTACGGTATCATTTTCAAAGTCTTCGATGTTTGCTGTGTCATTTGTGTCATTATTAGCAATATTTGATTCAGTTTCTAATGCGTTAATTTGAATTCGTGATAGTGCATCGGCAACTTTATTTTCTTTGCCTTTCTTATACCTAATATCGAAATTAAATTCTTCAAGTTTGAGTTTCCATCTGGTTAATCTTGAATTGGGTTCTTTAAGAGATGTGTACCATACAAGAGGATTGTGATCAGTTTCGATTAGAAATTTTTGTCCGTATAGGTAGGGTCTAAAGTGCTTAGTTGCTTCTACGATAGAAAGAAATTCTTTTTCAATGGTAGAGTAATTTCGTTCGGCTGAATTAAGAGTTCGAGAATAAAAAGCTATAGGGTGATCATTTTGAGATAAGACGGATCCTATGGCTACATTAGAAGCATCTGTGGTAAGGTTAAATGGCTTCGAAAAATCCGGGTAAGCTAGAACTGGCGAGTTTGTCATTAGTTCTTTACATTTCTCGAAAGCGTTAACATAATCTGGATCTGTGGGATTTAATTTAGTGTTTTTACGTAGGCATTTGGTTAAGGGTTGAACAATTTTCGCAAAATTTTTAATGAATTTTCTATAATATCCAACGAGACCAAGGAATGCTTTTATTTCTTTTTGAGTTTTTGGAATAGGATATTTTTTAATGCACTCTATTTTAGATGGATTTGGTTTTATACCTTCTGGGGTTATTACATGGCCCAAAAATGGAACTTCTTTACACAAAAATTCGGTTTTATCTAATTGGACTTTTAGATTGACTTCCTTTAATTTTTGAAAGATGGTTCTAATATGAAGGATATGATCGTGAAGTGATTTAGAAAAAATAATAACATCGTCCATGTAAACAAAGCAGAATTTAAAAAGATATTTTCTTAAAATTTCATCCATCATCCTGTGGAATGTGGCGGGGGCATTTTTGAGACCAAACGGCATTCTTAGATATTCATAATGACCGTTGTTAACAGTGAAAGCTGTTTTCTCAATAGATTTGGGGTCCATTTCAATTTGATGAAAACCTTGGGCTAAATCTAAGACAGTGAAATATTGACATTTTCCCAGGTTATCCAGAATTTCTTCTATTTTAGGTAATGGAAATTTATCCTCAATTGTATTTTCATTTAATTTTCTGTAATCGATTACCATTCTAAATTTTTTTTCTCCGGAGGCATCTAGTTTTTTCGGAACTATCCAGACTGGTGCGGAAAAAGGAGAGATAGAAGGTCTTATAATTTTATTATCAAGAAGTTTTTGAATTTGTTTATTTATCTCTGGTAACATAGATGGAGGGTGTCGAAATGATTTTACATAGATTGGTTTGTCATCTTTGGTACGGATATGATGCTTGACATGGCTAGTGAAAGACAAGTCAGATTTATCAGTGTACATGATTGGTGAAAATTCTTTACAAGTTTTGATGACTGCCTCTTTTTCTTCAGAATTCACGTGGCTTAATCTAAGAGATTCAATTACATGGGGATTCTTAATATTTGTAAAATTTGTTTGAATATTAAAACATTCTGAAGGGATTAGATTATACCTTGCTTTGAATTCTGTGACAATCGGTTCGTCAAAGGGATTAGGTATCTCGCAATATCCATTTTCTATGTGGACTAAACAATCTGGAAATGTGTAATTATGTAATTCAAATGAAGGTAGAAGTCCAGTTCCAAAATTTTTAATTTATCAGATGAATGGGTTATTTTAGGTGGTGGTTTGGTCATAGCAATATGAAATGGAATTAACTTATTTTTCAGGCGTAGTTTATTTGTAGAATAATCAATAGAACCTTGCATTTGTTGAAATATGTCACTGCCTATAAGAGCATCGTAATGTTCGTGCCAGTTAATGACGTGAAAGTCTATAATATTTGTAATACCTAATTCACTTAAGAGGGGGTATCTAAAATTATATTTTTCTATAATTTCTCTGTTGCAAGAAATTACTGAAAAGGGCTGTTCATATATGCAATCTGGAAGTAAGTTAGCAAAACGAGGTGAAATGATTGAATGTGAGGCACCAGTGTCTATGAGAATTTTAATGTTTAATTTTTGAAGATATAAGTAAGGGAGGGATGAAAGACGACCAATGTGATTTAAGTCGATTCTAGATGTCTCGAGACTTCCTGAAAATTTGAATTATTTTCAGTTTCATCTTCCCAGGTGAGTTCTGGTTGGATAGGCAAATATTGGTTTGATTCTGTATCAAAATAGCATGGAATTGGTGCAAAATCTAAAGACTCAGAGTTTTCGGAAACCTCAGAATTTTCTTGATGTGTTTCTAAATTAGTTAGTTCTTCGAAATGTTGTTTAAATGGTGCAGTTTGTCTAAAGAAATTGGGATTACGTTGCTGATATGCTTGTTGAAAAGGTGTTTGTTGAGATGTTGATGGTAATGGTTTAAATACTGCGGTGGATACTCCTGACATAGGTGTTGGTTTCGAATTAGGTGTGGGGTGTTTAAACATTGGCGGTTTTCTGAATGCAGGAATATTTGAGGGGAATTTTTGATTTATTGGTTTTGATTGAATATTAATTGGACCTTGTGGAAATGATTGTTGTCTAAAGTTTGGAGGAGGAAAAAAAGGTTGTCTTTGTGTGTTTTGATTTTTTATTTGAGGTTGTGAAAAATTTTTAGGTTGATATCTGTTAAACATTTGATTTGTTATAATGTTATAATTAGATATTTTGTTTTGTAAGTCTGTCATGGTTTTTGGTAGTTCTTGAATAAAGACAGGTCGTAGGTCATCTGGTGAATTGGAAACTACCGTTAAAATCGCTGTTGACTCTGCTTGGTCTAAATGAAAATTTTTTAAGTTTACGTCAGAAATTTCACAGTTAATTTTAGTGTTGATTTCATTTAGGAATTTTTTAATTCGATCAAAAAATTGTTGTATATTTTCATTTTTATCAGTTTTCAAATTTTGCAAAGATTGTAGTAATGATCTTAAATCAATGGGGTTTCCAAACTCTTTCTGTAAGGATGCTTTTACTTCATCCCAAGTTTTAAATTGCGGGTTACGGAAAATATACAGTTGCGCTTCCTTTCTTAATTTAGATTTTACAGCATTTAGCGCAAAATTTAATTTTGTTGGAGTTGTTCCATATGTTGTAAGAAATTCATCACAAGCGAGAATAAAATTTCCTAAATATTCGATTTGTCCGTCAAAAGTTGGTAAAAAGTCGCAGGCTAGTTTGAATGTTTCGTCAGGCATGTTTCTTTGCGTGTATGTGTTAATATGTGGTATTTGCGGTTGAATAGGAGGATTAGTAGAGTTTCCTTGAGAGTTAGATATCGCTAAATTACTTAAACTATGTTCTAACCTATCTAAATCTAAATTTTCAGTTTCTAAGGAAATTTTGGAATATAATTGAATGTCTTCTTCGGTAGTTGGATTTTCTTGGTTTTCTAAAGTTTTGAAGGAAGTAAGGTCTTTATTGGACGTGCTGCCTTCTTTTAGTTTTTGCAGAAATTTAGTTTTTATGTTGTCAGTGGTTTTGTCTTTAGCAAACATTTAAAAATTTACTTACAGAAAAAACATCTCTATGGTAGGTAATCTTCAGTTGCCGTAATAGACTTGTCCAAAGGCCGTTTGTGCGAAATGGAGAGGTAGTCTTCGGTCCCAAGTCGTGGTTGTTTTTCTGTAGTTGAACCAAGTTGACTATGGATACAATACGAAGGTTCTCCCGGAACGTGTTCTTTTTGGTAGCTGGAGGCAATATGTCGTTTCTTATGCAATATAAGACCGTCAGGATAATGCCAAACGGCTATCCTGTTCGCAGCGCCAGTTAAGTTCCAATAATTCACAGACGGCTTTTTAAAAACTAATTTTCTTTATTTAGTAAAACTTATTACTACTACTATGCTACTACTGCTATAGCTAGAACTTGAATCAATTATCTGATTATGAAATGTGCTTTTATATGCTGACCTTTCACTTAAATGATAACATAATGATATAATGTTAAAAACAACTTATTAAGATATTAAACTAATGATGTACATAATGATATTTGGTTCTTAATTATAATGTTAAAAACAACTTATTAAGATATTAAACTAATGATGTTTGCATTCCAAAGTTTAAAAGCAATTTACTTATCAATAACAATTTCATAATTGTTATTGATTTTCTTAATGTTCTTTTAAATACTAATTATTATTATTTTTAACACAGAATAAGGTGGATGTATAGAAGTACATTACTTATATAAGTTGAGGAAATAGTCCATCCTATGGTGGAGTGATGGGTCCAGTCAAATGAAACTCTAGGGTCTTTCTCCACTCATTTTTATTTTAATCTATTACTTGGATTTTTTAAGTACCCAACATGTTTCGCAAACCTTTGTTTGCATCTTCAGGGGTCATTGAAAATTTCTGTCCTTTTTAAGTTTTTATATAAAAGAAAAATTGTAGTCTACAATGGAGGACCAAGGTTTTTAGTATATAAACTTAAAAACAACATAAATTCTTAATTACCCCTGAAGATGCAAACATAGGTTTGCGAAATATGTTGGGTGCTTAAAAAATCCAAGCAATAGATTCAAATGAAAATAAGTGGAGAAAGACCCTAGAGTTTCATTTGACTGAAACTTTCGACGTGCATTACGTCACATAGGTGACAAAATAGCGAAATTGGCATACAAGCTATTATTTAATGTTGCTTCTGTGATTGGCGATAAAATTGTTTAAAAAATTAATCTTGAACTTTAACAAATTTGTACTCTTGAGTATGCTTAAGAAGCACGGTAAAATTGGGACAGATCAGAAAAATGAAGTGCCCCATTTAGGAAATTTTCTGAGCTCATGCTTGGCCCTATTTTTAACAATGTTTCAAGTCATTACTATAAAACTAGCAAATCGATTTAAACCAAATTTTAAACAGTTGTAGGCTGAAGCATTTGCTTAACATACGTTTAGTCACTTTTTATTATTAGCAGATATATAGTTTTTGAGTTTTGAGGGTTTTCCGAAAACTATGAAAAATTTAAAATAGTGGATTGACCAAAATGTTTACTAGATATGTACCAAGAAAAAGTTTTGGCCTACAATTATTGCTCAAAATTTTCTTTAAATCTACTGACTACTTTTAAAGTAATAACTTGAAACGTTGTTGAAAATGGAACACCGCGTAAGTTGAGAAAAGCCCAAAATGAAGCACTTGCGTTTTTCTGATCTGTCCCAATTTAACCAATCTTTCTTTAATATACTCAAGCGTAAATTTTGCATTAGTTCCTTGGACACTTTATCTTAAGATTTTCTACATGCCAATTTCGCTATCTTGTCATCTACCTGACGTCACGCAAAGCGAGAATTGACGATCGAGCGTCGTGAGCTTTAAATATGGATGCGCACTGGTATACCGCTTGTTACTGTTTCTTCAAAATTATGAAAGTACAGTTCATATCATTAATTTTGAGACAACTTTTTACAATTTTTTTTCGTTGGCCTATACTATTTGTTATGGTAAACAGCTGATAACTGTCAAAAAGTTATCTCAAAAATTATGATATGGAGTTTATATGGAGAGTGGTTTTATGAGGGTCGATTCTTTAACATTGTAGAAAAAATGCCAGTGAAAAGATTCTTCTGAAACTCTGTCACATGGATCAGTATATGTACCCCAATCATTTAAAATTTTCTCGGAGACCATCCACCTGCTACAAAGGATGGTACTCAACGGATCTCTACAAGTAAGTAAAGTTGGGAAGACCATTATATGGGGCCACCAAAATTCTTATACCTGGATTTGTAGCTTATTTGTAGCAGTTAGCGGGAGAACAACCCAGCTTGCAATGAGATATAGCGTATTTAAATTTGTCAAACTTCTATGGTAAAAAGAAAATACATTGATATGTAAAACCAAATAAATATGAAGTGTATAGGATCTTAATGGAAAAATAATGCGTTATATCTCAGCAAATGTTTATCGCAGTATAATTGGCATTTTATACATATTTAAAATCAGAAAGAAAAGGTGGATGTGAAAATGAAATAACATACAGGGTGTTGCATTTAATTTGACTTATATAATGATATTTGACAAAATATGTCGTATGGGTTGAAAGGCTTTTGATATATAGACTATAAAACTTTTATATTTAAACTTTTTTTCTATCATTAATACTAAAGGCTTTGCAAGTGTTTAAAATATACTGAATTACATTGTACATATCGCATTTTGATTTTGAAAGACCCTCTCGCCTTTGCTTTGCTACCTAGAATGTAAAAAATTACAAGCCTAGTCTAAGAGATATAGGAGCAATAAGATGAAAATTAGGAAACTCAGACGAATTATTTTCTTCTACATTTTTATTATTTATAAACTTTGTTTCCACTGCTCGCTTGTGAAATAAATTTGCCTCATTAAAAGTAATCGCCCACCCTAAGAACAATAGAAAAAGGGGAGAAATCCCGAAGAAAAAGGCAAAGAAACAGAAATCTGCAACACAAATCTTGACGTTATTTTCACGCTCCTAGTTGACGAGAACAGCTGTGTTCCCTTTTTTAGCATAGAAACTACATTGCTACTGATACTTTAACTTTTTATTAAAATTTTGCCTAAAATCTTAAGCATTTATATCCTCGGTACATCAAAAGGATACAAGCTGGAATGCAACAATTACAGAGGAATTTCATTAACCAGTACTCTAAGTTGATTGTACCGTGGGATTCTTAGAGATCTAATAGAGAATGATTTTCATAAACAAGAAGAACAAGAGCATAGTATTTTTTGTTCAAATATTGTAGTCATGTTTTTTGTATTAAACAAGACTCATGTTACCTTTGTGGACCTACAAAAAGCATATGATACCGTTCCAGTAGAAAAATTATCGACAGTGTTAGAGCAAACTAATATCAATCATAAATACATAAAAGCAATAAAAGGACTATATAAAAGGTCAAAATCTAAAATTAAAATTGGAAATCGACTTCAAAAGAATTTCATCTAACGAAAAGCTTGAGACAGGGATGTTGTATTTTTCCAACTCTTTTTAAACTATATATCGCAGTAGCTCTAATAAACTGGAAACGTAAAGTACACGGCATGGGAATATAACTTAACGACCGATCTACCATATACACAGTACAGTTTGCTGACGAACAAGTCATTATAGCTATTGGTAAAGAAGACATGGAATTTATGATGAAAAAGGTAACGGAAGAATACCAAAAGTGGGGGATAACAGTGATCATGGTCAAAACACAGTACTTATGTATTGGAAACGAATCAAGTGCGTTAGAACTAGACAATGGACGAACAATATCTCCATGCAATGAGTATGTATACTTGAGTGTCCCATTTTATAAGACAGGGTCAGACTGTAAAGAACTGGAAAATGGGGAGAAATCCCGAAAAAAAGCAAAGACACAGAAATCTGCAACACAAATCTTGACGTTATTTTCATGCTCCTAGTTGACAAAAACAACTGTGTTCCTTTTTTTTAGCATATAAACTACATTGATACTGATACTTTAACTTTTTATTAAAATTTTGCCTAAAATCTTAAGCATTTATATCCTCGATACATAAACAAGAAAACAATCTGGAATGCGACAATTACAGAGGAATTTCAGTAACCAGCACTCTTTAACTTGATTGTACGGTAGGATTTTTAGAGGTCTAATAGAGAATGATTTTCATTAACAAGAATAACAATAGCAAAGTAGGTTTCGTGCAGATAATGTAGTGATGTTTTTTGTATTAAACCAGTAATTGAGAAAATGAATGCCAGAAATATAGAGACTTATGTCATTTTTGTGGACCTACAAAACGCATATGATACCGTTCCAGTAGAAAAATTATGGACAGTGTTAGAGCAAACTAATATCAATCATACATACATAAAAGCAATAAAACAACTATACAAAAGGACAAAATCTAAAATTAAAATTGGAAATCGACTTCAAAAGTATTTCATGTAACGAAAAGCTTGTGACAGGGATGTTGTATCTCTCCAACTTTTTTAAAAACATAAATCGCAGTAGCTCTAAAAAATTGGAATCGTACACGGCATGGGAATACAACTTAACGGCCGATTTATCATATACACACTACACCACAGTAAACTAATTATTTATAGTAAGGAAAGCACCCCGGTATTTTCATAATAGTGTTATACATACCCCCTGTATACATTAGTTGGGAATACGAAGTTCGAGAGGCGCTGATTACAGACCGTCACCCCTTGTATAAAAATATTATGGACAGAGTTCTCCGCTGTCGCAATATATATTAACCGCTACTCTTGGTATATTTTGACAATTTGTTTTTGATTATGACTGACATTGACTTTAGCAAAATAGATAAAAATATGTAATTTCATTTTACATTTTTCGTTTGTGGATGCAATTTTTTGTTATTTTTCGACTTTTTACCTTAATTTTTATGGTGTGTTTTGCTAAATTATGACCAATCGGTATTTTGTGCGTTTTGATGGGGGCGATCCATCGCTTAAGAAATTGAAAAGAAAACAATGTTGTGTTGGTGGGTGCGAAGACTATGTTAGCAAGCGCCATTGCCTTCCCAAACGAAGCAATTGGATGAGTGGCTAAAAATATTTCGCCCTAAAAACTGGCTAACTTTGAAGAAAGACGAAATTTAAGTTAAATATATAGTGTATGATTTGAACCAGGACAGAGTTTAAAATGTTTAGTTTTAAATTTTAATATTTAGAAAACAAGCGCGGATCTAGGTCAAAATCAAGGGGGGGAAGGGTTAAAATCGACGATATTTTTTTATTAAACTTTTTTTCAAGGGGGGAGGCGGTAATTTTCCTGTTTACCCTTTAATTATTAACAAAAAGTGCATATTTTTTATTCTAGGGGAGTAATTACCACGTTACCCCACCTCGAATCCGCGCTTGGAAAAACATAGTTTATTTCACTATATTTATATACAGGTCCGGCATAATGATCTCCCACATTAAAAACGCCATTGTAAATGCTATTTAGATTTTTTTTTCTACTGAAACTCTATTCTATACCATTGGTTTTTATTAAGTTTTGAAATTTACAGAGTCCATGTGTGGCGGCCATTTTTTTCGATACACATTTAAAGCTGATTTCTGAAAGTTTCACTCGTACAGTAGCTTAAAAGCGATATACTTTACTTTAATTTAAAAAGCTTACGTAACATTTTTTTAACACCCAAATATAATATAATAATGTTTAATTTAAATACATTTGTACACAGTGGCGTATATACGGGGTGGGGGCGGGGGACCCGGGGCCCCCACGAAGCTAAGATTTTTTTTAGATATTTTCCACCTATTTCATGAATACAAACATAAAATACTCTGCCAATATATGGGCCCCTAAGCTCACACTAGGTACTATAGTTATAGTGTACGTGTGAGCTCATATAACTAAAAACTGAAATATATTTTATTCAACTCCAGACTACATTACCTTTTGTTTGATACCACACAAGCCATGTTTTAACTTAAACTCAAATTTTTGAAATCTACCCCCACCCATAAAACAAAACAAAAACTAAAATGTATTTTGTTAAACTCCAGACTCAATTACCTTTCGTTTGATATCACACACGCCATATTTTCACTTAAACTCTAATTTTTAAAATATACCCCCACCCTTTTTTTTTAAATAAATTAAAATGTATTTTGTTTAACTGCAGACTCAATTACCTTTCGTTTGATATCACACATGCCATATTTTCACATAAACTCTAATTTTTGAAATCTTCCCCCACCCTTTTATTTGGTTTGTGTTCGGTGGATTTTGTTCATTTTTAAATGGGACCATCTCGACCCAAGACCCAGCCTAGGTACCAAATTTCATTAAAATCGGCCAAGCGGTTTTTGAGTTATGCGCGTTGGTCGTTACAGACAGACATACAGACACACAGACAGACAGACAGACAGACAGACAGACAGACATACAGACAGACAGACAGACAGACAGACAGACGGCGCAACAAAAAAGTTTCAAAATCATCTGAAACGCAAAGATATATAAAAATTTTTGAAATCGGAGCAACTTTTTTTTTCTCGAAAAAATTAGGATCACCATAGCTCACACTACTATAGTATAGTATATGTGTGAGCTAATAGCATAAAATACGACCTTATGAGGTCTCGGCCCCCCTAGAAACTGTCTCGGGCCCCCCCGAAACTTGTTCCTATATACGCCACTGTTTGTACATCACATAGCTAAAAGAATCAGGCACACCTCTAATGGGATTTCTGTAATCCGTCAAACTCCATGAAGTTTTGGTATGTTGTAGATTGTACCTTTCTTATAAAAAGTTCTCAGGGGCCCAACTCAAATTAATGACCAGTTTTTGAAATACAGGGTGTTAAAAGTGATAATGTCCAAGAAGCATAATGGCTCTTTAGACGGCTTTTCCAAACATATGCGCAATGTTACTATTACATGTATTTACGATTTATTTATTATTTTTAATCTGTACCTTTAAAACATTCTCTACAGGGTGTTTAAGTAAATATTATTCGAAAGTGATAATGAGAAACAAGCGTTAGTGTGTTTTAGATTGAATCTTTCGTATAAAAAGTTTTATGGGCCCAACTTAAATTAGTGTCCAGTTTATAAAATAGAGGGTGTTAAAAGTAATAATGTCCAAGACGAATTAATTACCTTTAGACGGATTTTCCAAACACTTATGCAATTTTACTGTTTCATATATTTACGATTTATTTATTATTTTTAATCTGTACCAATAAAACATTATCCACAGGGTGTTTTAATAAATATTAGTCAAAATTTTTACTGAGAAACAAGCATTATAGCTTTTTACAGGGCACGGTACAGATGTACAAAACGCTTAAATATTTTTTAATATTATTTAAATTACATTTGCCGAAACACCCTGTATTAAATACATAATAAGTCAAGAACCATTAAAAAACTAATAACTACTATCTCTATATGTAATAGTAACATTTCGTATATGTTTGGAAACTCCATCTAAAGAGCTATTATGCTTTTTGAACATTATTACTCAACACTTTGTATTTCAAAAACTGGAAATTAATTTACGTGGGCCCATCATAAGAACATCTGACCATCAAGTTTCAGTCTATAACATACTAAAGCTTGTTTCTCAATAAAACCTTCGAGTAATATTTACTTAAACACCCTGTATATAATGTTTTACGGGTACAGATAAAAATAAAGAATAAATCGTAAATGTGTGTAATAGTAACATTGCGTATATATTTGCAAAACACTTCTAAAAAGCTATAATGCTTTTTGGACATTATCACTTTCAACACCTTGTATTTTAAAAACTGGTAATTAATTTAGGTTGGGCCCATAAGAACTTTTGATACAAAAGGTTCAACCTAAAACACAATAAAGCTTGTTTCTCATTAACACTTTCGAATAATATTTACTTAAACACCCTATACGGTTTTAAAGATATAGATTAAAAGAAATTAATAAATCGTAAATACATGAAATAGTAACATTGCGCATATGTTTGGCAAAGCCGTCTAAAGAGCCATTATGCTTCTTGGACATTATCACTTTCAACACCCTGTATTTCAAAAACTGGTCATTAATTTGAGTTGGGCCCCTGAGAACTTTTGATAAGAAAGGTTCAGTCTACAACAAACCAAAATTTCGTGAAGTTTGACGGAGTACGGAAATCATAAGTGCATTGCATAAGTTTATATTTTTCATTAAAAAACAATTAAAAAAGTTTCCGTTGATAGAAAAATACTATATTTGCATTATATTATGTGTAAAGCATTGTAATAATTAAGTTAATGTATTCTATGCACTAATAAAAAGGAATTTTCTGCAGAATATTCGTCAAAGAGCCTTTTTTTACTAGAAAATTATCCTCTCAAGGAAATTTATGTACCTATATCAATGGAAAACAAACTTCTAAAGCTTAGATTTAATTTTAAAAAATTCAACTTTCCTTTTTATTGTTGCTAGTAGCCATTAATAAAAAAAATTCTTTGATTGAGCATCCTTACTAATTGGTGTTTATAGAGTGTTTTTAGGCACATTGAGCGTTGACACAAAAAAACTCATTCTTATCAGCGCGCAAAGTTTAAATTTAACACTATGTATTTAATTGACGAGTAGAATGGATTTTTTGGTGTTAAAATTCAATTTGATAAAAACTTTTCAAAACACCATATTATAAGATGTAGCTTGATTGGAGAACGATTGCATTGATGGCTATGAGCATCCGGTATACAATAAATTGAAAAGCCACCCTGTAGCTTAGAGACAATCTGCGCAAGCGTTATATTGTTTCAAATCCCCCTGTAAATGTTTAGTACGGAATACGAAGTTAGAGAGGCGCTGGTTTTTCCACGGCACCCCGGTATACTGCGCCAATTGAGTAATAAAACTCCCACCATGTAAGTGTCTGGTCTATCTCTGTCATTCGTCTATGCACTACACAGACAGTTTTAACCTTAGTTTTCAGACCCTCAATGTTTCTGTGTTTGCAGGGTGGTTTTTCCGTATTTTTCGCGAAAATTTATAAATTTTCGGGTTTTGTTTCTGAATTCAGCAGAAACAAAAACTGAAATTTCTTCTTGAATGGTTGAAAAATGAAGTCCTCGAGCGTTTGAAAAAAATCAGCCTTGATGATGAAGTAATTTAAAAAAACTTCGAAACGCGTCGGTAGACTTATATAAAAAATAAAAAGAAGCTAGAAATCAATTTAGTTTTTTTCTTTACAACTTATCCAATTAAAAATGAACCTTTTGGAGTTTTCAAATAATATACACACTACAGTTTGCTGACGACCGTCATTGTAGGTAATGATAAAGAAGACATGGAGTATTTGATGAGAAAGTTAACTGAAGAATACCAAAAGTGGGGGATAACAGTAAACATGGGCAAACACTTATGTATGGAAAACGAATCAAATGCGTTAGAACTAGACAATGGACAAACAATATCTCCATGCAATGAGTATTCTACTTGGGTGTCACATTTGATAAAACAG
Source organism: Aspidapion aeneum (assembly GCA_963576565.1). Classification (NCBI taxonomy): domain Eukaryota; kingdom Metazoa; phylum Arthropoda; class Insecta; order Coleoptera; family Brentidae; genus Aspidapion; species Aspidapion aeneum. The sequence continues at coordinate 205,327,221 of OY755038.1, forward strand.
GATTGTAAATAACTGGAAAAAATAATAGCAAAAGCAAAAAAGGTTTTTGGATGTCTTAACAGTACTTTATGGAGCAGAGAGACAAAAAGAATGTAAAATTTAACATATATAAAACAATGGTGAGTAGGATGCTGTTGGAATAGAGACTTGTCGCGTAACAGAAAAATACAAAACAAAAATGTAAAGTGTCAAAAATAGATGCAATGAGAAGATCAATGAGAATATCTAGAACAGATATAACAAATGAGATCATAAAAGAAAGAATGGGAATCGAGGGAAGCAAAACGGATAACCTCAAAAGGCAGCTGATATAGTAAGGCCATGTAAAATGGATGATCGACGAAATACTACCAAAGGCGGTCCTAGAATGGCAACAAATAAGGCGCAAAAAAAAAGGCGTCCTAAACTGGAATGGCAACAGTCAATCCAAAGATCAATGAGTCAACAAAAACCTGACAGAAGTTGATTGTCAGGATCGAATGACGTGGAGAATAGGCGTCGGAAAACGTAGAATAACGTTCTAAACCGACATAGTAAAAGTAGTACAGATCTAAACATTTCGACAAAAATTGAACGGCACAACGTTTATTTTTAATGTTTAAATAAAATTCATCATTAAATTATTTAAAATTAATTTTAAAATGTTACTTAAAAACCAAACATACACATATTAATTTACAAAATAAAAAAATACCACAATCATTTAACCACAGACCTATTGCAGATGATGATAAAATATTTTTATATTATTATTTTATGTTATATTCCTAAAATGTAATACACATAATGGAAGCCGCAATATTCCTTCAGATATTAGAGTCCTCCGTAATAAAACCTTAATAAAATCCCCTTTTCTGATTGCCATGGCTACTTATGCTCTTGGCCAAATTGCTCAATGAAATTTCATGGTGGCCGTTTTAATGAAACTGGTAGAATCACATCAACGAATCTGGAGAAACACTGCCAAGTGCAGTAGCACAACGCTGTGTAACTTTATAGCCACATTCTCCTTATATTATTTATACAGTGTCTGTAAAGTTACCAGACCCCTAAATATTTTGAAAACTAACGGTTTTAGAAAAAAGTATATAATATATAACTTTTAGTGCACAAATTTCTCTACTTACGGGTCCCGGAACTTTTCGGACACATAGTCCTTGCCATGGGCTATTGCACTTTTGTGACATTTCCAACCTCTCTATTTATTATATGCATACTGACAGCAACAAAAAATCTAAGTTACGGCATCTTGTATAAGGCAGTTGTACAAAATATTATTTTGGCCATGTGCTATTAAGTCCTGCGCTATTTTGGCCATGCGCTATTTTGACCTGCGCTATTATGGCCATGCGCTAATTTGGCCGTGCGCTATTATGACCTGCGCTATTTTGTATCACTACCCTTGTATAAGAGATTCGATATAAAAATAAAGATGTGGGTATGGATATATTTAAACCTGTTTGTTTAACACTTTTAGAGAATGATTAGGCTCCGCTCCGCAGCGACACTCTTAATGCAAATAGATCAAACATGATGTCACTGATATGGATCACAGGATCCTTTGGTCATAAAAGAATAGGTGCACAAACCGACTTGCCAGAGAAGCGTACGACGTTCCTATCAAATTAAAGTAAAATGGACTAGGACTCAAATAAGAAACTTGCGACAAAATTTTAAAAAATCTCTACCAAGAAATACCAAAGTTTTGGTTTTTCGGTGTGTCAAAGTGTCATCGCTCATAAGTTGATTCCATATATCCGGAGAATATTTGCTGCTTTTTTATAACGTTTATCAATGAACTTGAAGCTTCGATCCGCTGAGATTTTTTCAAAACGGATGCTCTCAAATCTTGCGCTGCTCGATCTCTGCTGCTTTCATTCAGGAGACAAAATATTTATTTTTCAGTTTTATTTTTTCTCTTGATGTGGTGCAAAAAAATTAATAAAAACGTTTATAGAGCAAAATTATTTAAGAAAAGCCGGACCTGTCCCTCACCCCCTCCGATTTTCTTGATTTTTGTGGAAATATTACCTACCTGGAGAATAGACAAAAGCCAAAATATTGGCTTTCAAAAAAATTTATTGGCTAGGATTTTTCTGTTTTTCATAAATTTTTGACATGATTTTGGGTATTTTCTATAATTCAGAAGTTTTTTGCAGTAAAATGTTGAAAATTGGTACATTGATGTAGAAGTGATCAAAGAACAAGGATATGGTCAATAATTTGACCTAGGACAAATTTTCACAAAAATGGAGGCGAAAATCCGTAAAATTTACAGAAAAATACCCATTTCTTGGGAAAACGTTAAAAAAAATTTTTTTCTTTAAATTTTTTAAATGCGACTTACAGATAAAGAGTTAGCGAATCTAATGAGCATTTATTCATATTTTTCGGATAAATCGTTTAGGAAATACATTGTTTCAAAATTGGAAGTCTTTTTGTTCGCGGTAAAAATAGAGATTTTTGACCCAATAAAACAATCTTCGACTAATTTTGTGTGAGCGACACAGGTAGCTACTTAAAAAAAAAAGTTAAAAATGCAAACCCGTCAAACGCAGGTGATTTAGCTTATATTAGGCCAGTCATTAAAGCGAAAAAAGACTCCCAGCTTGCAAAAGGTGTTGTCGTCGCGATTTTGATATATGACATTGACATTGGAGTTTTAAAAACAAATTTGAATTTTCGACCTTGTGCCCCCCCCCCCGCCATCTTGGATTTAGTGTGCACAAACAGGGTTTTTTTTTTAATTACTTGGTTACTGTACGTTTAAGAAAAGAAAGTATTGAACAAAAGTTGAAGATGTTAAAATTCCCTACAAAAACGCTTTCATACATTTTTTTGTCAGACGAATGGTTTTTGAGTTATCACGCTAAACATTTCGCCTCTACTTTGAATTTTGACAAATTTTTTTTAATGGCCTTTAACTTCGAAACTGCTTATTTTTGAGAAAATCTGTAATAACGTAAAATAAAGACCAACTAAGAGCCTATAAAATAATATATCACTGAGTTCATCTGGGTAGTACCTGTTGGTGCAAGCAAGAAATTTCCTAATTTTCATTTTCTTTTCCTTTTCTGCGCGTTTAAAATAATTTAAATTTTCGCGCTCTAAAATATGCATATGGGGTTTCACGGCACCGGACACGTGGAAGACAAGCAGCGCCGCGTGTGTGCGAAAAGAACCACCGTCACAACAAGACACTAGCAAAATCACGTTCCCGAAAAAAGTGAATTTGAGGTGAAAAAACTGGACGTTTAAACGTCGACTGGAGCTGCAAGAGAGTCCGAGGTAGGTGCCTTTTCATATAAAATTCCATATGTATCGTAACTTTCCATTTTCAATCGTCAATACCGACATTTATTTTTAAATGTGCTTGTGAAGCCAATACCGGCGACCTATCGAAGGAAATTCCGTTATTTTTCAGCCCTTGCACGCACATTTAATGGCCCTTCGACCCAAATTAATAGTTTTCCAAACTACCTAGACTCCTGTGGTTCAGCAATTTCCTACAAAAATTCCAAATTTCTATTTTCTATTTCAAATTTCAAAATTTATTTCAATTTCAATTCGAAACAGACCATATTGTTTGACGGTGCCCGTTGGTGATATGTTCCTTCAAAGTTGATCGAAGTGTTTATTACCGTTCAAAAATAGCTAGAACCAATGCACATATTTCGTATAGTTTACTAGTTCATCAAAGAAAGTTGATCGCTTTGTTCATTACATTTTCAGTAAAAGTGGCGTCAATACGCCGAAAGTGAAAATTTTAAGGCGGTTCTTCCACCTACTTTTCTAATTATCGATTTTACAGGTGTCACGTTAACGCGCAGGTGCAAGTGTCGCCGTCTTCGAATACCGTCGTTTGTTAAAAACTTTCAGACGGCACCGCTAGTCGTATGCACAGAGTGTGCGACTTGGAATCGAAAGGTGCGGGGTTCAATCCTTGGTGAGACATAAAAGTTTTTTTTAAGGGATATGTTCAAATAATAACATACAGACAAACTTACAAACATTTCATTTCAAAATTTTCGAAAAAAGTTAATAAAATTAAAATAATAAAATTGTTTAATTTTTGCTAAAATTCGGGTTATATTTTAAGCTATATTTTAAGCATTTTTTTGGGTAATTTTAAAACCAAATTAACTTTCAAAAACAAAAATGTCTACGCAAAAACAGAAAAAAATTTGCGACAAAAGGCTTTTGAGCTTCAACCAAATGGCGGAAGCTCACGAGGTAGCTTTGAAAGCGAAGTCGGATACAGCGTTTCACTTTTTGTTTAAATCCAGATATGAAGACGTCGAAGAATGTCATGCTCAATTCTATAATTTTCATAACCAAATTATTGGCTCTCTCGAAGAGTTTAAACTTTCATTTGACGAGCAGGACAAAACTAGAAAAGACTTTGACAACCTTTATTATGAATGTAAGGGTATTTATTACGACCTTTTTAGGGCCAACCCTGTCAATTACGTAGGCAACCCTAACCAACAAAATATTGTTCAGAGGTCAAATACAAGATCATTTCCACAACCACGGTTGCCAATTTTCAATGGTAATTATAAAGACTGGCAACACTGGTTTGACTTATTTAAAGTCATGGTACATCAAAATTCTGAGTTAAGTGATATAGAGAAATTTCAACACTTGCGGAGTTCTGTTCTGAATGAAGCCCTTTCTCTAGTAAAAACCATTCCCCTCGCAGATAGCAATTATCACATTGCGTATGAAACCTTAGTAAAGAGGTATCAAAATAAACGAATTATTGCTACTACCGCTTTGAATGCTATTAACTTTCTTTCAACTAAATCCAGTTCTGGGAAAGAATTACGTTCCATGTTGGATACATTTTCTGAGAATCTAGCCATCTTAAATGAGCTTGGTTTTCCTACAAAAGAATGGGACTTTCTTACTTTTAACATGATGCTCTCAAAACTTGAAGTCAAGATGAGGACTGATTTCGAACTTTACTATAGTAGAGAGAAAAACAATTCAGAAATTCCGTCCTACACTGATCTTTACACGTTTATAGAAAATCATTGCGTTGCGCTCGAATCTGTAGTGCAAATGCCCAGTTTTAGTAGGCAAAATCAAACCCCTAGACAACCTCAAACTACGCGTAATTCTCAACAGAACAGTTTTCAGAGAAACAGTTTTAATAATTTTAATTCACCTTCTGCTTTCAATACAACTATTTCAAATCAAAGTTCAAATTCAAGAAATCAACAAAATACTTTACAAAATAGCAATCAACGCAGCAACCCTCAAATACAAAATAATCAGAACAGAACTTTTAATCCAAAAATAAAATGCTACCTATGTTCTTCGAATCACGCATTATCGAAATGTATCGAATTTCAAAACAAAAGTCCACAGGAAAAGATGGGTTATGTTCGGCAGGTGAATCTATGTCAAAATTGCTTACATTTTGCTCACCAGACCGTGAATTGCCCCTCTTCCTACAACTGCTTTACGTGTGGAGCTAGGCACCACAGTCTTCTTCACGTTCCACAACCAGTAGCGCCCTCTGTGAGTGTTGATTCTTATCCTCCAGAGAACGTTAATATTCCACTTTCCAATTCCAATAGCACCCCTATGTCAGGAAGCCATTCCACAAACTGTCATGCGACAATGATTTCCAAAAATTCCACTTTTCTACTTTCTACCGTTGTAGCTGACATGTTAGACTCAAGGGGACATTACCAACCAGTTCGTATCTTACTCGATTCTGCCTCAGAGGCAAACTTTATTTCAGAAAAATGTCTAAATCGTTTAGGTCTTTCGAAAAGCTTCTTTTCTACTTCTATTCAAGGCTTAAATCAAATGACATCTTCCAATACCAAAGGTAAGACGAAATGTCTTATCAAACCTCAAGGTCAAGCGGGACCTACCTTTGATTTTGAGGCTTTAGTACTTCCAAAACTTTGTACAGAGATTCCTTCTTGCGCTGTCGACTCGAGCAAGTGGAATCACATTCGCAATATCAAACTTTCTGATCAAAACTTCCATATACCAAGTTCCATTGATGTCCTAGTAGGTTGTGAACTTTTTCCGCATCTCTTACAAGAGGGAGTTATCCACGGAGAGCGTGGACAACCTAGTGCTTTTAATAGCATCTTTGGCTATGTGCTGATTGGTAAAGTTGAAACTTCAAAGCAACAAAATCCACAATCACTCATAAGCTGTTACACTTCCATCGAACCATCTCTGGATATCTGCCTAGAGCGCTTCTGGGAGATAGAGCAGGTTCCACATAAGGTTCATCACAGTCCTGAGGATATTATGTGCGAAAAATTATTTTCACAATCAGTTTCACGCAACGAATCAGGTAGATTCGTCGTTCCATTACCTTTCATAAACTTAGAACCCCAGTTGGGTGACACCTATCCAATCGCTTTAAAACGTTTCAAGCTTCAGGAAGCTAGACTTCTCAAAGACTCAGCTAATTATCAAGCTTACAAAGATTTTATGCAAGATTATTTAGACACTGGTCACATGATACCTATTCCTACGCCTATATCTAAAGATGTCTTGGATAATTCCTACTTTATCCCTCATCACAGTGTCTGGAACACTGGGAAGATAAGAGTGGTCTTTGATGGGTCTCAACGTAGTCCCAGAGGTGTCTCACTCAACGAGACGTTGTGCGCAGGTCCTAAACTGCAAAATGATGTCCGTGAAATTTTACTTAATTTTCGAATTCATGCTGTAGCCTTTGTTACTGACATAGTAAAAATGTTCCGACAGATTTTAATTATTCCTGAGCACACGCGTTATCAAAATATTCTATGGAGATTTTCTGAGGATGATCCTGTCCAAACCTACTCCTTAAGAACAGTTGTTTATGGACTTAAGTCATCACCTTACTTAGCTATTCGTACTATACAAGAACTAGCTAAACTTGAGTCTGAAAGGTATCCTAATGCTTCCAAGGTGCTTCTTAAAGACATTTACGTCGACGACGTGCTCACTGGGCAGGATTCTGTGGCCTCTGCCAAAGAACTTCAGTCGGAGTTAATCTCCCTGTTGCGCCTAGGAGGATTTGAACTTAAAGAATGGGCGAGCAACAGTCCGGAACTTCTCTCCTCATTCTCAGAATCAGAAACACAAATGTCCATTCGTTTCGACAAATCCGAACCTAATTTTGTAAAAATATTAGGTCTCCAATGGAATCCTATCTCAGATTCGTTTACCTACTTGGTCGTACCAGAAGATAAACCATGCACCAAGCGAGGTATCTTATCTCAAATCATGAAAATTTTTGATCCCTTAGGTTTCTGTTCTCCCGTTTCTTTACTTGCTAAGCATCTCATGCAAGATCTGTGGAAGGAGAAGCTGGACTGGGATTCTCAGCCTCCTCCGCATATCGTAAATGTTTGGAATCAATTTCGAACCGAACTTCCAAATCTTTCAAATATTCATTTACCTAGACGCCTTTCCATTGATCAACCACGTAGCATTGAACTTCACGGCTTTTCAGACGCCTCTATGATAGGTTACGCGACTACGGTCTATTTCAGAATGGAGTCAGTATCCGGAGAAATCCATACCTTTCTTGTAATGGCCAAATCTAAGGTCGCACCAGTGAAAACAGTCAGTCTTCCGCGACTGGAGCTTCTTGGTGCCACTTTACTTTGCGACCTAATTTCCTTTATTCGAAACACTTATTCAGATATTCTTAACTTCAACCAAATCTGTGCATGGTGTGATTCCCAAGTGGTTCTATGCTGGTTAGCGGCTTCACCTCACAGGTTTAAAACGTTTGTGGCAAACCGTATCTGTCACATTCAAGAAACCATTTCTCCTACGGCCTGGAAATATATTCCATCAGCGCTAAATCCAGCCGACTGTGCTTCGCGCGGTCTTATGCCTAATCAACTTGTCAAACATGACTTGTATTGGGAAGGTCCTTGTTTTCTTAGGCTACCAAAAGAGAGCTGGCCTGATGATTTTCGCTGTCCAGACCCTCCGGAAAACGAGGTTATTCTGGAAGAACGAAAATCAGTATTTCAAACATGCACAGTTGAACCACACATGCTTGATACTTTTCTTTCTCGTTACTCTTCCCTAGAGAAAATTCAACGCATAATTTCCTATATTTTTCGCCTTACCGAAAAGAAATCTAAATATCCTAACGAAAATATTACCGAAGTAGAACTTCAACATTCTCTTATTGTTCTCGTTCGGCATGTTCAACGTTCCATCTTTGCTGATCTCATTTCACGTTTGAATGACGCAAAGCTACTTCCTAAACAATTTCGTAAACTTTCACTTTTTCTAGATACACAAGGCTGCTTAAGAGTGGGGGGTCGATTACCACATTCTTCCGAACTCTCTTATTCAGCAAAACACCCTTTACTTTTACCACGTTCTCACCGTCTTACTCAACTTGTCATTGAGTACACTCACAAAAGATACTGTCATCCCGGTCAAAAAACGTTGCATTACCTCTTGAGACAACAATTTTGGATCCTTTCCCCTCGCTATGCAATCGAGAGTATAACTTCTCATTGCATTTTATGCTATCGATTAAATCCTAAACCTTCCGTACAAATCATGGGCAACTTGCCTGCTCAACGCATCTCTCAAGTAAAGGCATTTTCACATGTTGCCATAGATTATTGTGGTCCCTTTCCAATTACAATGGGAAAGTACCGAGGTGCAAAGGTATCCAAAGGTTATATTCTTGTCTTAGTCTGCTCCGCAACAAAGGCAGTTCACCTAGAACTTACCTCCGATATTTCCACCCCTACCTTTCTTGCGGCTTTTAAGAGATTTGTGGCAAGAAGAGGAAGAATCTCTGACATTTACTCAGATTGTGGTAGCGCGTTCTTGGGAGCTGATCGTTTACTCAAACAGTACTCCCAGGAAGCATGTCACAGTCTAAAAATTACCTGGCATTTTTCAAGTCCTGGTAGTCCGCACCTAAACGGACTAGCTGAGGCAGGAGTTAAATCCACCAAGGCAAATTTAAAACGTGTAATAGGTGAGCAACGATTAACCTATGAAGAGTTTTTTACTTTTTTGTGTCAGGTCGAATCCATACTAAACAGCCGGCCTCTGTATGCCCAAAGTATGGATCCGAATGACTTTCTTCCACTGACCCCTGGTCATTTTCTTACCCTGGAACCGTTGAATTCCGTACCAGAACCCGAATTTTCTGATTCCAAGTTGAACACCCTGTCCCGCTGGCAGCTGGTGCAAAGGCTCCAGTCCGATTTTTGGAAACGCTGGAACTTGGAGTACCTACACACCTTGCAACAGCGTTCTAAATGGACAGAGGCTTCTAACAATATTAAACTAAATACTTTGGTCGTGGTAAAGAATGAACAAAAACCGCCATTGCAATGGGCTGTTGGGCGAATTGTCGACGTACACCCTGGCTCAGACGGTCATATTCGTGTTGTGACCGTTAAAACAGCTACAGGAACATATCGTCGACCAGTAGTGAAACTATGTCCTTTGCCTATGCCCGACGCATAAGGCAAAATTTTCTTTTTCTTTCTTAATTTTTTCTAAGTATTTTTTCTTTTCTTTTAATTTTAATTTACATGCATAATTTAATGCATATTTGGGTTAATGTTAAATTGTATCGTTTAATTGCTAATAGGCGAATACTATTTAATTTTTCTTTCCTTTCCTTTTCTTAACTAAGTAAAAACACACGTGTTTTGGCGGCCGGAAAATGTTGGTGCAAGCAAGAAATTTCCTAATTTTCATTTTCTTTTCCTTTTCTGCGCGTTTAAAATAATTTAAATTTTCGCGCTCTAAAATATGCATATGGGGTTTCACGGCACCGGACACGTGGAAGACAAGCAGCGCCGCGTGTGTGCGAAAAGAACCACCGTCACAACAAGACACTAGCAAAATCACGTTCCCGAAAAAAGTGAATTTGAGGTGAAAAAACTGGACGTTTAAACGTCGACTGGAGCTGCAAGAGAGTCCGAGGTAGGTGCCTTTTCATATAAAATTCCATATGTATCGTAACTTTCCATTTTCAATCGTCAATACCGACATTTATTTTTAAATGTGCTTGTGAAGCCAATACCGGCGACCTATCGAAGGAAATTCCGTTATTTTTCAGCCCTTGCACGCACAGTACCCTTGCTGAGATACGAATCCTGAAGTGTTAGCAGTACACCCGTTTCCTATGTATTTCCATAGTATATGCAAAATAAACCGAAATTATTCAGTTTTATGTAATTTTCTAAAAAGGTAAGCATTTTACAGAAAGTATGTAATGAACTTTATTGTCGAAAATTAAATTATCTTTTAAACGGTGTATCACCTAAGTGGGCCAAGTCCACAGTTAGCACTTAATTGGCAACCAAAACCATTTTATAAGCTATTAGTTGGTCTTTATTTTATGTTATAACAGATTTTCCCAAAAATAAGCAGTTTTCAAGTTAAAGGCCACTAAATAAAAAAACTGCTTAAAATGCAAAAAGGCGGAGAAATGTTTAGCGTCATAACTCGAAAACCGTTTTTGCAAGAAATTTTATTGTGTTCAACTTTTGTCTAAAACTTTATTTTCTAAAATGTGCAGGGACCAAGTAATTAAAAAAAAAAGGTTTTTGTGCACACTAAATCCCAGACGGTGGGGGGGAACCGCCCCACCCAAGTCGAAAACTTAAATTTTCTTTTAGAACTCCAATGTGAACAACATAATATGTCAAAATCGTGACTACCACTTTTTGCAAGCTAGGGGCTTTTTTTCGCTTTAATGACTGGCCTAATATAGCTAAATCACCCAGCGCGTTTGACGGGTTTGCATTTTTTACTTTTTTTTAGGTAGATACATGTCTCGCTCACACAAAATAGATCTATAAGTCGAAGATTGTCTTATTGGGTCAAAAATCTCAATTTTTACCGCGAACAAAAAAAAACTTCCAATTTTGAAACAATGTATTTTCTAAACGATTTATCCGATAAATATGAATAAATGCTCATTAGATTTGCTAATTCTTTATCTGTAAGACGCATTTAAAAAAATTTAAGAAATTTTTTTTTCAACGTTTCCCCAAGAAATGGGTACTTTTCTGTAAATTTTAGGGGTTTTGGCCACCATTTTTGTGCAAAATTTGTCCTAGGTCAAATTATTGACCACATTCTTGTTCTCTGATAATTTCTACATCAATGTACCCATTTTCAACATTTTACTGCAAAAAACTTCTGACTTATAGAAAATACCCAAAATCATGTCAAAAATTTATGAAAAACAGAAAAATGGCTATATCTTAGCCAATAAATTTTTTTGAAAGCCAATATTTTGGCTTTTGTCTATTCACTAGGTAGGTAATATTCCCACAAAAAATCAAGAAAATCGGAAGGGGTGAGGGAAAGGTCCGGCTTTTCTTAAATAATTTTGCTCATAGATTTATTATGTTAGCTAGGATTGGTAGTAATTTTTTAGGACTTATTTTCATTTTGCGAATTTTTGCCTACCCTGCTTTGATTAGCACTACAGGCCACTGTATGATTTGTGTAACAGTAGAGCTTATAATTGTGTAGAAGACAAAACTAAAGTAGTTTATTTGTACGCCTGGGATTTATACATCATCATTACTATCATCATGCAGTGTCCCACGACAGGTTTGCATGGTTATATTTTCGGAGTGGGCACAGGTATATCTATGCAGATTCAGGTAATCTTCAACAGTAATATTTGCAGCGTATCAGTATCTACCACGTTGTTTTTTGTGCGACAGTCCAATTGTAACTCGCAAGTAAATTCGCAGTTACACAGTGCCCCACGCCACCACTCGCGTGATATTTGTGATTTTTACGGTTTTATTTTACACATTCTAAAGGTAATCATGCTTGGTATATTTAGAGAGTTACACAAAGGTCCATCCTGTAAAAGCTAGTAAGGATCTAAATCAGTGGATAAAATGATTGGAAGATTTGGCACAAGAAGAAGAAGCTAATGAGTGGTCAGAATCTAGCTCGGAAGATGAAAATGCAGATAATGTGGAACAAGAAATTTATGATTCCGATACTTAGCCAAAACTTGATGATACTCTAGAAGAACATAATTTTGAACAAGAATCTGCTATTAGCGAGTTACGTAATGAAGTGCTGGATGAATTGACATGTTCGTAACCCTATTACACTGTTATGAAAGCGCCAGTAACAAAATTAGCGAGAATGAATTGTAATGAAATAGAGGTTCTAATTAGTTTTCTTCAGTTATGTACTTGTTTACTTAGTAATTGAATAGTTTTTGTCGGTTACCATCCCACATAGCACAAAAATCACATCAACGTTAAATTAACGTGAACAAAAATAACAAAGTTATTTTTTACTTGAAAACAGCCTCATACCATGTAATATTTATTTTGTTAAATCTACGTGCTTAAAGATAACTTAAAAACAAGGAGAAATCAAGTTTTAAAAAATGTACTTTTTGCTGAAGTTTCTGGTGCTGTGTATATAACGTGTTTTTTACCCTCGTTATTTTCATGTACCAAATTCACACTTGAAAAGTCCTCCACAACATGTTCTAAAACGCCACTAGATTAAAACTTCTCAAACCTACTAACTTTCTGCGTATTTTTTGGTCACGTTTTTTTTAATAACATTTTCTTAACTTAGAAGAGACGCGAAAGGAAGTTATAAAAGTTCACTAGTTTAAGACTACAACACTTCAAGACAATTTTAAAGATGGCGCTTAAGGCAAGACAAAATATCTATATATCTATCTATATACATTATGTTTTTTTTTTAAAGCTAAACAAGATTTTTTAACAGTTAACACTTTCACAGAATATTAGTGTATCTTTATCAGGTTAATAACAGATGCGTCATGATCCTGAAGGATCAGGGATCAGTTCCTTAAAAGGTTTTTGGAGTTTAGAGGCCAAAGCACTGCCTGATAGATTGCGTCAAAGTGAAAAATCCTGACAATAGGTGGCGCTGCTGCTAGTAAAATCTCAAAAATATTCAGTAGAAAAGCCATGCAAGTCGTGTTTTAAAATTCGTGTAGAAAAGGCGTGAATCTAATGTGATTTTAACGGAAAAATCACTTGAAACTAACGTAAAAACATTGTTGTTTTAATTTTATAATGGCGTTATTACAACGCAGTTTTTATCAACGTTATTTTTTATAACGTTAAGCACTGACCTATTAAGCTTATTTTCATATATGAAATAAATGTTTTTTTCTAGCAGCTTTTAAAATCAACGTTCTTTTTTCTCACGCCTTTTTTACGTGTTAAACACGTGATTGTGCTATGTGGGATGCTTATTCCTTTTAGTTTTTTACTCACTAAGAACCCCAAATACAATCGAACCTCTCTAACTCGAACCTCTATAACTCGAACCCCTCTATAACTCGAACCTTTTAAGCCGTCCCTGCACTTTTTACATGTATTTTAACCTATGTAACTCGAGTTTCTATAACTCGAACTCTCCATAACTCGAACTGTTTTGGTTGTCCCTTCAGGTTCGAGTTATAGAGGTTCGACTCTACTATTTTACTGATTTGATAGCATTGTACATTTGTTCAAATATACCAATATTTATGATAAACATAATGTTTATTCAAGACAAATACACTTTTTCTGGACTGGGGAACACAGTGCCACACGCCCCCCTTCGTGTTAGAAAATTGAGCGCCACTTACGCAGTGTTAAGAGCCACACGATTTATTTTAGAACATTATAAGCTACGCTGTAAGAAAATACTTTGTCTTCAAAACTCTGTAACATAATTTTTTTTTGGTCACTAGATATACAATATGCTAGACGGCTTGTTTCACTATGTATAAGTTGGCTTCAGATCTCTAATAAAAAAAGGCCCACACAATAATTAACGCTATTCCGCACGTGTGGGACAATTTGCCGCTAGCCATTGCCATTTTTGAACAGAGCTTTTCCATTTTAAGCACAATTGAGGCGTGTTTTACAAAAACAACATATGTCCAAAACAAAAAGATTTCAGGAAATAAAAAAAAAGGTTTATTTAAAACGAATGATTTTCTTAAATACTTTTTTATTACTCACAGTAACTATTGACTATAGAATTCGGTTCGTTACGTCTAAGTACTTTTAGAAAAAGAAAAAAACTGTTAGACATAAGTTGTTTTTGCAAGAAAGAAAAAGTTAATACAAAGAAAACTAGAAGGGACATATGTGCTTTTTGCGGAATAATACAAATTTTAACTGCTCATATCTTGGCGCTTGTAGTGTGTTGGTGCAAGAATTATTTGCCAGCTTTTGGCTACTTTTATATTTTAATATTATTTATATGACTTATCCCCGCACCGAGACACGCGCGAGTCTGCGCGACGAGTCGCAATCGGGAAACCGACAAGAAGGCACAAGAAACGCCGTGAGTGCTACAATTTTCCCGTTTTTCCTATCTTCCAAGCGACCAAAACGACTGCAACTAGATGAAAACTAAGGTAGGTGCACTTTAGATATTTTATATGCATCGTTTTTACTGATTTCCTTTCAATAAACTTTACAATTACTTTTTTCAATTTCTTATCTCAAAATATTGGGTATTTCTCGAATGAGTGGTGTAAGTGGTGAACCAGCCAACCTAAACTCAACCCAACTTACATTTGCACCCTCATAGTGTTTTTGCAGAATATTATTTCATGGTCTTAAAGCCATCCATTTTTTCGACTAAATGATGCCACTAACTCATTTTCGTCAAATTTGGACTTATGCGGTTTTTGTAAACCACGCCTCAATTATTAAACGTATAGTTTTACACTTTTTTGTGCCTACACAAGGACTGTGCATGGTCATTTCATTTTTGTTTCAAAAAGAGTAATATTTTTTAGTTATATATATGCATTTAATAGAAATATATCTTACACATTCTTTAGAATAAAAATTAATTAAAAAATACTTATAATGAATATTTTCATTGGATATGTCATAAGTTATATAAAATGTAACGTTATGAAAAAAAAAGTAATTTGAAGCTTATTTAGGGTAACCAACGTATCGTACCAATACATACTTTTTCAATTTAAAAGTGAATCATTTCGATGCTTTCTAATAAACTCTACAGAGTTTTTTAGGTCCTGAGAAAAAAAAAGGGCGCCTTTAGTAAACTTGGTGCGGGCACAAATAACTTCGTTTTCACAGGACATGTTGCTATTAAAAAAGCTCCTTCCGGTTAAAATAAAAAGAACAATAATAAATGATATGTTTGGTTAAGAAACACTTTAGCAACCTTCCATAAAAATGTTTTTTTATTTAAATGTGAACCGGGTTATGGTTAAACTATAACAATAATTGGTATTTTATAATTAAATATTGACTTCACCGTTGCAACCGGGTTAGAAAATTTTTGAAATCGGCAACTTGGTTGCTAACAAAACCTATACAATTTTATTTTTTAGAAATTTAAAACAGGTATTATTGCTGTTTTGTGGGTTTTTTTACTAAAACAAAAAAATTGAAGCAGTAATTTTTGTTATAAATGGATAAAATTTGGAAAGTTTGGAATTCTAGCAGCAATCGAAACCAATCATTTTTCATCTATTTCTTATAAAGATTTTGGACCCGCTTACAGGAATAGGACCAAATCTAAACAGAAAATGCCTAAGGCAGCCAATTATTTGATATTAATTTATAGAAGCAGGTGCATTTTGGTTATCAAGATGGTGAACAACAGATTGCGGAACTAGGGACATTATCTTAACAAATGGCCGCGCTTACACTTTAGTTTTGCTGTCTATTCTATCCGAGTTTGGGCAAGGAGCCAACTTTAAAATAAGTTGACAATGAAAATTGTAATTTTTTAGAATATACTGTGCATAAAGTGAACTGATACACTAAACACTGTAGGCCCTTGCCTCTTGGTTATATCCGCTACTCTCCGTGACTCTCGTGACATCACGTTGGATATAATTTAATATATTTAGTTTGTAATCAACGCACTACTGCTTATACCACCTTTCGAGGCTTCCAGAGTATTTGTGTAATTTAAAAAAACCAGAAAGAAATTGACTCATTTAATTAAATTAAGATGATAAAACTAGAAGCACTTTACAGGTAGATGGACATCTTCAACAGGTCATAGTGTACCTACATTTGAGTCAGTAGTTTGAGACTCCATTATATAAATGATTGTGGAAAAAAAATACACCTCCAAAATCATTCTATCATAGGGGAGATCCGGACCAAATATCTGCTGTCATCATTCTACGTTGGGTAGAATGAGACAGACAGCAACCCAGTCCGAGATCTACCCCATGAGGTAAATCCGTGCCATAAAACCACTAAAAAAATAAATCTATTTCTCTTTTGTCTCTGCAAAGTTGGTCATTGGATTGTACAAATAAGACAGAGATTTAGTTCATCTTGTATATTTATAATTACTTACTTACTTACTTACTTAATACCTTGCGTTTACAAACAATGTTGAAATTATATATGAAAAGATTATGTCTAAATTATATTGAAAATTTATATGAAAGATTATGTCTAAATTATATTGAAAATTTATGTGAAAAGATTATATCTAAAGGCTTGCTCCTACCTTGGTCCTTGATTATATTGTGGTTAAAATAAAAAAAATGTATTTTATTTTGTAAATCTGGAAGTTCTGTTGTCCCAGACATTTTCCTGCTACTCCGGGTCCCTGTCCTGCTCGCGCCTCCCCTGCTGATTATCTAGCACATGACGCTAGGGCAGCACATGGTCTCAAAAGTGTTCTGGGTTCTTGCCCGAGCGGAAAACCCTTTCCCAGGGTTATAATGCTACAGCCGGCTTCACACCAGCACCCAGCACAACCGTCCCGTTCTTTCCCAGTAGAAATATCCCAGAAACTGTTGTCGACCCAGCCAAAATTCTTTAGGAAAGAGCGATGACACGTCCGGAAAAAATTTAAGATGCCGGAAACCATTCCCCAACTTGGGTGGGGCACCGTACCAACCTAATTTCCCGGTTAAATTCAAAAAGGATGCAAACGCACTTAAAAAAACTCGCAAACCAAAAATTACATACACAATACACGGGTGATGATCCCAAAATAAACTTATTCTACAAAGCTAACTATTTAGTAAGGTGGTGTCTGCAAACTTACTGAATTGAAACTATAGACACCTGGATAGTTTAGTTGAGTTTTCCCCTTTATGGTGGAACTTTACTTAGAGAAATTTTACTATGGCTTATTGGGAACTCATACTTAAAGTTTAGGCGTGTGAGTCCCTGGCCGCAGAATGGCTATTAAACGATTCAAAGTTTTAGATTAATACTGAATAAACAGAGTGTCAGATAAAAAGTTAATGTTTCTATATGCCGTTTTCAAGCGAATAACTAGTAATTACTAGTATTTACCAAAGGCGTTTAAGCGGCCTTGGTAAATACCACTACTTGAAGAGTGACGTCACGAATGAGCCCTTTGTACGTCATCGTTTATTACGGGTAATTACAACACTTTTGAGGCAGGTTATTGGGTTTTCTAACCTCACAATCATTTGTTTTGTTTCTTTTTGCGTGAATTTTTGCAATGATTGTAATTTATCGTGTTTGCTTCAATTGTGAAGAAAAATTGTACAAAGAGATGGCCTCCTCTATATTGTCTTACCAAAATTTTTTCCGTTTTATCAACCCTTTCTCTAATTTTTTGTGCTTCTGTGGTAATAGGCTAAGGGCCTAAACAGCTGATTTTAAGTGTCAACCAAGGGATAACTAGTTATTCGCTTGAAAACGGCTATAATTAGTGAATCGTATAGTAACGTCAAGGAAGTACGAGGCCTGTCTTTTATATTTTGCATGTAGGAAGATAGAGGGCGACACTGATCAAATATCTCATCTTAACCTAACTTAAATTTAAAACTTCAGTGAAAAGCATAGAGTACTACAGTAAATTTTTTAAGTTAACAAATAAGTCAAAACTAAACCGAAAACATTTTCGGGCTATAATTCGAAGGAAATTATCTCAACAAGAATGCCTTGCCGAGTTGATCTCTGTTTTCGATAATGAAGCACCACATCAATCGACAGTTTTTCGTTGGTATGGAGACAAGCGTAAACGGATTAGCTTTAGTGACGATCCAAGGCCAGGTGCACCAAAAATAGCTGTCACGAAATAAAACATCGATGCTGTGCGAATGCTCATCCTGGAAGATCGACATGTGGCATATCGCGAAATTGTGGCTTCATTGGAGATTTCAAAAACCTCAATTCAAAAAAATTTGCATGAAGCATTAGGGGTAAGAAATTAGTTCCTGCTGGATACCGGATCTGTTAGCCGAAAAACAGAAAGAAGCTAGGATCAATTGGTGTCAGAAAATTCTAGACCGCTTTGAGGCAGAAAACTTGACGTGTACAGCATTGTCAGTAGTAATAAATCGTGGATTTGCTTATATGAACCCGAAAATAAACGTCAGTCGTCTGTTTGGGTGTTTCAAGATGAACAAAAGCCAACAAAAGTCATCTGTTCTCGAACTGTATCCAAGAAGATGATCGCGACATTTGTCTCAAAAGCAGGTCATGTAATAACAATTCCTCTGGAAGATCAAAACAAAACGACGAATCATCCTCCACTAAGAACAACCGAAACAATTCTATTTTAGTATTTTCCAAACAAGCAGCTACTTGGTATAGTTTTGGGTTTATTTGTTTATAGATAAAAAGTCCATTCGCCTTATTTTTTTATGACCTCGTAGAGCAACCTCAAAAATCCCTCAGAATTTTAAACGGTCTATTAACCTACTAAGTATAATATGTCTAATTTTTGTCACATGTTTATTATGTTCGGTAATGTTTTGCCTAGAGGCTTTATTCAATTGGCACCTAATATCAGTCTTGCCTAGCAGAGAAAATTCTATATGGTTATTTAAATGAATACCACCTACTTTGTGTCTTTTTAATTTTTCACTAAAGTGCTTGATATCACACATTCCCTTTACACACAGGATCACTTCGAGGATTGTTCATAACCAGACAAATAAAGAAAAAAAAGCATTTTTTTTTCACAACCGCACAACCAGTTTTCAGCATCGTATAATTTTTTATTAAATTTTCTATTATGTTTTAATGGAACACCCCTCGGCATTACTTACACTAAAATTTTGTTTTTTTTTTAGGTCCGGTCTATCTGGACTTAAAGATTTTATTTGTAATTAAAGTTCATATATCAACGTATTTAAATTTGCACAGTTAATTATGTAATCGACGGTATTTATTTCCTATTTATAAACAAACGATAACGAAAATAAACGACACGCAAGTGTTTTTACTACTGATAAACCCCAAATCAAAATAAATTCATACGTCTTCACTAAGGATAGAACCGGCAACACTAGAAGGGGCAACGAACGTTTCGGTACGATGATGATGGCCGTCGTCAACTAAAACAAACTTCACCCAATTAATTGCTTATTGTTAACCACAGATAATAAAAAGGACTAGACAATTATGTCGTAAGGGAAGATTTAAATTTTTTTATATAAATCAATTAAAAATCCTGTTTGTTGTCTAGTTTTGGGAGGGCACAGCCCCGTTACCCTCCCTGTAGCAGCCGCCACTGGTTTGGTGCATTATTTAGGTGACTCCCTGTCTATACCGGGAGTGACGCTTGTGGAAAAACATGCGTTATGACATCTTCAAAGCACCTGTTCAAATATTAATTGATCTGGTGTCAAATTAGAGCCTCGCAGATATGTTTCATAGTCATCTAAAAATTGTGGACAATTAACTGAAAATAATGGCATCCATATTTCAATGTGAACAAAGTTTGCGACAGATTTACTGCAACTTGTACAGACGTCTTAATTAAGTTAGCAATATTCAGTAACGTCTAGGTAAAACGGTAATTAAGATAAGAAATCTCGCCCACATTGCGTTGCGTTACGATTTGAATTGATCTAGTTCAGCTAGCAGCATTGGCAACAATAGAGACTTATTGGAAGTTCCAAAATAAGACTAGCAGTAATAAGGCAAGAACTTTATTTAAATAGTGCCAGACCTTAACGCGACTGGGACAAATGAGTTATTGGAACATGAATTTATACAGCCGCGCAATTGTATTAAATTTTTCAGTATTTTTTTGTATTTTAAACATGTTCTCCTGTGAAGTTATGTTTGGCGAAAAGAACTTTATTTTTCTGAAATTATTGACAATTTTTTTTTATCATGTAATTCGTTCCTTTATATAAGGGTATGTTAAGTCATGTCACAGCCCCTTCTGTAATGGGTTTTTTTCGCATTCTCTAGGTATTAAGGGGCTCAAACTCCCTCAAAATCGCCTTTCAGCTCTAGTAGAAAGTATTAGAAATATAAAAAAAATTGCAAACTTCCTGCGCCCCCCCCCCCACCCCCCACGCTATGCCGCTGTCTATCCTTTTTTCTCCTCTCTTTCACAAGATTTCTTAAAATCAGACAATAATTATGAATACGCCCCCCTGTGCTTTATTTTAAGAACGCCATTCAGAAACCTTGTTGAGAACCTAGGCTTTGCTTTAGGCAAAGTACCTCAAGATTTGGCTATAAATTTAAACCATTGCCTAGCAATGCTAACAGATCTAGGAATTATACAGGGTGTCCCAACTAAAAGGTAACAGACGTCTTTTTGGGTATTTTTCGTGCGAATTTGGACAAACGCTCGGACACATCGATTTTGTGTACGAGGGGGACACTTTTTATCTATCTTGAAATTTTTGTAGCACGCACCATCTTCGAGGGGTATACTTTACCCCTATATTTTGAATAGGGAAACTAGGTCTAGTTATACATTGTTTTGAAGGCCTCTTGAATGTCTTTACAACCATGTAAAAATTTCAAAAATCTATCCATTAGTTTTTGAGATAATTGCCTTCAAATTTTCAATTTTAACATGGACTGATAAAATAAAAATTTAATCAAAATTTTATATATTTTTCGGATTTAATTTTTATTTTATTATTCCATGTAAAATTTAAAAATTTGAAAGCAAATATCTCAAAAACTAATTTATGGATTTTCAAAATTTTTACATGGTGATAAAGATATTCAAGAGAGCTTCAAAACAAGGTACCACTAGACCAACTTTCCCTATTCAAAATATAGGTGTAAAGTATACCCCTCGAAGATGGTGCGTGCCACAAAAATTTCAAGATAGCCAAACAGTGTCCCCCTCGCAAACAAAATCGACGTGTTCGAGCGTTTCTCCAAATTCGCACGAAAAATACCCAAAAACACCTCTGTTACCCTTTAGTTGGAACACCCTGTATAAAACTAAGTCTAAATTATACGCATTTGTAATGACGTCACCAGATGAGAAAAAAACGTATGGCGTAGATATTTTTGCCAATCAATGTTTTTTGATAGACAGTGACGGATACTTCACATAACCAATTTAAATCATATGTAGACACTACTTTTTTAAAAAAGTTTATTGTTACCGCTGTTTATAATATATTAAACAAAGATAAACAAAAATGACGTCATTACAAATGGGTATAATTTGAACTATACTCTAAAGTATCTCAACACAAGTGTAACTTAGGGTCACTGCATCCTGGAAGCCTGGCTTCCAGGATGCAGTGACCCTTGTGTAAATATAATACAACCCCCATCTAGTAGTTAAATGAAACAATTTTTAGGTAAATAAACTTAATTTACAAAGAAGAGAGCTATTTGCACTTTATTCTAGGATTATCGCGTCCTACTTTAAAACTATAATCAGTGCAGGGTTCTATTAATTTTAAGTGAAAGCAGTGGCGTGAAGTATTATTTTGCAGGTAAGATTTTAGATTTAAGACAAAATATAAACAATAAATTATTGTGACCAAAGTTCAGTCAACTCTCAAATCTCAAAAATATTCTTTTCGTTTGACATTGTGCATGGATTCCCCAGAGTCTAGGTGAAAATTCCCCAGAAGAACTGGCACCGGACCGATAAAAATGTATTGCCTGCGCATGCCCTTGGGCTAAATATCATACCATTTGCATGCAAATTTGGCCTTTACCACTCGGTTGCAAACGCACACTTTTCAAGAACCTCTATCCATCGTCAAAAATAACAAAAACCAAATCATCCAAGATCATAAATGTACATCGTATAACAATTCAATGCTGAATTATTAGCGGACATTATCAAAAACGTCATTCATTAATCGAAGACAAAAGCAAAATCGAAGTTTAGTACCTAAAACGTTTTTTATCAAAACCGGAAAAAATTTAAAAAAGACAAAATCATGAGCTCTCTTTTCGTTTCATGTATTCATGTTCCGTCTCTCTTCTTCTCATACATATTACGGAAGTTTGGCGGCAAATTTAAATCGGGAACAAATAATATTGTTGTTTTTGGATCCAAAAATAAATAAAAAAACAAAAATATCTGTTTTTTTCCTTTAATTAGTTTCCCTATTTTTCTTTTGAGATGTCGAAATCGTTGTTAACAGAACCGAACTTCTTAGTCAATTAATTGCAAACGACTCCTAAAATAGGATCCAACGCCTGACTTTTTTTAAGGATGGGCCTTGCTTCATGAAAATGCCGTATGTGCTATAGCAATCCCAATGTAGATGCAGTGAGGAACGACACAAGCTAGACCCAACCCCTTTTTATGATTTTGTCCTGTTTGATTTTGTCCGGTTTTGATAAAAGAAGTTATACAAAACTTTGATTTTGCTCTTGTCCGGTTTTGATCAATGACGATTTTGATAATGTCCGGTTTTTAATAGTTTTGTTTTTGACATAGGACTGTTATGCCATTTTTTTATTATTTTCTAGTTAGAGTAATGAAACTTGGCACGAGTATTTGCCAATCGGCACTGATTTTTCGGCTTTCAAAAAATATTACATATATGGCCCCTAGGGGGCGTCGGGGGCAAAATATATTTTCTTCTACACTATTGCACCTCTACATTAAGGTCTCACTAAATTGGCAGGTTATACAATTACATATAGGCCTATAAAAAAATATCCGAAGCTGTTATTAAGGTCCCCTATTTAGGAAAAGATAGTAATTTTTAATTATAAAGTGAAGTCAAAATAATATTTTGGGACCTTACAGTTCCTAGGGACCGGATGCTATTTTATAAAGCATTTAAAAATTTTGAAGTGCTCGACCGCACTCTTTTGGTGTAATTTCAATGACCTGGGGCAGAGTAAAAGTTAATTAGTTTTTTATGGTAAACGACAAATTTTTTTGCCATTAGTTATTAGGGGTCCTAATAACAGGTTTGAATGTTTTTTACATAACAGACCTATTGGTAATTGTCTGAACTGCCAATTTAGTGAGACCTAGATATACACGTGCAATAGTGTAGAAGAGAATATAAGGAATAATTTAAAAACGCATGGTGCCTACATACGTCCCCTAGGGGCTGTATATGTTATTTTTTGACCGCTAAAGAATGGGTACTGAAGGTTTGATATGCGTGCCAAGTTCCATGACTCTAAGTTAAACCGTTTGAGAATTGAAAAAATATTTTATTATTCTGCCTTTTTAGCATTTTTGTGTCTGTTAATATGTCAGGCAGTGTTGGTTTCCACCAATTGATAATTCACTAAGACCGGTGCCATCAAATCTGCATCAAAAAGCCAACGAACTCTTTCTCCACAACTAATGAACCTAGGAACCTATGGTTACGCTAAAATTGTAGAGAATTTGGTTATTTTCACAAAAGTACCGAACGTAAATAACCAAAACGTGCTTCCTTAAGTTAGTTTTTCTAAAAAAACCTAAAAAAATTGCAATATTTTTGAAACCCACGCCAGTAGCACAGGGATTTCAGAGATGCAAACTTGAGAAATATTATTAAGGATTCTAAATCCTAGAGAGTATATGCCCATTTGCAATGTTAAATGCTTTTATTGACTGGCCTAAATTCAAAAAAGGCCGAGTAAGATTGACCTGGGCAACATTCGGTAAATTAAGCTACTTATTAAAAAATAAAAAATGTCCGCAGTACCTTAAAACGAAAGTGTATTACCAATATTGTTATGTTATTTGGCTAAAAAATTCCGCTGATTGACGCTCACGTGTCTGATAGCGGGTAAAAACGCAATCAGCGTTGATCTGGCCTGAAACGCAGAAGAGCTGTCGTAAGTTTGTAATCGATCTTTTCATTGATCGATATGTATAGAAGTTTATTTTCTAGTTTCTCTTGCATCTTGACAGAGTTTTCTCACTATTTATATAGGATTAGAGACAAAACCGTCTAATTAACTTCGCAAGAGTGTCACATTGACCAGGCAGTGTTCTGAGGAGTCCCATAAGGACGAAACAGTTAACTGTCAACAATTATTAGGTGTTCATTAGATCTTGAACCCCCGTGAGGTTAAGCTATCAAGCTACCTACGGAAAAATATTAGAAACAAAAACTCCTTTTTACCCGATTAGCCACGAAACTTGTTTGATTTTTAAATTCACGGGTACTAAATTTCACGTTTGTTATATTATTTGGCTTAAAAATTCCGCTGATTGACGCTCACGTGTTTGATGGCGGGTATAAACCCAATCAGCTTTAATCTGGCCTGAAAGGCAGAAGATCTGTCGTAGGTCACGGATGGTTTGTTTCTTTTTATTTGTAATCGATCATTTCATTGATCGATATGTATAGCAGTTTATTTTCGCCTGCTCTTGTTCTAGTTTCTCTCGTATCTCGGCAGATGGCGCATCTTGCGAGAGTTTTCTCACTATTTACATAGGATTAAAGACAAAACCGTCTAATTAATTTCGCAAGAGTGTCACATTGACCAAGCAGTGTTCTGAAGAGTCCCATAAGAACGAAACACTTAACTGTCAACACTTATTAGGTGTCCATTAGATCTTGGACCCTCGTAAGGTTAAGCTTTGAAGCTACCTAAAAATATGAGAGAAACAAAAACTCCTTTTTACCCGATTAGTCACGAAACTTGTTTGATTTTTAAATTCACGGGTAGGTACTAAATTTCACGTTTGTTGTATTACCAATGTATCCTTCCTGTAGTTAGCTATTGATCCCAGACCTGGACACTTACAAAATCAAACACAGATACGGTACTAATACCGCCAAGATCAATGGAAAGACAAATGTTACATGTAAAGCTAACAGAAAAAGCAATGAATGGATAAGAAATAAAACAAAAGTAGGAGATGCCAGAGAGAAAGTAGCCAAAATTAAAATGGACCTTTGCCGGTCATAATACCAGATAGTTAGACGATCGATGGAATAAGTGTATTGGAAACTGGAGACTTTGGAAAAATAAAAGAAGCAGGGGAAGACCCCAAATGAGATGCGCCGACGATTTCAAGAAACATGCAGGAGCTAGATGGATGAACACGGCAACAGACAGAGAAGAATGGAAGATATCGGGGGAGGCCTAAGTCCAAACATGGATCAAAGAAGGCTCGATAGATAGATAGATATTCAAAAATCTATTGTTTTGCATAGATGCTTAGAGACGCAAAGCTAACAATAGTAAATTGAAAAGAGTCAGTTTTATCGGCCGAGCCACTGGCATTGGCAGAGGTAACTAGCAGCTATTGTCTCTAGGTCTAATTCTCATAAATCAGGATTAATGTGCCCTAAACGCCATCGATTTTAATAAAATGCCAGCCAGTTAAATTTTATTGCACCTTTATAGTGCTGTTTTAGTTGCCATTATTACGTCTCTCGCGTGGCTCTGATTTGAATTTTTAATAACATGCACAGACTGTTACTGCTGATTTAACAGCCTGCCATAAATTATAACTGAAATATGTATGTACTTACATACGTCTCTGTGGGTATGTATTTGTGTAACATTGAAATTGCTTTTTTTTTTAAATGCCTATACACCAAACTGCTACGCAAATGCGCCGCGTGTGCGCAGCTCGCGCGCCTTATATGCGCCGCTTGCCGAATTCTTTCTACGATCCACGGAAAAACAGCAAACACGCATTGAAATGAGAACTCGACAAGAAACTGTCGATGCCGTCCAAAAGGATCTGCGGACACACAAAGAGGAGCCGAAGAAAGCTGGTTTTCGGCAAACGGCTTGCAAGCGGCGAACTAGAAAACACGAAAACAGGACGAATCCGTGTTTGTGCGAGAAGTGTGAGTGGCGCTGTCCTTACATATTGATACGGATCATGTTTAGTAATCCGTGATATTCAGCTACGTGTACATATGAGATCAACTGTAAAAAAGTTCTTTAAATAATTACTTTTATCTCTCTCACTTGTCGATTTGAAAGTAAGTACTTTCATGATATTTTGCACTGTTAAAAGTAGACTAACATGATGTATTAGTAATAGTGTCAGGAATGTAAATTACCCTTCACTGTGCCACTGTACGAAACCAGCTTGGAAAAACGAAAAGCGCAAAACATGGTTTTGCAGAGATAAGAAAGTGGTTCCGCCTCCCTGTACATTGGCAAACAGTTAGTTGCCGCCTACCTACACAGCAGGTGGTTGATGCTTGAAAAAATAGTGAAAAGTGAAAAGTGGGAGTTGTTATGGTTAAGCGTGGGGATACATAAAGTAGAGAGAGGGTTTTCTCTTCAAAATGATTGGCTATCGAAAAACTGTGAAATAAGAAAATGTCATTTTATCTCTGTTTTTGTTTAGGTTTTCTTATTTGGCTCATTAGCTAGAATGTAAAGTAAGCTTTAGGATTATAATGCCACTGACTTGGTTCCTCCAAATTCTTTAAAGAGGGGATAATGGATTACTTGGGTCCAACCTACCGTTAATAAAAACCCAAACCTTGAGGCGACAAGTCGGTAGTTACAAGTTTTGTGGAACTTAAACTAAAACCTCTAAATTGTATGTCAGTAAAGAAACATAAGATTTTTCTATTTCAAGTACATTTTGCAGTTTGTTATTATAATAAGTTAAAGTTTTTATTTTACTATTTTTAGTCTTGTTTGTTTTATAGGTCATAAGAAAAGTCTTGTAACAGTTTGTAAAATGCAGGAAGAGATCTACTACGCTACCTTCGTTTAAGGGTTCGATTTAAAACAAAATCGTACCCGACAATAGCCTTTAAGAATGTGTGTATTACTACTATGTCGGTTTAGAACGTTTTTCTACGTTATCCGACGCCTATTCTGGACCCCCTTTGATCCTGACAATAATCTCTTGTCAGCTTTTTTTGACTCATTGATCTTTGGATTGCTTTGTATAGTTTTTTTTATCGCTTTTATGTATATATGATTGATATTAGTTTGCTATAATACTGTTCATAATTTTTCTACTGGAACGGTATCATATACTTTTTGTGGCTACATAAAGATTACATAAGTCTCTATATTTCTTGTACTCCGTTTCTCAATTAGTTGTTTAAGACTAAAAATATTTTCACTACATCTGTCCGAGGATCTGCCTGTACGAAACCCACTTTACTCCTCTTCTTCTTGTTCATGAAAATTGCCATGAACCAAAAATTCAACTATATTAAATAAAATCTTCCAAAATAACGATAACAATAAAGCAAGGCCACCGTAAGTATACCGGACGCCATTATCATACACTACAAAAATTGAGCGACAAGTTGCTAATGCGCAAATTCGGTAATAACAATAACGGTAGCGAAGTGTGAAATACGCTTCCCAAAATGTCCCTAATATCTGCTTGTGCTATATTGCTAGTCAGACCTTTTAAAGGATGATAATAATCGATCGTACCTGCTGATTAGGTGAATACATTATGTAAAGAGTAGAAAGAAAATATGAAGGCATATTGAAACTTTGTGGAGGAGTTTTCGTCTCGCGTATCCCCAGCCATGCACCCGGCGGGCGGCAAACTCAAAAAAACTTTTTCTATTCCCCCCTTCAGCAAAGTTTATATATGTATGTATAAAGTTGCCGAAACTTTTTAACTCCCAAGCCGATACACACTGGTCGAATTTCCAGAAAAGCTGGTCATAATAGATATTTTTGTTTGAGGTATTTTTAATCAAATTTATGACCAAAAGATTAACAACACTCTAGTACACTAGTTGGCCTTGAAAAAAGCAATTGATACAGTGACGTGCGTCGAGGAATATTTCTTAAAGGGGGGGAGGGGTGAGGCCTCTGGGAAAGGGGGGCGAGGCCTCATAATGTCGTATTTTATGCTATTTTATCTTTTTTTTCATGAATTATGTAAAAAATATCTAAATAAATTTTGGGTTTGGGGGGCCCGGGCCCCAAAGCACCCCGCCTGGGTACGATAATGATTTACAAATTTTCAATGGTTTGCAGCGTCCTGTCAAACTTAGGTTATGCTTTCTTATTAGCGTTATTAATTTCACCAATTGGCTGTTTTGAAAATTGAAAATCTACTGATGTTTTTAGCTTGTTATGGACAACAATACTCAAAATATTTGGTAACAAATATTAAGTTTTTTTCATTTCTCTGCTAACTGCAAAAAGCTGGTTAACACGTTGATATATTAGTCAAATCATAATTATAAATTGGTAATATAATAACCTTTTTGTTAATGATTTCACCATATTAAATTCAAATATATAAAATATTTATTACGATTCTGAAAAAAGATATGAACAAAACAAAATGTCCAGATTTGTATTATTTTTTATTTAATTTGCAATTCTTGCATTTTGGGTGATCGCACAATATTTGTACTGAATATTTATTAAATATAATATGTATTATAAAGAATGGGAATCGAGGGAAGCATAACTGATGACATCACTAAAAGGCAACTGATATGGTACGGCCATGTACAACGGATGAGCGACGAAAGATTACCAAAGCAGGTCCTAAAATGGCAACCAATAGGGCGCAGAAAAAGAGGGCGTCCTAAACTGGAATGGCAACAGTCAATCCAAAGATCAATGAGTCAAAAAAACCTGACGGAAGATGACTGTCAGGATCGGAATAGGTGGAGAATAGGCGTCGGACAACGTAGAAAAACGTTCTAAACGGACATAGTAGTAGTATTTATTAAAATGCCTTATATCTTTTTGTGTATATTTTTGAGCAAAGTTCTATCTATTAAAAATACTACAAAAACGCTAATGTTTTTAACATTTTAACCAAATTTGTATTTTTTCAAAACAGCTAATTTTTTCTGGAAAGTGACATAGAGATACACGTAAGGGGTCCAACATATGCAGAGTTAATACCGTGAGAAGTTTCTCACACACATACATAGACGGAAGTTTTCCGAAAATTTATGTATGGTCTCCGCTGGCTTAATGTAAAAAGCGTTTGCGTACAGAGCAAGAGATTCCGGGTTCGAGTCTCGGCCGAAGACAGAATTTTTTTTTTTTTTCTTTATTTAATTTCACTTGTTGTTTATAACCTAAAACCTTATTATGGCCAGCTTTTATAGAAATTCGACCAGTGTGCGACTTGAAAACTTTTGTGCCTGAAAATTGGCCGCACCGATTTTGGCTACAAGAGCGTTTTTAGATCAACTGAAAAAAAAGGAAAACTAGCATGAAATTCAAAAAAAAATTAATAGCTATAGTAAAAAAACTTTTTTTGTCAATTATTGTAGTTGCATGCCTTTTGTAAGTTTCTGAATAAAACATAATAAATATGACAAGTTAGGTTGTACGGTCGCCCACTTTTTTAATGTCATCTTAAAATTGAACTCGTCTGGAAAGCCCGGAATTTTAGCGTGTATTAAAAATTGCGAAAGAAAATCGTTTAATGAATTATGATGCTTATTTTAAGCCATGCGGTGTTGCCCAACAACGCACTGGTTCTTGTATTCTACAAATGTAGAAAAATAAAAGTTGGCGAGTATACATAAAAATGTTTTCATAAAATGACCAGAATTTTTTTTTAAAGAAAGATTATATTTACGGTTTCAGTGTAAGGTCAAATAATGGTAGAAGTCGACGAGGCTTTATATCACCAGTTATACATTAAAATTGGATATTGGGGGAAATGATAATAAAATTTGTGTGCACGTGTAATTAAGTAAAATTGAGTTCTGCAACTCTACTTCCCAATCCCCCAATCAATGCTTTTAATATTCCTCTTTGTTTGTCATGAAACTTTGTCATTTTTAGCCGTTTGGCCCCTTCAACTTCAACTCAATAGCAGTTCTAGTTTCAATAAGTGAAAGTTTAGTTCTGCGGGCAAGCCTGAAAATTTGCTAACATGCTCGCAAGTTATAAATTCTATCCTAGTAGTCCAGCGGTAAATACCCCGGTTTGAATTCTAGGTGACGATGACGCCTGGATAACCTTTAAATAGGCTGGATGCTAAAATCAAATTTAATTGCTTAAAAAGATTTGATTCCAGAAGTGGTTAACTTCAAAAACATTTTTGTTTGTTATGACTTTTTTTTACTACATAAAAGTACGTGTTACTAAAGAAAAAAATTATTCGATTTTGAAAGGCTCTGACGAAGATAGTAATTAATATAATAATGAAATTCGTGTGCGCGTGTAATAAAGCTTCTTTATTTATTTAAGGAAGTCTATTTTATTTCCTAAACGGAGAGATAAAATGCACTTCAGATAAAAGTTTTCTCATCAATGTGCATAAAGTATTTCAGTTGAGTTCTGCAACTCTACTCTCCAATCCCCCAATCAATGCCTTTAATATTCCTCTTTTGTTTTCGTAATCACGAAACTTTGTCATTCGTAGCCGCCTGGCCCCAACTTCAACTCACGCACCGTGCGTTTACATTAACTCCCTTCCTGTCTGTGGGGAAAGTTCAAGTTTTGGAACGTGAGATGGATGTAGGTATTTAATAACTTTACGACAGTCCTACAATAGTTATAGTTTCAATAAGTGAAAATTTACTGTAGTGAGCGAGCCTGAATAATTGCTAAAAGGTTCACAAGTTATAAGCTCACGAGGCATTAAAGTGCGTATACACCAAACTGTTCATACAGCGGTGCGCTGCTCGCCGAATTCGTTTAAAGAATCTGCGAACACATAAAGAGAAGCCGAAGAAAGCTGGTGTTCGGCAAACGGCTTGCCAGCAACGCATGCGCAACTTGAAAACACGAAAACAGGACGAATCCGTGTGTGCGCGCGAAGTGTGAGCAGGGCACATATGGCGGGTTCGCGGAGTAGTTTGGCGTATACGTACTCTCAAACCGAGACTATTACTTCACTATGTTGCCATTTTTACGTTTTTATATTGAATTTTATGATGTAATTATATTTGCAAGGAGTAACAGTATCTCTTCTCTCTCTCTGGTTGTTCTTGAAAACGGATAAATAAGAAAACCAAAAGTCAAGTTCTGCCATCCAAAGTGAAAGGGGTTGCAACTTTTGCATCTGTTATATGTGCAAAACTGGAATATCATTTAAAATTTATATTTTTTAAGATTACTGCAGTTGCAGTAAGATATAACACTGTCATTTAAAATTACATTAAAAATGAAAGGTAAAATGAACCTATGGTTTTTATAGCTTAAGAAGGTACTTTGATCAATTGGAAGCCAATTACCAACATTTAATTTTTGTGGAAGGACGGCCATTTTAATTTGGGCAGCACAGTTCGTAGCTGGTCCAGGTTGCGTTACATTTAAAATTTAAATAGAGGTATCCTCGGCCACGGCACTGCGTAGACGCAACGTCCGTCACAGAAATAAAATACGTTGTGTAGAACCAACGAGGTGAAAACAGGCTTAAAGCAAATGCGTAACATAACCTCTGGAATGTTATTGTAAATTTAAACGTTACCAAAATAAGTTAACACCATTTAAAGGGAAATACTATGGCCTATAACACAGTGTATATCGCTTTTCTCTGTAAGGCTTGGTTTAAAACTAAAATAACAAGTATTAGTATTAGCATAAACTAATTAGTTTATGGTATTAGCAAGTGGAGGTCATCACTTGGTTAAAGTGGATTGATTCACTTTGACTTTACCTTGACTCCAGTTAAGACCTTCATGATTTCGTGATTCCAAAAACCAAAAGCAAACACAAAACATGCAAGGAAAAACAATAACAATTTAAAATCTGTCATTGAGAAAAAAACAAAAAGGGGGGTAAGGTAGTAAGGCGTTCACACACACACACACACAACCAATCAGCGAACAAATAGCAGCGGCCATATTGGTTTTGCATATGCGCTATGCATTTTAGTGCGTGATAGGCTATAAGAGGGGCAACGTTATCGCGCGTAATATGCAAAGATGTAGTGCTGCTTTTTTACTCTATTATTTTAAGTGTACAGAGTGTTTCATCTTTGATGGTATTGAATAGAAAAATCATTTGTTATAAAAGATAAAGGACTGGAGTGGATTAGTTTTGTATTTACCTTTATTCCAGCGAAGACATTCGTGATTTCGTGATTCCGAAAACCAAAAGCGAACACAAAGACGAAAAAAAGAAGGAAAAATAAAAATTAACAATCTGTCATTGAGATCAAAACATACGAAAATTCCGAAATTGGTCGGACCCGCCTGTGTATGTTTCTTATCCTGGATAAGCGGGGCAACGTTACGTCGCGCATAATGCGCAATGTACATCTGTCAAATACTGGGCATGCGCACGCAATAACGTCCGTTACGTTAAGATACGTGTCGTTACTTATAACCCCTAATAACTACCTTTACTTTTACCTATTTTTTAACGAATACCATATTAGAATTTGTTAAGGATACTGATAATGAATGCAAAAGTGTAGTGCTAATTTTTTACCCTATTATTTTAAGTGTGTAGGGTGTCCCATTTTGGATAGTATTGAAGGTGGGAAACTCGGTTATTATAAAAGATAAAGGACTGGTTATTTCACATTAGTCCTCAAATATTAAGACAGGAAAAAAATTTTTAAAATTTTTTTTCTACCTTGTAGTTTTGTAGGGAAAAAAAATCCCAGAAATCTATAAGGGCAGATATCTCAATTTTGTTAAAACTTCTCTACAGAAAGTTGATTCTGCTAATAAAATGGCAAATTTTTAATCCGTCGACTTAAGATTAAAGATTTCATAAAAAATAAAGAAAAAAAATACGAACCTGGATTTTTTTTGTTAGGGGTTAATTAGGGACCAAATGTGAAGCTAAAACCAAAAAAAAATCTAGGTCCCTATATCTAGGTATTAGGTAATCTAGGTACTAGGTAATCTAGGTACTGGGTATTCTAGGTACTAGGTAATTTAGGTACTAGGTATTCAAGGTACTTATTTTTTTTTTCTTCGAAATTTTGAATTTTCCGTTGTAGCTCTAAACCTACAAGGGCTGGAAAAAAACTTTTGTTACATTTTTGTAGGTCTCGAAATTTGAAGTTCCCAGGCCTCTAGCTTTTATAATACCCTCTACATTATAAAAATATTTAAACTAAAAGCATGGCAAAAGCACCTGCCTCTGGACCTACTATCAACCGTAATTGCACAATTTTATACTAGGTCCCCTCTGAAAAAAATATCGCCCCTATTAATTTGAGTGTGCAATTACCTCCTTTCATCGCGTAGGCATTTTGTATGCAAATTTGGTGCACGGAAACTTTCCAGGACAAACTGAATTATCGTCACAGAACACAAAACACAGATAGTAAAGATACAGAATAATAAAATAGATAAAAATTCAAGCAAGGTGAAAATCAAGGAATATTTAGTGGTTGATTAAAAAATGCATTATCTGGGGGCACGGCAGTGGCCCGACAAGTTCGCGCGGAAATTGCTGTGTGCCATCTTTTCTTGAAACATTTCAGCCCATATTTGACCCATTTAAAACTCTACTTCGGAATCAGCTACGAAACTCAAACTTTGCACAGTCGTAGATCTTTATAGAGTTAATAATACCTTCAAGTTTCATGGACTTCCATAAAGTAGTATAGTAGTTACGAAATTTCAAAAACGTCGAAATTGTCACTCACTCACTCATATGTTAAAATTCAACTGTACTTCCAGACATGCTACAATGCTGAAATTTGGCACCCCGATAGAAATTGTGACCAAAACTATAGGAAAAATTAAAAAACCCCTAAGTTTTAATTTGCTTCCCTCCACTATAAATGTAAAATTATGTAAAAGTAACATTGCCCACTTCCAGAAACACTAGAGAGCTAAACTTTGGAAGGCCGATAGCAACTTTGATAAAAGTATAAAAGAAATTTAAAAAAACCTAAATTTTAATTAACTTCCCTCCCCTATAAAAGCAAAGTTATGTAAAAGTAACATTCTCCACTTCCAGAAACGCTAGAGAGCTGAGCTTTGGAAGACTGATAGGAACTATGATAAAACTATATATATATATATATATTCCCTATAAATGTAAAGTTATGTAAAATTAACATTGCCTACTTCCAAGAACACTAGAGAACTGAGCTTTAGAAAGCTGATAGGAACTATGATAAAACCAGAGGAAAATATAAAAAAACCTTAAAATTTTTAATAAGGCA
This sequence comes from Aspidapion aeneum, assembly GCA_963576565.1. Classification (NCBI taxonomy): domain Eukaryota; kingdom Metazoa; phylum Arthropoda; class Insecta; order Coleoptera; family Brentidae; genus Aspidapion; species Aspidapion aeneum. Next base: position 205,361,403 of record OY755038.1, read on the forward strand.
TTGCAAAAGTTTTAAACAACATTCCCCATATTTTACTATTTAAAACTTAAATATTATCCAAATACTTTAAAAAAGGAGTGAAATCATAACAAAAACATTTCATGTAAAAAAAGCCAAGTACGCGAAAGTGGTATTCCGTAAAAAGAATATAATACAAATTTCAAAATGAAAGGTTCTTACTAGTTTGGAAATGTTTTTCTAAACTTGGCTGTTACGGCTACAAATTACTTTTAGGCACAGTGCTAAATAGCAAAGTTTAAAAAAACATTTTCAAACTAGTAAGAACTTTTCATTTTGAAATTTGTATTGGAGAACTTGGCTTTACTTTTATCTCAATTCTTTTTACAGAATACCACTTTCGCGTACTTGGCTTTTTTTATATGAAATGTTTTTGTTATGATTAGCTTGTTTTGTAATTTTCAATTTTTTATTGTACTTTTACCCTAACAAACCGTTGGACTATGTAACTAACCAATCGCTATGAAAAGAGTGATACTTTCCTCACTTGTCAGATTAATTACTAAAGTCCAAAGTATGAAAATAAAATTATGCAAAAAATTATTTAATTGAGCTCATGTTAAAAATAATAAGTAACAATAAAAAAAATAAAACGTAAAAATTTCCTAAATTTAAAAAACTTCAGCCGACTGATCATTTTATTAACATGATTTAAAATAAATACAAAAATGTTAGGCAGTCGCATGTCCTTAATGAATGAGCCCGGCAATAGGCATGCAACTAGGTAACAACCGTATTATTAGTAGAAAAAGGCAGTCAGGCATTATTGTTTTAATTTCCTTATGAATATTTCTTTGTTAAATGAAAAAAAAATCAGCTAGGTATACTATAAAAGGTAAATTTTTTAACCCACATTGTTTTTAACTTTACAGAGTGTCCCATTCTTGGCGGTTAGAAAGAAAGATAGCGATGTTTGGTCTTTACATATGTTCTTTTCGTAAGCACAAATATGACGAAATCAGACTTTTGCAATACCCCGTAATCTCTTGTAAATACCTACGGAGGATTTTTGTAAAGATCGTACATTCAGCAAACCTTTACCTATTATATCTTGCTCAATGATTTGGTGCAGAGTCCATATTCTTGAAGAGGTAAGTTAGTTATGTTATTTTAATTAGGGTAAATGCGGGAGAGTTGCCGCGGAAGGAAAGACGCCGCTTTTCACGTATTTACGCTATAACATAGGCAACCAAGTATGCCCACATTCAGAGTTCATCATTTAGTGAACAGTTATAACATCGGACTTATTTGTTTTCTAAAATATCGCTTGCAATCCTTGAATTTACGACGGTAAGGTAAAATTTTCTTCACAACATTTTAAGAACTGTCCTAATAAATGTGGTTCTTTGCAATGTGATGGTTTTTTCAGATTCGTGTGTTTTATTCAGTATTTTGGGGTTATGTTTACAGGTGCCATGCCGTATTTTGTTGCGTTTTAAATCTGTAACCTTGATATTCAGGTGCGGCATCTCCCCCAACAAAAAAAAACAGTTGCTGCAATTTCAAGAAGACCGAGAAAAAACTCAATGGAGTGACAGCGGTGATGAACCTCTAGCCAAAAAGAAAAATGAAAACCAGGAACGCTTGGTGAATTGCTTCGCAGTTTACGCAACTACAACTAAAAAAGTGAATTGATTACAATCAATGTTTATACGACTGTGAAAACATTGTTATAGTTTTTGCAAAGTCAGTTGCACAAAGGTTAAAGCCGACCATCGACATATCCTTTAAAGAAAGTGACATGGGCGGCGGTAGATATACTCATGAAAATTATTTTATTTAATTATGGCGTAAACTAAAGAAATAAAAATATATAACACAGCTATTCTTATACCTACAGAAACGACACTGATTTATTTTCTAACTCTGCATACTGCCGACTAAAGGGGTCCTGCAAAGAACACCTGAAAGCAATTAAAAGAGCATCTCAAAAAAAACTGCCAATCAGGTGCCGTCTATCCACCTGTACTGGGTCGGTCAGAAAACAAATACTTTGTGCTCGGCCCGCAAAGAGCGCGCCTTTTCTCTGTCGGTAGGCTTGAAATTATACCAGGAAGATTTTATATGAATTTGGATAACTTTTGAAGGGCAGATTGAAGCAAAATTTCATGAAATCGATAGAAGCCCGTATTAGGAGCATTTCAGGTGACTTTGCAAAAACTATACAATGTATTAAATGCTTAAAATAGCTACATCTCACTTGCAAAATGTATGGTGAAGTTTGTAACATCTGTTCCAGACTCGAATTAAGGAAAAAAAAATAAAAATAGAGGTTTTTTAGAGAAACGGTTACAGCGACGTCTCTCATATTTTCACGCGGCATCTCCCCCAGCAGTGTGGGAGAGATGCCGACTTTAAATTACAAAAAAAATTTTTTGCTATGTTCATGTTTTCTTACATATATTTTTTATTTTTGTATTTTAATAAAGTTTAACGCAGTACCTGTGCATTGATTCATTTTAAAGAAAAATATCTCAAGAGTTACAGATGTTTCAGCTATTTTTTAACAAGTGTGGCAACTCTCCCGCATTTACCCTACTTCACCCCAAATTGAAGATTCGTTTTCCTGCGTTGTCCGAAGCCTATTCTTCACCTCCTGCAATCCTGACAATCATCTTCTGTCAGGTGTTTTTGACTCATTGATCTTTGGATTGACTGTTGCCATTCCAGTTTAGGACGCCCTATTTTTCTACGCCCTATTGGTTGATCTTCTAGGATCTGCTTTAGTAATATCACTGTCTTTCAGAGATGTCATCCGTTATGCTTCCCTCGATTTCCATTCTTTCTTTTATGGTCTGATTTTTTAAATGATTTGTTCTAGATATTCTCATTAATCTTCTTATTGAATCCATTTCGACACTTTACATTTTTGTTTTGTATTTTTTATTACACGACAAGTCTCTATTTTATACAACAGCGTGCTTTTCACCACTGTTTCATATATGTTAAATTTTACATTATTTTTTATCTCTATGCTCCATAAAATACTGTTAAGACATCCAATAACCTTTTTTGCTTTTACTATTCTATTTCCCAGTTCTTTACAGTGTGTTTAACCCAAGTATACATACTCATTGAATAGAGATATTGTTTGTCCATCCTCCAGTTTACTCACTTGATTCAATTCCAATATATAAGTAACCCCCACTTTTGTTATTCTTCCGTTAACTTTCTTATCATATACTTTTTGCCTTCTTTATCATTAGCTACAATTACTTGGTCGTCAGTAAACGGTAGTGTGTATATGGTAAATCGGTAATTAAATCGTATTGCAATGCCGTATATTTTGCATTTCCAGTTTTTTAGAGCTACTGCCATATACCTTTTTTTTAAATTAGAAGTTAAAATAATTGTAACTCCTGATTGTTACCTTTATTGTAATGCGTAATGTTACCAATTTGTTAATAAAAAAAAATTTTAATTCTCACAACCTGTATATAAAAAACCAGTAGTTTTAATGAAAAATGGAGGTGTGCCTCCTTCCTTAACCCTACTAAGTATTCTTTTTTTAAAAAGTTAAATGTAAGCGGAATGAACATTTAAAAAAAACACGAAAAAATGTAATTTTGCAATGCAAGATGATTTTTTCAAGGTCAAACAAGGTCAAGTATGTACCAATTTTTTTTTAATTCTGCTATTTTAGGACATTAAGAATCTTGTTCATTGGTCAAAATTTGTTTTGTGCTAAATTAGAAAAAGTGAAATATATTGATATGTTAATATTTTGATAAATTTTACACCATCTTGGAAACAAAATGAAATAAGTAAAAAAATTTTTTTGGATAATAATAAACTTGAACGCCTTAATATCTGTTCCAAATTAAGTAATTTTCACTTACTGGTATTGGAGTAGCACGCAAGGGTTCGCGGAATGTCAATCTCTAAGGGGCATTTTCAAGTCAAAAAGCATAGAGCGCCACAAAAATTTTACAGCAAATTTCTACAAGTCTTGTTTATAGTTTAAAAGTTTATTTGCTTTGCTTTTGATAAACCGCGAATTTTAGTGATTTTTTTAATCAAAATTCTTAAAAATCGAGTTTTTTGGATAAATCTTAACTTTTCCAAATCGTGTAAGGTCAAATGACCTTAAAACCATTTTTTTGCAATTACTGAATACAAGTTAGATAAAAACGATTATAATCTTGACTATATGGGTATAAACTAATTTTTGACAATCTTGTTACGCCATTTTTTAAAAAAAATTCCCTTCACGCCTTCCAGGGTAAAGTAAAATAAGGGTACTGCGGGTCAAATATTTTATACTTTAACACAGAATATGTGTACAAATTTTCATGCTTTTCCCCAATTTCCCACGTAGTTGGGGAAATAGGGGTTGTACAGTAGGGTTGAGCGAAATTGGTCGATTTTTTTTATTTTTATATTTTTGAAATAGGCTAGTGCCAAAAAGTTGTCTATTGGGTAGTATATTACAGAAAAAATTAAACCCCCTGGCCCTAAATTTAGAGGTTCCCCTGTAAACTTAGAATATGCATATAACTTTTTACATAAAAATAGCAGCTCTTCGCATGTATTTTAAGATTTTAAACATAAAATACAAATCAGAACTCACCACGAGGCGGTGACTACTAAGTGAGTTCCACCACCATCTCCTTCCTCCACCACCTCCTTCCTCCACCACATCCCTCCCCTCACATTACTCATCGTGTATATAAACTTCTCAAAAATTGAAGTGAGCCATCCCATTTTTTTTACATTTTTAAAGTAAATTTATTCCTAAACGAAACGGTCAATTCCCATACAATTTTCTATGTGATATAGCTTCGATTATCCTCTTTTAACGTTTCGTTTCCCTGTTGTCCTGCGCTTAACAAATAGCTTCATAGGGTGGCTACAACGCACGTGTAACAAAAGTGCGCACAAAGTTTGCACGGCTCCCATTTCCCGTACGATTTTTTCCAAGAAAATTTTAATGACACAAAATGACAGTCAGCTAAACCCAAAAAAAGTTACTTCTCAGTTTTTTTTTAATTTCTCTTCATTTTGTGTCATTAAAAATGTTTTGAAAAAAATCGTACAGGAAATGGGAATCGTGCAAACTTTCGCACTTTTCTTACATTTGCGTTGTAGCCACCCTGTGAACCTACCTGTCAAGCACAGGACAACAAGGAAACTAAACATTAAAAGAGGATGATCGACGCTATATCACATAGATTGTGTGGGAATTGAACGCTTTGTTTAGGAATACATTTATTTTAAAAATTTCCAAAAAAATAGGGTAGCTCGCTTTAATTTTTGAGCAGTTTATATGGTATTGTCAAAGAAATATATATATCTTCTTTGGTATTGTATTATGTAGTGTCTAGAGAGTACTTACGCTTTGTGTTAAAATGCGGCATTTGTTGTCGTGAGTCTAATTTTGATTTAATATATGCAACCCTTTTGTCCTCCCCACAGACCGCTATCGAAGCTTCGGTAACAAGTTTTACAGATCATCGTTCAACTGCTTGAGTGCTACATGGATATTTAACTGTGTCCATTTTATCTGGGACTTCTATCATAGCTAAAACATCTTTGTTGGAAATATTAGCTAGTAATGGAGGTTACGTCAGCTTTCAAGACTGTCATTCAATAAGCTCCACAAAATCTATTGCATTAAAATTAATTTTTGGCACAGAAAATAATCTTATATCGGTTTTATTTTGCATTTGCTGACGAATTTTCAGTAGGTGACGATAACCTAACACTATTATAGATTTGGATTCATCTGTTACCATGGCAATCAACCGATTTTCTGGATGGGCATAACAGCCATTTCTTTCAATGGATTAATAATTTTTAAAATGTCCTCTTCAAAATTTCTGGACCATCTATTATATTTAACAGATGATGAGGCCCTTCTCTACATAACGGCTTAAGTTTGATATGGAACCATAAAAGTGCATAAACTTTAACTACGTATTCGCTTAGTATTTAAAGGTTCCTTGAGACTTCCTTTGAGGAAATATAAAGTCTTAGTATTCTATTGGCAGTTGTTAGCCAACGGGAATGAGATAAGTTGCTCGGGTTTCTATTTGCAAGGCTGTCCGTTCAAACGCCAAGTAGCTGCTTGACATATATCTCATAAATACTTTTGATCCGTACTTCGATCACCGGAAAAAAGCCTGGTAAATTTTCAGTCTGACCGGATGAAATGAGAGAACTGCCAAATTTTCACAGGTTTCTGAAGCTTTCCCAATAATGCCTGAATATCCACGAGGCCCAGTTGATGGTCTGTCTAAATTTTGAAATTAGTGCCTTAGGGGTAATTCGTTCGCATGAAAAAGGCAAACTAGCCACTGAACGGGACGCTTAAGATATAGTTCCAACATTCGTGTAACACCATTTGTAACAAGGACAATAAAACAAACGTAGCGAACGAAGAAAATCCGTCGGTTTCATGGCATAAGGCCCTAACTTCAGATAGGGCCAAAATGTGCGCAGGTCTGCGTTAGTTTCTACTTGGTTTTAGCCAAGGATCCTATCTCAAAATTCATTTATTTCATTATAAGACTTACAAAACACATGGTCCTATCTGAAATTTTAACGTATACGTTTACAACATAAGTTAATATAGATTGTAAATATCGAGGTAGGGCCTCATGAAACCGACGAATTGATGTTATTAACAATTACAAATTCATATATATATATATATATATATATATATATATACACTATTGCCAAGCAAAATGAAAAAAGTGTTTAAACAACAACTATTATCGTAGTTAGTATAATATGCTTATTATGGTGAAACTTCACGGCCTTTGGGAAACCTCTAAAATATTTTCAATTTAATTGTGCTTTTAACACGTTATTTTGAGTACCCACAGACAACTTTTGCGCCCTACCCCATTGCGAATTTCGAAAATTTAATTTTTCGCTCCACCATTGTACAGCTCGGGCTTAGTATAGCCGAACCGAACCGAACCTACCCTTTAAAGTTTGGTGCATCATTTAAACTACATTCCGTACATTTATTTAAATAAAAATGTGACACTTTAATGTCGTCTTTTGCAAGAAACTGTATTTAGGGAAAAGTTAAGCCTGGCGCGTTGCCTAAAGCAACCTTTTTGTATGTGCAAGAGGGGAGATGTAAATTAAGACAACTTTTTTAATTTTCGTTCGTTACATTTGCAGAAAGTTAACCAGTCGAGCTGGGACCCTTGGGGAGTTTCTGCAGAAAACGCTTTCCCTTTAAAGTGAAAAACATAATTCGATTTCTGTGGGCCGGTTTTGAGAAAAACGTTGTAAAATCTTTTATAAATAACAACCTAACAAGCGTATTTGAAATTTAGATTTGATTTTTCTATACTTTAAAATTTTCGTTTGAGGAATTATTCATTGAATACTTTTTTTTTGTATAATTTAATAATTATTCTAGTAATATCCCAAAAAATAAGTTGCTAAACCGAAAGAGTCCAATCCTACTAATTTTAGAGCTCAAACATTTCCCTCTCACCCCTCCTGAGAGGTGAAATTTCAAACATCATAATTAAACCAAAATATGATGATTAAAAATAGGTAATTCTAACCATTTATTCATCGTTTAACCCTTTCTACAACTTGCAGGTTTTACTCATTTTTTTCCTTGGATGTATTAGGTCTACGAAGTAAGTCAACCATTTACATGTTCCATTTAATTTATCCTTTATCTGAGGCATGCGCAGTTACCTCTTACCCCTCCTGAGAAGTGAAATTTCAAACATCATAATTAAACCAAAATATGATGATTAAAAATAGGTGATTCTAACCATTCAGTCACCCTTTAACCCCTCCTACAACTTGAAGGTTTTACTCATTTTTACCTTCGTAGTCCGCGCAGCAATGGCGAGAGAAGGTATTAGTTTCGACGAAAAAACCGACTTTGATAAAATTTCTAGGTAAAATACAGCTTGACAATGCAACGAGCTGATTAGATATTGGCTAAAATTATTCAATGCTAATGACAGTTTTTTGACAATTAAAAAATTTAAAAATTGCTAACTTTTAACCGGAGCGTCTCATTAATATGCGGTTTTCGGAATATAGTAGCCCGTATTTTTTTTTCAAATTTGTATTAAAACCAAAAACTCCGTAGGGGCTTTCGTTTCGGAGAGATTTACAAAAAACTGTTTTCAAGGTTGATATAGCATGGAGTTTACTTGGAGTGTGCAAACGGGCTAGGAAGGTATTAGATCCATCATGGATCCATTTATTTTTCCTTGGATGCATTAGGTCCACGGAGTAAGTCAACCTTTTACATGTCCTGTCCTCACTACAGTGCATTTTTCGCGCACGGGACATGCGCAACAAGAATCAGCGAGATCCCTTCGACCGCCTCGAGAAAAATGGCTTGTTAATTACTTTCTCCAATTTATTACAATTTTCTATACTTGAAAGTGCTCGGTTTGGGTACCAAACTATAGAGCTAGAAGCTTCAGCCCTTCAGCTACGTGGTGCCATCATTAGATCCTGACAGCGACCCCTGGGACGTGAAGAAATTGGCAGCACATCGATGAGTACTCTTGTTTTCGACTTTCCGTTGTGTGATTTACAGCAATTAACCTATGGACTCTTAATTTTCGTGATTCCGTATCATTTATTATGTTTGATCGCGATTTCGTTTAATAAAAATATATACAGTCCATTGCAGCTATTTCTAACTGCGCGCAAGCATAAGCTACGGGCAAACATGCGCAGTTGCTTTGTTGCTTAGTAAAGGATAGTGTTTGACCTACTTGTGTCCGAATAACGTAGGCTACTAGTTCCTTTAATTAGAGACCTAGTTGTGGCTCACGTAAATTTAAAATATTTTTGATACCAGACATTTTTTTCAAGAGATACCAATCGGCAGATTTAATTTTATGCCAATTATTTAAACTTATTTTTTTAAGAAACTGGTAGATTTGTATTGTTTGGCAACAGTGTTCACCAACTAACCAAAAGTCATCAATTCTATGAAATGTGTAAAAAAAGAAGAAGAAGGACACAGTACGCAGAGTCTACCTATTTTACTGACCAAAATTTTACTGCCAACGACTTTTTTATACTTTTTGATGTCGGAGCGAAATATTTGAGGTCGAAACAAATCCTAACTAATAAATCAAAGCTGCTACCACTCCTAAACAGTTACGTTAATATTTATTACTCTGGTACCGATCAGTTTTATCTAAAAAATACATTTTTTCACCTTTGATTAGCTTCTCCTACCAAAAAACCAATTACTAACACTACTATTACCAAAAAACCAACTAGTACCACCTTCCCCAAGGTTCAATGAGTAAAAAACCAACTACCATTTTCTTCTAGCTTATACCAGCTTATATCTACCGTAAAAGGAAAAGCATAGTATATAGCTGCTAAAGGTTACATTAAAACTCCCGCTGGCGTCATAGCACAATAAATCCTACAGTATTTATGTATAATAGGCTTCAGTAAAAAAAGCTAGAAATAACCATTTTACTTGTGTAAACTAATACCCTGTTTCCACCAATGCATGCCCACCCCGATTCAAAAAATGCATCAGGTGACACTGCATTTAAAACCGGTGCAAATCCATCGGCCATCACGTGATGCGTTTTTTGAATCGGGGTGGGCATGCATTGGTGGAAACAGGGTGTAAGCCGAAGAATAAAAAAAAGTCTGCTTCATATCATCATCTTACTTTTTCGCTACTTGCCAGATTGCAGTGCTACCAAAGCGGACAGGCCACGATTTACAACTTTGTTGTCACAGAATAGGCTGAATTTCTTTTTGATGGTCACGTCACGCCACAGCTTTAAGATATTAAGGTTGGAATGACGGTTTATGAGTATTTGATTTTTAACATTAAAAATACTATATTTTTTGTTGAAAAATGTTATTAGTAATTTTAAATTTACTTGAAAAATGTTGCCTTTAAATTATTCTGGATTGCTCCGCTATGAAAAGCCATTTAACACTGAAGGTAAAAGAAACGTAAACAAAAAAAAATTGTAGTGCCATTTTTCCACGGTGGATAGAATAGATCGGTGTTCGGATTTAATATATATATGTCGAATTTTTCACGTCACTGGTGGTCCAGCTGATGTTTGTAAATAAAAGTTAGATATGCTATGAACAACGGAATATACTAAAAAATAGTAGGAAAATTGCGTTAGTTTTCAAAAAATTCAAAAAATATTAGTTGTTCATATCATATCTAACTTTGGTTTACAAAAATCAGCTGGACCACCAGGAACGTAAAAATTCGACATATATATATAATATCCGAACACCGGTCTATTCTATCCACCGTGCCATTTTTTTACCTAGCCAATTTAACCTCAAGTACGTGACGTAAATGGAAGAGAGGGGGTGCGCGTTTATATGAGTAAAAAAGGGTGGCGTATGAGCAATTAAAAAATTGGTCCATGTTTCGAGATTTAGCCGCTAGTGTAGTCCCAGTCCAGCAATTTCTAATTGGCTTTTTTGTACAAACGACACATTTACGGAGACTGATAGATGTAGTCCATAGTCTTTACCAAGACTATCGAAATAGACGACCACGATCTACAACTTTGTTTACACAGCGAAGGCTGAGTTTCTTTTTGATGGTCACGTCACTCCACAGCTGATTGGCTTTAAAATATTGAAGTTGGAATGACGGTTCATGAATATTTGTTTTTTTTTTTTAATAAAGCCGGCTTTGAGATTATTTTACTATATTCCTGTAAATTTAATGTATAGTAATCCTTAGTTTTTCAGAGCCGCTTCATTAGCTCACACAAAAATTAAATTTAAATAATGTATTCATTTCTGCGTGGAAAAAATCTTTGTTTATATTTGGTTCGGTTTTAAAACTTAATATAGTTATTTACATGTGTTTACAAAAATTACATCAAAAAATTATTTTTTTGTTGTGTAATTGTGTTTTAAAAAGATTAACACTGGTATTTTTGAAATTTAAATGAATCTTATTGTAAAAAAATCAATAAAAAATCTAAAACGTTTTACAATACAAACAAATAAACAAATAGAAATAAAATTTCGGACTTCCATTGTCTTTATTTATTTTAAAACACGACGTTTCGGTTAGTAAGTATCTCTAACCGTTATCAAGTGTGAACTAAACAATCTAGTCTCTAGGCTACTACTTATACTACTTGGTGTGCAGTCAGGTGTGACGGCCCGCCCCCTTTTTTAATCCTAAGACGCCTGTTTTCCTTAAGGAGTGGTTTCCATATGTTTGGTATGTCCGTGCTTGGTTGACTGAAAACTTCTTTATTCTGCATTATATACGCAGCTTCAATAAACTTTCGTTTTCGCCAATGCGACTCCTTATGTAAAACTTTAGCTTCTGACCACTGAATCCTGTGATCATTTGACCAAGCATGATCTGCTAAACCGGATTTTTCAATATCCCCTAATTGGGTACTTTTTAGATGTTCATTTACTCTAACCTGAAGAGGGCGTTTCGTTTCACCTACATATGATTTACCACACTCACACGGGATTTGGTAAATACATTCCTTATTATTTGAGGGATTGTCTGGTTTTGTTTTAGTTACAAAACTTCTTATCGTATTTCCCGAAGAAAATACTGTTTTTATATTATAGTGTTTAGCTATTCGTCTTATGTTTTCTGAAATCCCTTGAACATATGGAATGTTAATAACACCTAACGGATTATTATTTTGAGAATTTGGTACATTTAGTTTGTTTTTAATTTTAAATATCGTTGAGTTTATTAATTTCTCGGAATAACCATACTGTTGTAAGTCCTTTTTAATGTTGTTAATTTCTGTGGTTAATTCTTCATTATTACTACAAATATTTACGGCTCTTAAATACAAACTTCTTATAACTCCTTGTTTTGTTGCAACAGAATGATTAGACTTAAAATTTAGGTACTGTCCCGTGTGTGTAGGTTTCCTATATACAGTGGTTTGAATGTTTCTGTCTAATCGTTTGACAAGAACATCCAAAAAAGGTAAGGCCGAATCTTTTTCAATTTCCATGGTGCACTTGATTGTCGGTCGAATACCGTTTAAATGGTGTAGAAAATTTTGTAGTTCGTCATCATTTTCCGGCCATATAATAAATGTGTCATCCATGTATCGTAGCCATAGTTTTGGTTTGACTCTTGCTGTGTTGATCGCATGGCCCTCGAACCACTCCATGTAGATGTTTGCTACCACTGGCGAAAGAGATGAACCCATTGGGAGTCCATCATTTTGCGCGTAAAACTTATCTTTCACTTGAAAGTAGGAGTTACGGAGACAGAGCTCCAAAAGATCCATCACCCCCTCCACCGATAGCGTTGTTCTCTCGTGAAGTGTATCATCAGTTTGTAATTTGTTTTTAATGATACTGAGTGACTCATTTATTGGCACGTTGGTGTAGAGACTTTCTACATCAAAACTTACAAATCTATCGCCGGGATCTAATTCGATACCTTTTAAAACCTCCACAAAATGTTCCGAGTTTTTGACAAAAGATTCGGACTTACCCTGTAGTGGTTGAATTATGTCCAACAAAAACCTCGACAAAGTGCTGGTCGGTGAGTCCCTGGAGCTGGTAATTGGTCGCAGTGGTATATCCTTCTTATGGATCTTTGGTAATCCATAAAAATGTGGTGCCTTACTGTGGTGTGGAGTCAGGCGGGATCTAGCAGCGTCCGGGATATTTTCAGCATACTTCTTCAAAGTCCTGTAGATGCGTCCTTCTATGGTGGTGGTTGGGTCTTTGGGTAGTTGCTTGTAGTCTCCTTTCTCCAGAACTTCTTGGATCTTTTTGTCGTAAGTCTCGACATCCATGATCACCGTTGCGTTTCCTTTGTCGGCCGGTAGAATCTTGATTGATTTGTCAGCCTGCAGGTTCTTGATTGCCCGTTGTTCTTGACTGGTGATGTTTGTCTTTTGTTGCTTCTTTCTGTCCAACGTTGTTCTTACTTTATGGCGAAACTCATCAGCTTCGGGTTGAGGTAGACTAACGGTCTCTATTGCTGCAATAATTTCCAGTGTCGGTGTCTGTGCCGGTGCAATGGCGAACTTAAGTCCCTTACTGAGTACCAATTCTTCGTTGGTGCTCAGAGTCCTTTTGGAGATGTTCACTATAGTGCTTGGTGTTGTTGAGTCTGTTCTATCTTGAGTACGTGTCTGTAGTTTCTTGAGTTTTTCTCGGTGAGTTGATCGTATCCTCTGTCGTTCTCTGTTGCACGTACTGTCAATTTTACTCAGTATCGGTTCGTAGTCTTCCTCCCATGTGTGTCGTCTAATTTCGTCAAATCGCTCCTCCATGTCGGCGTTGAAGTTGGCTTTTCTCCATCGATGGTAACTGATTTGGGATCGGATTAGTGCTTGGCTTGTCCTCTCTAAGATCTTCTTCGTTCTCACTCCCGAAAAGTTGGCTTTTAGGCGGAAACCAACCGGAATGACACCACTGTCGCGCGCCTCGCACAAGAATGAAATGTGTTCTTCTTCCTTTATCACTTTAAGTTTGGTCTTCTCGTAGCCTCTGAATAGATTGTTGATTCCGGGTCCGTACCGTTCTTCAACTCTTTGTTTGAAACTCGTAGACAATGATTGTGTAGAAATAAAATTTCGGACTTCCATTGTCTTTATTTATTTTAAAACACGACGTTTCGGTTAGTAAGTATCTCTAACCGTTATCAAGTGTGAACTAAACAATCTAGTCTCTAGGCTACTACTTATACTACTTGGTGTGCAGTCAGGTGTGACGGCCCGCCCCCTTTTTTAATCCTAAGACGCCTGTTTTCCTTAAGGAGTGGTTTCCATATGTTTGGTATGTCCGTGCTTGGTTGACTGAAAACTTCTTTATTCTGCATTATATACGCAGCTTCAATAAACTTTCGTTTTCGCCAATGCGACTCCTTATGTAAAACTTTAGCTTCTGACCACTGAATCCTGTGATCATTTGACCAAGCATGATCTGCTAAGCCGGATTTTTCAATATCCCCTAATTGGGTACTTTTTAGATGTTCATTTACTCTAACCTGAAGAGGGCGTTTCGTTTCACCTACATATGATTTACCACACTCACACGCGAGGCGCGCGACAGTGGTGTCATTCCGGTTGGTTTCCGCCTAAAAGCCAACTTTCCGGGAGTGAGAACGAAGAAGATCTTAGAGAGGACAAGCCAAGCACTAATCCGATCCCAAATCAGTTACCATCGATGGAGAAAAGCCAACTTCAACGCCGACATGGAGGAGCGATTTGACGAAATTAGACGACACACATGGGAGGAAGACTACGAACCGATACTGAGTAAAATTGACAGTACGTGCAACAGAGAACGACAGAGGATACGATCAACTCACCGAGAAAAACTCAAGAAACTACAGACACGTACGCAAGATAGAACAGACTCAACAACACCAAGCACTATAGTGAACATCTCCAAAAGGACTCTGAGCACCAACGAAGAATTGGTACTCAGTAAGGGACTTAAGTTCGCCATTGCACCGGCACAGACACCGACACTGGAAATTATTGCAGCAATAGAGACCGTTAGTCTACCTCAACCCGAAGCTGATGAGTTTCGCCATAAAGTAAGAACAACGTTGGACAGAAAGAAGCAACAAAAGACAAACATCACCAGTCAAGAACAACGGGCAATCAAGAACCTGCAGGCTGACAAATCAATCAAGATTCTACCGGCCGACAAAGGAAACGCAACGGTGATCATGGATGTCGAGACTTACGACAAAAAGATCCAAGAAGTTCTGGAGAAAGGAGACTACAAGCAACTACCCAAAGACCCAACCACCACCATAGAAGGACGCATCTACAGGACTTTGAAGAAGTATGCTGAAAATATCCCGGACGCTGCTAGATCCCGCCTGACTCCACACCACAGTAAGGCACCACATTTTTATGGATTACCAAAGATCCATAAGAAGGATATACCACTGCGACTGGATGTTCCACTTGTCCAAATATTCGGCTCGAAGGTCCAAAATGGGTGGTCCTGAACTCGTCGTTTCAGTTACCGTAATAATGACAGATGAGGTTTATTTGTAATAGCTTGTATTGAGATAGCGGACTGTAATTTTGACAATAAATTGATTTTAAATAGGTAATTAATTGTAGCAACGTCTACGACCCTTCTCTGTATGGCTTTGTCGAGCGAATGTCCCCACCTACGTCTCGGCCGGTTACATTACCACAATCCAAGCGCTAGCATCAGGTGATCGTCGATCTCCACCAATCAGAGCGTGTGCCGCGCTAAGCGAAGCTTGTGTTTCTTTGGAATGCGAGGGATGATATAGGCCATTGAATATAAGAAGTGCAAAGAAGGCCCCGACATATCTCGCCCCCTTGAAAGCTCTTAATAACTTTCAACATTGACTATTGCTGCAATTGGTTGTCACAATTGGGTAGCTTGTCTTCTATAGGGAGAATGCATAGTTTCGAAACTGGTCTTCTAACTATGCCAGATTTTATTTTAACATCTACTACTCGAATGTTGCCGTCGTCACCTGGATAGACCTTTATTATTCTGCCCATTGGCCATTGTAGTGGAACAATATTATCCTCTTTGATAATAACCATGGCTCCAGGCAAAACTGACTGTTTATTTGAAAATTGCCATTTTGAACGCTGCTGCAAGTTTGACAAGTATTCATTCTTCCATCTAGCCCAAAACTGCTGGAACATCTTCTGAACTTGCTGGTAATGGCTAAGTCTATTGAGTGGAATTTCAACATAATCTTGTTCTGGTGGTGTTCTTAACGTGTCTCCAATGAGGAAATGAGCAGGGGTTAAAAATTGGAAATCGTTTGCATCGGAACTTATTGGGGTAAGCGGACGGGAATTTAAAATCGATTCTACTTCAACCACTAATGTATAAAACATTTCATAGGTTAAGTGTGCATTTGCTGCAATTCGTTTCAGGTGATGCTTTGCCGATTTAACTGCACTTTCCCACATGCCACCGAAATGTGGTGCCCGCGGAGGAATTAAATTCCACTCGATATTATTTTCCCTGAGAAAATCTATCACGGTGTCGTTGTTGTGTAATTCACGCAAAGACTGATACATTTCACGAAGTTCGTGACGTGCACCAACGAAGTTAGTTCCGTTGTCTGACATCAGAAATTGACAGATGCCTCTACGTGAAACGAATCTTTTTAATGCCGCTAAAAATGTCTGACTAGAGAGGTCAGTGCATACCTCAAAGTGTACCGCTCTTGTAACTAAGCAAACGAAAACACAAAGGTATGATTTGATGAGTTGTCTGTTACGCAGTTTGCTATTTTTTATTAAAAATGGGCCAGCGAAATCAACACCACTCTTTAAAAATGGGCGCGCTGGTCGTACTCTATCACTTGGTAGATTTGCCATTTGAGTTATGACATTTGCAATGGGATTTGTTTTACAACAAGTTATGCAATTTCTAATGTAATATCGCACTGCATTTCTCCCGTTTATTAACCAAAACCTAAATCGTATCGCGGCTAAAGTTGCTTGACAACCAGCATGAAAATATCTTATATGTTCATAACGAATAATAAGAACCGCGAACGGATGCTTGTCTTTAATGAGTAAAGGAAACCTTTTGTCATAGCTAACTTCACTGTTTTTTATTCTTCCTCCAACACGGAGTAAACCAGAATTGTCCAAAAATGGATTTAAACTAAGAATTTTACTGTCTGAAGTTAGCTCTTTAATTTTTCGTAAACAATCTATATCTTTTGAAAACATCTGAGCTTGAGCAATAAAAGTTAATTTATTTAAAGAATTTTTATATTCAAAATTTGTTAAGAAACCCCCTTGTCTTTCAGCCTGACGTGCTTGCGGTATTTTGCAATTGTTCACGAAACGCAAAACATATGCAAAAATCCGTTGTAATTTGCTGAGTGAAGAAAATTTCTCAAAAAGATCAAAATCCTCAAATGTTATTAATAATGACTGTTTTTCAAGATTTTTTCTTTCCGGCAATTCGACGTGATTGCTTTTTGAAAATTCGGTCAACGGCCAATTGTTTGTTGACAAAGTTAGCCACGGAGGCCCGTGCCACCACATCTGATTATCCAAAAGAGCTCCAGGACTCGCCCCCCGTGATATGACGTCAGCAGGGTTGTCTTCGGATTTGACGTGACGCCACTGTTTCATGTCTGTTAGTCTTTGAACCTCTGCAACACGATTAGCAACGAAACATTTCAAAGTCGAGGGTTCAGAATTGAGCCAGCCTAACACAATGGTTGAGTCTGTCCAGTACCAAATATTAGAAATGTCAATCTCCAATGCTCGAATTGTTTTGTCAACTAATTTGCTTAGAACGACACTTCCAAGTAATTCTAGTCTGGGTAACGTTTGTATTTTAAGCGGAGCGACGCGAGCTTTGGCACATAAAAGCGTAACGTTGCATTGGCCTATTGAATCTATGGAACGTAAGTATACGCATGCGCCATACGCCTTTTCGCTACTGTCACAAAAACCGTGAACTTGTAATTCAACATGATTTTTAAGTATAGCTTGCCTTGGTATTTTGATATTTGCCAATAATTTTAACTCTTGACAAAATATTTTAAAATATTTTTGTGTCTCGGTTGGTACTATGTCGTCCCATGAAAGATTTAATTTCCAAATATTTTGAAGCATTATTTTTGCATGAATCAGTGCAGGTCCTGCTAAACCAAGTGGGTCAAATAATTTACTAATTAAGCTTAAAATTGAACGTTTTGTTATATTTGACAAATTTGGAATTTCAAAATTTACTGTAAATCCCAAAACATCTTGACTAGTATCCCACAAAATGCCCAATGTCTTTGTTTCATGGTTGTCAGTAATAATGTATTGGCAAATTTCATTATTTTTACGTAAGTCTTGTAGAGTAGTCTTATTATTAGAGGACCACTTTCGTAAAAGAAAATCAGCGTCGCCCAATAATTCTAAAATTTGCTTTCTTAGCTTAATACAGTTGTCAATTGTGTCCGATCCCGTGAGTAAATCGTCACAATAAAAATCGCGCATAATGGCTCTTGCAGCTTCCGGAAACCTTTTCTCGTTATCTAAGCCTACTTGGTATAAACACCTTATTGCCAAGAAGGAAGAGCAAGCTTGTCCATATGTCACTGTGTTTAGCCTAAAAATTTGAATTGGATCTGAAGGATTTGCGCGCCAAAAAATCCGTTGTAAATCGCGTTGACTTTCGTCAAGTAATACGCAGCGAAACATTTTAGCAACGTCCCCAGTAATCACGTAATTATGTTTTCGAAATCGAGATAAAATAGAAAATAAGTCGTCTTGAATGACTGGACCTACCTTGAGGACATCATTTAATGAAAGACCTGAGCTGCTGACCGCACTACCATCAAAGACAGTACGAAGCTTAGTGGTTAAACTCGAAACTTTCAAGACTCCGTGATGCGGTAGGTAATACAATACCTTATCAGGTTGTGTCTGTATCATAGGTACTAAAGTCATATGACCTGAATCGGCATATTCGGTCATAAACTCAGTATAAAGCCTTTTTAATTCCGTGTCTTTATTTAGTCTCCGTTCAAGTGAATAGAATCTTTTGAGTGCCATGTCATAGGAGTTACCGAGTTCCGTGTAATTATCACGCAACGGAAGTTTAACTACGAATTTTCCGTTTTCGTTACGCGTAGTATTTTCCACGAAATGTTTTTCAACTTGTTTTTCCTCATTTGAAAGTAACTTGACCGATGAACACTCTTCTATATGCCAAAACTTTTCTAATTGTTCTTGAACGTCAGAATTTATAGTTAGGTTACAAAATGACTCTGACTTATGACAATCTTCAAGAGCCATTAACAAAGAACCCGAAAGGACATAGCCTAATTTTGTTTGGCATAAAACAGGTTGTGTTTTACCTAAACTGATTTTATGATTGCCCAAAAGTTGATAAAATATGTCTGCCCCCAAAAGCGCATCGATTTCTGACGAAACGTTGCACGAGGGATCTGCCAACTTTATGTGTCTGGGCAGATCTAAATCTGTTAATGAAAATGACATTACCGGAATTTTTCCTGTAATTTTATCGACTACCAAAAAATCTAAATCAAATTGACTTTTGTTTTGTGTAGATTGCATTATCGTGCTTACCTGCCCACGAATATTAATAGAAAATCCACTGACACCCGCCACTGGCGTGTGTGACTTTTCCATTTTAAGCCCTAATTGTTTGGCAATATTCGTAGTTACAAAATTACTCATGCTCCCGGAGTCCAGTACAGCCTTGCATTTTACCTGCTGCCCGTTTTTACCACGTAAATAAATTAAAGCTGTTGAAAGAATCGTTTGCTTTTTATTTAATTCAGTTTTACTGTCAGGGAGGGCAATATAACTAGATCCAGTGTACGCTGCCGTAATCGATTGATTTGGTTTGCTGTTCTCGGGTGACTCTGAAACGGCTTGCGTGTCTTTGCGTACATTTGCACCAGAGTTTTTCTCTGCTGATTGGGTACTCAGCAAAGTATAATTGTCTCTGTGAACCAGTGTGTTGTGTGCTTTAAAACATAGCTTGCATTTGTTCGACGTGCATTTGTTTACATCCGTATGGTCTGGCTTAAAACAATTAATGCATAACTTTAGTTTTATTACTTCTGATTCGCGATCTTTTGTATTTAATTTTAAGAAATCTTTACAATTGAAAATAAAATGTGAGCCTTTACAAAAATAACATGCTAACTTGTTATTTGTTGATAAATTAGAAAATGACATATCTTTTTTAAACGGTTTTTTATTTTCGAATTTTTTGTTTTGATTTTGTGGTTGACTTAAACTACTTGAGTTGTCTAATACCTCCAATAATTGGCATTTTGTTGACAAAAATGTAATTAATTGGTCATAAGTCGGAAACTCAAACGGGTTTGTTTCATTTTGTGTATTGTTTGAAACGTATTGTTCCCACTCTTTTTTCGTATAGAAATCTAATTTGGATGTCACCAAAAAAATAACCATTGTGTCCCACTTGTCAGTAGGTTGTCCAAGGTTTTCTAGAGAGCGCATATTTCTTTGTAGTTCGTCTAAAAGTGTACGTAGGTCAGTTTTGTTATCTTTACCGATTGAAGACATGCTAAATAATGCTTGTAAATGACGATTTACCGTGATGCGTTTGTTTTCATATCGCTTGCATAACAAATCCCACGCTATGTCGTAGTTTTGTTCTGTGGTTTCAAAATGCTCTAAAAAGGTTGCGGCCTGCGATTTTAAACAACTTTTAAGATATTGAAGTTTAGTGACCTTAGCGATATTTTGATCCAAATGCACAATTGCCTTAAATGAATCGTAAAATTGGCCCCAAGTTTCCCGTTTTCCATCAAATGATGGTAAACTTATCGGCGGTAAATTGTATTTGACTGAAAAAGATGAAGCAGAATTATTCGATCCTTGTACATTTTGCGCCGGTGCCACGGTCACAGCT